>OV281306.1:14130416-15435000 GCA_923062465.1 Acleris sparsana | reverse complement strand
CCGGTTTAGCCGTGCAATGTGAGCCCCCTACCCACTGGCTTAACAAGAAGTTCGGGCGAGCAGCAAACCGAAGTTCGCTGAGTTCGCCTTCCCTTCAACGGTCTGCCTGTGGTGGATGGTGCTTTCCGGATACCCAAACGCGAGGTTTGGTCCCATACCCTTCAAACACACCCCACCACAGCTGTCCCACCAATAACTACAGTGCCCCCCGGGATTCCGAAGGACACGTAGAAGGACCCTCGGGTGACATGGGAGCACCTTCGGAGTGGGTTACGCCCCGTTGCGTGCCATGTCTTCCGGTAAACCCAGTCACCAACCACCAAAGTGACAGAAAGCAGCTGTCCGGTTTGGAAACGGCCTCGAAGGCACACGCAACCGCCCCTTTCAACCACCTCTGTCACGGCCCCCTCCAGGTAACTGGTTAAGCTTTCCAGGAACAGAGACGGCCTCGTAGGCACACGCAACTGACCCTTCAAGCCTCCCCAGTCACCAACCGTCAAAAGGCAACAGAGAGAAGCTGTCCAGGACGGAAGCGGCCTCGCAGGCACACGCCACCGCCCCTTCCAACAACCTCTGTCGCCGCCCTCATAAGAGGCGGGATGGTGACAACACCACTTTTCCGAGGAAAAGCGGCTCGTCACCATCCCCCCCCTAGGTGACAGAAGGAAACTTTCCGGGGCAGAAGTGCCGGTACACAACCGCAACCCTTCAAGAAACCCCTGTCACCTCCCCTCCCCCCCTTGCCGGATATTAGCCATGGGCCGAAAGAATTCCCAAGTGGGAAAAGTCTCAGCCAATGCCCAGGGTGCACCAGCCCAGATGCTGCGTTCTCCCCGGATCGAGATCAAGAGAGACTGCAACACCCAAGCCAACGTGGAGGAATCCGGCCTGCACCCCAACCTAACCTAACCTAACCTAACCTAACCTAACCTTTTTTTTTTTTTTTTTTTTTTTTTTTTTTTTTTTTTTTTTTTTTTTTTTTTTTGATGACGGAGTGGAAATGCATTTACGCATCCTCCCTGCCCGGGGAAGGCTGTGCAATGGGAGGTATGACGGACTCTCAAAAGAACTACCGTCTAAAACCACTCCGGCGTTTACCCCCCTGGCCAGTCGCGAGGCGCCGCGGAACCGCAATTAAGCTTTGCCCACTGACACGCCTCCTGGCCTGCTCCGAAGAGCCCCACCTTCTCCGCCAAAGGAGGAGACGGCTGCGGTCAGCAGCCCACGACCATCTCCCCAGACCGGTAAAGCCGTGCAATGTGGGCCCCCAACCCACTGGCCCTACACGGTCTGCCTGTGGTGGATGGTGCTTTCCGGATACCCAACCTCTAGGGTCGGTCCCCATACCCTTCAAACACACCCCACCACAGCTGTCCCACCAATAACTACAGTGCCCCCCGGGATTCCGAAAGACACGTAGAAGGACCCTCGGGTGACATGGGAGTACGTCTTGAGCAGGGTCATGCTCCGGTGCAGAGCGGAACCTTCGTGCTCCGTTGCAGAGCGGAGTTAACATGCCCCAGTCTTTCGGTAAGCCCAGTCACCAACCACCAAAGTGACAGAAAGCAGCTGTCCGGTTTGGAAACGGCCTCAAAGGCACACGCAACCGCCCCTTTCAACCACCTCTGTCACGGCCCCCTCCAGGTAACTGGTTAAGCTTTCCAGGAACAGAAACGGCCTCGAAGGCACACGCAACTGACCCTTCAAGCTACCCCAGTCACCAACCGTCAATGGGCCACAGAAGGAAGCTGTCCAGGGCGGAAACGGTCCAAAGCAACCGCCCCTTCCAACGACCTCTGTCGCCGCCTCCCTATGGTGACGAGGCCACTTTTCCGAAGAAAAGCTGCTCGTCACCATCCCCCCCCAGGTGACAGAAGGAAACTTTCCGGGGCAGAAGTGCCGGTACACAACCGCAACCCTTCAAGAAACCCCGGTCACCTTCCCCCCTCCCCCCCCGTGCCGGATATTAGCCATGGACCGAAAGAATTCCCAAAAGGGAAAAGTCTCAGCCAATGCCCAGGGTGCACCAGCCCAGATGCTGCGTTCTCTCCGGATCGAGATCAAGAGAGACTGCAACACCCAAGCCAACGTGGAGGAATCCGGCCTGCACCCCAACCTAACCTAACCTAACCTAACCTAACCTAACCTAACCTAACCTAACCTAACCTAACCTAACCTAACCTAACCTAACCTTTTTTTTTTTTTTTTTTTTTTTTTTTTTTTTTTTTTTTTTTTTTTTTTTTTTTTTTTTTTTTTTTTTTTTTGACAGGGTGGAAAATGCTTTATGCATTCCCCTCACCATGGGAGTAGTGAGGGGATATGTGGGACTCACCCCCCGCCCCCCCTTCAGAATGAGAGGGGGAAAGGGAGCGCAACCCACTAAAAACCACCCTGGCGTACCCTCCTGCCGGTTTGGCAAGGCGCCGTGGAACCGCCGAAGCTCTGCCCACGACGCCTTCCGGCAGCCCCGGCCGTTTGCCGGGGCTACCCGCGCCGAAGGAGAGAGAGGCCGAGCACGCCTGGCCCCTCTCCCAGACCGCCAAGTGACTAGCCTACGGCGGGCGGGGGACTCCCATCCCCCACCCGCAGTCACTAAGGGTTGAGGCGGGCGGCAAAACGCCGCCGCCTCACCCCCCGCCGTCTACGCCGGAGCGGATGCGCGAGAGGAGAATCCTCGCGCTCACGCTCCGAGGCCTCCTTCTGCGAGATGACACACTCGCAGAAGGAGGCCACAGCCCTCCAGGACCTGTCGCTGCACAGCATTGCAGACACAACGCTGTGCAGGGAGAGGTCCCGTCGACCGATGGCTAGCGCCATAGTGCGGCGCTCCGCACTCCACCGGCTGCACACCTCGAGAGTGTGCTGAGCCGTGTCGTCCGGATCGCCGCACTCGTGGCACTGCGGGCCGGGCTCCCTCCCAATTTTGTGCAGGTAATGACCGAAGCATCCGTGTCCGGTCAATACCTGCACAAGCCGGTACGACGTAGCGCCGACTGCCCTCCCCAACCAGGTGTCAAACGACCCGAGGATCGCCCCTATGGTCCGAGTCCCATAGGGGGAGTCCTCCAGGTCCGCTTTCCACCTGTCCCGCAGTCGGCGCTCCGTCATCCGGCGCGTCTCCTCCACCTCCTCAGGGTCCGGGCGTTCTCCTCTCGCCCGGGCCCTGGACCTGACTGCGTAGGTCTCCGCCTGCACCTCTGCGTCCAACTCCCAGGGTGGGGTGCAGGCGAGGAGGCAGGCCGCGGCGTGGGCCACCGTCATGTAGGCCCTCACAATACGGAGGGCCACCACCCGCTGTGGCCTCTGTAGCAGGGCCCTGTTCCGGGCGGACAGCTTGTCCGCCCAGATGGGGGCCCCGTACAGAGCCATGCTCCTTGTAACGCCGGCATACAGCCGGCGGCACAAGGAGCCCGGCCCACCCACGTTCGGCAGCAGCCGGCTCAGTGCCGACGCGGCGCCCACAATTCGGGGAGCCAATTGCGAAAAATGCTCCCCGAAATTCCATCGTCGGTCCAGAACAAGCCCCAAATATTTTATGTGGGGCTTGATCGGGACCGACTCCCCCCCCAGGGTGAGCGCCAAACCCGCCGGCAGCCTCCACCCCCGGCCCCCGAAGACTATCGCCTCAGTCTTCGGGAGCGCCACCCTCAGGCCGAGCCGACCAATCCGGTAAATGGTCAGCTCGGCCGCCGCTTCCGCCCGGCACAGCACCTCCCTCATGTCGGTACCACGCACGGCCACCATGGTGTCATCTGCGTAGCAGATGGTGGCCGTCCGTGGGAGCAACTCCCCCCTGATGGCCCAATCGTACCCCAGGTTCCATAAGAGCGGACCGAGCACGGAACCTTGGGGTACGCCACAGGCCATCGCCGTCGACCCCCGTCGACCGTCCCTCTGCTCATAGAGCACTACCCTCTCGGTCAGGTAGTGCTCTATGACCCGCCGCAGGTAGGGAGGCACTTGGTGGTAAATAAGTGCCTCCCTTATCACCCCATAGGGGAGAGTGCCAAACGCGTTTGCGATGTCAAGGGACACCGCGACGACACCCTCCCCTCTGCTCGACGCGTACTCACAGAAGTCCCTAAGGGACTTCAGCGCGTCGAGCGTAGACCGCCCCTCTCTGAACCCGAACTGTCTATCAGAGACGTTCGGGCCGGCGGTCTCTAGATGCTGCTGGATCCTGGAGGCCAGGATTCTCTCCATCATCTTCCCGGCCTCATCCAGCAGCACTATGGGGCGATAGGCGGAGGGACAGTCCGGGGGTCGACCCTCTTTCCGGAGGAGGCAAAGCCTCCCCTCCTTCCACACCCTCGGGAACCGTCCCTCCCTCAGGCAGTCGTCCATCAACTGCCTGAGTCGGTCCCCGAGGTGTTTTAGGGCGATGGGGAGTACCCGGCCCGGTACTCCGTCGGGCCCCGGGGCTTTCTTGCAGCCCCGGAGCCGGTCCACCGCCCTCTCGAACTCGTCGTCGCTTACCGGTGCGATGGCGAGCTCGAGTGGGTCCTCCAAGTCCCCCGGTGGCTCGGTCATCACCGGGGGAGTTATCGAGGGAGCTGCCGGAAACAGCCCCTCGATGACCCTCCTCAGGAGGGGAGGCTCTAGGGAGTCCATGGGGGGGGCAGTGCGCATTTTATTGCGCACCACCCTGTACGGCCGCCCCCACGGATCCCTGTCCAGCGTGGCCAAGAATGAGGCGTGTGCCTCATCCTTTGCCTTTGCTATGGACAGGGTCAGGGCCCCCTTGGCTTCTTTGAGGGCCCCGTAGAGCCTCTCCTCCTCCTCCGCAGTGTGTCGCCTGCGCCTGCAATGTTGGTAGGCGCGGCGGGCACTGTTACTGGTGGTCCGCACTGCCGCAATTTCGGCGGACCACCAGTAGACCTTCCTCCGGGCGAAGAGCCGTTTCGCCCGGGGCATGGCCGCTCCGCACACGGCCTGCAGTGCGGAGCGGAACCGGCGCGCCCTCTCCTCCACTCCCAAGGCGGCGGGTGGGGCAGCACACCAAGCCTCCACCATCGCCGCCTCGTCCGCCTTGGCCCTGTCCAGCTGGGACAGGGACCACTTGGGGAACTCCTCCGTCCCCCCTCCCCGCCCCCCCCGAGGACTGGGTGGCGGCTGGCCCGGTCTTGTGGAGACCCTCAACCTGATATACAGGTGATCGGAGAGGGTCTCCACGTCCTCCAGGACGCGCCAGTCTGCGAGGCGTGCGGCAATGGCAGGGGTCGCGAACGTTATGTCCACGATAGACCCCCCCTGCCGCCGCACGCAAGTGTTGGCGCTGCCCTGGTTCAGGACCACCAGGCCCGCCGCCGCCACCCAATCCGTCAGCACGCCCCCGCGCACGTCCGTTATGGGGGATCCCCACGCCGCACTCTTGGCGTTGAGGTCCCCCAGGACCATTACCTGGCGCGGGGCCGCCCTCGCCACGACCCCCTCTAGGACCCCCAGGAAGGCCTCAAAGGCAGCCAGCGGCCTATTGGGGGAGAAGTACACCGCAACGAGTACGGTGTCGCTCCCCCATCCGGCCGCCACAAACCCCGGGCCGCCCTCGATCCTCACGAGGGGGGGTCCGTCGCCGACCGCCGGCACCGCCACGGCAACCCACTCGTCCGTCGACCCCACCCAATTGGGTAGGGGAGGGACGAAGTAGGGTTCCGCGACGACCGCAACGTCAATCGACCACTCCGCCATTACCTGCATGAGCAGGTCTTGTGCTCTGGCGGAGTGGTTGACGTTGGCCTGCAGGAGCTCTAAATGGTGTGCTGGCATTTAGAGCTCCATGCAGGTCTCCTCGTGGGCCGCGGCGGTCGCTGCGGGGGTGCTTCCATTAGCAACGGGGGGGCGGGGACGCTGCGGCCGCAGGTCCTTACCTTTAGTTGCGGGGGGGAAACATTTCCTCCCCCCCAGCATGTGGTTTGCCGGGAGTTTGGCCTGGTGGCATACGGCGCACCAAGCCTTCTCCCAGCAATCCGCCATTTTGTGCCCCTCTTTGCTGCACCGGAAGCAGAAATTGCTCCGGTCAACTTTAGAGGGGCACAGCTCCCGCGAGTGGCCGACACCATAACAGCGGAAGCACCGCATTGGTGTCGGCCCCACCGCCGTGACCCTGGCGGAGGCCCAGCCCACCAGGATCCTCCCAGCTTTGGTGAGGGCCACCGCCGCCTGCACGGGGCACTGGATCAAGACCGATCCAGTGCCATCGTAAAGGGCGCGGACGGCCCCCACCCGGACCTGCTCAGGCTGACATGCCCCCGCCGCGGCAACAGCCTGCGCCACCAACCTAACCTAACCTAACCTAACCTAACCTAACCTAACCTAACCTAACCTAACCTTTTTTTTTTTTTTTTTTTTTTTTTTTTTTTTTAACGGTGAGGAAACGCATTTACGCGTACCCTCCGGTCTAGGGACGACCATATTGGAGGGTTATGTGGGACTCTCAACCCCCTACCCTTCAGAGCGAAGGGGAAGGGGGAAGCCTACCCACTAAAACCTCACCGGTGTTAATCTCCACAGGCTGTTAACGGGGGCACCGTGGGCTGATGACTATTCACCACTGGGTGCCCCCCAGCCGCCCCAGCCTGTTGCTGGGGCACCTGCGCCAAAGGAGGGAGGGTTCAGTTAACACGCCGAACCCTCCCCCAGACGTGTAGGACCTTTGTGTGGGACCCTATCCCCACGGTCCTACTAGGGGTTCAGGCGGGTGGCAAACTGCCTCCGCCTTCGCCCCACACGTCTACGCCGGAGCGGGTGCGCATCCACGTCCTCCTCGCGCTCCCGCTCCGCCGCCTCCTTCTGCGAGACAATGCTCTCGCAGAAGGAGACGACCGCCAACCACGATCTCTCACTGCTCAGCATGGCCGACACGACGAACCTAACCTAACCTAACCTAACCTAACCTTTTTTTTTTTTTTTTTTTTTTTTTTTTTTTTTTTTTTTTTTTTTTTTTTTTTTTTTTTTTTTTTTTTTTTTTTTGATGACGGAGTGGAAATGCATTTACGCATCCTCCCTGCCCGGGGAAGGCTGTGCAATGGGAGGTATGACGGACTCTCAAAAGAACTACCGTCTAAAACCACTCCGGCGTTTACCCCCCTGGCCAGTCGTGAGGCGCCGCGGAACCGCAATTAAGCTTTGCCCACTGACACGCCTCCTGGCCTGCTCCGAAGAGCCCCACCTTCTCCGCCAAAGGAGGAGACGGCTGCGGTCGGCAGCCCACGACCATCTCCCCAGACCGGTAAAGCCGTGCAATGTGGGCCCCCAACCCACTGGCCCTACACGGTCTGCCTGTGGTGGATGGTGCTTTCCGGATACCCAACCTCTAAGGGTCGGTCCCCATACCCTTCAAACACACCCCACCACAGCTGTCCCACCAATAACTACAGTGCCCCCCGGGATTCCGAAAGACACGTAGAAGGACCCTCGGGTGACATGGGAGTACGTCTTGAGCAGGGTCATGCTCCGGTGCAGAGCGGAACCTTCGTGCTCCGTTGCAGAGCGGAGTTAACATGCCCCAGTCTTTCGGTAAGCCCAGTCACCAACCACCAAAGTGACAGAAAGCAGCTGTCCGGTTTGGAAACGGCCTCAAAGGCACACGCAACCGCCCCTTTCAACCACCTCTGTCACGGCCCCCTCCAGGTAACTGGTTAAGCTTTCCAGGAACAGAAACGGCCTCGAAGGCACACGCAACTGACCCTTCAAGCTACCCCAGTCACCAACCGTCAATGGGCCACAGAAGGAAGCTGTCCAGGGCGGAAGCGGCCCAGCAACCGCCCCTTCCAACGACCTCTGTCGCCGCCTCCCTATGGTGACGAGGCCACTTTTCCGAAGAAAAGCTGCTCGTCACCATCCCCCCCCAGGTGACAGAAGGAAACTTTCCGGGGCAGAAGTGCCGGTACACAACCGCAACCCTTCAAGAAACCCCTGTCACCTTCCCCCCCCCCCCCCCGTGCCGGATATTAGCCATGGGCCGAAAGAATTCCCAAGGGGGAAAAGTCTCAGCCAATGCCCAGGGTGCACCAGCCCAGATGCTGCGTTCTCTCCGGATCGAGATCAAGAGAGACTGCAACACCCAAGCCAACGTGGAGGAATCCGGCCTGCACCCCAACCTAACCTAACCTAACCTAACCTAACCTAACCTAACCTAACCTAACCTAACCTAACCTAACCTAACCTAACCTAACCTAACCTAACCTAACCTAACCTAACCTAACCTAACCTTTTTTTTTTTTTTTTTTTTTTTTTTTTTTTTTTTTTTTTTTTTTTTTTTTTTTTTTTTTTTTTTTTTTTTTTTTTTTTTTTTTTTTTTTGACGGTGAGGAAACGCATTTACGCGTACCCTCCGGTCTAGGGATGACCATATTGGAGGGTTATGTGGGACTCTCAACCCCCTACCCTTCAGAGCGAAGGGGAAGGGGGAAGCCTACCCACTAAAACCTCACCGGTGTTAACCTCCACAGGCTGTTAACGGGGGCACCGTGGGCTGATGACTATTCACCACTGGGTGCCCCCCAGCCGCCCCAGCCTGTTGCTGGGGCACCTGCGCCAAAGGAGGGAGGGTTCAGTTAACACGCCGAACCCTCCCTCAGACGTGTAGGACCTTTGTGTGGGACCCTATCCCCACGGTCCTACTAGGGGTTCAGGCGGGTGGCAAACTGCCTCCGCCTTCGCCCCACACGTCTACGCCGGAGCGGGTGCGCATCCACGTCCTCCTCGCGCTCCCGCTCCGCCGCCTCCTTCTGCGAGACAATGCTCTCGCAGAAGGAGACGACCGCCAAAACCTAACCTAACCTAACCTAACCTAACCTAACCTAACCTAACCTAACCTAACCTAACCTAACCTAACCTAACCTAACCTAACCTAACCTAACCTAACCTTTTTTTTTTTTTTTTTTTTTTTTTTTTTTTTTTTTTTTTTTTTTTTTTTTTTTTTTTTTTTTTTTTTTTTTTTTTTTTTTTTTTTTTTTTTTTTTTTTTTTTTTTTTTTTTTTTTTTTTTTTTGACAGGGTGGAAAATGCTTTATGCATTCCCCTCACCATGGGAGTAGTGAGGGGATATGTGGGACTCACCCCCCGCCCCCCCCCTCAGAATGAGAGGGGGAAAGGGGGCGCAACCCACTAAAAACCACCCTGGCGTACCCTCCTGCCGGTTTGGCAAGGCGCCGTGGAACCGCCGAAGCTCTGCCCACGACGCCTTCCGGCAGCCCCGGCCGTCTGCCGGGGCTACCCGCGCCGAAGGAGAGAGAGGCCGAGCACGCCTGGCCCCTCTCCCAGACCGCCAAGTGACTAGCCTACGGCGGGCGGGGGACTCCCATCCCCCACCCGCAGTCACTAAGGGTTGAGGCGGGCGGCAAAACGCCGCCGCCTCACCCCCCGCCGTCTACGCCGGAGCGGATGCGCGAGAGGAGAGTCCTCGCGCTCACGCTCCGAGGCCTCCTTCTGCGAGATGACACACTCGCAGAAGGAGGCCACAGCCCTCCAGGACCTGTCGCTGCACAGCATTGCAGACACAACGCTGTGCAGGGAGAGGTCCCGTCGACCGATGGCTAGCGCCATAGTGCGGCGCTCCGCACTCCACCGGCTGCACACCTCGAGAGTGTGCTGAGCCGTGTCGTCCGGATCGCCGCACTCATGGCACTGCGGGCCGGGCTCCCTCCCAATTTTGTGCAGGTAATGACCGAAGCATCCGTGTCCGGTCAATACCTGCACAAGCCGGTACGACGTAGCGCCGACTGCCCTCCCCAACCAGGTGTCAAACGACCCGAGGATCGCCCCTATGGTCCGAGTCCCATAGGGGGAGTCCTCCAGGTCCGCTTTCCACCTGTCCCGCAGTCGGCGCTCCGTCATCCGGCGCGTCTCCTCCACCTCCTCAGGGTCCGGGCGTTCTCCTCTCGCCCGGGCCCTGGACCTAACTGCGTAGGTCTCCGCCTGCACCTCTGCGTCCAACTCCCAGGGCGGGGTGCAGGCGAGGAGGCAGGCCGCGGCGTGGGCCACCGTCATGTAGGCCCTCACAATTCGGAGGGCCACCACCCGCTGTGGCCTCTGCAGCAGGGCCCTGTTCCGGGCGGACAGCTTGTCCGCCCAGATGGGGGCCCCGTACAGAGCCATGCTCCTTGTAACGCCGGCATACAGCCGGCGGCACAAGGAGCCCGGCCCACCCACGTTCGGCAGCAGCCGGCTCAGTGCCGACGCGGCGCCCACAATTCGGGGAGCTAACTGTGTAAAGTGCTCCCCGAAGTTCCATCGTCGGTCCAGAACAAGCCCCAAATATTTTATGTGGGGCTTGATCGGGACCGACTCCCCCCCCAGGGTGAGCGCCAAGCCCGCCGGCAGCCTCCACCCCCGGCCCCCGAAGACTATCGCCTCAGTCTTCGGGAGCGCCACCCTCAGGCCGAGCCGACCAATCCGGTAAATGGTCAGCTCGGCCGCCGCTTCCGCCCGGCACAGCACCTCCCTCATGTCGGTCCCACGCACGGCCACCATGGTGTCATCTGCGTAGCAGATGGTGGCCGTCCGTGGCAGCAACTCCCCCCTGATGGCCCAATCGTACCCCAGGTTCCATAAGAGCGGACCGAGCACGGAACCTTGGGGCACGCCACAGGCCATCGCCGTCGACCCCCGTCGACCGTCCCTCTGCTCATAGAGCACTACCCTCTCGGTCAGGTAGTGCTCTATGACCCGCCGCAGGTAGGGAGGCACTTGGTGGTAGATAAGTGCCTCCCTTATCACCCCATAGGGGAGAGTGCCAAACGCGTTTGCGATGTCAAGGGACACCGCAACGACACCCTCCCCTCTGCTCGACGCGTACTCGCAGAAGTCCCTAAGGGACTTCAGCGCGTCGTGCGTAGACCGCCCCTCTCTAAACCCGAACTGTCTGTCGGAGACGTTCGGGCCGGCGGTCTCCAGGTGCTGCTGGATCCTGGAGGCCAGGATTCTCTCCATCATCTTCCCGGCCTCATCCAGCAGCACTATGGGGCGATAGGCGGAGGGACAATCCGGGGGTCGACCCTCTTTCCGGAGGAGGCAGAGCCTCCCCTCCTTCCACACCCTCGGGAACCGTCCCTCCCTCAGGCAGTCGTCCATCAACTGCCTGAGTCGGTCCCCGAGGTGTTTTAGGGCGATGGGGAGTACCCGGCCCGGTACTCCGTCGGGCCCCGGGGCTTTCTTGCAGCCCCGGAGCCGGTCCACCGCCCTCTCGAACTCGTCATCGCTTACCGGTGCGATAGCGAGTTCGAGTGGGTCCTCCAAACCTAACCTAACCTAACCTAACCTAACCTAACCTTTTTTTTTTTTTTTTTTTTTTTTTTTTTTAAGAGGGGAAATGCTTTGCGCATACCACCGCGTTTGGGCGAACGCGGTGGTTATGTGGGACTCTCCCCCCGACCTTTTCCCCTAACGGGCAAAGGTCACGAAGCCTACCCACTAAAACCCCTCTGCTGGTCCTCAACCGCTTAATGATGGCCGCCGTGGGAGTCAAAATGAATTCTTCCAAAACGACGGCCAAAGCTGCCCTGGACATAAAGCCGGGGCTCGTCTAGCCATAGGCTGGGAGTGTCAAGATCGAATGACACCCCTGTCGGCATATGAGACTGTGCAATGCAGGTTTCAGACGCCCATCTCGGCCCGCGTCTCACAAAGAGTTGTGGCTTGCGCCCTGCTCCTTTCATCATGTTTCTCATAAGGGGTGGATCTTAAGACTCCATCTCCCTTGGAGAACTTGCGCGGGCCTCCTGTGGTGCAGCCCCTTGTGGAGGCACCGACTTGTTCCTCTTTCGAGGAGGCCTGCAGCGTTTTCCGCCCATGACATGTTCTGCACGTCGCTTTGCTTGGGCGCAAACCACGCAATGCGGTTTGGCCTTGCAGCTGGCAGACATGTGTCCCTCTTCGCCACATCGGTAGCAAGTTGAACCACGATCAACTTGAGATGGGCAAGCCGCTCGAACGTGGCCTAAGCCCATGCACTTAAAACAGCGCATGGGTAAGGGATCAAGCAGCTTGATCTGGGCTGATGACCAGCCCACTAAAAGTCTTCCTGCCGCAGCCAAAACCTTTGCAGATTCTGGCGGGCATTTTATCACTGCGGTGCCAACACCAAATGACCCCGCGCGTATGCTGCCTACCTTTACGTGTTCGGGCTGGCACCCAGTTTTTGTCGAGATGGCAGCGGCCACGTCATTAGCCCCGACGGACTCGTCCAAGCCGGACACACGCAGAGCGACCGTCTTCAGTGGTCGTGCTATCTCCGCTATGTCACTAAGGACATTACGTAATTTAGCCGCCAACTGATCCGCTTTTGAGCCACTGTCAGCACCCGGCACCTCTATTAACCGGGCTCCGCTAGCAGTGCTTCGAGCCTTGACGTGTTCAAGGCCTACCTCGCTTAGAGTGAAAGACGTCGTTGCCTTTAACATCACGTCCCTATAAGTCAACCCTTTCTGTGACGCCTCTGGCTTTAGGGTGATTATCACCGCTGTGGTTTGAGGGGTGACTATCCGCGGTTTACGCTTCCTCTTCCTCTTTTTCCTTTTCTTCCCACTTTGCTTCCTTTGCTCTGGAGTCATCCGTTGCGTCGGTCGCGCAGCGTTTGGAACTGGGGCGGAGGAAGAAGGCGGGCCCTGACCATTCTTCTTTCTTAACCTCTTTTTATTGTTGGAGCCTTCTTTGACTACCGTTGAGTAGGCCTGGTGCAATACCTTAGGTGTTGACTCTGTGGTCATGCTCCGCACTGTCTGTGTGTCTTTCGTTTGAGGTTGCATGGGAGGTATAGAACTCTCACCAGTGCAAGGCTCCAGATTGTAAGACGCGTCGGCTGCAGAAAAATCGTCCACACATCCCGATAGCCTTCTATCTGCCGCCAGCGAGGGTCGCAAGCGCACCTCCGGGAGCAGTCTGTCCTGTATACCGTCGAACCGGGCGGTGATCATGGTACCCACTTGGCACATGATGGTGCGCACCAGTTCTTCGGTGTCAATCCTGGGTGGAGAGGCTGTTTGAGGTGGCTGGCCTACCACCGCCTTTTGCTGTCTCCTATCTTCCTCCATTTGTGTTCGGAGGTCTGCCAGCTCCTTGCGGAGTCCCTCCATCTCCTCCTGCAGCCTTCTGTTCTCAGCCTGCATTCGTACCGTCTCATCTGAGACGCAGCGCACCTTAAGGACCGCACACGCGTCCTTAATATTTTCAGCTGCATCTTTGAGGACACGGACGTATGTCCCTTTTAGATTTTTGGATGTATTGGCCACCTTATGAATGGCGACCACACTGTCTTGCACCAATTTTATAAGTGAGTCGGCACTTCCTTCATCAGCACTCGCCTCAGTAAGCTGAGACGAGGGAGCAGGATTTTTCCTCAGTTCACGGGTTGAGGCAATGAGCTCAGACTCTGCTTCAAGCATCATTTTCTCCCGCTCGGCCTCAATCCACGCCATCTTTGCCTTTGCTAGGCCAACATACTTCCCAGTTGTTGGGGGACGGCCTCGTCCTCTTTTTAAAAGCGGCTTACTCGGCCCAGGGCCAGCACGCGTTTCTTCATCGTCTCCAGTATCCACTAATGGACGTTTACGCCGTTGTTCGATATTTCGGACACTCGTTTCCGAGTGCCCCTCCTCTTCGCTACTACTATAATCATCTACCTCTTCATCAGAAAATGTGTATGTTTTAAATTTGTCCATTTTGTTCCCACGATTACGGGTCGATATACAAGGTCCACCCCCGGGTGACGCCCATCCCAGGGGTAAAGCTAGATACTGCAAAGGTCGCTCGGTATTTGCAGGTTTTAACGACTATGCTGTCGGGTTTTATAGAGTTTTCCTTCTCGCGGGCCGGCCAATGAAGGCAAGCCCTCCGTTCCGGCATCTTGCAACTACCCATTACGTCGCTGGATGGGGTCGTTGAAGCAAGACGCCAGGGTACGGGGCTAGAGGAGTCGACGTGCCTCCCCTAGTTTTTGGGTGGTAAGTGCTCGACGGCATTGTAAGTGCACGCCGAGCCCACCCCCTAACCTAACTTAAGCTACCCATTTCCCCCCCAGTGTGGCGGTGACTAAGCGAGTTTTCAGACGAAAAGTCACTTGTCACCTACCTCCCCCCCCCCCGTGCCGGATATTTGCCATGGGCTGAAAGATTCCCCCAAAAAAGGGAAAGTCTCAGCCGATGCCCAGGGTGCACCAGCCCAGATGCTGCGTTCTCTCCGGATCGAGATCAAGAGAGACTGCAACACCCAAGCCAACGTGGAGGAATCCGGCCTGCACCCCAAACCTAACCTAACCTAACCTAACCTAACCTAACCTAACCTAACCTAACCTAACCTAACCTAACCTAACCTAACCTAACCTAACCTAACCTAACCTAACCTTTTTTTTTTTTTTTTTTTTTTTTTGATGACGGAGTGGAAATGCATTTACGCATCCTCCCTGCCCGGGGAAGGCTGTGCAATGGGAGGTATGACGGACTCTCAAAAGAACTACCGTCTAAAACCACTCCGGCGTTTACCCCCCTGGCCAGTCGCGAGGCGCCGCGGAACCGCAATTAAGCTTTGCCCACTGACACGCCTCCTGGCCTGCTCCGAAGAGCCCCACCTTCTCCGCCAAAGGAGGAGACGGCTGCGGTCAGCAGCCCACGACCATCTCCCCAGACCGGTAAAGCCGTGCAATGTGGGCCCCCAACCCACTGGCCCTACACGGTCTGCCTGTGGTGGATGGTGCTTTCCGGATACCCAACCTCTAGGGTCGGTCCCCATACCCTTCAAACACACCCCACCACAGCTGTCCCACCAATAACTACAGTGCCCCCCGGGATTCCGAAAGACACGTAGAAGGACCCTCGGGTGACATGGGAGTACGTCTTGAGCAGGGTCATGCTCCGGTGCAGAGCGGAACCTTCGTGCTCCGTTGCAGAGCGGAGTTAACATGCCCCAGTCTTTCGGTAAGCCCAGTCACCAACCACCAAAGTGACAGAAAGCAGCTGTCCGGTTTGGAAACGGCCTCAAAGGCACACGCAACCGCCCCTTTCAACCACCTCTGTCACGGCCCCCTCCAGGTAACTGGTTAAGCTTTCCAGGAACAGAAACGGCCTCGAAGGCACACGCAACTGACCCTTCAAGCCTCCCCAGTCACCAACCGTCAATGGGCCACAGAAGGAAGCTGTCCAGGGCGGAAACGGTCCAAAGCAACCGCCCCTTCCAACGACCTCTGTCGCCGCCTCCCTATGGTGACGAGGCCTCTTTTCCGAAGAAAAGCTGCTCGTCACCATCCCCCCCCAGGTGACAGAAGGAAACTTTCCGGGGCAGAAGTGCCGGTACACAACCGCAACCCTTCAAGAAACCCCTGTCACCTCCCCCCCCCCCCCCCGTGCCGGATATTAGCCATGGACCGAAAGAATTCCCAAGGGGGAAAAGTCTCAGCCAATGCCCAGGGTGCACCAGCCCAGATGCTGCGTTCTCTCCGGATCGAGATCAAGAGAGACTGCAACACCCAAGCCAACGTGGAGGAATCCGGCCTGCACCCCAACCTAACCTAACCTAACCTAACCTAACCTAACCTAACCTAACCTAACCTAACCTAACCTAACCTAACCTAACCTAACCTAACCTAACCTAACCTAACCTAACCTAACCTAACCTAACCTAACCTAACCTAACCTAACCTAACCTAACCTAACCTAACCTAACCTTTTTTTTTTTTTTTTTTGATGACGGAGTGGAAATGCATTTACGCATCCTCCCTGCCCGGGGAAGGCTGTGCAATGGGAGGTATGACGGACTCTCAAAAGAACTACCGTCTAAAACCACTCCGGCGTTTACCCCCCTGGCCAGTCGCGAGGCGCCGCGGAACCGCAATTAAGCTTTGCCCACTGACACGCCTCCTGGCCTGCTCCGAAGAGCCCCACCTTCTCCGCCAAAGGAGGAGACGGCTGCGGTCGGCAGCCCACGACCATCTCCCCAGACCGGTAAAGCCGTGCAATGTGGGCCCCCAACCCACTGGCCCTACACGGTCTGCCTGTGGTGGATGGTGCTTTCCGGATACCCAACCTCTAAGGGTCGGTCCCCATATCCTTCAAACACACCCCACCACAGCTGTCCCACCAATAACTACAGTGCCCCCCGGGATTCCGAAAGACACGTAGAAGGACCCTCGGGTGACATGGGAGTACGTCTTGAGCAGGGTCATGCTCCGGTGCAGAGCGGAACCTTCGTGCTCCGTTGCAGAGCGGAGTTAACATGCCCCAGTCTTTCGGTAAGCCCAGTCACCAACCACCAAAGTGACAGAAAGCAGCTGTCCGGTTTGGAAACGGCCTCAAAGGCACACGCAACCGCCCTTTTCAACCACCTCTGTCACGGCCCCCTCCAGGTAACTGGTTAAGCTTTCCAGGAACAGAAACGGCCTCGAAGGCACACGCAACTGACCCTTCAAGCTACCCCAGTCACCAACCGTCAATGGGCCACAGAAGGAAGCTGTCCAGGGCGGAAGCGGCCCAGCAACCGCCCCTTCCAACGACCTCTGTCGCCGCCTCCCTATGGTGACGAGGCCACTTTTCCGAAGAAAAGCTGCTCGTCACCATCCCCCCCCAGGTGACAGAAGGAAACTTTCCGGGGCAGAAGTGCCGGTACACAACCGCAACCCTTCAAGAAACCCCTGTCACCTTCCCCCCCCCCCCCCCCCCGTGCCGGATATTAGCCATGGGCCGAAAGAATTCCCAAGGGGGAAAAGTCTCAGCCAATGCCCAGGGTGCACCAGCCCAGATGCTGCGTTCTCTCCGGATCGAGATCAAGAGAGACTGCAACACCCAAGCCAACGTGGAGGAATCCGGCCTGCACCCCAACCTAACCTAACCTTTTTTTTTTTTTTTTTTTTTTTTTGACAGGGTGGAAAATGCTTTATGCATTCCCCTCACCATGGGAGTAGTGAGGGGATATGTGGGACTCACCCCCCCGCCCCCCCTCCGAATGAGAGGGGGAAAGGGAGCGCAACCCACTAAAAACCACCCTGGCGTACCCTCCTGCCGGTTAGGCAAGGCGCCGTGGAACCGCCGAAGCTCTGCCCACGACGCCTTCCGGCAGCCCCGGCCACCTGCCGGGGCTACCCGCGCCGAAGGAGAGAGAGGCCGAGCACGCCTGGCCCCTCTCCCAGACCGCCAAGTGACTAGCCTACGGCGGGCGAGGGACTCCCATCCCCCACCCGCAGTCACTAAGGGTTGAGGCGGGCGGCAAAACGCCGCCGCCTCAACCCCCGCCGTCTACGCCGGAGCGGATGCGCGAGAGGAGAATCCTCGCGCTCACGCTCCGAGGCCTCCTTCTGCGAGATGACACACTCGCAGAAGGAGGCCACAGCCCTCCAGGACCTGTCGCTGCACAGCATTGCAGACACAACGCTGTGCAGGGAGAGGTCCCGTCGACCGATGGCTAGCGCCATAGTGCGGCGCTCCGCACTCCACCGGCTGCACACCTCGAGAGTGTGCTGAGCCGTGTCGTCCGGATCGCCGCACTCATGGCACTGCGGGCCGGGCTCCCTCCCAATTTTGTGCAGGTAATGACCGAAGCATCCGTGTCCGGTCAATACCTGCACAAGCCGGTACGACGTAGCGCCGACTGCCCTCCCCAACCAGGTGTCAAACGACCCGAGGACCGCCCCTATGGTCCGAGTCCCATAGGGGGAGTCCTCCAGGTCCGCTTTCCACCTGTCCCGCAGTCGGCGCTCCGTCATCCGGCGCGTCTCCTCCACCTCCTCAGGGTCCGGGCGTTCTCCTCTCGCCCGGGCCCTGGACCTAACTGCGTAGGTCTCCGCCTGCACCTCTGCGTCCAACTCCCAGGGCGGGGTGCAGGCGAGGAGGCAGGCCGCGGCGTGGGCCACCGTCATGTAGGCCCTCACAATACGGAGGGCCACCACCCGCTGTGGCCTCTGTAGCAGGGCCCTGTTCCGGGCGGACAGCTTGTCCGCCCAGATGGGGGCCCCGTACAGAGCCATGCTTCCTTGTAACGCCGGCATACAGCCGGCGGCACAAGGAGCCCGGCCCACCCACGTTCGGCAGCAGCCGGCTCAGTGCCGACGCGGCGCCCACAATTCGGGGAGCCAATTGCGAAAAATGCTCCCCGAAATTCCATCGTCGGTCCAGAACAAGCCCCAAATATTTTATGTGGGGCTTGATCGGGACCGACTCCCCCCCCAGGGTGAGCGCCAAACCCGCCGGCAGCCTCCACCCCCGGCCCCCGAAGACTATCGCCTCAGTCTTCGGGAGCGCCACCCTCAGGCCGAGCCGACCAATCCGGTAAATGGTCAGCTCGGCCGCCGCTTCCGCCCGGCACAGCACCTCCCTCATGTCGGTCCCACGCACGGCCACCATGGTGTCATCTGCGTAGCAGATGGTGGCCGTCCGTGGGAGCAACTCCCCCCTGATGGCCCAATCGTACCCCAGGTTCCATAAGAGCGGACCGAGCACGGAACCTTGGGGTACGCCGCAGGCCATCGCCGTCGACCCCCGTCGACCGTCCCTCTGCTCATAGAGCACTACCCTCTCGGTCAGGTAGTGCTCTATGACCCGCCGCAGGTAGGGAGGCACTTGGTGGTAAATAAGTGCCTCCCTTATCACCCCATAGGGGAGAGTGCCAAACGCGTTTGCGATGTCAAGGGACACCGCGACGACACCCTCCCCTCTGCTCGACGCGTACTCACAGAAGTCCCTAAGGGACTTCAGCGCGTCGAGCGTAGACCGCCCCTCTCTGAACCCGAACTGTCTATCAGAGACGTTCGGGCCGGCAGTCTCCAGATGCTGCTGGATCCTGGAGGCCAGGATTCTCTCCATCATCTTCCCGGCCTCATCCAGCAGCACTATGGGGCGATAGGCGGAGGGACAGTCCGGGGGTCGACCCTCTTTCCGGAGGAGGCAGAGCCTCCCCTCCTTCCACACCCTCGGGAACCGTCCCTCCCTCAGGCAGTCGTCCATCAACTGCCTGAGTCGGTCCCCGAGGTGTTTTAGGGCGATGGGGAGTACCCGGCCCGGTACTCCGTCGGGCCCCGGGGCTTTCTTGCAGCCCCGGAGCCGATCCACCGCCCTCTCGAACTCGTCATCGCTTACCGGTGCGATGGCGAGCTCGAGTGGGTCCTCCAAGTCCCCCGGTGGCTCGGTCATCACCGGGGGAGTTATCGAGGGAGCTGCCGGAAACAGCCCCTCGATGACCCTCCTCAGGAGGGGAGGCTCTAGAGAGTCCATGGGGGGGGCAGTGCGCATTTTGTTGCGCACCACCCTGTACGGCCGCCCCCACGGATCCCTGTCCAGCGTGGCCAAGAATGAGGCGTGTGCCTCATCCTTGGCCTTTGCTATCGACAGGGTTAGGGCCCCCTTGGCTTCTTTGAGGGCCCCGTAGAGCCTCTCCTCCTCCTCCGCAGTGTGCCGCCTGCGCCTACAGTGTTGGTAGGCGCGGCGGGCACTGTTACTGGTGGTCCGCACTGCCGCAATTTCGGCGGACCACCAGTAGACCTTCCTCCGGGCGAAGAGCCGTTTCGCCCGGGGCATGGCCGCTCCGCACACGGCCTGCAGTGCGGAGCGGAACCGGCGCGCCCTCTCCTCCACTCCCAAGGCGGCGGGTGGGGCAGCACACCAAGCCTCCACCATCGCCGCCTCGTCCGCCTTGGCCCTGTCCAGTTGGGACAGGGACCACTTGGGGAACTCCTCCGTCCCCCCTCCCCGCCCCCCCCGAGGACTGGGTGGCGGCTGGCCCGGTCTTGTGGAGACCCTCAACCTGATATACAGGTGATCGGAGAGGGTCTCCACGTCCTCCAGGACGCGCCAGTCTGCGAGGCGCGCGGCAATGGCAGGGGTCGCGAACGTGATGTCCACGATGGACCCCCCCCTGCCGCCGCACGCAAGTGTTGGCGCTGCCCTGGTTCAGGACCACCAGGCCCGCCGCCGCCACCCAATCCGTCAGCACCTCCCCGCGCACGTCCGTTATGGGGGATCCCCACGCCGCACTCTTGGCGTTGAGGTCCCCCAGGACCATGACATGGCGCGGGGCCGCCCTCTCCACGACCCCCCTCAGGACCCCCAGGAAAGCCTCAAAGGCGGCCAGCGGCCTATTGGGGGAGAAGTACACCGCAACAAGTACGGTGTCGCTCCCCCATCCGGCCGCCACATACCCCGGGCCGCCCTCGATCCTCTCGAGAGGGGGTCCGCCGCCGATCGCCGGCACCGCCACGGCAACCCACTCGTCCGTCGACCCTACCCAATTGGGTAGGGGAGGGACGAAGTAGGGTTCCGCGACCACCGCAACGTCAATCGACCACTCCGCCATTGCCTGCATGAGCAGGTCTTGTGCTCTGGCGCAGTGGTTGACGTTGGCCTGCAGGAGCTCTAAATGGTGTGCTGGCATTTAGAGCTCCATGCAGGTCTCCTCGGGGGCCTGGCCGGCGGCGGTCGCTGCGGGGCCACTTTCATTAGCAACGGGGGGGCGGGGACGCTGCGGCCTCAGGTGTCGACCTTTTGTTGCGGGGGGGAAACATTTCCTCCCCCCCAGCATGTGGTTTGCCGGGAGTTTGGCCTGGTGGCATACGGCGCACCAAGCCTTCTCCCAGCACTCCGCCATTTTGTGCCCCTCTTTGCTGCACCGGAAGCAGAAATTGCTCCGGTCAACTTTGGAGGGGCACAGCTCCCGCGAATGGCCGACACCATAGCAGCGGAAGCACCGCATTGGTGTCGGCCCCACCGCCGTGACCCTGGCGGAGGCCCAACCCACCAGGATCCTCCCGGCTTTGGTAAGGGTCACCGCAGCCTGCACGGGGCACTGGATCAAGACCGATCCAGTGCCATCGTAAAGGGCGCGGACGGCCCCCACCTTGACCTGCTCAGGCTGGCAAGCCCCAGCCGCGGCAACAGCCTGCGCCACCGTCTCCTTGGTGGCCGACTCATCCAGACCGGAAATCTGGACGCCGGCCATCTTGACGGGGCGGCTGACGTCCGCCACGTCCCCCACCAACCCTTGCAGCTTGGCTGCAAGGGTATCCGCCACCTCGTGGCCCTTCTCCCCGGGGACCTCGATGACCCGGGAGCCCGTCATCGAGGTCCTGACCCGCACGTGCTGCAGGCCCACCTCGCTCAGGCTAAGGCCATTAATGGCCTTAGCCATGGTGGCCTGCAGGGTGGTGGTGGCTCCCTTCTTTAGGGAGATCACCACCGCCGCCGTCTTGGGGACCGACAACTTGGCGGGTCTCGGCCGGTGCGCCGCCTTACCGGTCCCTTTAGGGGGTGGAGGGGGGGGCTTGGCCGCGCCCTTACCCTTCTTCCGAACCACCTGCGACCACGACATTTGTGTGGGCGCAGGTGGCATATGGCTCGAGGAGCCGGGTCCCTCTTCCGTGGCCGGGGCAGCCTTGGCGGCCTTGGCGGCTTTTTTGATGGCCGGAGTGGGAGCTGGGGCCACCGCCTTCTTGTTGGCCCGCCCATCACCTAGCCTGGCTCTGGCTTTCGGCTCGAGGTCCACCGGGGCCGGGGGTGGCGGGGCAATACCTGCCCCCTGTCGCTGAGGGGGGGCCGACACGGCAGGCTTGGCAGCCCGCTTGTCGTGTGCCAGCGGGGGGCGAAGGATGGGCTCCGCCGGGAGGCGCCTGTTGACCTCCTCCATCCTGTCGCTTATCATCTTGCCCAGGCTAAGAAACAGGTCCCTCTTCATGCTTTCAATCGCCTCGGTCAGCTCGGCGGTCCCGAACTGCAGGGCAGCAGCGACAGGGGGGGCGGCCGGGATCTGCCGCTCGCTGAAGGCGATGCGGAGCGCCTTCAGCTCCGCCGAGTTCAGAGCGAGTTGCTCCCGCATCCTTTTGTTGTCCGCCTTAAGGATGCGGATCTCCTCGCTCTCGGTTCTGGAGGCCTCTACCTCGTCCATCAGCCCCAAGATGGCGCGGCAGGCCCGGTTCATCCGGCCTTGGACCTCCCCCTTGATGTTGCCGGATATCCTGGTCGCCTCCAGGATGTCCCTCGCCGCCATGCGGGTGGCATCTATCGGGTCAGCCTTCTGCTGACCCTCTAGTCCATCCATCAGCTCAGGGGAGCGCGACCCCGAGCGAGAGCGTGAGCCGGAGCGAGATCGCCGGTCCCCCTCCGCTTTTCCCTTTTTCCCCCCCTTTCCCCCCCTGGGGCGGAGTTCGGGAAGGTCCCTCGTGTAACTGGCCGCAGGATCGGCATCACATACCTCCTCAAATTGGGGCTCCAGCTGGTAAAGCTTCGCCCTCAACCTGGCTGCGGCCAGCCCAGAGTAAGCCCCCTTGGGCTTTTTGAGGAGCTTCTTCCTTCGAGTCTGAGGCGGCGGCGAATCACCAGTTGCACGGTACTTGGCAGCCGCGTCCGCCTCCGCCTCAGACCCACCCAGATCATGGTACCGAAGCACCACCCCCGAGCACGCTCCCCTCGTACCGGAGCGCTTCCCTCTCCTAGCGGTGTTCACTTTCGGCTTCGGTAACACCTCGTCCTCCCCGGCGTGTGGCCTTTTTGTAGACCTTGTACCAGAAGGTCTACTTTGAGTATTCGGGGCATCATTTTTCAGCCCGTCCTCATCAGTGACCTTGCTGGTATTGGGGGTGCTGGTCTGGACATACTGGACAACTAGCGGAAGAGATGAGTCGGAGACATCACCTGCCTCCGAACTGATCACCTCCACCAGCTCCGCCTCATTCAGCCTCGCCGCCTCCATTGCTTTGTCCATCTCGGTGTCCTGTTGTGGTGTGCCCTGGTCGTGTTTACGAAGGTCAGCGCCGTTGCGCTGGCCTACGAAGTGGCTTTTGCCCCCCCCAGAATACGAGGGGCAGCCCGTGTCCGCAGACACGGGGAGGGGTTCTCCCGTTAGGGTACCCTCCTGGGGTAGTCTATTTTTTGAGCCACTCATTCCATCCGTCTTCATTGTGCGTTTAAGGCCCTGCACAAAAGGCCGTGGTACCTTGTTCTCGCCCAGGTCGTCATTATATGAATCGTCATCGGTGTCCTTAAGTAGCTCGCATGGGTCGTGTTCACGGAGGTCAGCGCCATTGCGCTGACCTACGACATGGCCTTTGCCCCCCCCAGAATACGAGGGGCAGCCCGTGTCCGCAGACACGGGGAGGGGTTCTCCCGTTAGGGTACCCTCCTGGGGTAGTCTTTTTTTTGAGCCACTCATTCCATCCGTCTTCATTGTGCGTTTAAGGCCCTGCACAAAAGGCCGTGGTACCTTGTTCTCGCCCAGGTCGTCATTATGTGAATCGTCATCGGTGTCCTTAAGTAGCTCGCATGGGTCGTGTTTACGGAGGTCAGCGCCATTGCGCTGACCTACGACATGGCCTTTGCCCCCCCCAGAATACGAAGGCAGCCCGTGTCCGCAGACACGGGGAGGGGTTCTCCCGTAAGGGTACCCTCCTGGGGTAGTTTTTTTTTTAAGCCACTATCCATCATCATTGCGTGCGTTTTAGGCCCTGCACCAAAGGCCACCCATCCTCATTCTGCAGTTGCACTCCACTAACTACTCTCCAAGGAGAGTAGTCGGGAGCAACCTTCCACCAATATTGCGCACTTTCGGGGAGTATTTAATTCCCCAGGCCCGCGCTGGCCCAAAAGTGGATATACCGCCACTGGCTCGGTGCCCACCCCCTAGCCTAGCCTAACTTAACCTACCCATTTCCCCCCCAGTGTGTCGGTGACAAAGCGACTTTTCTAACGGAAAGTCACTTGTCACCTCCCCCCCACTCCCCTGCCGGATATTTGCCATGGGCTGAGAGAATTCCCCAGAGGGGAAAAGTCTCAACCGATGCCCAGGGTGCACCAGCCCAGATGCTGCGTTCTCTCCGGATCGAGATCAAGAGAGATCGCAACAACCAAGCCAACGTGGAGGAATCCGGCCCGCACCCCAACCTAACCTAACCTAACCTAACCTAACCTAACCTAACCTAACCTAACCTTTTTTTTTTTTTTTTTTTTTTTTAACGGTGAGGAAACGCATTTACGCGTACCCTCCGGTCTAGGGACGACCATATTGGAGGGTTATGTGGGACTCTCAACCCCCTACCCTTCAGAGCGAAGGGGAAGGGGGAAGCCTACCCACTAAAACCTCACCGGTGTTAACCTCCACAGGCTGTTAACGGGGGCACCGTGGGCTGATGACTATTCACCACTGGGTGCCCCCCAGCCGCCCCAGCCTGTTGCTGGGGCACCTGCGCCAAAGGAGGGAGGGTTCAGTTAACACGCCGAACCCTCCCCCAGACGTGTAGGACCTTTGTGTGGGACCCTATCCCCACGGTCCTACTAGGGGTTCAGGCGGTTGGCAAACTGCCTCCGCCTTCGCCCCACACGTCTACGCCGGAGCGGGTGCGCATCCACGTCCTCCTCGCGCTCCCGCTCCGCCGCCTCCTTCTGCGAGACAATGCTCTCGCAGAAGGAGACGACCGCCAACCACGATCTCTCACTGCTCAGCATGGCCGACACGACGCTGTGCAGCGAGAGATCGGAGAGCCCTGTGTCCGCAACCAGAGCGCGGCGCTCCGGATCCCACTTCGAGCACACCTCTAGGGTGTGCTGGGCCGTGTCGTCCGGATCGCCGCACTCGTGGCAAACCGGACTGGGCTCTCTCCTAATCTTGTGCAGGTAATGGCCGAAGCACCCGTGCCCGGTCATCACCTGCACAAGACGGTACGTGGCGGTACCGTACCTCCTCTCCAACCAGTGGTCCAGCGACGGGAGGAGTGCCCCTATGGTGCGGAGTCCATAGGGGGAGTCCTCCAGGTCGCTTTTCCACCGGTCCCTCAGGCGCCGCTCCGTCATTCGACGGGCCCCCTCCACCGTCTCCGAGTCCGGGCGCTGTCTTCTCGCCCGGAACCCGGCCCTCATCCGGTATGTCTCGGCCTGCACCTGAGCATCTAGCTCCCACGGCGGGGTGCAGGCCAAGACACACGCGGCCGCATGTGCCACCGTCACAACCTAACCTAACCTAACCTAACCTAACCTAACCTAACCTAACCTAACCTAACCTAACCTAACCTAACCTAACCTAACCTAACCTTTTTTTTTTTTTTTTTTTTTTTTTTTTTTTTTTTTTTTTTTTTTTTTTTTTTGACGGTGAGGAAACGCATTTACGCGTACCCTCCGGTCTAGGGACGACCATATTGGAGGGTTATGTGGGACTCTCAACCCCCTACCCTTCAGAGCGAAGGGGAAGGGGGAAGCCTACCCACTAAAACCTCACCGGTGTTAACCTCCATAGGCTGTTAACGGGGGCACCGTGGGCTGATGACTATTCACCACTGGGTGCCCCCCAGCCGCCCCAGCCTGTTGCTGGGGCACCTGCGCCAAAGGAGGGAGGGTTCAGTTAACACGCCGAACCCTCCCCCAGACGTGTAGGACCTTTATGTGGGACCCTATCCCCACGGTCCTACTAGGGGTTCAGGCGGGCGGCAAACTGCCTCCGCCTTCGCCCCACACGTCTACGCCGGAGCGGGTGCGCATCCACGTCCTCCTCGCGCTCCCGCTCCGCCGCCTCCTTCTGCGAGACAATGCTCTCGCAGAAGGAGACGACCGCCAACCACGATCTCTCACTACTCAGCATGGCCGACACGACGCTGTGCAGTGAGAGATCGGAGAGCCCTGTGTCCGCACCCAGAGCGCGGCGCTCCGGATCCCACTTCGAGCACACCTCTAGGGTGTGCTGGGCCGTGTCGTCCGGATCGCCGCACTCGTGGCAAACCGGACTGGGCTCTCTCCTAATCTTGTGCAGGTAATGGCCGAAGCACCCGTGCCCGGTCATCACCTGCACAAGACGGTACGTGGCGGTACCGTACCTCCTCTCCAACCAGTGGTCCAGCGACGGGAGGAGTGCCCCTATGGTGCGGAGTCCATAGGGAGAGTCCTCCAGGTCGCTTTTCCACCGGTCCCTCAGGCGCCGCTCCGTCATTCGACGGGCCCTCTCCACCGTCTCCGAGTCCGGGCGCTGTCTCCTCGCCCGGAACCCGGCCCTCATCCGGTATGTCTCGGCCTGCACCTGAGCATCTAGCTCCCACGGCGGGGTGCAGGCCAAGACACACGCGGCCGCATGTGCCACCGTCACATAGGCCCTCACTATTCGGAGGGCCACCACTCTTTGGGGCCTCCTTAGGAGCGCCTTATTCTTGGCCGACAGCTTGTCGGCCCAGATTGGCGCTCCGTATAGCGCCATGCTACGCACTACGCCTGCAAACAGGCGTCGGCATGGCGCTTGAGGCCCCCCCACGTTCGGCAACATGCGGCCCAGGGCCGACGCGGCGCCTACCACCCGGGGAGCAAGTTGGCGGAAATGCTCCCCGAAATCCCACCTCCGGTCCAGGATGAGGCCAAGGTACTTGATCGTACCCTTCACCTGGACCGCTTCCCCCGCCACAGGGATGGACAATCCACAACGTGGACGCCATCCCCTCCCCCCGAAGACAATAGCGTCTGTCTTCGGGAGGGACACCTCCAGACCCAGCTGTCGGATGCGGCCGACAACCAGGTCTGCCGCCAACGACGCCCTCCGGAGGGCCTCCTCCAGCTCACGTCCCCGCACGGCCACCATTGTATCGTCGGCATAACAAAGGGTGGCCATGCGGGGAAGGAGCGCTCCGCGGATCACCCAGTCGTACCCTATGTTCCATAGCAGGGGTCCTAACACGGACCCCTGGGGAACACCGCACGACATCGGGTGAGCGATCCGCAGACCCCCACGATCGTAGAGCACTACCCTGTCGGTTAGGTAGTGCTCCACAATCCGCCGCAGATACCCGGGCACCCTGTGGAAGCGGAGGGCCTCGCTGATGACCGAGAAGGGCAGGGAGCCAAATGCGTTGGCGATGTCTAGCGACACCGCCACGACCCCCTCACCCTTCGCCTCCGCGTTCCCACAGAAGTTCCGGAGGGACGAAAGCGCGTCCATAGTGGACCGTCCCTCCCGGAACCCGAACTGCCGGTCGGAGATGTTAGGCCCCACGTCCTCCAGATGTTGGACGATGCGACGGGACAGGATGCGCTCTAGCATCTTGCCCGTCTCATCTAGGAGGACGATGGGGCGGTGACCGGCAGGGGTATCCAACGGCCTACCCTCCTTCCGAAGGAGGACGAGGCGTCCCTCCTTCCAGCACCTCGGGAAGCGCCCCTCCTTGATACAATCATCAAAGAGGGTCCGCAAGCGGTCCCCGAGGTGCTCCGCCACAATGTGGAGGACTCTTCCCGGTACCCCATCCGGTCCTGGTGCCTTTCTGCAGGACCGGAGACGGTCGACGATGGTCTCCATTTCGTCGTCCGTCACGGGAGGGGGATCATCTTGATCAACCTCCTCAACCGTGGGGCCCACCATTGCGGGCGGCTGGAAGGCCGCCGCAGCCGGGAAGAGTCCCTCCACAATCCTCGTGAGGAGCTCCGGCTCAAGGGAGTCCATGGGGGGTGCGCAACGCATTTTGTTGCGCACAACTCGGTATGGCCGCCCCCACGGATCCCTATCCAACGTGGCCAGGAACTCCTCACGCGCCTCGTCCTTTCTGCGAGCTATCTCCACAGAGAGCGCGTCCTTCGCCACCTTCAGCTCTCTGTGGAGATGCTCTTCCTCCTCCGGCAGGTGTCGCCGCCTCCTGCAGCGCGTATATGCGCGGCGGGCGGCATCACTGGCGGCTCGCAGGGCCGCAATCTCCTGCGACCACCAGTACACCTGCTTCTTGGCGGGCAGCCTTCGGGCCCGGGGCATGGCCGCGTCGCACACCGACGTTAGTGCGACGCGAAACCGGGCTGCCCGCTCCTCCACCCCCAAGGAGACCGGTGGGGGCGCACACCACGCCTCCACCATGGCCGCCTCCACCGCCGCTCCCATGTCGAGGCGGGCCAGGGTCCACCTTGGGAAAGCCCCTCCTCCTCCTCTCCCCCCCCGCCCTCTCGGGCTGGGCGGCGGCACCCCTGGCGAGGTGCTGACCCTCATCCGAACGTATAAATGGTCGGAGAGGGTCTCTACCTCCTGCAGGACGCGCCAGTCCGTGATTCGTGCGGCAATGGCAGGGGTCGCGAACGAGACGTCCACGATCGACCCTCCCTGCCGCCGCACACACGTGTTGGCGTCGCCCCGGTTGAGCACCTCAAGCCCCATCGCCGCCACCCAGTCTTCAAGAGCCACCCCTCTCGGGTCCGTGATGGGGGAACCCCACGCCGCGCTCTTGGCGTTTAGGTCCCCCATCACCACCAATGGCGCCGGCGCCGCCCCTCCGACGACTCTCCCCAGCCCCACCAGGAAGGCTTCAAACTCCCGCAGCGGCCTATTCGGGGAGAAGTAAACTGCCACTAGGACAGTTTCTCCCCACTTGGCCACCGCGAAGCCCGAACCCCTGGCCATTCCCGATAGGGGGGGGAGGTCACCCATCGCCGGTACCGCAATGGCAACCGAGCCGTCCGTCGCCCCGACCCAGTTAGACTGGGGGGGGACGAAGTACGGCTCAGCCACCACCAAAACGCCAATGCCCCACTCCGCCATGACCTGCATGAGCAGATCTTGGGCGCGGGCGGAGTGGTTGGCGTTCGCCTGAAGGACCTCTAAATGCTGGTGTGCTGGCATTTAGAGGTCCATCTGGCTACCTTCCTGCCTAGCCGCATTGGCGGCACGCCTTGTAGAGGGGGACGTTGTCTGACCAGCCTTGCCCCTCGTGTGTGGCGGGCTGCACCTCCGTCCCCCCATCACGTGGTCCGCTGGACGTCGCGCTTTTAGGCAAACGTCGCAATGCGGCGCGGCCGTGCAGGAGGCCCTCCAGTGGTCCGGCCCACTGCACCGGTGGCACCAGTTGGACCGGTCCACAGTTGAAGGGCACAGGGCTCCGCTGTGTCCGATGCCTTGGCATCGGAAACACCTCAATGGCCTTTGCCCCAGTACAGTTACGCTGGCGGACGACCACCCCACCAGCAGTCGTCCCGTAGCCAGCGTGTTGGCCACTGTCACCGGGCATGTCACGTTCGCCACGCCGGATCCGTCAAAGCGGACCCGGATGGCGCCAACCTTCATCTGGGTAGGGGAGCACCCAGTCTTGGCCCCAATTGCCGCCGCAATGTCCTCCGGGGTGATGGTCTCATCGAGACCACCCACCCGGATTTCCGCCATTTTGACGGGTCGGTAGACTTTGGCCACGTCGCCAACCAACCCGTCAATTTTGGCGCATAGCGCATCCGCCGCCGCAGCACCGTTCGCGCCCGGGACCTCAATGAGGCGGGCCCCGGTCTGCGTCTTACGGACCCTGACATGCTCAAGGCCAACCTCCGCCAGCGAGAAGGACTTCATGGCCTTGGCCATGATGCTGGCGTAGGTGGCCTCGCTGCCCTCCTTAACGGCAACTACCACAGCAGCCGTTGAGGGAGCAGGCAGTTTCTTGGGGCCCGGCGCGGGCCTGTTGCCTGTGACTGCTTTAGGTGGTGGGGCGACCTTCTTCTTCTTCTTCTTCTTCCCCCTCTTCACCGCGTCCGACCACGACATTTGGGTGGGCGGCAGTGGCTCTTGTACTGCCGGAACCGCCGGGGCGAACTCGCGGATAGGAGGGGGACGAAGAGCAGCCAACGGTCTCGTCTCTTTGGCCCGACGAGCAGGGCGTGCTGGCTTGGCAGGGGGTGCTTTCCGAGCGCTAGCGGGGTGACCCGCGCTGGAAGCCGACCTGTTAATGGGAGCCGCACTGGCTGGAGGAGCCGTCCTGGTGGGAGGAGCCAACCTAGCTGGAGGAGCCGACACATCGGGGTCAGCTACCTGTTCAGCCCTTCTCCGATCCGCTGCCAGCGGTGGGCGAACGATCGGAGATGCGGGGAGAAGGGCCCGGACCTCCCCGATCCGAACGTTCACCATCTCTCCTATCGAGGTGAATAGATCCCTTTTCAGGTCCTCCCTCAGCTCAATCATTGCCTGCCCCAAGGCCTGTGGGAGGCCGTCTTCGGGGGCGTGGCTCTGCGGGGGCTGCTTATTCCTTTCGGAAAAAGCAGTCCTTAGGGCCTTCAATTCCTGTCGTACGAGGGAGAGCTCTTCCCTCATGCGCTTGTTATCTGCGCGCAGAGCTCTCACCTCCACATCGTCTCCTCCGTCTATTTCGTCCAGTATGTCTGCGGCCGCCAAGATGTTTTTGCACGCAGTTTTCATGCGGCCCCAGACATCCCCCTTTAAATTACCACAATTTGCGGCTTCCGCCAAAACCTGTAATGCGGCATTCCGGACGACAGAAACGTACCCACCGTCATCCTCGTTCCTTACAGGGCTGCGGTCCCGCGGAACCGATGAGCTCCTTCGTGTGTTGCCTCTTTTAAGGGCCCTTCTCCCACGACTCTGAGGCGGCGAGGAGTCACGGTTAACGCGGTATTCACCGACCGCACCCGCCTCCGCCCCAACGTCTCGGAAGTTGGGGAACCTCAGTATAGTCTTCCCCGCCCTGAGGCCCGAGCTGTTTCCTCCGGTTATAGGGGTCTTGCCCCTCCTGGCGGTATTGACTTTGGGCTTGATAGCCGGCCCAGTCAATACTTCGTCGTCATCTGCGTGTGGCCGCTTCACGCTTTTGACGTGAACTGATGGGAGCGACGAGTCAGATTCAACCTCCAACATCATCTCCTCCATCAGCTCAGCGTCCTTTAGCCTCGCCATCTCCAACAATTTTTCCTTCACAGTGGTGTCGGTGTCCGTGTCCGTGTGTATGCTTTGGCCCTGAGAAGGGCCGTTTTCAGGTTGGCCCTCAGAAGGGCCGTTTCCGGGTTGGCCCTGAGAAGGGCCGTTTGGTTGGGTTAAAGGTGTATCCATTTTTGTTCCCACGAGTAGTAGGGATTATGGGTCGATCCAGGAGGTGCCCGTGCACCTGGACAAGCCTAGCATCTCCCGTCAGAGGGTCGGCAGGTACTCTGACGGGGCAACGCACTAATAGCTGACCACCTCTCAGCCATGCATCCCCTCGCGGTGCGGCGCCGCTTAGGATTGAGGGATTTTTTATGAGGTTTACTCCCCTCGACCCAGCCGGTTAAGGCAAGGTCCTCGGCCCGTCGGAGCCGCGAGACGTGATCCACGACACTCCAGACGGGAAACGAGTTAGGCTCGACGTCGGCTAAACCGAGTGCACCTGGCACATCGTCGGGCCCCGTTGTACCTCTTTCGAGGACAACCCCCAATCATCAACCACCCACTCTCCTAGGAGAAGGTCCTCCACTTCATCCCTAACGCCCTCTGCAAAACAGAAGACGCTGCTGCACTCCTCTAACTACTCTCCGAGGAGAGTAGTCGGGAGCAGCCTTCCACCACAAGTGCGCACTTTCGGGGAGTATTTAGTTCCCCGGGCCCGCGCTGGCCCATGATAGTGGGTATCCCGCCACTGGTTCGGTGGAAGTGGATAAGGATGGGTAAGGGGAAGGAAAAGGAGGGATATCAAGGAAAGGAATGGGAAGGTGGGAGTGGAAAGGGGAAGTGCCGCTCTTAGTCTGGTCCCTCACCTCGGAACTTTCCGGTATGGGTAGCCCTGTCCGGTATAGCGTCGAGGATCACTGAAACACGCAAGCCCCCCCACCACGACAAGGTGGCAGCACATTCGGGGGGGAACCTAACCTAACCTAACCTAACCTAACCTAACCTAACCTAACCTAACCTAACCTAACCTTTTTTTTTTTTTTTTTTTTTTTTTTTTTTTTTTTTTTTTTTTTTTTTTTTTTTTTTTTTTTTTTTTTTTTTTTTTTTGATGACGGAGTGGAAATGCATTTACGCATCCTCCCTGCCCGGGGAAGGCTGTGCAATGGGAGGTATGACGGACTCTCAAAAGAACTACCGTCTAAAACCACTCCGGCGTTTACCCCCCTGGCCAGTCGCGAGGCGCCGCGGAACCGCAATTAAGCTTTGCCCACTGACACGCCTCCTGGCCTGCTCCGAAGAGCCCCACCTTCTCCGCCAAAGGTGGAGACGGCTGCGGTCAGCAGCCCACGACCATCTCCCCAGACCGGTAAAGCCGTGCAATGTGGGCCCCCAACCCACTGGCCCTACACGGTCTGCCTGTGGTGGATGGTGCTTTCCGGATACCCAACCTCTAGGGTCGGTCCCCATACCCTTCAAACACACCCCACCACAGCTGTCCCACCAATAACTACAGTGCCCCCCGGGATTCCGAAAGACACGTAGAAGGACCCTCGGGTGACATGGGAGTACGTCTTGAGCAGGGTCATGCTCCGGTGCAGAGCGGAACCTTCGTGCTCCGTTGCAGAGCGGAGTTAACATGCCCCAGTCTTTCGGTAAGCCCAGTCACCAACCACCAAAGTGACAGAAAGCAGCTGTCCGGTTTGGAAACGGCCTCAAAGGCACACGCAACCGCCCCTTTCAACCACCTCTGTCACGGCCCCCTCCAGGTAACTGGTTAAGCTTTCCAGGAACGCAACTGACCCTTCAAGCCTCCCCAGTCACCAACCGTCAATGGGCCACAGAAGGAAGCTGTCCAGGGCGGAAACGGTCCAAAGCAACCGCCCCTTCCAACGACCTCTGTCGCCGCCTCCCTATGGTGACGAGGCCACTTTTCCGAAGAAAAGCTGCTCGTCACCATCACCCCCCAGGTGACAGAAGGAAACTTTCCGGGGCAGAAGTGCCGGTACACAACCGCAACCCTTCAAGAAACCCCTGTCACCTCCCCCCCCCCCCCCCCCGTGCCGGATATTAGCCATGGACCGAAAGAATTCCCAAGGGGGAAAAGTCTCAGCCAATGCCCAGGGTGCACCAGCCCAGATGCTGCGTTCTCTCCGGATCGAGATCAAGAGAGACTGCAACACCCAAGCCAACGTGGAGGAATCCGGCCTGCACCCCAACCTAACCTAACCTAACCTAACCTAACCTAACCTAACCTAACCTAACCTTTTTTTTTTTTTTTTTTTTTTTGATGACGGAGTGGAAATGCATTTACGCATCCACCCAGCCCGGGGAAGGCTGTGCAATGGGAGGTATGACGGACTCTCAAAAGAACTACCGTCTAAAACCACTCCGGCGTTTACCCCCCTGGCCAGTCGCGAGGCGCCGCGGAACCGCAATTAAGCTTTGCCCACTGACACGCCTCCTGGCCTGCTCCGAAGAGCCCCACCTTCTCCGCCAAAGGAGGAGACGGCTGCGGTCAGCAGCCCACGACCATCTCCCCAGACCGGTAAAGCCGTGCAATGTGGGCCCCCAACCCACTGGCCCTACACGGTCTGCCTGTGGTGGATGGTGCTTTCCGGATACCCAACCTCTAGGGTCGGTCCCCATACCCTTCAAACACACCCCACCACAGCTGTCCCACCAATAACTACAGTGCCCCCCGGGATTCCGAAAGACACGTAGAAGGACCCTCGGGTGACATGGGAGTACGTCTTGAGCAGGGTCATGCTCCGGTGCAGAGCGGAACCTTCGTGCTCCGTTGCAGAGCGGAGTTAACATGCCCCAGTCTTTCGGTAAGCCCAGTCACCAACCACCAAAGTGACAGAAAGCAGCTGTCCGGTTTGGAAACGGCCTCAAAGGCACACGCAACCGCCCCTTTCAACCACCTCTGTCACGGCCCCCTCCAGGTAACTGGTTAAGCTTTCCAGGAACAGAAACGGCCTCGAAGGCACACGCAACTGACCCTTCAAGCTACCCCAGTCACCAACCGTCAATGGGCCACAGAAGGAAGCTGTCCAGGGCGGAAGCGGCCCAGCAACCGCCCCTTCCAACGACCTCTGTCGCCGCCTCCCTATGGTGACGAGGCCACTTTTCCGAAGAAAAGCTGCTCGTCACCATCCCCCCCCAGGTGACAGAAGGAAACTTTCCGGGGCAGAAGTGCCGGTACACAACCGCAACCCTTCAAGAAACCCCTGTCACCTTCCCCCCCCCCCCCCGTGCCGGATATTAGCCATGGGCCGAAAGAATTCCCAAGGGGGAAAAGTCTCAGCCAATGCCCAGGGTGCACCAGCCCAGATGCTGCGTTCTCTCCGGATCGAGATCAAGAGAGACTGCAACACCCAAGCCAACGTGGAGGAATCCGGCCTGCACCCCAACCTAACCTAACCTAACCTAACCTAACCTAACCTAACCTAACCTAACCTTTTTTTTTTTTTTTTTTTTTTTGATGACGGAGTGGAAATGCATTTACGCATCCTCCCTGCCCGGGGAAGGCTGTGCAATGGGAGGTATGACGGACTCTCAAAAGAACTACCGTCTAAAACCACTCCGGCGTTTACCCCCCTGGCCAGTCGCGAGGCGCCGCGGAACCGCAATTAAGCTTTGCCCACTGACACGCCTCCTGGCCTGCTCCGAAGAGCCCCACCTTCTCCGCCAAAGGAGGAGACGGCTGCGGTCGGCAGCCCACGACCATCTCCCCAGACCGGTAAAGCCGTGCAATGTGGGCCCCCAACCCACTGGCCCTACACGGTCTGCCTGTGGTGGATGGTGCTTTCCGGATACCCAACCTCTAGGGTCGGTCCCCATACCCTTCAAACACACCCCACCACAGCTGTCCCACCAATAACTACAGTGCCCCCCGGGATTCCGAAAGACACGTAGAAGGACCCTCGGGTGACATGGGAGTACGTCTTGAGCAGGGTCATGCTCCGGTGCAGAGCGGAACCTTCGTGCTCCGTTGCAGAGCGGAGTTAACATGCCCCAGTCTTTCGGTAAGCCCAGTCACCAACCACCAAAGTGACAGAAAGCAGCTGTCCGGTTTGGAAACGGCCTCAAAGGCACACGCAACCGCCCCTTTCAACCACCTCTGTCACGGCCCCCTCCAGGTAACTGGTTAAGCTTTCCAGGAACAGAAACGGCCTCGAAGGCACACGCAACTGACCCTTCAAGCTACCCCAGTCACCAACCGTCAATGGGCCACAGAAGGAAGCTGTCCAGGGCGGAAACGGTCCAAAGCAACCGCCCCTTCCAACGACCTCTGTCGCCGCCTCCCTATGGTGACGAGGCCACTTTTCCGAAGAAAAGCTGCTCGTCACCATCCCCCCCCAGGTGACAGAAGGAAACTTTCCGGGGCAGAAGTGCCGGTACACAACCGCAACCCTTCAAGAAACCCCTGTCACCTCCCCCCCCCCCCCGTGCCGGATATTAGCCATGGACCGAAAGAATTCCCCAGGGGGAAAAGTCTCAGCCAATGCCCAGGGTGCACCAGCCCAGATGCTGCGTTCTCTCCGGATCGAGATCAAGAGAGACTGCAACACCCAAGCCAACGTGGAGGAATCCGGCCTGCACCCCAACCTAACCTTTTTTTTTTTTTTTTTTTTTTTTTTTTTTTTTTTTTTTTTTTTTGACAGGGTGGAAAATGCTTTATGCATTCTCCTCACCATGGGAGTAGTGAGGGGATATGTGGGACTCACCCCCCGCCCCCCCCTCAGAATGAGAGGGGGAAAGGGAGCGCAACCCACTAAAAACCACCCTGGCGTACCCTCCTGCCGGTTTGGCAAGGCGCCGTGGAACCGCCGAAGCTCTGCCCACGACGCCTTCCGGCAGCCCCGGCCGTCTGCCGGGGCTACCCGCGCCGAAGGAGAGAGAGGCCGAGCACGCCTGGCCCCTCTCCCAGACCGCCAAGTGACTAGCCTACGGCGGGCGGGGGACTCCCATCCCCCACCCGCAGTCACTAAGGGTTGAGGCGGGCGGCAAAACGCCGCCGCCTCACCCCCCGCCGTCTACGCCGGAGCGGATGCGCGAGAGGAGAATCCTCGCGCTCACGCTCCGAGGCCTCCTTCTGCGAGATGACACACTCGCAGAAGGAGGCCACAGCCCTCCAGGACCTGTCGCTGCACAGCATTGCAGACACAACGCTGTGCAGGGAGAGGTCCCGTCGACCGATGGCTAGCGCCATAGTGCGGCGCTCCGCACTCCACCGGTTGCACACCTCGAGAGTGTGCTGAGCCGTATCGTCCGGATCGCCGCACTCATGGCACTGCGGGCCGGGCTCCCTCCCAATTTTGTGCAGGTAATGACCGAAGCATCCGTGTCCGGTCAATACCTGCACAAGCCGGTACGACGTAGCGCCGACTGCCCTCCCCAACCAGGTGTCAAACGACCCGAGGATCGCCCCTATGGTCCGAGTCCCATAGGGGGAGTCCTCCAGGTTCGCTTTCCACCTGTCCCGCAGTCGGCGCTCCGTCATCCGGCGCGTCTCCTCCACCTCCTCAGGGTCCGGGCGTTCTCCTCTCGCCCGGGCCCTGGACCTAACTGCGTAGGTCTCCGCCTGCACCTCTGCGTCCAACTCCCAGGGCGGGGTGCAGGCGAGGAGGCAGGCCGCGGCGTGGGCCACCGTCATGTAGGCCCTCACAATTCGGAGGGCCACCACCCGCTGTGGCCTCTGCAGCAGGGCCCTGTTCCGGGCGGACAGCTTGTCCGCCCAGATGGGGGCCCCGTACAGAGCCATGCTCCTTGTAACGCCGGCATACAGCCGGCGGCACAAGGAGCCCGGCCCACCCACGTTCGGCAGCAGCCGGCTCAGTGCCGACGCGGCGCCCACAACTCGGGGAGCCAGTTGCGTAAAATGCTCCCCGAAATTCCAACGTCGGTCCAGAACAAGCCCCAAATATTTTATGTGGGGCTTGATCGGGACCGACTCCCCCCCCAGGGTGAGCGCCAAGCCCGCCGGCAGCCTCCACCCCCGGCCCCCGAAGACTATCGCCTCAGTCTTCGGGAGCGCCACCCTCAGGCCGAGCCGACCAATCCGGTAAATGGTCAGCTCGGCCGCCGCTTCCGCCCGGCACAGCACCTCCCTCATGTCGGTCCCACGCACGGCCACCATGGTGTCATCTGCGTAGCAGATGGTGGCCGTCCGTGGGAGCAACTCCCCCCTGATGGCCCAATCGTACCCCAGGTTCCATAAGAGCGGACCGAGCACGGAACCCTGGGGTACGCCACAGGCCATCGCCGTCGACCCCCGTCGACCGTCCCTCTGCTCATAGAGCACTACCCTCTCGGTCAGGTAGTGCTCTATGACCCGCCGCAGGTAGGGAGGCACTTGGTGGTATATTAGTGCCTCCCTTATCACCCCATAGGGGAGAGTGCCAAACGCGTTTGCGATGTCAAGAGACACCGCGACGACACCCTCCCCTCTGCTCGACGCGTACTCACAGAAGTCCCTAAGGGACTTCAGCGCGTCGAGCGTAGACCGCCCCTCTCTGAACCCGAACTGTCTATCAGAGACGTTCGGGCCGGCGGTCTCTAGATGCTGCTGGATCCTGGAGGCCAGGATTCTCTCCATCATCTTCCCGGCCTCATCCAGCAGCACTATGGGGCGATAGGCGGAGGGACAATCCGGGGGTCGACCCTCTTTCCGGAGGAGGCAGAGCCTCCCCTCCTTCCACACCCTCGGGAATCGTCCCTCCCTCAGGCAGTCGTCCATCAACTGCCTGAGTCGGTCCCCGAGGTGTTTTAGGGCGATGGGGAGTACCCGGCCCGGTACTCCGTCGGGCCCCGGGGCTTTCTTGCAGCCCCGGAGCCGGTCCACCGCCCTCTCGAACTCGTCATCGCTTACCGGTGCGATAGCGAGTTCGAGTGGGTCCTCCAAGTCCCCCGGTGGCTCGGTCATCACCGGGGGAGTTATCGAGGGAGCTGCCGGAAACAGCCCCTCGATGACCCTCCTCAGGAGGGGAGGCTCTAGGGAGTCCATGGGGGGGGCAGTGCGCATTTTGTTGCGCACCACCCTGTACGGCCGCCCCCACGGATCCCTGTCCAGCGTGGCCAAGAATGAGGCGTGTGCCTCATCCTTGGCCTTTGCTATGGACAGGGTTAGGGCCCCCTTGGCTTCTTTGAGGGCCCCGTAGAGCCTCTCCTCCTCCTCCGCAGTGTGCCGCCTGCGCCTGCAATGTTGGTAGGCGCGGCGGGCACTGTTACTGGTGGTCCGCACTGCCGCAATTTCGGCGGACCACCAGTAGACCTTCCTCCGGGCGAAGAGCCGTTTCGCCCGGGGCATGGCCGCTCCGCACACGGCCTGCAGTGCGGAGCGGAACCGGCGCGCCCTCTCCTCCACTCCCAAGGCGGCGGGTGGGGCAGCACACCAAGCCTCCACCATCGCCGCCTCGTCCGCCTTGGCCCTGTCCAATTGGGACAGGGACCACTTGGGGAACTCCTCATTCCCCCCTCCCCGCCCCCCCCGAGGACTGGGTGGCGGCTGGCCCGGTCTTGTGGAGACCCTCAACCTGATATACAGGTGGTCGGAGAGGGTCTCCACGTCCTCCAGGACGCGCCAGTCTGTGAGGCGTGCGGCAATTGCAGGGGTCGCGAACGTGATGTCCACGATGGACCCCCCCTGCCGCCGCACGCACGTGTTGGCGCTGCCCAGGTTCAGGACCACCAGGCCCGCCGCCGCCACCCAATCCGTCAGCACCTCCCCGCGCACGTCCGTTATGGGGGATCCCCACGCCGCACTCTTGGCGTTGAGGTCCCCCAGGACCATTGTATGGCGCGGGGCCGCCCTCTCCACGACCCCCCCCAGGACCTCTAGGAAGGCCTCAAAGGCGGCCAGCGGCTTATTGGGGGAGAAGTACACCGCAACTAGTACGGTGTCGCTCCCCCATCCGGCCGCCACGAACCCCGGCCCGCCCTCGATCCTCACGAGGGGGGGTCCGTCGCCGATCGCCGGCACCGCCACGGCAACCCGCTCGTCCGTCGACCCCACCCAATTGGGTAGGGGAGGGACGAAGTACGGTTCCGCGACCACTGCAACGTCAATCGACCACTCCGCCATTACCTGCATGAGCAGGTCTTGTGCTCTGGCGGAGTGGTTGACGTTGGCCTGCAGGAGTTCCAAATGGTGTGCTGGCATTTAGAGCTCCATGCAGGTCTCCTCGGGGGCCGCGGCGGTCGCTGCGGGGGCGCTTTCGTTTGCAACGGGGGGGCGGGGACGCTGCGGCCTCAGGTCCCTACCTTTTGTTGCGGGGGGGAAACATTTCCTCCCCCCCAGCATGTGGTTGGCCGGGAGTTTGGCTTGGTGACATACGTCGCACCAAGCCTTCTCCCAGCATTCCCCCATTTTGTGCCCCTCCTTGCTGCACCGGAAGCAGTAGTTGCTCCGGTCCACCTTTGAGGGGCACAGTTCCCGCGCATGGCCGACACCATAGCAGCGGTAGCACCGCATTGGTGTCGGCCCCACCGCCTTGACCTTGGCGGAGGCCCAGCCCACCAGGATCCTCCCAGCTTTGGTGAGGGCCACCGCAGCCTGCACGGGGCACTGGATCAAGACCGATCCAGTGCCATCGTAAAGGGCGCGGACGGCCCCCACCCGGACCTGCTCCGGCTGGCACGCCCCCCGCTGCGGCAACAGCCTGCGCCACCGTCTCCTTCGTGGCCGACTCGTCCAGGCCGGAAATCTGGACGCCGGCCATCTTGACGGGGCGGCTGACGTCCGCCACGTCCCCCACCAACCCTTGCAGCTTGGCTGCAAGGGTATCCGCCACCTCGTGGCCCTTCTCCCCGGGGACCTCGATGACCCGGGAGCCCGTCATCGAGGTCCTGACCCGCACGCTCTGCAGGCCCACCTCACTCAGGCTAAGACCATTAATGGCCTTAGCCATGGTGGCCTGCAGGGTGGTGGTGGCCCCCTTCTTGAGGGAGATCACCACCGCCGCCGTCTTGGGGACGGACAGCTTTGCTGGTCTGGGCCCGTGCGCTGCCTTCCCGGGCCCTTTAGGGGCTGGAGGGGGGGGCTTGGCCGCGCCCTTGCCCTTCTTCCGCACCACCTGCGACCACGACATCTGTGTGGACGCAGGCGGCATACGGCCCGAGGGGCCGGGCTCCTCTTCCGGGGCCGGGGCAGCCATGGAAGCCTGGGCGGACTTCTTGTTAGCGGGGGTGGGGACTGGGGCCACCGCCTTTTTGGTGGCTTTGGGCCGCCCATCTCCGAGCCTAGCCCTGGCTGTTGGCTCGAGGGTTTCCACCGGGTCCGGGGGTGGCGGGGCAATACCTGTCACCTTTCGCTGGGGGGGGGCTGCCATGGCAGGCTTGGCAGCCCGCTTGTCGTGTGCCAGCGGGGGGCGAAGGATGGGCTCCGCCGGGAGGCGCCTGTTAACCTCCTCCATCCTGTCGCTGATCATCTTCCCGAGGCTGAGGAACAGGTCTCTTTTCATTGCCTCTATGGCCTCGGTCAGCTCGGCGGTCCCAAATTGCAGGGCTGCAGCAACGGGGGGGGCGGCTGGCGTTTGCCGCTCATTGAAGGCGACGCGGAGCGCCTTCAGCTCTGCCGAGTTGAGAGCGAGTTGCTCCCGCATCCTTTTGTTATCCGCTTTCAGGATGCGGATCTCCTCACTCTCTGATCTGGACGCCTCGACTTCGTCCATCAACCCTAGGATGGTGCGGCAGGCCCGGTTCATGCGGCCCTGCACATCCCCCTTGAGGTGCTTGGATATCCTGGCCGCCTCCAGGATGTCCCGTGCCGCCATGCGGGTGGCATCTATCGGGTCAACCCCCTGCCGACCCTCTTGGCCATCCATGGGCTCCGGGGAGCGCGAGCCCGAGCGAGAGCGTGACGCCGACTGAGTACGCTGGCTTCCCTCCACTTTTCCCCTTTTCCCCCCCTTGCCACCCCTCGCCTTCAGCCTGGCTGCGGCGAGCCCGGAATAAGCCCCTTTGGGCTTCCCCCTAGAGGCCGTATTGATTTTGACGGGCCTGATTTCCCCCTCCTCCTCCTCTTCCTCTTCCTCCAGAGCCCTCTTGGAGGACGAAGCCACTGGCACTCGTACTCTTGGGCTCGCCGACCGCGGTCTCAGATCCAAGCGCTCAAGCCGGACCACCGGGATTCGCGCCCACTCCTCTCCTGGTAGGCTCTGAAAAGAGCCGTTTTTGTTTTTGTTTTGGCCCTGAGAAGGGCCGTTTTTGTTTGTTGTTTTTTTATTATTCTCCATTCTAGTTCCCACGAGTATGGGTCGATCTAAAAGGTCCACCCCCGGGTGACGCCCATCCCAGGGGTAAAGCTACATACTGTAGAGGTCGCTTGGTATCTACAGGTTTTAACGACTTTGCTGTCGGGTTTTATAGAGTTTTCCTTCTCGCGGGCCGGCCAATGAAGGCAAGCCCTCCGTTCTGGCATCTTGCAACTACCCCATTACGTCGCTGGATGGGGTTGTTGAAGCAAGACGCCAGAGTACGGGGCTAGAGGAGTCGACGTGCCTCCTCTAGTTTTTGGGTGGTAAGTGCTCGACGGCATTGTAAGTGCACGCCGAGCCCACCCCCTAGCCTAACTTAACCTACCCATTTCCCCCCCAGTGTGTCGGTGACAAAGCGACTTTTCTAAAGAAAAGTCACTTGTCACCTCCCCCCCACTCCCCTGCCGGATATTTGCCATGGGCTGAGAGAATTCCCCAGAAGGGAAAAGTCTCAACCGATGCCCAGGGTGCACCAGCCCAGATGCTGCGTTCTCTCCGGATCGAGATCAAGAGAGATCGCAACAACCAAGCCAACGTGGAGGAATCCGGCCCGCACCCCACCCCAACCTAACCTAACCTAACCTAACCTAACCTAACCTAACCTAACCTAACCTAACCTAACCTAACCTAACCTAACCTAACCTAACCTAACCTAACCTAACCTAACCTAACCTTTTTTTTTTTTTTTTTTTGATGACGGAGTGGAAATGCATTTACGCATCCTCCCTGCCCGGGGAAGGCTGTGCAATGGGAGGTATGACGGACTCTCAAAAGAACTACCGTCTAAAACCACTCCGGCGTTTACCCCCCTGGCCAGTCGCGAGGCGCCGCGGAACCGCAATTAAGCTTTGCCCACTGACACGCCTCCTGGCCTGCTCCGAAGAGCCCCACCTTCTCCGCCAAAGGAGGAGACGGCTGCGGTCGGCAGCCCACGACCATCTCCCCAGACCGGTAAAGCCGTGCAATGTGGGCCCCCAACCCACTGGCCCTACACGGTCTGCCTGTGGTGGATGGTGCTTTCCGGATACCCAACCTCTAAGGGTCGGTCCCCATACCCTTCAAACACACCCCACCACAGCTGTCCCACCAATAACTACAGTGCCCCCCGGGATTCCGAAGGACACGTAGAAGGACCCTCGGGTGACATGGGAGTACGTCCAGAGCAGAGTCATGCTCCGTTGCAGAGCGGAACCTTCGTGCTCCGTTGCAGAGCGGAGACATGCCCCGGTCTTTCGGTAAGCCCAGTCACCAACCACCAAAGTGACAGAAAGCAGCTGTCCGGTTTGGAAACGGCCTCGAAGGCACACGCAACCGCCCCTTTCAACTACCTCTGTCACGGCCCCCTCCAGGTAACTGGTTAAGCTTTCCAGGAACAGAAACGGCCTCGAAGGCACACGCAACTGACCCTTCAAGCTACCCCAGTCACCAACCGTCAATGGGCCACAGAAGGAAGCTGTCCAGGGCGGAAACAGTCCAAAGCAACCGCCCCTTCCAACGACCTCTGTCGCCGCCTCCCTATGGTGACGAGGCCACTTTTCCGAAGAAAAGCTGCTCGTCACCATCCCCCCCCAGGTGACAGAAGGAAACTTTCCGGGGCAGAAGTGCCGGTACACAACCGCAACCCTTCAAGAAACCCCTGTCACCTTCCCCCCTCCCCCCCCGTGCCAGATATTAGCCATGGACCGAAAGAATTCCCAAAAGGGAAAAGTCTCAGCCAATGCCCAGGGTGCACCAGCCCAGATGCTGCGTTCTCTCCGGATCGAGATCAAGAGAGACTGCAACACCCAAGCCAACGTGGAGGAATCCGGCCTGCACCCCAACCTAACCTAACCTAACCTAACCTAACCTAACCTAACCTAACCTAACCTAACCTAACCTAACCTTTTTTTTTTTTTTTTTTTTTTTGATGACGGAGTGGAAATGCATTTACGCATCCTCCCTGCCCGGGGAAGGCTGTGCAATGGGAGGTATGACGGACTCTCAAAAGAACTACCGTCTAAAACCACTCCGGCGTTTACCCCCCTGGCCAGTCGCGAGGCGCCGCGGAACCGCAATTAAGCTTTGCCCACTGACACGCCTCCTGGCCTGCTCCGAAGAGCCCCACCTTCTCCGCCAAAGGAGGAGACGGCTGCGGTCAGCAGCCCACGACCATCTCCCCAGACCGGTAAAGCCGTGCAATGTGGGCCCCCAACCCACTGGCCCTACACGGTCTGCCTGTGGTGGATGGTGCTTTCCGGATACCCAACCTCTAGGGTCGGTCCCCATACCCTTCAAACACACCCCACCACAGCTGTCCCACCAATAACTACAGTGCCCCCCGGGATTCCGAAAGACACGTAGAAGGACCCTCGGGTGACATGGGAGTACGTCTTGAGCAGGGTCATGCTCCGGTGCAGAGCGGAACCTTCGTGCTCCGTTGCAGAGCGGAGTTAACATGCCCCAGTCTTTCGGTAAGCCCAGTCACCAACCACCAAAGTGACAGAAAGCAGCTGTCCGGTTTGGAAACGGCCTCAAAGGCACACGCAACCGCCCCTTTCAACCACCTCTGTCACGGCCCCCTCCAGGTAACTGGTTAAGCTTTCCAGGAACAGAAACGGCCTCGAAGGCACACGCAACTGACCCTTCAAGCTACCCCAGTCACCAACCGTCAATGGGCCACAGAAGGAAGCTGTCCAGGGCGGAAACGGTCCAAAGCAACCGCCCCTTCCAACGACCTCTGTCGCCGCCTCCCTATGGTGACGAAACCACTTTTCCGAAGAAAAGCTGCTCGTCACCATCCCCCCCCAGGTGACAGAAGGAAACTTTCCGGGGCAGAAGTGCCGGTACACAACCGCAACCCTTCAAGAAACCCCTGTCACCTTCCCCCCCCTCCCCCCCGTGCCGGATATTAGCCATGGGCCGAAAGAATTCCCAAGGGGGGAAAAGTCTCAGCCAATGCCCAGGGTGCACCAGCCCAGATGCTGCGTTCTCTCCGGATCGAGATCAAGAGAGACTGCAACACCCAAGCCAACGTGGAGGAATCCGGCCTGCACCCCAACCTAACCTTTTTTTTTTTTTTTTTTTTTTTTTTGACGGTGAGGAAACGCATTTACGCGTACCCTCCGGTCTAGGGATGACCATATTGGAGGGTTATGTGGGACTCTCAACCCCCTACCCTTCAGAGCGAAGGGGAAGGGGGAAGCCTACCCACTAAAACCTCACCGGTGTTAACCTCCACAGGCTGTTAGCGGGGGCACCGTGGGATGATGACTATTCACCACTGGGTGCCCCCCAGCCGCCCCAGCCTGTTGCTGGGGCACCTGCGCCAAAGGAGGGAGGGTTCAGTTAACACGCCGAACCCTCCCCCAGACGTGTAGGACCTTTATGTGGGACCCTATCCCCACGGTCCTACTAGGGGTTCAGGCGGGCGGCAAACTGCCTCCGCCTTCGCTCCACACGTCTACGCCGGAGCGGGTGCGCCTCCACGTCCTCCTCGCGCTCCCGCTCCGCCGCCTCCTTCTGCGAGACAATGCTCTCGCAGAAGGAGACGACCGCCAACCACGATCTCTCACTGCTCAGCATGGCCGACACGACGCTGTGCAGTGAGAGATCGGAGAGCCCTGTGTCCGCAACCAGAGCGCGGCGCTCCGGATCCCACTTCGAGCACACCTCTAGGGTGTGCTGGGCCGTGTCGTCCGGATCGCCGCACTCGTGGCAAACCGGACTGGGCTCTCTCCTAATCTTGTGCAGGTAATGACCGAAGCACCCGTGCCCGGTCATCACCTGCACAAGACGGTACGTGGCGGTACCGTACCTCCTCTCCAACCAGTGGTCCAGCGACGGGAGGAGTGCCCCTATGGTGCGGAGTCCATAGGGGGAGTCCTCCAGGTCGCTTTTCCACCGGTCCCTCAGGCGCCGCTCCGTCATTCGACGGGCCCCCTCCACCGTCTCCGAGTCCGGGCGCTGTCTCCTCCCCCGGAACCCGGCCCTCATCCGGTATGTCTCGGCCTGCACCTGAGCATCTAGCTCCCACGGCGGGGTGCAGGCCAAGACACACGCGGCCGCATGTGCCACCGTCACATAGGCCCTCACTATTCGGAGGGCCACCACTCTTTGGGGCCTCCTTAGGAGCGCCTTATTCTTGGCCGACAGCTTGTCGGCCCAGATTGGCGCTCCGTATAGCGCCATGCTACGCACTACGCCTGCAAACAGGCGTCGGCATGGCGCTTGAGGCCCCCCCACGTTCGGCAACATGCGGCCCAGGGCCGACGCGGCGCCTACCACCCGGGGAGCAAGTTGGCGGAAATGCTCCCCGAAATCCCACCTCCGGTCCAGGATGAGGCCAAGGTACTTGATCGTACCCTTCACCTGGACCGCTTCCCCCGCCACAGGGATGGACAATCCACAACGTGGACGCCATCCCCTCCCCCCGAAGACAATAGCGTCTGTCTTCGGGAGGGACACCTCCAGACCCAGCTGTCGGATGCGGCCGACAACCAGGTCTGCCGCCAACGACGCCCTCCGGAGGGCCACCCCAACCTAACCTAACCTAACCTAACCTAACCTAACCTAACCTAACCTAACCTAACCTAACCTAACCTAACCTAACCTAACCTAACCTAACCTTTTTTTTTTTTTTTTTTTTTTTTTTTTTTTTTTTTTTTTTTTTTTTTTTTTTTAACGGAGTGGAAATGCGTTACGCATCATCCCCCGGCCCAGGGTTGGCCATGCTATAGGGGGGGTATGACGGACTCTCTCCTCCCCCCACTCTCGCACGAGAGTAGAGGGAGCAGCCTACCGTCTAAAACCACTCCGGCGTTTACCTCCGCTGCTGTTTTCGGGGACACAATGGGATGCCTGGGATGCAACCATTAGGTGTCCCCCAGCCGTCCCAGCCTAGTGCCGGGGTACCTCCGCCAAAGGAGGGAGAGGTCGGTAAACGCTACGACCCCTCCCCCAGACGTGTGTAGGACCGTGCAATGTGGGCCCCTAACCCACTGGTCCTACAAGGGGTTCAGGCTAGCAGCGTACTGCATGCGCCTTCGCCCCCTCCGTCTGCGTCGGAGCGGGTGCGCGTCGACATTGTCTTCGCGCTCCCGCTCTGCCACCTCCTTCTGCGAGATGACACTCTCACAGAAGGAGGATACCGCCTTCCACGATCTGTCGCTGCCCAGCATGGCCGAGACTACGCTGTGCAGCGAGAGATCTGAGGCACCAATTTCCGCAGCCATAGTGCGGCGCTCCGGATCCCAGCGAGTACACACCTGGAGGGTGTGCTGGGCCGTGTCGTCCGGATCGCCACACTCGTGGCAGATCGGACTCGGCTCCCTCTTTATCTTGTGCAGGTAGTGGCCGAAGCACCCATGTCCGGTCAGTACCTGCACAAGCCGGTACGTAAGCGTACCGTGTCGCCTCTCGACCCAGTGGTCAAATGACGGGAGGAGTGCCCCTATAGTATAAGTTCCATAGGGGGAGTCCTCCAGGTCACTTTTCCACCGGTCCCTCATCCTTTTCTCCGTCATTCGGCGGATCCTTTGTGGGACTTCAGAGTACGGGCGCTCACCCCGGGCCCTGGACTCCCTCCTTTCACGGTACGTCTCAGCCTGCACCTGAGCATCCAGCTCCCACGGCGGGGTGCAGGCCAAGACGCATGCGGCCGCATGGGCCACCGTCACGTAGGCCCTAACAATTCGCAGGGCCACGAAACCTAACCTAACCTAACCTAACCTTTTTTTTTTTTTTTTTTTGATGACGGAGTGGAAATGCATTTACGCATCCTCCCTGCCCGGGGAAGGCTGTGCAATGGGAGGTATGACGGACTCTCAAAAGAACTACCGTCTAAAACCACTCCGGCGTTTACCCCCCTGGCCAGTCGTGAGGCGCCGCGGAACCGCAATTAAGCTTTGCCCACTGACACGCCTCCTGGCCTGCTCCGAAGAGCCCCACCTTCTCCGCCAAAGGAGGAGACGGCTGCGGTCGGCAGCCCACGACCATCTCCCCAGACCGGTAAAGCCGTGCAATGTGGGCCCCCAACCCACTGGCCCTACACGGTCTGCCTGTGGTGGATGGTGCTTTCCGGATACCCAACCTCTAAGGGTCGGTCCCCATATCCTTCAAACACACCCCACCACAGCTGTCCCACCAATAACTACAGTGCCCCCCGGGATTCCGAAAGACACGTAGAAGGACCCTCGGGTGACATGGGAGTACGTCTTGAGCAGGGTCATGCTCCGGTGCAGAGCGGAACCTTCGTGCTCCGTTGCAGAGCGGAGTTAACATGCCCCAGTCTTTCGGTAAGCCCAGTCACCAACCACCAAAGTGACAGAAAGCAGCTGTCCGGTTTGGAAACGGCCTCAAAGGCACACGCAACCGCCCCTTTCAACCACCTCTGTCACGGCCCCCTCCAGGTAACTGGTTAAGCTTTCCAGGAACAGAAACGGCCTCGAAGGCACACGCAACTGACCCTTCAAGCTACCCCAGTCACCAACCGTCAATGGGCCACAGAAGGAAGCTGTCCAGGGCGGAAGCGGCCCAGCAACCGCCCCTTCCAACGACCTCTGTCGCCGCCTCCCTATGGTGACGAGGCCACTTTTCCGAAGAAAAGCTGCTCGTCACCATCCCCCCCCAGGTGACAGAAGGAAACTTTCCGGGGCAGAAGTGCCGGTACACAACCGCAACCCTTCAAGAAACCCCTGTCACCTTACCCCCCCCCCCCCCCCCCCCCGTGCCGGATATTAGCCATGGGCCGAAAGAATTCCCAAGGGGGAAAAGTCTCAGCCAATGCCCAGGGTGCACCAGCCCAGATGCTGCGTTCTCTCCGGATCGAGATCAAGAGAGACTGCAACACCCAAGCCAACGTGGAGGAATCCGGCCTGCACCCCAACCTAACCTAACCTAACCTAACCTAACCTAACCTAACCTAACCTAACCTAACCTAACCTAACCTAACCTTTTTTTTTTTTTTTTTTTTTTTTTTTTTTTTTTTTTTTTTTTTTAACGGTGAGGAAACGCATTTACGCGTACCCTCCGGTCTAGGGACGACCATATTGGAGGGTTATGTGGGACTCTCAACCCCCTACCCTTCAGAGCGAAGGGGAAGGGGGAAGCCTACCCACTAAAACCTCACCGGTGTTAACCTCCACAGGCTGTTAACGGGGGCACCGTGGGCTGATGACTATTCACCACTGGGTGCCCCCCAGCCGCCCCAGCCTGTTGCTGGGGCACCTGCGCCAAAGGAGGGAGGGTTCAGTTAACACGCCGAACCCTCCCCCAGACGTGTAGGACCTTTATGTGGGACCCTATCCCCACGGTCCTACTAGGGGTTCAGGCGGGCGGCAAACTGCCTCCGCCTTCGCCCCATACGTCTACGCCGGAGCGGGTGCGCATCCACGTCTTCCTCGCGCTCCCGCTCCGCCGCCTCCTTCTGCGAGACAATGCTCTCGCAGAAGGAGACGACCGCCAACCACGATCTCTCACTGCTCAGCATGGTCGACACGACGCTGTGCAGTGAGAGATCGGAGAGCCCTGTGTCCGCAACCAGAGCGCGGCGCTCCGGATCCCACTTCGAGCACACCTCTAGGGTGTGCTGGGCCGTGTCGTCCGGATCGCCGCACTCGTGGCAAACCGGACTGGGCTCTCTCCTAATCTTGTGCAGGTAATGGCCGAAGCACCCGTGCCCGGTCATCACCTGCACAAGACGGTACGTGGCGGTACCGTACCTCCTCTCCAACCAGTGGTCCAGCGACGGGAGGAGTGCCCCTATGGTGCGGAGTCCATAGGGGGAGTCCTCCAGGTCGCTTTTCCACCGGTCCCTCAGGCGCCGCTCCGTCATTCGACGGGCCCCCTCCACCGTCTCCGAGTCCGGGCGCTGTCTCCTCGCCCGGAACCCGGCCCTCATCCGGTATGTCTCGGCCTGCACCTGAGCATCTAGCTCCCACGGCGGGGTGCAGGCCAAGACACACGCGGCTGCATGTGCCACCGTCACATAGGCCCTCACTATTCGGAGGGCCACCACTCTTTGGGGCCTCCTTAGGAGCGCCTTATTCTTGGCCGACAGCTTGTCGGCCCAGATTGGCGCTCCGTATAGCGCCATGCTACGCACTACGCCTGCAAACAGGCGTCGGCATGGCGCTTGAGGCCCCCCCACGTTCGGCAACATGCGGCCCAGGGCCGACGCGGCGCCTACCACCCGGGGAGCAAGTTGGCGGAAATGCTCCCCGAAATCCCACCTCCGGTCCAGGATGAGGCCAAGGTACTTGATCGTACCCTTCACCTGGACCGCTTCCCCCGCCACAGGGATGGACAATCCACAACGTGGACGCCATCCCCTCCCCCCGAAGACAATAGCGTCTGTCTTCGGGAGGGACACCTCCAAACCTAACCTAACCTAACCTAACCTAACCTAACCTAACCTAACCTAACCTAACCTAACCTAACCTAACCTAACCTAACCTTTTTTTTTTTTTTTTTTTTTTTTTTTTTTTTTTTTTTTTTTTTTTTTTTTTTAACGGAGTGGAAATGCGTTACGCATCATCCCCCGGCCCAGGGTTGGCCATGCTATAGGGGGGGTATGACGGACTCTCTCCTCCCCCCACTCTCGCACGAGAGTAGAGGGAGCAGCCTACCGTCTAAAACCACTCCGGCGTTTACCTCCGCTGCTGTTTTCGGGGACACAATGGGATGCCTGGGATGCAACCATTAGGTGTCCCCCAGCCGTCCCAGCCTAGTGCCGGGGTACCTCTGCCAAAGGAGGGAGAGGTCGGTAAACGCTACGACCCCTCCCCCAGACGTGTGTAGGACCGTGCAATGTGGGCCCCTAACCCACTGGTCCTACAAGGGGTTCAGGCTAGCAGCGTACTGCATGCGCCTTCGCCCCCTCCGTCTGCGTCGGAGCGGGTGCGCGTCGACATTGTCTTCGCGCTCCCGCTCTGCCACCTCCTTCTGCGAGATGACACTCTCACAGAAGGAGGATACCGCCTTCCACGATCTGTCGCTGCCCAGCATGGCCGAGACTACGCTGTGCAGCGAGAGATCTGAGGCACCAATTTCCGCAGCCATAGTGCGGCGCTCCGGATCCCAGCGAGTACACACCTGGAGGGTGTGCTGGGCCGTGTCGTCCGGATCGCCACACTCGTGGCAGATCGGACTCGGCTCCCTCTTTATCTTGTGCAGGTAGTGGCCGAAGCACCCATGTCCGGTCAGTACCTGCACAAGCCGGTACGTAAGCGTACCGTGTCGCCTCTCGACCCAGTGGTCAAATGACGGGAGGAGTGCCCCTATAGTATAAGTTCCATAGGGGGAGTCCTCCAGGTCACTTTTCCACCGGTCCCTCATCCTTTTCTCCGTCATTCGGCGGATCCTTTGTGGGACTTCAGAGTACGGGCGCTCACCCCGGGCCCTGGACTCCCTCCTTTCACGGTACGTCTCAGCCTGCACCTGAGCATCCAGCTCCCACGGCGGGGTGCAGGCCAAGACGCATGCGGCCGCATGGGCCACCGTCACGTAGGCCCTAACAATTCGCAGGGCCACGACCCTCTGAGGCCTCCGAAGGAGGGCCCTATTCTTGGCTGACAGCCTATCGGCCCATATTGGCGCTCCGTAGAGCGCCATGCTGCGCACGACTCCGGCAAAGAGGTGCCTGCATGGCGCCCTCGGCCCTCCCACATTTGGTAGCAGCCGACCAAGGGCCGATGCAGCGCCTACCACCCGGGGAGCGAGTTGCTTAAAATGCTCCCCAAAGTCCCACTTTCGGTCCAGGACAAGACCAAGGTACTTGACGTTGGCCTTTACCTGCACCACCTGGCCCGCAATCGTTATGGCTGTTCCACTGCGCGGGCGCCAGCCCCTCCCCCCGAAAGCTATACCTTCCGTTTTTTCGAGGGACACATCAAGCCCCAGAAGTTTGATGCGGTCAATCGTTAGCTCAGCCGCTACCGCCGCTATCCTCAGAGTCTCGTCCAGCTTTTTTCCCCGCACGGCCACCATAGTATCGTCGGCATAACATATAGTGGTCATGCAGGGAAGTTGGGACCCACGGATTGCCCAATCGAACCCAATATTCCAAAGCAGGGGCCCGAGAACAGACCCCTGGGGAACACCACAGGCCACACCGCGGGAAACTCTTCGACCCTCGCATTCGTAGAGCACTACTCTCTCAGTGAGGTAGTGCTCCACTATCCTCCTTAGGTAGGGAGGCACCGCATGGTAGCGGAGGGCCTCGCTGATGACCGAAAAGGGGAGGGAGCCAAACGCGTTGGCGATATCCAATGACACCGCCACGACTCCCTCCCCTTTTTCCTCCGCAAAACCTAACCTAACCTAACCTAACCTAACCTAACCTAACCTAACCTAACCTAACCTAACCTAACCTAACCTAACCTAACCTAACCTTTTTTTTTTTTTTTTTTTTTTTTTTTTTTTGACGGTGAGGAAACGCATTTACGCGTACCCTCCGGTCTAGGGATGACCATATTGGAGGGTTATGTGGGACTCTCAACCCCCTACCCTTCAGAGCGAAGGGGAAGGGGGAAGCCTACCCACTAAAACCTCACCGGTGTTAACCTCCACAGGCTGTTAACGGGGGCACCGTGGGATGATGACTATTCACCACTGGGTGCCCCCCAGCCGCCCCAGCCTGTTGCTGGGGCACCTGCGCCAAAGGAGGGAGGGTTCAGTTAACACGCCGAACCCTCCCCCAGACGTGTAGGACCTTTATGTGGGACCCTATCCCCACGGTCCTACTAGGGGTTCAGGCGGGCGGCAAACTGCCTCCGCCTTCGCCCCACACGTCTACGCCGGAGCGGGTGCGCCTCCACGTCCTCCTCGCGCTCCCGCTCCGCCGCCTCCTTCTGCGAGACAATGCTCTCGCAGAAGGAGACGACCGCCAACCACGATCTCTCACTGCTCAGCATGGCCGACACGACGCTGTGCAGTGAGAGATCGGAGAGCCCTGTGTCCGCAACCAGAGCGCGGCGCTCCGGATCCCACTTCGAGCACACCTCTAGGGTGTGCTGGGCCGTGTCGTCCGGATCGCCGCACTCGTGGCAAACCGGACTGGGCTCTCTCCTAATCTTGTGCAGGTAATGACCGAAGCACCCGTGCCCGGTCATCACCTGCACAAGACGGTACGTGGCGGTACCGTACCTCCTCTCCAACCACTGGTCCAGCGACGGGAGGAGTGCCCCTATGGTGCGGAGTCCATAGGGGGAGTCCCCCAGGTCGCTTTTCCACCGGTCCCTCAGGCGCCGCTCCGTCATTCGACGGGCCCCCTCCACCGTCTCCGAGTCCGGGCGCTGTCTCCTCGCCCGGAACCCGGCCCTCATCCGGTATGTCTCGGCCTGCACCTGAGCATCTAGCTCCCACGGCGGGGTGCAGGCCAAGACACACGCGGCTGCATGTGCCACCGTCACATAGGCCCTCACTATTCGGAGGGCCACCACTCTTTGGGGCCTCCTTAGGAGCGCCTTATTCTTGGCCGACAGCTTGTCGGCCCAGATTGGCGCTCCGTATAGCGCCATGCTACGCACTACGCCTGCAAACAGGCGTCGGCATGGCGCTTGAGGCCCCCCCACGTTCGGCAACATGCGGCCCAGGGCCGACGCGGCGCCTACCACCCGGGGAGCAAGTTGGCGGAAATGCTCCCCGAAATCCCACCTCCGGTCCAGGATGAGGCCAAGGTACTTTATCGTACCCTTCACCTGGACCGCTTCCCCCGCCACAGGGATGGACAATCCACAACGTGGACGCCATCCCCTCCCCCCGAAGACAATGGCGTCTGTCTTCGGGAGGGACACCTCCAGACCCAGCTGTCGGATGCGGCCGACAACCAGGTCTGCCGCCAACGACGCCCTCCGAAGGGCCTCCTCCAGCTCACGTCCCCGCACGGCCACCATTGTATCGTCGGCATAACAAAGGGTGGCCATGCGGGGAAGGAGCGCTCCGCGGATCACCCAGTCGTACCCTATGTTCCATAGCAGGGGTCCTAACACGGACCCCTGGGGAACACCGCACGACATCGGGTGAGCGATCCGCAGACCCCCACGATCGTAGAGCACTACCCTGTCGGTTAGGTAGTGCTCCACAATCCGCCGCAGATACCCGGGCACCCTGTGGAAGCGGAGGGCCTCGCTGATGACCGAGAAGGGCAGGGAGCCAAATGCGTTGGCGATGTCTAACGACACCGCCACGACCCCCTCACCCTTCGCCTCCGCGTTCCCACAGAAGTTCCGGAGGGACGAAAGCGCGTCCATAGTGGACCGTCCCTCCCGGAACCCGAACTGCCGGTCGGAGATGTTAGGCCCCACGTCCTCCAGATGTTGGACGATGCGACGGGACAAGATGCGCTCTAGCATCTTGCCCGTCTCATCTAGGAGGACGATGGGGCGGTGACCGGCAGGGGTATCCATCGGCCTACCCTCCTTCCGAAGGAGGACGAGGCGTCCCTCCTTCCAGCACCTCGGGAAGCGCCCCTCCTTGATACAATCATCAAAGAGGGTCCGCAAGCGGTCCCCGAGGTGCTCCGCCACAATGTGGAGGACTCTTCCCGGTACCCCATCCGGTCCTGGTGCCTTTCTGCAGGACCGGAGACGGTCGACGATGGTCTCCATTTCGTCGTCCGTCACGGGAGGGGGATCATCTTGATCAACCTCCTCAACCGTGGGGCCCACCATTGCGGGCGGCTGGAAGGCCGCCGCAGCCGGGAAGAGTCCCTCCACAATCCTCGTGAGGAGCTCCGGCTCAAGGGAGTCCATGGGGGGTGCGCAACGCATTTTGTTGCGCACAACTCGGTATGGCCGCCCCCACGGATCCCTATCCAACGTGGCCAGGAACTCCTCACGCGCCTCGTCCTTTCTGCGAGCTATCTCCACAGAGAGCGCGTCCTTCGCCACCTTCAGCTCTCTGTGGAGATGCTCTTCCTCCTCCGGCAGGTGTCGCCGCCTCCTGCAGCGCGTATATGCGCGGCGGGCGGCATCACTGGCGGCTCGCAGGGCCGCAATCTCCTGCGACCACCAGTACACCTGCTTCTTGGCGGGCAGCCTTCGGGCCCGGGGCATGGCCGCGTCGCACACCGACGTTAGTGCGACGCGAAACCGGGCTGCCCGCTCCTCCACCCCCAAGGAGACCGGTGGGGGCGCACACCACGCCTCCACCATGGCCGCCTCCACCGCCGCTCCCATGTCGAGGCGGGCCAGGGTCCACCTTGGGAAAGCCCCTCCTCCTCCTCTCCCCCTCCGCCCTCTCGGGCTGGGCGGCGGCACCCCTGGCGAGGTGCTGACCCTCATCCGAACGTATAAATGGTCGGAGAGGGTCTCTACCTCCTGCAGGACGCGCCAGTCCGTGATTCGTGCGGCAATGGCAGGGGTCGCGAACGAGACGTCCACGATCGACCCTCCCTGCCGCCGCACACACGTGTTGGCGTCGCCCCGGTTGAGCACCTCAAGCCCCATCGCCGCCACCCAGTCTTCGAGGGCCACCCCTCTCGGGTCCGTGATGGGGGAACCCCACGCCGCGCTCTTGGCGTTTAGGTCCCCCATCACCACCAATGGCGCCGGCGCCGCCCCTCCGACGACTCTCCCCAGCCCCACCAGGAAGGCTTCAAACTCCCGCAGCGGCCTATTCGGGGAGAAGTAAACTGCCACTAGGACAGTTTCTCCCCACTTGGCCACCGCGAAGCCCGAACCCCTGGCCATTCCCGATAGGGGGGGGAGGTCACCCATCGCCGGTACCGCAATGGCAACCGAGCCGTCCGTCGCCCCGACCCAGTTAGACTGGGGGGGGACGAAGTACGGCTCAGCCACCACCAAGACGCCAATGCCCCACTCCGCCATGACCTGCATGAGCAGATCTTGGGCGCGGGCGGAGTGGTTGGCGTTCGCCTGAAGGACCTCTAAATGCTGGTGTGCTGGCATTTAGAGGTCCATCTGGCTACCTTCTTGCCTAGCCGCATTGGCGGCACGCCTTGTAGAGGGGGACGTTGTCTGGCCAGCCTTGCCCCTCGTGTGTGGCGGGCTGCACCTCCGTCCCCCCATCACGTGGTCCGCTGGACGTCGCGCTTTTAGGCAAACGTCGCAATGCGGCGCGGCCATGCAGGAGGCCCTCCAGTGGTCCGGCCCACTGCACCGGTGGCACCAATTTGACCGGTCCACGGTTGAGGGGCAGAGGGCCCCGCTGTGTCCGATGCCTTGGCATCGGAAGCACCGCATGGGCCTCGCCTCCAGTGCAGTCACGCTGGCGGACGACCACCCCACCAGTAGTCGTCCTGCTGTTGCCAGCGTGTTGGCCACGGTCACCGGGCACTGCGCGTTCGCCACGCCGGATCCGTCAAATCGGACCCGGATGGCGCCAACCTTCACCTGGGTGGGGGAGCACCCAGTCTTGGCCGCCATTGCCGCCGCGATGTCCTCCGGGGTGATGGTCTCATCGAGACCACCCACCCGGATTTCCGCCATTTTGACGGGTCTGTAGACTTTGGCCACGTCGCCAACCAACCCGTCAAGTTTTGCGCATAGCGCATCCGCCGCCGCTGCCCCGTTCGCGCCCGGGACCTCAATGAGGCGGGCCCCGGTCTGCGTCTTGCGAACCCTGACATGTTCAAGGCCAACCTCCGCCAGCGAGAAGGACTTCATGGCCTTGGCCATGACGCTGGCGTAGGTGGCCTCGCTGCCCTCCTTTACGGCTACCACAACAGCAGCCGTTGAGGGAGCAGGCAGTTTCCTGGGGCCCGGCGCGGGCCTGTTGCCTCTGGCTTCAGGTGGTGGGGCGACCGTCTTCTCCTTTTTCTTTTTCCCCCTCTTGACCGCGTCCGACCACGACATCAGGGATGGCGGCAGTGGCTCCTGAACTGCCGGAACCGCCGGGGCGAACTCACGGATAGGAGGGGGATGGGGAGCAGCCAGCGGCCCTGCCGTTTTTGCCCGATGACGACGGCGCGAAGTCTTAGCTGGGGGTGCCGCCTTGGCTGGGGGGGCCTTACGAGTGGCAGGAGTCAGCTTGGCCGCTCGGGCGGGGGGAGCCGCCCTAGCTGGGAGAGCCGCCGTGGTGGTGGATGCTGCTCCTGCCGGGGAAGCTGCCCTGGTATGAGGAGCTGGCACGGTGGCGGGGCCCAACCTGGGAGGAACCTCCTTCCTCCTCTTGTCCGCTGCCAGTGGGGGGCGGACAATCGGACCAGCGGGGAGAAGGGCCCGGACTTCCCCAATCCGGACATTCACCATCTCCCCGATGGACATGAAGAGGTCCCGCTTGAGGTCCTCCCTCAGCACCAACATGGCCTGCCCCAAGGCCTGTGGAAGGCCGTCTTCGGCTGGCGAGTCCTGCGAAGGCAACTTCTTTTTTTCCGAGAAGGCCGTCCGGAGGGCCTTTAGCTCCTTACGCACGAGGGAGAGTTCCTCCCTCATGCGCTTGTTGTCAGCCCGTAAGGCCCTCACCTCCTCGTCCTCTCCTCCATTCCTCCCCTGAAGGATGTCTGCGGCCGCCATGATATCATTGCACGCAATGTTCATGCGGCTCCAGACATCTCCCTTTAGGTTGCCGCTCTTGCTGGCTTCCGCCATCACCTGCCGTGCAGAGTCTCTGAGAACGGCGATGTAGCTCCCATCATAGTCGTCCTCATCCCGCATAGGGCTGCGGTCCCGCGGGACCGAGGAGCTGCGCCTTTTCTTCCCCGCTCTTAGGGCTCTCCTCCCACGAGGTCGAGACGGCGAGGAGTCGCGGCTAACACGGTAATTAGCGTCCGCCCCCGTCCCGACCTCCCGGCACTCACGGAACCTCAGTACGGTCCCGCCCCTCCTGGCGGTGTTCACTTTGGGCTTTATGACCGGCCCAGTCAGCACCTCGTCCTCGTCCGCATGCGGCCGCTTGGTGGTTTTGACGTTGACTGATGGAAGAGATGAGTCGGAAACATTACCTGTCTCCAACAACATCTCCTCCATCAGCTCCGTCTCCTTCAACCTCGCCATGTCGAGCATCCTCTCTCTCTCTTCATCGGTGTCAATTATGCGTCTGCTAGGGTCTTTTGGGGTGTTTTGGCCCTGAGAAGGGCCGTTTGGTTGGGTTGTTGGTGTTTCCATTTTTGTTCCCACGAGTAGTCGGGATATAACGGTCGATCCAGGAGGTGCCCGTGCACCTGGACAAGCCTAGCATCTCCCGTCAGAGGGTCGGCAGGTACTCTGACGGGGCAACGCACTAATCGCTGACCACCTCTCAGCCATGCATCCCCTCGCGGTGCGGCGCCGCTTAGGATTGAGGGATTTTTTATGAGGTTTACTCCCCTCGACCCAGCCGGTTAAGGCAAGGTCCTCGGCCCGTCGGAGCCGCGAGACGTGATCCACGACACTCCAGACGGGAAACGAGTTAGGCTCGACGTCGGCTAAACCGAGTGCGCCTGGCACATCGTCGGGCCCCGTTGTACCTCTTTCGAGGACAACCCCCAATCATCCATCGCCCACTCTCCTAGGAGAATGCCCTCCACTCCACCCAAAACGCCCTCTGCAAAGCAGAAGACGCTGCTGCACTCCTCTAACTACTCTCCGAGGAGAGTAGTCGGGAGCAGCCTTCCACCATAAGTGCACACTTTCGGGGAGTATTTAGTTCCCCAGGCCCGCGCTGGCCCAGAAGTGGATATACCGCCACTGGTTCGGTAAAACCCCCCCCCCCTGCCAGATATTAGCCATGGGCTGAAAGAATCTCCCAAAGGAAGAAAGTCTCAGCCGATGCCCAGGGTGCACCAGCCCAGATGCTGCGTTCTCTCCGGATCGAGATCAAGAGAGACTGCAACACCCAAGCCAACGTGGAGGAATCCGGCCTGCACCCCAACCTAACCTAACCTAACCTAACCTAACCTAACCTAACCTAACCTTTTTTTTTTTTTTTTTTTTTTTTTTTTGATGACGGAGTGGAAATGCATTTACGCATCCTCCCTGCCCGGGGAAGGCTGTGCAATGGGAGGTATGACGGACTCTCAAAAGAACTACCGTCTAAAACCACTCCGGCGTTTACCCCCCTGGCCAGTCGCGAGGCGCCGCGGAACCGCAGTTAAGCTTTGCCCACTGACACGCCTCCTGGCCTGCTCCGAAGAGCCCCACCTTCTCCGCCAAAGGAGGAGACGGCTGCGGTCAGCAGCCCACGACCATCTCCCCAGACCGGTAAAGCCGTGCAATGTGGGCCCCCAACCCACTGGCCCTACACGGTCTGCCTGTGGTGGATGGTGCTTTCCGGATACCCAACCTCTAGGGTCGGTCCCCATACCCTTCAAACACACCCCACCACAGCTGTCCCACCAATAACTACAGTGCCCCCCGGGATTCCGAAAGACACGTAGAAGGACCCTCGGGTGACATGGGAGTACGTCTTGAGCAGGGTCATGCTCCGGTGCAGAGCGGAACCTTCGTGCTCCGTTGCAGAGCGGAGTTAACATGCCCCAGTCTTTCGGTAAGCCCAGTCACCAACCACCAAAGTGACAGAAAGCAGCTGTCCGGTTTGGAAACGGCCTCAAAGGCACACGCAACCGCCCCTTTCAACCACCTCTGTCACGGCCCCCTCCAGGTAACTGGTTAAGCTTTCCAGGAACAGAAACGGCCTCGAAGGCACACGCAACTGACCCTTCAAGCTACCCCAGTCACCAACCGTCAATGGGCCACAGAAGGAAGCTGTCCAGGGCGGAAGCGGCCCAGCAACCGCCCCTTCCAACGACCTCTGTCGCCGCCTCCCTATGGTGACGAGGCCACTTTTCCGAAGAAAAGCTGCTCGTCACCATCCCCCCCCAGGTGACAGAAGGAAACTTTCCGGGGCAGAAGTGCCGGTACACAACCGCAACCCTTCAAGAAACCCCTGTCACCTTCCCCCCCCCCCCCCGTGCCGGATATTAGCCATGGGCCGAAAGAATTCCCAAGGGGGAAAAGTCTCAGCCAATGCCCAGGGTGCACCAGCCCAGATGCTGCGTTCTCTCCGGATCGAGATCAAGAGAGACTGCAACACCCAAGCCAACGTGGAGGAATCCGGCCTGCACCCCAACCTAACCTTTTTTTTTTTTTGATGACGGAGTGGAAATGCATTTACGCATCCTCCCTGCCCGGGGAAGGCTGTGCAATGGGAGGTATGACGGACTCTCAAAAGAACTACCGTCTAAAACCACTCCGGCGTTTACCCCCCTGGCCAGTCGCGAGGCGCCGCGGAACCGCAATTAAGCTTTGCCCACTGACACGCCTCCTGGCCTGCTCCGAAGAGCCCCACCTTCTCCGCCAAAGGAGGAGACGGCTGCAGTCGGCAGCCCACGACCATCTCCCCAGACCGGTAAAGCCGTGCAATGTGGGCCCCCAACCCACTGGCCCTACACGGTCTGCCTGTGGTGGATGGTGCTTTCCGGATACCCAACCTCTAAGGGTCGGTCCCCATACCCTTCAAACACACCCCACCACAGCTGTCCCACCAATAACTACAGTGCCCCCCGGGATTCCGAAAGACACGTAGAAGGACCCTCGGGTGACATGGGAGTACGTCTTGAGCAGGGTCATGCTCCGGTGCAGAGCGGAACCTTCGTGCTCCGTTGCAGAGCGGAGTTAACATGCCCCAGTCTTTCGGTAAGCCCAGTCACCAACCACCAAAGTGACAGAAAGCGCTGTCCGGTTTGGAAACGGCCTCAAAGGCACACGCAACCGCCCCTTTCAACCACCTCTGTCACGGCCCCCTCCAGGTAACTGGTTAAGCTTTCCAGGAACAGAAACGGCCTCGAAGGCACACGCAACTGACCCTTCAAGCTACCCCAGTCACCAACCGTCAATGGGCCACAGAAGGAAGCTGTCCAGGGCGGAAACGGTCCAAAGCAACCGCCCCTTCCAACGACCTCTGTCGCCGCCTCCCTATGGTGACGAGGCCACTTTTCCGAAGAAAAGCTGCTCGTCACCATCCCCCCCCCAGGTGACAGAAGGAAACTTTCCGGGGCAGAAGTGCCGGTACACAACCGCAACCCTTCAAGAAACCCCTGTCACCTCCCCCCCCCCCCCCGTGCCGGATATTAGCCATGGACCGAAAGAATTCCCCAGGGGGAAAAGTCTCAGCCAATGCCCAGGGTGCACCAGCCCAGATGCTGCGTTCTCTCCGGATCGAGATCAAGAGAGACTGCAACACCCAAGCCAACGTGGAGGAATCCGGCCTGCACCCCACCCCAACCTAACCTAACCTAACCTAACCTAACCTAACCTAACCTAACCTAACCTAACCTAACCTAACCTAACCTAACCTAACCTAACCTAACCTAACCTAACCTAACCTAACCTAACCTAACCTAACCTAACCTAACCTAACCTTTTTTTTTTTTTTTTTTTTTTTGATGACGGAGTGGAAATGCATTTACGCATCCTCCCTGCCCGGGGAAGGCTGTGCAATGGGAGGTATGACGGACTCTCAAAAGAACTACCGTCTAAAACCACTCCGGCGTTTACCCCCCTGGCCAGTCGTGAGGCGCCGCGGAACCGCAATTAAGCTTTGCCCACTGACACGCCTCCTGGCCTGCTCCGAAGAGCCCCACCTTCTCCGCCAAAGGAGGAGACGGCTGCGGTCGGCAGCCCACGACCATCTCCCCAGACCGGTAAAGCCGTGCAATGTGGGCCCCCAACCCACTGGCCCTACACGGTCTGCCTGTGGTGGATGGTGCTTTCCGGATACCCAACCTCTAAGGGTCGGTCCCCATACCCTTCAAACACACCCCACCACAGCTGTCCCACCAATAACTACAGTGCCCCCCGGGATTCCGAAAGACACGTAGAAGGACCCTCGGGTGACATGGGAGTACGTCTTGAGCAGGGTCATGCTCCGGTGCAGAGCGGAACCTTCGTGCTCCGTTGCAGAGCGGAGTTAACATGCCCCAGTCTTTCGGTAAGCCCAGTCACCAACCACCAAAGTGACAGAAAGCAGCTGTCCGGTTTGGAAACGGCCTCAAAGGCACACGCAACCGCCCCTTTCAACCACCTCTGTCACGGCCCCCTCCAGGTAACTGGTTAAGCTTTCCAGGAACAGAAACGGCCTCGAAGGCACACGCAACTGACCCTTCAAGCTACCCCAGTCACCAACCGTCAATGGGCCACAGAAGGAAGCTGTCCAGGGCGGAAGCGGCCCAGCAACCGCCCCTTCCAACGACCTCTGTCGCCGCCTCCCTATGGTGACGAGGCCACTTTTCCGAAGAAAAGCTGCTCGTCACCATCCCCCCCCCAGGTGACAGAAGGAAACTTTCCGGGGCAGAAGTGCCGGTACACAACCGCAACCCTTCAAGAAACCCCTGTCACCTTCCCCCCCCCCCCCCCCCCCCCGTGCCGGATATTAGCCATGGGCCGAAAGAATTCCCAAGGGGGAAAAGTCTCAGCCAATGCCCAGGGTGCACCAGCCCAGATGCTGCGTTCTCTCCGGATCGAGATCAAGAGAGACTGCAACACCCAAGCCAACGTGGAGGAATCCGGCCTGCACCCCAACCTAACCTAACCTAACCTAACCTAACCTAACCTAACCTAACCTAACCTAACCTTTTTTTTTTTTTTTTTTTTTTTTTGACAGGGTGGAAAATGCTTTATGCATTCTCCTCACCATGGGAGTAGTGAGGGGATATGTGGGACTCACCCCCCGCCCCCCCCTCAGAATGAGAGGGGGAAAGGGAGCGCAACCCACTAAAAACCACCCTGGCGTACCCTCCTGCCGGTTTGGCAAGGCGCCGTGGAACCGCCGAAGCTCTGCCCACGACGCCTTCCGGCAGCCCCGGCCGTCTGCCGGGGCTACCCGCGCCGAAGGAGAGAGAGGCCGAGCACGCCTGGCCCCTCTCCCAGACCGCCAAGTGACTAGCCTACGGCGGGCGGGGGACTCCCATCCCCCACCCGCAGTCACTAAGGGTTGAGGCGGGCGGCAAAACGCCGCCGCCTCACCCCCCGCCGTCTACGCCGGAGCGGATGCGCGAGAGGAGAATCCTCGCGCTCACGCTCCGAGGCCTCCTTCTGCGAGATGACACACTCGCAGAAGGAGGCCACAGCCCTCCAGGACCTGTCGCTGCACAGCATTGCAGACACAACGCTGTGCAGGGAGAGGTCCCGTCGACCGATGGCTAGCGCCATAGTGCGGCGCTCCGCACTCCACCGGTTGCACACCTCGAGAGTGTGCTGAGCCGTATCGTCCGGATCGCCGCACTCATGGCACTGCGGGCCGGGCTCCCTCCCAATTTTGTGCAGGTAATGACCGAAGCATCCGTGTCCGGTCAATACCTGCACAAGCCGGTACGACGTAGCGCCGACTGCCCTCCCCAACCAGGTGTCAAACGACCCGAGGATCGCCCCTATGGTCCGAGTCCCATAGGGGGAGTCCTCCAGGTTCGCTTTCCACCTGTCCCGCAGTCGGCGCTCCGTCATCCGGCGCGTCTCCTCCACCTCCTCAGGGTCCGGGCGTTCTCCTCTCGCCCGGGCCCTGGACCTAACTGCGTAGGTCTCCGCCTGCACCTCTGCGTCCAACTCCCAGGGCGGGGTGCAGGCGAGGAGGCAGGCCGCGGCGTGGGCCACCGTCATGTAGGCCCTCACAATTCGGAGGGCCACCACCCGCTGTGGCCTCTGCAGCAGGGCCCTGTTCCGGGCGGACAGCTTGTCCGCCCAGATGGGGGCCCCGTACAGAGCCATGCTCCTTGTAACGCCGGCATACAGCCGGCGGCACAAGGAGCCCGGCCCACCCACGTTCGGCAGCAGCCGGCTCAGTGCCGACGCGGCGCCCACAACTCGGGGAGCCAGTTGCGTAAAATGCTCCCCGAAATTCCAACGTCGGTCCAGAACAAGCCCCAAATATTTTATGTGGGGCTTGATCGGGACCGACTCCCCCCCCAGGGTGAGCGCCAAGCCCGCCGGCAGCCTCCACCCCCGGCCCCCGAAGACTATCGCCTCAGTCTTCGGGAGCGCCACCCTCAGGCCGAGCCGACCAATCCGGTAAATGGTCAGCTCGGCCGCCGCTTCCGCCCGGCACAGCACCTCCCTCATGTCGGTCCCACGCACGGCCACCATGGTGTCATCTGCGTAGCAGATGGTGGCCGTCCGTGGGAGCAACTCCCCCCTGATGGCCCAATCGTACCCCAGGTTCCATAAGAGCGGACCGAGCACGGAACCCTGGGGTACGCCACAGGCCATCGCCGTCGACCCCCGTCGACCGTCCCTCTGCTCATAGAGCACTACCCTCTCGGTCAGGTAGTGCTCTATGACCCGCCGCAGGTAGGGAGGCACTTGGTGGTATATTAGTGCCTCCCTTATCACCCCATAGGGGAGAGTGCCAAACGCGTTTGCGATGTCAAGAGACACCGCGACGACACCCTCCCCTCTGCTCGACGCGTACTCACAGAAGTCCCTAAGGGACTTCAGCGCGTCGAGCGTAGACCGCCCCTCTCTGAACCCGAACTGTCTATCAGAGACGTTCGGGCCGGCGGTCTCTAGATGCTGCTGGATCCTGGAGGCCAGGATTCTCTCCATCATCTTCCCGGCCTCATCCAGCAGCACTATGGGGCGATAGGCGGAGGGACAATCCGGGGGTCGACCCTCTTTCCGGAGGAGGCAGAGCCTCCCCTCCTTCCACACCCTCGGGAATCGTCCCTCCCTCAGGCAGTCGTCCATCAACTGCCTGAGTCGGTCCCCGAGGTGTTTTAGGGCGATGGGGAGTACCCGGCCCGGTACTCCGTCGGGCCCCGGGGCTTTCTTGCAGCCCCGGAGCCGGTCCACCGCCCTCTCGAACTCGTCATCGCTTACCGGTGCGATAGCGAGTTCGAGTGGGTCCTCCAAGTCCCCCGGTGGCTCGGTCATCACCGGGGGAGTTATCGAGGGAGCTGCCGGAAACAGCCCCTCGATGACCCTCCTCAGGAGGGGAGGCTCTAGGGAGTCCATGGGGGGGGCAGTGCGCATTTTGTTGCGCACCACCCTGTACGGCCGCCCCCACGGATCCCTGTCCAGCGTGGCCAAGAATGAGGCGTGTGCCTCATCCTTGGCCTTTGCTATGGACAGGGTTAGGGCCCCCTTGGCTTCTTTGAGGGCCCCGTAGAGCCTCTCCTCCTCCTCCGCAGTGTGCCGCCTGCGCCTGCAATGTTGGTAGGCGCGGCGGGCACTGTTACTGGTGGTCCGCACTGCCGCAATTTCGGCGGACCACCAGTAGACCTTCCTCCGGGCGAAGAGCCGTTTCGCCCGGGGCATGGCCGCTCCGCACACGGCCTGCAGTGCGGAGCGGAACCGGCGCGCCCTCTCCTCCACTCCCAAGGCGGCGGGTGGGGCAGCACACCAAGCCTCCACCATCGCCGCCTCGTCCGCCTTGGCCCTGTCCAATTGGGACAGGGACCACTTGGGGAACTCCTCATTCCCCCCTCCCCGCCCCCCCCGAGGACTGGGTGGCGGCTGGAACCTAACCTAACCTAACCTAACCTAACCTAACCTAACCTAACCTAACCTAACCTAACCTTTTTTTTTTTTTTTTTTTTTTTTTTTTTTTTTTTTTTTTTTTTTTTTTTTTTTTTTTGATGACGGAGTGGAAATGCATTTACGCATCCTCCCTGCCCGGGGAAGGCTGTGCAATGGGAGGTATGACGGACTCTCAAAAGAACTACCGTCTAAAACCACTCCGGCGTTTACCCCCCTGGCCAGTCGCGAGGCGCCGCGGAACCGCAATTAAGCTTTGCCCACTGACACGCCTCCTGGCCTGCTCCGAAGAGCCCCACCTTCTCCGCCAAAGGAGGAGACGGCTGCGGTCAGCAGCCCACGACCATCTCCCCAGACCGGTAAAGCCGTGCAATGTGGGCCCCCAACCCACTGGCCCTACACGGTCTGCCTGTGGTGGATGGTGCTTTCCGGATACCCAACCTCTAGGGTCGGTCCCCATACCCTTCAAACACACCCCACCACAGCTGTCCCACCAATAACTACAGTGCCCCCCGGGATTCCGAAAGACACGTAGAAGGACCCTCGGGTGACATGGGAGTACGTCTTGAGCAGGGTCATGCTCCGGTGCAGAGCGGAACCTTCGTGCTCCGTTGCAGAGCGGAGTTAACATGCCCCAGTCTTTCGGTAAGCCCAGTCACCAACCACCAAAGTGACAGAAAGCAGCTGTCCGGTTTGGAAACGGCCTCAAAGGCACACGCAACCGCCCCTTTCAACCACCTCTGTCACGGCCCCCTCCAGGTAACTGGTTAAGCTTTCCAGGAACAGAAACGGCCTCGAAGGCACACGCAACTGACCCTTCAAGCTACCCCAGTCACCAACCGTCAATGGGCCACAGAAGGAAGCTGTCCAGGGCGGAAACGGTCCAAAGCAACCGCCCCTTCCAACGACCTCTGTCGCCGCCTCCCTATGGTGACGAGGCCACTTTTCCGAAGAAAAGCTGCTCGTCACCATCCCCCCCCAGGTGACAGAAGGAAACTTTCCGGGGCAGAAGTGCCGGTACACAACCGCAACCCTTCAAGAAACCCCTGTCACCTTCCCCCCTCCCCCCCCGTGCCGGATATTAGCCATGGACCGAAAGAATTCCCAAAAGGGAAAAGTCTCAGCCAATGCCCAGGGTGCACCAGCCCAGATGCTGCGTTCTCTCCGGATCGAGATCAAGAGAGACTGCAACACCCAAGCCAACGTGGAGGAATCCGGCCTGCACCCCAACCTAACCTAACCTAACCTAACCTAACCTAACCTAACCTAACCTAACCTAACCTAACCTAACCTAACCTAACCTAACCTAACCTAACCTAACCTAACCTTTTTTTTTTTTTTTTTTTTTTTTTTTGATGACGGAGTGGAAATGCATTTACGCATCCTCCCTGCCCGGGGAAGGCTGTGCAATGGGAGGTATGACGGACTCTCAAAAGAACTACCGTCTAAAACCACTCCGGCGTTTACCCCCCTGGCCAGTCGCGAGGCGCCGCGGAACCGCAATTAAGCTTTGCCCACTGACACGCCTCCTGGCCTGCTCCGAAGAGCCCCACCTTCTCCGCCAAAGGAGGAGACGGCTGCGGTCAGCAGCCCACGACCATCTCCCCAGACCGGTAAAGCCGTGCAATGTGGGCCCCCAACCCACTGGCCCTACACGGTCTGCCTGTGGTGGATGGTGCTTTCCGGATACCCAACCTCTAAGGGTCGGTCCCCATACCCTTCAAACACACCCCACCACAGCTGTCCCACCAATAACTACAGTGCCCCCCGGGATTCCGAAAGACACGTAGAAGGACCCTCGGGTGACATGGGAGTACGTCTTGAGCAGGGTCATGCTCCGGTACAGAGCGGAACCTTCGTGCTCCGTTGCAGAGCGGAGTTAACATGCCCCAGTCTTTCGGTAAGCCCAGTCACCAACCACCAAAGTGACAGAAAGCAGCTGTCCGGTTTGGAAACGGCCTCAAAGGCACACGCAACCGCCCCTTTCAACCACCTCTGTCACGGCCCCCTCCAGGTAACTGGTTAAGCTTTCCAGGAACAGAAACGGCCTCGAAGGCACACGCAACTGACCCTTCAAGCTACCCCAGTCACCAACCGTCAATGGGCCACAGAAGGAAGCTGTCCAGGGCGGAAGCGGCCCAGCAACCGCCCCTTCCAACGACCTCTGTCGCCGCCTCCCTATGGTGACGAGGCCACTTTTCCGAAGAAAAGCTGCTCGTCACCATCCCCCCCCAGGTGACAGAAGGAAACTTTCCGGGGCAGAAGTGCCGGTACACAACCGCAACCCTTCAAGAAACCCCTGTCACCTTGCCCCCCCCCCCCCGTGCCGGATATTAGCCATGGGCCGAAAGAATTCCCAAGGGGGAAAAGTCTCAGCCAATGCCCAGGGTGCACCAGCCCAGATGCTGCGTTCTCTCCGGATCGAGATCAAGAGAGACTGCAACACCCAAGCCAACGTGGAGGAATCCGGCCTGCACCCCAACCTAACCTAACCTAACCTAACCTAACCTAACCTAACCTAACCTAACCTAACCTAACCTAACCTAACCTAACCTAACCTAACCTAACCTAACCTAACCTAACCTAACCTAACCTAACCTAACCTAACCTAACCTAACCTAACCTAACCTAACCTAACCTAACCTAACCTAACCTAACCTAACCTAACCTAACCTAACCTAACCTAACCTAACCTAACCTAACCTAACCTAACCTAACCTAACCTAACCTAACCTAACCTAACCTAACCTAACCGGAGGTTGTAATTTTCAGTATGACAATATATATGGAATTCAGGGGTACAAAACGATTGTGCGATCTAATCGACTAGTAGCGCCATCTCTTGACGTGAACGTTGGCTTAGTTTCGCACAGTTGTTATTTCTGTGGTTTACTTTCTACGGTGCCCACCATTTTTAAGGTTAAAAAATGATAACTCAATTTAAATACATAGCTAAAAAACCATTTGTTTCGCTTCCTTAACTAATTTTAATACTTTTGCGGCTTTATTAGCATTTTTTTTTTTTTTTTTTTTTTTTTTTTTTTTTTTTTTTTTTTTTTTTATTTGAAAATTATTAAGACAACGCTAAAAACAAGTTATTATAAACATACTACGTTTAAATTTGGCTAAAGTCCTTTAACCTTTTATTTTAAGAATTATCATTGTGATTCCTATTACAAATACAAAGCTAAAAATTGTTAAAAAAAAAAAAAAAAAAAAATATAAAATAATATATCGCTAAAACTCCTTTAACCAACATTGCATCACTAAAACCTAGTAAAGTCCCTCTCCCCCGTTGCTTTTGCGAGCGGGCGGTCAGTCGGGCTCGGCGTTGCGGTGCGCTAGAAATAGTCACCTGCGCGAGCGTTTGCTGCGCGAGCTCCGTCAAAATGTCCACGAACAAAATGTTACCATTTTACTAAAAAAAAAAAAAAAAAAAAAAAAAAAAAAAAAAAATAGATATGTAAAACATGACATGAACATTACAGTAGAGTTCATTTGTGTACCTATACTTTACGATCTTTCTCGTACAATGCAATAAGGTCGAAAAGTGTATACCTACTTACGCGTTAATAATTCACTCAATTGTAATGGCTAGATTTCTTATTAACAATTGTAAACACGTTAAAATAATATAATTATTACTTACGTATTTCTCTCTCTATCTTCTCGTAAATAGGAGGATTAGTCATTTTCAAAAGTAATAGGGCCGAATGGTTTTTCAAGCCTTTGTTAAGTTGTTTGGAGTCAGTAGGTAGGTATGTTTGTTTTATTCAAATCGCACACTTATAAACATTATTGAATCCCTGTTTTATTTGATTACTATTTATTGAGATGATTTCTGACTGTAAATATTATTATATTTATTTTTATATTATAAAAAACGACGACGTGGTTGGCCTAGTTGTTAGAACCCTGCTTACGAAGCTGGCGATCCCGGGTTTGATTCCCGGTCGTGGCAAATATTTGTGTGATTAGCGTGAGTACCTATTTGTTTTTGAATCTTGGATGTTTTATTATTATATATAAGTATTCATTTCTTTTGAAGAGTATGTTTATCGTTGCTTAGTACCCATAGTACAAGCACAGTAGAGAAAAGTAGATAGTTCGACTCCGGCCCTTTAGGAGATTCTTAGTAGACCCGAATTTTAGTGCAGTTTTATCATTTTTATGTATAATTATGTAGGTACCTACGTATTATAGGAACACATGCTTCAATATTTTTTTGAAGTCGAGCTACTCTCTATTACTTTGTTAAAAGCCAAGAGCTTAGTTTGATACTGGGTCAATTTGTGATAGATTTTTATTAGGTACTTAGCTGTATTATTATTTGGGATTATTTTTATATTTATATTTTTCAGACGATTTCCCAACGCGAGGATCCAAAACATGTTACAGCTATGCATTGCGAATGAAAACATTCAACCTAACAAATTGCCAAAGCCTAAAAGTTTGCCAATGCAACCCATATCTGGAAATAAACTCAAAGAATGTAGTACTTACAGAAGAACAACTCGCAAGCACGCTTTATGCAAGTGAATACTCAATGACCGGGGCTTTGTTCGATAATTGTCCCGAAACTAAAACTTCGTACAATAATATATCTGAACTGCCAACATCATTGAATATGTATATATTTTCATTATCTGATCCCAAGTTTCAAGGAATAGAACCTGAAAAATCAACTCTCTCAAAACAGCCTCTGATTTCTGAAAACGATCCAAATTCAGACGCTGTTCAACCAGAAGATTTACACGAGATTATTGATTTAAACCTGCCTACATTTCCACAACTTCATTCATTGACCAAATAGATACTCCCCAAAGTGCCTCTTCTTTACTTTGCACCATAAATAATTACGCATTTTATACCATAAGGATTTATTTATAGGTACCTATCTTTGTTGATACGGATTGCATAATAATTTTATAATTTTAAGAGAAAAGTTTTTAATAATAACTATTGATCTCAATTGTTTATACCAAACTTGTTGATTGTGTACCTGTTGATATTTTTTTAAGAATTTAAGAGGTAATCATTAGATCTCAATTAGTTAAGGAAGTACCTTTGTCTTAGTACATTTTTTGAATAATTTAGTAACGCTAATAGTGTTTTGAGTTATAACAAAGTGTTGATTTAGGTATCGTGTTCATTTTATACTTTTAATAAACAAATAGATCATAAAGTATATTTTATTTCATCAAATTACTCAGTGAATTTCAGTGCATAGTTTAGGACTATAGCCAGCTTTTAATCAGAAAATCAAAAAAAAAATTTCCCCGGGATACAACACTAAAATCTAGTTACTTGTAACGGTTCGACTCTTCACAAGTTTCTAGATTAGCAAAAAGGGGTCACTCGTGGTAGTGCATACCATTATGTTGGCTGTCCATAGTTTAAAAATCGTAAAAGTCTAATAATGTACTTGTTGATAAACAACTCAATATAAAAACTTGGTAAAAAACATGACTATAAACCATTATAAGGGATTTAGCCATTTTCTTTGTTTTCAATTATAAAAAGTGGTAAATGATCCTAATTTTATGACAAAAATACTACGCTAAGGTTACTTTGCTAGGTTTTAGCGTTCAAAGCATATATTATTTCTTATTTATTTGCAAATCTAGAACACAAAAACCATTTTATAAAATAGTAAAAGCAGTATTTTGCGAAAACACTTATACACATTTTAAGTACAACCTTTGTTTTAACGGTTACACAAAAAAAATACATGGTAAATCTTCACAAAATCTAGAAATATCGGTTTTTAGGTTTTTTATTTTTAACTCAAATTTTTGATTTGTGGCTTAGTGGAGTTTTAGCTAGAGCACGGCAGTGTTACTGAGCTTTCGGACGGGATTTCATTGCTGAACCAGGATCTAAAAAACTATCTCCGACTGGTCACGAAGATATGGTGTTGTGGTCAATCCGGCCAAATGCCAATCCATGTTAGTGGGAAGTAGCCGTTTAATCTCTAAGATCAATTTAAACAATTTGGGACCTGTTACATTTGATGGCAAACCTATACCTTTCAGTTCGCATGTTAAAGACCTAGGCCTACTTATTGACAACAACCTTAATTGGTCTGCACAGGTGACTGAAGTCAGCCGTCGAGTGACTGGGACATTGAGGGCCCTATACCGCCTTAAGAATTTCTTACCGTCCGAGACAAAACTCATGCTTGTGCAAACTCTCATCCTTCCCATTATTGATTATGCAGATGTGTGTTACCTAGACCTTAATGAGTGTCACCTTAATAAACTTGAACGTCTCCTAAACAATTGCATACGGTTCATCTTTGGCGTTAGGAAATTTGACCACGTGTCAAGTTATCGATCTCAGCTTAAATAGCTACCTATACGGGAGCGTAGGAAACTTCGAATACTTTCTCTGCTGTTTTCTATATTAAATAAGCCCCTAGCCCCTTCTTATCTCAAAAGCAATTTCAAGTTCGTCTCAGAGAGTCATTGCCGCCCCGTACGTCCATCACGGAGTCGCCAACTTTGTACCACTCTTTCTCATACCCGCTTTTTTTTTTCGGACTCGTTTGCGGTTCAAGCAGCAAGACTCTGGAATGCTCTGCCTTTGCGCATACAACAAGCTCCTAATAAATATAGTTTTAAGGAACAGCTTCGTGAGTTTTACCTCTCATCTCTCTCTGTTTAGTTTTCTTATCGAGCCTTAGACATCATCATTATTTCTGTTAGCATGTCGCATATTTGTATATATTTAGTATAATATGTATATATATTTAATTATTAAATATGTATGTATATTTATTTATACTATATTGTAGACTCGTTCAATTCTTCTAAATTTAATTAAGTAAAGGGAAAGTAATGTCTTTTTATTGCACCTACCTACTTTTTTGATTTCTGTTTCACCTTAAGGTTGACTGGTAGAGAATGCTTGTAGCATTAAGTTCGCCTTTTGTACACTATTTTATTTTGTGCAATAAAGTATTTAAATAAATAAATAAATAAATAAATAATGATTGTCATTAAGTAGCTAAATTACATCGTGCACAACCGTTGTGAACATGAGTATAAGAGTGTAGCTACTTGACGATAGATGGCGCTAGCAGTACTCAAATTGGGTATGAAATTAAAGTATTTTGTTTTGAAATGAGAGCGGCTAGCGGTGATTACAGTATGAATAAATATTGAATCTTGAATTGAATCTTGGTGCAATACATACCATAATTTCCATAAGAATCAAAACAACATGATTGTTAATTTATGTTATTTAGCTACTTGTCCACAAGGCGCTCACTCATATTTGATGCGGGAATTAAGTTTTATTTTTTGTGATAGAAGTCTGCTATACAAAATAAAATACAAAATTCCATCACATTCAGGCGCCATACCTATGTAGTTTCACTACTTGACGACAGATGATGCAAGCAGTACTCATATTGGATAAGGAATTACAGTATTTTTTTTACGTTAATGTTTGTGACTAGCGCTCATTACAATATTATGAATAATCGTTGCATTGTATCCTGACGCATTACAAAGCATAAATTCCGTAAGAATCAAGACAATATGATTGTTAGTGAAGATAATTTAGCTAATTGACCAGAGATGGCGCCAGTAGTACTCATATTTGATATTGATTTAAGAAATAAAATAAAAAAACTGCGGTAACTAAAGCGGCTACGACCAAGAAAAATCGAATCAAAGTTCCATTGCATTCTATCCCAAAAATTTAATTAAATCAAAACAACACGGTCGATCGTATATTGTTTAGCTACTTGACAACAGATGGCGCTAGCAGTACCAATGTTGGGTATTGATCAAAGTATTTTTTACGGGAATGAGTGCGTTCAGTGTTTATAATGAATAAACGTTAAATTGAATCCAAGAACAAAACATAGCATAACTCCCATAAGAAATAAAACAACATGATTGTTAATGAATTGTAATTTCCTATTTGACTACAGATGGCGCCAGCAGTATTCATATTTTATATAGGATTTAGTTTTTTTTTGCGGGAATGACTGCGTCGTCTGGAGCCATTAAAATTCATTAATTCTGGCGCTAAACAAGGCAATTTTTTAATGGATCAATATAACACGGTTGTTATCGTAAGTAATTTAGCTACTTGACGACAGATGGCGTAAGCAGTACTCATATGTGACATGGAATAAAAAAAATATATTCGGAAACGAGTGCTGCTAGCGTTTAGTACAATACGAATAAACGTTTATTCAAATCTTGGCTCAATACATAGCAAAATTTCTGATCAACACAATTATGATTTTTAATGAATGACATTTAGATTACGGGAACGAATGTGGCTAGTACCATTTAAAAAAAAAAAAAACAACCGAAATAAAGTTCCATTCTGGTGATAACATGGTCAAACTTTCATTGAACCAAAACAACACAGCGCCCATTACTTAACACTCCAAATAGAAAAATCGTTCTGATGAGAACCAAAACCCGCGTATTAAGTTGGCGTCTCACAATATTTTAACCTAGAGCCGACGTTAGTTGGACTGACCTATTACCTACCATTTTATATTGTCATTTGTGGTGCTGCTGTGGATTTCGTATCAATAAGTAAATTAAACAAATAGGTAAATTGAGATATTTTAGTGAAATAAATATTAAAAAAAAATAACATGAGATGGCGTTGCTGTAAACCTGTCCAGTTAAAAGAACTAAGCAAAGTTTGCTCCATTAGCCTGTAGAAAATGTGTAAATAAATAAGTGATATGTTTTTGCGTTTCATGAACGTATGTGTATATTTGGTGCACCATCACTCCCCAGAGCCTAAACAGAGATAAATGTAAGCGGTGTCATTAAAACCCTTAACCCACCTTGGGTGACAAACGATAAGTTTAGATTAAGAACAATCGGGCACTCCGATTTGAGTTTGACTTCGAATCGAATCGGCGCAAGCCCAACTCGGCCAATCATTTTTTAAAGAGTATACTTTCTAGATGGTCCCATTATCAACACGTCAGGTCCTAATGATATGATCTTGGAGAAATCAAATATTATAGGCACACCCATACCGATTTCGCTAATTTTCATAGTAACTCGTGCATTTAGTCCTGAAAAGCACTATTTGGTGACGTGAAACTGATGATGAAGACCACAGATGGCTATCGGAACTCCTCAAATGTACCAATTTCAAGGCTGACGGTATAAAACATCTTGATTAAGATAGTTGATCAACTATGTAAAAGCACATTTAGGCTTACATAAATGACTATCACTATCCTGCGGCGTTACTTGCAGTGAGCTTGAAATGTTTTATAGTTTCTTATTAATTGAGAAGTGGGACTCTATCCGTGCCTGGCGTGAAGAACTTGATAACTCGACTTATACTTTTTTTTTACCGTCCCGAATTGACTTCCTATGGCATTGGTTTTGTGGGAAAAAATTGACAACTCGATATCTACGTCAGTCAAACTGTGCAAACGGTTTTGTGGGACATATGTTCCTATATATGTTGTAATTTCATCTTTTTAATAAATAAATAATAAATAAAATCAAAGCGACGACTAACACACTATTACGTTAACAAATGAATATATCGTTTTATTTAATTATGTTCAACTACCGATAAAACGAACGTAACCTGATAATGTCGATTTATACTTTTTATCTTGTTAAATACAGTAAATCATAAGTTGACATAATTAGATATTAAGTTATTACCAAATATTTTGAGTAAACATCTCAACTTGTCAACATATTCACGGGACAACAGAATTGCCTCATCTTGATTATTTCTAGATATCATGTTATTTCTATGTTAAAACAGGTCATTAAAAATTGGTAAGTGTAGATGTCCAATTTTATATTCAATAATATAAACTGTACAAATCAAGTTATCAAATTACTGTATTTTTTTTGGGTACTCTAAACACGGTATATATACAGATATCAGTTTAACAGCTTCATAAAAAAAAAACATAATCCAACATATTTATTTAGCAAGCAATTAATTGTCAGCTGTACTTAGTAATTCACAGTAGGATATATTTATATACTCGTACCTATACTACCGTCGTTTGGATATCAACCCCATTGGAAACGTGAAGTTATAAATCAACTTGTCATATTATAATTTTAAGAACAGTTTTCACTTTAATACTTTAGGAACCATCGTACGAAAAATAGGTAGTAGTCACTCGTCTATGCTGTCTCGCGGGTAGTAGGACCTTGCGCAGGATCCGTCCGGATCGCTATCAGATCTGGCGGGAGCGGTTATCCATTAAACTACCGCCAAACAGCAGTGTTCACAGCCGGTGTAATGACCAGCATAGAGGCATTCCATCTTAGTCCTCAGGGTTGGCAATTCATTTGCAGTCTTGTGAATGCGAATGTCTATGGGACACAGTTTCCACTTACCGTCAGGTGGCCTGTGTGATCGTCTGCCTTCTCTATGCTATAAAAAAAAAACTCAGAACAACAAAATATTCGTAAGTCTGCCACGGTTTCGCGCTCTTCGTTAACAACACATTGTATATTCGGAGTGTTGTGATAATGAACGCCACAGAAGTTAAAGGGTCGCATTGGTGTAACTCTAGGTGACGGCAGATGACCCATTAACTGAGTTTGACCAGAAGCCTGGAATTGCAAGCAGATAACTTATTAATGTGCTGTTGAATTAACTCTGTAACTCCAAAAATACATGATCACGAAAAATTATTCATAAATAAAGCTATACAGAAAAGTTCAAGATGAAAACGGATTTTGGAGAATATGACAAACTTTAAAATCGTTGCAATGTAAAATTGTCATTTTGGACTTATCAAGGCATAATTAATGATCACTTAATTATAAATAAAATAAATGACTCAGTCCATATGATGCCGGCTTTTGGTTTAAAATATTGTGGGACGCCGACTTCAGTTGTAACCTATTACCTACTATTCAAAAAAAGTTTTTTTTGCTTTCGAGTTTTAGTTAGTTTTCAAAACATTTAAAAACTAAAACCTTCAATTTATTTACTCTTCCTCAGGAACGGAAAGCATGTAGGTTAAAGTCACAAGTGGTCATTCAGAGACCAGTAGCGGGTGGTAGGAAATTATGCAGGGTCCGTCCGGATCGCTACCACCATCTTATCCATTAACCCACCGCCCAACAGCAGTGTTCTCATTGTTGTGTTCCGATTGGGGGACAAGACAGTCGGTGTAATATCTAGCTTAGAGGCATTCCATCTTAGTCCTCAGGGTTGGCAACGCATTTGCAGTCTTAGGCTTGCAGTCTTGTGAATGCGAATTCCATGGGTCACAGTTTCCACTTACCATCAGGTGGCCCGTGTGCTCGTTTGCCTTCTCTATGCCATAAAAAAAAAAGAAAAAAAAAAGTAGTCAGCCTTATATTAGTACGAAGAATATATATTTCGTACTCTTTCAACTCATACAAAGCATAGGCAGAGGCTGGCTACGGGTCTCTGGCTGATCACTGGTGAGTTTACCATAATCAAGTTTAAATTTATATCAAATACTCAAGTCAGCAATTCCTTGAAGCTGTGATGAAACCAAGTTTGCGCCCTGTATCGATGTACTGAACCAGTTCAGCGTTTGTAAGAGCAATGATCGGTGTCGTTATGGCTGCGATGGCCAACTGCTACATACCTGCGAGTTTGAATGGAGCCCTCAGTTTCACTCGGCTTGAACGATTTGGTCGTCATTAGGCTGAAATTAAGGGTAATAATAATGGCAGGGTCCAAGTCAGAGTCGTCAACGAGTAACAATAATAATTAGGAGTTTACTCTACTCACTGAGACTAGTTGCACTGATGTTAGTCAGTCATTCGAGTAAAGTACACAATTGTGGCGGTAGTTGTCTTGTGTTAATGATCGTATCATTTAATCATACATCATTTTATCTTGTAAGGGGAGCAGGAAGAGATAAAATAAAATCAGTTCAAAATATTTATACAGTGAATTGCCCACATAAGGGCTCTTTTACACAGCGGTAACATGCAGTGAATCTACTACCCCTTCGGACGAGACCGTTATCGCGGAGAAGAAGCGCCGCAAGAAAGTGCAGCAGATGTTCCCTAAAATCGCCTAAGTACTACTTTTATTTCAGTAATTTTGCTTTTGTACTTTGTAATGGTACCTGTTTTATCAAAATCAAGTTTACATACACCCTCTACTATTACGAACGTATTTCAATGTATCTACATATATATTTATATATAGTATACCAGGGAAAAGCCGAGCGACGCCCGGTCCCACAAGTAGGTACTATGTACAATACGAATAGGAGTCCCTGACGTACCCATTTCATTCTTTAGCTAGGGTGTCGGCGTGAGCTGTTACACAACGACATAGCTTTAAGAGGATGGTCGAGCTAAAAATTTCCGTACAAAATGCAACAACGGTTTTTCCCTTAAACCTGGTCGGATTGTTACGATTTATGAATATGCTGTTGAAAATATTTCTTAAAATGAAATAATAAACAACAGAAACTTACAGAGCTAAGTAGTTTTTATAATAACTACAACATAAATTCAAAAGTCGTGACAATCGGACTTGATTTGAGGTGGTGCGACACGTTATCAGCCGGAGCTAAATTTGTATGGATTTTGCTTTTTGAAGTGTACCGACAGTAATAGGAATATGATTTACTCGTATTTTTAACGTTGTTCTCCATGAGTTTCAAGAGCTTACAGCGTATGTTTGAGCTGCAAAGTTTGCAGTTACAGCAATATGAGCCGCGCGATACTCGGCGGAGCGCCGCGGCGGCCGCGCTCACCAAGCCGCCGCCCGGCCTGAGAGTGCCACCTTTACGTTTCTTTTGGTTTGCGATTATCGTACCAAAAGTAAGCGTGTACGTCGTAAACTGTTTACGGTCGTCACTCAACATCAGGTAAGACTACGGTCTAAGGCAAACTTTAAAAAACAAAACGAAACTTGCGTCATATTTTTTCATGTAACTAATAAATATGGTAACATTATACCAGCCGTAATTTACCACATTTAGCGCCATCGACCCGATATTAACTATATTTGCCACTAATGGGATTTAAAGAAAACTAGTCCTATGGTTTTGCCGACTTAGTTCGTTGGGCAGCTATATATATGCTTTCAGCGTTTGGATCGGTTCGCAACGCTCGGCAGCGCTCGGCGACGCGCTCGGAGCGTGTTCGCCGCGTGTTTGGCGCGTGTTCGCTACGGTCTAGGGAGCTGCGCGCGCACGGCAGCGGGCGCGGCGGCGGCGGCAGTCCGCGGCGCCGCCGACAGCCCGCGGCCGCGCCGCACCGCGACGCGCCACAACTTCACGCTCGGACGCCGCGCGCTCATTGTTAAGTTTGTTGTAGTCGCGGCAAGTTGCATCCGACAGTTGCACTCTAATATTATAGTGAAATTTGGAAGTGTGTGTTGAAAAATATATTTTACAAGTTAGTTTATAAAGTTTTGGTGGAGTGTGTTTGAAGGGGGCTCGCCGACAAGGATCGGCGCGCGGCGCCGCCCGGCTCGCGAGCACTCGTAAGTGGAGCGACAACAAGTTTCGAGAGGCGTGGGTCCTCGGTGAGGACCGGGCTTCTCTCTCTGAGTCTGAGTCCACTTTGATAATATTTATCATATTCGGCCATTTTTATAACTTTGTAGTTTTTAAAGGAAGTATAACTCACAGTGTATCCAGGGCAGGCATAGTTTACAAAAATATCATCGTAAAATATCCATCACAATTTTACAAATTAAATCTAATCAACTAAACTAAAACTATGGCTAACTCAAATAACTAAATCAAAAATGAAATTAATTAAATATTTGATTTGTTATAAAATTTATGTCAAATGATTATCTAGTTTAAGTACCTATACGAGGTTTTGCAAAAGTAGTTTACGTACGTTTGTTACCATTTGACCACCGCTATATTGAAGTAACAGCGCTCCCGGCGCCGCCCGGCGAGGGCGGACGGCACCCGAGCCCCGACATGTAACCTCTACATATATCCCTAAAACACTTTTTCTCGATCTGTACAATTTCCCCAAATGACTGCCCCACTGCTAAGAACCGATGCCCCTAGAGCATGATATGCTGCCAGTATCGGCTCGGTTTTGACCGTGTGGCTCCACCTGTTAGGTGCGTGAGACGCCTTCGCTTATTTTTGGCGATTTCTGAAAGTCGCATTTTTGAATATGCGACTTTCAGATAAAAAAGAAATTTCCTTTTTTGTTCTTAAGACTAGTCCAGTCTAGTATGTAACGAGGTTGGTACTCGTATAACCTCTTTTTTACGTTCCTGGCCACTTTTACATTTCGTTTAAATTCTATCCAAATTCAAAATTGTTCATGATCTGTTTGATGCGATCGATAGAATCATTCTCTGAAAATTTTCGATAAGTATCAGACACGGCTGCCGTGTCTTGGTGTCTCATTTTATTTTATTTTAATTATTTATTTAGTTATCATTCTGTAAATCTTTTTATTAGCAAACAGTATTAAACAGTTAATATTTAAAGAAAATGACTTGTTGAATACTACATTGTCGCGAATAATAGTTCGAGTTTCCGAGATGCTTACTACTGTAATGCTAGAAGTAAATAGTCATCAAGTACATTCATGTCGCAGACAGTAGGACATCTCTGAGCCCTCGGTCGCTCCGCTGGCCAGACCCATCGTCCGCGGAGTCGGTTTGCGTCATGCTCTTCAGTCTGTCCAGAGCGATATAATTAAATACCGGGCCGTGATCGTGAGATACATTGAGGTGTTTAATGTTTAAAGAGTGAGTCCATGAAAAGGTTAAGTTAAATGATCAGGCCGGGGCACCTGGCGTTCCATATTCTCTGCCTACCCCATTACAAGCATAATCATTTGATTCATTTAATTTCTATTAGACTCCTAAAGTTTTTTATTAAATCATGCGGCTTCTCGGGGGGAATCCCCAGCTCCAGCGTGCACCGAGGTGGATTGATTATATAATAAAGCAACAATTAGTGGCATGTAACCTGCAACCTTCATACTTTTATATTTTTCTTCAAGTCAGCAAGAATATCCACAATATAACACTATGGAATTTTTTAATTCAAATCCAAATTCATTTATTTGTCAGAAAACAGTAAAATACATGGTCTCATAAATACTGTCATTATTGTTCTTGTATTCAGCATGCAAAGCAAGCGTAAAAATATCTGGTCGCGCAATCTAGCTTACTTATCACCAACTATATACTATTTACATTTTTGTCAACATTAAAACCTTATAACTAAGAGTGCCTGTCATTCAAGTATTCCTTGACGCTGTAAAACATAACTGTTAAACCTAACAAGTTTCTTTATTTCACTTTCCTAATAGGTAGACACAATTCTTATTAGATAAAAAATCATCCCATTAGGGATAACGTGGGCCTGTATTGGATATTGTCTGAAGGGCCAGACCGATTATCCAGACAGAATACCTCGTAATAGCGGCAGATATATTTGATGAGCCATTCAGTCGGTGTTTATTTATTATTTACTAAATCTTTTTCCATAAAATAATACACTTACAATACACTTACACAAGGCAAATGCCGTAAGGCATTCTCTACCAGTTGACCTTTGGGCAAAGCAGAGATTGTGGTGCCGGTGCAACATAGGGTCTAACTATTTATACATAATAAATTATAATATACACCTACATGTCAATATACTAAATTAATATAAATGCGTTCTTATTTCCTAGCTCAAGCAACGAAGCCAAATCAGGGGAAATAACTCGTGTATAAGCGAATTTTGGCATAGTCATACTGAAAGTACTGACGGGTGGGGGTGGAGCTCGCGGGGGTTGTGTCAAGATAATTTAATGTAATTACCGACTTACTATGGAAACCCGACTATGGCCTTTCGGGAATCATTCTTCCCTCCATATCTCATTAAATATTGATCCCAGAGAAAATATGTAAAATATGTTTTTGGCTGAAAATTTTATGCAGATTAATCATGTAATGGAACATGTTTTGCTATAGGCCACCGTTAACGAGAAATTTACGAACAAAAAAAAAGGTACCTTTACAAGTTAGCTCCACCCCCACCCTTCAATACTTTTAGTATGTGGTTTGTTTAAACACCATTCCCTACAACTATGGCAAAATTCGCGTATACACGATTTTTTCCCCTGAGCGGCAGTTTTTGGCCTTCGGTGGATGGGCTATCTGCGTAAATCAGACCAATATGTGTGTAATGAAAGCCCCACGCACAATGGAAAGAATTCGCCTCGACAGGTTAATGTAATTCTTGATAGGATGTAATACCTACAAGTGACAGCGTATTTGTTTGTTTGTCCATCTACCACCACATCGCAAAGCAGGTTCAGAAACTCGATAGTCGGTGAGCGGAGAAGGCTATTGTTCATATCGGTACGAACTCTTCATGGAAATATTGTAAGCAAATCCCGTTCACCATCTTTATCGGAAGTTTAGGGCACTTCGAGTAGTGCCGTCTACACTGGACCGCTAAACTAAGAATCGCACTTTTTAAAAACATGTTATTATATAAAGTGTGATACTTCGTTTTGCGGTTCAATATATATCAATAAATAGTACATTATGATACAAGTGTGCTAAGTTGACCATGACCACGAGCAAATGCGAGTGCGCCACAAGAAAGCCGCGTATATTATGGTCACAGGCACACGTGTTACATACGACGTTTTTCAACACACTTGCGAAAAAAATACAAATTACAGAAAAAATTAAATGATTTTAATGAAATTGAGTTATTTTTTAGTAATAAAGCTGATTTCACCAATTTATTGAAAGAAATATGTAGATAATGTTATTTGCCGCATAAACACTGTTTGTTGCTAAGAAAAAAAAAGGTATAACCCGACTAAATTATATCGCTTCTTCTTCGTACTTACAACTTGGTACTAGGCTACAAAATTAAATGTAATAATAATATTATAATAATAATTTAATGCGTAATATACTGAAAAAGCACGCGTGTTTAATATCTAGGTTTATGAGCCAAAAATCGGTGGAATAAAAAGGTCGTTTTGAGCAAGTGTGTTGAAAAAATATTTATTATACTGGATTTTAAAATAAATACCACAAAAAAATGAACGAATATGATGTGAATAACCTAACCTAACCTAACCATAATCAAATGGTAGTTCGTAGATTATTGTTTGTCTGCCTGAAAGTTTTCCTCTAGTAGTCTCCAAAACGGCTCATCAATTATCAATTTAAATTTAAACAATTAAGGATAATTTATTTCAAGAATTAAAACTAAAATTGTCAGAATACATTCGGATATACTCGTAATTATGTATTTGTCAACAAGCTGCTGTAGCTTTATTATGCTGGAGCATTTTTTTACTAAACCAATGAATTTATTTCCATTGATAGGTACATAGGTTAGGTTGAGTTCAACTCAACCTAAACAGGGGGACAAATTCGAAAATAATAATAAAAGTTTTGCATGTCTTACTGTGTCATATATTAAATGAAAGGGCTCGTTATGAGGATCTCAAATATATTTTTGTTATTATTGTAAAATAAATAGATTTGATTTTATTCATGAAAGAAGACCAAAATTGACCATTCTTCCCCCCTATGATCTCCGAAATTACTAAACTTAAAATGTTGAAAAAAATACAAAATATAGTTAATTGCTGATAGATTACAGCAAACCCTATAAGAATCCAATCAACAAAAACAAAAACGTCTTCAACTCGCACTAGGCCGGTTTATTAAAAATAGATCCCAAGTTTACATTCGTGATCGTACTTGTAATTTCGGAGAATCATACTTAGTACTAAATTGTTTGTAATATCACATTGTATACTTTCCAACGTGTTATTAGCAACTTAATATATTTTGGACAAAAACCGCGACATACTCGTAGGTACTCGTCGTCACTCTCGGCTATAAGAAGGCGCAAGCTGCCTCTCGCGCGGCGGACTCCGCGGACCGGGCCGCGCTGGTCTTGAAAACTATATTGAAGTAAAATCCCATTAAAGCTGGCGAATAGAGTGTTTGCTCGCGATCTTTCTCCGATCCATCACCGCGTAGTCGGCGGGGGCGGGCGCGGCGCGGGGCGCGGGGCGGGCTCGCGACGTGTTATCGGCTAGTGGAGGATTCAATAACCGATTACACGTCGGCTCTGAAGCGCAATGGGCTCGGCTCTCGTTACGGGCGGCGCCGGCAACTTAACAGCGACGCGTTCTTGGGACTCATTAGCCATATTTCAACATGCGTGTTACATTCTTAAGTCGACATTGCACGTACTCATTGTGTGGCAGGTTGTTGTGTTCTGACAAGAGTATTGCTCGGTAGTTTAGTTTACAAACTCAAGACAATAAGCGAATTTTAATGTGTTTTTACACTCATCTTGTCTTTGTATTATTAACGCAACGTATTGTTAACGATACGATAACTCTTATTTACTCGAAAATAATTGAAAACAATACAATAACATGTCAAAGGCCAATGTTAGCTTTAGTCAGTTGAATAGAGGCCCGGGTAAAGTACAAAACGAACGAACTTCGATTGTTTCGGTGTGGTATCCGCTACTACTACTTACTCGTCCATACCTATTTGATGACAAAGAAAGGTGACAGCAGAAATCAACATTACATTATTGCGACTCCCCGTAACCAATAAGGTGACACTTTTTGTTATTAATGTATATGAAAAAAAAACCGTTTCTCTTGGACAATTCAAACTTGTTTGAGAGCACCGTTAACTGTAGTAAACAATTAGAACAATAAGGTCACGACTGGTAATTGCTAGTATTAATACACTTAGCGAACGTATGGGTACATCGGCCGCGCTAAACTGGGTGAGATATTACGCGACGTTCACGTAATAATATAATAATAGCTTACGTCTCCATATTACATAATTATGTTATTGTGACGGAGCGGCGCGACAGGGATAGGGGGAGGGGCGGGGGGCGCAGGAAACAAGACATTTATTCAGAACCAGCCACGGGACCATTACGAGTCGCAGCCACTTGAGATGACGGTGGGATCTGCCGTTCCAGTCATTTATTTCTCCGCGGCACCATCAACACGAAATCCTCAATTTCACTTTTGCGAAATGTCTAGGTAGGTAGGTACTCCTATGTATTAAGTCGGGACCATTTCGTTTCGTCATTCATATAAACAAGTAGGTGAATTTAACATTATTACTCCGTAATCACGACTCTTAAAGTGTGAGTATTATATATTTATACACTTAATCTTTGTCTTATTGTTTATTTTGCGGTAGTATTCTCTATTTAATTTTTTTTCGGTGAAAAGCACTATCTTTGAAAATACAATGAGAGCTGTCACCATGGTTGTCATGATATTTGTGTTTTCTAAATTATTCTTGTCGTTGTATAGTGATGTATTGATAGTTTTGATTGATTGATTAATTAAGAGAGAGAGTGAGAGTGGTCCTTCAAGCAGCAAGGCTTTGCCAACTTATACGACGAAATGTACCTTCAAAATCACCACTCGGACAAAATAGGTATGATGATGACGATGAATATACCTAGTACCTACATTATATTAAGCTATTTTAATAAATTATTATAGGTAACATACATAGAGTTAATTTTAATGCGGATGTCATTACGGGGGATGCACTTTATACCGGCCGTGCAATACAACACTTCCCGGGAGCAGGTCAACGATAGTCGAAACTTTATTGGAACAGGTCTCTATCCAGAGTCACCGAAACTTGGTCCTGTTTAACCCTCAGAAGAGACAAGTATGCGCCTGCGTTTATGGATTGCGGCGATCACTATCCTTCACGTGACTCGCTTGCTGGCAAATGAAAGCGGTGATATTGAATCACGCGCCGCCGTAACAGGACTAACGCGATCAGCGCGTGGCGCGTCCGGCCTCTCTCCCGGAGCCCGCTAATTTCTCTTCAAGAAAGGAACCCTGTCCCGCACCTCCCCCCTACTTGTCAAAGGTGACCAACGTGACCATCAGCCGCACCGCACCAGCAGCAGCGTGTCCCGCTGGGCTGAACATCACGTCTGCGACCGCTGGTCGCAGGCTCTTTACTTTTTCATGTATAATTGTTGTTTGTGAGTTGTTGTTGTTTTTTAAGATCATATATAAATATTGTAAAAACAACCATTCCCGAAATAGGGATTTGGAGAGGTTATCATAAAAATAATCTGCCGCAGAAAGACTGATTTACCAACCATTAAAGCGAAGAATGTGCAGTTAAGTGAGATAAAAGAAGCATTCCTGACGGATCACATGAGGTGCTTGTAAATTGTTCCCACTATGTATCTGTAACTTGCTACGCTTCGTATAGTTGTATTTTTAATCAGTTACCTGACTGACTGGTAAGAGCGATGTTCGCGATCAATCAAGTGCGAAATCTCGGTGAGCACACAGGCACCGCAGCCGGCCACAAATGGAGTCCCCCCCCGTCTCCTCCTCCTCCCCCGTTCCGCCCCGTCGCGGCCAGTCGCGGTCGCGGATAATTTCCATCTGTAATCCAAGTTGGAATTTTTTTGTGGCGGACATAAGACTGTGTTCGACAGATCTCGGGATTTGCTTTATTATTTAAAGTACATTTCCAACTTCTTAAAGCTGCAATCGGGAAGGTATAAGCAACTTGGTTGTTTATAAATGTGGTTTAAAATGAACCTAATGAGGTGATCACACGAGGAGGATGTCTGGATGTCCTTGACCGTGCCGTCAAGGACGTAATCACGTCACGGCCGCGGCTGAGCCGTCCCTGAACCGCCCGTGAACCGCCCGTGAACCACCCCGGGGAGCCGTCGGTCAGTCGCCGGCCCTCGCGAAAACATATCAGCGCGACTTTGCATCGCGCGAATCTACATAATTTTCGGATTAGGGACACAAAAGGACTTCATGCTTTCTCGGCGGGACCGGTAAAGCTTACTGTGCCCTGGTAGCTATCGTGGTTACTGTGTCTGTGGACTTGCACTAGGCACCCCGAGTCACATCACTCGGGTGTTTTATATTAAACACCTCCTTCACTACTTTTTTGTCACACTATAATAGGAATTATACTTAGCTCTGGACATTTGCCCCAGTAACAACAGAAATCTCTTCTAGAATATCTTTCTAGTCGTCTCTCTCTTTGTAGTCGACTGTACAAGGACGCACGTATCATTATAATTTGGTAACGCTATGATAGCTCTTCTTAACTTGATGGTAAATGTGGCCGTATTGTAAATATGTATAACAATATGACTTAAAGTCATATATGACTCAAACTAAGGCCAGATCGTCAAATGATCGCACTCTAGTAGTCGGACTTTGTTTAATAAGAGTTATATTTTATATTAATTGCCAACTTAACATAGATGCAAAGCGTGCGCGCGCGAGTGTTTGTACCTGACACTGGAACATTTGAGAGCTTGCTTTGATACTAAGTAGGTCCCTTGATAGCCTTCCTCACTCACAGGCGACGAAAAATGTTAAAACAATATTCTGACATCCGCATAGTATGTACATAGACAGCCCCCGCGCGTGAGCCCAATAGATAATCACGAGACTATGGATGTTCTTAACTAGAATTATCTCCACTGTGGGAGTCAGACAGCAATAGGTACTAATAGTTTATGTACGTAATACATAGTTACATAGCGCCCGGCGCCGGCCGGCCGTCGGCACAAGATCACACCGAGACGCCTGGCTCAAGGCACATCAAAGTGATCGCCAATTCATAGACTACTGTAGCTTCTGACGTGACTTAAGTATGGCATCTTACTGAAATTCAGTTGTTTCAAGAGTAGACCTCGAAACAAGAATTGGGTATACAATCAGCCAGCAATTAGTAAAGACGCGTGAGATGTCGGTTTGCGGGCGCCCCGCCGCTCGTGGAGAGGAGAGGGGGGGGGTTCAGTTAATCCCCCGAGGCGAAACTTAATCACTTAATGGTCTAATTATCTCGTGTTTGAGCTGGGAGCGGCGCGGCGCAGGCTGCGTGGCTGGGCCGGCCGCGCGGGAACGCATGTTCACTCTGAAATTGTCTACCTCAGCACTTAGGCAATTGTACAATTTTAGCGCATATAATTTTGGTTTTGGAAGTCGCACATTGATCAACTTAGATGAAATGAAAAGTAATAATAATGGCCACAAACTTCATAAAAGAACATGAAATGTTGTTATTTTAAAAGTAAATTATGTGGTGACGGATTTTTCACCGAGCATCCTCTGTAGGGATATTGGGGGACACAGCGATAAACAATATCCACTTTTATAAACCTCCAGCGGAATAAATCATGGGTCGCGGGCGCGCCACGCGCGCCGCTCGTCGTCTGCAATAATCCCTTGTTCATAAATTGCCACTCGTGAGTTATTCGTGACGCGTGTGTGGCGTAGGGCCCGTAGCGCTTCGGGCCGCTACGGCGTAGCGGGCCTGCGCGGCAGACTGACAGGAGCCGGGCGGGCTCCGCGCCGCATGCATTAAACATGAGTGAAACATCGCGCAACACGCTCGAAGTGATCCGTCCGTAACCAGCTGTCGCTTCCACTTTACGACTAATAACCTAATTGAAATGATATCTCTCAAGAAAGCGAGATCGATAGGGCACAATGACAATCGATGTATGAATAGCGATGTACCTATTTTTAACAATGAATGAGAATTTAGAAACCATGTCGGGGAATAGGCTTTTCAAATCAACCCCTGCAGTTAGATTAAATCAATATGTTACAATGGATTAATTATAATAATACTAAGAAATGACCTTCATTTGATCCCTAAATGCGGACCGAATTGCACTATATCTTCCTCTGTTTGTGGTATTACATACCTACAATCTTTACAATATTTTACCTTGAAAGTACAATTTTGATATTATTTTTGTTTACAAATTCAGTTTTATTCTTAAGGTTTAAGGTTCTCTTTTTTATTAATTTCATAATAAAATATTAATGCGACCATTTCTCCTTTGAGTCGTGTGTGATAAATGTTAATAATTGGTGTGATGAGGTTTCCCAAGCGGTTCAAAACGATGGCATTTACATTTATTGTAGAAATTCATGATTCGAAGTATGTCATGTCCTATCAATAAATGTAATATGATTGTGTTCATCTTCTCTAAAAACAAGGGTCGTGCCGGAAGTTCTGAATTAATAAAGGGGACGGTATTATGCAATGCTTCACATATTTTGAAATAATACATTTATTATATTGCGATTGTTTGTTTACATTATGTTTGGATGAGGTTCATCTATTATGACTTTAAAAACAGATCATAGATATTAAAAAAACGTCGTCCTAAATAGCTCCGCCATTTTCGCACAATAAGTTGGTGAGGTTAATTTTATTTGATAATTTAGTTTAAATAACAACACTTTTAGTCATGAAATGCTTTAAATTAGGTCTTTTAAAAAGGTTATTCTTTCGAATAAAAATGTAACAGCGAGTGGTTTTTGGTGGTGTATCACAATTTTTGGGTATGACTCCAAAAACACTTGTTCTGCCGATGGAAGAGTCAATTATTTTTGCTGTCAAGCTAAAAGACCGTTATTTGGCACGAGGTATTCGTATTTTAGGAATAGGAGCTAATTACGTAATTATCAACCTATGTCATCAATAACTTAAACTTTTAGTGTTTATTTAGGCAAACAACAATACAAATCAATATATATATATAAACAGTTTTTGAAGGACCAGTAAAGCTGCCACAACTTATTAACACAATCAAAATAAAACTAAAACCCGTATATTTTGTTAAAGTTTTGCTTGAACAATCCATACTCGATCTAAGTATTAGTTGAAAGATAAAGATAAAAGAAATTTATTCAGTAAGTAGGCCGCTCGGGCACTTTTATACGTCAGGAATCTACCAGCGCTTCCCAAGAGGTCACTGCTGAGAAGAAACGCCGCAAGAAACTCAGCAGTCAGTCATTTTTTAAACATATTTTATATTACAATGGTACTACTCAGTCTAGCATTATATAAAGCTACAAATACTAAATTAAATATAATATCAAATAACATGTGTAGTTCAGCAGGAAAACATGCCAAAAATCTTACGGGAGATATAAAGAAATAAAAGAAAAAAGAAAAAACTACATCAAAACATCTGTTTAATACTCATATGTTTGCTTTTTGAACTGTCATCTCGCATGGCAAATGATTTAGCTCACCTTATTCTAAGTCAGTCACGGCCTGGGCCTGTATCCTACTGGGCAAAGCTTTTACCTTTGACGTGCTGGTCTAGATGGCAGCGATCCCGCCCATGAAGCTCGCGGCCCCGGTAAGGGCAGATATTTGTGTGACGAGCACGAATATTAGTCCCTGAGTCTTGGATGTTTTCTATGTATTTAAGTACATGTTTATATCGTTGTCTAATACCCATAGTACAAGCTTAGAGTTAAGTTTGGGACTAGGTCGAGTGGTGTGACATTGTCCCCGATATTTATTTATTTGTTAACGTGTTACCGTACTGTTTTTATAACGGCCACCGTTACTGTCAAGGTAAAAAAAGCTTTAGTAACGTTGGCAATACGATAACACGTCAAAAGCAATATTGTGTTACCGCATGGAATAGAGGCGCTGGTTACTGGTTAAGTTTCCTCGTCAGGCCCTAATTTGGCCCAAATATGCTCCATTCATAGTTTCAGTAGCGGAATAGCCAATTTGGTCCGTGAAGTTATTGCCCGCTTTTGTCCACTTGTGTCACGTCACAACACACGTCGCAAACACGTCTGCCAGCGACACAGGTTTGTGTCCTAGCCCGCTTTTAGACGTTGTTTCTTTAGTCAAACAAGGAAACCGTATGCTCGTAGTTTCTCTCTGTCTACATATCGTTTGAAAGTATTTATTAACTGTAGCGTATTTTTTCATATTGTTTTGGAAATTCGGTTTAATGACTGTTGAGTTTTTGGCGGCGTTTCTTCTCAGCAGGGGTCTCGACTTACGAAGCGCTGGTAGATTTTTAACGTGTTAAAAGTGCCCGTGCGGCCTTCTTACTGAATAAATATCTTTTACGACGACGACACAGTTTATGCAACTTTCGGAGCGATCATTTCCGAAAATTTTCACTTATCAAGAACATTTCTTTGAAACCATAAAGCATGTGTTTAAGCGAAGCAAAATATGCGAAAATTTCATCAGTTTAAAATATATACTCGTAGGTAAGTGTGTGGGTAACTAGGATTTTTTGTTACCCGACTGCCGAGGAGGATAATGTGTTTCTCAGTCTATGTATGTATGTTTATCATGTGTTTTCTTTTCCTTTGATTGCGTTTTATTTGCAAATTACCTGTAGGTTGCAGTTCTACTTGCGAATAATAGTTCAGTTGAGTTTGGATTCGTTTGGCATGTCTTTTATCTATTAATAAATTTGTTCATCAAATAAAACTAAAGACTCGCTGACCTACTAATATTTTCAGGTAGTCCATTGTGCTTAAAAGTTTATTAAGTAATTAAGATGTAAACGTGCCATCTGTTGGAAAACATAGAGGTTCGTTTAGCAATGGCTTGACTATGTCGCCGCCCGCGGTTTATCCCGCTCGTCTCCGAGCCAGCTCGCTCGGTCACGTCCTCCTCGCGCGCTCCTTTGTGGCTGTCTCATTTCCGCCTCTTGCGTTGGAGCTCTCCCCCTCCGCACCGGACCACGACAACACAGCTGGAGCCGCGGCCTCGTCCCGCGTCTGGAGTCTGGAGTCGAAGTATTGCGTCAAACCGTGGCGAGTAGCTTCATCCGATGAAACTTATCAACTTTCTACTACCACTTAGTTAATACAGTGACTCACGTTTCAAGAAAATTCCAACTGGAGTATCAGTTTCTACTCCTGTGATTAAGTTGGGTCAGAAATAAGGAGACAGATTGACATGATTTTGTGCTGTGTCTTAGTCGACGTATCGGAAGCCAAAGATAACATCTTCGCTATTCTTAAAATTGGATTATTTCTGAGGGAACAGCTCTAATTAATTCAAGGAAAATAAATAAGTACGTGAAACGCAGCATAAAATCGACTGTACTGCCAAGATTAATTTAAAAACACGGCAGTAAATGATCACTCCACGCGGATAATCCACCCGCTGGAGTTTTTCAGAATCCCGCGCCGCGCCACCGCAAATATAGTACCTAGCTAGGTCCCTAGAGATTTATCTTAAACAAGAACAAAACAACAAAACGCTCTTTACTTGGAGGCTGCGCCTGGATAATCGGCTCGAGGGAGCAAGGACGGTAAAAGAGCTAGTTTCTACGAGACTTTGTAACAGCTTACTTCGAGCCTATCAGCACAGTGTCCGCCTGCCTACAATCACCGTTACTCGCTCAAAACACGGAGCCGTAAGTTAAGTGTGTTATTAAGCCGCATCGGCACAAAAGCGAGTGTTATACGCAACAGGAGTTGGCCTATAATTGGGTAAAAACCCTGTCACGTTTTCCCTAAACATGTAATTTTACAATTAAGTACCTATATCGACGGTAGAAAGCAATTTTGTCGTATCTAGAAAAATCGTTTTTTTTTTTCTTTGCTTATTTGAAACAGAAAAAAAAACTGCGAAGAATGGTCCAAGTCTCGTATTTCTCGGACGATTTTAATTTTAGATACGACGTCGAATTTATACAAACTTTTTACCCAAAGCATTACCTGTAATGTTGTATTTAGGACATTATTTGTTATTTAGTTTTAATAATTAGATACATCAAAATTACTTTCTATGTATTTTGATGTATTGAGATAAAATGGTTACGTTTGGTGAGTTTCAAATAGTTACCACAAAAGTTTGTTATCATAAAAACATGAATACGGAGATACAGCAGAATTGACGCTTAGATATTTTTCTCTTAGTCAGTTACATCAATGTCATCCTGAGAAAATTATGTGCGAGCTTGAGATACAGCAAAATTGACGCACAAAACTAAAGGCTTTATACCAAGTTACATCATTTTTGATTGCCAGAATATGTTAAAAAAGAGTAGATAATATATTTTTTTTTGCCGCTATTCATTTTTTTTTAAACTTACAACAATTTATCGGCCAAGAAAAATACTTATTTTCGACATACCACAATTTGGTCGGTACATTTTCAAACAAATTAAATACGTAAAATGACTAAAAAAGAGTTGAAAATTGCATGCTTTCCTAGATAATTCTCTTCCTCCCGACCCCCTTGATACGCTTCGATTTACGATAGATCTGCGCGGACTATCAGTCGAGCGAGTTAATCCCTAGAAAGCAGACGTAGGTACTTAATGTAGCGTGTGATTTTTTGACAAGTTTGGCAGAATCATTTCATTGGTTTTGGATTTCCCAGAAGGCACATAAGGTAAGTAAACAACGTGGTTGTAATTTACTAATATTTACCTACACAGTATTTATACTCAATATTAGGTATTATTATTTATAATAATACCTAATATTGACCGTGGTAGGGAATGTTTTTCGCAAGTAGGTACCTACTTACCAATCGTTCTATACTTATTGTAGAAGTGAATATTTGTCGTCTCTTTACAAGCTTTGATTCTACTTGCCATGTTATGTTAGTTAGTTTGGGTCAAATCTCTTGCAAGTTAAATTTGACCCACTTCCTGGTGTTCGATTGAGCTGCAATTTTGCAATGTATGTAAACTTGATGTCAATGCAATATTATAGTACTATTTATGCTGATTTAATGATGGAGCAGGGATGTAGGCCCTGGAACTTGGTGATGAAAAGTGTTGAGATAGTCGAGTTTCGGCTCTTTTGTTTTGTTGCTTTGAATACCTTCTGATAGTGTATGTACAGTCAGTCAGCAAAGAGTGCAGTCCTGTCTTGGGAAGACACTTTAAGCCGTTGGTTCCCAACATTAGGTATATAAAATTCCTTCTAATTTCAGATGGCAAAACGGCGTCAATGGATGGACGTGTTAAAACAGGGGCAAGACTGTTGCAAAGATCAAACAGACACAAAAAGAAAGAAAAGTAAGATTACAATTATTAGTGAAGTTATCTTTAGGGATGGAAAGGAAGTTCAATCAACTGGGCGCGGCAATACAGGTACGCTTCATGAAACTAACTATTATGCACCAGAATTAACTTCGTTTACTCCAAAACCACATCATTCGAAAAAAACTGAATTAGGTCATGTTAAAGACCTAACACCTACATTCCGCGAGCCGAAAGCTTATCTGAATGAGACAAAACGCATAGTAGAGGACATCTGTTCATCGCAGAAAAAAATACAGAATAACGGTGATAATTTAAAACAAAGCACAGAAATTGCGGACTACGAAAATCTTGATGCAAATGAATCCGTTACTGTTTTTTTCTCTACTGAGAGTACTGAAACTCAGACCAAAAGTGCCGAAGACAATAGTATACCGATTTCGAGTCAAAGTGCATCTACTTCTCAAGATTATCAGGTTTCAGTCACTATCGATAGTATGTCAAGTCCAGATCAGCTCATGACTTTGGAAAAGGATACAAAAGATGGTTCAAATGTTAGCTTACCACAGGGTATAACAACTGATGATATTATTTTACTAGGAATGAACCAAACCCTTGATAATATTGATACACATCACATTCTGCCTAAATTATCTTCTAACTCATTATTAAATAGTTCAAATGTAATTGAACCTGACTTTGAAATAAGTGCCACGCCAGCCATTAGTAAACAGAGCAGTCCAATTTCAACTGATGCATTTATTGAAATTAATAACCAAAGTCAAACAACGCAATTTCCAATCGAAGATACGAGTGGTATAAAGTCAGCCGTAGACCAACAGATATTGAATGCTCTTTTTGATGGTATCAATGGTACAAATGATGAGTTATATCACAAGGATAACATATCGGAAATTGAGAAAGATTTACCAGATCACGAAATGAAGGAAAGAAAATGTAAAAAGAAATTAAATTTTGATAAAAGTTACTTAGATTTTATAGACGAAGATGATAACTTACTAAATGAAGCATTTCCATCAGATGCTTCGAGTTTATCACTAAGCGAATATGAAACATCAGATGATTCGGGATCCGAAAAAAGAAACAGAAAGAAACATACGAAGAAAAACAAGAAGAAAAAGTCAAGAAAGCCTATTGCAAAGGTTAATAAAATTCAGGTTAATAAGATAACTGAACAAAACTCTGAAAAAGAAGGTAAAGAAGCAGAAAAAGAAGAACACATTTTAACACCAAAGCCAAAAACAAAAAGGAGTTTAAATAATGAGAATAAAAAGAAGCGAATATTAGGACAATCATTTACTAATAAAAAAGGGAATGATATTGCTGCAAAAGCTATGAAACCTAATCCATGTGGAGACTCATGTAAACGTAAATGTGGTGAAATTACTGAAGAACGACGTCAAGATCTTTTCACATATTATTGGAATCTTGGAAGTTTTCAACGCCAGAAAGATTGGATCGCACAGCGAGCTGTAAAAACAGAAGTTACGGCACGAACTACAGATAAAGGCGAATCATCAAGAAGAACTATAACATACAGGTATTATATAAATGAAGGGCATGGCAGGAGACAAGTATGTCAGAAATTTTTGTTGAATACTCTTGATATTACGCAAAGGTTTCTTTTATACACAGCAGAGAATTCAGCAGAAGGATTTTCTAAAATAGACGAGAGGAAGAAAAACGGAGGTAGTAACAGAACAAAAGAAGAAGTTATAGCACATGCAAATTTTTTTTTATCTTCACTTCCTTTAGTGCCTTCTCATTACTGTAGGAAGGATTCTTCTCGCCTTTACTTACCTGATGAATTTAAAAATATGTCAAACTTTTATCGCATTTACGCAAAAAATTGTGAAGATGAAGGCGTAAAAAACATGTCATATAAAGTTTTTTCAAATTGGTTGAATACCAATTACAATATAGGAATCCATGTCCCAAAAAAAGACAAGTGTATGACATGTTCATCACAAACGTATGATGTTAAAAATAAAGAAGAAATGGAGAAATTCAATGACCATTTCAATGAGAAAAATGAATCATATAAAAGATTTAAATGTCACCAAAAACTACATTCTGTAGATCCAAGTGTGATTTGCTCCAGTTTTGATTTGCAAAAAATTTTAAATACTCCTCATGGGCAAAATATGGCTCTTTATTACTCGCGCAAAATAGCTGTGTATAATCTGACAATTTACGAAAGCAGTACCCAAGTCGGGTACTGCAATCTGTGGACTGAAGTAGACGCTCACCGCGGAGGTAACGAAATCGCTACATGCTTATTTAATTATATACAGGAAGTAGACAAACGAAAAAACATAAAAAAGCTATTATTATACTCAGATTCCTGTTATGGACAAAATAAAAACAAGACTATGTTAAGTATGCTGCGATATGCTTTGAGCATTTGTAAAAATCTTGATATAATACAAATGAATTATCTGATACCAGGTCATACTTTCATGCCAGTAGATAGCATGCACGCTACTATAGAAAATGCTATTAAAAACACTACAGTTTGGGCGCCGTCGCAATGGCCCATCGTCGTTCAGATGGCTAGAAAAAAACCAGCTCCATATCGAGTATCAATTCTGGAAGGCAAAGATTTTGTAGGTTTTGAGGATATTTTGAACAAATCTTCCAAAAAAAATCAGAAATTGCAGATTTCAAAATTGCGTATCGCAACTTTCAAGAAGTCTAACCCAGACGTGATGTTCATAAAAACTTCCATGATGCCAGATACTGAAACTATTGAGGTGCCTCTGTGCAAGTTAAATGATCCTAAACTAAAAAAATCTCTATATTCGGCTAAACTGCCAGTATCACTGCAAAAGTACAACGATTTAAAGAAACTGGTTGATAAAAATATCATACCGAAATCATTTGCCCAAGAGTACATCAATCTAAAACATGACAAAAAGATCAAGGATGCTTTAATTGAAACGGATGAAGAGGATGAAACTTTCAATGACACTGGAAATGTTCCTATTTCTAAGTAATTTTATTACCTACTCCTATTTTATTCATTAAGAAGTGATGATTTTTTGTTGTATGTTCCTTTTATTCATTAAGAAGTAATGTTCCTATTATTTTATTAATATAGAAATTGTATTGTTGTTATATTATATTACCTTTTTAATGTGACACTTATCTGTGGTTTTATTTGTACCTACTTACTTACAACAAAATTTCCCAATTTACTTTTAATGGTCTCTAGTTGCTTTAAAATGAATGAACTACAATTATTGCTCTGTGATACATATACCAAAAAATTTAAACTATTTTTTTGCTAGATTACATATACAGTAAAATTGCCGCAAATAATTTAGAAGAATTTTCCACATCCCATATATAATGACTTCGAGATACAACATAATTGCGTTCCGAGACTAAAAAACGTTTTGCTGTATCTCGTAAAAAACCTATGTTATACTAACTTTAGAATAAATTTATTGTATCTGCCAGAATTATCATTATTTTCTTACAATTTTTTATTTAGGACATATCTCTTTATCTCTTTTAGTTAAAGAATTATATTTTTTCAAAGTGTTTTTTTTGCTCTGGTGTAAACCTCTATTTTTTAGATACGACAAAATTGCTTTCTACCGTCGATATGGTGTTTTACCTGCCGGCGAACCTAATAAATAATGAAATGAACTAGTTGCGGACCAAAGCGGTGACCCACAACAGAACTCTGTCCACGTAAAAAAATAAACGGCTATCGGCTCGAAAGCTGTCCAATTTTCCGGGATGTAAAGTACCTACCCTATGTCCCTCTCGGGGTTATAAACTATATCAGTACCGTACCGCACCACCTCGAGCGGACAAGCCGATAAACTGTAGAAACAAAACAAACAATCATACTAGGTAATGCATTTATTACTAGTAAGTATTAGTAAAGATAAGGTTAGCTTATGAAGCGAATTTCCACTTCTGTCTCTCCGTATGCCTCCCTATGATAGGTTGCCCCCTTCCACAGACTTCGTTCCGATTTTCCCGATTAGAACGGCTGATCTACGGGGCAGGTTAATACAGAGCGGGTTAGTTCGCCTGCACGTTTTTAATAATGTTTGTGCTACGAATGGACGATAAAACCTATTACGCTTTACTTAACCACTATGAGTGAATTCAAATTGGGTGAAATAAGAGTATTAACTGTTGGTAAGATAATCTTCATTGTTCCCTGCTTAGTAGTAGCCTGTTGTTGACGTCAGCGGACTAATTATTAACCGGCGAATTAAAGATGTCGCGTCAGGGTGTACAAGCCGGTTGTTCTCTAAGGAAGCTACGGCAGTTGTTGTGTCAGGTCACTCACTCAATCGTCAAATAGAAAAGAAGCCGAAACCCCCTTCGTGCCGACAAATCGCTGCCTGTATGATTGGATCATTTTGCATGAGATCAGGAAGCTTGGTATTGGGCGTGTTAAACCCACTACAGTGAGCGGAATAATTAAACAGAAGCAAACATCGGAAGCGCCGCGTCACCGGAGTCGCGTGCATATACTAGTATTTAGATATATATTTGTTTTTTTTAAACCTCCCAATTAATGTGATTAAGGCCTACGTATTAAGGGTTATATTAAATCCAATCGGTCTCAGCCAAATAATATCGAAAGGCTTTAAGGAAGTTGGGTGTTACAATGGACCCAGCTCATTTATAACTAAGTGAGGGCTGCCCCCCACACGTTGTGACGTTATCGGCGTCCTTTCGCGGTATTTCAGGAGCCATAGTGGTCGCGAACTATTCCTGGCTGACTCGTCTCCCTTACAACTTTTGTCCGAGCTGGCCGAATAATGGCTGAATAATGTAGTAAATGGACGACATTTGAGCCTTCCGAGTAGGTATACGGTGAGAATAATAAATAAGTAAGGAAAGTAAAGTAGTGTTGCCAACAACCTAGAACAATACAATAAACTAACAATGTGAACAATCTTGGAAGTCGACTTTAACCTACTTCTAGTAGTATTTCGACTCGTAATTCGATTCGATTCACTTGCAATTTTACTACTTATGTAATTCCGATTATGATATTATAGTTATGGGACTATCAAACTGGTATGCTGAGGGCCACGGAAAGTGGCTTTAGGATATCCTGGATGGCAAACAGGGGTTCGCTGATTTCGAAACCGTCTGATTGAAAAAAGCGAGTCTTTTTTCAATTCATCATCGGCGTTAAAAGAACACTCAGCAACTAAGTGTTTTATTGAAAAACTTTTTCTTTTAAACAACCTTTAGCAGCCTGATGACATCATACTACGTAGATGATAAGTTTTTTTGCGTTTTACAACTTTGTTTAGCAGTTCAAAGCTAGACTTCGAAACCTCTTTGTGAAGATCATCTTACTTTATTTAATATTGTTATAATTTCTTGACGTTATGAGAACTCGTACTTGCTTGATACTAAGAGGTTATTGGGTAGAAAAAATTAAAGTGACTAGCGTTAAATAATCTCGACAGCCTTCTAACACAAAGCTTTAGTGACTTATAAGAAAAGCAATCGCTTTTGACGTTCTGCGTTGTTCAGTTTAGTATTGGGTTGCCACAATAAACACTGGACGACCGCGCGCGTCCGCCGCCGCGCCGCTCGCGCTCCACGCTCCTTAGAGCACTCTCGGCGCTCGCCTCGGCGAGAGTATCCTAACAAGCATAAACATATTCACAGAGGATCACCGCGCGTGGGACCGCGCCTTCTCTCCCCCCGTAGTACTTTATGGAAGTAGTAGGAAGTCGGTGTACAGACAGATTTATTCCACAACAATATTTCGATATTTTTAAATTATTAACTTTCTCGTTTTACTGGTTTCGAGAATAAAGTTAGAGTATGAGATTCTCGTTTATTAATATTTAACTTTTTTGGCTTCCTCTTAGATTTTGAACGGAGTGTTCGAGCTCTGAAAAGAAGCCATAAAAGGTTCGTTGTAGTTTTCCGGTGCGTGGGTTATAAACCACTGGTGAAATGAATAGCGTGCAGGCATTCCAGCCGTCCTCAAGGTTAGCAACGCATTTGCAGTCTCGAGATTCTCATCGTAACATCTCGAAAGAGATACTGCATTCAATGATTAAGCTACTTCATTGAGAATGCACACCCTGGATAGTTGCTTGTACGCTTCGATAGAGCAACTTCAATTCGCCGGTTAGTGATTCGTCCGTCGAGTTGAAAAGTCAGTTCGTTATGAGAATAACATGGCAGCGTACAACTATAGGATTTATCTGGTGGCGAGAGCTTGCCGGAGGAACTAGGTCATTAAACCTAGCTAGATTATGTAATTTATTACATACACATACCTTCACGCCTGTCTCCCAAAGGGATAGGCGGAGACTATGGAACGCCAGGTGCACCGGTCCAAACATATAACCTTCGCTTCCTCTACATTCATCAATCTCTTCATGCACGTATCTATTGCACTGAATCAGCACATCGCGAATCTGATTTATTACATCTTACCTAATTAAGATTTCACACACGGAGGTTACCCATAAAATGTGCGTTATTGCCTTGTACTATGAGTTTACCTGTACCTGTTTACATCTGCAGAAAACCGTTTAGAAAATAAAATCTTTGTTTTTCCACGATCCCCCAAACGTCTTGGCACTAAAATCACGTTGATCGGTATCTTTGCTCCGATGTGAAAGAAAGACAAACAACCTGCTTTCGCAAGTGTCGTGTCACGTGAGAATGTGTTATATAGGGAAGGATGAGGGGGGGAGTCACTCTGCCAACAGTTCACTTTATTACATGCAGTAAACTCAGGTCTCTGCGAGTAAATAATACTGCGAACATAAATGTTTACTGGCCTAATTACGAGGGCAAAGAGACCGTAGGTGAGAAGTAAACATGTATGTTATTGCAAATGAGGGAGTAGGTATGACCCAATGCTATTGCTTCGCGACCTGTTGGAGACTAAACCGCTGAACGAACTCTGAAACGCGAGGTATCGTTGGAGTGATCTTTGGTGGAAATTATTAATAAAACGAAAGTTTTTTTTTGGATTTGTTATTATTATTGTTTGTGAACCGCTGGTTGATCATGTTTTTGTCAATAGTAAATAAAATATAACCGAGCGTAACACCTTGTCTGGAAGTAGACTTAATATTATCGGAAAATAATTTGTGATTGTAAAATCATCACGATGCAAAATATTTTTTTTCATCAGCAAAATTTTTAATAAGGAATATTCATGACTTTTTCTTACAGCTTCAAAAAGAGTTTCATGTAACATAAAATCGAGAAAAAACATTTTTTGAATAACAATATAAATAACCAAGATTATAAGCCAACAAACATTTGTTCCTATCTCTTTCTAGCAAAACACAATTTAAAATGGAGTACTGGCCGACTTGTTACATGACGTCACAGCGCATGTCGCGTCTCTCTGTCTAATCGCGGTCTAATTAGCAGTTTATATTGCTTATTTCTTGGCCGATTTAAATTTGGATTTCAGTTTTGGTGATTTCTTTTACGGTATTTTCAGATGATTAATATTATTTAGAAAATTTAAGCATATTCCCTATTGGTAAGCAAAATTACAAACAAGAGGAAAAATGATTACATTTTTACTTTGCTGAATTTTTCTGCTATTAATTATGGTTAGCAGAACAATTCAGAGAGACTGTCGGTCAGTTTGATGTTTTAATTTAAAATTATAATTGGGTGAATTTTTACTCATCAACACAATAGATTGTGTATCTACTTAGAATATAATATAATTGTATTACCACACATTTCTTGTTTCAAATCATTCTCGGGTGAAACAAGAAATAAATATTCAGTAAATGTATTACCCAAACTAACATTGTAGCAATAGGAGCCAGCTGAGCATTTTCTATTTAAATTGGCGTGTTGTGCGACATCGTGCCTTTGTAAAACGATTAGGGACAACACACATCAGCGACCTTCTTCCTTAATTAGTTCACCGCTGCGCCTGCGCCGCACAAATAATGATGATGGGGATTAATTACTGTCCGGCGCATCCCGTAATGGAGATACGAGTGGCGGCGGGACGGTCGTATCGGTTTATTGCAACTTGCCGATTGGAGATAATCTTACTACGAGTATGTAAAGTCCATCATTTAAGATGGCTTGTTTAGTTTCATGACCTTAAAGTGCTCTTTTTGGTAAAAACCACGATGATGATTTAAAAACGAAAAATAATAAACGATATGTTGTATGTGGTTGCTTTTTTCGTTTACAAAAACTATTTACAGGTTATAAAAAAATCTTCTAAATTATACAAGTAAGATTAAAATTAAAAGTAGTTTATAAAAGGGATATGACGTATAGATATGTGCTGAAATTGGTAAAGAAGTGTATGTTGGGGAGGCTTAAATTGCATGCTCTAGGAAAGCTCATTAAAATAGGTCAACAGCCACAGGTCTATCCCCTAGTTGCTCAAACGTTCATATTCTTATGTGTAACTAGCGCCCCGCCCTGGCTTCGCTTCGGTTAGTGTGAGTGTTCTGTAACACCCTTACAAAATCCAGAACTAGTTATACATCAAACCTTTCTCTGGAATCACTCTATCTATTGCTGAAAACTGGATTAATAGTAGATTGTTCAACAAGGGACTAAAGTAAGCCATTATGACACGAGATATTTATCCACCCGAGCAAAGCGAGGGTGGATAAAGTTCGAGTGTCATTATGGCGTTTTAGTCTCGAGTTAAACACTCTACTTTTCACTTCGAATGCGAGAAAAAAAAAACTCTTTTTGTTTATTTTATTTTTTATTAAAAATTAAAATTACAATTCGAACAATTCTTAATACTCAAAGATATTTAGTCTATCTTGGTTGCGCGGCTTTTTTCTTTTTATTTTATTTTTTACATTTTATCCCGAAACGAAAGGCAAAGGACATTGGTCAAAACAGCCAAGTTTATTTAAAATTAGTTCTCAATGATGACGAACGCTTTAGATGTAACCTAAACTAACGCATAAAGGTGGGCAAAATAGAGTTTATATTAGTAATCATTAATCGTGTTTCACGAAATTAAATCTTTTTGTAATAATTTTGCACCGTTGGCATTTTGAGGTTATTTCCACGGCCTAAAAATGGTCCATACACAATCTCTGAAAATGGCGATAATCCTCCATTCATTAACAACGTGATGTTTAAATGCTTGCATATTTAGCCAACAGATACAAACATGAAAATTATTTGGACCATGCCTAATAAAATAGAACTATCCCTAATATATGTAAATATATTTATATTAGTAATCATTAATCGTGTTTCACGAACTTAAATCTTTTTTTTAATAATTTTGCACAGTTGGCATTTTGAGGTTATTTCCACGGCCTAAAAATGGTCCATACACAATCTCTGAAAATGGCGATAATCCTCCATTCATTAACACCGTGATGTTTAAATGCTTGCATATTTAGCCAACAGATACAAACTTGAAAACTATTTGGACCATGCCTAATAAAATAGATTTTATCCCTTATATATTTAAATAGATTCATATTTGTAATCATTAATCGTGAAATTAAATCGATTAATTTATATTTTTTGCAAGAAAAATGATCCATATACAATCACTGAAAAAGGCGATGATTGGCAGTTTAAGGGTTTCCAAAGTAAATTAAAAAGAAAAAGTACTTTAGTCCCTAGGGAGTAAAGTGTAGTTTTATTCCCTAGAGATTAAATACATCACTTTAGTCCGGCTATACAAGCCAATTGTGAGTCATTTTAGAGCCTGAGAAGTAAAAATCCGTTGAATAGTTTAGAAGATCTCAGATCAGCGGGAGCGACTTCATTTTACATTATTTAAAGATATTGGTACTCATATCGATATTATTTTGCGTCAATGATACTTGGTACTGGTTTTAAAAAGGTAAATTTATTAAAAATGTAACTTGGTGTATACTGAAAACCTGTTATTATAAATTGTAAATACAAAGTAGTTCAAAGTATCTCCCAAGTCTAAGACAACATCCCTCACTTTCAATCTCGCCAAACTTTAAAGTGACTGAAGGCGACATGATTTTTATGAACGTGGGTATAACTAAGCAAACAGGTACGAAACGTCCTAAATGTATAAATTACAATACAAATGAAGGCAAGGGGTGTGCCACTTATGTCATTCGGCAACATAAGTATGCGTACATTATTCTGTACGTTCCTAATTTGAGTTGTGCGTGGCGCGGTCGCTAGGGTGGCGGGCTCTTTTTAAACGGAGGTTGTATTTATTTTGGGGCTGATGACGGTCCTTTGAGCCGCCTGCGACGGGAGGAGTTCGGTTACCTGTCACTAATACACTGGTAAACATCTTAGCCTGATTGTGCAAAATGTGGTTACAGAATTATCAACAAGTTTTTAGGGTTGTTGGAAATTCTGTAGCTCTGCCTACCCCACTCTGGGAATGAAGGCGTGAGTTTATGTATGTATGTATGTATAAACACACATTAAGTTACACTTTGTTATCTAAGACAATCTTCTTAAATAATTGTGGTTGAGTAATACACACATAAATACATTTTACATTTTGCGCTGAGTGCAGACAGCTAGGAAGTGCATTCCACTCGTAAGTGACCACGCACAAAATGTAAAGAATCAACAGTGAATTTAAAAGCAGAACTGCAGTTTAATAATTTAAATAAGCGGAAACCAAAGTATCTAAAACCTGCCACTCTGATTTATGAAACAGAGGTACGCGGTGCAAGCGATAAGAGTACGCGATTTTTAAGTTGTGTGATGTTTTTCGACAGCTGGTTGATGTCATCTTGTTTTAAAATTTATTTCTCTACTCATCACCTACTAACCATGTGCTGTCATGTTCGGATGTTGTTGATTGTTTTGGTATATTGGTGTTTGGTATAGCGTATGTCGTCACCAGCATAATATTTAATTACACTTATCTTGGTCATACTCTGAAGGATTGGGCATATGTTGATCATAGTGATCATGACGTAATCACACCGAATGCTTGATTGGCCGCATGCATGCCAACCCGTGAGAGAGCAGACTGACAAGTCAAATTATTAAGAATATGTTCAACGGCGCGTTTAAACATTCTATTCATGCGGTTAAACCACGCTTGTATCCCTTTTCCTTACCAAATCGGCCTTAATGCGGCCTTAATTACGATATTTTACATCTAAAAATAACAAGTATAATAATGTGTGTCGCAGGTGTGTCGAGTTCCTAGCAGCCGCTAGCGGCATGCGCCGGTGGCGGCGGAGGGGCGGGTGAGCATGCCGGGGCGCGGCGGGGGTGCGGCGTGCGGGGGGTGCGGCGCGCGCGGGGGGCACGGCGCCTCGCCGCGCGCCTGCCTCGCCGCCTGCGCGCTCGTGCTGGCGTACAATCTGCTGGGCGCCTGCCTGTTCCTGGCGCTGGAGGGCGGCGAGGAGAGCGCTGTGGCAGCTGTGGCGGGTGGCGGCGCGGCAGCGCTGCGCGCGCGCACCGTGGAGCGACTGTGGGCGCTCACCGAGGATCTCAACATCCTGTACAAGGACAACTGGACGCGGCTGGCAGCACGCGAGCTGCTGGACTTCCAGCGCGGGCTGCACACCGCCCCGCCCGCCCCGCGTGCCGCGCCCGCTGACGCCTTCCGCTGGACCTTCTCCACCAGCTTCCTCTACGCGCTCACGCTCATCACCACTATCGGTAAGTCCGATAGGTGAGGTACAGACGGATTATAGAGCACGTTGGTAGGAAGTGCGAGAAGTTAGGTTTTGTTATTCTGCCCTACTAGGGCTTTATAGTGGAATGGATTCGATGTGAGAAGAAGATCCACTCCAGGCCCTGATGACTACCGCTTACCACGATCATCAGTCATGATGGATACGACCAAGAAGGAAGACGACGATGGTCTCATAATTTCATAGTTTCGCTATCTTCGTCTGACCATCTGTCCGTCTATCCGTGGTCGTGGTCATGGCCCTGATACGTACATTTCAATTATGCTGAATAAGTTGTCTAAGTTTTTATGACAACCGTTTAGGAAAGAGTTATAAGTATTTATAGATGCGGTGTCTTGTTCCAGGACACGGAGACGTGGCGCCTTCATCGGCGGCGGGGCGCGCGGCCGCCGTGGCGTACGCCAGCCTGGGCATCCCGCTCGTGATGCTGTACCTGGCCACGCTGGGCGCCGCACTGGCCCGCGCCGCGCGCCGGCTTTACGCGCGCCTGGTGCCGCCGCCGCCTCAGTGCGACCGCGGCAAGTGCGACAGTGAGCTTGAGAAACGGACTCCTTTCCAGGCTGCGCTGAATCTGGACACGTTGAGCCCGCGCGCGTGTCCGGCACGCCCGCGGCGCGTGCCGGCAGTGTTAAGTGTAGCGTTACTCGCCCTGTACGTAGGTCTGGGCGCAGCCCTGTTCGCGCGCACGGAGCGCTGGTCGCTGGTCGACGGATGCTACTTCTCGTTCTCGAGCCTGGCGACAATCGGGTTCGGGTCGCTGCGGCCGGGTCGGCGCGCGGCGGCGGCGGCGGCGGCGGGTGAGGCGGGCGCGGCCGCCGCGCTCGACGCCGCCGTGGGCGCGTGCTGCGCGTACATCCTTGTGGGCGTGGCCCTGGTGGCAGCAGCCTTCGACCTGCTGCAGGAGGACCTGCGCGCTGCACTGCGGGGGTTGTGCGGGAGCCGCGCGGGGCGCGGGGCGCGCGGCGCGGTGCACTCGGCCGAGCGCGGCGTCGCACCCGCGTCCTGACCCGCGCCCCCCGTGCTGGCGTCCGCGCCGGCACCCGCGCCGCCCGAGCGCCGCCCGCAGGTCACCTTCAAGGTGGAAGCGCTGCCGCCGGCGCGGTTCAGCTCCCTGCCGCGGCGGCGCTCGGGCTGCGGCGAAGCGGCGTTCACGCGCGGGGGCCCCGGGCGGCGGTCCGCGGGGGCGGGCGGCACGGACGCCTGCGTGGAGTACTTTGTACCGCGCTCGCTCAGCGAGTTCAACCTGAGCGCGCTGAGCGGGGAGCTGGGCGAGCTGGGCGCTCTCGCGGGCCGCGTGAGGGCTCCTGCGGTTGGCGCGCGGGGCGCGGGGAGTGCGGCGCGGGGGAGGGACAAGATGGTCACATTCGAAGAGGCGCCGCAGCATGACGTTTTCATGTGACGACGGGCGGGGCTCGGGGGGATGTTTGTTATACAATAAATATATTTTTTCCATACCACGTGTTGTTTCATTGACCATTACCACAAACAACCCGTAAGCTAGTTCCGCCCGTGTCTCGTTGCTCGGGCGCGCCGCCGGACGCCGTGGGTCGGCATCGGCCGCCCGCCATTAGCCAGATTGCGCTGCACCGGCGCGGCAGGAGTCTCCGCTGATCGCCGCACGCTCTGATGAATGGCGCGTGTTAGATAATAATAATAATGATTTTATTTTAGTACGATATTTACTTACCTTATTGCAACATTTCACTCTTACAAGCAAGTTCCACACAACAATGTGACATCTAGTCAATCGAGTAATTTAATAGAAGTAATAAGGTTGGTACATATTTCTTAATAGATTCATTATCACGTTAATTTGTTACATAATCTACAAATTGTTGTTTTGTAGCCAAATGTATTATTTAATAGAAATAAATCAAATCGATAACTGTTTGAAATAATATTCCATCGTACGATGTCCGGTGAGGTGACTGTGACGTCACCTGTTATTGTGCAGCCGTGGCATCGTTATAAAATAGCTGTCCCCGGCAGGGACACACTTGATGTTTGGCTGTCGTCGAGGAAGGAAGTTAAGTACTAAGTCTTCTTATTTAAATGCCATTATTATGTTAATAATATTATATTGTCTTATATATAGATACTCTGCAAATATTTCTGTGTAATTATAATCATTAAAGCTCTTTAATGTAGATTGTTTACTATGAAAAGTAACATAATAAATGAAATAATAATTTATGAATTAACTCTTTGTTCTTATTTTAACATCAGAAGTGGGATTATCCATACTTTCACTAATACAATTATTATTTCAGATATGGAATCAAGTGATATCAGCAGTCTACTGAAGGCGATCCGGGATGCTGTCACAACTTCACATCATAAGGATGACGACATCGCGCTGCCAGTTTACGATCCTGAGAAAAACGACTGCGGGGCCGCGAGTTGGTGTGACAGTATTGACCTCCTCGCGAAGGAGTTCTCTTGGAGCAGCATCAAAACAGCCGCTAAAGCCGGTAAGGCCCTTAAGGGCTCCTCTGTAATTTGGTTGGAATCTTGGGACCCTTCGGACGGTAGATCGTGGGAAAATTTTCGTAGGGACATTATTAATGCTTACCCTGAAAAAAAAAACCTATCCGAAAGGCTTTGTAAGGCTGTGTTATACTCGTCTGAATCCGCGGAATCATATGGAGAATATGCGAGGGAAAAATTACGGTTACTGCGTAACACAAAAATTTTATTCTCGGAATTGCAATTGATTGAAATAGTTTGTGGTAGTATATCTGACGTTGATATCAAAATGGCATCCTTAAATAATGGCGTAACCACAACTGCTGCCCTTATTTCACTCCTCTCAAGCTATGTAAAAACTAAAAAGAGACCCTTTGAGAATAATAACAAAGATGATTCAGGAATTAATGGAAACAAACGCCCGAGGCCTAATGGCGAAAGAAAATGTTTCAGTTGTAATAAATTTGGTCATTTGCAAGTAGCTTGCCCAAATAATCAAAATATACGATCACCCTTAACGAATTCCTATGTGGCACCACAAGGTCCTACGACAAATAATCCTAGACCTATTAAGACATGTACCTATTGTAAAAAAATTGGTCACACAGAAAACGTCTGCTATTACAAAAATTCAGCATCAGTCAATTTGACCCCTAATCCAGAAGCCAATTTTTTAGGCAAACGGAACTAAAACTTACTGAGGTGACAATTAATGGACATATAGTAAACTCCTTATTAGATACTGGCGCGAGTTGTAGTTTAATTAAAGAATCGATAGCAAGAAAAATAGGATGTCATTTTGTACCTACATCCATCTATATCAAAGGAATAGGCAACAATAAAATTCATGTGTTTGCTGTAATGTGTGCTCCTGTTCAATTTGAAGATATCTGTGTAGAACTAGACATGTACGTTATTAGAGACAGAGATTTTAACTATGATCTTCTCATTGGTAGGAATATCGTTAGCCATCCGGACGTAAAGATTATTACGGACTCCTCCGGGTCCCGATTAGTTAGGAAACCAGTGCAATGCAACACAGAAGTGAACTTAGTGTCTCATCTCTCTAAATTGTGTGAATTATCATCAAAGGTCCAGCATCTAGATCCTGATTTACAAGAACAGATAAACAATATTTTTCAAAAATATCCTTCTGTGTTGGATGGAACTGGTACAGTGCGAACTGGCGAGCTTACACTACGTGTAAAAACGAATGAAATTATAAACTATCGACCATACCGGTTAGCCCCGAGTGAGAGGGAGAAGGTTGATGAAGCTATTTCGGAATTACTAAACAAAAACATAATTCGAGAAAGCGACTCTCCCTTCGCTAGTCCTGTCATCCTAGTCAAAAAAAAGGATGGCAGTGACCGACTTTGCGTGGATTTTCGAGCTTTAAATAAAATTTTAGAAAAAGACCGATATCCTCTCCCTCTCATAGAGGACCAAATAGATAGACTAGGCAAAGCCAAATATTTCATATCAATAGATATGAAGAATGGGTTTTACCAAATACCCGTAGCCGCTGATTCTGTTAAATATACGGCATTTGTCACACCAGGGGGCCATTACGAATTTGTGAAAATGCCTTTTGGCATTTGTAATGGTCCATCCGTATTTCAAAGGGCAATAACGAAAGCTGTGGAACATCTGAAATTTCTATTAGTATACATTGATGACTTACTCATACCATTTCAAACTATAGAACAGGGATTAGAATATTTACAGCAAACGGTAAAAGCACTTAACGATGCCGGATTTACAATAAATTTGAACAAATGTAAATTCTTTTTTGATAATATCGAATATTTAGGGCGACATATTTCTCGAGACGGTGTGAGACCTAGTGAAACCAAAATAGCAGCTTTAATTAATTCTCCCCCTCCTACTACCGTTAAACAGGTACGCCAATTCATAGGTCTTGCAAGTTATTTTCGCAAATTTATTCCAAATTTTGCGGCTCGAACAGCCTGTATTACAAAATTAACTAAAAATAATATAAAATGGGAATGGACTTCAGAGCAGGATTTAGCTAGGGCCTATGTCATCAATAAATTATCCAGTAAACCACTTTTAACTGTGTTTGATCCGAAACTAGAGACTGAATTATATACTGATGCTAGTTCTCTGGGTTATGGATCCATACTGATTCAAAGGATAGGCAATAAGAAAAACGTTGTTGCCTATTTTAGTAAGAGAACATCACCAGCTGAATCTAAGTATTGTTCTTACGATTTAGAGACTTTGGCTATATTTAATGCTCTAAAACATTTTAGAGTCTATCTCCTTGGCATCAAGTTCCGAATTATAACTGATTGCAACGCAATTAAATCCACTACCAACAAAAAGGATTTATCCCCCCGTGTTGCTCGTTGGTGGACATTCATGCAAGATTTTGACTTTGAAATCGTTTATAAAAAGGGTAAATATATAGGTCATGTCGATTATCTTAGCCGTAACCCTGTTGACACTCCTACAGTAAATGTCTCAACCACTTCTTCGACTATTTCAAATTCCTTAAGATCTGTAGATAGAATAAATTTAATAGAGGAACCTCAATCTTGGTTAGAAACAGCTCAGCAAAATGACCCCGAAACACAACATTTAATAAGTCAAGTTTTAGCTGGTGAAATTGATACGAATCGATATCTATTGCTGGATAATTTGTTGTTTTACAAGGCCTCACTACAATCAGGAGAACCTAAACTATACGTACCAAAACGAACTAGATTAGATTTGCTTCGACTTTTTCATGATGAAAACTGTCATGTTGGGTTTTATAAAACGTTAGAAAAACTCCGGGAACATTTTTGGTTTCCTTGTATGACTAGTTTCGTACGTAAATTCTTGAGCCATTGCCGGACTTGCGTAGAACGTAAGGGACACTCAGGGCCAAAACAGGGTTTCTTACATCCCATAAATAAAACTCCCGTGCCATTTCACACTATCCACTTGGACTGTACAGGGCCTTTTCCACTTACTAATGAGAGATACAAGTATATACTTTTACTGGTCGATGGATTCACAAAATTCTGTATACTGAAGCCGCTTAAAAGTTTAAGCGCCCCAGAATTAGTCCCAATAATTAGAGACACAATTACTATATTTGGTACCCCTTCAAATGTTATTACAGACAGGGGCACCAATTTTAGCTGTCAACAAATCCAGACCCTTTTTAGAGAATTGTCTATAGAACATCACATGGTTGCTACAGGAACCCCGAGGGGAAACGGTCAAATAGAACGGTATGTCTCTACAGTCATTAATATGCTGAATACTATATGTAATGATACGTCAGATTGGCCGAACAGGTTGTGGATAGTTCAACAGTCGATAAACACTACTGTTCAAAAGTCGACAGGATTTACTCCGACTAGATTGCTTATAGGATGTAATGCAAATATACCCTCGGTTCAAGCTCGTTTAAATGAAGTAGAGATTTCAGAAAGCAATAGTGATGTTAGGTCTGATAGGGAATTAGCTTATCAACGTCTATGTTCAGCAGCAAATAAATTTAAAAGTCGTTTCGATATAGTCAGACGAAATAATAAGGTTTTTGAAGTCGGAAATACAGTATACGTAAGCCAAGATCATAGGCGTCACGCTAAACTCAGCCCTAAGTATAAAGGACCCTATGAAATAGCAACGCTCCTTCCTAATGATCGGTTTGTGCTTAGAGGTATGGGTAGACTAAGGAATATTACAGTAGCTAAAGACAAATTGAGACTGTGGCCAGGTGAATGGATAGAAGAAAATTAAATGAAATATATGTTAATTAGAAATAATATTTATTTTTGTAGGGATGTATACAAAACTGTTGGTTATACAATTATAATAATGTAATTAGCAAATGATTGATCCAATTATGTTGATTTTGAAACTGCTGAAGTCATTGCTTTATCTAGTCCGTCTCATGTGCAGCAGGTGTGGGACTAGCGATGTATGAATTGTATAAAGCAGTGACCGTTGCTGCTGTATCCCCTAATGTTAGAGGCGGAGCAGAGCAATGCTGAAATGTAAAATATCTGTTATATTATAATGATTGAAACTATAAAACTTTCAAAATAATTTGTATATGCACTATCTTTTGTTTTCTTTATAATTTTTTTGTATGTGTTCGAGGACGAAGCACATGTCAGTATGGCCGTGTTAGATAATAATAATAATGATTTTATTTTAGTACGATATTTACTTACCTTATTGCAACATTTCACTCTTACAAGCAAGTTCCACACAACAATGTGACATCTAGTCAATCGAGTAATTTAATAGAAGTAATAAGGTTGGTACATATTTCTTAATAGATTCATTATCACGTTAATTTGTTACATAATCTACAAATTGTTGTTTTGTAGCCAAATGTATTATTTAATAGAAATAAATCAAATCGATAACTGTTTGAAATAATATTCCATCGTACGATGTCCGGTGAGGTGACTGTGACGTCACCTGTTATTGTGCAGCCGTGGCATCGTTATAAAATAGCTGTCCCCGGCAGGGACACACTTGATGTTTGGCTGTCGTCGAGGAAGGAAGTTAAGTACTAAGTCTTCTTATTTAAATGCCATTATTATGTTAATAATATTATATTGTCTTATATATAGATACTCTGCAAATATTTCTGTGTAATTATAATCATTAAAGCTCTTTAATGTAGATTGTTTACTATGAAAAGTAACATAATAAATGAAATAATAATTTATGAATTAACTCTTTGTTCTTATTTTAACACGCGCTTAGACGCCCGAAATTTCTATTACTGAAGATGATTAATGATCGCAGAGATTGCGCAAGGTAATGATTGAAATAGCTCGCCCGCTATTGAAATTAATACTTCCCGCTTAGAAAATGACTAGCTGGAAATTATAGTTTACTTTCAGCTGCAAAATGTGTGTCATTAGTATTTCCACAATGAGGAGCGCTGAATGCAGTCGCTCGCTCGCCATTCAAGAAACCAGGTCGCTTAATAAGTGAGCGAGGACGTCGGGGGCTGGGAGGGGGGCGCGCGGCTACTGGAAGTGAAGCCGTCATTCCGACACCTGCGCGGGGCTCGGGGAGGGTGACACACTGCGTCAAGCGGTGTTCCTTTCGGGACGCAGTGCTGGCTGCGTCAGCGAACAGACGGCGCAACAGTTGGGCAACTACTTTCATCGACACACGTGGCTAAATGTAGTAGATGATAATTAATATTTCTGGTAAAGGAATATTTGCCTAACTCTATTAAACTTAAAAAATCATTACAATATGAATATGAAAGCAAAACTAGATAGCTGGTTCAACACAGCTCAGACTGTGGGGACACCTTAAACTTCCAATGTATTTTTCCCGAATATTAATTTGTTCGGGGTTTATTTTTCCCGAAAGCTATGTATGCTGGTGACTAACCGACGATACTCCAATAGTCTGTTTAAAAAGGTGTTCAGGTTCTACTAAAGGTGGCGTTTCCGATCCACAAAATCTCGCTCCACTATTTAATTTAGCGATCATGGACGCAATCGCGCCATTCCAATTTAAATAGCGGAGCGCCCCGACGTGAATCAAAAGTAGGTGTCCTTTTATTTTCACGTTTCAAGTAACTTGAAAATTGTCTCGTTGATCACTTGGGTTCGGTTGGTACTAAGTCGAATTGACGTTTCTCAGGAGTTCGCCTGCCGTTAAACTTGAGCCCAAAAGGTCAGCTTATACCAGCTGCAGGGTGTGCAGCAACACCGCAACTTCAACTGCAACATGTAGTTGTAGGCTGACATGTGAGACAGTAAGTATGTATGACGAGGGCTAGAGAAATGTTCAGGTTACAAAACATACGTCACGTCGGTTATTGTGCAGTTAAGCAACTCGTTCAGGGCCTCTACTCTGGGCGGTAAAAACCAAACCTTTTTTGACCTGTTATGATATTCTTTTTAACCCGGCCACCATTACTGTCAAATAAATAAATGTTATCAAAACGTTAATGACAGGTCAAAGACGATATTTTTATTACCGGCTAGAACCTGGGCCCAGCCCCGATGCGTGGATCTTGGCTCGATGCGCTCACCTGAATAAGGCAGCCTGCAGTTTGGCATTTTTGGTCCAATTTATCACCTCCCATATTTTTTTTCATACAATCCCAATAACCTTTTTGTATCGCTTTTGTTTCATTTCCGGAAATAATAGCTGCTAATTACGCTGATAAGGGATAGACGCCTGTCGTCGTTACAAAAAAAAATAGCTTCGGCAGACAACTTTTTGTAAAGTGAGAATTGTGATGAGATTCTAAGGTCCTTACCATGTATTCTGGATTATGATTACGTTAGTAATGAACTCCTGTATCTGCTTGTTTGTCCACCTGACGTTTACACCGGTATTTTAAGGCACGAGCTTAAATTCCGAAGTAACCGGTCATTTTAGGGATTTCGTAGCGAAATGTTAAAAATAGAACCATTCTAAAGTTTGTCCATCTGTCTGTCAGCCCGTATCCGCCTCAGCCATTAGACATAAGGATGATTTTTACGTACCTAATTATTGTAAAAAGCTACAATTTTACTTGATTGAACGTGATCTTTATCGCTTTTACATTGTAAATATCGATATAGATTGCAAGATACACTTCGTTTATATAAGCATTACAATAATCGTTTTTTTTTACTTGACATTGAATTAAACTAGGTAAATATTTTATGCTGCACTCATGCATGTACCTAATAACTTAAGTAAATTTTAAAAATCTTATAGTTGTGTGTTTTAATTTCTCATTTTGATTTCGTTCAACGTTAAAACGTGCGCAAAATCATGGCCATTTATTGTTATCTTTAAAGAAACAAATTATGAGCTAAAATAAATTTAAATAGTTCGTATAACATGTAAAGATACATATTAAACAAAGTTTTGCAAATCGAAATTGAAACTAACTTGTGTTTTAATAATACAAATAAGTATAACTAAACTTTCTCTGAGCAGTAACGCAATTGTTCTAGCCAAGGTGGTTTTATGAAATCAAGTTCGAAAAACGTATGGTTAACATATAGGTACTTATGCATATCTCGTGTGGGTCTCCGCAAGCTTGTATGAACCGCATTCATTCTGATAACTCAAGTCGAAGGCCACTCCAGGCCGCCGCGCCGCGCCGCGACTATTTCGCAAAGGCTTTGTAAGTGGAACTGTGTCCTTGACGAAGTCAATCACTGCGTGGCGGCGCGACTCGCTCGTGTATACGGCTGGGTGTGTTTGTTCTGCGAGTCAGTATTAATTACCGGTTTGCTTTGATTCGCCCCCCTCCCCCCCCCCGCGCTGCGACACGATGCCGCCACACAAACTGAATTATCGGGGATCAGCCGCGGGCGGCGGGCTCATGTGGCGGGTAGCGCCTTATAACCCACTCGAAGCAAATTAACCCTCTGATTGACGTGTAAATAAGCGTATTTAGTCTTTACTACAGGAAACGATGATATCTCCTTTATGGAAGATCTTTCCCCCTTCTCCTTTATTGAAGTATAAAAAATTAAATACCAGTAAACATTATTCGTATTGTGAAAATTTATTGCCTCAAAACACCTTGTAATTATTTGACACCGTTTTTCTACTGCAAATGGTTCCAATTGTATTTAGCAGATAGTATCAGAAAGGAAGTTTAGGAACTTTAAACTCTAGAGATACGATCCACGTGTGATATGATTTTAGCTGCGTTGTAAACCCCCTCAGGTCGGCTGGAGGCAGCCGAGCGCGAACAGCGCCGCGCGGGAGAGAGCGGCGCTGTAGGACAGTTGTCACCTAATTCAGAGAAGCCCCGAGCTCGCGCCGAGTAATAGAACACGCGACGAGTACAAATGAAACGCTTCACAAAAAGCTCCTCGCCGAGTCATTCTCGCTTGAGACGGAAAATATTCACACGTGTAGGTATTATTCGTTAGTGTCAGATTCCGGAAACACAATGTACCAGGAGTGGTTTGTAGCGCATTCATGGTATTCTTGATTTCGGAGTTGCAATGGTTCTATCTCTCTTTATCTCGTTGGATTTTGGGCTGAAGAGCGAGAAAGTCATGACGAATTTCGAGTAGCGGTGTAAAATGCCTGTGTCGCTACCCTCGTCCGCGTTGGAATGCGTTTATTGAATTCGTTGTCAGAACAAGAGGCTAATCTCATGTCAGGAGCATGCCGTGTGATGTAGATCGAAGTAGATAAAGGGTGCCTAGGAAGACAGGTTGACGTACACTCAACAACTATTGAATAATTTAAAAAAAAAAACGACTCTTATCATTTTTTTTAAGTCTCTTTCTGGGCTCTTAGATGGATATACCTGACTGGTTGATAAAAGATAAAAAAGATAAAAGTCATTTATTTAGTAAGTGCACTTTTACACGTCAAGAATCTACCAGCGCTTCCCAAGAGGAGACCACTGCTGAGAAGAAACGCCGCAAGAAACTCAGCAGTCAGTCATTTTTTAAACATATTTCATATTACAATGACACTACTTAGTCTAAGCATTAAATAAAGCTATAAATATTAAATTAAATATAATATTAAATAACATGCGTAGTTCAGCAGGAAAAAAAACACCTACTTGTGTATATAAGACGGTGCAAGACGACGAAATAAAAGTTTCGATCTGTTTTCCTACATCAACGGTGTCCCCTAGACAAGATAAAGTACTTTTGCATTTGAACTTATTATTATTGACTTAAGTTTCGGGTTTAGGCTATGCATTTTTGTCTGTTAGATAATCCTCGATCCTATAATACGCTTTAGACATTAACGACTTTTTCAAGTAATTATTAAGTGCTGGAAAGGGTAACTTTAAAACTACGTCAGGTAATATATTATAGAAATGAATGCATTGACCAACAAATGATTTATATACTCTACGGACACGGAATTTTCGAATAGCGATTTTATTTTCATTTCTTGTATTTAAATTATGTATATCAGAGTTTCTGGTGAAATAATCTAAATTTGTATTCTATTCAATCTAACTATCATCGCGGCCACACCTCGGTGCTCCTCTATGCCCTGCACTCGCCGCGTGTAGGTTCTCGTGTGAATGTCCTCACAATAGTTTTTTATCGCCACGCGCACACAGCAGCCGCTTGCTCGCATTACTCTGCATATTTTTTGTACGAACAGATTTTTCTCCCATTGCTTTTTTTAGCTTATGGCAATATGAAGGGGGTTGGAAGATAGACGGACACTTGATGCGATCACTGTAGAAAAAGAAAATCCTTTATCTAAAATGTTCTGCGAATTTTATTGTAAAAACCCCGGGAGATTCCAAATGGCACGTGAAAACCATTATGGTAAATAAATGAATGCGAATACGGAGTTTATTGTTAATCATTAATCGTGAACTATTCTCTGAATGATGCAGGGAGTGGAAAGTTTAACCCTCAGTTCTCTGTTTTTTTTTCTACGGTATCTTCCGATGTTAGCTGTACCTACATAGTTATAGCTGCTATGCATCTTTATGGGACGGAAAAAGCGAACATGCCAACAGGCAAACAGACCAACCCTGAGGGCTAAGAATAAAGGCATCTATGCTAATAATTTTGTTGTGTTATCCCCACAGCGGAGTAACGATCCGAGCGAGTCCTGCACAAGGTTATACCATTATTACCGTTTACATACATATGGACCAGAACAATGCTAGAAGTAGTCAATTAAATCTAATTCAATGTATTCATTAGAAACGAGCTAGGGCCGCCGGAGGGACTCTTCAAGAAACGAACACTTGATTTTCGAAGTGAACTTTAATGTCTCTTAACAAAGGTGCAGATACAGTGAGGTTTATATAACTAACTTAATTTATTGATCCAGATCGATCACACGACCTTATGCTACCGCGATGGAGAACGTAAGACACTCGCGGCACCTTGATTCTCACCAAAGTCGATAATGTTCACTCAGCACTTTCGTGGGAGTCCGGCAATCGGTTATCGGGAAAATTGGGTGACTCAGTGAGTCACGTTGTCGCCGTGTGGGAACCGTATGGCGTAACACCTCCCCTCCTAGACGAGTGACTATTTGCCAATGCTTAATGCAAATGTCGCGGCTCGACGTTCTTCCAGAGTTTGGGTACCAGTGTCCATTCTCGGGAGTTCTATCTCAGTCTGCGTTAAAGTCTTCGGCCGGTGTTTGTAGTAGTAATAAAAGATAATCAGTAGAGTTGCACTGAATAAAATGATGCCATAAGTGGGTATCGTTGTATGGTATAAACTCGAGAAATTTGGTTCGTCTGTCACAGCTGGTTGTTCCATAAGTACTTGATGTTGAATATTGTGCAAGGTGTTCAAGTCGATTGTAGTTAGATTGTAACGAAGTGATTGTTTCGTTGAAGTCGGAAAAAATGCTGATTTGGGCAGCGTCATGATTTCGACAGCGTATCCTCGGGATTTGTCGTCCATGTTTATGATTGTGAATTCGGGTGTCCGTATTTTGCAATTTCGTGGGATAGTAGCCAAGAAACTTCCTTTAAGAGTACGGTGTTCCTCCTGTCTGCATGATATCTGTACTTTAGTTTCTGCCGGAAATGAAATTATATAATGTTGACTATCAAGTTCCAAAAGGGCTTCTTTAGTAAGTGATACGGGCGTGGGTGTGCATAGTGTGTCCATTTCTTGTTCGTGTATAAGGCGGGCTATACAGTCTCGTTGAGTCCGGGTCTGGTGGATGGTTTTTTGCTTGCAGATGTACCATGTTTCAATCTTAGGGCATTCAGCCTCCATGTACACAAATTCCTTGGAATTGGTTGCCATAAAGGGAGAGGGCGGTATAATGATTTGGGAATATTTATTAGGTGTAGGACATAGTCTAAAAAGATCGTAATTTTCTGGGGACAGGATGGGAACTTTAAGTACGATTACAATCTTGTGATCAATAAAATAAGATCCTAAATTAATCATATCATAGTAATTTCTTATATCTATGTCTAATATAGAGACAGGTCCGTAAAGAGCCTTTATCTTACTTATCATATTTCCTAAGTCATTTATCGTTAATAGTGAGTGGTGCATGGAATTGGTGTGACTAAAAGCTAATATATTTTCTAACCTAGTTAGTTCAGATAATAGATCTTGAACATTTTCACTGAAAATACTAATTATCTGGGACAAGTGAGTATACTCAATAAAAAGGTTACTAGTTCCCTTTGTGCTATTAATTAAATGTGCAACCGCTTTTTCTAGCCTGTTTTGGTTGTAAGTTAAATTATTTAGAATGTGAGTTTGTTGGATAGTCAAATCTTTGTACAAACTGATGTGTTTATTAAAACTTGTAGAAATTGCTTGATTCTCTTTTCGAAAGATAGCCAAAGTATGTTCTAATCTTAATGCGTCATCGTTATCCAGGTTACCAGTCACACTTTTAATAAGGGTACCGAGAGGATTGAGGAGACCACGTTTGATACGCTTTGGTTCAAAGGATTCTAACTGTAGCATAGTTTTATTTAATTTAGAAAATAAGTATAGGATTTGGGTTTTAAAAAACGGGAAGTTTTGGTTAGGGAGTTTGTTTGCAGCTTCTGATAATTGGATCTGTACCAGTTCTATTTGTCTTTGAATTTGGTCAAGGTCGATTTCTTGTATGAAAACATGGTCATGAGATATAATTTTCGTTGATCCCAATTTGAATAGTAAAATACCAGGTCCGTCAGAGAGGCTGTCAAGTTGTATGTTGTCAAGTGTCGGTGGGTGGCCGGCTCGGGCCCGAGTCAAGGTTGCCACGAGGGTTAGTATCCTGTAACAATTTAGAATTCGTATATTTTTTTGTCCGTTTAAGTCTGTTTTTTGCTATTGGTCCCCGTTTTCGGGAGGTATATAAGTGTATGGGTGAGTTAGATATAACCTTATCGCATGTATAGCGCGGCGCTAATTTTTGTCTAGACGCAGAGGGATTTCTTATATATATTTCTTGGTTCTGATCGTAATTTATGTCAGGTTCTCTATTGCTATTCCGTCTATTCATCATTTCAATGCGGTTAGAAAATGATTCATCGTGAATAATTTTGTATACAGATTCCATTTTTCCTTTATGTTGTTGCATGTACTGTTGTAAAAGTCTCTCGGTCAAGTTCAAGTCAGTCGGGTTCCTAGGGTCAAAATGTCCGGATAATAGATCGTAAGGTCTGCATTTAGTTAGGCTGTGAATTGAACTGTTGTACGCAATAAGTGCGTAGGAGATTAAATTTTGAGCAGGCTCATTCTTATGCTGAATTTTAAGTAATCTCAGGTGTTCCAAAAGTGTATTGTGAAATCTTTCTATCATCCCGTTTTCATTTGGTGTATGCGGGGCTGTAGTATGATGTTGAATATTATGGAATTTTAGAAATTCACCTACTAATTGGTTCGTGAACTCAGTTCCATTGTCCGTGGTTAACGTTATTGGAAAACCATGGTGAGTACCAAGTGTCATGAGTGACTTGACAATATTCGGAGCCGTGCCATCAGGTAGGCGGTACGCTTGTGCGTACTTCGAGAAGGCATCTATGAATGTTAAATACTTTTCGTGGTCAATTGTCAGTACGTCGGCATGGACGAGTTCAAACGGTTTGGAGGGCGGGGGAACGATTTGAAATTCAGGTCTCATTGGTACGCGATCATACTTAGCGCAGTTACATATAGTGCATTGATTTATATGTCTTGTAATTGATTCTTTTAATTTAGGCCAATAATAGCGTTGGGACAGGGCTAGGTAGGTTTCATTTATACCTCTATGGTTGGTTTTTCCAACATGGTATTTGGAAATGATGTCTTCTTGATTAATGGGTTCGGTAATATCTTGGACTTCATGTTTTACCATAATTAGGTTCATGGAAGAGTTTTTGAAGGTACGTTGCAAAATGGGGACAATTGTGAACATTTTATTGATAGGTTGAACCAAAATGGCTGAGCGAATTTTGGGGTTGACATGTTCCTGAATGATAGAAACTAGGTCATTTTCCAAATTAGTTTTAGAAACACAAACTATCGTTTTCTGGAAAGTGTCAAAAGGTGTGGTTACTTTCGGTTTAGTTCTGATGGTACCTTCTATTATTTTTATGATAAGCTGTCGTTTAAATTTATTCAATGGGTCGTCTGAGATTGGAATGTCTAAAATCGGGTGTTCCACGCTTGTATGTGCTGTAGATGCAGGAAAAATGATCTGTATTTCGTTGTCATCTTGTGAGCTTGTAAAAAGGGGTGGACTAAATAAATTAGGTCTTGGGCTAGGCGCAGTGTCAGTTGAAGAATTACTTCGTAAGGGTCTTAGACTGGGGGCAGTATCTGTTGAAGACTGACTGATAATGGGTCTATCGTCAGGTGCCGTAATAGTTGATATAGAGGATCGTCGTGAAGGAGAATTAACTACCATTGAATCTAGTTCTTCATTGTGAATTTCTATTCGAGATAGGGCATCTGCATTTGTATTATTTTTACCTTTTTTGTAAATTATGGTAAAGTCGTACTCTGATAATTTAAGTCTCCATCTGGTGAGGCGGGAATTTGGTTCTTTGAGATTTAAAAGCCATTGAAGGGGTTTGTGATCTGTAACAACTTTAAATTTACGACCGAAAAGGTAAGGTCTGAAGTATTTTGTAGCCCATACTATTGCTAGTAGTTCCTTTTCGATTGTCGAATAGTTAATTTCACTTTCATTAAGTGTACGAGAGGCGTACGATATTGGTCTGTCTGAACCTATTAGTCCTTGGGAAAGAATGGCTCCCATGGCCAAGTTCGAAGCGTCTGTAGTCAAGATGAAGTCTTTGGAAAAGTCGGGGTATTGTAGAATAGGGTCATTAGTCAAAAGGGTCTTACAGTGTTCAAAACATTTTACATAGTCAGGTGTAAGTGTAATCCTGGCGCCTTTTTTGAGACATGTTGTCATTGGCTTTGTAAGACGAGCAAAATCCGGGATAAAGCGTCTGTAGTATCCTAGGAGTCCTAGAAATCCTTTAATTTGTTTTGCCGTCTTAGGAATAGGGTATTTTAGTATTGCAGATATTTTATCTGGATTGGGCTTCACACCATCTGGAGTGATAACATGTCCTAGGTAAGGGGTCTCGTGTTTCAGGAATTCCGATTTGTCCATTTGAATTTTAAAATTTGATTCTCTAAGCCTATCAAGGATTTTCTTAAGATTTATCATGTGTTCCTGAAGTGAAGTGGAAAAAACAAGAATGTCGTCTAGGTAGACTGTACATATAACGTTTTGTAGACCTCTGAGAACATTATCCATCACTCTTTGGAATGTGGATGGACTATTTTTCAGACCCATAGGCATACGTAGGAATTCAAAATGACCATTTCCATCGCAGACACTAAAGCCGGTTTTATGTATATCGTCTTCGTGCATTTCTACTTGATAGAAACCACTGGCTAGATCTAATGTACTGAAATATTGGCATTTCCCAAGTTTATCAAGAATATCTGAAATATTGGGAATGGGGTATCTGTCATCGACTGTTTTTTCGTTGAGTTTCCTAAAATCTACAACTAATCGCCATTTAATTTTTTTAGACGCATCACTTTTTTTGGGTACAATCCATATGGGTGCATTCCAGGCTGACGATGAAGGCCTAATAATGCCTTGATCGAGCATTTTCCTAATTTGATTTTGAACCTCATGCCTATGTACATACGGATATCTGTAAGTTTTGCTATGAGCGGGAATTTCGTCAACTGTCCTAATTCTGTGTTTAATTTTACTCGTAAAGGTCAATGGCTCATTATCAAGATAAAACACGTCGGCATAATCTTTACAAAGAGTAAGCAAATTGGTTCGCTCCTCGTCATTCATATGTTCCGTGCGCAAGTGCGATAGCACTTCTCGGAAACGCTCGGCCTTGCCCTCGCTGTCGGCAAGTGTCATATTTGGTGTCGGACAACTCTGTTCGCTAAATATATGTGCGTTTAATGGCTTTGTAAAATTAAAACTAATGTCATCCTGGGTGGGGTTAAACAATTCTAATAAAGCATGATTCTTATTTGCGGTAGTTACACAATCTAGTATGTAACATCCACACATAGTTTGAAAGTCTATGCAGACGTCACCATGAGAAATATTAACTGGCACTTCAATCATTTGACTGGACTGTGCGGGAATTGTAATTGTAGTTGGCTTTAAGTTATGTGACTCATACATACGAATCGGATTGTCAGCAAATTCTGTTCGTAATGAGCGGGAGTTGAGATCTATTTTAGATCGCCATTGTTCTAATAAATCGAGACCAATTAATCCGTCGAAATATTCATGAAATTTGTATATATACAATTTTATAGGTTTATTATCTTTGATTTCAGAGAAACAGGGAACTATAACTGAAAAATCATTCTGGGTTGTTGCGTGAATGTTTGTTACGACAAAAGGGTCATAGTTAAACGGGTGATTCGAGAAAAATTGTTCTGCGGCTTCTGGGCTAATAAAAGATTTATTCGCACCTGTGTCAATTAATAGCTTTAACGGCGGATTGGCAATTTGTATGTACGGAAGCTGTCGCTTATCTTGTAGGTTAAGTTCTATTTGGGGGATGTCTGTTGAGGCTTCGAAGAAAAATTCCTGTTGGTTTTCATCAGTTTCCGAATTTTGATCGGAAGTTTCATTTTCGTACAACGTCGCGTGCTGGTCACAAAAATCGTCATAGTAATAGTCGGGGTAATACTCGTCGTCGTTATATTGGTAGTAGGGGTCAAACGAATCATTCATATTAATTTGATATTGTCCATTTTGTGGGGTAGGGGGCAAATTTCTAGCAATTGGATGACTCACGCCACTCATGGGTTTTGGATAATTTTGTTGAACACCTGGGCGAGGCGGGACTCTAAACCCGGTGGTCATATTCGATCGTGGTAAAGCTCGCATCATTTGTTGGGTCCTTGAAGGCCATTGCCCATAAGGGACAACATGGGGCTGGGAAGGCGGGGTAAATTTAGATACACTTGGGTTTTGATTAGCAGGGTACTGAGAATTGAAGTTGGAATTATTGTTAGATCGTGGTGGGTTAAAAATATTCATCGGAATTTGCGGGTTATGGGGCATCATTTGAGGGACGTTAAATCGATTAAAGTTAAAAGGTTTTAAAAATTGAGCCGGTTTTGTAGATGTAAAGGGAATCTGAGGCTTTTTGTTTTTTAAGTAAAGGACATTTAACTCCTCCTGTGCAAATTCTAAAGCTTTTTCTAAGGTTTCAGGTCGCATGCATCTCACTCGCGACCCGAGGGGTTCATGTAAACCTCTGGTGTATGTTTGAAGGGCTAATTTTTTGTACAGTTCACGCTTGGCGGAAACCGTAGTAGGTAATGATTCATGTAACTCACAATAGGTCATTATTGTACTTAATAAATTTTGAACTCGTTCGTAAAAAACGTGGGGGGTATCGGAACCTTGTGTTAACATGGATAAGTCAGTATACAGAGCAGATTCATCTCTATGATCTGAAAATGAATTTATTAATGCATTTCGGATGCCATTCCAGTCAGTTGGAATGCCGTTCGCTGCTAAAGTAGTGGCGGCACGACCAGTTATTTTATTTAATATTCCATTTAAAATGGCTGAATTGTTAAGGTTATTCCCGGGGGTTGTATCAGAATATGTCAAAATTAATTTGTCACATATGTCTAAAAATCTGATAAGTACATTTGAATTTCCATCAAACTCTGGTACTAATCTCAAGGCTTTCCAAATTTGATCAATCTTATCTACATTGCGTTCAGTAACATCGTTACCTGAGTTCGCCATCGCTACGCTTTCGTCTTCTAAAATATTTTCTAAAGATGATAGATCTCTATCGAATCTGTGCGTTCGCCACGAATCGGGCTTACTAACACGATTTGCGCGTGGGTGAAAAATTTTGGTTAAAATACTACTAGCTATCTAAGACAAAAGTAACTTAAAATGGGGCTGCAAATGGGGTTGACAGCTAAGTTAACTAGGATAGGTGGTGCTGATAGGGTTGGCAACCAATAGGATTCATGTAACTTCTTAATTCTAAACTCACAGTACAAGTATCTGCATTGCAACTGGAACTTGACGAATCGATGTGTGATACCGTTGTCCGCTGTTGCTACCGGTCACTCGGCCACTCGTAGGTTCTCCTTGTAGACGTTACGTCGACGAACGACTCTCAGCACAGCACAGCACTCGAAGTTGGAGGCACGCACTGATAATGTCCACAAGAACCGACTGCGCCAGAAACGAGCTAGGGCCGCCGGAGGGACTCTTCAAGAAACGAACACTTGATTTTCGAAGTGAACTTTAATGTCTCTTAACAAAGGTGCAGATACAGTGAGGTTTATATAACTAACTTAATTTATTGATCCAGATCGATCACACGACCTTATGCTACCGCGATGGAGAACGTAAGACACTCGCGGCACCTTGATTCTCACCAAAGTCGATAATGTTCACTCAGCACTTTCGTGGGAGTCCGGCAATCGGTTATCGGGAAAATTGGGTGACTCAGTGAGTCACGTTGTCGCCGTGTGGGAACCGTATGGCGTAACACATTGGTAAATATAAACATTTACAATTCATGTTTATTTTGCCGTTAGTCGTTGTTATTTAGCACCGGTGAATGTGGCGTGTTCGCGGAGCCCGGGTGAGTTATTAGCTGCCTCGCCCTCGACAAACAGCGATGCAATGCAATAGCGACTCAGCGCGACTCGTGCAGGTAAACACGGCGACGGGTGCACTTAGTTTGATATTTATGACACAAATCTTGAACGTCTATTTACACAAATAGACTTTAGTAATTTATCTAAATACTTTATGAAAATTCTTTTCTAACATCGCTTCTGCCTGACTATTACGTAAGGAGCGCCGCGTCTTAAGCCTGAAACTCCACAAAGTGTATTTGTCCTAGACCGTAAATATTAACTCGCGGTCTGTTTGACTAGGCGGGAGAAATGTATTAGGGCTCATTTTTCAGCTTTTTTCGGCAAATGGTATTTTTCATTTCTTTTTTAGATGAGACTCGCCCGGCATGTTTTTAATCTGCTGAAGGTGTTTACAGGTGTTAAGTGTTTTTAAATTATGCTTATTAATAAAGACCATTAGAACAGTTTACTAAATATTTGTTTTTTACAAGATTGGTCCCAATTGGCCTTGTTCTCGAGTCGTGTTAACCCGTATTGAATAAACCTTGTTTTAATTTTTTAATACTGCTGTCCTAGATTCTGTTATTAGCCCAGCCGTCATTTTTATGGTTCCGTACCCAAAAGGTACCAACGGGACCCTTTACTAAGGCTCCGCTTTCCGCCCGTCTATCTGTTCCTCTGTCACAAAGCTGTTTTTTTTACAGTGTGCTATTTACGGTCTCTGTACTATAAGAATGTTAACTATGTTTTTTCATGTTCGATTTTGAAACTTTACGTAAAGTCCGACTTGCGCTTGGCGAGTTTTAAATATTTACATTTATTTTGTGTGAATCGAACTGCTGCCTTACGAACTTTATCTATTTATTCGCAGTCAATATTTTACCTTAAATGTCTTAATTATAAAGGTAACTCCCTGTCACGCTATCTACAAGTGAGCTTGTTTTTGCCATTATGTTGCAGCTAAAATTGTAGGATAGCCAAGAATTAAATATTTACGAGTAAATCTGTTTTTTAGATGCGTTAAATGTTTTTTTACTTGCCTTTGTCGATTATCATTTTAACGTTTTAATCGATTGACCCTTTTTTTATGAAAAAGTATGATGTTTAGGTCGACGAAAACAAATAACCATTTTTAAATTTAGTATCTATACCCTTTTTAATCGGAACGTTTGAGAGAAGAAGTTTGAACGCGGCGGTAATGTAATGCAATAAGGTTAAGTGTCTGATGTAGGCCTTATTGTACTATGTTTTGAATAGAACGGCGACCGTTTGTTTTGTAAAAAAATCTAATGTCGCTCCCAAGCCAGCGTAGATAACGCATCGTTTGTATAAGTATAAATATGAAAAATTAAACGAAAGTATATTCTGAAACAGTTTTTACTTACATAAAACCCCTCATTATATATAGTAGTACCACAGTAAACGCTGAAACAGCAACAAAGAACGCGCCTCGCCGCGACCGGCCGCGGCACACATCGGCACGCCATGTATGTATTACAATGCAATCAAGTGCTAAACCTGCTACACCTAACTTTGGCACCCAACGTCGGATCATACCATTACACGCTTTTAACTATTATAAAGCCACTTGCAAAAAATAACGGGAAACGTGCATAAACCGCTTCCAGGTCAACATGAAATTATTATTCAGCAACATGATTATAGATAATAGCGCGCTAAGCTCAGACCATTAATTACTATGTAGAATACTAATGTAGTGATATGCATAACCGTGCAGCCCCGGTTCATATAGCCCGTCGTTGGCATGGGCCCCGCGTCGCGAGCGTAGCTAGAATAGCTGATGCCCTCGTACCTAATGCTAACTAACAAAAAGGTTCACATTAATGTGGGACCGCTTTCAGAATTAACGACGGCAAAAAATATCAAACAAATATGTTAAAGTAGGTACGCTGGCTATGCTAATTACTTGCGGAAAAACTCACTTTCACATTAGCTTATAACATTAGTAGGGATACTAACGTCCCGTTTATTCATAGGTTTGTTTATTCAGTCGTAAGTACTAAAATCGAATGACGTCACAACTGTTATGGAGCCAAAGAGTCTAGTACCCTTAACTCACAATGCTGACTGTTATTCTGATATTATAATTAAAGCAATGGGCGACGCTGTCTATAGTTACGCAACATGCGGTGACGGACAACAACCTACATTTACTATGCGTAAAACGATACGCCGATACGAATCAATACGCCGCAAAATGACACCAACGGTATAATTTATAACTAGTTAAAAAAGAAAGTAAATTTATGCGTAGATTACTCATGCAGGACGGACGACTCACTGCCAAACATCCCTATCCATGATATAATCGTTTACTTTATAACACTCGTTCCGACAGTCGTTCCGTTTGCTGTCATGGCGACTAACTGACTACTCTGTTGCTTTATTCTTTTTGGCAAAGTATGTACGTACGCTTGGACTGGCTATACATCGGCATATTGATCTTAGTTCGTCATGATGCCCCTTATACCTTATTTTACACCTTATTTACGTAATTGTGAAACGGAAAATTAGCCAGTGGGGCGCGTCTTCCCGATTCAAACACAATAATTTGTGGTTTATGGCGCCTACAGCTAAAGTACCTATTTTGCTTAACTCGCGCTATAAATATTTTACTTGTGAACACTAAGAACAGTCGTCGCTTTATTTTAAAGGATCTGACCCTATTGCAGTCTTGTTGTGATTTTTCAGAACTCGGTAATTAGTGAGCTTATTAAAATTAGGGTTTATTAGGTGTGTGATAACAAATCGATTCGTCATCATCAAGTACTGGTGATAGTTGTTTACTTTTCGGTTGATAATTACCATTTAGAATGGTAATTTAAATTCAAATTAGTCAATCACCGAGTAATTACTAAGTGGTAGATGTTATCAGGTCGTGTCAATTATATTGGGCCTCTGAGAGGCTGCCTGCGTCTTTGGTTCTGCCCTAATCCTAAATTCGCGGGCATAAAGTGTGACGCTAAATGCGTCCCAAAATTGGCCGCCCGGCGCTCGTCAGCGCGTATCAAGACTATCAAGGAGCTATTCCGCGGCGGTGTATCGGAAAATAAAATCTCTCCGCGTCCTCGGCGCCCGCGGTTCACGAGTTTCCTTTGTACGACATAGTTCTATTCTCCGGTTTGAATTACGGGTGCCTTGTAAGCGAAAACGCGGATTAAGCCGGTTGTGCGTAAAGGCGACATAAGCGATACAAATCTCGCAAATTATAGTCTGCGGTGTCGGTTGATGTAGAATAAAATAAAATAGAAAAGAATAGAAAAACATTTACAGAACGGCACAGCTTCCTCTCATTTTCAAAACACGGGCCCGGGTGCACATTGATAACTTCATACTGCTTCGGAAATGTGTAACTTTCTTCACCAAAATACAGGAGGTAACTCACTAGCATATAGACATTTTATCTCAGTCCGCAGGGTTGACAACGCATTTGTATTCTTGAGATTTGTGTGTGAGTCTAAGGCTGCGGCAGTGGAGCCGCAGCCTAAGGGCCGTATTAATAAACTCATCTTGGCTTACATGTCGGTCACAGGAAACGTCAAAATAAACGTTAAGTTATAAAAAACAGACATTTTAGACGCATCTTGAGAGGCATTAAAGTCGAGATCAGTTTATTAATACGGGCCTTAGAGACTAAGGCAAAAGCTCCTATTATGGACAGTGCTCCAGTTGACCATCCCATAAATATAAGTTTCTGAGATTGATATGCTTTTAATGTTACATTTAGATTATATGAAATGATTCGGGATTACCACTATCAGAATAAAATGTTCAGCGATTGATAAGTTTTCATTAATAAAAATGTTAATGTTCATCACTGGAGCATTGTCCATAATAGGTGCTTTTATCCTACTCACCAGTAGGTGGCTGTGTGCTCGTTTTCCTTCTATATGCTATAAAAAATCCGACAAATAGGAGTCTATACTTATAAAAAAGGGAAAAGGTGTGTTTTTATTCTTCGTCTTAAAGCGTAAACAAATCATACAAATATTTAAAACTCTGTTTAAGCTGGTGCCAAAGAAGCCCTTTCATTCGATACTTCACATTAACTCAATTCAAAGTTTGGTCCGCCGTTCCTTGCTTGCGTCAAGACACTGTTATTTTTTGTAATTTAATCAAGAATGGATATTTTTTGGCTTTTCCCAATACTTGTAGTAAGCGGTATCACTTGCCAAATTACTTAGTTCCAGGTCTACAGAAAATACCCTATACATATTGATTCCCTTGAGAGTATTGAAGTATACGTTTTTTGCGGCATAAATGGCCGTATCTTTTTTTACGTTAAATTTTAAATTTGATTTTTTTACTGCTTCAAGGGACTGTAGATTTGAGTGTATGGTTTAAACTCGATACCTCCTCGCGTTCCCGAGATAAAGGGTCTCGAAAGACAGCCGGCCGGATGGACAACAAAGTTATCCTTTAAGGGTTCCGTTTTTTCTTTTTGAGGTACAGGACCAAAATACCGCTTAGCTACCATATCTTTTAGCAAATACGCCTAATTATCCAAGACTACCGCCCCCGATGCGTTGAGTGACGGGCCTCTCAGCTCGACGTGCACGCACCTGGGGCCGGCGACGATCGCCTAACGAGCGCGAGCGCGACAGGTGCGCAGGATTCATCGCGCGACGCCATTAGCGTATGCTAATCTACCCGCGGCCCACGCGCGGAGCCGATCCGTGAATAACTAATTTATAATAGTAATTATTCGCGGATTGTGATCGCAGTAAGGGAATGAGGGGATATTAGATTCCTCGCTTCGTGCGGGTTACGATTCATCGTGGTGTTTTTACGGGATGTGTCAGCTTGGTTCGTCGTTCAACATTCATTGTAAGGCAACGTATAGAGAACCAAACTAAAGTATACCTTTGACTCATGAGCTTTATAGTTCATCTTGCTTTTTTTCAGTTTTCTTATATCATCTACATATAATACGAATAGGTTACGATCTGCAAACTAAATAAAACTGCACATTTGTGTAGCACTGCAAAGCTGTTGCATACAGTTTATATAAACAAAATCAGTACTTATATGTATTTTTTATTTATGTTTATATTTATTTTTTAACACCGATTTATTACACGTTTATTTAAAACTTTTGATAACTTAATAATTGCAATTAGTTAAAATATAAAGGAACGCAATCTTAAGACCCAGGGATTTTGAAGTTTTAATGGATATATCAGTTATGTGTAAGATCATATTTTCGAAAGGTTGATGTGAGGTCTGTAGTACGAGTAGATTCCGAATGTTTCTATTGTTGCTTTATAAATGCGGTCGCGAGGGTTTTTAGCGTACCTTAACATGTTTTTATGAGCCCTATCTCATTTTGATAGGTGAAAAGTCAACTTCTTATCCGATGTAAAAATTATAAAACAAAATGTGTGTATAAAATAAACCCGCCGGTGGCCTATAACCATCTTTTAATTTATTAACATTACAAGGTCAAAGTAAGGTTGGGTATATTTTGCAGAGCGTGTAACATTTAGTTTATGTTTTTTGTTTCGACCGGCCGGCGGCGGAGTCCGGGGAGTGATGTTTTCCCGCTCCAGCTGGCATGATCCAGAGCGTCCTGTTAATTACCCCGACGTGTCCAAATCGCAGCCGCCTCTGGTCTCCCCGCAGCGACTTATATACATCTACTATCTTGTTAGAATTGAGTTCCTTTCATGATGTCAGTTAGCACTAAGAAAGGATTTTTGGAAATTCACCCCCTAAGGGGTTAAAATAGGGGAAGTAGCGGGAACTAAGTAATTCTACGCGTACGAAGACGCGGATTCCTCTAGTCATTCATATTATTTTACTCCTTAATGGATATGTTTAATTTTTGTTACACTAAATATAATTTATTATTAATCTCTAGCTTCTTCCCTTTGTCCGGGTTGACCCTCCTACGAGAACAGCGATTTCTGCAGGGTAAGGGGTAGCCATATGTGTTAATTCAGGGTTTTAGCTATCTTCATACCGTTTTGAATATAAATCCGGTGAAAGCTGTATCTAGACACAATCTATCGCATTTGTAATAATAATAAATATCATGGAACAATGTCACACCAATTGACCTAGTCCCAAACTAAACTCTGGGCGTGTACTATGGGTACTAGACAACGATATAAATACTTAGAGAAATATAAACTTAAATACATAGAAAACATGTAAGACGCAGAAACAAATATTCGTGCTCATCACACAAATGTCTGCCCTTACTGGGGTTAGAACCCAAGAGCGCTAATTTTGTAGGAAAGGTCACCACCAACTCTTGGCCAACGCGTCGTCAAGATAATATTAGTAAAGTTCTACCAATCGGTAAGTGAAGATATCACTGCCGTGCTCGCTTTCTTCCACGGCCGTCATTTGTCGGTCGCAGGGAGTCAGACATTAATATCGGCTTCGGATGCGATTGACAGCGCCAACAGGCCCCCCCCCCCTCCCCCCTCCGGCCCTCTCCCCTCTGCCCTCCGCAGCCCGACGAGCCTAATTAGAGGCATGCAGTCGGCTGCACCCGAAAGGACAGAGGCACTGACCTGAACGGATTATTATTTTAGCCTTAGAAATACCATACCTACCTATACAGCTACTGCGGTGTTATGTATAAAATAGGCCAAGTTCTCATGACTGTGTTACCAAAAGTAGTGGTATTTAATTAGCCGATACCAACCAACGAATTATATTTCTATTAGACAGTTAATAAATAATAAATCATAGCTAGGTGGTTCGTATTACATGTTTCATACACACGACAGGTGTTTTTACTACATAATTCCGAATTTTCAGATTCAGAATTCGAAGTTTTTATAGAAGGCTTTATTTTTTGATATCTCTTATAAAATAAACCTAACGTTACCTATTAATAGTAATTATATTATAATTTAACCTTAAGTAGCTCCAGCATAACATACCTTTCGGAAAAACGAAATTAGGACAAACGAATATTCCGAAAAATGTAATTCAGAATTGCCGCCTGCCGGGTGTATACATTTAATTCGAGCGCTTGTGTCAAGTTTCGATGCGAAATCCAAATAGTCAAGTATTGGCAAACCGCAGCCGCACACAGCGGGCCGCGGCCTCATGCCAAGATGTTGTTCGTGAAGCTGGTGTGCCAAGAAACTGATTTCTGAAACAGAGGTGCGCCCTCGGATATAGTGACTTCAAAATTTAATGTTGTTCACACATAATCCTGATTACTTTGTATAAAATCATGTTTCGTACGTGATGTCATATTGTGTTATACGAAACCCAAATGTGCGGGACGTTTTTCTCAGCTTAGGCGTAATCCGAAGCATGGCGCGGCGCGACGCGGCACAATGGACGCCGATAATCCTGCGACTCCGGGCTCGCACAGAACATGTGTTTTGAAGCGCACTTAATGAGGGATTTTGGCAGTACGAAATAACATAGCTTTTCATTTGGGAGCGGATTATAGGCGCTATTGTTTCTAAATTCCAACCACCGTATTAATACCATCTCTAAATTTGAACAAAGGCTTATCGCTGTCATGCCAGCTGTATACGAAGCTAGCGCTGCCGTGCCAGCGGCAGGTGTGTCAATGAATGCTCTCTGACAATGCACCGACGTTAACAATCCTAGTTTTGACTATTTTTAATGTGTTAAAAAGAATAACGACCAAACAGGTTCGATATATGTGCACTAGAGCATAGAAAGTATCATAAAAATAGATGAAAATAAGTCAATCTCTCGCAAACGCATTGCCAAACCCAGGGACCGAATGAACCAACGTGAGCAAATCTAAGTCGTGCCATCAAATGTTACTCGGGCCTATCTAAATAGCAAACCGTCTAATTGGTCGCGGACGAAGTTTCGGACAGCGAGTACAGCTTCCTACATAACCGATAAAATGCAAATCCTTTCGGAACCGCACCAAGTTGGTTTAAAAAAAGGCAACATGAGCGCGCGCGCCGCCGAAGTTGCGCGGCGACCCGCGGCGCCGAACAACTTCTTTTAATAAAACGCGGATTTGATACACAAGTTGTCCCAACTACGATGTGGCAGCCGCTTGCAGATGCCCCACTAATAAGTACTTTCACGTGAATGGAATATTTGCTGAGCCTGGATGTATTGTAAGAGGTTGAAAATTGACATAAAAACGATTCTATAATGGCGAACGCACACGAGCTCTTAGGCCACCTGGGGGCATATTATAAGCTTCTTATTTCCATACTGTTCATGCCAAAAACAGAATTGCTAGTCGAATTCGTATTACGAGCTCTAAAAAAAGGAATTCTGTTTTAGGACACCAGATTTTAGCCGGGCAGCCATCGTATTATGAGGTGTTATTTATTTGACATTTATTTTACGGCCTAAACTGTCAAAATGAGCAATTTTGAAAAAGCTGGTCTCAGGTAGCTTTTTCATAATTGATAATGTTTATTATCAGCTTCCGGAGATTTTTGTCACATTTAATGTAACTAGTTGATAAAAAGTCTCGCTGCCAAACCTGATGAAAAAGCATAATTTTTTAATAATCTTTTTTTATGTATAAAAAAATTTAAAGTACAATGAACCTTCTTTTTACCTAACATGAAATGATTATCTTCGCACTAATCTCAAAATTTCAAGCTTTGCTCCTCAATGCAAATCGCAGGTCTCGTCAATCACCTTTCTTACTTTGCTGCTGAGGGGTCTTTTATAACTGGCTAATTCCCTGACAGCCATTTGAGGGGCTGCCACTTTATTGTTGCAAACAGTTTGGTTAGGCAATTGTAGCTACTTGCAATTACAGCTGGTGTCGATCACTTGGGCGGCATCGGCATGTAGTTGTAATGTGCGTCTTCGCTAACAATGCAGGCACAGTTTTATTAAACTTTTCTTTTGCGTTTAGAGTCCGACGGCTTTTCGCAATATATTCAACCTTTTAGGGTGACTAACTATATTTGTAAGAGTAAACTTTATTATAATAAATCATTTTTTGGTGCATTATCGAGAAGCTTTAACACTATAAAAAGTATAAAACTTGCTTGTTCACGTTAACAACAAAGTACTTACAAGCAAAGTACCCGCCCGCCATGTCAAGTGCGTTCGAAGCATAAATCCCTTTGTTTCTAGGAATTCTAGGTAAAGTTATATTTTTTTCCATATAGGGGTAAATAAAAAATAAATTCACTCACTTCTTGATAAGTTTTGTTTAGTTATTAAATATTTGTATAATTTACTTCGTGCTAGTCGCAAAACAAATCACGAAAATGCAAATCTAAAAATGAATCACATTAGTAAAAATCCGTATATTATTTTCAGAACAACATCTTACACATGTGTTATAAAAAATGAAAAATGACCAGAGGCAATAAACAGGCAGCTTGGACAGTCTTCTATTCTGTAAACAGGGGGCTGTAATACCAATTTAAGCTAGTCTGGTTGTCGACGAAAAACAGAAATGACTGAAACCAGAATATTTTCCTAAAAGCTCATAATAGGCCCCCTGATGGTAAGCGGGATCTGAGACCCATAGACATTTGAATTCTCAAGACTATACAATCTCAAGGCTGCAATCATAAAATTTCAAATACGTTGCTACCCCTGACTAAGTTGAAATGCTTATATAGTGGTCATAATCCAGATCTGTAGAAAGAAAGACAATTTGTATAAAGACAGGCAATTTATATAACAGTTTACATTGTTATTAGAAACCGTTGTCAAGTGAGGTCTCTGTCCACCACCAGCCCTGTGCTCTGAGCCCCGCAGTTCGTTGTAAAAACTCGCGACACACGGGTCCCGCGCTGGACGGACGGGGGGAGGCAGGGAGGGGTTAACTGATAAACAATGCCAGCCGACCGACCGCTGAGCGGCCCGCGGTTGCGTTTAGAGGGTGGACGATGGAAATGAACTCTACTCCCCGAGGCGGTTCCGTGTAGTCTACATCGTAAGATGATGAGTTTTGTTTGTTCTCAGTCTTATTGCTTTAACAATTTCAAGACATAGTGAACGTCTATAAGCATAAAACAGGTTTGACTGCAGACATGTTCAGTTCCAGTTTCCAGGCTTCGGGTGCTTGATGTGGCGCACTAGATTGTTGCCATTGCACGCGAGTTGTTGTTGAGCAGAAGGCGTGAGCACGCGTGCTATCTGATGATGTGGAGTTTCCGAGAAATAATAATTATGATGATAATTTACTCAGTGCGTGATGGCGTTAGTCGTCTTCTATGCTCACTCGTTGACGAGGTCCCTTAGGAACGGTTGAACTCAGAAGCTGTACATTTTATACGTCTCCGTGACAAGGTACAAAAATGCACCGGTAGTTCGGCTGTACTTCAAAACTTGAATAGGGACCAGGAAACTCCGAGAAAAAACTAAAAATATAGACGCAGAAATCTTGAAACCCTTTGATCTCGGACGGAGCGTCAGCGCACCCGCTCGCTCTCGGCCCGCGGAAACTCACTTAACTATTTGCGGTGGGCACCCTTTCAACGTCGAGCCGTATTCGACCGCTCGCGGTCAGAGCCCTAGTCGGGGACCGGGGCGACACGGGGTGTGTGAGACGAGTGGCAGCCAGCCCGGTTATTTGCTTGTAAGCCAGAGGCTGTGGTCTGTCGCAGAAACGGTGTGTCAGAATCCTAGTACCCAAGCATAATAAAATGGTAAACTGTAGGGTTTTTTTTTGGGACAAATACAATAGCTTCCTAACATCTATGTACATTTTATAGGGAACCTAAAAAAAACAGGGGGTTATCTCAGTTCGCGGGAATTTTTATTTCTATTTGTGTAATAAAAGGACATAGATCTTTTTCCGAAATTAAAATTAATATTAAAATCATTTATTTCATGTAACATGACGCATAAAAAGCACAGCATTTAGATCTCATACAAATTGATCTAGTCCCAAACTAAGCTCTAGGCTTGTACAGCAGTTAACGTCAAAAGTAGATACTGACTTATTAGTGTATGTCTTATTTTTTGACATTTGCTTATGATTATTATGCTTATCCTGAAAAAACTACAAGGTTCAAAATTGTGTTTCTACCTACTACTAGCCGTACTAGGAAGAAGAAGACGAAGGAATCGGTCATCTGGTGCAAAACACGAAACAATAGGTAACCATACAATGAGACACAGAGGGAAATTCACTGAGAATAAAATAATTAAACAAATTGTCGTGAACATAATGTAACTTTTGCCTTAATTTATTTATCCTAATTTTATCATCAAAATATTGTAGCCTATGTCGTTCCCACAACCAAATCGAATCAAACGACACCAAACTCTTCAAAATCACATCACACAAAGGAACTTAAGTACATACCCACATAGGTACATCCATACGTACATAAGCGCGAAATGAATAACCCACCTTCACGGTGAGTCGGGTAAATACGTAGAAAACATCCAGCCTCTCATGCTCCTATGCCCGCCATTTCAACGGTAGTTTTTATCCCCACAATCGGAAAAAAAATGTGAATGTTGCTATAATAAATATATGCCCATAACCGTATCACACAGAGTTCAGCGGCTCCGTAATAATACTTAAACTTCTTTCACATCAATCGTATTTCATTCGTGGAATTGGTTGAACGTTCAAGGGCGTTCAGCCGAATACAGCGAGTTACGTGTCCCCGGCAGTGAACGTGTTAACGACGCAAAGAGCCAGTCAACCCGTAAAATGCCGCGAGAATACCATAATCCCTCTCTTTCAGTCCAACTACAGTGATATGATGCGTCATATAGACTTCCGCAGCCTTTTTTTATTTAGCTATGTGATCTCAGCAAGGAAACAATCTACTACATTCCATCAGTTGTAGCGACGACTATGCTTATGATATATCTGGAAATTAGGCATTGACGCGAAGTTCGGCTTTCTTATGAATAGAAGGTATTTCAGAAGACGGATGTAATGGCTCGAACCCTTGAATAATATACGACACGTTACGTTTCCCGTGGGCTGAATCACTCTACCATCTGTGTGCTGGAACAGACGGAAAAAAGATTTTTCTTTGTAAGCTGACATGAGCTGTCACAAAATTCCGACATGACGAGAAAACGGAAATCCTACGCGCGATATGTTCAGGGTATTGAACAAAAAGAAATTGAAGAGATTTTACGGAACACCTAAAAATTCCGCATTTTTTCCGATTTCGACTAAACCCGACTTAAATATGACTGGCAAATTTTAATTATGTATAAAGGCTGGGCAAAGGCCACCCTTCTAATTACGAGCCAAAATCAATAAAATTTCAAAAACTTTGCCAATTTAAATAAATTCGAAGTTTAATATTTAAACCATCTGAAACAGATAATCTGTTAACAGATAATAAACTTTTTGTGTCCAACGTATAATTGTAATCTGACTTCTAAATGCTTAAATTTACTAATAAATTAATTGAATTTAATTGAAATGAAAACATCTGTAATTACTAGAACCTTAATTATTTTGAAATTCAGCAGGTCTGCCAGCGCTCGCTGAGTTGACTTTAATATTCAGAGCGCTCCTTATGTTGTTAGCTGTAGGTATGTATAGTATGTATGTATGTAATAAATTTATTGCACATGAGATACACAAACAATACAATATAAGCATAGGTAAAGTCTATGTGCGGCAAGCGGCCCAGCGCCGATCGCTAATCTCCTCCAAAAACCTCGTTTCCCCCAAAAAAACCGTTTAAAGCGAAATGGGACGCGGTATATGATTTCGCTCCGGCGCTCCCAGCCATCGTTTAAGCGAAACTCATCGACGCGGCTCCGGCCACCAAGGTATTAGCGTTCAGATGCAACGTGCGTAGTGTACGAGTAACGACACGAGCGGCCCCATCGGTGCGATCCGGCTTTCTATCCTACTGTCCTATCCTGACTCTTCCTTGTAAAACGAGAGCTCCTGATTACTTCGTGGAATGCTGAATATTGTTTTGTTTATTCTCATCGCCTTTAGCATTTTTATTAGCCCATTAGCATTATTATTCTCATCGCCTCTTACAACATCCACGGGGAGACATGGAGTGGGAAGTTCTAATCCGGCAACCACACGGGCTATTTTTAAATATAAATGTAAAATAAAAATAACATCTAAAGCCTAAAATTAATGAATGACATCTGAATCATCAAGCAGGTTGCAGCCTGCGATGTAACTTAAATTATGTCTAAAATAATTCACAGTTTCCTGAAATATTGAAATAATCCCGAACGGCGGCGTGCGTCGTGCACCGATCTCCCGGCCTCGTAACGGTGGCGAGCCAGGAACGCCTGGCTGTAAGGTTTATGAGCTCGAGCGCGGGATTTCAAATGTTTCGTCATAGAGTCATGATGACTATTGCATTAACTGCTGTTCTTTTTTTTTAACAACTGGTGTTGTTGCCGAGCTCACAACAGACGAAACATGCTTGTTAGCTAGATAGCAGATGATCGCCCCACAACGACGGCATGGCTTGATCAATAAATAAGTCGCTAGGTCCGAAAACAAACACTGCTCTCCTATAAATGCTAAAACGAAATAACTTAACCGGATCTAATCGAATCGGGCCACACCCCCTATTTTTTTAAATAAAGTATCTACGAGAGTATAGGCTTCGTATAACAATACTTTGTTAACTTTCATTAAACTTCAAAGTAAATATATTACGATTAGCAGACGCTAATATTTATCCATTTCTCACAATTCAAACAACTCCTCGTCTTTTATTTTGTAGATCAACTATTTCAGCAGCGTTATTAAAAATACGCCGAAAATTAAAAAAATATTATAACCTAAAATCACAAACAATCTTCCACTAAGTTATTACAGAAAGCTTTTAAATTCTCTTATTAAAGATTATATTGAATCTTCTCGATTGAATAATAATGCAAATGAGAGAGATCCTCGCATCGCGGACTAATTATCGCCTCGGCGGAGTACAAGAGTTGGAGTTTAGGGAGAGGTTGCAAGAGCGGGAGACTCCACGCGGCTCTCTCGCTCCCCCGGGACGCAATCATTACACAATTATTATATTTAGTAACCATTTGGACCAATCAAAATTGGATTGCTTTGATATTGGATATTTTGGCAATTTAAACAAAAGTAATGTCGGCTAAATTTAAGTTGTTAATAATGTCAATGATATTTGTTTGATCGTTTCCATGTACAAATTGCTATTTGGTCAGCGAGATTTACCCTAATGGTCAACCAATCGCAATTCTGAACAACTCGGACATGTATCGCATTGAATCCATAGAATTTAAAACCACTTTTTGTTGGTTGTTTCAGAGTATATGTTAATTGATATTGCGAGAAGCAATATTAAACTCTGTGAAAACAAACTGCCAATATTTCGGTCACCGTAATTGAATGATCGAAAGGAAATGCCATGAAAATTACTCTCTCATTCGTTACTTTTATTTTACGCCGTAAATTTTATATAAAAATGGCGTTTTAACTTTTTGCCTCTCACAGGACAATGCGGTAATTTCGCCGCAGTCAGCTCTCTCCGAGCTTGTGTTACACTTTGTTTTAACTCATCTTGTTTTAAAAGCCATATTCTCTTATGTTTTAGACGAAAAGGGCTGCTTTAGCATCAATGTGGTAGGGATATGGTTTAAGACAAAATGGAAAGAGTCCCTGGCCGTGGGTCATATTGCAAATCAACAAACGACTCAACCATGTTAAATTTTAATATATACTCAGGAGCAAAAATACCGGGTCAGAGTACGTTTTTCATACAAACGAGACTATTTTGAAGCCTCGGTTGCTCGCCAGGAGTTGTTTTGAGTGAGGTTGAATGGTGGATACTCCGAGGTACAATAGAGGAGGTGAAAAGTTCTTAAGATACCTAACTGATGGCACAATCAGTTAACATCGCAGCGGGAGAGTTTGGGTCAGCACTTGGATTTCCTAACATTTTATTGCCATTTTAGGTGTTTTTCTGAACTTGCACAATTCCGGCGTTAACCGCAGATTCATTCAGTTGGGTATTCTAGGCACTCTGGAAGTCCTGTATCGATGATCGGGGTATTCATCATCAGATTTCCCTAAAAGCATTCCATGGCGAGGAACCAAGGCTTCGAAATAGCCTCTTTAGTATGAAAAACGCACTCTGACCTGCTCGTTTTTAACTACTGAGCGTACTTTCCGTTGATGAGTAAATGTGCTGTTCCACGGACGTGTCGAAACGTCGAGACGAGGCAAAATGAGAGGATTAAGATCTTGCCGGCTCATTTTTACCAAAGAAATACATATCGCACGCTTGCGCTTGATCACAGTAATAATATCGAGCTAGCTCGCCCGAGCACGCACTGCGCCGCGCCAGCCATCGCGAGAATCATGTTGGAGAATTCATAAACGTGCTGATTTAGATTAATACGACTTAAAAATCGTATCTAGCGCATCCTCGCCAACCCAGCTCCTTTCCAAAAAAGATGCGCTAGGAGAGAATTGTACTAGCAAGAAACTTCTCAAACTGAGCAACTTTTCTATGGTATTTCTTGGTAACTATATAACACATTAAATAGTGTTTTCAGTAATTTCTAACCCCCCGCCCCGCTCCCGGTGGCGCAGCACCTGGGCGCGTTCATCAAACGCGGTTTATTGCCGCCATTATTAGCCGGTTATCAGTAATGAACAGTCGGATTAATGCTCCATAATGCCGCAAAGCGATTTCATCCTTATTAACTCAATAATGAATCTCGTTTTGTAATAAAACTCATGAAATAATTTGGAACCAGTTTGCCGATAAGATTACCCGCGTTTACGGAGAGCGACTTAATTGAGGAAAACTCTCAACCGAATGTTTAATGTATGAGTGGATAACAATATAATGAAGCTATATCGGGACGTCGACTGCGATTAACTTTAGAGGATAATTTATCGTTTTTAGCCTGATATTTATAGATTAACTAGCTTGTGCCCGCGACTTCGTCCGCGTAGAATTAGTAATGTTGCCATCCCACGGGAACCGTAATTTATTTCGGGATTCAATGTAGCCCTGTGTTAATTCAGTGTATAAGCAAACTCTATTCCTAATTGTATGTAACCAAATTCGTCCATCCGTTAGCGTATAGCGAAGAAGTAACAAACTCACACACGCATAGCTTTGATAATATAATGTAGTATTATGTATTTGTACTATGTATATTCTTACCAAACTGCCAATCAACCAACCGTATTCGGAGTGCTACGAGTCACATTATAACGGACAAAAAAACGTAACCTAGCTATTATCGTAGCTCCTAGCTTTGGGTATACCTATTTAACTTTGATACACTACTTCTACCCTGAAATGGGTTCAGCCCCTTAGGATGTTTTTTACAATATTTTTTATATATGAGTAGTAGTAACAATAACAAATTTTCATGTTTCTAATAACAAAAATGACGAAACTCTTATACAAAATTATACATCCCACTGTTACCCCTCAGGGGTAGTTTTTTCCGAAATCGCTGAATGTTATATTTTTAGATTGCGATTATGTGTTTATCCGGGTACACCTAAGCTATTTCCGTTTCAAACTTCATCCAAATCCGTCCATTCGTTGCAGCGTAAAGAAGTAACAAACTAACACACAAACTTTCGCAATATTAGTAAGATTAGTAGGATACTCGTATTAATATAATTAGTGGATATAGCTTCTGAACGCGTCTTCGTCCGCTTGGTTTTAGATTATAGTTACACCCTCGGGAATTTTAAAATTTTCCGGGATGAAAAGTAGCCTATATGTTAATCCAGGGTATAAGCTATCCTCCATCCAAATCCGTCCAGCCGTTGCAGCGTGAAGAAGTAACAAACACACACACACACAAACTAGGATATGAACGTCTGACCTATGTTAGGGACCAAGATGGCGGTGGCGGAATGATTTGGACGTGTTTCAAAGCGACTGATGCAATTAATAGGGATAGATGGCGAAGAATAAGAGGCCTTGGCTCTAGAGTGGAGCGCTAATGCAGCCCGTATTAACAAAAAAAGGACGTCTAACAATCAGTGTTACAGGGACGCCTCGCGAGTGTTGACTGTGCATTGCGTGGTCACCTCTGCGTCGCACTCCATCTAAATTAGAACGACGCCACACGATGCGATGGAACACTAGCGTCGCTCTATGTTGAAATCACAGCTATGCGACGCGGTCGTGTGGCAACGCTCTAAATAGACGTTAAACAAATTATCATTTTAATTTCCTTTGCCCATTGGAAATTGCAGCCAAGTTGTGGATTCATTTACATCTATTGACGTGTTAACTAAAACTTTAAACAAATCAAGCCAGCCTTGTTTTCTTTCGGTGTTTAATAGTTATTGACATTAAAGCTTTTGTTGATGTTTCCTCCGCGCTACAACATACAAGTACAATATGCAAGTGATACTCCTGGTGTTTACGTCAATATGCCATAGGAACTATCAGAGGGGCCGCATGATTGATTGTAACGGACAAGGTATAGAACTTCTACACAGCATGTCTTGGTAGCCGAGGGAGGATAATTGCTTTATGGTCTGTTCGCACAGGCTTTGCCGTAAGACCGCCATCTCAGAGGGTTCTCTTTGATGTTTAGGCAGTTGCATTACATTATAGCCTCTGTGCTGCGGGTCCCGCCGCAAGGCCTTTTCGCGTTCCTCCCACCGCAGCCGCCACATGAATATTCTCCTCGGGCGGAGCCCATAAATAAACATTCAAACGCATTTAGTAAGCGGATTTTCCAAAAATTAACTAAATGGACTTAATTATTGGAGATTTTTTCATTCCCGGCATAAGGAAACCCATTAGTTACCGTTCAAAGAACGGCGGAAAAGAAAGAGTAGGCGGCGCCGAGGTTTATGGGCATTTGCTGTTCATAATAAAAGTAAATTATTACCGTCGAGGGTATATTTATTTGTTAGTAATTCGTGGCTGAAATATCATTAGGATTACGAGCTGTTACAGCTAGCGGCCTGCGCGGTAGCGGTGTACTGGTCCGGAATGCGAGCCCTATTGGCGGGCGGGGTGACTGTCGAATAGCGCGCGTTACGACGACGTTACTAGTAGCTGTGGGGATTATTGAATACTTGGCTATCTGAAATAATGCAAGTAATTTGCAACTAGTTCAAAAAACCGAAATGGAAATTATGCGAATGCAATACTCGAAACGACACCCAAAGTGTAATGGGTTGGTGCTACCCATTACACTTTGGGTGTCGTACAAGGCGACTAATGTCTGAAGTAGAATAACCTAAGCTTCAATACACCAGAGAATGGGCAGCAGCGTTCTCTGGTATATGTTTTTATATTCACTGCGATCGCCAACCCGCCTGCCCAGCGTGGCGATTAGGGCATTACCTCCCAATATGATGAATGACAGACACACCAAATCAATGGCCCCCAGTTCCCGGCCGCCCCACCAGGCTTGGCTACGGTAGCGGTCATAGCGTCGGTGAGGCACGGGGTGCTAAGAATCCCCGGGTTACGAACGGCTACCACCACACATTGAACTTGGCTACGTATAATGGACGAACTCTGAGGCTTGACGAACATCTAGCAGAATTGGAGGTAGAGCTAGAAAAAATACGATGGCATGTTCTGGGGTTATCAGAAGTCCGAAGAGAGGGGGAGGACACAGTAACCTTGGAATCAGGCCATCTACTCTACTTCCGAGAAGGTGACAGCCTTTCCCAGGGCGGTGTCGGCTTTCTCGTCAACAAGGTCCTCACTGGCAACATTGTGGATATATCCAGTGTGTCGTCAAGGGTAGCATACCTCGTACTGAAACTGACCGAGAGATATTCTCTTAAGGTCGTGCAGGTATATGCGCCGACCACCACACACTCGGATGATGAAGTGGAAGCCATGTACGAAGACATAGACAAAGCCCTACACAACACCTCGAGGGCCCACTTCAATGTTGTCATGGGGGACTTTAATGCCAAAGTGGGAGTACACACGAACACCGAATCGGTTATGGGGCCACATGGTATTGGCAACAGGAATCACCGGGGGCAGATGTTGGTCAACTTCCTGGAACGACAGGGGCTATTCTTGATGAATTCGTTCTTCAAGAAGAAGCCCCAGAGGAAATGGACTTGGCGGAGCCCCGATAACGTGACCAAGAATGAGATCGACTTTATCATGACGGATAAGAGGCGTATATTCAGAGATGTCTCTGTGATAAATAGGTTCAACACCGGAAGTGATCACCGACTTCTACGAGGTACTCTGAATATAAACTTCAAGCTAGAACGCACCCGTCTGATAAATTCCACGCTCCGACCTACCCTGCTCCAAGCCATTGCTGGCTCCGAAAGATTCCAACTGGAACTTCAAAACCGATTCGATGTGCTGGAAACCGAGCGTGATGTTGATGAGAACTTAAGCAGGGTAATGGAAGTCGTGAGGGATGTGGGTAACAGGTTTTGTCGGAATAGGCATGCGGGCAGGAAGTCCAAACTTTCAGACGAGACTCTGGAACTCATGAGGGAGAGACGCGTAAACACACAGGCTAAGGCGGCAGATCAGCGAGCACTCACGAGACATATTCGAAAAGCGGTACGGCGGGATCTTCGGAGTTCCAATACACGCCTCATTAAGGAGGCAATAGAACAAAACCGAGGATCCAAAGTATTCGTGAAGCGTCTCGGGAGAAGCCATATGTCTAAGCTGACTACCGCCGACGGTCGTGTCGTCTCCTCTAAGCCAGAGATCCTCACGGAAGTGGAAGACTTCTATGGCCAGTTGTATGCCTCGCAATCTCCACTACCTGAACCCGTTCCTTGTGATCCACGAGCTGCTTTAGTCCGACACTATACCGACGAACTTCCCGACGTCAGCATTGGCGAAATTGAGCTGGCCCTCAAACAACTAAAGAATGGAAAAGCCCCGGGTGAGGACGGAGTTACAACTGAGCTGTTAAAGGCAGGAGGAACTCCTATTCTTGGACAGCTGCAGCTTATATTTAACACCGCTCTCCACGAAGGGAGAACTCCAAAGGCGTGGAGCAGGAGCATGGTAGTTTTATTTTTCAAGAAGGGGGACAAGACCCTTCTCAAAAACTACCGCCCTATATCGCTCCTGAGCCACGTCTACAAGCTGTTCTCGAGGGTCATCACAAACAGGCTGACGCGACGGCTGGACGACTTCCAACCACCAGAGCAGGCCGGGTTTCGCGGAGGTTTTGGCACCATAGACCACATACACACTGTGAGGCAGATTATACAGAAGACCCAAGAGTATAATCAGCCTCTGTGTCTCGTTTTCGTGGACTACGAGAAGGCCTTTGACTCTGTCGAGACCTGGTCTGTTTTGAGCTCCTTGCAGAGGTGCCAAGTGGATTTCCGATACATCGAAGTGCTGAGAAGTCTGTATGACGCTGCCACTATGTCCGTCCAAGTACAGAGCAGTCAAACAAAACCGATTCCATTGCATCGAGGAGTAAGACAGGGGGATGTCATATCCCCGAAACTGTTTACGAATGCATTGGAAGACGTCTTTAAGACTCTTACCTGGAAAGGACGGGGCATCAATATTAACGGCAAATACATCTCACACTTAAGGTTTGCCGATGATATCGTAGTGTTTGCGGAATCGCTGCAGGAAGCTCAAGAAATGCTGTGCAGCCTAAATGAAGCCTCCAGACGTATTGGTCTCCGGATGAATCTGGACAAGACGAAGGTTATGTTTAATGACCTCGTCGTTCCGGGACCAGTAATCATCGATGGCACACCTCTCGAAGTTGTCAAGGAATATGTCTACCTCGGGCAACTAATGCAGTTAGGTAGATACAACTTCGAGAAGGAAGCCGATAGGAGGATCCAATTGGGCTGGACAGCGTTTAGGAAGTTGTACCACATATTTTCGTCGGATATACCGCAGAGCCTGAAGACGGAAGTCTTTGACCAGTGCGTCCTACCTGTGATGACGTACGGAGCCGAGACGTGGACACTGACTGTGGGGCTAGTCCATAAGCTTAAAGTAGCTCAACGTGCTATGGAAAGAGCTATGCTCGGAGTCTCTCTGAAAGACAAAATTCGGAACGAAGTGATTCGTCAGAGAACCAAGGTGACCGACATAGCTCTGAAAGTTAGTAGGTTGAAGTGGAAATGGGCTGGTCACGTATGTCGCAGAACGGATAACCGCTGGAGTAAGCGTGTTTTGGAGTGGAGACCGCGTCTTGGCAAACGTAGCGTGGGACGCCCTCTGGCCAGATGGCGGGACGATTTGCATAAGAGAGCCGGCAGCGACTGGATGCATAAAGCATTAGACCGGGCTCTGTGGCGTTCCTTGGGAGAGGCCTATGTCCAGCAGTGGACTGCAGCGGGCTGATGATGATGAATACTCGAAAATGGCCGCTAATATTCGATAAGGTTCAGTTCAGAAATCACGAGACACTAAGTCAATGAGTTATAGAATGTGTTAGTCTTTTTAACGGACTTCAAAAACGGAGGAGGTTTTGTGTTCCGGTGTTTGTGCACCGATTTCTCCGTCAATTGTGAACCTTTTTTTTGATACTTCTGAGGTTATCCAGTTGTCATGAAAACGGTATCTGATGAAGGGAACTGTGAGGAATTGAGGGAACCCCTTATCGGCAAACACACAGCGATTTTAATATTTTCAGTAACAAGTCTAGCATTTGCATTCAAATAGTGTCATATTTTGATGAAGTGACTTGATGACGTAGAGCACTGATGACCACCGGAACTCCTTAACAGTACACTCTAGGGGTAGGACAGAAAAGATGACGAGGAAGTGGGGTGCTCTGATTCGGTTTTTCAAACATTTAACCACTTAAAGCAAGCATACAATGTAAGCACTTGCACACGACTCAAGTGAGTGATTGATTGCTGGTCATTTACTAGTTTTGGGGGCCATTTACTAGAACTTCGTGGTCATTTACTAGTTTTGGTGGCTATTTACTAGTTTTGTTGGCCATTTACTAGTTTTGGTGGCCATTTACTAGTTTTGTTGGCCATTTACTAGTTTTGGTGGCCATTTACTAGTTTTGGTGGCCATTTACTATTTTTAGTAATTTACTTTAATATAATAATGTGACGATCAATATTTGGACTACATTTTTAAATTAAACGGGATTAACATATTTGTGGCCGTTTACTGATTTAAGGTCAGTCAAACTGAAGTCGGCGTCCCACAATATTTTTAACGAAAAGCCAATCATTTTAAAAGTTATTTCTTGCGTATTCCAATATAACATTTAAATATCATTGGACCCATCGTGAGCTTTACGGTGAGCGTCGCGCCGCGCAGCCGCCGGTGTTAGCGGCCGTGTTATCGGACCGGAATGCTGCGCCATACTAATGAGTTCTGGCTAATAACATAATAACCATACATTACAGTAATTAAACCACATGCCACTAACCTCAACTAATGGTATTTGATTAAGGGTCATACGAGCTTTGTTCTATTCGATTACCGTAATACCAGCTCAAGTTTAAAGATTTGTATCTATGGCGCATACATCAACACTCACTTGTGTGGTAGATACATTTGTTGACACCGATGTACGTCTACGTCACTTGCTTTGGACCACGTTGTATAAATCACACGCATGGCTCCTCAATTTTCAGTTTTGTAGTTCTTGGTTGAGAGAGCGTTAACCACGTTGTTAGGTCTGCTGGTGGGCTGTATTGCTGTGTACTAAGGTATACCGGGGCGTGCTCAGGTGTATCGGGTTGTTGGTGTGCGCGGCGGGCCCCAAGCTGCCGGAGTTCAACCTGCTCGACTGGGCTAAGCGGCTGTGCCCGATGCACGTGGGAACGGGCGGGTGCCGGGCGGGTGCGGGGCGGGGCGGGGGCGTCGAGCCGTGCCGGATAAGGTACTTACAGGCTTGGAGATACATCGACAGTTTACTTGTATAGGTGAGGCGAATTATTTATTTATTTATTTACCCATTAAGGCACAAAAAAAGGACAAATGGTGGACTTAATGCCTAATGACATTCTAAACCAGATAATTATACAGAAACTAATGTAAGTGGTGCAAAAGAAAGACAGAAAATAAAGCAAAGAACATATTTACAAAATAATAATACTTCACGCAAAAGGTACTTACAAAAGGTAGTTATTTACACGATATACACACATAGCTTAGGATACTGCAATATAATAAATGTATTCTTTATTAAACACTATGGTTATTGTATTAATGTATAGAAATTTATATAATTGTATTTTATAATATTTTATTGTAGTGTAATAGTACTTGTACCCATGTTCTATAATCTATGTTTAGCTGATTTCTTTAAGCACTAACCTTTGACTTGTTTCTGTTTGGCCAGTTGGTTGACTTGTAGAAAAGGTCTTAAGGCATTAAGTTTGCCTTTTGGATTTATATTAAAGTTTAAGTAAATAAATAAATAGTTATTACATTAACAGCATTGAAAGTAATAATAAAAAATTACAAACTGAGCCAGCAGCCCGCCTTAGATCGACACCTCAAAATCAGTCTAGTTAAGTATGAGACAGAGATAAAACATCATTATATTTATTTATACATGATGAAAAACGCATCGCTTCCCGTGGAATATGACATTGAGGAGTTCGGGTGGTAATCTATGGTCTTCATCACCACTTTCCTTTCCCCAATGATGCTTTTAAAAAGCAAATGATTGAGTTAATATTGAATTGCTAGTTTCTTTGTGCTTATTAATTTTGAAGAGTTCCGAGACTTCGTCCTGGATTTTAACATCAGCCCGCACCATTTGTAATAATTATAATTTTTATACGGTAGGTACCGAAGTCCTTTTTAACAAAAAGAGAATAATGGAAATTTGGTTCACCAGTTAATACTGGTGCATAGCCATGACCACAAGATAATTGTTACTAAATATACATACACACTAAAATTATTAATTTACAAAATACATAAGTTAATGGACCAATCTCGTCGGTTTCTGCAAGTTATCGATTCAAATTAAATTCAAATTCAAATTCAAATTTATTTATTTGTCAAAACAGAGGTTATAAATTAGGTGCTGTTTAAAAGTAATATCGTATCACTATGTTTTACCCTTAGGTGTAAGTAATAACTAAATTTAAACCTAGTTTAATGCAATCATACATGCATTCATAATTCAATAATTAATTACTTAGTTACTTACGCTATGAATAATTTAGCTATAGGGTAGATGTTGATTGGGATCTATTTAAATGTCAAAGATTACATTCATAAACTAAAATACTTTAAAAAAAAACGTTTTAAAATAGTGTAAATTATACTAAACCCTATTGTCACTTAAGAATCCTTTAACAGAGTAATAATATTTCCTTAACAGTAGTTCGACAAGGGTTTCCTTAAACAGTTTAATTGAAAGTGACTTCATGCCATTTGGTATTTTACTATAAGTTACTGGAGCCATACCAAAGAAATTCTTACGATATAGAGCAGTGGTACTTTTATTGATTCGCACCTTGTACTCATATTGAGATCGGACACGACATGCGCGTCCCTGAGATACAGGGACAAACAAATGGGAACTGGCTTTTACAATTGTTGCCACCTCCAGAATGTACAGTGACGGAATGAATTTAAAGATTTGAATGCAGGAACACAGCTTTCTCTCAGTGTAAGTCCACACATGGCACGAATGCACCTTTTTTGGGCTCTAAACGCTATTTCTTTATCTATTGAGGTCCCCCAAAAGACTATTCCATATCTCAGGCGTGAAGCTGCAAGGCCGTGAGAGGCAGTTAATAAGGCTGTATGGCTAAACGCGATAAGTTCCGGAGAGCAGACGCAGTTTCATTCATTTTTTTGCAGACTTCCGTAACATGGCTTTTCCAATTAAGTTGATTGTCCAGTTTTATTCTTGAAATAATCGATTCGATGACTTTTATTCAATAACAACAATGAGAAACATGAACCAAATACATTTCTGTTAGTGTTGGAATTCTGAAGTGATGAATAATAAAGTATGGTACTAATCTAGTAAGGTACTTTACTACTGAAAACAATATTGCCCTCGAGCAACCGTCGGGTCACATCGCCTTGGTATCGTGACTGTGACGAGTCTAATTCGTCACTGAACATCTCCGCAAACAACTGCCGAGACTCCAAATACGGGCAAGTATAGCACGAGCTTCAAGTCGGGCCAAGAAGTAATATAATAACGATAAAGACAAACAACAGATTCTCAGGCTGCGCTGCCTCAGCCGAACCTCAGAGACATCTCTTATATCGCGAATATTTGAAGGCCCAAAGTCTTTCTGAGGTAGTTCTGAAAATAATAATGTTGTAAACAATGACGACAGATTTCGTTTTACTATGTTTTGGAAATTCAAACTAAGATCAACAATATTGTGCGGCGAACGTTTTGAGCACCAGCTTAGTTTTAAACTTTGTCACTATGTCACGCGAAATTGTTAGGAGTTAAACTGAAGTAAACAAATAATAATGGATCTAACCTGTTTGAGTTTAAAAACGACTTAGAATGGAATAAAGTGATACTTACTCCTCTTGAAAGATTAACGAATTGAATTAAAAGATTGATTATCCCAGAGAATCTTCTTGATCATAAACCATTACTCGATACGTTTATGAAGTACTCGATGGACCAAATATACAACAACGTTAATAATGACAATACGAATACCTTATTTAACCTCTATTAGACAATGTCAAATATAGCCGCAGATAAATCTCAACACGGTGTGCTCATAACGCCGCACCTCAAACGGCCCGCGGTTCAAAATTATAACAAACCTGACTTACGCTCATGCAATATGCAGATGGCGCCGACGCCGCTTGTTGTCTAGCGGGTCACTCCGAGCACTGAACAAAGCTTTTGCAACCTCATCTCTCTCGCTCTTTAGCGGTGACCGAATTGGGAAAATGAGACAACATAATTGTAGATTCTGGCTTAATTTTTGGAGTAGCCCCCCTGGATCAGCTGCGCTCGTAAAAACTGCCATTTGCTAAGTCGAGGTCTGCCGCGGAGCCTCGCTCCTTACACGCGGGATGCTAAGCCGCAGGAATTTTACCAAAATGAGGTTCGAGTGCAAACTATGTTTAATATTTTGTATATTATTCAAGGAATTGAGATTAGGATTGCGCCGCGAAGAAAACGCTTCAACTCGATGAATACCAGCTCTATTCAATCCTGTAATTCAGTTTTGTTGTCAATCGCCAAGTGTTGCCAGGGACGTGTTATTGTTGCTAGGAGCACGACAGTGGTTTTTATTTATTACGACGGTTCACTCTGCGCCACAATAAAGTATTCCTCGGAACACTATCACGTTGAGCGCGACGTACGAAGAAATAAATATTCTTCGTACATTTACAACTCTAACAAAGAAAGCACTTGTACCGACGCGGATGAGAATTATTCCAAAGTAATTCTTGTTTACATTCTGGCTCAAGTTGGTATTTCAGGACGGATTGCTCATCCTGTAGCGATGTGTAAGGTCTGACAATTGTTTTCACAAACATTGCCGTGACTTTTATACATTACACCGCGAAAATTTAATATCGGGCGGGCAGTTCCTGGACTAAGTTTGAATAGGAAGTTGCGCGTCCGTGGGCGTTATATCGCTGCTCAAATTGATTCGTTAACATGGGTTAATTTTGTTTCTTACGATATTTTGTAATTAATCTCGCTTTAATGTGTTATATTTATCTCTTATCGTTTTTGAGTTCCGAAGTCAAATTAGGATCCCTTATAGTTTCGCCATGTCTATCTATATGTCACTTTCACTTTTTCTCAGAAACTATCAAAGTAACAAAATTATCTACGATTAAAGAAGTAAAAACATATTTCATACCTCCCGTACAAGACGAATTAATAATATTTTTATTTTTTCTTTGACGACACGACATCGTGTGGTATAATTATATTATTGTTGGATATCTATTAAAAACTACTATGTGTATTTGGGGAACCGCCCTTAGCATAAGTTGAACCTTAAAAGTTCCACTGCCGCTAGAGTTACGTGTCCCTGGCTCACCCCCTACAGCCAGGCAAGTGTTTACATAACGTACAATCTACCAAATCGATGTTAACAAGAATGGCAGAAAAAGAACTTCATGAAGACAAAGCGCACCTTTCTCAAAAATAGCGCTGTCTTCGTTCGCGATAAAGGAAATCCACGCGAAGTCGCGCGCGTCCTCTAGTTTCCCAATATTATCTCTATTCTCACTCGGATATATTTCCCGCGAGCACCGACACAATGCGCGCAAAGAGGCGCCCGCCAATCCGAATGCCGGCGCGATACGGCGGAATCCCGCAAAGCACGTCTTCCAAACAAACAGGCGGCAATCTTTGCGCACGCCGAGCTAGTCGATATCCATTTCCACATCCGCATGGAATGCGGAGAAATACTTCCGTACTGTAGTATTGTTTAATATTCATGATGATGCAATTATTTTACGCATAAAGTGATTTTGTGCATAAACATACTGTCGTAATATCAAAGAAGGCTGCTAACTGCGTAATAATTTAAATTTTACGTGATTACCAATAGAGCATAGAATTTTTCAACTACGAGGCACATTCCAGTTAGCTGCCTTCTTCGGTATCAAGGCAGTAAAATTATTTCATTTTAGCAACTTTGAATGCCCTACAAACAATTTATTGTATATTGGTATACCTACAATCGAGCGGGACGATTAAAATAAACGAGTTTTATTGCCGTTGATTTTTAAGTAAAAATGTGAATCTAACGAGTAGTTCTAGATGCTGCTGTATAAACTGCGCCGACGATAATTTATCAGGTACTTATTCGAAATTTTGGATACAATTTAAAACAATTCAAATTAAGATAAATACCTTTAAACGTAACGGCTGTTGATCGCTTAGGTACCAATAGGATGCTTTTCCGCTCCCATCCGTGGCCGCAGTGCGCCGCAGTCTTATCCGGCGGAGGAGCGCTCGCGCTAATAATCGGAGGATCTCACCTGAAGTTTTGAAACTTAGCAGTCGTCAAATTTAGTCGTGTAATGCTTGTGATATATTAAACAACTGCATATAAACAAAGCTGCAAATATGCAAATTATTTGCTAGTTTTTACGTCAAAACCATAAATTTAAATATAAAGCAACGATTCTCTATGTATCGTATCAGTCCCGCGCTTCGACGGAGCCGTGCCCGCTCGCCGCCGCCCGGCCTGCCTGGCAGGCTGGCAGGCTGGCAGTGACGGACTGCGTGCAGTTTTCCGCTCCTTTGACTCTCGCTGAGATTTATTGACGCAGATCTAAAAACGTAAAAAAACTTACAGGCGATGTTTGCTCAGAATCAAAGCTTTGCAGTCGGATGTTGGTATGGAGCAATATTTAAACAATCCTGCCAAGTCGAAGGATAACTACGCTTACGCTTTATATTATTCATTTTTTCTTGTTGTCATTGGTTGCGTATTGAATACTTTGAGTTAATAATTGTAGGCAAGAGGCCCGTAAGTAAAGGATGAGTTATTACAAAGTGGTTTGAAAAGGATAAGCGGAATTTGGGTCCATCGTAAACAGATTAAAGATAAAGTTGTTAATTGATTCTAACATTATTATAATTATGATTTAATGGTTTGCGTATACGAATTAAGATAGTATGACAAAAAAAAGGTAGCAGCGTACATAAATTAACTCAAAAATACACAACAATCATAATTTAAATTGAATCAGTGAGCCGAGAAACGATCATCATCAGAAGGTACGATCGAACCCAGAAGTAGTTACACATTTTAGTACCTTGTTGCAGCTTTTGCTGAGCTAAACTCAACCCACCTCTTACTTGAGTACCTTGGTTGGGTACTAAAATGTTGGTAGGTATTCCTACACCTACTTCTCAGTTCAACTGCACTAGGTAAAGAAAAACACTAAACATTAATTATCTTTCTTGCAAAGTCCTTACTGCGGGAGAGTGAAATGGTTATCGAACCATCACAAGAACATTGCGAGTATCGACTCGCAATGTTCTTGTGATTTGTGATTATATTCATCTTATTTTTTCAATAATTCATACACTTTCGGGCGCTCGTTTCCCGCCCGTGAGTTCGTAACGTCGGCGACGGTAATATATTACTGTCTTGTACTCCATAATGTTTAGATCAGAATCCGCGAGCGTGGGCGGATTAAAAATCCCGGCAAAAACCCGGGACTCTGTTCCGCGCCGATGGCGCGCGTAATTGAAATTCCGCACAAGTCCTTGCGCCGGCAGCCGACGTGTTAAGGGAGCTGCGGCTGCGGAAGGGTTACCTGTTGCTGACTTAGTATTTTTATTAAGACCATTTTAAGGCGCATTGAAATACCGGCCGCCGGGAACGGAGCGGGAGTAGCAAAATGTCGCGCCACTCGCGCTGCGGGGAAGTATTTATTATCTGAAGTTTTCTAGAGGCACATTGTGTAAACGCACTTTAAATACATTTTTTAAGTAACTTATTATTTGTGTTTCGTGAAATTGTATTCATTAATTAGAAATTGTGTAGTCGTCGCATAGTAATTCGTAAAAAATAAGTAATAAGTCAAAGAAGTATGAGTCATCCGTAAATTACACATATTCACTAATCGTAAGATTTTTTTAAAAACGGCTTCTTGTCGAACGGTTGATTAAGTGTTTAGCTTAGGCAGCTTTGAGAATTGGGAATACACGTCGTATAATGTTGTTTGTACGCTATGCCGTGACAGCTTCAATTCGTCGGTTATAACCTAACTCTGCCATCGATTTAAAAACAAAGTGGGTGCGAAAAAAACACAGCAGAACTCAACAGCACGAGTCCGCTCGGCGCAGCGGCGCGCCCGCATCACTTCAGTTTATTGTCAAAAATGCCTTTGTACATAGTGAGTACTCTGGTTTAATATCAAAATGAACTTTTTTGTAAAAAAAATATTTTTTAATGCTTTTTCGCATAACACCTGGGCTCAAGGGGTTTCCAAAATACCGTAATTTAACCGAACCTAAGTTTATATTGGGCCAACGGTAATTAACTCAGTTCTACCTGATACTGCCGCCACCTCATGTTAGGTTATCCATAATATATCCATCCAACAACAAACAACCTCGATATAAACCAACTCCCAAACTCCACTTGTGTTGTATCCAAACAGCATCAAAAACTTCGGCGCGGGCTTGGTGACGTGGAGTTGGTGAAGCGGCGATAGAGGCGAGCCCGTGGGCCCGCGGCCCCGCCCGGCGCGTCGGCATGCGGGGCACGGACGCCCGTAACGGGGGGAATTATTTCAAGCACACGTCAATAGGCGACGCGGGCGCAAGCCGCGGGGCGGAGGCGGGGGGCTGCGGTAACAAGACATGTGCGTGGTTTGCTACTACGACTAACAAATACCTGCGATGAATTTCAATTCATTCATACATTTTAAGTAGAAATTTCCTGCGAATTGTTCTTGGAGAATATATACTTTAGAAACCCTTTAGTTTCCTCCTAAGTTACCCTCGGTATCACAGGTGGCAACTTGGGGCATATATCTACGCCTGCAGAGAAATAAAATAATTCAATTCAATCCTTAATTCAGTAAATGGAATGTGTCATCATACTTCCATTCTTATCCATATAACCAAGGGACCATAAACATAGTCTTTTAAATTAAGTACAGGGTTAACAACGTCATATTTTCGTGTATTACTTGAATAATAGATAAGGGAACTATGTATTTTTTTTAATAAGGACCCTGGACTGCTGTTGGCTCTTCAGATTTCAAATCATTAATAACTAGTTATTTCTATTACCGTCCAATATTAAGTAACTAAATTCAAACTCATCACTCTGTAGCGTGCATTGAGAACAACTTGCAAGCTGCAAATACACAGAGGAGGTAGCGGCGCGGCGAGACGGGCGCGTTGTGCTACATTGTCTCATTACAAATTAAATGTAGGTGTCACACTGGCAAAGGCGTGGCTGAGGCGGATTCAGTGTGCAGTGTTGCGCCGCCTCCGCCCATGACTCGGCCCGCCGCGGCCAATCCGCCGTCCCGCACATATGTCGGGCTAATGATTTGGATCGCCGCCGCCTGCCCTTTGTTCCGGATTAATAAGGAGACCACGTTTTATATAAATATCACGCAGCGTACATATTTAATATTTTCTCGCCGTTGATTCGATCTCTCTGTTGCATACAAAAGTAGTCTGTTACATGTAAAAGTTCCGTACGGCCTACTTAGTACATAAATGTCTTTTAGCTTTCTATCTTATTGATTATGATTTCTGGCGGGAACATGCTCGTTTCAAGAAAAAATGGCGAAAAAGAGGGGAGGCCATTGCCCTGCTCACTAACTCAGGCAAACAGAAACTTAATACAATTAAAGTCTGAGTGTTGATACAGTTGCTGCAATTCTATAATCCAACATTATTAAAAAGTATCTATTCAGGTTCGTTTTGACATATATTAAAGATATAGGCAAACATCCTACAAATACTATAAAAAATACTAAAAACGTATAATTAAAGCCTTTTTAGTTTAGTTTAGTTTAGTTTAGTTTATTTATTTATCAATGCAATGTTACAATATAGATTGCATTGCATGTCAAAAAATACGAAATTACATTGATAGCTTCAACAAAACATTAATACAAAATGACACTCAAATAATCATAAACAACAATGATAAACAAGTAACAAATGGTCAGTTTCCGATGTCAATACACAGAACTAATAAAGGTCAAATATCATTAATAACAATTTAAGTTGCATAATTATATTCGTCGACAGAGTACAATACAGAGTATAATGGATGTTTGAATGCTTCGTCGGATGTTACATTTTTAAGTTTAGCGGGTAGACGCTCATAGAATGTGGGACCGATGACACGCGGGTTATTAGCCGCAAGTGCCATGCGACGGGGAACTGTTCTCAAACGCCCGGTGTGACGGAGCTCCTTGCCAGGAATATTGACTCGGCGAAGGATGAAATATTATTTCTGACGATCATTATTGTTTGAAATAAGTAAACCGAGTAGTGCGTCAATATGCGGTACGTTACGAAAAGGCCCCTGCAAGAGTGCCTAGGTTTCACCCCGGCTAACGTGTGTAAGGCACGCTTTTGCATAATAAGTATCCTGTTGGCATCCATGGAGTTTCCCCATAGGAGCGTACCGAACGACATCAGGGAGTGAAAATGAGCTAAGTACACCTGTTTTAATGCATCATTTGCAATAAGCCTTCCCAGTTTACAAAAATAATAATCTAGTGAATTCCCCAAACTCAGAATTTAGTTTTCAGTGAGCTGTATCTAATAAAGACCCAGTGAGCTCAATACATCCCTAATTGTAAAAATATTACCATATATAATAAATATGGCCAATAGACTTCAAAGGAATAAATTCTTCTTATGATTAAAATACGCTGTTAACTATTTATGGACAGTACTCAAATACAAGCATGTCTTCCTCGCTAAACAGCTCACCTGAGAATAAATAAAATATCTCTTTACATCTGTTTGACTGGATAACACGAATACTTCCAAGAGACGAGAATCGCTGTACCAACTTACTCTAAGAAAAGATACAAAGACAAAAAAATAAAAAGTGATTGGGCCGGCTCGCGGCCTGCGCTCCGGACTCGGGTGTATTTTTATACATCGCCTTCGCTTCCAATAAATTGAATTCCAGTCCGTAGTTCACAGTCAATTGGCGGGCGGGGAAGTTAAATCAACGTGAGACCTCGTTACGGCGACTAGATAAGAAAAACTATCGTCATGTTGAAGTAAGTGTCTACTTAAATTGGACGATGTATTTAAGCGACCATCCACAACAGTTACATTAGACCTCCTTGATACACAGCTACACGTTAAAGTCATTTAACGAGATACTAGTACAAAAGCGAAATTTTCTCATCCTGATTTAGCAAAACGGACGCCGCTGAACAAAGCTCTACAAAGGCAACTCAAACGGGGAAAGGGGTGATTTGAATGTTAAAAGATCTCTGAGCGCCTTCCGCAGTCTCAACTGTATTGAGTATTTTAGACGCTACAGAAGGATACGCCTCGGGATACGAGAACTTACCTAACAAGGTGTTCGAGCACTTCAATGAGATGGCGTTCTCCGATTGCAAGCGGAGTCGTTTGTCTTTGGTATAAGCGAGTGTCACGTAAAGTGATAATGCATCAGACTAATAAAATATTTTCTTACTAGATTTTGCCTGCGAGTCTATCCGCGTAGAATTCATTAGTCACTTTCCCCATTTTCCTTGGATAAAATTATCTCTATGTCTCAAGGTTACAAACTATCTCTGTGCCAAATTTCACTTCGATCGGCCGAGGCGGCGACCCATACAAATTGTATAAACAATTAACCCAATCACACTTTCATGTTTCTAATATTAGTAAGGATAAGGATACGACCGATTTAAGTGACATGCCTTCACCATCTGTTTGCCAAAAAAACTCATACCTGTCTTGCGAGGGCGCATTCTAATACCAACTAGCTATCTACTTTAGCGTAAGTTTCTTCTCATTTTAGTTTCATAGGAGTTTGCGTGGCACAAAGTCTTGGCTCGCACTTAAAATATCTACTTACTTCACTTCTTCGAGTATATTTTGTTTTAAGGAGCCACGTAAAGAGTAAACAAGTTAGACGAAACCCGCTCGGTCATGATGGCGGTAAATTGCAGGAGGCGGGAAATGCGCCGCTCGCAGCCGCGAGTACCGCAGTTATACGCGCCAGTCAAAACCGAGACACACTGCTCTTGTTCCTCCTGCGGGTTCTGCAGGCCTAGTACTCATTTACTAAATATTTAATAACTATAATACAATTTAGAAAATTCCTAACTACTTGAATACTTTCGCATCTATTCCAACTTGTGCTATGTATAACTCGTAACGAAATTAGATGACTGATGGTTGTCTCATTTAGACATCAACTGCCTACGAGGCACACGCATGTATTTCGGCTTTTTTTCTAGTGCCCGGTGTCAAGTGTTCTCTCAATATCTAACTGATAGGTTATAATAGAAAGTTTAGACAAATAATATACTCATAATGACTTCAGCATGGAAGAGTATCTGAACTTACTCATTAAAAAAAAAGAGAGATTTTCTGATTCTCTTTGTTCCCATATCTACGGCACCTTATCGTCAAGACCCATTTCCCCTGAGGCTTTTTGGAGCGGAACCCCAAAGATGCATCGCCGTGCACTTTGTTTTGGTCGCCAGCCACAAAGAACTGTCGGAAAATAGCAATTTGTCAGAGGCTTCCACGAGCGGAGCCGCGATAATAACAGCGGGCGGCGCATGCGCGGCGCTCTTGTACGGACGAGCTTAACTTGCGCCTCGGTGAGTTCATTTCTTAAAAGGGTTCATCAAGTTATGGAATTTACAAATACCTTAATGTTGACCTTACTGTTTTATGTTTGAAATCTTAGTAAATTATTCTATATTTATATTTTTATGCTTATTTATTTATGCACTTGGCACGGCAACTCCCAAGTATCGACCAATGAGTGTGCGGATGATTTAAAAATAGGAAGCTACTTGGCTTTCGTTGATTTTAGGTAAGCTTGATGAAAATAACGTGGGCATTTTAAGAGTTATCATATTATAAAGTCTGAGGGTTTTGTATCGTTTACTTATATTTGTATTACTCTTGCAAATCACGTCATAATCAATTTATTGTATCTGACTAGTCCAGATGTCGTCAAAGCGCACCCACTTGAACCCCGGCTTACAAAGTATGCTTCGTGGACACCACAATAAACTTGAATAAAAAACGCGACATACCACGGGGCTTAATTAAACCCATTAGTTGCCAGTATAAACTACAATACATTCTTAACTTAGGTCCTGTACTGTTCTCTAGTTAACTGTAAACCTACCCGCAGCCTTCAGTTATCCTGTGATCATGATGGTTGCAACATCGTCGAAATAATGGGAGCACATGAAAAAATCAAACTGCGGCAAGAACTCGTTTAGTAAGTAATATAAGTTTATAATTGTTATAAATCATAATGTGTAATCAATAGTTACAAAAATTTTAACTAATACAAACCGGTACATCTTTTGTAAAAGCAGGTTATACCTAAGGAATTTTTAGCTAGGTTCAGTGGAACCTAAACAGTTCTTCTAACTTCAAACGACTAGTTTACCCGGCACTCTACTGAATGGTTCGTTGTTCGTCGCTAACTGCTCCTGGTTTTGTAAGTCATCCGCAGCGGCTTCGTTTAATCAGCATGAGTACGGAGCGCTTTGTTCGGGGCCGGCGCGGCGAGAGCAGACCCGTGCGCGGCGCAGAGGCGACACTTGAGTACGCGCAATGTAAACAATCATGGCTAACATGTTGGGCATATCTACCTATTAGTATTTATATTGGTATGAAACTACGGCGCCTTTACCAGACCGTTAACGCTAGAAACGGGGTTCGTACATTTGACAAAATATATCATTTGGCAAAAACGTGTTTATGCTTAAACCATTACATATTACTTAGGTTACATGGACTTATTTAATAAGTTAGGTTAGGTTAGACCATTGAGTACAAAAAAAAAAAATATGGCGGAACGTATCTCTTTGTGAAATGAAAGTTTGTACAATGATATACAGGGTGTCCAGTAAATAATGGATAACCTTCTACCCATCCATGGGGCACCTCAGGCTGGTCCCTAAAAAGGACTTACAGGTTTGGTAAAAGTTGCATGGTTTTCGAGATAATCGAACTTTTCTATTTTCTTAATAATTAGCACCTTGCTTCACTGTAATGACTGCCAAGGTCACAAATAAAGAGATTTTGTCGTTCTGTTTGCTGTTAAATATTCTTTAATAGTGATGCTAACGGATGTGTCTTAGAGCATTATAGTAGCGACACTAATTTCTTGTTAAACATATCTTAATTTATAACTTCACATTTTGCTTTAAAGTTTGCAACAACTTTGACTGCTTGTGGTGAAAAAAAATTGTATGAAGACCAGAGTGGCCAATATGTTGAAAAATAGTGTATCTAATACTGATTCTAAACTGGTATAACACATGGTGTTTACGTCTTTACAGATAAAGTTATTGCTGTTAGTATTCACTAAGAGCGAATTTTACCAAAACACCAAGTTATCGATAAGTAACTCTTTACTTGATTGGGTTAGTCATATCATAAAAAACGCTTCTTTTATGAAAACCAACGTCTAATTACTGCAAAATAATGAATCACAGAATACTTGAAACCTACATCAACAATAATATTTGTAAATAAAAACCGAATCTGTTTTTACGATTACATTGACGACGTTATCTAAATTCGGTTTTTATTTACAAATATTATTGTTGATGTAGGTTTCAAGTATTCTATGATTCATTATTTTGCAGTAATTAGACATTGGTTTTCATAAGAGAAGCGTTTTTTATGATATGACTAACCCAATCAAGTAAAGAGTTACTTATCGATAACTTGGTGTTTTGGTAAAATTCGCTCTTAGTGAATACTAACAGCAATAACTTTATCTGTAAAGACGTAAACACCATGTGTTATACCAGTTTAGAATCAGTATTAGATACACTATTTTTCAACATATTGGCCACTCTGGTCTTCATACAATTTTTTTTCACCACAAGCAGTCAAAGTTGTTGCAAACTTTAAAGCAAAATGTGAAGTTATAAATTAAGATATGTTTAACAAGAAATTAGTGTCGCTACTATAATGCTCTAAGACACATCCGTTAGCATCACTATTAAAGAATATTTAACAGCAAACAGAACGACAAAATCTCTTTATTTGTGACCTTGGCAGTCATTACAGTGAAGCAAGGTGCTAATTATTAAGAAAATAGAAAAGTTCGATTATCTCGAAAACCATGCAACTTTTACCAAACCTGTAAGTCCTTTTTAGGGACCAGCCTGAGGTGCCCCATGGATGGGTAGAAGGTTATCCATTATTTACTGGACACCCTGTAGTTTTCCAAATGATGATTTGGTAAAACATTAGTGAACCGAATAGCTTAACAACTTTAAATCTTTGTTAATGTTTAATAATTAATTAAAAAAAAAAAAGAAATAAAACTAAATAAGATTTTTAAATAGGTACCTGTAAAATGATACCCCACTTGCCATACTTTCTTTTGGACGGTTCACTAATCTTTTACCAAATCATTATTTGGCTAACAATGTCATTTTAAAAACTTTCATTTCGTAAAGATGTATCCACATAATACCCACCACATCATTTTATTCTTTCTGTGGTCAAAAGTGTAACTTATTTAAGAAGCCCATGTAGCCTTACCATTACATATTATTATTACATAATAATAATATGTAATGGTTTAAGCCTAATTACATTTTTGCGAAGTGAAAGCTTGTCAAATGATATTGCGTTTGTCAAATTAACTTTTGGTGAAAGTACCCTCTGTAGTGTTGTAGCTCATGTAGGATTTTTATTTTAAAGGAAAGCTAGTTTGAAGGCGGTGGATCTTAGCTAGATTCCAACTCTAAAGGGACGCATTATATCCGGGTTTCTATCTACCTATATTTAAGTGCTCTCGCTGCGTCGGAAGATGCGTTGAAGTTTTACCGTCGCGAGCAAGTTGGCTCATTATTTAGTTTCCGAGCCGCTCTAATTGTCCGCGGACTCTTCGACGAGTCGTCGATTGTCGCCGCCCGCGCCGGCGCCGCCGCGGATACTTTGTCTGGACCGACTTAAAGTGAGCACCTTTGTTCACTTTCGTTGCAGGAGAAGTTTCCAATTGGTATTTTACCATCGTAATTAATATAGATAATGGGCCTTTGTATTTTGCTTTTATTTTTCAACGACATTAAAAAGTAACGGGTTTTCGTGTTATGAGTTTTTATGGCATAGAGAAGGGAAACGAGCACGCAGCCCACCAGCCACCTATTTCACCATCTTGACAATGACAATGTACTGTGACAGGTGTTGACTCGATACACATTGCAAAGTCAACAAGCTGATACACTGCACAGACTAAGCGCTCCTTCACTTACAGACTGAAATCATTCTGCATTGAGAAATCACTCCGTTAAGGACTTCCTAGAGGGATGAGTATACGCGCCGAAAACCCGTAGGATAAGATACGCTTCCCTACTAATACAATCACCAGGCTTAGGTTTAAGTTATATTAGTAATTTAATTTTGACGGTCATTCTCCAGAATTGTGTTTCCAGTCTAATGAAGAGGTAACACATGCTAGAGTCTGTAGTGTTCCAAGATCTGGATCTCAATAACCATAACGCCTTTGTTTCTGTTCTTTGGATATATTAAACTTAATCATATTTGCTTGAGACTGGCAAATGTGAAAACACGATTAGAAACAAAATTCTCGATAATTTTATTTTTCAAACAAGACACCTTTTTTGTGTGTTTTTGGTTAAATCTTCGAAACCCTATAATCTTTACCGATGATTTTTGATTCAATAGTTGAGTATATGTACCATGTAACTTAGCAAAAAGCGCACTCCAGCCGTGAAGACGTGCAAGGTGACCCAATTCCCTGGATTACCATCAGTAACGTTATTGCCCTCACTGGCCACTAGCTAAAACATCCCGGTTCAGATCGTCAACACAACACTGCGTCCTGGAAGGATTGCACAACTAACATTGAGAGAACCTTGTCGCTCCGACTTCGATATGTTCACGAGTTACCCGACTATGGCCCGCTGTGCTAAGGACATTTTATTCAGCCTAGACTCGCAACTCATATATAAAACAAACATTTTTTTATTTTATTTTCCGTATTAAGGAAAACAAACAGCATACAATAGTACATAAAGTTATGACAAAAATGGGTAGCTCACTAGCCAACGAAGTTTTCACTAATGTACACATACACATTTGGAATCAGATTCACAATGTCAGTCACACCTGCGCTTTGTGTCCACATCACGCTACACGCTACGCTAGTATTATCCAGTACAACAACACGTTGCTGCGGCCGCCGCGCTCCTGCAGTGCCTCCGGCATGTTCGCGGAGGCGCGCACCGACTGCTCCTACACCACCCTGCGCAAGCGGCGCACGTCTATGCTCAGCAGAATGAGTGGCAGCGGCAATGCCATCCTGACCGTTGTTGCGGAGAGGCTGGATTGCCCTTACATCGGCCCCTATAGACAGTTACATGTAAGCAGCAATCTAGCCTATTAAGTAGGTAATTTATTATACCTTGATTTGCTCTTATGTATTAACAAATAGTTTATAAGAATTTGTGTACTTACTAACGAATATGAATCCATGACATTCGAAATAAACATAAATTGAATTGGATTGAATTATAAATGGAGTGAGTAAATTGATCCCATGAGAACAGTGTTTTTTTAGGGGTAAAAGGTGGCCTAGATATTTTTGTTAATCCAGGGTGGGTTAACACAATACATATGCCGGGTTGTCTGTCAAGCTAGCTTCTTCTAGTGAATAGTATGTCTAGAGGCCAATGTGGCCCTTTTTATGAGCAAACGGCTTAGGTTACGGATCAAAAAGACGTTTCAAGTCCTCTCGGGGCCCTATAATAAAATAATCCGGGGCGATGTTTATTTGCATTGTCCCGAACGGTCTGTATTCCCTCCCGGCGCAATGGCCGGCGGACACAGCCCCATTCTATTATGAAAAAAGTTTATTTGTGATTGGCGCATGTTGCCCGGGTGGGCACGCGCTGTAGGAGAGCGTGAGTGGGTGGCGGAGACCCGACGACTACTGTTCATTCAAATGTGAGTTACCTTTGAACCGCGCGACCGACGCGCTACTGCTTCATCGCTGACTAAAAGGTCAGGTGCGATTAGAGTCGCTCACGGAGGGTTTCGTAATACCCGACTCACACTTGGCCGTTTTTTTTGCATGATGTGATTTTCTTAAGGTTTAGTTTGGTTTATCTACACACCAATGTTATATTGCAACATGAATGAATTGCTTGTCCAAAAATACGAAATTAAATCGTCTATACATACTAATAATAAAAGCATACAAAAAATACACTCCAAGAAACTTACTAGTGGTTTATTAACCAACGTAAAGAAACAACAAATAAATGGTCATTTATCCAATGTCATTAAAAATATTGTTGTGAAAAATGTTAAAAGAATAATAATTTTACATCAAAGTTCTCATCTGATGTTTAAATGCTTCGTCGGATGGTAGATTTCCACACATTAATCACACAAAGTTGGACGCTTGTATGTTCTACCGTACTACTCACTGTTATTACACATGTCATATTCTGCAAAAAAATATCTGACTGTCTAGGATCTACAATTCAAAATACACAACTCGTTAAAATTAGGACGGATGGACGAACGAACAACGAACGCTTACTAGTAGAGTCTCGTTTGGCATCCTGTAGAAACAAAACCCTAAAACAAAACACGTTCCATTCAACAATCTTTAAGACAAGTGAGTTAGTAGGTAAAGCATAAAATGTCTAACGCCTCTAATCCAACCTGGCAGCACAGTCTGTAGGTATACGTCTGATCTCACACAGGTGAGAGAGATAATTGAATAAGATCACACGGAGTCAAAGTGTACCCGTCCACTTTGACTCCGTGGGATCTTTTATGCAATTATCCCCCTTAGCACTTAGTCCTTTACCTACTCCGGCGTATTCAAGAATCTCTATAGTACCGTAAACGAACAGAATCAACCTTGAGCTCTATTAGTTCTGGATAGCCAGGGCTTATGATATATACATTGTAAATAACATTCACTCGCTACATACGATGATGATATGGTTCCTTTGTCCTGACCATCTCCACACACTATCAAACAATCAAAGTACAATACGAAGTGGACCGAAAAGAAGTCGATCGTCGTTCCGACAGCTTAGAAAAACATTCGCGACGAGCAAATACGGGCGACTGTCGACTCGCGACTCGACGCTTTGTTGACAAGGGCTTGTGCCAGAGCACACAAACTACTCTACCGAACAACAATGACATATTTCCAGCCGATCTCACGTAAGCGCAACCTTATTTCTTACAGAAGAAGGTCTTTGCCTTGGTTATAAAACCTTTAAAAGTAGCAGGGTGCTTCCGGGACGTTTTACAGCTCACAACTCTCAACTGTTTTATTTGAAGATGTCAGTTAGTTCAGAGGTTCTTAGAAAAAGTTTATTTGTGCCTCTATTTACTATTGAGTAACTTATACAGGCATCGACCAGACCAAGGCTTTCCCTAAAGATCTGATTGTGTAATTTATTATAAACCACCGCATTAGAAGCCTGGTCCAAATGTTACACTTTCAAAAAATATATTCTATCCTAAGCTACTTCTCGTGTAGTACTCTTACAGAATAGTTTCTATAGTTCCTGCCATGAAGCTTTATCAGTTAATTAAGGACAAGATATTGAACTACTTTTCGCTTTCTGACTCGTTAATGTAAGGGAAACATTGCTCGCTGATTTATTCAGTGTGATTAAAATGTTAAAACCCCCATAACATTTTAATAATACGGAATCTATAAATCGGTAACTTACGGGGATTACTCTGGGTTGTAAGCCAAAAGTAGTGCTAAATTGATTTTCCAGGAGAGAAAATATTTTTCGTTATTCTCGTAAGAGGATTGACACGAGTTATTATCCCCCGCCCGAGAAACTACAGGGTTTCTGAAAATAAAGCTCAATTTTATTTCAGCATTGTTTTATTTCCCCGGCGCCATAACTAGTAAATATCAACAAAATATATTATAAGTAAATGATAATAATATATTATCTTTATCGGAATATCCTCCATTACTGTAATCCCTCGATGTTCCTTATGAAAGGGAATAAGGAATAAATAAACTTTATCTGCGCATAATGCCCATAAATCGTCGCATTGTGCGCATTCTATAAATCCTTACTTCCGTAATAATCCTCGGTATTATCATATATACATACATTTTTGTATGTATGTTCATCCTTTCCGATTGGAATCTTTGATGATTTATTGTCAAATAAGAAATAAAAATCAGCATTTTTTTTAATCCAGCTGAATGTAGGTCCTATGATAAAAAAGATAAAAGATGTTTATTCAGTAAGTAGGGCGCACGGGCACTTTTACACGTCAAAAATCTACCAGCGCTTCGCAAGAGACCACTGCTGAGAAGAAACGCCGCAAGAAAATCAACAGTCAGTCGTTTTTTTAAATACTATTTATGATATTATACAATTATAAAGCTTAACGTAGCATTATATAAAACAATGAATCTAACATAAAATAAAATAAAATATATTCAGGCGTAGCTTGAGCAGGAAAATGTGTCAAAACTCAGAATGCTCATACAGACTAATAATTAGCAGTAATACAAAAAAAAATATTACTAAAGCTATTTGAAAAGTTTTTAGCATATCATGCTGCGATATCAATGATCTTCCACAGTCGCGGTACATCCAAATGGACCCAGTTTGTTAATTGAAAATTAACATGTGTTCACTTATATTTCTATTTTCACATAGTTTTTGCCTCATCATGTATATCAATAAGTGTGTACCCGCTTTATTGAGCATAGACTTGACCATAGTCATTCATAGCGACAAAGCTGTCATATCTTTGAGGTTACGAGTTTCATACTGTTCACAGCGTGCGGACACGCAAATCATTTCGTATTTTATTAAGGTTGGGTTTGGCATTAAATGTAGTCATATAACTTCTGTGTTCATATTTCAATACCCGAGAGCCCAGAAACGTCGCTTCGAACCCGCCGTCGTAAGCTCTCGGGACAGAAGTCTACGTCGCATCGTCACCAGCGCCGGCCAGGGTCGGGTCTGGCGGTTTTCACGTTTGTTAGTCAGTGGAAGGGAGCGGAATTTCATTGAGTACGGTTGAACTAGGTCCTCAACTGGTAGTAATTTGGACTGGCCGAGAACGTTAGGCTTTAACAGAAGCTTTAGAACTATTTGGGGAAATTTTGACTAACAGCATTATAATAATGTTTTGTTATCATAATTAGTGAAGGCATATCGGTGCCTGATGGTAACGGGGATCAGAGACCTGTAAAAATATTTACACCGCTATATGAGACTCAAGGCGGATAATCTCAGGACTACAATCCTAAGACTTATTACTTTATCGTTGTTGTTATTCGGACACACGCTCATTTACACTCATGAATCTATCGGAATGAGCTGAAACAAAGCTAGGCAAAATCCTTATTCATCGATATGATTCGTCTATAACCCATAAGTCAAGGAATAATAGCCGTTATGCTGATGATATTTGGGGGCAATATTGCGCACGCTTTATTACCTCGCCTCGGCCGCATGCCAGGCCGCTCGTCTTCGAATCCTAATGTGTCTAGGATACACACAGTTTATCGTCAGTCCGTGGTCTGACGTCAGCCAGAATATATTCCATAGAGACATACAGTTTAAACTTGTGCCTAAGCGATGTTTTCAGATGGCCAGCTGTCATCGAGCACCGAGCTCGCAGCGTATTGGATCTAGTCCGAGCTAAAACGCCTAAACACACAGATAGGGCAGACATGCCCTTTGTGCGATGAATGTTACATTATTTACTAGCGACCGCGACTCGCTTCGCATCGGTTTATGTGAGTTTTCTGTAACATCCGTTCATAGACCAGAACTTATCATACATAAAATGAAACTCTTCATTAAAATAAATTAAGCTGCATTAAACTCTATTCTCGAGTGGCAGCCCCGCACCGGTGGACGGAGTGTTGGACGGCCTCCCACCCGGTGGTCTGACGACCTGGTTAGGATCGCGGGGAGCCGCTGGATGCAAGCGGCTCAAGACCGTGACTTGTGGCGCTGTTTGGGGGAGGCCTTTGTCCAGCAGTGGACGCCCCCGGGCTGATGATGATGATGATGAAACTCCATTCCGTAGATTGAAAGATCCAAGCACAGACAACGGGAGCATGTTGTTTTATAGTATGTAAAGGATATAATGATCACTTAGTTATTAAATAAGAAACAAGTAAATCCGCAAAAAAATAGCAAAACCAATCACTAGTAGCAGATTGTATGTTCAGAAGCAGAGCTACACAATTGACTAGGAAGGCTGTCGCAGTAATAGGTTCCTTTATTGAGAAAAGGGTTAGTTTGATTAAGTTTCCGTTTTAGCGAGAGGCACAAATTCAACTACCTACGTCCACAAGAAATAGTTATTCAAGTGAATTTTAATACCCGTCAAAACAAGAAAAGTCAGCTTTTTTTATGTTAAACATAATTCAACTAGAAAGAGTGATTAGTCATTTCGTATTGTAAGATCAATCAGTTTTTATCGAAACCTTTTACCAGTTTTTGATACCAAAAGGTTAACATGCACGGTTGTGCTGGCGGTTGTCTCAGTTGACTCGTGTCGCAGACGCCGAGACATGACGCTCGAATTTCATGGCTGTACTAACAACGAGTTCTAACCAACCTGCTCACCAGCACCTTCGAACAATAACCCGAAGTCTGCGGCGGATGAAATTCCAAAATTCATTTGCGTTCCTGGAATTGGTGAAGGGATTTACTAGCATCTCGTTAGGCTGGTCAAAACCACTCGGCTGCTCCAAATTGAATACAAGTACCTGTATATTAGCTTATTTTATAGGAGAGCCAAAAACGTTTTTAACTTCGAATATAAGTAGTTTTTGTAAAGAATCAATAATTTCCCTAACCCTTCTTTTCTACGGATTTGTTATTGTTTTCAGGCTTCCGTACAAAATTAATATGGTGGGAATCGAGTTGCTCGCCGATAAAATTTATTTACACATTCAATTCTCATCTAGGATTATTGGTAGGTACGAATTAGGTACGCAGGTCACACTCGGGTTTAGGTTGGGTGTTGTCCCTTCACGTGGGAGTTACATCGAGTTTTATAAATGGCGTATCGTATTATGATTCGTGAGAAACGTGAGGGTTAATTGCTTATAACTACATATAAAAAATATAGGGTTCGTCATACTTAGTAACCGTATTGGGTTTAAGTTTTTAACGTATGATATAAATAATGTAATAAAATATAATATTCTCTAAGTACATTGCTGTTACAATTTCGTTTTTAGATTATTTGTTTATTGCCTTTTCATGATGTAATTTGCCGACGTAATGAAATTCTTTTGACCTAAATTCGATAAACGACTAACGTTTGCTTTGGGTGTCATTCTGAAAAAAAGCAGCGTTTAAAACATCCTCTGCTGTCTTGTTACATTTAATCCACCATTTATTTATTTACACATGCACCACGTGTGGTCGTGTATATGAAGTCATCGAGGTAACGAAATCTACCGATCGAAATAAATCCGACTTTTCGACCCAGAGTGTTGTTACAAATTTCGATGATATTCCTATTGCATTAACTATTGTATTAGTTAAATCAGACCTAAACCCTAAAAAACCGGCCAAGTGCGAGTCGGACTCACGCACGTAGGGTTCCGTACCACTATACATCTAAATAAATGTTTTTCTTTATTCTTTATTATATTGGAGTTGATTGAATGAAAGGTAAAATGCGGTTTACGATTTATAACGTATTAAAAAAAAACTAATTATTAGATCTCGTTCAAACCAATTTTCGGTGGAAGGTTGAAGTTAGAAACCTCAATATCATTTTTGAAGACCTATCCATAGATACCCCACACGTATGGGTTTGATGAAAAAAATAATTGAGTTTCAGTTTTAAGTATGGGGACCCTCAAAAATTTATTGTTTTTTTTCTATTTTTGTATGAAAATCTTTATGCAATTCACCGAATACATCTATTTACAAAGTTTCCATAGTATAGCTCTTATAGTTACGGAATAAAGTGGCTGTGACATACGGACGGACAGACATGACGAATCTATAAGGGTTCCGTTTTTTGCCATTTGGCTACGAAACCCCAAAAACAGTTTTGTTGTTGGACGGAGTGTTGTTAAGTAAGCTTTGAATAATTCCACACAGTTGTATACTTAAGTAAACAGTTCTCTTTCATACGATTTTGCACGGCATCTTTCTTGCTGACTCCTGCCAGAAGTAGCAGAGGATTAACACTGAACAGTATTTTGATTGATGTGGTTTCCGAGAATCCGGCTCTCAAAGACGGGCGGGCGTGTTTGTAGTTAAATAATGCAAGCCGCGGACGCTCTGTTTGCGCAGGTAATTGCGCCGACATTCATACGTTTAACCAAAAGTAAACACTAATTGAAAATTCAGCCGAGTTAGAAGGGTTACAAATTAAAGCCAGTGATATGTGGTGGTCCTTACGGGCATATACTCGTTTGACGGAGTTATCCTCAAATAATCAAAGATTGAGAGAGAGAGAGAGAGAGCGAGATTCTTACCTTTATCAGGTTCCACGAGCATAGTTAACTCAAGGTTTGTTTACCGTTAGCCCAATTTTATTCCGATCCCATGAAAAACAAATACAAAAATGATTAAGTATAGGATACTAAGTCAAGTTCAATGGTGTCTTAGAGAATAGATGATGAAAACATGAGAATAACATTTTATTATGTGGGCCCTCCTATAGGTGGGAAGCCGGGCTGCATCTTTCAGTGAAAAAACGATTAGTGATAGAGTGCTGGGAGATTCCGGTATTCCATACCAGTGGTGGCTGCCAATTGTAATTGTATATTAAAAATAAAGAAGAAAAAAGATGACGGATATAAGGTTAATAGGCACTTTGACGTGAGCAGAGTGCTTCTGTATCATTATGCAACATGACACCAACAAAATAATGCTCTTCTTAAAATATTGAAGGCACTTATAGTTAAGATGGTTTTGGGGAAAAGCGGGAATTTGGTGTCATCGGGCACACAGACAATACTCTCGGGGCGAGGTGAAGGGGCTGTTCGTCTGGCGCTTTTAATAGTATTTGTATCTTACACGGTAATTAACATAATTGTTGATGAAAGTGACGTGGCACATCCTGACGTCATTACAAGAAATGGTGGTTACTAATGAAAAACTATTAAACAACTAGCTGTCAAGTGAAAACGATACGATTTTAAAAATATCATCATTATCGTTATAGTTGTCCTGTTATCCTCTGTTCGGATTGAGAGCTCTCGGTATATTAGTTCCCAATCTAGAATAATCTGGCGACGCTTGACATATTTCTACCCACAAACGCTAAGCGACTTCATCTCCTTTAAACATTTAGTAAAGACTAATTTATGCAACGAAAGACAAAGATAAAGCAAAGGCTAGTCTAGCATAACTAGCATTAGAAGCTCAGGATACTACCTATGTAAATAGAGTTACTTTTCTTTGAATTCCCCCGTGTTCTGTGAAAGCATCCGCCCGCGAACAACTCCCATCCGCTAGTTTTTTACAAGGACTCCTCTGAGGTATTTCTAATAACGTTGCCATGGATACATGCACGCTTTTTTACCTACATCAAGACTCAATAAGAATATTGGCTTAATATGATAAAATACTCCGTATATTGCTTCACTGTTCTCGGAAACATGTCACTGCAAATTCATAGATAATTGAAATTTCAACTGTTTATCTAAAAATGGATAAGCTGTCAACGAATTTTGACAATGTTACTCAAGTAAGTAGGTACTACGAATTTCGAACAGTGAACAGCCTAAAATCCTATTGGATACAGGATACAATATAAAAGGTAAAAGGTGTCATCATACCAGCTCTATTCTATTCGGTAAAACCATACTGCTTTTGTCATGGTATCGTATTATAAACGTGACGATAGCTCTAATTTTCTAGACAGCAATATATTAGCGGCCGAGGTAAAAACAATACGCATGTCAAAATAGAAGGGGGTGGTGGTTAATATAACGGGATAATTCGGTTGTTTGTTTTGAGTGTGATCCATTCGTAATCATTAAGAGACCAGTCGATATAATTCTGATGTCAAGGACTGGGCATTATGTGCCTCCTCCAAGAACACAATCTTCTGCCCGTGTTACTCTCAAATAAACCTTCAAGAGAAGACTTCTTCAGGCACTTTACAGAACGAAAGCAATAAATCTCCACGAAATGCAATATTCACACAGTAAACAACGAATAAAAATAACACTAATCTCAGCCGAGTGGGTTTCCTCGATCTTACAAAACGGCTATTGTGTATAAGACCTATTCGACTAACGCGCCCGGGCTGCGCTGACCTCTCTAAACCCCGCCATACGCTCTTTCAGGTTCATCTTAGCTAGATTTTTCGAGGGGCGAGGTGGGTCAGAAACTCTGGCGCTATAAATATCGTTGCGTGCGGCTGGGGGCGCGCCATTTGCAATAACTTATTGCCTTTTATTCACTCCCCCTCCCGCCCCCCTGCCCCCTGACACGTCGTAAAGTGTTCCGACCGGGAAGGTGTCGAATTTAAAAGGTAAGCCCGGAGCGTCGCCGCTCGCGCCGTCGCGGCGAACATGCTTCTGACGTGATTATTAACTAACCTTAAATGTGGTTTAGCGACACTTTAAGAATGTCTAGGGATAAAATAATACCCTTTTATTATTCTGACATTTTGCAAAGTACTTTCGATTTATACGAGTATTGCGAGACGTTGTAAAATATCACAATCCTAATTAAGATATTTTTGATCGCTGGGAATTTTTAGGTGTGTGTAATAATCGCTTGAGCCCTTTATCTTTACAGACCTGTGTGTACATGTGTGCATATACATGGCAGTCACGAACTGATAACAATCTCACAAAAGCGATCCACGTCATCTTCGAGCCTTGTAAACTTAACAATCAAAAACCGGGCAAGAGCATGTCGGAACCTGCTCAGTGTAGGGTTCCGTCCCCGTTACGATAAACACAAAAAATATCTACAAAACACAAGTATGAACTAATTCTCAACAAGTAGATAAATAAAAATGTATTAAAAGTACATTCACATTATTTTTATTAGTGCGCGGTATATTTTAATACACTGAGGTCAAAAGCAAACCCAGAAATATAAAAAAGTGTACAAATTCACCTTAGACGGATTGACAGACGGATATTATGGGAAAACTATTATACCTAGTTTCTAGTTATACTATGGAAAAATATACTTTGGTTTTTTTTGACCCTATTAGAGATAAACCACCCGAAAAAAAAGGTCGTCGGCATGGTGTTCCATATCCGGGCACGCGCATTAAAAAGGTGATCTCTCAGGCGTGAATGTTACCCTGCAGTGAATCTAGAGTTAATAAACAATTTCATTTGGCACTGGTAAACATCTTAGCCTGATTGTGCAAAATGTGGTTACAGAATTATCAACAAGTTTTTAGGGTTGTTGGAAATTCTGTAGCTCTGCCTACCCCACTCTGGGAATGAAGGCGTGAGTTTATGTATGTATGTATGTATTTGGCATAAATATAGTTTTATACAGCACCAGACCAACATCAAATACAAGAGCAGGGAACGTAACGCGTCGTCAAGGGATTGAACCTCGAGGCTCTCTCAGATCGGCCGTTTTAATAAAACATATGGCGTATATTTGGCCGAGAGGGTCGTAATGTATATTCGATACCTACCCGCCAGTGTCTCCGCATATTTAAGGCTAATAAAATCCCCAGTAATATTATAAATGCGAAAGTAGAAGTTTTGGTTGTGCCTCGGCTTCCATTTATCAACGTGCGTGTAGCCAGTAATGGATGAGGATTTCTGGAATACTTAATATAAGGGATTACATTTTTTGACATTAAATAATGTGTCTAAAATTCTCTGATTTAGCTTTTTGTGTATTCTGTTTGGCAGTCACTGTGGCGATCCTTGAAACCTGTGTCTGACACGACTGATGTTGGCAAATGACATGATTTTGTTTTGATTTGGAATTAAATTGGGCCACTTAAACCCTTCAGATATACCATAATCTGCTCTGAGTTAAGAGTAACTTAGATAGCCAGTGACGAGTATATTAGGAAAAGAGGTATGCTGTTGTTTTTGTTGTGGTTGTTGTTGTTGTTGCTGTAAGCTTCAGTTAAGTAATTCCATTATCTGTAGGGTTGTCATTATACGACTGTAGAATCAATATAACCTAGCTTTCACCAGCGCCATTGTCTTGTCCAAGCCTACTTGGACAAGACAATGTCCCGGTCTCTTTATTCTGTTGTATATATCTCTGGCAAGGGTTCTATCTCCTATGTGTTTATGTATTATGTAGGTATCGAATTATATATATTTTTTTTATATTAAAAGGTATGTCCTTATTTCGTTGTCTACTATCTATTTTTATTAGAAATAACATTTTTTTTAATGCCATCGACGGACAAAAGGCAGACGGCCCAACTAATTTGAAGTGGTCACCGCCACATATGGACATATTTTGGAACGCAGCAGGCGTCACCAATGCCTTGCCAGCCTCGAAGAAATTTAATGTTACTCTTTTTAAAAAGTCCCATATCGAAGCGCATTAAAGCCTCAGCAGGATTTATATTCAAAATTCGTATAGTACACTCCATAAACGCTCTAGAGATCGGGCGTGTAGGTAGTTGAGCGCAGTGACTCAAGAAATGGCAACATCCTGCCGATGATGAGAAGTGCGTTTCGAGTAAGTATCAACGGAGCATGCAGCCCTGAGGCTCGCATCTGATTGCTGCTCGCCTGACTATCGTCGGCTGACGACGTAGTTTAAAGTCTAAAGTGTAAGTCGGCGAAAGACGAAACACCCACGGTCAGGAGCTTAGAGGAATACGTATTTAATGGCTATGATGGCACATAGAAATGTAACAGCGAAAAAATTCTCACGTATGTACAGAATCTGATCTTAAACGCTACGGTATTTAAGTTCAGATTCATCGATTTAAATTTATACATGTGCTCATTGTAAATCCTACAGGCTCGATATTATCACGTCTGATATCGAGCCTCTTTACATAATAAAAATATGTGGATGTTATTTCAAACAAAATAAGGCAATTAACCGTCAATGCCAGACACATGCATATGCTGAATACCTCCGCTACGAGTCCATAATAATTTAGAGTGGATATTTACATCTATGCAATCTATATTACGGAAAAATATGGAAAAACTATTTAAAAATAGAAAAAGTAATAGTCTGATTATGGTTATAATTTTTAGAAAGATAGAGAGATGAATAATATTTATTAACGTTGGATTATAAATAGCTTGATATTGACAGTAACATCGATATATTTTTAGTCGCACAAATATTTGGCTACTTCACGTTAGTATTCGTGCTCCGAGTTAGCACACGTCTGCTTTAACCTGATTATGTTTCGTATCGACAGCTCAATAACTTTACATTAATCAAATAATGAACATATTATGTAAATAAGCTTCAAATATTTTTTCATAATTCCTAGAAAATGCAGAAAGTCGAAGCAGAATTTTGACATTTATACTCTCGGAATGTCGCGATTTCCGTCTCTCTGATATAAAATTCCTTCTGAGGTACACTTCACCAGGACGTGATTACATGAAACATATTTTATTGCGGATACGAGGTGAGATAAGATTAAGTGATGCCAAATCGTATCTGCTGCGTCCATGTCTCGGTAAAATTTGTCTTTTGTTTTATTTCGAAGGTGAACCACATAATCTTCCAGTAAATCCACCCGTCAGCCCCGTATGATTGGCAAAAGATTGGCAACATATATCGGGGAGTCGGCTCGGGATCGAATTCGCACAAACAGTGATAACTCAGGGGTGAGTGGGCATTCAGATGTAAATAGCCTCACGTGGCGCGCACACGTGTCGTGATACAGGAGTTCAAGGCGATATTCTAGAAACGTCTTCACTACAACAACTGCGACAACCTAATTCGAGATTTCGTTCCCAAATGTTGAGCTCTTTAACGAACAATCACTACTTATTTAAGAAAAATATTTATTGGACATTGTTAAGTCGTGGGCGAATATTCTTGGTAGAGACGCACCTTCACGTGGCAAACTGAGCTTAATTCTAAACTATACAACTAGCCTTGACCACGAGTTAGACTTGCACATGAAGTTGGCACGATTTGCCACATGAATTCGATTCGGCCTTACCTTTCCCGCGGAACATAATACCACTCTAGCCTGCGGCGGTAGTCACATCTGGACCTAGATGTAGGACTGCGTGTTAGCCTGAAAGCGCTTCTACATTTGAAAGTAAAGGCTATATTTAATAGTAAAAGTCGCTTACGGCTACGCGTAGAGTAAGTCTTCCTCATTTACAAAATTGATCGAATTTTTGAAAAATCCTGTTTGAAAGTATGATTCAAACTTCAGGTTTGTATCAGAAGATCCGGCTATGCAAGTATTCATAAGTTGTGTATCAGTAATAAACAGATAGCAACCACATTGTACTAACGACCCTTATGAAAATTTCATAGTTTTCGAGATATTGGCACTTTTACAAAACTCGTGATTTTTGAATTTTTGATACCTTGAACTTGTGAACTTTGTGACTGCAAATTTAAATATTTTGGAAATCTGTTTATTGCAGGGTGTTGCCAATAAAATGTGCTATCGAATGGGTCAAATTTCTTTAATCTTATAGCCTATAAGCTCTTCTATTAGCCAGTATCAGTTTTAGGGACATCCTGTATACTGGTTATATTTCTGAAGCCGCAAACTTGTCAGTTGTTTTTAAATGGTCTTTGTTTAACACCCATGACATTAAATTATTTTCGTTTTATTACAATCCTAAATAGATTACGGATGCGAATAAAAAACAACATTGTATATTATTACCAAATTGTATTATGACAATTACTATAGAATCCACACAACTTCGAAAGTCAATGTGATACGGCGCTGTATTATATTTGACAAGTTACCTAATTCACATTACATTGATTTATTGTCGTCCCTTCAGTTGGTCGGTACTCCAAGTTAAATAGTAATTCCGACATGAATATCGGCATAATGTAGCCCTGTCGTTATATTTACATTTATATTTCCGACCCAAAACAACTTAACTTCACCAGGTTTGTAAGAACCTTAAGCTGTTTTGGATTAGATGTCGTACTTTATAACTTCAAAGGCAAAAGGGCCTTACTACGTTGGAGGTGTAGGGAACTTTAGCTGTTTTGTAGTTCACGTAATTGATAGATTTTGGACTAGTTCCAGAAAATAGCTACGAGGCAGCCATTGTCGAGAAGCGTAAATATGATTAAGTTCTGATCGGTATTGACTTTGGTTGTAATTCTGCAAGAGAACGGGACGGCTAATGGCGCCTTAAATTATCTAAATGGTTCGATAATGTATTAAATTATAAAACATCATCATATTATTCGCTGATCTGATAACCTAATTTTAACTATACGTTTCAGACAATGCGAGTCACGGGCAAATAGAGAAATAATAATCTTAATCGCTTGTTAATTCTAAGCTCGGGTGATGTGAAAGAACATCTCATAGTAGAACTAAGTAGTAATCTATTCGGAATGTTATTAATCTAAATGATTGGATATCCACTTATCACATAATACTAAGATGTTAAGCATTGATCCCCAGGTTGGTTGTTTGCGGGGCCCCATACATTTGGTCAGTTGTCGACAACTTTTAACTTTTAACGTTACCCTTTACGCATCTCGTCTAGAACATATTACACAATAGATGGTACTCGAGAAACCATTGCTCTCTTAAATCACAAAACAAAATGCTTACACGGACGAAACGCATGTGTGTTGACATCTTCAAGAAATGTCGAAGTTAGCAAACTCGGGTGCTCCCTCGATCTTCACTGTAAGGGCTCGTCAAACTTTAAGTTTGAGGACATAAAATTTGTCCGCATTTTCCCATATTTTTTTTGCCATGATGTAATTAACGAAAAAGTTTTCCCCCCCTCCAGTATTCAAGCACGCGTCCAAAACTTCTTTCATCCCGAGTTACCAACTTGGAACTTGTTTTTTTTGCAAATCCAAGAATTTTTAATCTAAATTCTTTGTGTCTTTTTGACGCATGTCCCGAAAATTTGGCAGTAACATTGTTTCAGAATTTCTTACGTCGTATCGAGCTTGGGAAATGCGTCGGAAGGCTACCTACGCAGGTTTTATATATTACTTATTTACAAAGGTACTTCTTTTTTTTCTCTCACGGCTCTCCAATCTCGATAAAGTGATTGTTAAGGAAAACAGAAAAATGTTCAGATGGCGTCAAATTGATTAATATTTTTTTATTCAACCAAGTTAGGACATATTTTAAACAACCTCGAAACTGGACAAACCATAGTTGCGTAAAATTATATATTCGGTATAATCAGATGACTCGTAAATAAACTACCTATTTAAAAACCCCAGCTCTAACCTACCCTACTACCCTACCGGGAAAAATTGATCTTAACAACGATAAAAACCCTATGGGAAATACTTATCCGACAAAACACAACGCAATTACAAATATGAGATAAAGACCTCGGACCGTCTTCTAAGTCAATAGTTTTACCTCTGATTTTATTTGCGGCACATTCGTACCGTCCCTCTAATCTGCTCCCGCGGGACCTGATCCTTAATCATAATTGATTACTCAACCGCCAATCTCCACTGGCATCTCACTTACATCTTTCCACATAAAAAACACAGCTCACCTTACACTAGCTTATCTGTATCTCAACCAGTTTAAAACAACCAGGTATCGTTTCAGCAGTACTTGATCAAGAGCTCAAGTTGAAGTGGCTCTATTTCTAAGAGTTCAGTGATCGATGCTTCTGGAAGGTTTTGGTGACGTTCGTTAGTGAGAGGATTTTATACTCATTAGAGTCACATTTGAGTGAGGTCGCGGGGGGGGGGAGGGGAGGTGATTAGTGACCGGAAAGGTATCTCGTCTTCCCAGAAGCTTTTTATCATTAAACGTGTAGTAGCTAATGACCTCGAGAATCTTGAAATATTTGGAATGCTCGGCTCGCTCAATGTAAAGTTTTCAAGTAATTTAAATAATGTCTTTGTCAATAAGTTGACATTGGCGGCGGACGAGTAAGGCTGACGTTACACCAGAGTCATGCGAGATAGCTTTCAGATAAATAATGATGTGCTCTACCAACATCATCATCATCATCTTACCCTCATCCCAAAACGCAGGGTCGACGCAGTTAGCACGTCTTTTTCTTTCAAAAAGTCCTATCAGCTGTCATTTTAGTATATACACTCGCCCTTGGCTGACTGTACTCATTCTCACTAAATTCTACTAAATATATGCTAAAGTTTCGCTCTGTAGTAGAGATGAGCTGATGATAAAAACCGGTCGAGTGCGATTCGGACTCTAGCACCGAGGGTTCCGTATTTAAGATAATATGGTTGGAAAACGCAAAAGAAAACACTCGTTTGGTTATGAACTATGACGGTCATTTTTTGTAAACTTTTGGCTATAGCCAATAGTTTCTGAAGAAAACTGCTGTGACATACAGACAGACAGACAGACGGATATCAAAATCTCAACAAAGGAGTTCCTTTTTTACCATTAAAAGATTTAAAAAAATATAAAAGATGTTTATTCAGTAAGTAGGCCACACAGGCACTTTTACACGTATGAAACTACCAGCGCTTCGCAGGAGACCACTGCTGAGAAGAAACGCCGCAAGAAACTCAACAGTCAGTCTTTTTTTTTTAAATACTACTTATGATATTATACTATTATACAGCTTGACCCAGCAATATATAAAACAATGAATCTAACATAAAAAATAATAATTTGGTACGGAACTCTTAAAAACAACAAAGCATAATCCAAAGCCGGTATTGCCGGCATTGAATCGGCGTCAGATGCCCATCTTAAAATGTATAGTCGCTTAGGTTTGGCATCATGTTTTCTTGCTTCAATAGAAATAAAATAAAACTTCGGCGGCCGCCTCAGCCCGTTACGGGGCAGGCGGCCTTACCCGCGCCATTTCCGAAGCTGAGGATCATTCCGGGAAGTTTTCTGGCGAACGAGTTCTGTTTCCTTCGGGCGGCATGACCAGTTGTTTGTGGAGAGAAACAACGCTTTTCGTTCATGTATTCTTTCGATTAATCTAGTTACTTTACCAACTAATTTTTATTGTTGTAACTTATTTCGTAAAATGGATGGCCGTGGACAATATTTAGTTCAGTAGTTCGTAGGGAAAACGCAGAGTTAGGTTGAAAGATTTGGCTTATTGCAAGGTGGCCTATTCAGGAATTATTTAATTTATTCGGAAATACCGAATTTTATAAGTCCGATCCTTTAAAACACAGAAAAATTTAAGGCCGATTTATTAAAATGTTAATTTAATGCATTTTTCAATATTAAAATATAAAACTAGTCTTTCAAATATCATTTGGCCAGTTTTTGGCGCAATGGTCGGGCTTAGGAGGGTAGGATTGGTGGCTAGTAGTGTCCGATGGGGTAGCGTACACGTAACCTTTGGAGCGAAACCTTCGTCAAGGAGCTCTATTCCAATCGGTAACACCATATTGCTTTTGACATGTTATTCTATTGTCAACGTTATGATACTTCTTATTTACTTGACAGTAACGGTAGCCGAGTTAAAACAATACGATTACACGTGAACAGCCATAATGGTTTTGTCGAGTAGAGTGGATATTCGGGTATCACCGGACATGAAAAAAAAGTGTGTTTGTAGTACCTACTGTAGGTCCTTCTTTCACGGAGCGACGGCCGGAGCGACCTAGGCTACTATTTGTATTAAAATTTACACATTTCGTGCTGGGCAGAGTCGCGGGCAACTAGTTCTTCTAGAACTGAAACAGGTACTGGAAGCGATATTCCTTTTCATATATTTTTACCCTTTTAAATTTGGCGAATTAACCTTTCAACTGAATACCTCATCATTTCAGATCACTACAATTCATTGTTTAATTTAGTGAAATGCGCAGAAACAACTAAAGCACTCTAGTTATTATACGGATTGCAGTACGATTTAATTTGCGCGGTAAACAATGCATTCCGGGCCTAAACAGACTGGTGGCAGCGGGCAGACCCGGGCGCAGACGCATGATGCGACCGCAGAGCTGCCGACCCGCGCTAATGAGTCGGGCATGTGTTCTAACCGTATTGATGGTAATTCTTGTTCAAAATAGTGTTTAAACACGTTTGATGTACGAAATCAAAAGACGTTAATAACATATTTTGTTCAAAAACCAGTACAAATGGTTTTTAAACTTATTCGTTCCCTTACGGAAAATGTTTGCGAAGTAATATTCGTTAAACCTAAAAGTTTTGTAAAGTGATAAAACATGGCTGTTTCTTGATTAAAAGTACAATAAGTAAATGGTCTCAGTCTACAGTCAGAGTACAATAACTCGTACCTATCGAAGTAGCCAGTAATGGCGTCTGCTGGCTGGTTCAAGTATTTAAAAGTAATCTAATTTTAACTCAACAGTCTCATTTCTAATGCAGATCTATATAAGCCTCACTAACATAGTGACGCAAAATAATAATTCACCAGGAATTTCGGAACTCGCTCTGCAGACATTCCTTCAAAACATTTCGGTCCACATGAGGAATCAAGAATGAATGATAGCTTAATTTTTTCGTGTAATATTACCCCCTCGGCCCCCCTCATCCTTCAACCTCTAAAGGAATTTCGTATCAAAGCAATCGACGCACTTACGAGAGAATCCCTTCCGAGGCCCAGTGCCCTCTTTTCAATACAAATTGTACTTGATGTCTAGTTTTGGGCATTGAATGCTCTATAAGAGCCGCCGCCTCGTTTCTTCGTAATGAATTGTGGAAACCGTAATTACCTTAAACACATTATTTTCCTTCCTTAGTTTTTGCGGGCTTTTAGCATTTTTTGCTGGATTTTGTTCTCTTTACTTTTCAAGTAGGTACCTATTGTATCATACAACTTGAAACGTAACCAGCCCAGCTCAGTTCGAGTAAACACTACTGTGACGATGGCGTTAGGCGAGGAGGGATCCCTGCTGACTTCACTCCTGACAGCCGCGGTGACAGCTCAGGAAAGCCCCGCCTCATCCTGTCGGGGAATGGACACAGACAGACGACCAGACTTGTGCATCACCGTTCAAGTTCACCATGAGCTTACTACAATGTTCAAGTAATTTATTATGTTCTCATACTGTTTAAGACTTGCAGGATGCGTAATGAGAAATTAAGTTCTTGTTTATGGTGGAATGACTACTAATGAGCCATGTTGTGTTACATGTTACATTTCGTATTAGAACCAACCGATTATAATAATATTTGGAAATACATACTCCAAAACAGAAGACCTACCATTTAGTCTGTTCATCCAGGACATCACAAGCGCTATTCTTACTAATAAGACTGCTAATGCCTATATGTGGCCAGTCTTTTATGGGATACGCTTAAATTCCAGATGATAGCTCCTTCCACAAGGCTACACTTGTTTCGTATTACGGTTAACATCCGCATTCATTATCCGAACCCTACCCCCCCGCATGTTGCCCAAAAAGCGCTGCGGCACGAGGCGCCCGGCAACCGGCCGCGCGCGGAATACACAACAAGCCGACACGGGCATGTTGCTGCTAGCGGTGCGAACATGAACAGTGCATAGGAAGAGAATACGTGATCAGAAAACACCTTGTTTTAAGCCGGTTAATCATCTTCAAAGTCTAAACATTACAGCTGTATAAATTTATAAGTATTATTACAATTAAGCATCGTTTACACCAAACGTATTGTCCGCCGCCAACTGTGAGCATGCTCATTTACTGTATTCTTTGTTATAATAGCGTATAGTCGGTTCGGTGTGAACGCGAAGATAATTGTATATGGAAAAGAGATACAGTGCGTAAATCGCGCGTACAGTCGGCGACGGACAATTAGGTTTGTTGTGAACGATGATTTACAGCAACACCCCGATGCTCCGTTCGCTGTCTATCATATTGTGGCAGACTAATAGTTGACTACACTTTCTTGGTTTTCTATGACTACAGAACAACGATGATCAGCTTTTTGTCACTACCACACATGCACTTGCATCTGACAGTATAATCACGTGAGTTTAACAAAAACACGACATAAACCGATTGCTACTAAGGAAATGGTTCCTTTCATTTATTTGTATGGAAATTAGAAGGCGGAACGGAGCGGTACACAAATCGACTGTTGAAAATGATCGCTTAGCGACATCAAATAAAGGCCCTTCGGGGTCGGGCCGAGTCCCGGCCGGGTAACGAGCGCTGCCGCCGCCGCGAGGTGCTGCATCGCTTCCGCTACATAAATCCGTCGCCGGGCCAGCGCCGCGGAAGGCTGCCCGTAAATCTCCGCCTATCTTAATATACCTATTGGAAGGCAATTCTTTGTGGATGTAAAATAATCATTAAGTTTTCAATTTAATATTTAGTGCTTTCAGTTTTTTCGAGACGTGTATTTATTTAATGAACATCAAGGCAAGTTTTTGTGTTCCGGACAAAATAGTCACACCTTTCTTACGGTGAAAGAAAACATCGTGAGGAAACCTGTACATTCGGACAGCTGAGTATGTAAGGAGGGTAATTGCGCAAAATATCCTACAGGGTGGAAGTGTATCCGAACTGCCGATCCGTACAAAAATTAGTTAAGATACGGTAGTCAGTATATTAAGCAACGTTCAAGCAATATTATAAAATGTTGGTTTCTTTTTAATCGTAACAACCGACTTCATGCTTTCTCATAAGATCAAATCAAATGAAAAATTGAGAAGTAATAAATAAATATCAAGGGCCAATGTCGTACCAATTGCCCAAGTGCCCAACTAAGTTCTTGCAACTTGTACTATGGGCACTAGATTACGATATTAATAATATGTACGTAAATACGTAGAAAACATCAATGACTTATGGACACATATTCGCGCTCATCACACAAATATCTGCCCTTACCGAGATTTGAACCCAGAACCACTAGCTTCGTAGGCAGGGTCACTACTAACTAGGCCCAATACGCCTCAACTGAAGGAGCAGATATATAATTTGCTACGTGTTGACGTCGGCTATGTATTTTCTTCTACACAATTAGTCAAAATTCGACAGTCGTTAGCTTTTGATGAAGCACCTGGTCCAGCTCGACCGGTGACAAAGCGCAGAGGAAGCCGGGGAAGCATTGATGTAAGTAGACCAATGGCCGCGTTTCCTCTGGAATTAGTCGATTCAAGCCTCATAAGTCCCGCACAATGAGTTGTGCCGCATTAAGGAAGGATTCTACACCTTACGTAGCTAGAACTGAGTCACAATGTTTGTCATGTTTTATGTCACAAAACAAAGTAAATTAGACTCTATTACATTTCCAAGCGATTCGTGATTCATTGTCCGTATTATTAAGACTCTAAGAAAATAAGTTTACCATAAAATTATAATCGTCTTCAGTATTTTACAAATACAAAAGTATCCAGACCTATGAGTAGTTTCACCCTCAAGTGTTGAGAATCATGTTGATAGCGGCTTGTGTGGGGTGACATGATTCATAATCACTGTTAATTAGGTAACTTAACTCGCGCCCTGAAGCTCCTAAACAGCATCTTGGGCAGCGACAGCCAACTTGATATTTTTTACACTTCTGCGTCGCTCTTTAATGCATCAGGCAGTCGGCACTAGAGACAATTGTCATCTTAAAGTCAGTCCAAGGTTAGATAATGCTTTGATGCTTGTAGGTTCTTCTGTATGTCGACTTTCATTCATAATTAATACGTGTAGCATGAATGTTAGTGTTAAGTCGTGGCGCTCACAAGCAACTCGATTTCATACTGAGTGGTATCCATTTTTGCATGCAATTGTACCTAATCATTATATCATGTATTCGTAAGTACACTCCAGTTTGTTAAATTGGTTTCTAGATAAATGTATTTATTTCTCCTTTCTCTCTATATTAAGAGCCTTGTATCGTTGTATTCCAGCAGAAAATTATTTAATGTGGAATAATGGAAATAATGGTAATAGATAGAATGTATACAAATAACTAGGACTAATACTGGCTTCATGGGATAAAAGGTATGCATGTTCCATAGTGTATCAGTGAGGACGCTTTTCTTACGGAGGGGAAGGGGGTTGTAGTGGTTGTTCCAGTTCGTAGCAGCGTACAACGTGGACAATTTTGAGCTGTCTAGATGGAAAATATAAAAAATAAAAAGTCAAATTAGGTCCTTTTTTCTTTTGAAAAATCGCATAATAACCTATTCTCATCATTTGGGGAGGCGAGGTATTCCGCGGCTCATCAGCCCGGCGGATCACCGCAATCTGTAGCCGAGCGGCCGCAATCACTCAGCATCTCATCCTATGAGTTATTTCCCGTTTTATTCCCGCGCGTAAATTTTACAGCTCATTACGCGTTTCGGACAACTTCGGGCGCCCTCGGGCGGGCTCGGGCGGGTCCGGAAACTCGCCATAACCCGGGCCCGAACCTTCGTTACACAATCTTTACCGAGGGACGACCATAAGGAGTTTAGGCGGAATTGACAGACCGCCCGAAAAGCTATTCGTCTCGTATCAGCCGCCGTTAAGGTCCAACATGGCGGTAGTGACGCAGCTGCGGTCGTGATACAGTAATCACAAATATATTTGTACAATTGGTAATGTAACATCATTTTACAAAACAACGTATGAAGTCGTTCACATACATACATACGTTCAAGCCTGTAATCCCAGAGTGACGAAGGCAGAGCTACAGAACTAATATTTTCAACTCTAAAACCTTGATAAATCTCTTTGGAGGATTCCGTAAGGTAAGGTGGGGTACGTGCGTCTATGGGGCAAGTGCGTCAAAATCAAATATTTTTTAGGATATATTATTAGTTTGACGTTAAAAATAAAACCCTTATAAGATGACTTTCTGTCTGTCCATCCGCCTGTCTAGCTGTCGTCTGTCAAGACCCTTAGAACATTTATGTATTAAGTGGCATTAAGTGGTTTCGTCATAGGAAATTATAAGTTTAATTAATTTGATGAAAAAAAAACAAGTCATTGACTTTAAATTAAATGGATAAACCAATTTTTTTAAGGTTTTTAAAACGGGTCCACAATACTAAGACTGTACATTGTCTGAAATAAATTGATTTTGAATTTTGAATACAGTAATAGTGACTCAGGGCTCTGGGCTAGGTGTTTCTTGTACACTAACAAAAGTTAATAATAGACAGTGAATAGTCGAACAGAGCGCACACTGTAACTACAGGTTCATGTACAAAGCAGATTATTACATACATTTGCCATTTCATTTTGTAAAAACACTCTTTTTTGGGTTTTATATCATTTTTCTTACAAAAGGATTTCAATACAAAAGTAATAAATGGGTTAAATCGTTGAGCAAGTCTTGTTGCATTTAAGTTTCCCATAGTTTCCCCGTCTCGGGACAGCGTCGAAGTTTCTGTCGAGATTTGTGCAGTGGCTCAACATTGTCTTCCTTAGGAAGAGTTGACGTACGGTGAGTACATTTGCTTCATTGTACATTTTAAGCCATTTTCAGCCAGTGTTTCCTCTTCCAAATAGGAACGTTACAAATATATACTTTACCCTCATTACACCTCATTTACCCTTTACCCTTGTTTTTTCATTCCACAGAACGTATTAATTAGTAACTCGACCGACATGATCATTGTTCGGATGTTCCCGACAGCAGCTCACAGCTACTAATAGTTTTCGGTAATTCAAGCGCTCTCATTACGCGCGCTACATTTTGTCCTTTGATCAGCTGATAACTTACAACTACTTAACGCGTAATCATTAAAAAAAACTGTTTGAATTTCAATATATTGATATTGACTTCGCTATTCGAAAATTCCGTGTCCGTAAAGTATATAAATCCTTTGTGGGTCAATGCATTCATTTCTATAATAAATTACCTAACGTAGTTTTAGTTAGCTTTCCAGCAGTTAAAAATTACATGAAAAACTCGTTGATGTCTGAAGTGTATTATAGGGTCGAGGATTATCTAACAGACAAAAATGCATGGCCTACACCCGAAACTTAGTCAATAATAATTTGTTCAAATGCAAAAAAAAATATCTTGTCTAGGGAACACCGTTGATGTAGGAAAACAGATCGAAACTTTTATTTGGTCGTCTTGCACCGTCTTATATACCTATACACAAGTAGGTGTGTTTTTATTACTTTTCTCCCTATATCTCTCTCCAAAGATTTTTGGCATGTTTTCCTGTTGAACTACGCATGTTATTTGATATTATATTTATAGCTTTGTATAATGCTTAGACTAAGTTGTACCCTTGTACGAGTAATATTAAATATGTTTAAAAAGACTGACTACTGAGTTTCTTGCGGCGTTTCTTCTCAGCAGTGGTCTCCTCTCGGGAAGCGCTGGTAAATTCTTAACGTGTAAAAGTGCCCGAGCGGCCTACTTACTGAATAAATGACTGTTATATTTTTTTATATTTATTATGGTTTACTTACGTTGGTTTAAAGTTGTTGTCTATCGGTCCATCAGCCGAGCGAAGTAACACGAGTGAGTTTTAACTTGCCTAATTGAAACAGCAAGTTTAAAACCCACCGGTTCATAATACGTCCGTCGATTTGTAAAGCGAGTTGGCTAAGATAATCACCAACCAGGAAGGAAGGGTAACGTTGACTTAATTAACAGCTGACAGCAAGACGGACTGGCAAGTAATGGGCAGGTGGCACAGGGCACATACCCACCGGGCCGCGGGACAAGGTACCCCGCCCCTCCCCCAGGGACAAGTTATGGCCCTGATTAAAACCTTATCAAGGCAAATTTGTTCCGGGGCTGCGCCAAAAGGCCCTGTATCGTCGAAATAGAACCCAGTTAATGAATTTTTGATCGTTTGTGTTGTGTAGAAACCTCCCGACGCACGTTTTAGTTGAATAGAAAGACTTATTGGCGAGGAAGGGTCGGTCGAGTCCATGTTAATAACGTTAGGGACAGAATTGCACACAATTTGAGTTTAATTAGTAATGAAATTTGGTAAAATGACTCGCAAAGTCTCACACAGTCTCACAGACTCGAGGCGCGCTATTTTGTCTCTACCAGTTTTTTACCAAAAGAGGAAAGTGTGTCAGGGAGATTTTTTAAACTTTTACGATAGATATGCACACTTATTTATAGTTAAAGGGGACTTAATCGGGGTTAAATCTAAAGCACCAACTCTGATTTCTGTTTGGCCCATTTGTTGAGTGGTAGACAGGAGAATGACTCAAGGCCTTCTTTCCGCTATTTATATTGTGTGTATTGTTTAACTTTTTGAATGTGTGAATCGATTCAGTAATCATTATTACTGTGCCTACGCGATTAAGTCCGGGTACACATACGCTCGAGAGAATCTAACCATTACTCGTACAACTCAAAATCATAATTTTGTGTATTTACACTGAAGCTATGTGCAAGACTTCATTTTGATTTTATAAATGACAAAGACGTCTTCAAATATGTATATATATATTTTCATCTCTGTGTACTGTCATACTCTGATTTTGAACTTGTTTTATATAATCCTGACATCTTTTTCCTAGTTCTAATTTTTGTTTTTTTGACTTAGTGAAAACAGCATTTATGTTTGTAAGTTAACATGTGCCTAATTGTAAATTTTAAATTGTAAATGATCTTTGACATTCAAAAAGTGTTCTGTATGAATCTATATTACATAAATAAAATGACTTTGACTTTGACTTTTGGAACTTTTAAGGACTGTAGTACAAAGCGCTTCTTACATATTTATATAAGGAAGACTATTTGTATTCCTGTTTATTTCATAGTAAAGTTGGTAAAAACTAGCTTTCCCTTTGTCACAATTTTGGGAACTAGTTCAGGTGTCCGTTTGTTGTTAATAATTGTTGGTAATAAGTTTGATAAGTTATTTCGCAATTAAATATAAAAATATTCTAATATCTGAAAGGTGGGACCCTGTTCAACGTTATGTTTTATTTTTGCTCCATTATTTTTCTGTGCGCGTTGAGTAAATATTTAACAGTCTATTCTGTTCTTATTCTATTTAATTGAAATTTGGTATAAAACAATTTTTTTAAACAAACAGTGAATCATCCTCAAATCTGTGACTGCACACGTACCAATTACCACGTTTTAATTAATTTAATTCCGTCCCGGGCCGGAGCGCTGGCTGGTTGATTTCGTCATTGTCAGCAAAAACCGGATCACGGATCTGATCCGTCACGTGGACCCAAGGGCTTATTGCAATCGCAATCGTTATCATTTTGACAGTCCGAAGGCAAGTCGGCATACAAAATGAAAACAATTGTTCCACTTTGAAGCCGATTGCGATTGCAAGTGCGTGAGGCAATAGCGACGCCGGTTAGGTACCAAAGTGTTCTTCTACACATTAAAATAGGGAATATCTTCCTTCCCTAAGCTAAATGAGTTTAAAGTTTAAAAACTTGTGAGTAGCGTTTTTCCTATTATATTCAGCCAATAGAAGCAGAACACTGACACGTCAAAACTCAACAGTTTTGGTTTGTTTACATTCAGTTAAGTAATCAGCCCGTATTTGTCCACTGCTGGACATGGCCTCTCCCAAAGCACGCCTCTGCTCCCGATCTTCAGCTTCTCTCATCCAACCTGCACCGGCCCAACTGCCCATATTATCATCGCATCTTGTCCCCGAGCGTCCCACCGCCTGCACGAGTTTTGCCGACGGCTCCAACGGCCGTCGGTTCTGCAGCAAACATGACCGCTACTCCAGCTTGCTAATTCGGATAATGGACAATACCAATACTATGTAAATCGAGCTAACATATTCATAGTAAGATACAAAAAGCGCGCGTATATTTTACATGGCCTGTTAACACTGCTAATTTGACTTTCCCCGGACATAATCGTAATCGAAATCTTTGTACCTGGCGGGACAGGTCGCGGCGCCGCCTGGGACAAAGCGCGGAGTAATTAACGGACCGGTGGCTCCTCATCGCGACCATTCTGCAAGGCCAGCAAGGAGCTCGGCACCCAACGTGTGCGGGAGGAAATTAATATTTTTCATGAATCAGCGACCGACGGGTTAACAGTAAAAATACTCGCCTATTTTTGCCCGTGGTTTTGGACAGAGTTTTTATAATTTTATAAAAGGGAAAAACAAAAACAAGGAAATTTTATAGAAATAAGTTAATCTATGTAAATCACAATCTAATTTCAGGATTAACAGTTCTCCAATCCCAATGTTAAATATTTATAGAAAAACGCCAAGTTCAGTAAAGTAAAACAAGTTTTTGTATTATTCCTAACTTTGTGCGTACAGAAAACTTGAATCTTTCTCGAATCAATCAGAGCCTCTAATTGTACAGGCTGACAAGGAGGACGGACGGCCACCTCGATTTATACAACAGCACGGTACCTCGAGCACAAACTTTTTCCTTCCATCGAGTCCCTTAGTAACGTTAACGTAATTTCGTCATCGAGAAAATTTGTATGACGATTGGAATAGTGCCCAGTGACCGTGTTTAGAACTCCAAGCTGGGTGGAGTTGACTTTCATATCATCATCGAGTGGTTGATAAAGTACAGATAAAATAATACTAGGTTTGTGATACCGATTTATTCCGTAAAAATGTGGTACAGTCAAGGAAATAAAATTATCACCCACCTTAGTTCCAAAGTCAATCTGACATTCTTCAGCAATAAGGTTGAATTTCCTATCAATTACAAATGACTTGGCATATCTAATGACAATGACATCTTCAAGCAGATTTTCTTTGTATGTGTAGCAAATTATCTTCCGTGACCGTACACGTTTTCGAATAGTAAAGGCAATTCGAAAGTAACGTATGATTTAGCTACAAACCACTTTAAATTAAACTGTGTAAAGATTATCACATTAATAAAAGTTTTTAAAAAGCTGATTGGATTGACTTGATTCTCACAATAGTGATCGCCTGAAACGAGCTCATAAAACCGCTTCCCAATGGGTAGATCAATTACTAGCTGGCCAAATCGCCATTAACCTTTAACGAGACCCCCTAACCTATTCAGTCGCCCCCCACTCCTGGTGCAGGGTCAAAGAGACCTGTGAAGCGATTCGATTAGTGTCCCGGCCGAAGGGCGAGGGAACAGGCGCCAGGGTGAATATTCGGCGTTTTAACCGCCGTCATTATTGTCTTCGCATATTATTCAAGATAAACTTTTTAATTGTCTTATGATTTTAAATGGAATTAATACTACCCCCGGGTCCGTTGACTTTGACATCAAATGTTGCTTGTAGTTATCATTGTTTTCGTCAATATATTGAAGACAACAATGACGGCGGTTGAAACGCCCAAATATTCACCCGCCAGCAGACAGGAATTAACATGATTGGAATATCAACCTGCACTGAACACTGGCTCATAATTTAATAACAAGTTTCTATTTTGCCATTTTCTAAAATTTTCAGCAGGATTCGGAAGAGTATTTAATCGTAACTATTAGTGGGGTAGTAAAAGTTACAAACTACAGGAATATATCAGAACAAATGGTAAATCACAGTTGGTTACGAAGTGAATTAGATCATTTGCGGCTTCATTAATCAAGCAGTATGTCTCACCGGCTGGGAAGTGACAACATTTCCAGTACTTTATAGGTACGTACGCACATGGGACAAGACTTTGCTGGGCGTGGCCGTTTCACGCCCGAATGTGAATTTTCGATTAGATTTATAATGTAAGGATAGTTTCTCCACTTGAAACTATCCTTTTCAAAATTTGTTTCTGGAACATGACCGTCAGAAACTGCAAAACTATTATTAGTTTACACGAACTAGTTAGTATTTTGTTGCGAACTTCGAGGAGTTTCTAAAATTAAATTTAACAAATAATAAGTGGAAAACTATCCTTTTGCAAATAACTACTATATAAATCTACTGGGATTTTCACTTGCATGTCTAAGATCATTGAAATCATTCATCATTTAATAATAAAAACGTAAGTAAAGCTCCTCTTGCATGTAGTGGTAACACATCTGTATAGACTGTTCGACAGTTTGTAATTTGAAATTTGACGTAAGTCCCATATTCGTTTTGTACAAAACTCATGTAGTCAAGAGGAGCTATACTTAAGTTTTTACATATACTGTTCTCTATACATTCTAGAATTTACAAGACAAACAGACAAAATACCTTTGTGACATTATTAGTTACTTCAAACAGCCACAGGTCGGAGAGCAAATGTAAAGTTTTATTTGTATTTCTTGTCAGACGCGCTGCTGTGAGCGTCTTCGATCAGTATTATAGCTCGCTATTTAAGTACTCTTTCGCTGCTCCTTATATAATGTAGGTCGCGGAGCACGGGACCCATTTTAATTAGGGGTTTATCAAGGAACCCACTTCTTACCAGCACTTTATTTACGTTAGCAAAATGTAAACAGCTTACTCGGGAGTTTCGGTTGCGATAAATATGAGGACGTGATTCAGTACACGCCAGTACGTACACGTTGTACTAATTTGAATACGCTTTTTATTTATTATAGCACATCGGAATGAAGAAACAAGTCAAAAGGATTCCTCGCAGATATTACTGCCAAAAGGTTCAAAGAAAAGGGAGCGAAAGGCAGGTAGGTGACGGAACATTAGGTAAACAAGAATTGTTATTTGGAATTTATTTATGGGTTATGGGTAGGATAAGGTTCCATTTTTTTGTTATGGCATAGAGAAGGCAAACGAGCACACAGGCGACCTGATGGTAAGTGGAAACTGCGACCCATAGACATTCGCATTCATAAGACTGCAAGCCTAAGACTGCAAATGCGTTGTCAACCCTGAGGACTAAGATGGAATGCCTCTATGCTATTCATTACACCGGCTGTCTTATCCCGAAACCGGAACACAACAATGCGAACACTGCTGTTTGAAGGTGGGTTAATGGATAAGATGATGGTAGCAATCCGGACGGACCCTGCACAAGGTCCTACCACCCGCAAAATCCATATAGTTTCTTGGCGATTAAAGTTAGAAATATATCTTAATCGATAAATTGTGGTACGGCAGTGACAGAGTTGCGTCAAAGTATTCAGATCCTATTCAAAAGTAAATAAAAGGACAAAAGTCAGAATATTTAAGTTGGTAATCCAAGTCAAAACAAACAAATTCCCCAAGGCAAGTAAGTGCCTATCCTAGTATTCCACTGGCAGTCTTCCCCACATCGAAACAACATCTTATCTCGCCATTACGTTAACACTGACCCACTTACCAGGTATCTTGCTAAAGTACGTGTGAATGCGAAAACCCGTTTTTATTCGTTAGGTAATTATCGCAAAGGAAACATCGCGCGAGGAAGAGAGGCTCGGGGTAACGACGAGGGCGGCCGAACCCTCGTAATCAAATCATTCCCATCGACTCGGCTGGCGGCCGCGCCCTCAGCCGCCTCGGCCACCTCGGCCACCTCGGCCCTCACACGTGAGCCGCGGTTACCTTGTGCTATTGGAATGACATGAATAAGTAATGCGAATAAAATTTTATGAGGTAAATAGTGCTGCTGTTTTTTATTGTTATGAATGATTAATACTAGGGTATTTTAATTATAATTAACAGTACAATATTTTTTATAGATTGAAGTAAGTGAAACGGGTACGTACCGCGGTTGCAATATTTGGTGAGTGCCCATACATTGACGATGTTACAGTCGTCATGATGTCGGGATTACATCGTTGTCATCTTCAAAATATTGAAAACTCGCCAAAAATACAATTGCGATAAGAACCTGTTTTATAAATGGTATGGTTTACAAATGTGTATTACACTTACTAACAACAGCGCCTACAAGGGCTACAAGTGCGCCCATGCGCGCCGCCATTTTGATTTTTATGTTATCTCATTATTATTAAGATGCTGTATTTACTTACCATGTGGATGTAAAGTCTGAAAATAAACTTATTTGATTTGATTGGATTATCCTCACTCGATCGCACTACTACAAGGTGTACTGAATAAGAGCCCATGAAAAATAAGTTCGCCGATGTAACTACATTTATTCAAGGAAAAAAAAATTGTGTGGTTTATGAGCAAAAACGAGTTTATGTTCCGAGTATGAGTTTAGAAACTGCCGCAGAGCTCAGAAAACGGAATCGGTAAGTTCAATGGGTTGCAATGCACACTATTTGAAATAACGAACTATACATACATCTCATTTGGTTCGGTGATAAACATATCTTATGAACGATCCTTGAAAAAGATCATCACTGATTCGACTATTGAAACCAAGTAGGGAAACTAGAAATTGAAAATATTTATAGATACAAAGGAAAACATTTTTTTTTCTATATTATTATATTCGCTCTTTGCGTAGTATGTGTGGTGTGAAACTGATTGATAGAGTAAGGAATGAAAAGGTCAGAGAGAAATGTGGACTAAAAGAAGACGTAGTGACTAAGATTGAAAAGGGCATGCTTCGATGGTTTGGTCATTTGGAAAGGATGGATGAAAGAAGATTGACGAAAGAGTACAGAGCGAAAGTGAGTGGAAGGGTCGGAAGAGGCCGCCCTAGGCGTACTTTTTCGAATCAAATCGGAGAAATACTGGAAAAGGGCTAATCTTAAGTACCCGAAACCGACGTGCGTGCATGACTCGATGTATGAATGTGGAAGAAGCGAAAGACATTTGTCAGGATCGTAGCAGGTGGAAAGGAGTCGTTTCTGCCTACCCCTCTGGGAAACAGGCGTGATTTTATGTATGTATGTATGTATTATTATAAAACGGTTAACGGAGAAGGCAAATGAGCACACAGGCCAACTGATGTTTGGTAGGATCTGCGACCAACAGACATTTGCATTCTCTGAGTCACAATCTTAAGATTGCAATCCTAAGACCGCAAACGCGTTGCCAACCATGAGGACTAAGATGGAATGCCTCTAAGCTAGTAATTTCACCGGGAACTATATCATTTTACTAGTTATATGACGCAAGGAGATACTTGCTGTCGCAAACAATGAACATAATCAAATAATGAGAAACAGAGCATAAGTGTGATTAAGTTCCTGTCGAAAAAAACATTTTTGGGTCAAGCTTTCGTTGCCGACTATACTTTTTTCAACTCAGACATCATCTTCTTATCAAGACAAAAGTAACGGGCCCGAGTCGGCGGGTACATGCTTAATATGAAGTCCAGCAAAGATCCCGTCGTCACCTGCCAACTTCATCATCAGATAAGCTCGTTTTTTTTATTTGAGAATGGGTTTACTCTTGACTAACTCTTGCCCCGGGAGGGCGAAGATTTTGTTGACGATGAAGCGAGTTCTCCCAGAAGATGCCTATTCACCCTAGCTTTAAATTGGTTCGGATTGTATGCACTCTGCAATACAGACGCCGGAAGCGCATTCTACTCTTTTGCAGTACCTACGCATTATAAATGAATAGCTTCTGCCCGCGACTTCGTCCGCGTAGATTTCGAATATCGTTTTTCCCTTAGGATCTTTTAATTAAATGTAGCCTATGTGTTAATCCAGGGTATAAGCTATCTCCATTTCGAATTTCAACCAAATCCGTCCAGCCGTAGCTGCGTGAAAGAGTAACAATATCATCAATATTAGTAAGGATGACGCAAAGCGCTTCGTTCGAAGAGGCGGAATTCCAACCAGGTACGGATGGAATCCCGCAGTGCGTCTGGGTGCCCGATGACGGAAAGAAGACGGCGGTATTAGCTCGTGGAGCTCTTGAGAACACTCCCCGAAGTAAGTCTGTAGAATACCGACAAGCAGGCAACTTTACGGTAACATATAGGTAATATTGTACTGTCATCGGGTTTTCACACTGTATTCCAAATTTCAGCCCATAATCAACTTGCAAAATTCCAGAACATACAAGTGAATTTAAATAAAAGCTTGCCAAAAAACCTCAAAAGCGCAATCAACACGCTTCTGAATCTACAGCTAATTTGAAAATGCGCCGGACTAGTCCACGCTTCTCTCCATATGCATCAGAAATATTTTGGAAGCTTAAATTTTTCCGTAATGACTCTCTAGTGAACACTACCCGTACACGTTTTGAGGGGATTCCCAGCTTTCCAGTCTAAAAAATTTACTGCTTTCAACCTAAAATAACAACCTAAAATTTTGTAGAACTTTTCCAGTCGAAATAAAACGTTTCTTCACTGTAGGAGTATTTCAGGTTTTATATTAGGAGTTTGTAAAAGAAGAAGCTAAGTGATGTGCTCGATATCAAACTGATATCGGGGCATTAGTACACGTCCGATGAGGGTGATAGGAAAAAAGGTTGAGCCAGAGGCGAGGGATACGGGCTCATAGATCAGCTGATAATGAAATGAGTTTACTTGTTCGAATGATTCAGGGTGTTATACCTTTAAAAAACTCACTTTTGAAGACGCTAAAGAAGTATTAACTGGCAAACAAAAGATACACGCAAATGCTCTGACGAGCCAGCTTATTCTTATACTCAATTTCTTTTATCGACCTAGTACTGGAAATCTATATATTGTAATAGTTAACGTCTCTCCTAATCTCTGTAACGTTAGGACGCAACGCGTCGATCTCCACTCGGTGTACCAGTATTAGGCAACGTATCATAATACACTAGACCGCAAAACCAAGTGTCACACTTTATATGAAATGTTCTTTAAAAGTGTGATACTTAGTTTTGCAGTCCAGTGTATATAAAATTCCAAATATATAATGGATCATAATACATAATAGTTCATAATATAGTAATTGTAATGTTTTATTTCTGAAGCTGTTAACTTTTCAGTATTATTTAAAAGGACATTGCATAGAACCCATCTGCGGGGCTTGTTGCCATCGAATACACGCTTTGCGTTGTCATGGAAAAATGTATGAAATTGACGTAAGTCACGTGATATCACTCGTTACAACTGTCATTTTTCACTTTTGACAACGCGTGTCGCGTGATATATCACGTGACTTACGTCATTTCCATACATTTTCCTATGACAACGCAAACCGACAGAGATCACTCAACGCTAGCGTTTGTATTCGATGGCAACTTGTCTAGCTCCATAGGTTACGTTAGGTTTATTTTATAACAATCCCGAAAAAAAAAGCGTTTTAGAAAAAAACATCAGTATAATTATATAACTTTTTATAAGTATCCCCAATATTGGAATCAAAATACTTATTTACCAGGTATGCGTGTGTTATTATGAGCTCCCACCAGATCCCCAAAACTACTCGTCTACGAATCGAAAAATTGGTAGTTTAAAGAGTCCCCTAGCTGGTACCAAGCTAAGTTTTACGCCGACCATATACAGGTGTACCAATCGTTACAGCTGAAAGGTTCTCACGCACGTGCGTCTTGATCCCAGCGAGACGGATCTTGTTCTGTATGGCCAGGCCTTCGTCCCCGGGAGATTAACACGTTCGTGGCCGGCAAATAGCTATTATAATGTAATTTGAACACGCTTGGCTGTCACTGGCAACGAATGTGTTAATAGTAAATGAGGTAGTACCCTACCCACCATATCATCGAATTTCACTTCATCGATTGTTAATTTTTCATCGAATTCCATTTCATCGAACGCTGTTTTCTCTCTGAAACCATGATGTTTTCAGGATATCTTTAGATTTGTGACTGCCCAAAAATATATCTCTTGTGGTAAGAAATGTTTTCGATGAAAAGAAAATTCTGCGTTATGATACGTTCGTCGAAGGGTGTTTCGATAAAGTAATAGGTACCCGTAGGTAGAGAAGAAAAAAAACGCCAGTGAAAAAGGAAAGGAAAACGAGCACACAAGCTACTTGATGGTAAATGGTATCTGAGATATAAATGCATTTGCATTCTTAAGACTACAATCACTGAAACACTACGATTGCAAATGCGTTCTTAATTCTGAGGACTAAGATAGAATACTAGATATCTTAGCGGTTGCCTTATCCCTACACTGGAATATAACAATGCGAACACTGGTACTTGGAGGTAGGTTAAAGGTGAAGTGGTAGTAAACAAGACAGACCTTGCACGTCAAGGTCCTACAAAGAATGGAGGTGATTACATGACGCAAATCAGTTTTAATTTAATAAGTAACCCAAAACTATTCCCACAAAATTGAATAGAGTACTCGAGACCCATGCAATAATTATATTATTATATTGTAACAAAAGTTCAATTTTCCATTCACAGTAGTTGATATACAAAAAATGTGGTAGTAACCTGGGTCCTAAACTAAATGATAGATTCGCTCTATATTACCGACATGTAAAAGAACCCTGATGTGGCCAAATTACTGAATTGTGTTCTCCTATTTTGATTAGCTGTAAACCTTAATGTGTAAACATCAAATGTCGATTCTAGTCTAACAAGAATATAGTTAACGTTTATAAATTCAGGTTCACAAATAATTTAGAGAACACAGTCCGCATCAGCCACAAAGCCTTGTTTTTGATACGTTTAACCTTAAACCCACGCAAAGCCGGTAGCTAAATTTAACCAACTCAAATCATAAGCTGCGTCCAACTTGGATGTTCGCGATTTGCTCAGCCTTGTTAAAGAAATGTCGGACAAATATAATAGAACTGGAGCGAGCGGTATTGCGATGCATCCAGGGATGACTCGCTCGTGCTCCCGTCCATCTACAGTAAACTTAGGGTATCTATCTCTTGAAAAAAATCTGGTTAGTGACTAGTTTATTGAGGCGGCAAAATACCAGGTTTTGTAGTTTGGTTTTAGTAGAATAATATGCTAAATAACATCATCTAAAATCAAAAGCATCTAAGCTAAAAACTATTGCTTTTTGTCGCATTTTCATTATTAGAAGCTAAAAGAAGATTGAGGGCATCAGACCACGCGGAAGATCGCCGGTGAGGTGGACGGACCAAATAAAAACCGCCGTCGATAGTCCTCTCCGCAAAAATACCAGAAGGGCGGCAGTTAGCAAAGAAAGGCGTCGCATTGTGAAGCAGGCCACAATATCAACGTGACGACCACGACCACTATGTCAAGAGTGTTACGCCATGACGAAAAAATGAAGAAGAACAAAAGAAGGGTATTATAAAAAAGTATCTATCTGTGACATCGAAGCTCGGTTGGTCGGCCAGTAACCTTAGGGGAGGGAAGATAGCCGAATGAAAGATGTCCTGGTTTAACTTTGGATTGATTCTATTAACCGATTGACTGTACTCGCTTGACATTGGCGGGATTACTGCAGAATGGTGTCGTTCTTATCTATGTTTCATGAAAATCAGCTAAGCCGTTTAAGTATTATCGTAGGGGTCGTCATTACATCCAGAGTTTTTATCTAATCACATCAAAAATGTCCAAGAATCAAAATAATTTAGGGAGTGTTAATACTTTTTACTAGTTTTTGCCCGCGACTTCGTCCGCGTAAATTTCGATTATCGTTATTCCCTTAGAAGCAATAATAAAAATATTTTTTTCCGGTAGCTTTTATGTTAATCCAGGGTATAAGCTATCTCTATTCAAAATTTCATCCAAAGCCGTCCAGCCGTCGCACCGTGAAGAACACAAACTGTCACATTTTTGACATTAACAGGATCAAAATTTGCAAAAAAATGCGGCTAAATGACCGCTGCACGTGTAAAATTTGGACGCTCTTTAAAATGCCGTCACTCGAGCAACGGCCCTCGACCTTCTGTTAATCTTGGAAAATCCGCAAAAGCCCGGATGACTGGCACCCCTGCGCACACAGAAGGCATCTCCGGCTCGAGGGGCGCAGGCAGCGCAGGCAGCGCCCGCTCGCAGCAGAATGTAATACATTCTTCCAGAGCCGAGAGAGCTTTATGACTCCGCGCTCGGCGGCAAACATCATACTAACGTACTGCAGGGGATGTGCACTTTACATATTTGACTCGTTTATCCTTGAACATCCGAGTTTACTTTAAGAAATCGAAATATTTTTCAATGGGTATAGGGATTTATCCGTTCCGGTTAAACGAAGAACGTCACCAACACGCTTTGGAAACGCTTTATAGTATAAGAACGCGCCGCACCGCACCGCCCTCGCTAAAATAAATTTCTTATTTAAATTTGATAAAATGCTCGCATTTTGGTTAAAACCTCCGGTTTGCTTCGGTGGCATTGAGCAGAAGGATTACAAGAATGAGAAAGAATAGGTATTCTGTTTAATAAATGTCCGGTGCAGTACATTTTGTTTAATACTGATCGTACGATATTTTTGCTATTTCCCTATTTCAACTAAGGCTGATAGCCTGATACTACAGTGAACATAAATTAAACTTCGTAGATCGTCAGCCAATAACAACAGACCACTGATACCTACGTCAAAGCTTGGAAAACACTTGTGATTGGATCGTTGCCCCAGCCACGTGGTATGGTTCATTTGTATTTAGTTAAATAAATACCTACCTAAATAATTGGAATATTTTGCGTTGCGTTTCTTTTCTGGGCCCCATTCTTCCTTTTCTAATGTTACCTTTAATGGAAAAGCAAACGTCAACAAACGTGCCACGTTTAGAAAACGATTGGCTACAATATCGCTTACGTAACGTCGAGCAACAGCGCTGATGGCCGCTCAGCGCTGTCAGCGCTACCTAAATTCGCCGGGTAAGTATCTATTTTTCCGAGCTTCATTTAAAAAAACCTAAGCGTTCCGCCTGTTTTGTTTCAATCGGGGGATAGCTAACTTCTTTATTTTCCAATTTCGCTGTAATAATAAACTCGTAATTAAAAAGCATATTTTTCTAAGGATGCCAATATTGCTCCTCCGCGCTCGGCGTGGATCTGTAGAGTTTGTTAACAAAGTTAAGGTTGTCAGAGCACCGATTTTATTTTATTTGGGTTTCATCCGTTGATAAATATGGAGTTAATGAAAATTGATTGATTGAAAGTCAAGTCTGTCGAACATGAACCAGCAAGACATTCTCATTCATCTGTCACCGAGCATCCGTCTATCGACTCGAGCGGTTTCTTAATCTACGAAATCCCGCCCCGCTACTTACATTATTATAATAATCACTGAAGTTTGGTTGCTATAAAGTTTTTTTTTGTATTACTATTTTTATTTTACTTTTACTTTTGAATATTCATTAAAATACATAATTTACATAAACTTATATAAATATCTAAATAATCATAATAAATATCAGGGGAGAATCAAAATCATACTACTTATTAAATGCATATTAAAATATTAGTAAGTACCTCGCCGGCTAATTATGTCGAACTTGTACTTATGTACTAACCATATTTGGTGCAAATAGAATATCTGAATCAGAATCTGAATCTGAGCCGTGCAACGTCTATAAAATTACTCTGGCAAGGCGCGTCATGCCGTGGAACGGAAATGTCATGTTTTCGTTTTTACACTATTTAGCTATTCGTTTTGAAAAGGGATTTTGTGACTCTTGAGTAGGTCGTAGTGACACGATTAAGAAAGCCTCGCCATCAGCCCAGATATCTAGAGGAGATGTAGGCTCGAGTGCTACCGATGACAATATGATGAATCAGTTTTGTGGTCATTTCATGCAATCAATTTGTCGATGTAACTCTAATATTAGAGGTGTTTGTACAGTTCCTGAGAGAGAACTGTATTTGAATTCCCTAGTTTTACCTGACAAGCTTGATGTTGCAAATTGTGCCAATGCGGCATAGTTTTAATTGGCAATCCCAGCGGCGCCGCCTTCACAAACGTCGAACAAGTTAGTGGGCCGTTCTGTCCGCGCAAACAAAAGACAGTCTGTCATGTTTTGCTTGAATTTTTCATCTAACTACTCCCGGCGGCAATGCGCTCGCAGCCACTGGCTTAGTTCATGAAAACAAATTGAATTGTAAGGGCGTGTTCGCATTGGCCTCATTATGAGCTATCAGGAACAATCATTTTTTATGTGGCTGATGACCAGCGATTGGCCTCTATCTCGTTGCTAAGTTGAGTTCATGGAATCAGCAGCCGCCTATAAACTCTTGTTTTGAAATTACTTTGCTATGCTATGTTAAAGCTTTTTTTTTTTCTTTGCCTCGCGGCGACTTGATCAGCTACTACCGCGGGAATATGGCGTTTCCACAATGAAGTGATTTCGCCAGTGTAAAGTATATATGTATAAGTATAAATCAATAAAGCAATAAAACACAATCCAATCTTCTCTAGGAAGATTGGTGGCAACGTTGTACGGTGATATGTAGGACAGAGGCCAAGATAGTTTTAACCTCTGTACCACTGCGAGTCCACTTGAAACGAGAAGTAAGATGCCAGGATACACGAAATAAGTCCAAGTCTTCTATCACTGTGCAACACCAAGGCATTAAAAGTACAAATTACTACAAAAAAGAACTTTGAATACACAAAAATAAAAACCAAAACAAATTACACATCCGCCATCTTTTGACGTTGCAAATGGCCCCATGTTAGGGCTTAAAATCCGACTATTCTGGTTTCTGACACATCAGCTGTTGGTTTCCAGTGAAATGTCTGTAAGCGTAACTACAGTCACCCGCTCACCCGATTGGTTGCCATGACGACTAGCTGACCATTTGCCCAGCGTAGCGAGGCAGTCGACAGGCAGCGTAGACGCATCCTTGCTTATGAAACTTTCCCGGTGTACTAGACTAAGGGATATGTATCTAATCAAATAGCACAGCAATTATCTTTACATAATATAAAGTAAAGTAGCTTCGCCGTCTGTTCCTCTATTCATTCTTCAAACTACGCAACGGATTTTAATGCGGTTTTTATGTATAACGAATTTTGTATTGTGTACGGGTGTAGCAGAATACTCACATAAAACGAGACGAAGCCGGGAGGGGTCGCTAGTCCGAATAAAACATCATCATAAATTACACGGTTGATAACATTTATTACTCAACTACCTTTCCGTTTCCGTTTGTCCCCGAATCATTTAGTTCATTTAGGCAAATACGACGGTAAAAACACGCTCCTCGCTGTACCTTGATAGCCTCGGCGGGGGGTTGCAGCCGAGCCAGTTTGGGTCTTGTCCAGGGGGGCTAGAGGCGGGTTTGCATTGGTTCTCGAGGCGGGACTTGTTGCGACGCTTAATCAAAGCGACCGCAAACTTAATCAAAACGGCGGGCGCAGATGAGTTCAAGCATGAAGACATCCATACAACACAACACGACGCTACGTATGTTTATTATTGGTTGTCATATATTGCTGCAGTTTATAACATTAATAGTCGTATTTTTTTTGTGTGGGTTTTTTTATTGAAGCTGTAAATTGGGGTGTTATTTGTGTTTTATGTCTTTGTCTGACTACTCGTGCGTAGGCTTTGCCTTGTCAGCCATCGCCTAGGGGGTCTGGGCCGCTACTCCGCTTTGTTCAGCGAGCGAAGTGAGTTCTTACCTAGAGTTAGCTTAGTCGGGATTCATATTTTTTTCCTTTTCTCGGTAACTTTAGTCTTGTTATATTTACTATTATTATGTGGTAGATGAGTGGTGAAAACTCTTGTAGAATACGCTTTTTAAGTTAGCATCCTGGTGGGCTACCACAGTGGGCACTAAAGGCCTTGTGGTCCAATTACAATGCGTTTTTTTCATTAGGTAGGTACTCGTATTTTGGTAGTCTTTTACTTAATTTTATGAAGATAACACGGAGGATAAAATTAATTAACACCAGCGCTACACATTGCGTGATTTATTTAACAAGCGATTGTTCAGGGAGTACTGTGTATTTTAGAGGTCGTAGAAAATTTTGCCTCGAAGCGTACCCTGTGTAGCCTTAGCCTTAAACAGTGTCGGTTACAGGCATTTGTAGTTCTACATCCTACACGCGACGTGTGCGGAATGTCTGTCACCTCGGCCGCGGACGAGTCGCGCGACAAACGACAGAGTTGTCTCGTTGATTGATAGCCATAGTGACACGATATCTGACATCCTTACATAACGACATACCTGCCACGTCACTTATATTGAACTTGCTATCCTATTTACAAGTGTAAAGGGTTGAATATGTTGTGGCTTTTGGGTTGCAGATGTGTCGTTTTGAGTTGGAGGTGGACGTTATGTCGCGCGATAAGTTATGCGCGTGACGGATGGCGGCGGCGCGTGGCTAACACAATAATGGTGTTCAGTCGTCTGCGACGGCGAATGTATCTAGTGCTGATAGCGCCAGGAATGCTCCCGGTAATGTCCCGCCGGGAAACTATTCAGCAGTTCATGTAATGTTTGCGTCATAGAGTTAGATAGAGTCAGTCTGACGACGAGTGAGTTCGACTGACGTCAAAGTCAGGGCAAGGCAAGTAGTATCATTCAGCCAGGGGTCGTAATGCCGATGACGTCAAAATGACGTAATTTTACATACAGGGTGCTCTGCTTTAATTTGGCAGGTGTTTAGGTATAGGTATGTATTAACTGGTACAAAAAAACAACAATTATAAGAAACGGCAAAGTGATTTTAGTTAAATACAGCTTAATCCCAATCAAAATACGGATCACGGAAGCATCATTTTTTTTTCACCACTTATTACTAAAAATGGCAAATTGCGACAATTTTCTTTTATGAATGTCAATGCTATAATTGTATGTATGACTATTTAATCGTATAATTTTTTATTACAAAATAAAAACTTTTTTTTTAAATGATAATGTTACTCGATGATTTTAGCCACGGACCTTCTCAATCAAACAGATTAACTTACGTGTTAGGTATAAAGCAGATATTTATTTTTCTACGCGTAAATAGATTAAACTCATTTGTACATGATTAAATGATTGACGACTAATGGTTAATAATTACAATAAAACCATTTGGAACCATACTCTATGTAGCGTGACGTCATTCTTGCGTCAACGGCATGAAAATTACGGGCCCTGACATCACTAGTTTTATATTTAGTCAGTAATAGCGTACGATGATTTCTGTCTATCTTTCTTATGCCTTTCTCATATTCCCTGTCAACCCTGATCGCTTACCGTCATTGTGAGTTGTAGGCTGCCTTTTTTAATTTTGAATTGTAAGTACACCAAATGTAGTGAGTCCAGTTAGTCTCAATTTGCCCAAATTTGTCAAAAGTATTGCTTCAATCACTCCGCGAATGACACTGAAACTCGCGGCCCGTCAAACCCTGTTCGCCTTGAACTTTGCTCCCCGAACGCGGGTCGTGCGAAAAACTTACACTCACGGGATTATCTGACCGTTTTGTGAGGGAGATAAAAAATTTGAGGTCATTGCCTATCCACCATTGAATATTACTTATAACGTTCATAGGTTTGAAATATCTATTTTGCAGGTTTGTCATGTTTCAGTTAGTTTGTGATTACAACTTCCAGTTGACTATAAGTGTGTTTGGGTAAAAATGTATTTAGAATTCTATAAGTCAGCAATCTCAAGGCTGAACTCTCTGCGTTGCTAACCCTGTGGACTGGAATGGAATGCCTCCATACTAGTCATTTCAACGGCCGTATCACGACCATGTTCAGGTCATCGTGATTTTTAATTAGCTAGTGAAAACGTTGACAGATACCTATAACCTATGACCCATATATTTCCTAGCTAATTAGATTGTTATACAATCAAAACTAGTGAGTCGTTATATTTACGAAAAAAATAAACACTGCAAATTTCTCATTACACATTATTAAGGACGTCCGCGGCGCGTTGAATTATTTTCCCGCTACACCCCCTATTTATTTCCGTAGTAGGGGGTCGATTTTCGAAACTTCCGTTTTAAATGCAGGCAGTGCGTTGCGTTCTCAGCCAGCCAGTAAAAAACCCATTCTTGTCTATTCTATTCAATTACTCATTTATTTTCTTTGTGCTGCGGTTCAATCAAGTAAATGATGTCAAAACCACCAGCGAACTAACTCTAGCTCAGCCACATTTCGAACAATAACATTCTTTAACCGCCTTGCTTTCGGAAACGTTATAACGTCACACACAAAAGGCCTTAAACATTATTAATGACAGGCATACAATTACTTCCTAAGACGGTACACTATACCGTCGCGGGCCTAACATTTGTTATAATTTACTTAGCACGCTCTCGAGTTACAAAGAAAGGCTTAGCTAAGATTAACAAACACTACGGTCGGGAAATAGGGTTTGACGTGTCCTTTTGTCCCGCCGCGTCACGTCGCGTCAGGTCGCGTCTCGCCGCGACGTCGCGCATTATTCGCGCCGCCGTCGCTCCGGCGTAATCCCCGCCCGGCTCAGCCGGTCTATTTACTCATTTACTCTCGTTATTGTTTTTAAGCAGGCGCTTTAGAACGTTTTAAAGTAAAAATACAATCCCATTCGTTTTAAGTTTTTAATTTCAATGCTGGACACATTTCCTGTAGTTGCAAATGACTACCTATAGCAAGATATGTCGTTTATTCGTTGTATTGCAAAAAAAAACGTTTACAAAGTTATAAATTTAATGTGGATAAAACCAATAATTTGGGTTTGATTCTGACTGTAGGACATTATTTTTCGAACAGACAGCCTTAGTTAAAATTTTTAGTTTAAACACTCTGATAACATAATTGACTTTAAAAGATAGGTACATTTTGAATACATTGTTATATTCCACTTGGTTTTTAGTACAAATCTTCAGGCTATTTCGAACACCACAAACCAGCATATCTATAATAAATAATAAATATCGCACTATAAACGTACATAAATAAATCATAGCTACTTATTTTGCAACATAATAAATAACAGTGCGCTCCTTAACAGAGCTCGGAGCGTGCTTCATACACGCACGACAAATATTCCATATATTTCAAGCTCCTGGAGCAAGCAGGCATTTAGCCGGGTCCGCACCGGACCGGCCGTAATCCGGTTCACGCCGGCGATAAATCAGCCGGCCGCCGGCCGCCGCCCCCGAGACCAAAATGAAATTTAAAACGCTGTGTTAATTAGTGGTTTTTTTGCGGGGCTTGTCGTATTGGGCAGGATTTATTTACCGCGAGTAGGTAATTTAAAATTTATGGATAAAATAGAATAGATATATTAACTTTATTTCAGACTACAAGGCCCATATTAACAAATACCTTACAGACTAACATAAAACAATAAATAACACGACTAATAAGTACTTAATACACTTTTGCGGCGTCTGCTAGACGGTGGCCACGAAATCCCTGAAATATACATATTATGACATCCCTCGGCCACAGTTCCGTCTTTAAAAAGGTCGACAGATCTTTGGTGGGTAGGTACTCTCACCAAAAATGACCTAAAATTAACCTTGTGGCGGGGTTCCAACCCCTCGACCCCAGGAGTAACTGAAGTCTTAACTCGTACATATTTACTCTTTCTACGAGAAAATGTAGATATCTACTTTTGAAAACTAACCAAACGTATGGAACGGACATAAGCGCTCATCGCAATCATCTAGCAGTTTATGTTTCTAACAAACAATTAATTTTAAGGAGACAACTTGACACAAATTGATCTACATTGTACATAGAATCTAGGTTTGTAATATGGGAACCAGAACGATAAACATACTCCAACTTATGTTGCGAAGCCAATACTTAAATGAATAGAAAATATCCAAGATTCAGAAACAAATTCTCGAGCTCATCACACATAGTTGCCCAAACCGGGAATTGAACCCAGGGCCCTAGCTTCGTACGCAGGGTCACTACCAACTAAGCTACCGCGTCGTCGTATACATTCTCGGTAGCGATAACTGTCGCAGATTGCATCTTATCTACGCCCACAACCGGTCAGATTATTCAAAACTACCAAATACAAAGGATAAATAATAAATAATACCAGTAAAAGTACGTATATTCAACTATAATCATCCACTACCTCCTAAAACTTCAAAAAATATAGAGGGTGACGACACCAATGTTGGACACTTTTCCCTGAAGGGATACTTTTAACTCTTAATTCAAAGATCACAAGGTTAAAAATCGATTGTGTCAAAATAAATGAATAGTCCTTATATTCTGTAACATAAGAATCAAGTGTCCATCATTGGTCCACGTTCATTGCTGGTTCCATCACCCTGAATAAGTCTGAGAGTGATGCGCGGAGACCCTTCGAGCCACGCGCGCCGCCTGCACCAGTTCTGAACAAAGGTTTCTTGCCTTCCGATAACTCTCCATTAATTATTTATTTATTCCACTCCAGCCAATTACTGTTAATTGATAACATCGGATATCTGAAGAATATTGCGATATTGTAGCGAGAAGATTAATTAAATTGAACCAATTTTCCGTGAAAATAATATGGGGTTAAGCGTAAACATTTTGATAAGCTAATATTATCCCAGTACGGTTGCTCATCGACTTTACAAATGGCGGTTCTGTATTTTAAGCCGGCTCAAAAATACGTCCTCATTTTTACCGCAACGGTAACTCCCGGAAGCTGCTTAAATTTCGCTTGCGTTAATAAAGTACAGGTAACAAGGATGCGCTCTAATAAAGCCCTAATTAAAATGACTCCCGCGCTGCCTACACACGAGCAGCGGAAGACTTATTCTAACCAGAGGGCCTGCGAAGGCGCACTACGCTAACTAGCATTTCTAATCGTTTTGTTTTTAAACCAATCGCGTCACTGGTACATCACGTGACTTTTCGTATCACGTCATCTACCGGGGACGCGATTGGTTAGCGTAATGCATTGGCAGAGTCCTCTAGTACATGTTCTCTTTAACAACTCATTCTTAAACTGGACGGACCAAATAATAACCGGTGAGTTGAAGTGGTCCCGTCGGAGCTTAAGAACCACATTTAGGAGCGTGGATTCTTAGCTTACCCGCTTTACCCGTTGAGTGAGCGAGTTCATAACGACTTAATCCTTTTGACGGAGAAGCGTGTCAAGAAAGTAACACATTACATTAAACTTCAATCAAGCACTGTTTAAAGCTATTTACTATTGCCCGATAGATGTGCTTTTTCAGGTAAAATTTTGACTAATTTTAATTGAAGAAAATGTCAAAAACCACAGCAAAGGTTGTGCAACGACGGAGACTGTTATAAAATTAACTCTTGGTGGTGTTTGTTTGCGATCATGATAATTTGTTACTTAATTCGATCAATCACATAATATAGGTACAATAATTAACGGTTAAAACTAAACTTATTTAAATAAAATAAAATTAAGCTACTCAAATGTTAAAGATGTAAATAATTATCACCACTATAAAAATAACACCCCCTCTAGCAGGTCCGCTTGCGGCATGGTTCCGATGACACTGGCTGCATTACCTCTCTGGAGAGCTAACCCAATCTGGTGTTTCTTGCTATTACTTGAAGTTTAAAAAATCTACGTTATCAATAAGTAATACCTAAGGATCACTTCGTCTTTAATTTGGAGACTTACGCTACATACCTACTGCCACACTCAGAGACGTCAAATTTAATGTTTTTTTAGTGACGTCCTGTCTTTTTCTATTGCCATAATAAATAAAGTGACAGCAGCAACTTTAATCAGTCATTAAATTGAATTGAGTTCTCTGAGTGAGGCATTTAATGTATAAAAATATTTTAAATTAGACTCTAGATAATTGAACATGTGACTTGCCTCTACTTTCGTTAAAAATATTGACGTTTCAAACGCTCTCAAACCAGCTGACCTTAACCTGAATATAATTCACCTTCGATAAGACCGTACCGAAGCAGAAAAATTCAGAAGTTACACGGCGTGACCACACCGGTCAGCGTAAAACACGTGACGCAGTTAGACGCGTCACAGCGTAAACATTAGGTCTGCGTATTTTAAAATTCGGTTTGAGCGATCCTTTAAGTCGAGAGTGGGTTTGATTTCACACGATTCAAGTAATTAGGTACGCTTGACCTTTCGCGCTTACCACATTTTTCATTTTTATTCGAAAGTTCATGATAAATATTTAATATATACAACATGTGTGTGTGTGTGTGTGTGTGTGTGTTTGACGGCGCGTTCACCTAGTTGATAGTGACCCTGCCTACGAAGCTAGCAGTCCTACGTTCACATCCCGGAGAGGGGAGATATTTGTGTGATGAGCGCGAATATTTGCTCCCGAGACATGGATGTTTTCTATGTATTTACGTATATATTTCTCTATATAAGTATTAATATCGTTTTCTATACAGTGTGTGGCCCAATACCGGGGATAATATTAAAAACAGGGGCTCTATAGATCACCGGTAATTACATTATAGTGGTCTTACCTAATTAAAATCAAAACTTAACTTTCAGTTTTTTTCTAACAAACTTAATCGCAAATTCAATGTAATGCAAACACCGCTAAATCTACCGCGTGTTGTCAATGGCACCCTGTACTCAGACATACCGCGTACCAAGTGACCAAGCGACGATATCGCGACGGGAAAATACATTACCTACGATTTTTAACTAGGTAGGCTGTTTTCTCCAAAATTAAAGACTTTGTAAATAATATTAGATTCTTGTGATAGTTAATTGAAATGTTCTAAAGAATCCCCATTTACTTTTTTCGCCCCGGTTTTGGGCCACACACTGTATAGTACCTATAGTACAAACGGAGAGCTTAGTTTGGGACTAGTTCAATTAGTGTGACATTATCTCGTGAAAAAAAAAAGAAATCGAAGTTAACTCCGTCGGTCACTTTAAAAATCACGAGCAAACGCTACTTCATGTAGGTTGTCTATTGGATGGCATAAAATTATTTGTAATAATAGTGTTACGCATAATTACTTTTAGCCGAAATAATGATGTGCATAATCATCTTTACGCATATATTATTACGCATAACATTAAAAAGCATAAATACAGTAAGCATAATTGTCATCAAGACTAACGTCAAATAGCATAATTGCAAAAAGTCATAATAATGAATTGGCATTATTACAAAATGCATAAAAGTATTGTCCTAAAAAAATATGTAGGAACTAAAACGAGGTCGACGGACGTCCGCTTCGCGGACCTCCTATTCTGCGTTGCTTGAGCGCTTCGCGCCTGGATATCATACTAACATAACCTAACCTAATGTACCTAACGTGACCTAATTTATAAAATCATTTTAAATGAAATCCAAATGCATGGTAACAAAAAAACTGTGTTTTATTCATTTAGAAAGCTAATATTATCGTTAAAGATATGACAAATAATTATTAGCCCAAACAATAATAATGCATAATGTGTATTAGTCAAATACAAATTAGTCCAACTAAAATTATTCTAATAGCGTAATATGCTAAAAAAGAGTATGCTAAAGTATTTTTATGCGTCAGTACTATTATGCCAATACAAATTATGCGAAAACAATTATGCGAAACAATATTAGTCTAAAACACATTATGCGATCCAAGGGGATCCCCTTCATGTAACTACATAACGGACGACAGAGAAGACAACTACTTAACTCTACAGGGCGTCTATTCTCCGCGGTAAACCCACATTAACATGTTATCCTATGATCATCGCTATGATAGCTTCATTTACTTGACGTAATACAGCCGCGTTAATAACAATACGACAACAGGTCAAATGCAAGAGATTTTACCTCGTTCAATTGAGGCCCAGCTAGGTATTTATTTTCTTTTTCGCCAGCGACAGGTTGATATTCCAATCATGTTAATTCCTGTCTGCTGGCGCCGGTTCCCTCGCCCTTCGGCCGGGACACTAATCGAATCGCTTCAAAGGTCCCTTTGGCCCTGCACCAGGAGTGGGGGGCGACTGAATAGGTTAGGGGGTCTCGTTAAAGGTTAATGGCGATTTGAACGTCGTGTCGCGCGTTAGGGCCAGCTATTAATTGATCTAGCCATTGGGAAGCGGTTTTATGAGCTCGTTTCAGGCGATCACTGTTGCGGATTACGGAGATGAGATGATAACGCAAAGTTTGTGAAGAGATAATCGCTTATGAAGTAGTAAGAGTCGAGGCAAAGCGGAACAACGCGTTGGGATTATCTTTTATCGGCGCCGTGAATCCGCGCTCTGTTTATTTGAAAGGGATAGCTGGTGTTGTACAGTGCTTTAAAGCTGATGATGAAAATGATGTTTACAGAGTGCATTGATTTTTGATGTTATGATTTGTTTAAAAAATAATGGGCTCAAAAATACTTATATGCCACACAAAAGTAATACAGATAGTATATCAGATATTATTTTGGATGGGTTCAGTAATGTTTTACCAAATCATCATTTCATAAACTACATATATCATTTTACAACTTCACACCGTATTTGTGGTCGTACGAAATGGTTTAAGCACTAAAGTTTTTGCGAAATGAATCTTTGTAAAATGATATAGTTTGTCAAATGATGATTTGATAAAAAGTCGGAATACCGTTGGTTGAAATATTGGTGCTAGTGACTGAACATTAATAAAATACAATATCCTGCTAAGAGTTCATCACGATGGCCCTAAATTCAAACCAGTCCTAGCTGAGCCATCATTTATTTGAATTTCACTTCATCGATTGAATCGTATTTTCATCGAATTCCATTTGATCGACCGCTATTTCCTGCTGAACTGAAACCGTAACGTTTTCAGGATAACTGAAACATTAATTAATGTACGTTAGGATTCATCAGCCTTGTGGCTACCAAACAAAAACTCATGAGACTCGAAATACCGTTCGATGAAATGTAAATTCTGCCAAACGTTCGTTGAGAGGTGTTTTGATAAAGTTATAGCTACCCCCAATCCAATTAAGGTTTCAAGGTTGTTTTAAACAAAATAATATTTGGTAGCTGACACTGTGTCCCTTTGCGCCATTTATGCGTGTATTTGAGGCGTGAGTTAATACATATTTGTGTTGTTGACGAGCTGTTAGACGATCAGCTCCCAGCATCCCCACATTGTTGAAGATGGAGCGTGCGTCAGGCTACAAAACATGCACTATAAACTAATTTTAGTTAAAATATTCTTTGTCACTTTCCATCAAACTTAAATATCATAATAGCAGGTAAGGAAAGAGCATACTTCAAGGTAACTTTAGTTATTGCGCGTTTATTAACAAGAGTGTCAAATTGGGTATGTTGTTTTTTATGTTTTAAATGGTTTGATCAATCAAGCCATTACGAGTCACAACTCAGTTTGGAACCTCAGTGCCCCGAGCACGAAATGTACCCACCGAGTGGGTACCGTTAATGTATTCATTGGAAATGTGTACGTTAATTACTTAGTACTCCAATTCGATAGTAAGTTAACATTGACTATGCCTTTCGTATCGTCATCGATTCATAAAGGTGAAGTAAACGAAAGATAATGTCTTAGAGGTTTGTGCTACGCATAGGTTCAGAATACGTTTACGATAGATATGTTTACGCTTGAGCTAATTGCTGGGAGGTCGGAGGTTTTAGTATTTTCATAGATTTCCGTTGCCCCAGACTCTAGATCTGCTAACAAACTACAGTAGGCAATTTATGCGCGCCTCCTAGCAAGGACAGTGCAAGACAAGATCTACAAATTACTGCATCACAATCAGGATAGGCAATATCGATCGGAACTGAGCCACGTCGGCACAAATGCCTTGTTCCACTGATCAGGGAGGCTGTCCTCTGGGAGTCATCGCTGTTGACGCCGTCGGCGACGTACGCCTTGTCCCCACTGTGATGAAGCTTCCGCCTTACTAGCCGCGCGTTCTATAGCTCTGTTTAAAGTAACGAGTAACATATTAGCTAAATTTATGGAACAGTAAATACAAACAACTAAAAATAATCTGATTTTACCGCTGGCTCTGTGCAAGGTCCGTCCGAATGACTACCACCGTGTTGTCCTTTAACCTACCACTAAGCAGTAGTATTCGCATTGTTGTGATCCGGTTTGGCGATAAGATGACCGGTGAAATTACTAGCATCGAAGCTGCTTAGTCCTCTGGGTCGGAAACGCATTTGCGGACTTATATAGGATTGCAGCTTTAAGATTGCAAATGTGTATGGGTCACAGATCCCACTTAAGCATCAGGTGGCCTGTGTGCTCGTTTGCCTTCTACAAGCCAAGAAAAAAAGGACTTCGAAGTTCAAATTCGAAATAGGAAATTCAAAATTCATAAGTTAAGATTCTGACTTCATTTCGTGCGTTTGCGGCTGAAGGAGTATCCACGTTTTGATACGAAACGAATTTATACCCACGTGCGTAACTCGACCGTACGACGCAGAAGAATTTACAATATCAAGACACTGCAAATGCATTACCAACCGTAAGGACCAAGATGGAAAGCCTCTTTGCTCGTGGAAATTAGAATTTCAAACTTACCATATAATGCATATGAGACATTCAATTTCATTAACTATGGCAATTAACGGTGACAAATGAAAATTAACCTAAACAATTTTCAATTAAGTCATTATAGTTTTATCCGAAAAGTGTCTGTATAGGGTATAAATTATAGTGTAAAAGGCAATTTAGAGTTATCATTATCGTCTATAAGTGGTTGTTACTAAGTTCAGACCGAAGTCGTAAGTTCGTGGTTGAGCGATGCCGCGTGACCCCCCGGGGGAGGCTTTTCAATGTCAATGGCACACGAAACACGTTTGGTGAGAAAATTATTACGTCGCATTATGTTTAGATCAACTGTTTTCTTTTCGGTAAAATATATTTTCATATTCGTTTACTGTTTTCTTTAAGATACTCGCATATAGGAGCTTCCCCACTGGGAGCATTCGCGTGAATATTCGAGTGGTTGCACGTTGAGCCCAGCGTTACAAAGCTTACACACCACTCGATGTTCGCGCCGGTTGCTCATTACACGTGAATGCTCTCAGTGGGAACGCTCCTTTACGCAATTAGCCGGCTCGGGTTTGTTTCTTGGTATTGGCAAATTATTTTTTACGTGATGTTTGTGTTTTGGAAGTGCTTTACGTATGTTTTTCTATATTTATTTAAGTATGAATGAATCTAGGCCACAGTTGGCAACGCATTTGCAATCTTAGGATTGCAGTCTTTAGGATTGTAGTCTTGGGATTATAGTCTTGAGAATGTGGATGTTTTTGGGCCTCAGATCCCAGTAACTATCATCAGTTTGCTTGTATGGTCGATTGCCTTACAACGCCAGAGCTCAGTTTGAGACTATGTGAATTTTTCTAAAATGTATTAAAATATATTTATTGTAACGCTATAGTTTTACTTTACACTAATTTATTTTCACTTTTAGAAATGACTTACTTCACCCGCAGTACTAATCACTACTTAGATATAGTGATTCAGTTACGAAACCCTACCAGTCACTACTAGTGCTACTAGTAGGATTCGAAGGTAGAGATCATTAGCAGGGTTTCTAAGCTACCTACGCGTTCGATATTTTTTGTCCCCTCGCCCACATACACCTCAGGGACCGCTAAGGCTGTTTGGTAATGTCGCAGGTGTCGCGTTCACTTTCCAACTCGCATCGAACTTACTACTTCGCACTTAGCCGCCGGCTGGCTCCCTCCCACTTCGAGCGGGGGTTTGTTGATCAGACGCCATTTATAACGATTTGTTGTATCGCTATTGGTTAAAAACGGGTACACTACATAATTCCGAATTGATCCAAATCCCGAAATTTCAACATTGTGAATGCAATGTGATAGTTTTTTTTTTCATATCGCTCATAAATCAAACTTAACCTAGCCTACGTATAGTTATAGCAATTAAATTCTGATTTAACTCGTAATCAAAAATAGCTCTGGCAAAACATATTTTCAGTTTAGAAAAAAAAAAACGGAATCATAATAGAGTAATTATAATCTATGCATGGTGGTTTTATAATGGTCGCTTTAATTCTTAGGGTCTCCCTCCCTACATCTATCGACGCGTTTTAAAATAAAAAAAAACTCTTTATGTCTACGGAAGAAGAGCGAAACAAACGTCAAACGGCTCGATACGACGTCTATCGACCGGAAATCTTTCATTCTGTTGACGCTGTTAGCAGCCAACCGCACGCGGTCGCATTCTTACATCGTTGAGTACCGCCGATCGGCGCCGGCGAGGGCTGAACAGTTCTGACCACGGCCGAGTAACTACGATGGGAGCCGATTAGAGCTGGCGACAGCCGTCGGCGTCGTAGGTGTGGGGAGACGCGTATTATTACATAGAGGGATATCTGACGTCTCGACGGCCGCACGGAGCCGATCGTAGGTTTACAGCTGCTGCGATAGCAAATCGCAGGCGATCGGTCTCTGTGGCCGTACCGAGGATGAGACGGCTGAACGTTAGTTTACAACCGCTGAAGCGACCGATCGGTTTAATGCTTATGCGCGTCGATAGGTGAGGGGAGACCCTTATTCTTACATTTTACATATAACATACTGCCTAAATGAAAAAGATGCAACGAAAATATTTGGCAAATACCAGCCAAGTGAAATGGTATAACAATCAACGACGTCAAAAGTAAATGATTTGAATCATCATCATGTCAGCCGAAAGACGTCCACTGCTGGACATGAGGCCTCCCCCAAGGCTCTCCACTCAGACCGGTCGTGTGCTTTTTGCATCCACCGCGCTCCCGCGATCCTTACGAGGTCGTCACTCCATCTCAAAAAATGAATGATTTGTATACCTTGCAAGCAAACTATTTGTAACCTGAAAGTCATGGTAAAAATAATCGTGACGTTGACGGTATACGGGGATGTTATTCATGACAACCGATACGAACGATAGTTACATCGTCGATGCCCGGCCGGTAAATAGCCAATCCTGGCAGCTGGGGCCCAATTCACGAAAGCTTGTAACTTGTATTACGCGTGGAGGTCTCTTTTCAATGCATATTTGAAAAGAGATTTCTGCTCTGCAATAACAAGCTACAAGCTTTTGTGAAACGGGCCCTGTTACCGTAGTACAGTTTACATCCAATTCTTGAGATATGAGGTTATAATTTGTAATGAAATTACACGTGCTTGTCCTTGTGCTTGTGCAGCTTACGATATGGGTTGTCACGGAAAATCACTCACTTTTTATTTAACAACCGTCATCGTTTATTAAAAAGCTCTACAACGCGGACAACATCTACTTAGGTCTATTAAAAAACCGGCCAAGTGCGAATCGGACCGCGCACGAAGAGTTCCGTACCATATTCATAATCAATATAAGCAAAAATCCGGCATAAAAATCACGTTCGTTGTATGGGAAATATTTATTTTAATTTAATTCAATTATTGATTTTTAAAGTGAATATACAACTTAATATTCTGTGAATATTTCAGGTGTTTAATGGTTGCCATTACTAATATCAAGCAAAAACTGCAAAAAAATGACGTTTGATGCATGGGAGCCCGCCTTTTATTCTGTTTTTAGTATTTGTTGTTATAGCGGCAATAGAAGTAGGTACATCTTCTGTGTAATAGGGTCCCGTTTTTACCCTTTGGGTACGGAACCCATAAATACATAAATACAATAAATTCTATTCATATTATTGAAATAATAAGTCTCCCTCTCTCTAAATATTTTGCCGTGCCCAACAGGGTTCATAATGAAACTTTTACTTTATATTTCCATCCTTGTACATTATGATTGCAATAAAATATTGAGTATTGAGTATTGAGTATTGAACCCTAAAAATGGAATCTGTCCGAATCTGTCTGTACGACTATTATTGTGATTGCTTCACCGACAAGTTCCGGGCATTTCTTGATTGTTGTATATGCAGGCTTGGAGTCACACAAAGAGGTATTTTGTTTTGATGCAGTTGCAGCTTTCTACTCTATTAATATGAATCTTAAATATTTTGTTATGAAAAATATAAGTAAAAAACTGAAATATCCATGGGCTACGCATAAAAAATCTTCTATAAATGCACGATGTGCTTGCTTTTTTAAAATTAAAGTATTTTATTATTTAACTTCTATTCAAAATTGATATTTCGAGTTGCTAGACGGTTCCCCTATAAATGTTGTTCATTTAGTAATTTAATTCCCGAGAAAGAGTCTGGAGACGGACAACAAGAAAGCTGTTTGTCAATTAAAGTGAAGTCGAATTAAAGGCTGTCTGACTTATTATGATTTGAAGATCTGATCGCTATAAAGAAGCTAGGAGTACCAGGAGTATTTCATCTTCAAATAAAGTCATATCTCAGGGCTTGCATGTGTGCGTGCCTGGACCCTACGCGCCGCGAGCCAACACAAGCGAACTCAACAGGGCGGACCAAGCCGGTTTAGTCAGGGCCGAGCCGTCGCGCCGCCGCGTTTGGTATTAAGTATCGAGCGACGCGCATCGACGCAGCCGGAGCACCCGAGCGGCAAGAGCTAATAGAAACTCCTACATTCCGGCACTATACAGTTCTGCTATGTATTGCGTCCTAAGGGCACTGTGGTTGGAAGTGTGGGGGGGAACGATGCTCGGGAAACAGGCTCCTGCCGACTGAAACTGATAAATAATGCTGTGTTATTCGGGCCCCAGAGAAAATTAAGGTTTGTGGCCTGTAAAGTATATCAGGTTTATGAATACATGAAGAGTTTCTCAGGGGTGCTGCGGCTTTTGTAATTTTTAACCGATTTCAATAAAAGGAGAAAGTTCTCAATTCGACGGTATGTTTGTTACGCGATTTATCTGTCAGTAGTGTAAGCATTTTCAAAAAAACTTTATCTAATTGCTCTGGTATAAGTAGGTACTCGAGGTGGTGCCTTTTCATTCTGCATTTTCATTCAGAGCGGAAATCATCATTTGGAAAAGTGGAACCGATGATTCACAGACATGACACTCCGCTGGTGCGGAGCTCCTACTTCTGGGTGGTATGGCCCTTCGGACCTGCTGCAAAACTAACCCAACTTAAAGACCGTCCTCCCTATTTCGGCCTAGTTACAATGAGTAAATTTGTGCCTGGAAAAAATCCACAATGGAAAATATGCGACTAAAAAAAATTAAGTATGGGGAAAAATGCGATTGGGTAAAATCACGAATGGGACAAATCGCGCCTGGAAAAATTGCTACTTTATTTCGTAGTTAAACTTTATCCGCTACCAATACTGATATACCAAACTTAAGTTCTTCTGATAATATTATAAGTCTCACAATAAGCAGCTATCACTAAAACGCCAAATAATGCTATTCAGCGTCTAGTTCAACCGTTTGTCAGCGTACCCATTCACACATCCGGCACAATACTGTATCGCGGTCCCGAGACATCTGCGCGCGCCCATAAAGCGCCAGAGGCTGTATAACGGCGCCCGGGACCGCGGGCTAACGGCTGATTGTCACGATGGGAAATGGAAAGAAACCGACCCGAGTCACTTCACTAGATTAAAACAACGCCCGACCTAAGAACTCGTGCTATTTGATGAGGTATCAGGTTTGAGTTTGGTAATGCTTTTTGACATTCATAGGTGCATTATATTATGCCTAAATTGAAGAATAAAGAACTTTGACTTTGACTTTGACTTTAGCAAGCGCAGCCCCGAATGAAAAAGCGAACAAATAATACTTCTGCATTATCTATATTAATTGTTGCGTACAGATAAATGGAATAAACATAAAACATAGTGATAGCTACGAAAATTTCATACTTATCTTTTTTCTTCGTCAACTTTAATATGCATTGACAAAAGAATTGAGAAAGCGAGACGAATAAGATTTATTCCGAAAAAAAAAGTCGTTTGATTTTGCACTACATTAAGAGGTCATAACATCTATAAACAAATACTCTAACTATACGTGCATACTCCTACACAGTTGAACGTGAGACACTTATGTCTCTGATTATTGAATGATCCTATTCGAAAGTCGATTTATGTCATCGAGTACCAGTAGGATAAAGTCACCAGTGGTCAGCCAGAGACCTGTAGTCGACCTCTGCCTATGTTTTGTATAAGTGGGAAGAGTACGAATGATATATTTCCCACTCTTCGCACTCATATAAGGTCGACTACTGGTCTCTGGCTGACCACTGGTGACTTTACCCTATCTAACGAACATTCAACAAGTTACTATAGTGACCTTGAAAAAATCATGTTGTATCCTGAGTTGCCGTTCTTAATCCTGGCTGTTTTTGTGTCCAACCAATGTACACGTTTGTAAGTAGTATGTATGTACCTAAAGAGGGAATTATGGTCTGCGTAGTGCAAAGTCTGTTTCCTTGCCCGAGCCCCCCTTGTTAGCCATAAATAAACATGGACTGCGGACACCGCGCTCGCTATGTCAGCCGCCCCGACGCTCGCGATATACAACTCTTTATTTAAAACCATCTGAGATCTAGCTTTACCCTAGTGGTCGTATAATCTTAGTCTTACTTTGTTTGAAGCCCTATTTAGTGTCCCACTGCAGGGCCTTCTCTCTTTTTTGCTATTCTTCCCTACTGATTGCATACTTCCGCCCATCGCTTTGAATTGGACGTGTTACTCAAAGTCCTCAATTGTTTACAATGTTTTCTACGACCTTCTCAAGATTCCAAACTTCGTCTACATGAAACTAGCTTTGCCCACGACTCTGTTCACGTAAAAATTGTTTATAGTTAAAGGATAGGGAATGAATAAGCGATAAAGAGTACCCTATGTCCCGCTCCGGGCTATAAACTGTCCCTGTATGTTCCGTGCCAATTCAGTAGCGGATTTTTACTGTATCTGTGACTTTAACTGTCACCTTACTTGTGACAGTGACATGACGTTTGTCGAGTTTGACGTTTTCCGTCGTTTAATGATTTGATTTGTATTGTTTAATTACCAACCATCACCCCAATTTATATGATAAAATATCTATAATTATATATTCTCATCTGGATTTGTAAGCTAAAGAGGTTCTTGATCAGTGGCTTATTGCGGTAAAACCTACGCCTTCCACGTGGCTGACAGCTGGCGCCGCTACCACAGGACCCTACAAGGTTTAACAGAAAGTGTTAGTTTTAGGCTTAGAAAGTTCTTAGGTTAATTACTGTATCTAAGACTAATTCATTATTATATTTTTGGTAATTTTATAGTCTATTCTTCGATGAGATTTGCCGCTGTTTAGCCATAATATCTTTCTGGTTACTCATACAGACCTAGCGTCCGAAGGACATCTTGCTAAAAGCCCGACTGGATGATTAACACAGTATCCAAATTCACACGGACGGGTTGAGGCGTTGAACCGTGAAGACGGCACAAACCGCCAAGCAAACACCTTTTGATTTATAATATTTTGCAGTAGAGACATCTCTACAGTACTATAATCTTTTGATTACATCACATACCATTCAATTTGGTTGTTATAATGTAACGAACATTGTTATAATAATTTTAACTAACAAAACCTTAAAAATAACAAGTTTGTAATGTAAACTTTGTGTTATCTAAAATCAAAACGCAATACATACTTTTCACCGTAGCGTAAGCTGAGGGCAACGGCTTCTCAGTAAACTCCCGCGAGTGTAAAAAGTTCGTGTTGGTCTTTAAACTTTGACGGTTCCAAATAAACCTCCATTTGCGATTATGGCTTTGGAAAGTTGGAAGATGTTACGAAGGAGCCGTCGAGGGAATCCTAGTCTGAGATTAAATGAACATGAGTCAGTATTTTTGTAAATATATTCGCCGATACACGCGATCAGGGTTTTACTTCCACAGGGTCGGTTAGTCGAAATTAGCTTAGTTCGAAGTCTGCCTGCAAAGCTAGTAGTCTCGGGTTGGATTTCTGGAAATGACCACTACTCTAAATGGGAAAGTTTGGATGGATGGATGTTTGTTACTCAAATACGCCAAAACGGCTGAACAGAACTAGATGAAATTTGGCACACAAATAGATTATTATAGTCTGGAATACCACAGAGGACACCGTTTCTTTTTATCTAATTCCATTTATCTTTTTATTTAATAATATACAACACAAAAAATATTGATAAACAAAATTTTTGGGAAGCTTATCTATCTATATACACCTTTAAGGTATCTCTTTAAGCGTATCTTGAGGAAAATACGAAAAGTAGAATGTGGCAATGAGTAGACACAAGTACAAAAACAAAGTGATAAGCCTTTCACAAGAATGAGTGCAATAATCAGGCAATACGTTTGAATTGTCTAAACTACCTCCTCGTTCTAGAATTTGGTTGGGCAAAGCCGGTGACCCTGGCTATACTGCGGGTCTCATCAATTCTGATTCGATCCCGTTGGAAAACTTCACGCATAGTCGTTTCTTTACATTGCTCTTGGAATGACTTTACCTTTATCTTATACGTCGTCTCATATCATTACAGGCAACACCTACTTTAAAACATCCCGTCATAAATGCAATGCAAGTAATTCATATTAGTAGTAATAATACTAGTACCAATGTTGTTCAATTTCCTAGATAATATAGGTAAGGTCAAATAAAACATGCTCTCAAAACTATCGGATCAAAAATTAGTATCTTTCCATAATAGTTATGTAGTCAAAATCCAATCATCCGTGATCAACCTATGAACAAGTCACCTGACTTGATAATTATCTTTACCGCCCAAAATAAAAAGGAATTATAATTGTCTAAAGTTATTTTGCACATAACATGCCCGCCTGTAAAGTTGGCTTGTCAAACGACCCGAAACAAAAAGACATCCGAAGAATGTTCTCGTAAAGTTAAACTATCGTTCCTGCGCGGAGTGACCCTTCCGGGGCCGCCTCGCTCCGTCCCAATCAGCCGACCCGGCTCCGCCTGCCACAGCCGCGCTCATCATTTCGTAGTTATAAACAGACAAATAATTGCAAAAGTTAACTTAGATAATGTTATAGATGCGTTGTTATAACGTTATAACCAAAGCATTGGCATCAAGCATATTCTCAATGATTGTATACAGTTACTTGTATTGTCATCAACCGTCACTGTGATGTCAACTGATGTCCTTCGCTGCCTTTAAAGCTAAAACTGTCAACGTTAACTTTGTATCAAAATTTACCAAATTCTAAGCAGGGTGGCCTGAGGCCGGACTGACTACTATAGCGCAAGCTTAGTTGCGCTGACTGCAGTTTGTCTTCTATTTGACACAAGATGCTTCTAGTATTCCATCCATTTCGAGGAATACGGTTTTAAAGCCGTTCTGCATTATTAAGTTTTCACAAAATTTATTTATTTCGGATATTTCGACAAAACTATAGTTAACCTTTGTTTGACTTTCGTTTTCGGCTTGTAGCCCTCGTAGGTGTATCTTACGGGTTAGGCGAAAACCGCTTGAAATAGTAACAGTTTTAAAACACTATTACAATCGCTTTTTATGATTAGATATCATTAAATTATTGTAACTTATTAGAAAATGCCAACCCAAATTCAAAATAATCATGTCGTCCATAAAATGTCTGCTAAATAAAAAAGATATTAAAACCAAACTATTGGGTCAAATACAAAGTTAATGAAAATTGGTCCCTTAAAATTACCTATTCTTTCGAATTAGAATGTAAAAACCGTGAGTTATTTTTATTGGTCTATCCCAATTGCCACAAATGTTACAAATTTATTCCTTTAAAAGAGCTTTAACAGATTTGACGCACAAACATTCATGAGCGCTAATGTTAAATTAAGTCACCTCCTGTCACTTTCTTGTTCGCCATGGCGCTGTGAGAGCATGCGATAAGGTGAATCTTAATGTCACTGTAAAATCATCATCAGTTAGCCAAGTTTATAGTGGTTCAAGTCAGCAACAGACCATGCTCGTGTACACAGTGTCCGTGCGCGCCGCGCCGGCCGGTGTGCGCCCGGGCGTGTTGTCAATGTTGTCATTGATCGCTGTCCCGGCCCTTCACGGCGGTAACACAATTACGCCGATAAATGTTATACTTACTTACTGAGTCTGAACGCGTCCGACACGAGGTTAAAGGTTTTTAAAAGGGCTTGAGTTTGACAACTTAAAATTTGAATTGCTTTTATTTCAAAGTGAACCAACTCTCTCTTGGCTCGGATGATAATGTACACAAGTAAGGTGTTAAGGTAAAATGTACTCGTATTTATAGATCTGTGAATAAACATACGAAATCGTTTTGCGTCGCAGAAGTTCGTGTTTATCTTAGTTTTCCAGTCAGGTTTAGAAAAGTTAACTGAGACTGTTTTCCTACCGAACACGATGTTGTATGGTTATACTGAATGCACTACATAATGTGCTTAAGTACTGCTTAAGCATTAAGGTTATTTTTAATTAGAGGTCTGCGGCATTTTTACTTATTTTAAGAAAAAACTAAAACATATCTTGCATAATATATATTGTTACCCATTTCTACAGCCATTACATCGATATCTATACGTACACAAGTAACAAGTCGAACAAGTATCATTTTTACATAAAAATATTACTCCTCCAGCCGTAACAAACTCCCGCGAAAGTAATTAAATGTACAATAAAATGAACAAACGCATAATATTTCAATTGCGATAGCGCATTCTGTACCGGGCTCTCTTTTTTTCTACAAAAAATGTACCAGATATTATCTCTTTGGCGTTGAAAAGGAATGGCACGTTGGGTACGATTCTCCCTGATTTCTGTACAAATTGGACCCGATATCGAGCGTTGGGGCGCAGAACGCTTCCCGCTACGCCCCCCGGCGACCATTCGGGGCATGACGAAGTGCGACCATTCTCATAACTTACTGTCGCTGTAAATATTCTGCGTCCCGCGAGTGATGTAGGGTATAAGTACACTCAAAACTAATATCAATACAGCCATCGAGTGAGAGACCTTATTTTGGGCGGCATGGGGGCGTGTATACATTTTTTGACGTCTTGGGAACGGTTATGTACTGTACCTACTGCACCTACACAGTTATACCTAGGTTTAGTACTACATGAGATGAGTTCTGGCCAATGTGGTAAATTTCAATTTAAAACCCATTTTTTATCGAATAACGGACATTCCTACTTGTTAGAATGACTTAACTCATGTTAATGATTAATATTAAATACGATAGAATGAGATAAAAGTCTATCTACCGTATATTTTGCATCCCTTTAAAGTTACGAATCTGGGCGATCGTCTCTGATTTGTTACCGTCGATCAGAAATAGCACATGTTTGACTGCGAGGACAATTAACGAATTATATGAGCCCGATCTACGAAACAAAAGCAAGAGCCTTATATATAATTAATTAAGCTTGACGTCAATATGAAAACTAATTTTATTGTCATTAAAACAATTTTCAGCAAATATTAAACTGTTGTACTGCTAAAAATAAAATATAATAAACGACAGCATTCGTTCCTGAAAGTGGCCCCATATTTGAACGATGTTTCCATGTCCCGGGCGCCGTAAATTGCACGCGGATCAATTTCTCTCACGGCCTGTTCATTTTGCGACAGTCGATTGTTAAAATTAAAACTGTGATGGTTTTAACACCGTTGTATCTATTTAATAAATACGTGGTCAAATGCGAATCAAACGAAAATACGGACTAGGTACTTACTTAATTTTTATATCTTACTATAAATATACTTTACGAAAAAAAACATCAGCATCTACACAAAAAGTTCATTTCTGAAATAATCATACAGTTACAGGTTCTTGGTGGATGAATAAAATTTCATGGTATGGCGTGGTGAAGGCAAACGTGTACATCGGCTAGCTAGAAGGTGTACATAAACATTTGCATTCTCAAGACTACAATCTTCAGACTGCAATCCAAGGACCGCAAATGCGTTGTCGACACTGAAGATTTCAAACTTCGTCGTTAAACATAACAATTAAAACAATCCCTGAAATGCCGCCTTACTTAGTTTCGAATTGCGAACAAAACGCCGGCAGAAGTGAGCACAAAGCGATTCCTGCGAAACTACTCCCATCGATTTTCTCATCAAGTGGACAGTTTGTAACTAAACAGCTCGGGCACAGTACAGGTGTCTCGGCCACGGCTCATTGATAAACTGCAACTTTCAACTCCAGACTCAACTGAGTTGGAATACGTTTGAAAATCAAACATCATGACTTCCATTCTGTTAACGACGGCAAAGGACTTTAAACTTTTAAGTTTGAACGATACAGTTGAATTTAGTCTGTTGTTTTAGTGAGCATTGTCAGCTGGCACTCCGTGGGCACCTCACGCAACTGCTGACGCGGCCGCTCCTCTCGAGGGAGTCATTTGTCCCACCGACGGCCCGTGATTCTACCTGAGTATTTAAAATCCGCAAGATGATTACGTCCTGAACGAATTTTCGAGGTTTGTGTTTATCGACCTACGGCCGTTTGACTAAAGAAAGAGGCGCATAGAATTAGCTTAATTCTTACAGAAATATGTGGAAATCAGTCACAAATCAGGTTGTTCTGAGCATGTCTGCTTTTATATTATCATAGGTGGAAACGTTTTGGCATATGTATTAAGCAAATTTGTATTTATGTCCTGCATTTTATATAAAGCTGTTCGTTTTGCAATAAATAGTTAATTCAATCATTGACTTATCACAAGGTGTTTTTTAGCATCGAGAATACATTTTATTTTACTGAAATATTTAAATATGTAATAAGTAAAGTAGTCTGTAAAATTTCACCACACAAAATAACAAGAGCCCCATTAAAAGACGTACAATAGTTTTCATCCCAAGAAATTCTCCGATAGAATGTTTTAAATACATTGACAAAAATAACTTATACAACCAGTGCATAATATTCTACAAAGAGACATTAATTTTAAGTAGTGCGGCATAAACGTCGGACAACAGGTGTACTGCGGCGACCGGCTCGTTACCAATGAACGTATTCCGCCCGAGCCAAGCGGGGAGCGCCGCGGGGATCTTCATAAAAACTTAAAGTACACTGTTTACTTGTCTTCTTGATAAACAAAATTCAGACCGAAAATGTTTTATGACACTGAAACAGCTGTTTCCGTAAATGAGCACCTTGCGAAAAATTGGCAAGATGACTTGGAAGTTTTCCTTCGTGTTGGTGTTCTTGGCAAAAATAATATTATGTAGGTAAGTAGGTAATGTTTAAGTATTTGGTTTGAATATGTTTGAGGTTATAAGGTTAGTAATGAAATGAGACGCTCGTAAATACCTAAACCATGGAGGTTTTGTAAGATTTTATTGAGTTATTCTTCAAAAATTATTTACTATCTCACATGTTAATTTATTTAGATTTTTGTATTTGTGCAGCCTGAAGCCTTTATCAATACATAATGATAGTGAACCACATAATTAGTTGATGAAATTACGACCTTTTACGAAGTGGTCTGCAAGTGATCCATAAAATTGAGTAACCATTTCCGACCAAACTTTTGCCAAACGACCAGCCATCACCGTATGTTCATTTCTGGTTAATGCCTCCATTTTGGTGATTTGTTTTATTTCTGCTGCGTCCATTTATTTAATAAAGCGCCATTGCCGATGTTTTTACTCGCGCAAGTAGCGCAAACCTTATTTATCGTGCCCATCCATCCCCAATACGTACTCGTAACGGAAGCCTTTTATGTTTTAAGCATCCACGCGTTCGAAACATTAAATGAACCCTTTGTAATGTTGCTAAAAATGTTACCATTACCGTAATGTGACGCGGAAACGCGCGAGCGGCCCCGATAAGGTCGCAGCACACTGTCCCGCCGATCCTGCTTGATCGAGGCCTCGAGGTCGAGACCGACTGCCTAGAGGTAAGCACCAAAGTTCATCAAAGTTGAAGCGAGGCGAGTCTTCTGTTCACATTTATTACAAACAGCAAATTTTAATTATACTTAGTTTCATTTAGTTTATAATATGGTTTTTCTTTACTAGAACTAGTAAGAGATAGGAAAAGCTATAAGTTTCTAATAGATAAATAACATAACGCAACATATTGTAGAAGTTGTAGCTAAATCAACAAGATGAGTCTGAGTGTTTTTGCTCTGTAGCAGGATCTATTTAATTGCTGTTGACTTATGTGGTAGTATGTATGTACATTAGTATATTTATTTATCTAGGTCCGTATTTTATTGAATAGATTTTGTTTCTCGAATGTAAATTATACTGTTTGTTATTTTCTGTTCCTCCCATCCCCCCACCTCTTTCAATATCCTTGCTTATTCTACTCCAAGGTTAACTAAAAGAGATCCCATATGGAAGTTTACCTATGTAATTTATCAATTTTTTTTACAAACATGTCTTGTAACTATTTAAATGCAATAAAGAGTTGACACATAAACAAACATAATATTTAGATATTAAATATAGAGATAATTTATTTAGATACTAAGATACAGCGCCTACCACTTAAAGTTTGCCCGCACCGGACTTCAAACTTAATTACAACTTACTACTAAAACTTCAAGCCAGTCCTGCATTAGACACAGGCAATAATGGATTTAGGCCCATTGGAGTAACCGGCATTCTTCTTTATTCATCGCGAATACGACTCGACTTCAGCCTTCTCTTTCACTCGGCCAAAGTAACTTCGTCTATGTTGGCCTCCGACTCTTTTACCTTCCATTTCCTGCAGGCCCCGTCGCCCAGAACTTATTTTACGGGTATTCGACATACACTGAAGCGCGAGCGCGACGCCGGCGCCGGCCCATTTGCCAGTAATGGACGCGCGCCTTAACGTCGTTAGCGCAGGGGGGGAGGGTATCAGCGGCCGCTGTATGTTTTATTGATGCGACGCGAGGCGAAGAAATGCATCCAGTGGAGCGTGAAAATGCAGGTGAGGTTTATTTAAAACATTAGCTTCTCTTTTTATTAAATGCCACAGAACGATGAACTATTTTCAGTCCTCCATGGACGAAAATATATTTTTTGCATATATTATTTATTTATTTACGCCAAGTTTCTTGCATAAAGTAAACTGATGATATTTTTGTGGTAGTTGTAAGTAGTCATGAGGTTATATTTTAGCTTAATCTGTTAGGTTTTACATAAAATGTAACAAAATCATAAATCATTTTACCGTTAATTCATGTTAAATACTAAATATCAAGTCGTGACGTATGAGGTAGGCATCCGATAAGAAAGGATTTTCCAAAACTGCACCCCTAAGGGGGTGAAAAAGGCGGACGAAGTTTGTGTGCGACAACGTGATTCCTTGGTCCGACGAAGAATTGACGGACGACGTGTTTCGTATTTTATTGAAATGCATCCCCTAAGAGTATGAAAAAGTGTTTGAAAGTCATTTTGGGGGTGATTTGCTTCGAACTTTTATTTTATCTTGAAGTTTTATTAATATATTTTATTTTGACATATTATAAAAAGGTTGAACTCACTTATAAGCTTGGTACAATGCAAATACCCAAACCGCTGAGTCTAAACATTCTAAATTTGGTACATAGATTCCTTATGACGTCTCGGGGAAGTGCAGTAAGAAAGGATTTCCCGAAAATCGACCCCCAACGGGAAGAAGCAGGAGGAGGAGCTGGAAACTAATACTCCGCGTACGAAGTCGCGGGCGTCCTAGAGGAGAGTATGTAAATATATATATATATATTATAGGGCAAACCTGACTCACTCATTTATATATATCAACGCACAACCGGAGCTGCTGTACCTAGAAACTTGAAATTGGGTACAGGGGTTCCTTTCACGATGTAAGTGAGCACTAAGGAAGGATTTTTGGAAATTCACCCCCTAAGGGGTTAAAATAGGGGGAGTAGCGGGAAACGAATTCTACGCGTACAAAGTCGCGGGCGTCCCTTTGTTTATGATAATAATTGTATTTACAACGACTGTTTACTATCATGCTAGCGGTTGCCCGCGACTCCTCCCACGGGGAAGGCATTATGCTCTTCCGTCGGAAACTGTCCAATATTACATAATAAAAAGTATTGTTATATCCTTAAATTCGGCTCAGCAGTCGTGAAAGCGTAACAAGTAGACATTCAAACAGGCAGAACTACTTTCACGTTTTATAGTATCAGTACGAATAACTATTGTAAGTAACGACGGATGGTCTTTACCTCACAAAATAAATACTCGGTTCACCCCTGTTCTTAAACAGCTTAGTGCCCTCCTCGATTACCTAACTTTGTCTCTTAACATTATAAGTTACGCAAAACTCAGCGAATACCGATCGCGGCCCGTAAGCGTTTAATGGAAGAGTCGTGTCGCGACGTTACTTCTCACGATTTTCAATCAATGTTCTTATGTTCCTTTATTAATCTTCGTAAGAACCAATTCTGCATTGATGAGAGTGACACTAAGGACTTTTAAGCTAGTAATGTAAAATCGATCTGGTCAAATCGTAATCATTGATTGACTACGATTCCACGTTCTGCCGGGTCGCCAAGCGAACGAGAAATGGAGGTGCTTTCTTTGTGTTGCTTCTTGGGTGGCTGCTACTAATAAACGAGTCAAGCACATTTTCCTTTTTTATTTTGTAAAGTACGTTACTTTTTATTTTTAAGCCTGGGAATGTTGCGTACCATCATTTTTGGAATATATGAAACTGTTAGTCTGTGTAATTCATACCTTGAAACTTAATTGGCGGTCACTTGCAACTACCCAACAGGAAACGGTTGTGTTGTTCTGGTGTTGCCACTCAAAATTGACAATTAGTCTTTGTTAACGTTTTGTTATGTTACCTGTTTGCTTACTGTTACCCGTTTTATGTTTAATTAAGGTATATAAAAAGTCAGGGTCCCTCTGAAAATCAACACCGCAGTTTACTGCTTTACAATGCTGAGAGGGATCTTTGTCAACGTAATCTCTTCCATTTACTTTATATTTTTCTATTGTTTTTTTTCTGTGTATGTGTTGAATACATATTTTCTATTCTACTATATTTGATCGAACGACGCTCAAATGTGTGCCCCCTCACGACTAAGCTGAGTGTTTTCAAGCTGACAAACCCGCAAATGGATGTCAGTTCATTCATTCACGGGCTGCGCAGCGGCGTGAAGCCACAGATCACGGCGCTAGGCTTTCGCGTTCACGATCAAATGAGATAGAGGTCAGTTGGTCAGTTGTTATACTTATTTAAAAAAATGCGTGACGACAAAATGCACGAAAAATCTGGAGTCTTTATCAGTAGAACAGTGGGACAGAAGATTTGACATACTCGAATAAATTTGGCTTGACGCCGAGGCAACTGACGCGATGGACTGACCGTGGTTAGAGGTAGTCAATAATAATTAGCTCTTGAAGTTCCAATCAGTTTTAATCCCGGACGTACATTTTTCTAAGTCTAACGAGTGTATAGATACATAGGTATCTGTCTGTGTTATCGGTACTCTTAAATTTGAGGACCCTTTAGGACCTAAAGAAACGAACTGACACAACCGCGTTTTTTTAAAGATAGGTTTCGGGATGATTTCATAAATATCAGCAAGAGACCTCCTCTGAATGAAGAAGTCACAATTTTGTCGGGGGATTGAATTTATTTATTCAATTTCTACCATGGCTGAGCGGGTTATAAATGCTATTGAAGTAAATATCAAACGAAATGAGATCTTGACTCAAAAGTTGTCAATGCCCTTCCGAGTGACATCTTCATTCGACAACGAAGTCGAAAGGAAACAATACAGCATGTTAACAATTTGAACTTTGCCCTTCTTTCAAGGTATCTCGGAGTTCTCTACCAACATTTCAGATTGTTATTCGTAAATGTCAGGCTTACAAAGCAAGACACGAAATTATTCGGTTCGGTAACTTGACAAATTTTTCGCTTCGGTTATGTGCACAAGAATCGTAATCTGCTCACGTCGAGTTGTCAACCTATATCAAGGGTTTAGTCAGCCATTTGGTCATTTTATATTGAGATGTTTGGGTTTTAATATTTGCTGTTACTTGGGGGATCAAATTCTGCTAGCCTCTTGAAAATAGACGTTAGTAATGTTTGGAGGTTGTTATAATTTTGGCTTAACTATAATGATCGGATTAAAAGATGTATCTTAATAAGCTGTGCTCCCGGCGGCGCAACTTCTTGTTTTCACGAAACATTGAAGTGTATATTTATATTTGTGTTTGTAATATTTTGTAAAAATCAAATTTATTTACGATTTTTTTATTATTATTATATTGCTCAAATAAACAATAAGTAATAGGTCAAATTAAGCCCAAATGTTACATGACATACTTATGAATTGATAAGATGTTCAGAGTGAATAGAATAATTTTGAGAATTTCATTCAATATTTACTAGCTTCTGCCCACGACTTCGTCCGTGTAGATTTCGATTATCGTTATTCTTTTGGAATAAGAAAAAAAAGAAGAAAAGTTAACACAAAGGGTAATCTAGTGTGCTATATCCATTCCAAGGTTTATCCAAATATGTCCAGCCGTTGCAGCCAAATGGAGTAACAATCAAAACTCGCATTTATAATATTAGTAGGATCACTTCAATAATGAAGGAAAACAAAATGTATATTATGTGTTTCAAAGCGTAAATACTTAATTAATTAAATGACAACGTTTAATGCAGTGAGTGAGTGTAGCGTACAATACACTGCCATGCTCGGTTTTAGGAGTTAACACTTTACTCACCACATCATTCACGTATCTTGACCACCAAGGTAGAAATGTCGTATTATTCACAGTCAAATTTTACTCCGTAGTACATAATGATTTCGTCAAAAAAGTACTTTTAATTTGCTAACAGAAGACCAATTTCTGCCAAGCACTCCGAAACAACTTGCTCTGAGCCTCCCCGCGGGGGATGACGCGGCGTTTCCCGAGTGTTAAGTTTTCAGGGTTACAGGCATTTTGAGCTGGAATTAAAAGTGGGGGGCACCAAAGGGGGTGCATTGTCGGGGCCACAATGCCGCGCGACAATGCGCTGCGCAGATATTTTTATTTTTTACGAGAATAAAGACATTATTGTATAAGAAAACGATGGCTTCAGCGGTCGGGGGAACACGGAATTTTTGATGAGTTGTTATTACTCCATAAAATACTTTTCAGAGAAAAATTTCGTTATTAATCAAGCAATTTATTTGTAGCTAGCTTTGTTCAGCCACTTTGCTTTTTAGCGCCAATATTTTTTTTTTTGGCATTATTAATAAACTCTTCATGTCTTTTCTTTTTTTATTGATGATGGATTAGCTCTCGACTAACTCCTGCCCCGGGAGGACGAAGATGCTGACGATGAACCGAGCTCTCGCAGAAAATGCCTATTCACTCTAGCTCAGATTAAATACTCGTAGTTTCAGAATGTGTGCACTCGGAAACCACCTTTATCAGGATACAAAGTTACCTGTTCCTATTTCCGAAATGCAGATTCGCGCACAGATAACTTTTTCTTACAATGTTGTAAAACAACTGAGTCACAGTAGTATTCTTCAACCATAAATATGATTTAGGATACGTTCTTAAAACGCGAGCACTTCGTAGCGAGAATATGCTTTTATTTCCAACAAATTCTTTCAGCTCTCAGCCAGTTAAATTCAAGTGCACACTTTCCGTTTTCGCATTGGCCTTTTATATTCCCATAATGCAGTGGAAATCTCGAAAACGCACGAACAGACGGTGAAAGAAACATCGACGTCGCGAGCACATGCCAGCAAGCCGTCGGCTTTTAGTTGCGTCCTAAAGGCATTTACCACAAAACTTAAACGACTTACCAATCCACTTGAGATTCTTTACAATGCAGCGTAAATATGAAAACTGGAGGTTAAAAGAGCTTTTGATGGAACTTTAGCAGCAATGGATGGGTGTTTTGAGCAATTTTCGTAGTCAGGTGAGTGTCTCGGAGGGCGCCGCTCGTTACGGGGAAGCCGTGGGCAATAACGGATACAGTCAATAGCAGTAAGTGAAACTTTGATCTTTTATTGTTGTGGCGCAATTGGCGATACATGAAGTTAATTCATTGCTTTAATACTTCCAAATGTTAAGACATAGCGCGTTATTGTTTTAGACTTTTTAAAGCCAAAATCCACGTTTATATGTTACTGACTTCATCGTCAATATACATGTCTGTAATGACTGTTTACATTTTCATTAGGTTATTATAGAAAATTGTTATTAGAAAAACACGAAGTGAAATGGATGTCGTTAACCTACCAAGCAATACTCCAAGCCAAAAAATATTTGTACTGATATTGTATAGGTATTTTTATACACTGGAATTTCCTCCTGAAATTCACTTTCAATTATGTTCAAAAGTAACAAATGCGCGAAATATTAAACTTCAAAGAAAGCAGCACGAAATAAACCGAATTACATTTGAGCTTTAATTCAACCTCAGAATAACTCATCGCAATAGACCGAACCAAGGGAAGCCGCCGCTTTAAATGAAAATGACAAATAGCCGTATAATTTGTTATGACATCTGGCCTAAGAACGGTGTTTAGTATCACAAAGAACAACGTCAAGTAAATTATTATCATCTTTATATTAATGACCAGAGGGGCTATTGTCTAACGCACTCGCAATCACGATCGTTTTCATTTTCAAAATCGCAGGTATGTCTGCGTACAACATGAAAACAATTGTTGCACTTTGAAGCCGCTTGTCATTGCGAGTGCGTTAGGCGATAGCGACATACGAAGAAAACAAGAAAGGGAATCTATTAGATGAAAATCAGAATAACTCCTGCTTCGCAAATAGGAATCAATTTACAGTACTTTAAGCTATCGTGGTTATTATTCACGACAGTAAAGAACTAAAGATAGTAATACAAAGTTATTCTATGATCATGATGACTGCAACGTCGTTGGAATATCGAGAACTAGCAAAGGAATGCATTTTGTTATTTGTATTTAACGTTTTCTCATTTTAATCACGTAATACTTGAACAAGGGGTAAGACATTCTAATTTCCAAATGTAGTATGTGTATGTAGTTGTAGTGTAGTACTTGTGTTGTAATGTAGCACATGGAACACAGCCAGTAAGCATTCGTTCGGAAATAGTGTAACAATAATATTATTTAGCAAAGCTAACAAAGAACACAGCGGTTCCTCTTGTTTTCCAAAGGATGCATCTCGCATCTCTTCAGTAGCAGGTTCAACCTCATTGCGTATATGAGAAGGTTTGGTATGCGTCGGCTGATGTGTTTGTGATACGTCTCTTTGTTGTTTGTTAGACAGTATTGTGATTGTAAGGAGCGCGAGAAGGACAATGGCGCTCGGTTCGGTCGCCGCAGCGCAGCGATAACACTCCTTGGCGTTCTTATCGGCTGCGATTGTTCTCTATTCTCTTTGCGGTACATTTGCATTTCTATAAGGGAGTTCATTCAATTTTTGTGTACAACCAGGCAAAGCATCTTATTGTTTGTTAATGACAAGCTGAATTATGAAATTATATTTTTTTAAAGCTATGCCATTTTATTAAAGGTGTTAATGGGTATTTTTTATCATGACTTTGTTAGATGCGCCTGTCCAAAAGTGGGTGTCCACAGGCTGACACAATGTTGAGGAAGTTCCACATTGTCTTCATCACCACTACCCCCAGACAATTTCATACACGGGTACCGAACACGACATTCCCAATTCATTCAACTGTCGGGGCAAAAGTGTCGATTTCAAAATGGATTTTTTTTCACAGGGAAAAATAAAGTTTCTACGAATAAAGCTGCGGAGTAACGCTGCAAAAACATGAAACGATTTGGACAAAAATAACATAACGTTCGTTATAACAAAGATCGTTAAAGCAGCCACGGTATCTGTATTTTTTTCCGCAGCGAGTTCTTAGCTCGAGATCTTCACCTGCTCCCGTTGCCTGAGTCCTCCATTATCTTCTCCTGCTTGGGATAATAATACTACCGTCAACCTACAAACCAATATCACCCTAATACCCTGCTAAGACATCTCAAACTTCCCTGCTAACCTTATCTCTAGATCCTCAAGTCCGCTCTCGAGATATATTAATTTGAGTCTCAGCGTTCCGACTTAGGATTGCTTTCGGACTGAACTAGACCGAGGTGGCCTTAAGTAAATCTCGTTAAAATCCGAGACGTGTTTCTTGGCGATAGAGTTGTGTTTGGAGTGTGAGAGGTGGTCGGTATAATTAGTGTGAAGCTCCCAGATCGGCGTGTCGAGGACTCACCGAGTACTGAGGGCGACAAGGTTGTAACGGACAGTTTACACTGCGCGAGTTTGGTTAACTTGTGCATGCAATGCGTGACTTGCTACGACAGTGGCCAGTTTAAAAAAAATACAATTTCGGAAAAAATAAAATGTTGGAAATAAACGTTATTTTATAAAGAGAGAAAAAAATGAATTAAAAACCTAATGAAGTCATTGTGGCTGCCTGACTAAATAAACCAGCTTGCGCATTTGTAAGGATGAGGTCTTGAGTACTAATATTATGATATGTTTCAGCTACATAGCTTCAGCCATTAAGTACGCATGCGGAACCGTAAAATTTAACTTTAAAGTAGCGTCAAATAATGTTAAATAAAGCGCCATTCAGCGTGATACACAATACTGTGTTACAGGCGTGTCAACAGCCCATTTGGCATGCCGGGAAATCGTAGATATATTCAAATTCTACACAATTAATACAGCATGAACCTTTCAGAGGCTGTTAGACCATATGAGTCAGTTACAAACACAGAGCAAAGAGAAAATATCAAACAATAGGCTATTTGACTAATTTTAGAAAACGTTTTTAAATGATTCTTTATCACATAACAAGCACACTACATTGATATTTCCTTGAGATTCTACTGTCTATCAATAAAAATGTAAGTTAAAGTTTAAAATTTCAAAACAACGCGACAAACGCTGTTTCTATCTATGGCGGACTAGTGTGACGTCACACTCAAGTAAACAAACAAGTTCATTTGACAGCTTAGCATATGAAGTGAATTTGGGGTTTGTTTTGTTTACTTGCATGTGACTTCACATCACAGATTATAAAGTATTTTTAACATAACATAGCGTTTTTGCCACAGATTAAATAAAAAAAAACCTTATTATTTCGTGTAATTTCCAAAAAAATAGACAATTTAATGTGAAATAAAGTGAAATACGTTATTTTACGCTAGTATCAGATAGGATGACCACAATTTGTAGTATATTTTCAATGTTGTCAAATAGCCTATTGTCATTAAATTGACGCAAGTATTCCTAAGGCTTAAGTCCGCAACGCAACAGCACTGTACTCACCAGAATGTTCCTAAGGACTTCCCAATGATATTTATTTATCGATAAATTGTTGTTTATTATGACAGTTATAACTATGAGAAAAATTATAATATGAACATGAAACTTGCAAAACTTTTATGCAGTCTAAGTTTTTGTGTGAGAAACACGTTAAAACTAAACTTTATTTAAAAATACATGTTTATTTGAATTTTTAAATATCTAAAAAGCATGCCTATGATTAACATAAATTAAATATTACCTATCATTATGTAACATCGATTTTTATACCTATCTACTATGAAATGTCACTTTGAAATAAGTATTTAAAACAGTTATCGATAAATTCAATATCAGAAGGAAGTCCCTAGTAAATTGAGGTTTTTGCCACAATAACTCCTATGTCTGGTACTCTCCATTTTCCAAGATACAAGTTTAAATTAAGACAAACTTAGACCCGTATTAATAAACTGATCTCAACTCTAATACTCGTCTCGAGATGCGTCAAAAATGACAGTGTTCTATGGTTTGACGTTTACTTTGATGTATCTTGTGGCGGGCCTCACAGTCAAGATGAGTTTATTAATACGGCCCTTAGTTATCTAATGACATAAGCAAGGAAGTAACAGAAATAAAATTAAGTAGAATCAAATTATTTTCTATAAAATAGCTGTGCCTCCTGGGTTCTAGTATTTGCATTAAAATCAAAAATTGAGTAATTTAATCTATTTTGGTCTTCAAGGTCAAGGATAGTGCGAACCTTGAACTGACTCAATTCTGTCACTATGAGAGGAGTGGGTAGGCCGTAGGACACCAAATGTGAGAGTTGTAGTCGAGGGTACTACAAACACACCAGTGCAGTACAACAGTCAAGTAACTGTCAGGTCAGTAGCTCGCCCCGTGTACACTATCCGTAAGCGGAGACGTCTTGGGTTGCTAACGTAGAGAACTCGAGCTCGCTAGCTACAACACGATAGATTTGCTTCGACGTCGTCTAGTCCCTCGTGCGTGGCTCCGGCTGGCGCTGACGCCGAGGCTGTTCCGATCGGGGCACCATAGCTGATGTGACTAAACCTGGTTTTATATAAAGTCAGATGATCCTATTACCTAAAAGCCTAATGGATTCGTAAAGTTTCGATATTCGTTCGAGAGACGTAAAAGTAAACCTTCACTGAATTAGACTTTTTTATTAGCATATTTCTGTTGTTTCGTTTGAGTAAAATATTAATTTACCTTTGAACAATTTGGACTCCTATTATTTTCCTTGTGTCTCTATTATTACGTAAAAAAATATACAGGGTTATTGGTAAGTCGACCTATTCCCGTTAGGAGGTGATAGGGGTGACTATTTGGGATAATTTTGACACCCATATGCATTATGCAAAAGTGAACCATTTTTGAGTTATCGCGTTTATTAGTTTTTTTTTAAAGTAGTCGGAAATTCAACTTGAAAAATTGATTACAAAAAAAGTATCAATTCAAATCTTTTTTTTCCTTCTGATTTACAAAACCGATTAAACACTGGTTATTTCTCTATATTTAAACAATAATTATCGGTCCAAATTTAAAAAAGCGAGACGGAAAACGAATTTTTTTCAATATTTTTTGCGATCGCTTTCCACTAAAATGCCTTAAAAACAAAAAAAAACGTTTTAAAACTTGGCTTGCAGATTATTTTAAAAACTTTACTGTTTTCTTAGCTCTTCAAAAACGCATAACAAGTAGAAAATTATTTAAAAAAAACCTGAAAAAATAATCATCACAAAGGAAGCGGGCGGAAACAAAAGTCACAAATGCAACTTCAAAAATTAAAATTAAAGAACATACCAAATTTAAATCATACATTTTTTATTTGCTTTTGTACAAGATGAATTTGTTGTTCCTATGCAAAATTAAAAAAAATATTATCTGTACACGTTTGAGAATGCGAGGCCGAAAACTAAAAAATACATGTTTTTTTATCAAACTCCAACATAAATTACACGAAAACAGAAAAAATTACCAATACATTTGGCGTGCAGATTACACATAAAACATTGACGTTTTTCCAGCTTTCTAACGAGCTATTAAAACTAAAATGAGTTTTGTTAAAGATTGCTGGAAAAAATTGATCACAAAGGAAGCAACAAGGAAGTCACGTCCGAACAAAACTTAAAATTAACTAACTAAATCTATCAAAACTAACTGTTATACTCGTAAATACAAATAACAATATTAACTTATGTAAAAATTTACAAAATTAAAACTAATAAACAATTAAAATTTAAATAATCAGGATTTTTATAGTTCATTTTCAAAATGGCTACCTCCATTTCTTATTCTCACATAAGTTAATGTTGTTATTTGTGTTTACGACTATAAAAGTTAGTTTTCATTGATTTAGTTAGTTAATTTTAAGTTATGTTTGCTTCCTTTGTGATCAATTTTTTCCAACAATCTTTAGCAAAATTCACATTAATTTTAATAGCTCATTAGAAAGCTGGAAAAACGTCAATGTTTTATGTGTAATCTGCACGCCAAATGTATTGGTAATTTTTTCTGTTTTCGTGTAATTTATGTTGGAGTTTGAGAAAAAAACATGTATTTTTTAGTTTTCGGCCTCGCATTCTCAAACGTGTACAGATAATATTTTTTTTAATTTTGCATAGGAACAACAAATTCATCTTGTACAAAAGTAAATAAAAAATGTATGATTTAAATTTGGTATGTTCTTTAATTTTAATTTTTGAAGTTGCATTTGTGACTTTTGTTTCCGCCCGCTTCCTTTGTGATCATTATTTTTTCAGGTTTTTTTTAAATAATTTTCTACTTGTTATGCGTTTTTGAAGAGCTAAGAAAACAGTTAAGTTTTTAAAATAATCTGCAAGCCAAGTTTCATAACGTTTTTTTTTGTTTTTAAGGCATTTTAGTGGAAAGCGATCGCAAAAAATATTGAAAAACAATCGTTTTCCGTCTCGCTTTTTTAAATTTGGATTGATAATTATTGTTTTAATATTGAGAAATAACCAATGTTTAATCGGTTTTGTAAATCAGAAGAAAAAAAAAGATTTAAATTGATACTTTTTTTGTAATAAATTTTTCAAGTTGAATTTCCGACTAATTTAAAAAAAAAACTATTAAACGCGATAACTCAAAAATGGTTCACTTTTGCATAATGCATATGGGGGTCAAAATTATCGCAAATAGTCACCCCTATCACCTCCTAACGGGAATAGGTCGACTTACCAATAACCCTGTATTATGAGAGTTGTGATTAAGATTTTATCACAAACGCTATTGCCATATCCTTCGCATTTCATTTAAAAACACAATTATTATGCTTTTGTTGAACTAGTAAACATAACTGGTTTGGGGAACAGCTGCTGACATACAGACTATATTCGTGTTACAAAAAAGAGCCATTCGCTTTATATATAACCTCCCGTGATTCCTTAAGATTACTATTCAAAGAAATTAGTATCTTGACAGTAGCGTCACAATTTATTTATGAGAATATTATTTATGACATTAAAAATGAAGACTCTTTTGTTGAGAATTGTGGTATACATAATTTCAATACAAGAAGAAAAAAAATATTGCTATTAAAAAATTTCGTGTCCGTAAGGTTTATAAATCAATGCATTCGTTTCTATAATAAATTACCTGACGCAGTTTTAAAGTTACCATTTCCAGTACTTAAACCTAAATTGAAAAAGTCGTCGATGTCTAAAGTTTACTATAGGGTCGGGGACTATCTAATAGATAAACTAAACTAAACTAAACACCCAAATAACTTAATAATAAATTAGTCATACAAAAAATATGTAAACGTTGTATATTGTCTAGGGGTTTCTGTAAGAGAATGTATCGAAACTTTGTATGTGGTTATCTTGCACTGGCATAGGTATGTATAATTATATATATTGAATACTACTATTTATTAGCCTCTATGAGCATTCTGAGTTTTGACACGTTTCTTCTCAGCAGTGGTCTCTTGCGAAGCGCTGGTAGACGTGTAAAAGTGCCCGTGCGGCCTACTTACTGAATAAACATCTTTTATATTTTTATCTTTTAATTATTCAAACAGATCCAAACAATCAATCACTGATTGAATTGTTAGTGACTGACTAACTGACTCAATCTCTCTGCTCAAAAGTGGCTGCCCAATAGATTGGCAGAACTGTAGCCAAGCAAGAGAGGTGATCGTGCGAAGACTATTATTTATTTATTTATTTATTAAGGATAGCAAACACTAAACCAATTAAAGGACTTCACATGCAGTGACTAAGCAGGTAGCGAAAGCGGGAGGAACGCACTGTTATATTACACTACTCTTACACCACTTACAAAGGGTAAAAACGGGAGCTTACTAAGACTCCGCTTTCCATCTGTCTGTCACTAGGCTGTATCTCATGAACCGTGATAACTAGACAGTTGAAATTTTCACAGAAGGTGGACTTTTTGGTGCCGCTATGACAACAAATACTAAAAACAGAATAGATTAAATATTTAAGGGGGCTCCCACATAACTAACGTAGCCGCCGCGTGCCGTTTTTTGCTTGATATTAATAACGGCAACAAGTAGACACTTGAATATTCACAGAACATTTAGTTGTATATTTAATTTAAAAATAAATAATATACTAATTTAATGAGGCTCCCATACAACGAACGTGATTTTTATGCCGTTTTTTTTGTGAATGTTGTATGTTATGTTATATAGATAATGATACGGAACCCTTCGTGCGCGACCGTCGTGACCCTGCCTACAAAGCTAGCGATCCCGGGTTTGATTCCCGTTATTGGCAAATATTTGTGTTATGTATATAAATGTATATAAGTGTTTAAATCTAGTACCCATAGTACAAGCCTAGAGCTGAGTTTGGGACTAGGTATTTTTTTAATACTCAAAGAGGAAATACGGCCCGGTCCGGTCCCTGAATTATTTTGATATTTAATAATTACGAAGCACGACGCCGTCTGGATGGAAATCAAGAATTTTCCTGTTTCCTCCACGCTAATTGGAATTTTATTTAAAATTTCGACCTTGCTGTTTCAGACGCATTACAATAAAAATATTGCTGTCGTGTTTAAATACAGATGTTAATTAAAATGTTGCTGTCGCATTTTCTAACTTCTCAATGTAAAGAAAAGAAAAGTAACAATTATTCTCCTTTGAATGAAATCCGTTTCACGTTATACTTATTTAAAAAAAGTTACACAATTTACTTAATGGAACAATAAGTTCCCCAATAATCTCCAAGGGAACAAATGAATTTAAACCTGCACGGCATTTACATGCTAACAGCGGTAGTGTGAAGCAATATTTGCAAAAATTTCCTCCCTCGCTCCGTCTCTTATTACCGCCATTTGGGTTAATTTACATAAAATTCTCGAAAACTCGCCGAAATTAACGTTCTCTGACATCTGCTTATTAAAATAAAATTAATATTGCGAGGGAATAATCACGTCATAACGCGTTTAATACGTTCGCTGCCAAATATTCGTCGGGTTCACGGCGTGAGGTGTATCTCTCGACACGAGTCAGACAAGAAAGAATATATATTCTAGTTTTTGGCGCGGAGGCCTCGCCGTGCTGCTCTCTAGTCATTATTTTAAAAATGTTATTGACCACTTGTCATGTTTTTATTTCGTGCTGGTTTTTATTATTAACAATAAATATTTCTTTATCACCGTGCGATATAACGTACTTTAAAGTATTATTGTGATATTTCATTGAAAAAAATACTGTCTGCTTGAGTTTCTTGCGGCGCTTGATCTCCGCAATGAATAATTATGTTGCCCGTATATCTTGTCCGAAGCGCTAGTAGACTCACTTCATATTACCAATGTGTAAAAGTGACCTCAATGTGGCCAATTCACTAAATAAACATTGTGAAATTTTGACGACGCGCTGGCCTAGTTGGTAGTGACCCTGCCTACGAAGCTAGCGGTCCTGGGTTCAAATCCCGGTAAGGACAGATATTTGTGTGATGAGCGCGGATATTTGTTCCCGAGTCATGGATGTTTTCTATGTATTTAAGTATATATTTCTCTATATAAGTATTTATATCGTTGTCTAGTACCCATAGTACAAGCCTAGAGCTTAGTTTGGGACTAGGTCAATTGGTGTGACATCGTCCCCTGATATTTATTTATTATATATTATTTTATTATTGTTCGGTTTAATTGGTTGCGATATTTCCTATTTGGTCAATAATATTTAGGTGGTGGTAGGACCTTGTGCAGGGCCCGTCGCACGCTACAGCCATCTCAGTGTAAGTCTATTTAAGAGTGATAGGAACATTAATAGGTCCTATGAATGAACTGATATGGATTGGTGAACTAGGCTATTGATGAAACTACGGCGCCTGCCTGGCCAATGCTAATAACTTTGGGTCAAATGGCAGGGCTGCCAAAATAGCCGCATTACTAGTTTTATTATCATTCATACCTGAAGAGCTATAATTATACATACAGACCTATGTACGTTACATACTCGACACAATGTCTAAAGAATGTTCTTGGAATGCTGTTCACGCTCAATGTAACCGCCTCAAACGCACCCAAACACTTTCATAAAGCATTTCTTCGTGTTCAGACATGCTCGCTTCTTGGCGCGTTCCATCAAAGTGTTTAGGGGCTGGCTTTATGTACAGCAATTGTAAAAAACAGAGACGGGGGTGTTTGTTTAGCGAAATGTTGACTTAGATAATATTATGTCTCTGATATTATATTACAGTACCTGGAACCGGGGTCCAGAGCACTTTCCACGAACCAATTAACTTGAAATTTGATCTCCTTATAAAAATAAAGATAGGTACACGTATAATCTTAATCTCACAGTATTCGTCATTGTCTTAATCATAATCATAATCATAATAATTTATTCGTAAAGCCAATTTACATGTCAATAAAATGTGGTACAAGGATATCAAAAAGTAAAATAAATTAGGCTACATAGGTAGCTAGCAAGCAAAAATAGTAATAATCATTTTGAGTTACATAATTAAAAACTACGACTTCGACGTCATGAACTCATTGCAGCTGTAGAACGACTGCTCAATAAGCCAGCGCTTGAGGCGGCTCTTAAAACTAGATAGGGTCGATGCTGCGATTATGATGCTTGTCATTTAACGTTCAGAGCCTCCATTATTTTCGGTAAAAACCATATCGTCATTGACTTTTTATAGTATTGTCAACCTATCGATAGCTCTAATTTACTTGACTATAATGGCCACCGAGTTAACAACAACACCGTAACAGGTCAACCACGGATATGATATTTAGTGACTAGAATAAAGGCCCGTTTTATTTTATTTTTTGCGTGTTTACGTATAAAATTAATAATAGATAGTGTTATAACCAATTTTATTGAAAGTAGACATTAAAATTAAGTATTGAGTATTTTAATGCAGAGCTACTTGCGTTGCGAAAAAATAAAGCCTGTTTGTTGTGTATGATGCAACTTTTGATGTTGCTCAAACATCGTGTTTGAGGGAGGAAGTAGTTTAGTTTAGTGTAAGTACTTTATTTATTCATCAATGTAATTTGACAATTTAAATTGCATTGCATGTCAAAAAAATACCGTCAAAATTAATACAAAAAATAATACGCCACATCGATGTGAAATAATGTGGTAATTATATAATATTTACCTTCATTTGCGTGTAAATACAAATCTTTCCGTTTCGTTTTGAATGAAATGTCAAACATTTCTTATAAATATTTGCCCTATTATTGCAGGTTTAAAAGCAAAGATTTATTGATTTTACGTGCCATGGTTATAATTTTGTTAAACAATGTCGGTGGTTCGATAAAAAAGAAAAGGTCGCCGCTAACTATTTGAAACCAATATAATCATAACGAGAAATATTGTTAGTGAGTTCATAAAATAACTGTGGCGAGTTTGAGTATAAGCCAAAAAAACATTATCACGTGATAATTCGTTCGCTAACTAATAACTCAAGTAACTTTTCCATGTTCTTAAACAAAAGAACGTCCTAAAAAGTCGTAGAAAAGTAGTAAATCATAGACTTAGATACTCAGACAAATGTACGTTATACTACACGTGTAGGCGAGGAGTGATTTATGGCGCAGCGGCCGGGCGGGAATGTCTAGATATTTCTGCCGCCGCCGCGTCGCGCCTGCGAGGAGAGGACTCACTTAGAGCCCTAACTACGGCTATTGAAACTTTTGAAATGCCTGAAACATTTTTAGGACTGTAATTTTGCGCTATTTATTAACGAGATTTGATTATTAATGACTCAGACCAGGCTAACGAGCATATTGCTCCTATTGATGGGCTTTGTGATATCGACAGTGGACGCTTAAAATTAAACTCTGACCTTTTCTTTAAGGACGTCTCTTCTATAAAGCTCTGTTTCATGGTCGCCTGCGTACGTGTAGCAATCCATTGACGAGTTGTTTTGTCATTATCAAGCCGGAAACTATTGCAGCGATGCAATGTATAACTAAAAATATGCGGGATAATGTTAAATGTTACATTAAATTGTTATTTTTTGATTCGAATTTTAACTTTCTCTGGTGCTCAATAAAGTATTGTATTGTTTTTGTGATACATTTTTGAACACTACAATAATACCACTTTATAAAACGAAATCTTGGGTTTTTAATCACCACTTTTCTAAACACAATACAAACATAACTATTCACAAACATTGCAAAAAATTAAAGGTAATAAATGACAACGTATTGCGCGTGAGTAAAGCGATAGGATAATCGCCTCTCGGGACAATATGAAAATATTCTTTTTTCTAAAAATCCTTTAAAGGCTACTTTGGTGACGCGTTTGTTAAAAGGCTTGGGTCTTCAGCCTCCGGGGCCCGGGGATGATAGCAGATTACTAACACGAATATGGTCGTTAAAAGGTTTTGAAATAAACTCATCCTTATAAAAAGCTTTTCTCACACGTATATTGCCGTATACAATATTAAGAGTTAACAAAAACAAGTTTAAGGCAGCTTAAGATTTTAAAAGCCTAAAGTATTACTTTGGTTGCTTTACTATGAGTTTAACATTTTCGAATTAAACGAAAAAATAAACACTAATACAATTAAAAAGTACAAACTAATATTAAAATTGCCTCTGTTACCACGTATCCGAGTATTCGTATTCTTAATGTTAGTTTGAGTAAAGCCTTGAAAAAGAAAATCGAAGTAACAAGAAGACTTAACAAATTGTAAAATGCTCGTCTCATCCTGCAGGTCTACATGTGCTTTTGCGCCAGTATCGCGTATGATTATTATTTTTTCTCTTGTGCTCATTGTTTTTGTTTTACGATGTGATATCTACAAATTCTGCAATGTTTTGTAAAATCACTCAAACATTCAAACCCTGACACAAAAGGTATATGTCACGGGCCCATTGGACCGGGACATGGAATACAATACGTGGAATTGTACAGATATAACTGGATCAAACCAATTTGCCTTTTCCATGTGTAAACCCAATATAAAATTGATATTTTTGCCGTATTTTATCTCAATTCCAATAGTATTTATGTTTCTTTTGAACGAGATTATGTTGCGAGCAAGCTTATTACAACTAGCTATGTTCCATCGATGAATTTAAATGCTTAGTAGTTTGACATCATACATAAATATGCCGAGTTATACATTTTTCACGAGTAGTGTCACGTCGGAATATAAAATGGCTAATTTAAGTATTCGTTTGCAAACTGCTAAACATTTCAATTTCTTAATTATAGGTACGTATTTTTTTTGTTTGTTTGTTAAAAGTAGGTCTGCTAGTGTTATTACGAAATCAGAGTACTCGACGAGTCGCTTTCAGCTAGCCGAATTTTAATCTCTTGTAAAACTAGGTAACCCGTATAGTTTCGCTATAACAGACAGACGTCTATCTCTCTAATAAATACGACAATACAAAAAAATAAAAAAAAAATTACAAAATAAATAAAAGCATCAAAAGATAAATGGAAGAATATAACAGATTTTATTGAAAAGAAAACCACCTAGTCCAAGTATTAATTTTACTTTAGTGGTTTTTAGAGACAGATTTGTTTGTGTTCTCTGGTTTGACCGGTTTTTTTAAATAACAGCTACAATTGAATAATTACACTTAATGTAATGACTCGCCGCAGCCGCGACTGCAGCAGCATCATGCACCTGAATTGAATCAGCTAGAGTGGATTGCACTAATGTGCACTGTGCAAGGCGCATCTCGCTCGTGTTTAAAGTTGCAGGTAGGAACTAACTCCGCTGGCTCTAATGTGCTGCAATGTTAACGGGTAATACGAGATGCAGGAGACACGCTCTTGATTAAAATTCCAACGTAATTAAAAAATGAATTAGTGTAAGTGTGTCTCATTTAACATAACGTGTGCTGGGTTTTGGTGTGGGGATAACAGAGCCGATGTAATCACTAAAGTAGGACCAACAAGACGAGGTACAGAATGTAAACAAGCCTTCAAAAATCGTGTCACTTCAAACGTTATACAAACAGGAATGAACATCACAAAATGACGGCCCTAATATTGAAAACTTCTGTGTGACAGCTTTCCTGTACCACGAATCACTCAACGACAGACGTCATCGACCACCTGAAGATATTATTGCGTACGAGAAATAATAATCGCTCGCTATCCCAATATAACTCAGTAACGGTCAGTTTGTTCACATTCTTTATCTCGTCTCACTGGCCGTACTTTAGCTAATAGGCAGCCCATCTTAATCTATGGAATTAGCAACGCATTTAAAGATAGCAGTTTCAAGTTGGCTGTTTGAATAATTTAAATATCTATGGGTCTCACGTCTCATTTACCGTAAGGTAACTTATAATAGTCGTTTTCCTTGTCTTTGCCTAGTTTGTTTTAGAAGTGTTACTTCAGTTAGTGACAAGGGAAACAAAACCAATAGCGTAAAATAACATTGAGCAGGCACAGTTCACAAACAACAGGACACACGTTCTGAGTGTATTTGAATAGAGTCTGGGATATCCGACGACTGTCAGGTCCACAGCTGCCGAGTACAGGCTACTAGGGTTTACGTTTACTAAATTGGAATGTAGGTGCATTTTTAAGAAATAGGCATTGGAAGATATAAGCTTCCTGTTTTTTTTCCTGTTTTTCGATTTTATAATTACACTCTATTATTTTAATTCCTTATTAACTTAATATCGTCACCTCGTACGAAACCAAATAATGAGGTCATTGAATTAATTGATAACTTAAGTTGGGATATTATAGCTATTTTTAACAGCAATTTTTACTAGCTTCTCATCATTAGTGTAGATATTATAAGTGCACCCGTGCAATAAAATAATAATAGATTATTTACGAGTAAATAAACATTACAATAATTTTGCTATCCATAAAACACACGATAAATAAATAAAGTAATTAAAAAGTTTATATAAATTATTATCTTTAAACTGACTGACTATTATTTTAATTTAAAATACATTTTTTATAGTTTCAATTTTAATATTGATATGCTTTAATATCTGAATATAATTAATAAACAAACAAATGAATAAATAAATGTGTAGGACTCCAAACTTAGGATAAATAAAAACTTTTTATTTGATGTTTAAGTGTTTAATTCCATTATATAAAAGTGAGCCACTGTAACTGACCCTTTTGTTTTAGACGTGAGCGAAATAAAAACGAGCAAAACATAGAAGGGGCTCGACGAGTTGCCATCGAACACAAACGCTAGCGTTCGGTGATCTCCTGTCACACGCAAAAATGTATGGAAGTGACGTAAGTCACGTGATATATCACTCGTTACAACTGACACGCTGTAATGTGATCACTGCCACTCGAGCTAATCGAATAGTGATAGTTTTGACGTTTTGTCCGTCGTTACGCGGGACTATTTTGACAGGTTGAATTGAACACGAGCTCTATCACGATATAAACGTCGGTATCTAAGGGCGACTTGGCTAGCTTTTTCATTTTTGACAAGGCAAAGTGATACGTGTTTCACCAAACGATATCATTTGTATTCGATGCCGACTTGTCTAGCCCCACAGATCCCTCAAGAAACGTATCCTCCTTTGAAAATAAAATATTACAATTTACGCAATCTCCCCTTTTTTTTTCTAAATACTCACGAGTGACGAGTAAAAAGGATAGGGCACCCGAAGTTCCAAATTGAGTGCGCCATAATACAGGCTAGGATTGAGATGCGGCGCACGCCGCGCACACGAGCCGCGAACACGCTCGGACATGTTCCAACCCGTCCGGAATGTCCACGGAAACGGATGAGGGGCGGCGGTAGAGTGGTGATATTCTTTTACGGTAAGTTCGGTCGGTCGACTTACCTTGTTTCTCCAAGAGGTAAAAGAAATTGGACTTTTAAAAAACCATGTCATAAAATAATTATGTTACTATGTTTTAAGTCTAACCTTCAGTAACGTTCTATTTGACTAATTGTAAACTTGTGATGCCGTCTTAGCTAAGTTTTATGAGTTTGTTTGACCCAATCAAGTGCACGCGTGAGATGGTGCAGGGGATTTTTAAATTTTAAAATTACGTTTGGATTTTTCTAAGAAAAATAATAATTAAATACACAAAAACTTAAAACAGTGTTATAATGCCCCAAATTAGGTGCCAATTTTCAGGTATATATAAGAGCCGAGACGCTGATTTTTATGTAAACACTCGCTACACTGGTAGTAAGTGATATGTGACGCCCACAAATATTTTCAAGTAAAACCAGACAACGTCTCACGTTATTAATAACAGCACGTCAACATCCACACCAAAACATAGCAGTGCAAACACTACGTCGTCGTCGGCAGCTTGGACCACCGATGATGCCGGTTTGCCGCAGCTGAAGGTCAAGCCAGCCCGGTTCGAGCGAAAGCTGCGAACAGAATAACCACAGCGGTCAACATTATCATCCAATATTTATAGAGCTCCGGTTTCTGCGGACGCTCGGATGCTTTTCTATGCAAATGAGGGATTGCCGTGCACGTCTTCTGTGTGGAGTCACATTTATAACGGTGTGCCAAGATTTAGGTTGGTTTAAGCCGGTGGAACTCTCGTGGCGGGAGATATTCATTGTTTTGTATGCTAGGTTAAGTATTTTCATTGTTACCTTTGTTAAAGAATTACTGGCCGTGTGTTGCGGTATTTCTTTTCAGCTGTGCAGTGGTCTCCTCTTGGGAAGCGTTGGTAGATTTTTGATGTATTAAGTAGTTAGGTCTATTTACCGAATTACCATCTTTGATATTTTTTCTGACGTTACAGAAAATAATGCAGACATAGTCTTCTTTCGTCGGTTAAGTTCGTAGTAATCTTTCTTTGTAGATTAACTTATCAATACATATAATACTCGTATTGAAGCAAACTGAGGAAGCAACGGAAATACCAGCTTATTCGACTGGTGTACCGATCAGTGAGTTAAATGTATGTATTCAATAATGCATTTCACTTAGATCGCATGATGTTTGAACTAGTTTCCCCTTTTGAACAACTTGTTCGTGCCTTTCTGGGGAAAGGTCGTGACTTAGTTCTCAACTCTGAGCTTTTTGTGAGTTAAACTGGTGTGATTGCCCTCTGTACGCCTCTACCGCACTACTAAATCAATAGCAAAAGCAGATTGAACCCTCTCATGTTAGTAATGAGGTTGCGATTGGTGTTAGGAACGAGTTATGTTATTTATTGTCTCTAAAACTTCTCTCAGTACAGATGTAGTGCATAATTGTTTTCCTTCGTATTTTGTATTATTCAGTCAACCTCAGTACTTTTTGTACTGTGACCGACTGAAATAGCAAGACACGTTCGTATGTTTCCGTGAAAATACGATGGAAAACAATTATGCTCTACATCTGTACGGCGGTATTAGTATTAATGACGGCCAAAATAAAGTTTGATTTGCAGAATAAGCGAAAACCAATTATCAGAACAACCATCGATTCACCAGAAGGTGCTCCCGTCGGCTTGACTTTGATTTGGGTGCGTTCACTTCGACAATAATAAAACTTGCACGAACTTTGAGAATAAATACTACCAGAAGCGACTCCAGCTGGTTTTACCTGATTGCTGGAAAAGAAGATACACTAGTTGCTGATATGGGGCTATTTTACTTAAACATCACCTTAATTTTGATATAGATAGATAGATAGATAGATTCATTTATTCGGCTATTAAATAAAACAAAGAAAAAAATAACACATGCATTTGACAAAACAATAACAAAAGTAACTTATTTATAACTAATTAAAATTAAAATGAGATAGCCGAAACGGAGTGCCAGCTCAGCATGTGCTGTGGCACGGAACCGCAGCGCTGATTTTCAGCTGGACCCGTAAGAGATGGTAAGATAGCAAACAAACAACAAATGTGATATGGTATGATATGGTATCATGTGAATTAAATACTAGATACCTCGTTTGCCGAAATCGGGCCAATCGTTCATACTATTAGGGAACAAAGAACCATACACACATGGGTACTCGGGCTCTATTCTTCTCGGGCTGAGCCTAATTGCTTTTCACTTTTCTTTTTTTTTGACCTCCCCACAATCAAGCTGAAGCTGTGTTTACACCACGCGAAGTCAAAACAAAAAGCGGACGAGTTAATAATGATTCCAAAATGAATATATTAATATGGATGTGAAACACACAGACGAAATATCAAAAAACGTAGGAGCGTTATAAATTGGTTTAAAAAATCGTTGCCGGAATACCGAACACATTTAAACGATGCCATGTTTTGAAAAAAGAATCAACAGCCGCGATTCGAATGTTTTAAATGAAAAAAAGGATAAATAATAGTGCTCTAAAATGAAACTATCGAGTTTCAAAAAAATAGAATGTTGGCAGATGATGAATGTAAATAACGTGTCATATATCGCGGCACGAAACTAGATTTGTTTACTTTTAGTCGCGCATTTCGCCACTTATTTGCAGATGACTTGATAGCAAAGTAAGTTAAGTCTGCCTTATCACCATCTTGGCCACCAAGTAGCAGTGTTCTCTTTATTCTGCTTTAGTGTGGGGTCAAGGAAACCAAGGCGAGGCAACGCGACCTTTATGTACTCCTTTGACTTATCCACGTCAACAAGAAACAATTTTATTGGGCCATTAACACTAAAACACGAAAATCCTAGATTTAAAGTGAATCAGAAAGAGTATCAATCTGTATTCATACTATCTACTTATACATATATTTACTAAACAAATATTATAAAGAGCTAAAGTTTGTGACGTTGTAGGGGTTCTCTGAATCTTTGTGCGGGTGGTAGGACCTTGTGCGGGGTCCGTCCGGATCGCTACCACCATCTTATCCATTAACCTACCGCCAAACAGCAGTGTTTGCATTGTTGTGTTCCGGTTTGGGAATAAGACACGTAATGACTAGCATAGAGGCATTCCATCTTAGTCCTCAGGGTTGGCAGCGCATTTGCAGTCTTAGGCTTGCAGTCTTGTGAATGCGAATGTCTATGGGTCACAGTTTCCACTTACCAACAGGTGGCCTGTGTGCTCGTCAGCCTTCCCTATGGCATAAAAAAAAACTACTGAACCGATTTTAAAAATTATTTCACCAATATTAAGCCACGTTATTATCATTGGCATCCATGGGCTATAAATAAACCCGAAAAAAAACGTCTATTGCCCAACAAAGTAGGCACGGGGACAGTTAAATAATAAAATAATATAGCTAATGTATGAGTCATTGTGTTCACATACATTTAGTCAATTTCAAATTATTGCTAACCTAACCTAACCGCTTCACAGATCTATTCTACTCGGTAATACCATTTTGCTTTTGACATGTTATAGTGGTGGTAGGACCTTGTGTCCGGATCGTTACCAACATCTTATCCATTAACCTTCGCATTGCTGCGTTCCGGTGTGGGGATAAGACAACCGGTAAATTACTAGAGGCATTCCATCTGGCAGTCCTCAGGGTTGGCAAGGCATTTGAAGCCTTAGGATTGCAGTTTTGACATTTTAGTGAGATTTCAAACGTCTATGGGTCTCAGATCCCACTTACGATCAGGTGGCCTGTGCTCGCTTGCCTGCTCATTGCCATAAAAAAAAGTATTGTCAACGTAACGTTAGTTCTTACTATTTACAACAGTTATGACAGTAATGGCAGCAGAGTTAAAATCAAGACGATAACATGCCAAACGCAATATGGTTATACCGAATGGAAAGCCTCAGCAAGCCTGGACACAACCGCATGGTAATTTCACAGAAGTTCATCATCTAATGGTATTTACTCCGAAGCTGAACGTCCAATATCGGGCGCGTCCCGAGCCGTCCCGCGGGGGCCTTTGACGACGCTCTGCGTTATTTTCATACGCGGCACAGCAGAGCACAATAATTCAGTGCGTCAACGCGTCAGCTAATGATACCATAATTATTATACTATTTAATGATTATTAATATTTTTAGGGTTTCATACCTCTAAAGGAAAAAACGGAACCCTTATAGGATCAGTTTGTTGTCCGTCCGCCCATCCGTCAGTCTGTCAGGTCCCTTTATTTCGAGATCGAGTGAAGGTTTCAAGTTGAAATTATAACCTTTATACTCAAGTCTACAGTTCCTTGACGCAGTCAAAAACGTCTAAGTTAACGTAAAAAAAGAAACGGCCCTTTATGCCGCAAAAATCCTATATTTCGACACTCTCAAGGGAAAAAATAATAATAGGGTAGTTTCCGTTGACCTAAAACTATAAACCTTCTATACTTCAAGTTTAGAGAAAAATCTACAAACTGTTCATTTTTAATTAAAACGCATAAAACAAGGTCTTTATGCAAGGAACAGCGTTCCAAATTTTGAATTGAGTTAACCGTGACAAATTTGTACGCAGTCCTCGGTGGGCAAGTTCGAGTCGCACTTGTCCAATTTCGGCTCCAATGAGGCGGAGACGAGCGGAGCAGAGCGGAGCTGTGCCAATATTAACTAATAGACGGCGCGTGCGGTCACGTTAACTTAAATTCTGTTGGTTTATATTGGCACAGCTCCTCTCCACTCGTCTCCGCCTCAGTGGAGCCGCACCCTTACAATAGGATAACGATATGTTTTAAAACTATACACTCAGTTGCACAAACAAGCATTAGAACTTATGTCCCATTAAGATACTCGCTCAATACTCAATACTCAATATATTTATTGCATTCCACATTTTACAGATGTTGTTATAATCATAAGTATATATGTTCATGATATGTGGACTCTGTTGGGCGCAGCAACAGCAGGAAAAACAGAGAAGAGGGCTTAGTCACGTTCTTATTCGTCAAAGTATAAAGAGACAGCACGCGAACAGGCGATATTCATTTTAATGAACGTTAGTATGTATAGTCGGCGAAGAAACTCCTTTGCATGGTATGTACTCCTTTGCGCGTCTTTGTTAACTTTACGTCACTTTAAAATCACAACATTTATTCAAAAAATGGTTTACCACGATTAATAAGTTATAAGCTCTCAACTATTGAATCAAAAATGGGTTGGCAACGCATTTCAGTCTTAGGCTTGCAGTCTTGTTAATGCGAATGTCTATGGGTCACAGTTTCCACTTACCACCAGGTGGCCTGTGTGCTCGTTTGCCTATTCTATGACACAAAAATAAAAATTAAAAATAGTCAGCTCAAGATGAGAGAGAGGGGGACAAAGCTGTATAACTGCCATAGCTCTGTCCCTTTCTCTCAATCTAAACTGAGGTACTTTAGTATGTCATGGTAACCCCGCTGCGCTCGAAATTGAGTTATATAATTCTGGGGTCCCAGTGAAAAAGGGCACAAGTCGCCTTAACTCGTAATAAAAAAGGGTATAGGTGAAAAAGTTAAGTAAATGACCTCTGGCATGTAGTTGATTACAAAATTTATATGGAATTAATGTCGAATTTCAAATATTTAATGTCGAACGGCTATACAGATATGTTACGACTACATGCAAGATGACATTTACTTAAGTTTTCACCTATATATACATAAACGGAGTATACTAGGCCAAACCTTTTTCACTCAGACCCTAGAATTTGACTCACACATACTAAACTCGTATGTTATTTAAATAAAAGAATGTATGAAACAAATCCACACTGGCAATCCATTTATTTCATATCCATGGCTTTTGTTTTGATCCTCACGTAATTATCGGCACGAAATGCGGCCATTACGATTCGAAAGCCAAGGACAAACTAAATTCACAGTGCGAGTGGCCAGTGTCAACAGAAGGTAGTCCCGTGCAAAAATTTAGTGTTTTAATCTTGTTATATTAGCAGTCATTTCAATGAATGTTGTAATTTTGTATAATTTCTACTCTATTGTCAAGAATTTCCCTCCGTAGAAGTTAATATTTTTGGCTAGAGTTATGAAAGACTAACCTAGCCTTAATAATGAATATCCAGAGCCTCAACTGCACATTATTTTAGTCCATCTTGTACCGATATCGTATTGATGTTGTTGACATGTCTTGAAAACAACAAGACTCTAGCAGATAATAATTTTGTGAAAAATTTAGTGAAAGGATCTATGGAACGATTGTCCTTAAGTCAAGCAGTGCCATTATGAAGTCGGTTAAAAAGTGGTTTTTTGTGGCTCCGACTAATGATTTACACATAGGTACTAAAACTAATTTATTTACATTATCTACAATCTCGTTAACAAGTTCAGACCAGGGGGTTATGCAGTCCCTGTCAAGGAAATGTTACATGAAGGATGCTATTGCTGGCATTTATTTGTGTTATTGGTAGTGTAAGTTTGACTACGATTGCTGTACATCTTCTGCCCTCGGACTGTCGTCGACGTGTGGCGGAGAGTCGAGATGTCGGGCCTGAACGGGGTCAAGCAGGCGACGCCGCTCCAACTCGACTCTCCCAAGGTCATCCGCAATACAGGTACCTGACAGTCATACCAGCGATGGCTTTACGGCAAGCAAATACTGAGTTATTTGGGTTCATTATGCAACAATTTCTCTCTGTTTTTTTCTTATCTAATTCTTATCTTTATCATAAAACACAGTGTTGTCCGCAAGAACCACCATCTTATCCTTTAACTAGCATAGAAGCATTCCATCTTAGTCCTTAAGGTTGGCAACTCTTTTGCAGTCTTGATATTGTAATCATGATATAAATGTCTCAGATCCCGCTGACCATCAGGTGACCCGTGTGCTCGTGTGCCCACTCCGTGCCAAAAACAAGATAATTATTGCTTTACGTCCCACTACCACTCTTATGTTACAGTGCTATAACAGAATCTCGAAGAATACGCACAGACCAAATTCCTCTCCACTGCCTGCCTCAAGCAGTGGAGAGGAATTTAAAGAAGAAGAAGAAAGAAGGTATAGAACAGATTTATAGGGAGAGCAATAAAGGTCAAAGACTATATGGTTTTTACCGCCTAGAATAGAAACCCAGTACTTGCTCAAGGCATTTTAAGATGCATTTATTGCTCTCCCTATCAGATCTGTTCTATACCTTCATTCTTCTTTTTCTTCTTTAAATTGCTCTCCACTGCTTGAGGCAGGCAGTCAGCTCCACATACATCTGTTTTTCTCTCGCCAAACGGAATAGCTCTACCACCGTGGCGACACCTGTCCAGTTCTTTATAATCCCGAGCCATGACATCTTGGGGCTGCCAATGCCTCTTTGTCCCTGAACTTTGCCGTGAACGTGGCCGTTTTTGAGAATGTGACCCAGATAAACAACTTTCCTCTTTTGAATAGTTTCCAGTAGTTCACTGGATTTTTTTAAATCTGCGTGGGACCTCTACATTGTATCACTAGTCTCCTTCTTTCATGATTGTGTTTTTCGGCGTTTATAAAATACAGTGTTTATTCATGTTTATTGAAAATACAGGTAAAAACCTCAAGTAAAGGGCTTTTTGCATGTAGTAGTAACACATCTGTTTAAACCGTTCCAAGTTCTTTATTTGAAATTTAGAGTTAATCCCATTATTATTTTTGTACATAACGACGTGCAAAAGGGGCTTTAATTAAGTTTTTACTTGTATTACTAGAAAAAGGTTGGCTTGTTCATGGGTTTGTTTGTTTTAAATAAGTAGTAAATAAGTAATTTTGCTTAACATTCAAAAAAATATAACGCACGTGAAAAATATCCAACATCTTTTCGGTAGCACTCTCATTACTCAAGAAAAACCAACGTGTAAATAGTTTTTGTTGTTTATTAAGATGATAAAAACCAGTACATTAAATCCTTTGCGGCGAATAAACTTCGTGACTCGCCTACCCAGATAAATGAAATGAATCACCATTAATTAAGAGACATTTCGGATAAAGGAACGAGCAGGCATCCTAAACTGATAACGCGACGGGTTTAAATATGCGTCAGCGCACGATATACGGCAGAGACTCCCGTTCACCTTTTAACAGTTTTCAGTGGATATGGATCTGACTTCGAATCTACAATATCGAGCTTCCCAGATAAATTATTTGAGAAAAACAAAACCATTGAAAATAGTATAGGCAGTGGAATCCCTGATCTAGGTTCAGTTACGAAAATATTGGGTAGCAAGAATAAGACTAATTCTGGAACCAGTAACGAGACCAGCAGTGGAGGTTCAAGTGGTGATGGATGGATACCTGACTTTAGATTAGTGATATCAACCAATATAGTAGGGAAAAATAAAACTTTCTTAGGTGGTGGCTCAACTTACTACTTCTCAGTCGAATGTGATACCTAATTTTGGTTCGATCATACCGAGATTCCCATCATCATCATCATTGTCAGCCGCAAGACGTCCACTGCTGGACAAAGGCCTTCCCCAAGGTTTTCCACAACGATCGGTCCTCTGCTGCTGTCATCCAGCGGTTTCCCGCGACCTTTATCAGATCGTCAGTCCACCTTGTGGAAGGTCTGCCAACACTTCGTCTCCCGGTTCGCGGTCGCCACTCTAGAACCTTTCCGCTCCAACGGCCATCAGTTCTACGAGCAATGTGCCCCGCCCACTGCCACTTAAGGTTTGCAATCCGGTGAGCTATATCGGTTACTTTAGTTCTCCTGCGAATCTCCTCATTCCTGATTCGATCTCGCAAAGAGACACCCAGCATAGCTCTTTCCATCGCCCTTTGAGTGACCTTGAGCCTTCTTATGAGGCCCATTGTAAGCGACCATGTCTCGGATCCATACGACATCACTGGCAACACACACTGATCAAAGACTTTTGTCTTGAGGCACTGTGGTATTTGGGACGAGAAGATAGTGCGTAGCTTACCGAACGCTGCCCATCCGAGTTGGATTCGACGATTGACCTCTTTTTTGAAGTTGGACTTACCTAACTGGATTTTTTGTCCTAGGTATACATAGTCGTCAACAACTTCGAGAGTAGAGTCACCAACTTTGACAGGAGTGGGTACGACATGGACATTTGACATGATTTTCGTCTTGTCCATGTTCATTTTAAGACCCACTTGTTGAGAGACTCTACTGAGGCCATCGAGCATTGTACCAAGGTCCTCCAGGGTCTCAGCCACGATGACAATATCGTCGGCGAATCGAAGGTGAGTGATGTATTCGCCATTTATGCTGATGCCAAAACCCCCCCCCAGTCCAGAAGCTTGAAAGCGTCTTCCAATGCAGCAGTAAACAGTTTCGGAGATATTACATCTCCCTGTCTTACTCCTCGCTGCAATTGGATAGGCTTCGAGTTCCGGTCCTGAAGGCGAACTGACATAGTGGCGTTTTTATACAAACACTTTAACACCTCGATGTACCGATAGTCGATTTGGCACCGCTGAAGAGACTGCAGCACAGCCCATGTTTCGATCGAATCGAAGGCCTTCTCATAGTCCACAAACGCTAAGCATAGTGGCTGATTATACTCCTCGGTCTTCTGTATAACCTGCCGCAGCGTGTAGATGTGGTCTATGGTGCTAAAGCCTTTTCGGAAACCGGCTTGTTCGGTAGGCTGAAAGTCGTCAAACCTGCGAGCGAGACGATTCGTAATGACTCTAGAAAACAGCTTATAAACATGACTCAGGAGCGTGATGGGTCTATAATTCTTCAGCTGGGTATTATCACCCTTTTTGGAAAAAAGAACCACCACGCCCGCGTGCCATGCTTGCGGCGTTTTACCCTGGGCTATGACGGAATCAAATAGCTTCTGAAGAGCTTTTAAAACCGGTGATCCACCTGCTTTCAGAAGCTCAGCCGTAATTCCGTCATCACCCGGTGCCTTGCTGTTCTTAAGCTGTTTTAGAGCCACTCTAATCTCGTACAGGCTAACGTCCGGGATATCTTCGGTGTAGTGTCGGGACAACCTAGCTCTTGGGTCTTCTGCTAGGTTGCTGACAGGTGGGCGTGTTGTCGTGTACAGCTGTCCGTAGAACTTCTCTATCTCTCCCAAAAGCTCAGGTTTAGACGATATGATCCTGCCGTCATCGGTCTTCAGCCTCATCAGCTGGGTCTGCCCAATAGACAAATCTTTTTTAAACACTTTGGAGCCCTTGTTTCGCTCAATAGCCTCTTCAATACTATTGGTATTAAATTGGCGTATGTCGCGGGTCAAAGACTTAGAGATCTGTCTATTGAGCTGCCTATACTGAGAAGCATCTTGTGATGACTGCAGAACCATAGCACGTCTGTTCTCCATTAACTTTTGGGTAGAATTAGAGATTTTCTTGGTTCCTTTTGAACGGCGAGTCTTGAAAAACTTAGACCCGACCGTTTGGACAGTTTCCACAAACCTGTTGCAGTAATCTTCCACGTCTACGCATTCACCTAGGCTTTCGAAGTGGTTTTTGAGTTCGAGCTGAAAGTTCTCGGGGTTTTGGATATGAATCGGTGCTGGACGGAGCGTTGATTTCATATGGGACCCGGGTATGTCCTTAAACTACGCCCAGAACCACCGGAGGATGGGCAGCAGCGTCCTCTCAGAACACGGTGAAATACTGCAATCGCCAACCCGCCTGCCAAGCGTGGCGATTATGGTAATTTTCTCCCCAAGAGAAAAAACAAAAAAACAACAATGGATGCACAACAAATAAATCGGCCCCCAGTCCCCGGCGGCCCCGCTATTCCTGGCTACGGTAGCGGTCACGGTAACGGCGGGGCAGGGGGCGCTAAGAATCTCCGGCAGAGATATGGCTACCACCACCGACGACCCCTGGCCCTGGCAACTTATAACACACGCACGTTGAGGACTGACGAGAAGATCGTGGAACTTGAGGAAGAATTGAGCAGGTTACGCTGGGACATAGTGGGTTTATCAGAAGTCCGAAGACAGGGGGAGGACACGATAACTCTTAAGTCGGGTAACCTGTTCTTTTTCCGGGAAGGCGACAAACTGTCCCAGGGAGGTGTCGGGTTTATCGTCCACAGGTCTCTTGTGAACAACGTTGTCAAGATCGAGAGTGTGTCGTCAAGAGTAGCTTACCTTATACTCAGAATCACCAAACGGTATTCGCTGAAGGTCATACAGGTATACGCTCCAACTTCGACCCACTCCGATGATGAGGTGGAGGTAATGTATGAGGATATTTCCAGAGCCATACATTCCACCAAAACTCACTACAACGTTGCCATGGGAGACTTTAACGCAAAGCTGAGTAAACGAAGCGGAAATGAGCTGAGAGTGGGGCAATTTGGAATTGGAAGTCGGAATTCTCGCGGCCAGCTGCTGGCGGGCTTCATGGAGAAAGAGGGACTCTTTATGATGAACTCTTTCTTCAAGAAGAGTGAATGCCGCAAATGGACATGGGTGAGTCCCGACGGTGCGACCAGAAATGAGATAGATTTCATCATGTTGACCAGAAGGCAAATATTCAATGATGTCTCCGTGATGCGGTCAAAACCGGGAGCGATCATCGAATGGTCAGAGGCACATTGAATATCGACGTACGCTTGGAAAGGTCACGCCTGATGAAATCAACGCTCCGTCCAGCCGAGATTCCCAAATAATTCTAAAAATGGAACTAACACTGGTTAAGGTTCATATATTCCAACAGTACCTGATTTTTGTTCTATTGCATATGTTTCTAATAAACTAACAGGCAATGACCGTAGCGAACATAAACTTCGAGACAGGAGGTGCCACCACTGCGAACACTATATAGCTCTCATGGTTGGCATCAAAAAGGAAAGTTTCTAATATATTAGGTTAATTAGACTCTAAAAGCTCCAACATGGGATCTCTAGGATCGGGGGCTTCTACCCTTGGTTCCCTAGTTTCTAGTTTAGGGTCTGGAGAAGTCACGCTTATCATGGGAATGTTTTAGGTCCTTGTGAAGCCTATTAAGGGTCTGCCAGGTGCTGAAGGAATAACGGTTTGATTAAGAATCCGCAGAATATCCTCACACAACCTCAAACACTTCTAAGCGGTGGGAAATGTAAAAAACAACTGATTTTAACTTGTAAATTATTTACTATCGTATGATGAAACAAATCAAAACACAAATCGTGTTTGTTTGAACATCAGCATTAGAGACGCGACGTAATAATTTTTAAACGAAGTTACAAGGTTATTATCTACCTACCGTTGTTTTTATTACTTTACTGTGACATACAGTTTTGTCTGTGTTTATTTTTAAGTGACATGATAACCCAAAGACAACCCAAATGTTTCCCTATCCGCGGGCGACTTGATTTCCAAGTAAATAAAACTGACCAAAGGCTCGGCTACTTGCTAGATGAGACAGCACGACTATATTTACTCAGAAATAAACTTTTCAACTATATGGGTTCAGAAGAATCACTAGGGTACACAGTATAAAACGAGATCTTTCAAACTTGGCAACGGATTTTATTGTTGTTTTCATCAATAGATAATTCAAGAGGATTTTTTTAAGTATAATAAAGACTGGATTATGTACGGGAGTAATAATTTTCCTCAAATACTGTTCTATAGTTTGTTTTCTTGATGGAAATAGGTATTGTATTACATACACAACGTAGCACTTGACATAGGGTACAAATATTTGTGTGACTAGATCGAATTATATGTTCTGAGTCTTTAAAGTTTTCTAAATATGCATATCCATTTAATGTATATATTTCTCTAAATGAGCATGCTTTAACGTTGTCTTGTTCCCATTTGATTGATTACCTGTTACGTCACGACGATTACATTAAGATATTAATTGAACGAAAATTTTAAGGGAAAAGGAAAAGAGGGAGACCGAGAAGAACTTTCCTAGAACAATTAAAAGAAAATGTAGGCGTCGAACCGTATCAGTGTGTTAAAGAGAAGGCTCGGAATAGGAAATAATGGACATTATTCCACCGAACAGAGCATCGCATAGCAGAGGTTCCCCTAATATTTTTTTTATTTATATTGCGCTGGCAGCATTGTCACGCTGTATACCAACAGAAGTCGTCGTACCAGAGACTAACCGGGCCAAGATCACAGCCCCGGATTTGGTGTCTCAAGGCCTTAACAAAGGATTTGAGAATAAAATCTAACTAAAGATCAAGAATAAGAACCCTTCTTATAGTTTCGAAAGTATGTTATTGGCATCTTTCTTACAGTTCATTGTTTTAACACTATTTTCACATTTATTAATTCAGTTGTTTTTTTTTTATTTAGCTTACAAAACTCGCTTAATCTTACTTATATTATAAATGCGACAGTTTGGATGTTTGTAACTGAATCACGCTGAACGAATTGGAATAAAATTTGGCACAGAGTTATATCTGGAATAGCACAAGACTACTCTTTATCCCGGAAAAACGATAAAGTTACAAATTTTACGCGGAAGAAATCGTTAGCAGAAGCGAATATAATATATAAGTAATGTTTGGTATTGAGATAGTTTAAACCCCGTGGAAGGACTTTAGCCGCGATGAACGACTTTCACACGGATGCAGTCGCGGATAACTGCTAGGTACTTACGTTGCATTCGTCATGAATTTACCGTCGTGATCAATTAGTAAGCCAACATGGAATTTTAACAGATTTCAAATATTTCAAATTATCTAAGTGGTAAGTGACAACCTTCTTTCAGGCGAAGATAAAGAAAACAATTCAATATTATAAAAGTGAAATAAACAGATTTAAAACTAAATTTGTATGTGGCCACTTCCAGTGCTTTTGTTTTTAGGAAACCATTTACTTAGGTCAAGAGTTCGTGACGTTACAGTTCGTGTCGAGTTGCCGACCGATGGGTCGGACTCCTAAAACCTCAGGTGTGCCTCGGATACTATAAGCTTTACAATAAATGTGAACCTACCGCACCCACTCGCACTCCACCAAATATTATATTCGATGAAATTGAAGAGTGTGCAGAACAAGGTATAATTTTTCATCACAAACGCCAAAACTGTCGTCAATTATGACGACCAAAACTAAAGTATCTCGGCAATTAAGCTGCAAAGACGTAAGTAGCACAGACAGTAATTTTTCATGTATAATAAATACTATTAAGGTTTTTTTTTTGATTTCGTCTATAATTATTGTCATTAATTACATTTCTATAACAGCAAGTTATGTTAAAGTTCTAGACACTTTCCAAAGTATGTCAAAGTCGTGAAAAAAACTTCTGACATATATTTTCATTCATGAAACAGAGTTGATAAATGGATTTTAGTCAATTAAAAGATGTTAAAAAATCAATCATGTTAACAGATCAGAAGGTCTGCAGTTCAAGCGGCCATGAAACATTCGGAGGAGAAAATAACGATTTATCAAGGACCAAGAGTATACAGCCAGGGTAAGAGGGCTTCAGCATAAAATTGACGAGTGCATTCGTAAGAAATTTTAGTTTTTTAATTGCATAATTTTTTAATTACCATAAGTGAGATCCAGAAAGGCAGGGTGCAGACATACAACGATGAATTCATTGCTTCTAATTTACTCGGTGAAACAATGTTGCTTTGCTTCTATTGTCATGGAAGCTCTTATTTACATGAAAGTAATGGCAGCCGATAAAAAAAAGATGTTTGTTTTGTAAGTAGGCCGCTCGGGCACTTTTACTCGTCAAAATCTACCAGCGCTTCGCAATATCCCACTGCTAATAAGAAACGACGCTATACTAAACCTAGTATTATATCAAACAAAGAACTTAATTTAAAAAAATATATAAATTAACCATCCCATGGAAACAGTGTTTATTTCGGGATCGAAGGTAGTTCGTGTATTAGATCAGCTGTCTTCATTCTAAATTTCATTTAAATAAGTACAACGTGTCAGCGTGAAAGTGAAACAAACATACACATAGACCTTCACATTTATAATATTAGTTTGTTGTGATTAAAGGTGTTGAAGAGATTGCAGATATCCGGGCCTTAGAGCCCACTTTAATTCAAATCATTTATCGCATATCTTTTTATTTGTGCAGTGTTGCCTGACAGCGAGTGCACAGTGTCTGGTTCGCTGGCGTTGCTGTTGCGGGTGTCGCGGCTGGCCGGCATAGCGCCCTTGCGGATGACGCGCGCCGGCGCACACTGGCGGGCCGAGATCTCGATGCCGGTGGCGACAGGGTTCTTCTTATTAATATTTGCTGTCAGTGAGTACAATCTCAATCTTAATGATATGGATTTTGTAGGGTCCGTGCAGAAGGCTTAGCCAATCGTGATCGTAAGGTTTTTCTAACTTAAGTACATTGCTCGATGTTCGTACAAAAGAAAACGCATTCGCATTTTCAAGCGTCTCCATCATCAAAATACACCTGTTCTTACAGATCTGATCCTGTTGTTAGGGCTGGTATTGGATTTCTGTGAGGGGTCAGAGAAGCGGGTCCGCGCTGGGGAGTCCATCATGCAGGTGGGGATCTGGGTCTTCGACCTTGTGGCCGTGGTGGTGATCGCCAACATCGCCGTGTTTATGGGGCCAGCTCGCATGAGGAGTCTTCTGGGAATACTGAAGGAACTGAATCAGGTACTGGTCTGGGACACCAAAATCAAATGACTAAGAATAAAACTACTGCAGATTAATTCAGAAAATTTTCAAATTCAAATTTAACATTTATAATTTACTAGCTTATGCGCGCGATTTCGTCAGCGTAGAAATCGTTTAGCGCTATTTCCTCGGGAAATGTTTAATTTTACGCGATAAGAAGTTACCTATGTGCTATTCCAGACTATAATCTATCTCTGTGCCCAACTGTATCCAGACCTGTTCAGCCGTTCTGGCGTGATGAGTCACAAATATCCAAACTTTCGCATTTATAATCTTAGTTAGATTTTCCAGCTGATTTGGTTATTGCATCATTATGACGACACAAGTACTCACGCGTCTATTTTATTTTCAGATAACTTCTGACCTCAAGTCGAGTCCTCCGCCGGAAAAAACTGAAAAGAATAAAATCATTGCGCTCGTCTGCTTTCTTTTGTTCGCGTTGGTTATCCAAGCAGCAGACGCTTACAATATAATGTTAAATAGTTTAAAGGATAACAAGTGGGGTGAGTTTGTTACAACCTTCCAGGGCCTCTATCAACACGGTAAAAACAATATCGTTTTTGATCTGTTATCGTATTGTCAACATTTGATAGCTCTTATTGTCTCGACAGTAATGGCGGCTGTCGTCAAAACAATACCATAACAGGTCAAAGACAATAAGTTTTGTACCGTCAGGAAAAGAGGCCCAGGGCCTCTACCGGGTAAAAGCATGTTGCCCTCGACCAGGGTCTGTATTCCACTTGTTCGAGCCAGATTGCGTTACGATAGCTCTTATTTACATGATAGTAACGGCGGCCGAGTTAACTCAATCACGATACCAGGTCAAAGGCAATATTGGGTACTCGGGTCTCAGTTGTTCTCTCAGTTCTACGACTTTGTACCTCTCTCACTATAGAATGAACTGCACAACTACCCCTTGATGAATTGCGTTCTTCCACCGTGCGTTATACTAGGCAACTATTGCCTCGTATCCTTTCAGCGGTATTTCCAACCAGTTATGACATGCTTCCTTCAAGAAAGACCTTCTACCTTCTTATATTTCCCTAATTGGCCGGCAACGTATCGACAACTCTTCTTGAGTAGCTGGTGTGTATGGGCGGTGGTAATTACGTCTCCTTTCTCATAAAAAAAAGGTACATCTCGGTTTCCCGCCAGGGACGATCAATTGCCTGTACATGCCGTACTACTACGCGGACCTGCTGGGGCTGCTGGTGATGGTGCAGTGGGGGGACGCGGCGCTCGGCGCGCACGCAGCCGTCGTCGCGCTCAACGACCGCCTGCGGCTGCTGAGACACGGTAACTTTGCTCCTGCTTCTAACCAATAAGCAGTATCCCAAATTCAATATACATTGCATTGCATTGCTGTTCTTAGCCGGTGCGAGCCCGGTAGTACCTGGGCCCTGCTTTCCCAGGTCTCCGGAAGGGATTTTCACCACTGCCCTTTTTCAAGTAAAAAGAAAACAAAAGCAAGGACTTTTGTCTTTGGCCCTTCAGGCGATTACCAAAAAAAAAACCGTCCCGTCAGAGTGCGAAAACCACATTTAAGGGCGACTATTCTCAGATTACCCGTTTTATCCCCTTGTTCCTCGTAGATAACCAAGTGTAGAGTGAGTGAGCTTGTATGGCTTAGTTTTAGGATAATAATGACAAGTCAGTGCCTAATCCAGGGAAATGACAGATCCCACTAAAATTACCATCAGGCTGCCTGTATGCTTGCCGTCGCCACTCCGTAAAAACTGAACAAAATAAAAAATGTTTTTTAAAGCCAAACTTGAAACTGAGTCCGGCCCCACGTTCGAGGACTTGATGCGCCCAAAACCCGTCAACAGCTGGGTAGACTCCTTCACGACTCCGAGCATTGTTCACCCTTCAGGTAATTTATTCCATTCATTAGTCAACCAATAGTAACATATTGCTACAGCGTTATTATCGCTAATTATCGCTAAGGTTGACATTTGTCACTGTCATAATATTATTGCAAGGGAAAATCGAACATGTTGTATCATGACGTGCAAATGAACTTGACCACATTTTTGGCCGACTGTGGAAGTCTTAAGAGGCGACTAAGGGATTAAAGGCTTGTAGTATTGTTAGGCGATGGGCTTGCAACCTGTCACTAATACGCTGGTAAACATAGTCTGTTTGTGCAAAATGTGGTTAAAGAATAACAACAAGTTTTTAGTTGTTGGTGATTCTGTAGTTCTGCCTACCCCACTCTGGGATGAAGGCGTGACGGTGTGTATGTATGTTTTTTATGTCTTTCACTAGTCCGTCCAATTATGGGTTCATATATATACATAAAGACACATAAAACCTTTTTGCATCTTACGCCTTTAAAATAAGGTGCAAAATTGTATACATATCTTTGTACTCAATTGTACTAATTCTTTACAATGTTTCCTCTCTCTCTTAGATGTAACGATGCACACGTCCCAAGTGCAGGTCACGATTATCAGTCTCGCTCATTCCTACGAGCGGATAAGCGAGGTGGTGCGACAGATGAACGAGGCCAACGGCACCATCCTGGTCGTGACTCTCCTCTCTGTTTTCTTTCGACTAGTAATCACGCCGTACTACTTACTCCTGAGGCTGTGTATGGTTTATTACAAGCTTTATAATAATTTGCCATATTTGTTAAGTCAGTTTAGGTTAAATCTTACAAGTTAAGGAACCAGTTCCCGTTAATGGAATGGCGTGAAATTTAGACTGCCGGCTCGGGCCGCCTTGTAGACTTTAGTTGTGGAGGCTCGCGGTGCGTACGGTCGACGCACGCACACATGCAAGCCGCGAGAATACCTCATTGTTTTAGGATGAACTACTGTTTTTTTATACTGTGCTCTAACCCACCATAAATACTGCTGGGCCTTTATTCAACACAGTAAAAACCATATCGTGTTTGATCTGTTATCGTATGGTCACCGTTTTGATAGCTCTTATTCACTTGACAGTAATGGCGGATGACGTCAGAACAATACCATAACAGATAACAGACGATGTGTTTTTTACCGTCGGGAATAGAGGCCCTGTCGCAGTGAAATTTTGTTTCGATATTCTATAAATCAAGTAGCGTCGTTATAAAGTCACTGTGACGTAACGTAACGTTCTATGGTGGATCAGGACTTGTGCATAAAAGTTTTCTGCTTTGCCAATTTCTTTTTAAGAGCATTTAGACAGAAAGCAAGAAAGCTAGCTAGATGTAAGATGTTATAACGCGTGTTTAATTCACGATGAAAAAGAAAGTGGTGTTTCAAGATTCACGCGGGATATGTGTAACTGTGCGTCTGTGTATCTGTATATCTGTGTGTTTGTATGTGGCGTCGTAGCTCCCAAACGGATGAATCAATAGGACGCGATTAAAAAAAAGTTCTTTTGGGACGGTTCTTAACTAGGTTTCATGAAAGAATGTATAATTATTATGTCAAGGTTTATATCTAGTTAGTTGTCATTTTCAAGATGATTGTTTGTGGCAGTCGACGAAGGCGACGTGGTGGTGTCGGCGGTGGTGATTCAGCTGAGCTGGAGCCTCCTGCACGTCTCCAAGCTGCTGCTGATGGTGGAGCCTTGCCACTGGACACACAATGAGGTAAACGGCATTTAAATGGATACTGGATGACTGTGGAGTCAGGGTGGTAATTTTTTCCGGGATAAAAAGTAGCCTATGTTGTGTAAATCGTGTGTATAAGCTATCTCCATTCCAAACTTCATCCAAATCCGTCCAGTTGTTGCAACATCAAGGAGTAACAAACTAACACACACACATACACAAACTTTAGCATTTATAATTTTTAGTACGATTAACAACCTGGTTTTCCTTCAAATCAGAGAGAGCAAACGGAGGTCTTGCTGAGCCAGTTGATAGTGCACCTGTCACCAGCATGCGACCGGGTGTCCCACGAGGTGAACCAGATGGCCAAGCTGGTGCAACTGAGCCACGCCAAGTTCATGCCGCTCGGGATCTACACCTTGGCCCGCCCGCTCATGGCTACGGTATCCTATACACTCATGTTGTCCTAGTAACTGCTTGCTAATTTTGTTAATGGCGCATAGATAAGGAACTTTGAGTGTTCCAGAAACTGGTTGACTACCTACATTCTCATGTTATCCCAGCTAACCCAGTGCATTTTAAACCTAGAACTGCCCGTCTTTTCTACTTTATCTAAATCTTTATCATCTATCATATTGTTAACTGTTGTATGTAGTTTTTACCCAAGCGGGGCTAGACAAGTTGCCATCGAATACGAACGCTAGCGTTTGGTGATCTCCAGTCACGTCCAAAAATGTATGGAATTGACGTTAAGTCACGTGATATATCACTGGTTACAACTGACACGCTGTAATGTGATCACTATCACTCGCGCTAATCTAATAGTGATAGTTTTGACGTTTTGTCTTTCGTTACGCGGTACTATTTTGACAGGTTGATTTCAATACGAGCACTATAGGTGAAAAACTTAAGTAAATCACCTGTTTTTCACCTATCAGTCCGGATCTAAGGGCAACTTAGCTAGCTTTTTTATTTTTGACCACGCAAGGCGATAGGTGATCTCCAAACGCTAGCGTTTGTATTCGATGGCAACTTGTCTAGAACCACAGGGCCTTTATATATTCGACTTTGGTTAAGCCGTCTGACTTCGACATCGAGATGGGTCTATACAGTGTATAAAAGAGACCTTGGTATTTTTTCATTTTGTCTTAAACCATTATCTCCAAAATGAGAGAAGTTAATACTACTCGGTTCCTACATGTCTTCACTGTTTGTACAAATATTTGTACACTCATATTTTTTTATTTCAGATTCTCGGCGGCGTCACCACCTACTTAGTCATTATAATACAATTCCAGCAGATTTCAATCCTTCTCTAACTAACTTGATCTATCCAACCAGTGTAATAAAAAAGTCTTAAATCAAAACCATTACAATGAGTACCTTATACACTTAACTTTTAACTTCAATACTCAAAAGTGGCCATACAAAAACATTTGGGTACTCATTGTTCTTCAATATTACCATCGCAAATATGTCTTGACAGTTAAAAAAAAAATTAAATGTAATTCTGAATAATTAAAAAGATCATTAAATGTAATTCAGAAAAAAATAAAAATAAATGTAATTCAGAATTAAGAAGCGGCCATAACAGAGGTGGTTTAGTTTCATTGTTATCACCTTCTCAGCAACTTAAATATGTAACTAATCTGCAGTTACTGTTGGGATCCTACGGTCACGACAGGACCTAGAAACCTGCAAAATATAATTTGCCGTGCCTACGGGAGATACCAAAGACGTCTTTTTAAATAGTTAGGGTTCCGTGCCTCAAAAAGGATAAAACAGACAGAATCCTCGGCTAAGGTCATCTCTAATAGTTTAAGATTTTAAAACGCTTGAGCGTTTGTGACGTACTGCCCTGAGGCTGGGCGCTGCGCTCAGCGGCGACCCACTTTGTTTTGCATTTTATATCGCGCAGGTCAACCGCGGCCCGCGGCCCGGGGCGACACGACTTTATTTATGTTTCACTCGCATTTAGAGGCCGCGGCACTCAAGTTTTAGCACTAATTTCACACATGGGGGAAATCTTACATGAAGTCTTCTTTCTTTTTTAGGCGGTAATAACCATAATCGTCTTTGACCTGTTATAGTTTTGTTTATAATACGGTCGCCCTTACTGTCCAGTAAATAAGAGCTATCAAAACATTGACATTACGATTAACAGGTCAATGGTGATATGGTTTTTAATGCCTATAATCTCGGCGCTGGTCATTGAATGGATTCTCTTGAGAACGTATCCTCGAGGAACTCACTGATAGCTTTATTTGAGCCTAGTCGTAGGTTCATTCCGCTGTATAATATTTATGGGCTCACGAGTCAAGCTTTACCTGTGTATCGATGTAGAGGTCATCATCATCATGTCAGCCGAAAGACGTCCACTGCTGGACATAGGCCTCCCCCAAGGCTCTCCACTCAGACCGGTCTTGTGCTTTTCGCATCCACCGCGGTCCCGCGATCCTGACGAGGTCATCACTCCATCTTGTTGGAGGCCTACCTACAGCTCGTCTCCCGGTCCGCGGACGCCACTCCAGAACCTTCTGACCCCATCGGCCATCAGTCCTGCGAGCAATGTGCCCCGCCCACTGCCACTTCAGTTTAGCTATTCTTCGATGTAGAGGTACTTCTTGGAATTAGCACCCAAGTTTATAAATGTCTTTCGCCAGTTTAAAATGTTACAATCTAACGTAGTTTATTGATACATTAGCTTGAGATGATTGTACAGAGTTGGGCAAAATTTATCCTTTTACGTAGGTATAGCCGGGATGAGTACTAAATCATTTGTTACTTGAAATAACCAAAAATCAGTCATTTGTGGTTTTTAAATGATATAGATGAGCTTTATTCTTATCTAGATAAATTATTTGGGCTTTTAGATAAAATATGAATGTCATGTAGAACTAAATGTTGGGATGGATTTTTCATAACGATATTACGAGCAATGTCATCGTGATGCTTTGACCCGACGAGACATTCTTTATAAATTTATTCATTTAAGCTTAATTTAATAACAAACGAGGTTTATTATCTCTATCTAGATCATTTATTTAAATAAAAGAGTTGACAACACAATTATTGACATTGACGTGATCTTCGCATAAATTATTTTCAAATGATTTTATTTAATATAATTATCTTGATAAGAATTTATTTAAATAACGCCCAACTCTGTGATTGTATCTGCAATATCACCAGCATCGGACTTTCTTTATCAGCACAAACAGCAGTTCAAGCATTTTTCCAACTCTAAAAGCGTGCAAACGTCAAAATATCGTAAATCTTCCAAGAAGAACATTTTCAATATTATTAGTTTACCGATAAGAATCAAAACTTTGTTTACAAACTACTTACCCAAGAATTTACATTTTCTCTATAGATACTATTCCTCAAACAAAGAAACTCTGAACTGGAACACCTCACCCTTTCACGGAGCACTATAAGCCCGTGGCGTCCCGAACTACCTCATAAAAACTTATATAACGCACTCGGTAATGGAGGTTTTAGAGCGGTGCTTGTGCACGATTTACTCCACCAGAGCTGGAAAAGTATCAGTAAATTATTTTACGGTAAGGAGTCAATAAGAGATGCAAATGATTCCGTGATATGTGACGGATAACGATGAGCATTATGTCACCACAGATTATTTTAAGGCTTAAAACTTTTACTATTAACATTATCACCACATCATCATCACCATGTCAGCCGAAAGACGTCCACTGCTGTACATAGGCCTTCCCCAAGGCTTTCCACTCAGACCGGTCTGGTGCTTTTCGCATCCACCGCGGTCCCGCGATCCTGACGAGGTCATCACTCCATCTTGTTGGAGGCCTACCTACAGCTCGTCTTACGGTCCGCGGACGCGCACTTCAGAACCTTATGACCCCATCGACCATCAGTCCTGCGAGCAATGTGCCCCGCCCACTGCCACTTCAGTTTAGCTATTCTTCGGGCTATGTCGGTAACCTTAGTTCTACTGCGGATATCACCACATAAGTTAGTCTAATAATGACAGAGGGAGTTAAACATAACTACATGTTTTTTGTGTTATTCTAGTTCAGCTATTAACATTTCTCAGAGCGATTAGACATTTCCCGCCGTGAAAAAAGTAGTTGTAAAATATGAAAATACTGATAAATAATATATCTCTCATTGCTAAAAAGTCCAAGGCTACATGCATGTCTGCCAATCCTTCTGATGATGCCAATCACTACGTAGTGTCCTCACTGTCTCAGAAACTAAAAATGTATTCCGGCCTCTGACACGAGAAAACGTTTTTCTCAGCTATCCGTACCTTTTTTTACGACGGGGCTATTTTTCTCCATCGCTTCATTTACTGAAGCTGGAAAATATTACAACAGCTGAATACTACATCTTTCACTAGCACTTATTATTAAAATAATGTTTAAACTCACGGACTTACTTAAGAACGATTAATTTTTATTACTTCTGATTGCCCTTGCCGAGAATGGTGCCGTATAATATCTCTAAAATATCTATAAATATTCTGTAAACATTTTCAGATTACCACTTTGCAACCTGAAACTACAAAATGCTAAAACGGCTTAACATTTTCCACAAAATCATCAATTAATCTCGGTTCAAAACGGCCATTCACGTGACAGCGAATTAGTCGGCGAATCTAAGCGTGTCAATAACCTGGCAGGCGCCGGGCGCGCAACGAGCCCGGCGTAAAGGATATAACCGAGCGGAAAATTGGCACCACGTGGCCAGATCTGTATGTAGGGGTTTTGGTCATTTGTGTACCAGATAGCACATCTATGTTGGACAATATATGTAGAAGCGATAATAAAACAAAAAAGACATGTTGCTTTATTGGTGCATGTCAACGATTTTTAACAAGTACTCATTTAAGACATTCCTCCCTTATAGACAGATACTTATATTTCAAGTTGTCAAATTTTAAGTTTTGGAAGAAAAAACAATTAGCTGTGTTAATATTTAGGCTAGTTAAAATGGACCTAAGTGAAAATGATTATTTTTCTTTTGGGTTTTGCAACCATAATTATCTTAAATACGGCCATGTGTGAGTCCGACGGCTTATTGTTGAGTTTCTTGCGGCGCTTCTTCTCAACAGTGGTCTCTTTGGAAGCGCTGGTAGACTCAGACTTGTAAAAGTGCCTACAGGGCCTACTTACAAAACGTTTTAAAATAAATAAAAATAAAAATAGATGGCACTTGACCGGTTTCTTTTTACCACTTTCGTACGGATGGTAAGTGGAAAACAAATACACGGAGAGTTGAGGCTACAAGTTACATCCAAGTTTGAAGTGTCGCACTCTGTGCTAATAATCTTGGCTGAACCGATACAAATCAACAACATGCAATCAAAGTCGGTAGGTATCTATCTCTTCCTTGTGCTTACGAGCATGGAGGACTACTTAAACCCACCGGGTATCCAGACGAAGGAACGAGCAGATTATGTAACAAAATCAACACGACACGGCAATGTAAAACATAGGCCGTTTAGTTCCCGAGTTTCCGGAACAAGTGCAGCGATGTAGACCTTTTCAAATGCTAATAAAGTGAATTTGAATAATGGTTTCGCATTGAACTAAATTTAAATGAATTTGTCGCTCCGGCGAGCCGGCGCTGCGCCGCCATGCGGCCCCTGGACTTAGAACTGCACCTCCATGTTATCCTCTGATGTAACTGCGAACAGCTCTGAGATGAGATTAAAATTTATGCGAGAATGGATGAAGCATTTTAACACGATTTGAACTTGTGGATAAGCTGAGGTGCTTGCATAATTGGCCTTTTAAAAGTTTTTTTAATAAGCGTTTGTATTTTATTGAGTAATCATTGATTGTTACCCTAGTACTCCGATAACTAATGGAAGCAAATCATGTTCTCCAAGTGCTATTAACCATTGAGGACCACTATCCTCAGTCATGAGGGAACGACCAGAGGCAGAGAGAGGCCTTGGTAGTAGTATTTATTTTATAAATAATTTCTTGCGTCCCATTTTAGATCTTATGTCTAGTTGCAAGTCTTCTACTGTCACTTAGACAGGTGTGTTTAAACAAATGGCTGTAAGTAAACAGGGAGCAGCTTGTATGTTGACGATAGCTCGACATCTCGGATATAGTGCGCAAACCCGCTCTTACAAATTGTTCTAATACCATACAAAATTATCTACTATACTCAAACTCGTCGTCTCGTCATTTAAAGTGAATAAGGGCGTTTGGATACATTTTTGTTCAAAATTGCAAAGATCTTTGCACACTAACATTGGGTAAAAAAACGAAAACAAATCCTTACCCTATTAACATCATAATGCTGGTTAGTCAAAATTGATGGTAACATCGTAATTAATGTTGAAAACAAACAATTCGCATTCATAATTATCTGTTCTTCAAATTAGACATTTTACCAATTGGAAATAACAATAACAACAAAGCAGTAATATTGTCAGTAGCGTAATCAAACAAACCGCACCATTCATAATTAATGTTAACCCTGAAACGCCTCGTTTGAATCAGAACTCCCTCTTTTGTAATTTTAACCGAACCGGCTTGCTGCCACATCAAAGTGCCGAACCCTTTGAGCACTGTTTGTGTTCCGTCTCAAGGGCAGCGAGTATTCTGGGGGTCTACTTCTGATTATAAATTCGAAACTTCTCTCAACATATCGAGTGAGAATTCATTCTGTGAGAATAACACTTAAATAACATGAAACTATAACGTCGTATTATTTTGTGAAAGGTTCAACGTTTTAATATAAATTGACCTCTGGACTCCTGTGAACATTTTGTTTTTTTTCTGTAAAACGCACGTGATCTCGTTGTTTTTGTTCTTCAATTAGCAAGACAGAAATATGGAAAGATCTTAGCTTTAGAAAGGCTTATTCTAATGAAGAGAAAAAAAACAAAAACTAAAAATACATTTTCGGAGATTATGTAAAATGATACCGACAGTGCCAAGAGAAGTGCAAAGTATTTGAATTTGCTAACAGCAAACTTTGTACAATCGGCAAAGTGGAATCCTGACTCACAAAGAACTATGGCACTGTGACATTGGTTTGACACTGACAATTTGATTTATAACGACACTGCCACATGGTTCCACTGTGGGTCAAGGTTCTATTTTGTACCAGTCATTTATAAACGTTTCATATTTATTTACATTAGCATTAAAATCGTTGTCTTGAATCCACAGCTCAATCCTAGTAACTCTAGACCAATATAAATTCTGTGTTATATTGTTAAATGGTCTTGACGTCACGCAAAAGAATACCATTACTAGTTTAAGCATTCTCTTTGTGTACTAATTGCTTTCTGGTTGAATCCAGAGGCCTATAAATAGAGATACGAGGATATCTACGTTTATAGAGACGAAGATACGCCGTTGTAAATGGTGGCGTTCCGCGCGGCTGCCTATCGGCGTGATGTACGCGCGTGAAAGGAGGCAATGGCGCGTATGTGGACCGCGATCCAACCTGGGTAGTAGCTATTCAGCTGAGTACTACCTCGTTGCTCATTGCGTCTCGAACACATTCTGCGCCAACGACCCGATATGTCCACTATTCGTAGTCATTGTAATAGCAATTAAATAAATAAAAAAATAAAAATCTAGTCCCAAACGAAGCTCTAGTCTTGTTCTATGGGTACTAGACAACGATATAAATACTTATATAGAGAAATATATACTTCAATACGTATAAAACTTCCATGAGGCAGAAACAAATATTCGCGCTCATCGCACACATATCTACCCTTACTGGGATTCAAACCCAGGACCGCTAGCTTCGTAGGCAGGGTCACTACCAACTAGGCCAGGGCGTTGTCAAATTATTGCAAACCATTGGTGGACAGACCTTAAAGTTAGTTACAGTACGTTTAGATTCATATGGCCCCTGTCCTAACCCTGGTGTACCCTCCCCCTCAACCTCTCTAGTGTAGCAATTCTAAATTCAAGTGAGCAATTAAGTACTTTTTTTTCTGTAATATTTGTAGTCACGTTATAATTTTAATTTATTCTAATTTCACCTTCTCAAAATACAGTTTTTATTATAAATAAGAGGAGGATTTATATGACACCTTTTAAATGTTATTTGATTAAATATAGCCGTTAATTAGATAGAGATAATTAGTATTAAACTGCAAGTATTAGTATATTAATCTGAAAAAAAACTGAAATCTGAATCTGAAATGATGATCTGATTTTTATAAGATTTATATTTTTAAGACGTTTCAATTAATATTTATCATCATTAAAATTATATCAGCCAGTATCGTCCAAGAATTCATTAATTGTTTTCTACCTTTTTTGTAAAGGATATCACTAATTTATTTTTTAACAAAATAGTATTTCATTTCGTTTTAACTACTCGCACAGGCCTTGTTATTATATTTTTACAAATCTCACATTATGGACAGTCTCTATGCATCGCTAGGTTTGATTTTGGTATGTGAAGTGTTTTTTTCCAGATTTCATTTTACGACTTTTTTGACGTAATTTAAATGTACAATTCGGCTTAATAATAGCTTTATGGTACCAGGAGTCCCTGAGATAAACAAAGGACAGATGGACGGACATGGCGAAACTACAAGGGATCATCAAAACAAAGAAATACATAAAAAATGATGGTGAATTAACAAATTATATTCAGTTTTTTTCTTCGGAAATCTCGTCGGTTCTAAAATGTCATATACCAATGTACCCCACCATGAAATCTGAACGTGGCTAGAGCAAGGCTTGTTTCACTCCCGTAAAGAATAACATTCCTGTAGGTACAGCTCGGTTTGCGGCACCTGCCTCGTGCAAATTGTTGCATTCGGAAATAAATTATATCCGTGCTAGCCTTACAGTTTTTATTAGTAGAGAGATAATCTCGAACAAATTATTGTGTTTGATCCTTGATGTTTTTCTTTTAGCGTTGTTTTGTGTTAAATGTGTCACTTTCCGTTTTTTCACCAAGCGGTTCCAACAGAAGACCAGTGCTGGCTTTACGGCTAGCGAATGCTCAGTTGGGACCATTTCGCAACAATTTTTCTGTCTTGATATTTTTGTATCTATGTAATGTGGTTTTGTTTTGGTGCGAATAAATGTCTCTTTATCTTTATCTTTACCTTTAAATAATAGGTCATTTTCCAAATTTAAATAAAGAGAAATAATTGTAATTTTAATGCACGTACCTACTTTTTAGGGTTCCGTAGCCAAATGGCAAAAAACGGAACCCTTATAGATTCGTCATGTCTGTCCGTCCGTATGTCACTGCCACTTTATTCCGTAACTACAAGAGCTATACTATGGAAACTTTGTAAGTAGATGTATTCGGTGAACCGCATTAAGATTTTCATACAAAAATAGAAAAAAAAACAATATTTTTTTGGGGTTCCCCATACTTAGAACTGAAACTATATTTTTTTTCATCAAACCCATACGTGTGGGGTATCTATGGATAGGTCTTCAAAAATGATATTGAGGTTTTTAATAAAAAAAAATTCTAAACTGAATATTTTGCGCGAGAGACGCTTCTAAAGTGGAAAAATGTATGTCCCCCCCCCCCCCCGTAACTTCGAAAATAAGGGAATGATAAATGTAAAAATAATATATGATGTACATTACCATGCAAACTTCCACCGAAAATTGGTTTGAACGAGATCTAATAATTAGTTTTTTTTAATACGTTATAAATCTTAAACCGCATTTTACCTTTCATTCAATCAACTCAAATATAATAAAGAATTAAGAAAAACCTTTAAATAGTGGTACGGAACCCTACGTGCGCGAGTCCGACTCGCACTTGGCCGGTTTTTGATTTCTGTTTCACCTTAAGGTTGACTGGAAGAGAATGGTTGAGGCATTCAGTTCGCCTTTTGTATACTACTTTGCTTTTTGTGCAACAAAGTAGTAAAAAAAAAAATAATGAGTGCAACAATATTTTGTGGAAAAATTACACAAAAAATGTGACAAAAAAATACAAGTCGACCTTGTGCTAAGTCAAGTTGGTGGCGCGTAGCTCGCTCAATTCTATGGTGCTACGCGGGCTACGGCGTAGCGCGTAGCGCTCAATTATGGCACTGATGATGCCCGGTTCCTATATTTAAAACCGGTAGTACGAAAATGGGACGGAAGATCGTTATAATTATTACTTATCTATCCTATTTTAAAAAGAAGTATGACTTTATTATATTTCATGAGATCTGGAAAGATCCCCCTAATATGCAATTATTGTAAATTAATATACGGGGTGCAATTAGATCTATGACATGAAAGAGCACTTTAATTGATATGCCCCACAAATCTTCAGTCTTTTTTAAACTAAGTGATTTAAATATCTTTACTATTGAATCAGAATTTACAGGGCTGAATTCAAAGTTTATATTACATTTACTGATATTAGTGCAAAGTAATGATTGAGCTTCGCGTAGTATTAATGGCTATGTTGGAAAATAATTTTCTAATGCTAAGGCAACGTTTTTATTTGACGTGATTTGATGGTCAGCTGTGTTCAGGGTGACTTGATTATCACGAGTTTTGGATTTTCCCGTTTCTCTATTTATAATATTCCATACAGTTTTTACCTTGTTCTCAGATGATTTGAGTTTAAGACTAAGAAAATTTGCCTTAGCAGTTAAACAAACTTGCTTAAAGGTCATCGAATAATTATAAAGACAATTTAGGACGTCAGCGTTATTATTGTCCTCCCTCTCTCTATATAGGTCATAAAGCCTATTTCTACTTAATTATATGAATGCCTGCAGTAGCCCCTTCACTAAATTTGTTTTGGACCTAGTAATAGATTTTATTTTAAAATTGTTGTTAAATTGATGTAGAATTACGACAAACAAGTCTTCATAAATACTAATAAATTCATTATGCAATAAAGGTAACACTAAAAGATTACTCTGAACTTTATTTTTAAATAATTCCAAACGATTACTAGTTAAAGGTATGTTATTGTGTGAGGTCTTTGATAAAAATCGTAGATGAAAATGCCTTTTGACCACTATGGTCAGAATGAAAACAATTAAATATTTCTTTATCCAAACATTCGCAGTTACAAAAAATATTATCTAAGCAGGTTACACTACTAACACCTATCCGAGTGGGTTCAAAGAACAGATTACCGAAATAAAAAGATTTAAATAAACTTAGTAACCTAGTGGTATTTATTTACGTTTCAAGTAAGTTAATAATAAAATCTCCACAAACTATAACATGCACAAGCATGTTACATGCTGACTTTAACACATGTTCCATAGTGGTTTCAAATGTGCAATAATCAACCAGTGGTGGTCTGTAAACATTTATTATTATACAACTTTCTATTTCTACAATCCCTTCTATCGCTAGTTTTACAATATCCTTTCTTTCTTTGGATTTAATAGAACTTTTAACAATTATAAAAGAGCCACCATGAATGGCACTTTTTCTGGCAAAATAAGTTACTAATTTAAAATTAAAAAAAACAAAAATAAATTGGTCTTGTCTAAGTCAATGCTCAGTGACGTATATTATTTGTACATTTACATTATTGAAGAACAACCCTATTTCTAGTTTTTTGCTGAAAAAACCTTGAATATTTTGGTGAATTAAATTTATACTCAAGGGTCCAATGGGTTAGTGTTGAAATTAATTTGTCTACACCGGACTTATCCACACCAGGACTATTTCCTACCAAAATTACTAAATTGGTGGTCCTGTCAAAACTTCCTTTTAAAGGTAAATCACGTAATTGCATAAGAGTTTCATTATTGTAACAGTAATTTGTAATATGTAATGATATTCAAACATCCTAAAATAAAAACCATTTAATAACACTGTGTGACTTTCGATGGTTATGAATAACAATATATTCAGACTAAGAATAATCAAGTACGTGAAACAAAGCGCTCCCTGTTCCCATTTTATAAAAATAGGAAATCATTTGCCGCACACCCGTAGTTTTCGAGATAAATCTCTCTCGGTCCGCACGCGCTGCCCGCGTAGATCACGGGCGCAAATCACCTCGCAGACGTTTATGACCGCGCCGTTTACCGCCTGAAGCATTGCGACGATTGGTCGTGTGATCGGTCGGGAGACCGTGTGAGAGTTTATCAACCGGGGCCGATTCAAGATGTTAAAAACCATAATAAAATGGTCTTTGACTTAGTTATCGTATTGTCAACGTTTTGATAGATGTTATTTAATGGACAGATTGGACAATGGAGTTAGGAGCAATACAATATTATACAGGATTGAACATTTAGATCGATCAGTGTGGCCAAGTCTGTAACAATACGACATACAAAGATCTATTCTTAATAACCATGTTGGCGATTGTAGTATTTGCTATCTCTCTGTGTTACACTATGTCACGCAGTTTCAAATGCTCGTATCACCCGTATTTCTTGACCGATTTAATTTTAATTTAATTTTTGTTGTTCTCTTTTACGGTTTTTCTTTTCGAGTTGCGATTAAGAAAATACATGCTTATTCCCTGTTGTTTTTAGAATTCAGCTCCTCAATAACGTATACCTAAATTATTTAGACATAGTGAATTTAATGAATATACTAAGCATAAACGAATTAAAATAAAATAGAGTAGTTATTGATAACAATCACATTAAAAAGTCATTAATAGTATAAAAATATTTATCCGTAAGCCATTCTTTTGTCTTTCTCTTAAATAACCTTAGATTATTTTATTTGAAAGCGTCAGGTAACTTATTATAAATTTCAATGCACATGATATAAGAGTTTTTGGATTATGATTTCAATCGACCGTTCATTGACTCTTTATTTACAGAATCTACTTAAACGTGTCTGGAACACAAATAAATACTTCGTAATTACTTGTCGTAAAACACTAATTGGTATTTCCCCTTGAAGTGTGTAGGTGTATGTCGCAGTTCAACGAGGGTTGTAACGTTCGAGACGTCTAGACGAACCACTGATAGAGCGTTATTACGAGATTAAATAGTTCTTTTCTAACGTAGGAGAAAATAATGTTAATTAATATATTAATCATCACAATATTTGACATTGATTGCGTCATTGAACGTAAATACAAGTCGTTTGCGAGACGTCGGAGATTAAAGACACTATCTAGATATTTTCCTGGTAAATAAGGACGTATTTCTCTAAATAAATAAGTTTATCGTTGTCTAGTACCGATAGAACAAGCCTAGAGCTTAGTTGTATTTATTATCATAATTATTGAGCTGACATTGAGCTACAGCTAAGAATAAATAGAGAAAAAATAGTCTTCTCCTTTTTTGGAGGTTTTAGTACCTATTACCGCTAGAGTGCCAGGGTTGCTTTGCGCATCGCTCGGTACTTAATACGCACGCAGGCAAAAGCAGCGACACGTCGCGGCCCCGACTAAACCGGCTTGGTGCGTGCTGTTGCGATTGCTTGTGGTGGCTTGCAGCGCATACGTTCGAGGCACGCATACATGCAACTACTCTTTAACAGTAGTTACCTACTAGATCTGGTAAACTCTTCGTCAATAATTCATACATTTTTCTTCACCAAATAAAAAAACGGTGTCATGTCATGAGACAATCCAAGACAAATTAACTTGTCCCAAAACAAGCTCTACTTTGGTACTAGGCAACGATAAACATACTTATAAATTAATATCAGGGGAAAATGTCACACCAATTGACCTAGTCCCAAACTAAGCTCTAGGCTTGTACTATGGGTACTAGACAACGATATAAATATTAATTACATAGAAAACATCCAAGACTCGCTCATCAAACAAGTACCTTTTACCATAAATCGAACCTGGAAACGCTAGCCACGAAGGCAGGGAGTTAACATTATTTTATTCATCCAAACACCTCAGCATGTATCCCTACAACATCCCCCCGCCCCCCCGCATACGAGCCCTTCGCATGCGACTCGACGAGCAGGTATTTAATAAATCTCTCCGCGGGAAGTTTCTTCATGAACACCTCATTTGCCGCATTACGCCGCTTGTAGATGGGCACATAATACGACTTATAGCGCTCCGCATCTATGATAATTCATTTAGGTATAAATCTTTTAGGATTCCGTAGGTTTCATGATGAATAAATCGTTGTAGTATCACTTGTGTGTCAGTCTGTCGGTATTCCGACCCTTTTGGAGGGCCAATTATAAAATATAATAATAACTTTTTTAAATGTCATAATGAACGTGATTCTAAAATATAACGTTTCGTGTTTGTAAGGTGTTATAAATGTTTAATTCTTAGAAACATTAATTATAAGAAAACATCAAAGGGTTTACTTCACAAACAATCATTTTGCAACAATAAATATTTCAGAATTTTAATAGAACTTACCTATAGGGTTATGATGGTCCTGAAATAAATGCTGAAGCCCACTCACATACACAAAAGACAGTTTCGAAAAAAAAGCGTTTTCCAAAGTTCTACTAAATTATTATAAATGCCAAAGTTTGTGTGTATGTGTATTAGTTTTTTACTCCTTAACGCTGCAACGGCTAGACGGATTTGGAAATTTGAAATGGAGATGGCTCATATCCTGGATGCTAACCAGGCTACTTTTCATCCCGTTAAATATAAAAGTTTCCAAGGGACTAAAGATAATCTAAATCTACGCGAACGAAGTCACGAGCAAAAGCTAGTGGATAATATTTTTAAAAAGAATCAGTTTGTGAAATGTTGATTCGCAAGTGATTGAATACCATCTCGTAGCCAAATTTTCTTTTAAATCCCAGACAATATCCCACGTCATATATAAATAAACGTAGTTTCAATTTGCTACGAGTACGTTTCTCATAAAAATAACCACTCTTATGCCACTGAACGTTTTATTAATAAAACCAGAAAACGATTTCAAAGCTCATATGCCAAACGTCTTTCAGACGTGAGTGCGATTTCACCTTACTTATGGAAATGTATGAGAACGATTGACAAATCATTTCCTTCTCGTTGCGTCATTCAATGATGTACAGCTGAGCTAAGGTAAACTGTTCTTGAGAGCAAGCTCGAGCTTAAGGGTCAATTTACACCCGGACACGACGCGACGCGACGCTGCGCGCACATGCGACTCAAAATATACTTTATTTACTACGTGAAAAGGTACACATTTCATTGTGAGAATTTATGCTGCGTGGTGCAACATATTCTGTATCCTCACAATGAAAATTAAATGTGTACCTTTTTGTTCAGTAAATAAAGTATATTTTGAGTCGCATGTGCGCGCAGCGTCGCATCGCGTCGCGCCTTGGTGTGAGTTGACCCTAAGTGCTTACTCATGCAATTTACATGAGTGCTAAGATTTAGGGCGGTGCGGATCGGGCCATCTCACCTCACGGTCGCAACGTATCATATTCTTGAACGGGCGCTTCGAGGGAAGCAGTTTAATTGTTTGGTTTATTTACCAGTAATAATTTACCAACAGCTAACTAGGTGAAGTGTATGTCTGTAATTCCCAAATAAAACTGCACAGCTGTTACAGCGTGAACGATTTATAATATTAGTAGGATTTATGATCCAGTACAGAGTAGGGCAAACAGACCTTAACAGTTTCCTTGCAATTAGCTAACTATAAGTAAGATTTGTCTATAAGAGATTAAACCATTAGTATGTATCTTCTTTCCGTAAAACTGGCCTTGTCATCAACCCACCAATGTCTCAGCACACTTCTAGTTGACAATTTCAGCAAGTGATACATTTTGACTCGTTGTTTATGATTCGCAGGATCATCTGAGAATATATAAAGATGAATCTTTTTTTAGGTATAACACCTAGGTACCTCTTTGATCTATGTAGTTCGTTTTCGTACCTACCTTTTATTGAGAAGTATTTTTAACTCGACGCTACGTAGCTTACGCATGTGGTGTCAACCAGTAAGTAGCCGTGCCATTAGTTCATTAATTATTTTATTTAAAACTTTTATGGAATGTAACCGTGTAATAGCTGTTGGTAGAACAATTTATTAAATAAATAAATAAATCTGATAACGAAGGCTAACGGTCTAAACAAAATTGTGATGCAGCCCAAAGATATGGAGGTTTTTATTTCGTATTTTTTAAGGTCGTGTAATATACACTAACAACGTTTATATGTAAATAATTCCACTATTTGTAGTATTTAATAAATATTTTTCCGTGAGACGACAATCCTTCCACGTGTTTGTAAATTACTTTGCGATATTTTTAGATATCCATTTACGAAATGTTACAATTTAACATCAAGAATATTTTCCTTTTTTTAATTATTATTGTGAGTCAGTGAGGCTAGCCTGTGCCTGTATTGGCCTCTTTCAGTTTCTTTGTAAGTACTGTTACTCTGAGGTAGCCTTCTTCGTTCGTATAATTCTGTATCTTCGCAATTATATAAATGGCTACTTCACCTGGAATTATTTCGGGAATATAATCCTCATTTTACTATAAAACTTTAAAGCGGTATTTAAGTTTATTTTAGATGTTCTACTAAATATAAATAAGTATAATGCTTACTTGTATCGTGTTATAAACACCACTTGTTATTTAAATGGACATAATAATAACACATAATTAGAAAACAATTACTTAATATTAAAACTACATAGTAGTTCGTGCCGAACAGAGACGTCACGATGCCCCCCCCCCCCCCCCAACTCAGCAGCCCCTCGACCGATCCTGCTCTCATTCGATCATAAAAATTGTATTTTCCTCAATGCCCAATCAAATTTTGACCAAAACAATATATTTTTGAAAAGCTTTTGTACAACCGATACCTACTCAATAGCAGTTACCTATAGAGTTCAACAAAGAAACGTCTTACTTTTCCTATTCAACCCATTCAAATTCACAAGCGATCAGAAATCAAAGAGCAAAATTTGTCAGGCACCCGAGACTTCGATATCTTTATCATGCAGACTTACTAAAGGTCTAGAGATGCCTGGGGCTCCTCTTTGAGCCTTCAGACCTTTCCTCGCCCATTATTAAGTCTGTAGCTATAATCACAGGTTCAACGCCTTTGTGTCGGAAAACGAGTGAATTTGACCGCGATTAAATGATAAATCATGGTAAATATAGAATTTTAAAAAAAGCTCTACAATTATGAATTTTGTATCATAATATAATGAAATTGGCATCTGACTCTTGTGAAGCAAAATTCTTGTTTTCGTCCGCCGAGAAGTTTTTCTTCATACCGGAACATAATGTAAGTTCTCGAAAACGAAGCGTATAAAAGTTATCTCTATAGCATAAACATCTAGTTTTGATTATATTTTCGAGTTAAATTTCATTATTTTATTAATATGCCCCACGGGTGTAAATTTTCTTAAGTTATCTTTTTATTTATCGACGCTCCGCAACAGGATATGATGCAAATTAAAGAAGAAATGCGCCAAGAAACTCAACAGCCGGTTTTTTTAAATATAATTTAAATAATGGTACCTAAACTAGCAATTCTTACATAACTATAATACTATAAATACCATGCATCATTCTTCAATTCTTCATGGTTTGACTTGACTACAATCTACAATTAACAAAATGATTTTCACCGAGATGGCCGTCCGTTATACACTCGGGAGCAAAAATAACGGGTCAGAGTGCGTTTTTCATACTAAAGAGGCTATTTCGAAGCCTTAGTTCCTCGCCAGGGAATGCTTTTAGTGAAATCAGATGATGAATACCCCGAGCATCGATATAGGACTTCCAGAGTGCCTAGGATACCCAACTGAATGAATCTGCGGTTAACGCCGGAATAGTGCATGTTCAGAAAAACATCTAAAATGGCAATAAAATGTAAGGAAATCCAAGTGCTGACCCAAACTCTCCCGCTGTGGTGTTAACTGATTTTGCGATCAGTTAGGTATCTTAAGAACTTTTGACCTCCTCTATTGAACCTCGGAGTATCTACCATTAAACCTCACTCGAAACAACCCCTGACGAGGAACCAAGGCTTCGAAATAGTCTCGTTTGTATGAAAAACGCACTCTGACCCCGTATTTTTGTTCCTGAGTAAGTAAACGTAGAAACTGTAATTTCTGACCTGTTTATAATTACGTCTCTTTATAATCTATTTAAGTGTTTATTATTCACGGTCTTACCATATCCAATTGTGACCGTCCTTTGCCAATTCCCTTTATATCCACCGTATTCGTGTTTAAAGGATATAATATCACGAGGTTGACGAGACTCTCCGGCTCAGGAACGTAAGTGCATTGGTGACAGTAATCCGAGAGCCGGAGGCAATCGCGGGCTTATACGACGTTATCAGATTGGAGGACCGATGCGGGCCGGGCCACGCAAATAGCGGAGGAAAACCACTCAATGATCGTTGGGTTCTTATTTAGGCTTTAGGTTAAGTCATAGCGTATATACACGGTGATATAAACTCAGTTTATAAGGACTTATTTCTCAATATACTTCCTGTCACTTTCTAAGTCGTCTAGGTACAAAAAGACAGCATGCAACAAGGTGACACAGACTTATAAATAAATAAATAAATAAATAAATATCAGGGGACAATGTCACACCAATTGACCTAGTCCCAAACTAAGCTCTAGGCTTGTACTATGGGTACTAGACAACGAAATAAATACTTATATAGAGAAATATATACTTAAATACATAGAAAACATCCATGACTCAGCAACAAATATTCGCGCTCATCACACAAACATCTGCACTTACCGGGATTTGAACCCAGGACCGCTAGCTTCGTAGGCAAGGTCACTACCAACTAGGCCAGCGCGTCGTCGACTTGTGCAGGGTCCATCCGTATCGCTACCACCAGCCCTTTAACCTGCCATCTAACAGCAGTATTCGCATTGTTGTGATTCGGCGCGAGGGCGAGACAACTGGTGAAATTACTAGCATAGACATTCCATAGTAATCTTCAGATTTGGCAATGCATTTGCAGTCTTGAGTTTCATCTTAAGATTGAAAATGTCAACGGGCTTCAGAATCTACATGCTCGCAGGTAGCACACAAGACTCGATATTATGTTACTAGAATAGTATCTTAACGATGAGCAATTATTATATTCAAAGTTAAACGGGTCTTAACACTGTAACACGTATGAAAAGATCAATATTTTAATTTTTCAAATTCAATGTCTAAATAATGAACCGCCTCCAAAAAAGCAATAAGTATAATATAATATTTTCAAATTATAATTGGTAAATCAAAGCATTAGTCATCGTCCCATAATATTTTTTACCAAAAACTTAGACTTTAGTTTGACTGACTTATTAGTACAATTTAAAAAGATTTGAAGCGATCTATTGTTTTAATAACATGTTTTCATTATTCTGTCATTTTAGCCAAGCCATCGGTAGTGGTCAATTTAGCAAAGCGTATGGCAGTTGGTCAATAGTTGAGCAATAATTATGTCGTCCATGTAAACACACCACGACACTTAGCGACAACGCCGAGTGTCGAGTGGCAAGTGTCGATATGTACTGGTTTACACTCACTTTACTACGCCATTTTATTTATTTATTTCGGAAACATACAAGCTAACAGTTAATACACCAAAACGATTATACATTAGGACAAAAAACAGTACATATAATAAATACCATTGCACTTATAAAGGGTGTCCCAAAAAGGACGCAAGATTTAAAATTGATGAAAAACACTTTTTTTTTTCGTTATTATATTTTTGTATATAAAATCTTGAAATACATAAAATAGGGTTATTTGTGGAATAGTACGTCAGGCAAATGTCCGCCTAGGCTTTGCTGGCACATACGCACTCTTTTGTCAAAATTTTCTATGACCATTTTGCATAGATGCGGCTGAATTTCTTTAAAGCAGCGTCGAATTTCCTCTTTTAAAGCATGAGTGGTTGTGGGCTTATTGGCATAGACTTTAGACTTTAAATAACCCCATAAAAAGAAGTCTAAAGGCGTTAAATCGCAAGATCTAGGGGGCCAATTCTGATCACCGAATCGAGAGATCACACGACTAGGAAATGTTTTATGCAGTAATTGCATTATTTCTCTGGCTGTGTGGCAAGTGGCCCCGTCTTGTTGAAACCACATTGCTTCTACATCGATATCCTCTAATTCGGCTAGAAAAAACCTTGTTATCATGTCGCGATATCGAGCTCCATTAACAGTAACTGCTTGACCGGCCTCATTTTGAAAAAAATATGGTCCAATAATGCCTCCAGCCCAAAATCCGCACCACACAGTGACCCGTTGTGGATGCATTTGTTTTTGAACAATCACATGTGGATTCTCTGAGCCCCAAATGCGGCAATTCTGACGATTAACAAAGCCATCGAGATGAAAATGTGCTTCGTCGCTAAAGATGATTTTGTTTGAAAAATCTGCATCCCTGTTTTGGCGGTCGATAATCCATTCAACGAACTCTCTTCGCTGTCCATGATCATGAGGCTTCAGTTCTTGTGTTATTTGAACTTTGTAAGCATGGAGATGCAGATCTTTAGTGAGTATACGCTGGAGAGAGCTTCTTGAAATTTGCAATTCTTGTCCACGATGCCTAATGGATGTTCCTGGATGTTCACGGACATTCTGACGCACTGATTCGATATTGCCATTTGAACGGCTTGTTTTTGGACGACCAGTGGAATGAACATCATGAATTGATCCACTTTCCCTGAATTTTGCAACCACTCTGCTCACAGTTGATGAAGTCAAGTTAATATTCCGACCATATTTTGCACGGAATTTTCGAACCGTACACGCCAAACTTTCATTACTTTTGAAATATTGTTCAATAATAAAAACGCGTTGATCTTTCGTATAACCCGCCATTTTTACAAACCCTAAACATTCAGCTGTCAAATAGTTTTTTTTTAGGGTTGCTAGCACTAAAAGTACAAAAATGGCGGCAAATTGAAATCTTGCGTCCTTTTTGGGACACCCGTTATAACATGACAAGTGCAGGGTCCGTCTGGATCGCTACCACTATCGTCTCCTTTGACCTACCGTCAAGCAATAGTGTTCGTATTACTGCATTCTGGTATGGGGATAAGTGAACCGGTGAAATTACTAGCATAGACGCAAGTCTTAGTCCTCGGGGTTGGCAACGCATACGATCTTAGGATTACAGTTCCAAGACTGTAGTCTTGGTTCACAGATCCCACTTACAATTAGCTGGGCTGTGTGCTCGTTGGCCTTTACCATTCCGTAAAAAAAACAGTTTAGAGCATGAGTAGTGAAAACTACATTCTAATTCCGTTTTGCATGCCATACATCTTCCTCTCCTGGCCCGCACCATCCATCACCTTCAAATCCTCGTCGGCATCGACGCGCCATCAATCGGAGTCGGGCCGGGCCGCGGCCGCTAAGTCGCCCGAATGCTTTTAACTAAGTGATTCCGCACTCTAGATGGGTTGATAACGGCTTAAGTGTGTTGAACCATTTTATCGATTCGGGACTGACTTTACAAATCTCAGATAAAAATATCTCATGAATAAATTTCAGCTGCTTCCCAGCAATTTACTTATCAAAAGATAGGCAGGGTTCAAATTATTGGAGAGATGCTTTTTCTGAAGATGGAAATAGGCTTTAGTTACTTATTAAGTGATACTATTTATATTAAGTGTCAAATAGCTGATATTATTATTATTGAATTTGTACATGGCTTTACTTTATATATCATGAAAATAACATAACATTGTGGCTTTTTGTTTAAGAAAAGGGTGGATTTTGGACTTTGTTACAAAAGACAATAAACAACCCGCTTGAAGTCCAATAAAAACTAATTTTCTTAATTACAACTTAGTGATTCTTTTCACTCTTTTATTAACGTTAATTTACTTAAGTTCAAGTTAGGCCTTCACTGACAATTAGGACGAGGCGGGTGAAATGCTGAATGAATTAATTAGGCGCCTAATGAATTTTATAGTGCGCATGCAAAAATTAAGAAGGTTTAGATTACAATTTTATAGATTAGACACAGCGTCTAAGTTCTAATGTGTTCATTAAAATGCAATTGTTTTTTCTCAATGACCCCTGTACAAATTGGGCCAATGCGTTGAGCCAAGGTAATTAAGCCAAAATATATATATCAAGTTTACACATAGGCGTATATCGTTCTGTATTGGCGCTTTGATAGAAGATCCTTTGATCTGTGCTTGCAAAACCGACACAAGCCGGTTGGCCGGCCAGTGTTGGTCGCCAACTACAAACAAGCCAATAGCGTAGCCAAGTTGTCCTCTGCCCAATACTTTTGGTAGCGTATTGGCCCAATGTGGACGGCGGCCATTAGAAACCATGCTAATATACAAAGATCACAGAAAATAATTGAATATTAATTAAAAGACGAGCATTAAAATGTCCTGACATCGCCTGATTTCCCATTTATAATATAAGTCAGACTAGGATTAGTATGATGGTCTCAAGCGCTACTACAGCCAATGAACTATCTGCCCTTCACACTCACGTAACGTAACGTATGTTAATCCCACGTCTTAACGCAAAGGCCTTCGGAGCTGGAGCTTTAAGATGCCAATTAAAATTCCTTCCTCACTTGCTATCCTCGGCTAAGGAGCCATCAACTCCTGATGGAGCCCGCTTGGAGTACATATCAAGAAAGCTTGGCATTCTGCCTCCTTTTAGCTAGCTAGAGCGTATCTAGAATTTTACCATCAAAGCAAACTTAATTTTACTCGGTTATTATCAAGGTTGTAAATTCAATGAGGATACTATAGAAGAATAGCTGTTTTATCTGGGAAGGTAGCATTGTTCCGATGTAATCTGATGCAGGGAATGCCAGTATGTAAACAGAGGCACGCGCCTCGTTTACATTAACTGAGGAATTTAGGGCGCCGACGTGCTGCAGAAAAACTATGCGACGCCTCTACCACCGGGCTAGGGGCAGACTGGTGCAACGGCGAGCTGCAACCTCTGGGAAGTTTTTGTACAGGCATAAAGACGTTTTGTACTCGTATCTCACATTGTCGAGAGTAAAGATTTGATTTTGGTTTGAAAATAGAGATATTTAAATAGTGCGTATTAAAGTGATTTGGAAATGAAAAACAGTAATCAAAATTGCTAAATAAAATGTCGATAAGTTTTTGAAATAATGATCCATCCACAAAGTAAATATTCCGTACAGAAATAGAGAGAAGGTACATTATTTGATATAATATAAACATTTTAATCCATAAAGACCATCGTTGTCTGTACAATTTGTGAAACTTACCTACTTTTTATTTATTTCATTGGCGAGAAAACCTTTTGCTGTAAACATTGCCCTGTAGTAGGGGTCAGTTAGTAAACCAGCAAAGTTTAAGCGACAGCCATTAGCACTACCTTACCTCGCCTCTCGGAGCCAGTTCCAGATTCCGTGTTCCTGCGCCAGGCTGCCCATAATTATGTCTTATAATTAGTAACGATTCAATTTATTTAGAGCACATCATACCCAAATTATATGTGATTCGACGCGAAGGTTTGATTTATCAAGAACCACTTTAAGGCGAATACAGCGCGAATGCGACTGCTCCCAAGCCTTGACCTAATTAATAAGTCACAAAATTTGCAAGCTATAGGTAGGTCTTCAATAGAATCTTTATCCATTTGTGTGTTTCAATGTTCTTCAAACAGCAGTTGGGATAGCCCAAAAACTCACGGTTTTTACATTCTAATAATTTGAAAGAATAGACTTTTGTATTTGATCCAATAGTTTTGTTCTAGTATCTTTATTTATTTTGCAGATATTTTATGGGTGACATGATTATTTTAAATTTGTGATAATTCTAATGATTAAACGTATTGTAATAGTGCATTTTTTTAAACGTATGTTACATATATTTTGGTCGAAATATTTCAAAAACTTAATAATGACAAACGGCTTTAAAACCCTATTGCTGGAATTGGTTTTCTAATTAGGGTATTTGCAAAAATATTAACAATCCCAATTGTTTTAACGTTTTTTTTTTGGTGGATCTGTATGGACACAAAATTGAGTATTTAGCACACTCTGAAGTGCGTCAAGTTCCCAGCACGTGTTTGTAATCAGGATCAGCACTGCGTCGTGTCAGCTTATGTGCCGTCACACGCACTGGAAGCGAATTCACAGTTAAGTAGGTATCTACCTATAGTCTAATGAATCCCAGAAACAACCGAGTAATATTTTTTTATGTTTTATCTTTATTGCAATAACAAATACAAATAGTAGAATTGCGACTTTGACCTTTTCTAGAAGTCAATCAAAATAATCAAACGGAAATTAACAAAGCTTGTGCACAACAAAAGAGCACTAAAGATTGACTCACTCACATTAAAATATAAAAGCCCCTTCGCTGCATGCGCCAGATATATTTTTTCTTTGTATGTGTTTAACTATATTTTATAACCGCGATCCTCGTGCAACTAAAGTGTCTCTTCCTTGTGTAGTATTATGGAGGCTTTGTGGTTTTAGCGCTCGGCTCTTAAGTAAAGGATAGTGGATTTGAACCCCGTTTGCGCATTCTCAGTGGTAAACTTTTATACGAGTAATAAGCATGTTTTTTCTAATCCAACCTAAAACAAGGCTAGTTTTATTTTATAACGTTTTAAATGGAGGGTAATTTTTTTGTACTTTTTGGATTTTTCTCTTTGTTTTTGTGCTGTAAGCCCTCCCTGCCAAATTTAAAAGCTCTAGGAAATCTGGAAGTAATAGTAGCCTTAAGAATTTGACGAGTGAGTCAGTCAGTGCGTCGACTATAAAATAAATTATTACGTGAACAAATACCAAGCACCAAAAAAACCGGCCAAGTGCGAGTCGGACTCGCGCACGAAGTGTTCCGTTATCTATACAACATTAGCAAAAAAACGGCATAAATATCACGTTTTTTGTATGGGAGTCAGAGACACCCTTAAATATTTATTTAATTATGTATTTTTAAAGTGAATATACAACTAAATATTCTGTGATTATTTGTATACCTATTGCCGTTATTATATCCAGCAAAAAACGGCAACAAAATCACATATTTTGTATGAGAGCCCCCTTAAATATTGAATTTCATCTGTTTTTAGTATTTGTTGTAATAGCGGCGGGGGTGTAATGACATAGAGGCATTCCATCGTAGACCTCAGGGTTGGCAACGCATTTGCAGTCTTAGGCTTGCAGTCTTGTGGAAGCGAATGTCTATGGGTCACAGTTTCCACTTACCATCAGGTGTCCAAATGCCATAAAAAAATAATAGATGTTCTGTGAAAATTTCAAGTGTCAGGCGGACAGCGGAGTCTTAGTAATAGGGCCCCGTTTTTAACCTTTGAGTACGGAACCCTAAAAACTCGGTCAACAATGGGCTCTCCAAGGCTATAGCAGATATAGCTCTGTCCTTTTCTCTCAGCGTAAAGTGAACAGCGTAGCTACGTCAAAATAACCCCTAGGTCATGGAATAGGTAACTACATTAACCTAATAACAGCCGTTGTATTTTCTTTTCTCACAAAACATTATATTGTAAAACTTTAGCGCTTATTCGTTTAGAAATTTTGCTGAGTATCATTTCGTGTTTAAGTTTACACTCAGTATTGTTTGAATAGCTCGAAATTAAAAGGAAACAAGAAAGTTGGCAACTTAGTGAGTTCGGGTTCAAAACAATTATCTTCCTTCGCATTCAGAGAGCTAATTTCGGTTTTAATTACAATTACAGAAAAAAAAAGTTTTTTTTTTAAGTGTTCTTAACTTTGTTCAACCGTCAATAACATCAACTAAAGGTTTTTTTTAAATATTAAGATATTCTGAGCTACTCTCGTAAGGCCGCGGGCACAATTTTATTTTTTTACCTTAATACCGTCATTGGAATAATGATCCATTGCAAAGGAAATAAAATGGATTTTCCTTTGTTTTTATGAATGACAATCGAATTAGAAAATTGACTCTATCGTTCACAAGCTCATATTTCATTGGAAAATTTCGGTGTATGGAGGGCCTGAAGACGATACAGTTTTTAACCCATGGTGAAAAAAATAGGTGTTATATGTAAAACGTATGTATGTGTGTAACTATGTGGCTGTTTGTGATGTTGTATCTCCTAAATGGATGAACTTTATTTAATCGTATGGCACATAATGGTATACAGAGTCTCTGACCAATCTGATCTTACAGTTATTTATAATAATAAATATCAGGGGGCAAATCTCACATAAATTGACCCTATTCCAAGCTAAGCTCTGGGTTTGTGCTATAGGTAGTAGACAAGGATAAACTTACTTATTAATATAGAGAAACACATCCTTAAATATACAGAATACATCCCAGAGTCACGAACAAATACTCGCGCTCATCACACAAATATATGTCCTTATCGGGGTTTGAACCCGGGACCGCTAGCTTCGTAGGCGGGGTCACCATCAACTAGGCTAATGTGTCATCAAATAATAATTATTAAAGTAGCTAAAGCAAGGGGAGCGGAGACGAGACGTGTAGCAATCGACCAATCATATTAGTTGAAATCCACATCTCGTCTCCGCTCCGCTTCAGTGGAAACAGTCAAGCGGAGACGAGCAGAGCGGAGAGGAGAGACGAAACTGCATTAACACATTGTCATCATTTACCTCTTTTCGCAACTCTGCTCCACTTAACTCCGCTCGTCTCCGCCTCAGTTGAGCCGCAGCTTTATAGCTGAATATCTAAATCCTTCATCTGCTTTGACTAGGGCCGTTAACGGATAGACTGAACTACCTACTTCGGACGCAGTTATTTTTTAAGCATTTAAGTGGTTCGTAGTTCGCTCTCAAAGTCAAGCAGGGCTGTTCATTGAAAATTAACATGTTTTCAGCTATGTATGTTATTTTCACATAGTTGTTTGCCTGCCTTAATAAATTCATAGACATAGATAACATAGATTTTCGTAGAGAAAGAGCTGTCATTGCTTTTAGGTAAAGACTTTCATACGGCTGCTCATAGCGTGCTCACACGCAAATCATTTTGTATTTTATTTAAGTTAAGTTTGGCATCAAATGTAGTCATATAACTTTTGGGTTCATATTTCAATACCCAAGCTCTTGGGACAAAAATCTACGTCACATCGTCACCGAGCATCATCACCACCACCACCGGCCAGGGTCGGGTCTGGCGGTTTTCACGTTCACGGGCTGTGAGAGGAGCAGGTCCCGTAGGGACTCTGTTTACTATGCAACGGTGCCTTCAATAGGATTGCTCACGGTGGAAATACTTGAAGCCACTGATATAAGCTGAACCGAGTCCGTACGGGCCCGTTCCGCTCGCAATGGTAACCCTGCTTCAGGGTCACCATTTTATTAGAGAATTTTATCTACATAATAGTTATTTATATTAGCACCCTAAGATAACACCTATTGCTTTGGAACAAGAACCAACCTATCAGATTAAATTTTGCCAATTTCACATTTAAAAAAACCAAAACACGCTAGAACCATCCGTTCAGCCTTAACATGGGAACAAAGAACGATACATACCGCTCAAAAACATTACCTTCCTCGTTTGGCAGACGGGAAATAATTCTTTTTATTGAACAAATATTTAATGGTTTAATATGTTGCACTTGAACAAAAAGTATAAAAAGGGCCGCAATCCTCTCGGGGCTGGATCGTAAAAGGACTGGATGAATGCAGTATCTAGAAATAGAAAGCCTTAAATAAAGGTATATTATAATGGAGCTGGTCCCCGAGGACCCACTCGATCAGAGCTTACGAAGATGCTTCAAAGTTGTTGTTGAGGGTAATTTAAAATATGAAATATTAGTAATTTCGATACTTTTAACTTTTCTAGTTCAAATAAGATATTGTAAGCCGAAATGGAAAATTATAGCTGTTCCTAGAAAAAAACTATAAAACCTTGTACATACCTATAATTAACAATAAATGACTTTGACTTTCACTTAACCTACCATCGTTTTGAAGTTTTGTTTTATATTGTAAACGATTAATTTTTATGACCTTTGACGGTTATCTGGAAAAAATGACTAACAGCATAAAGTTCGCCTTATGTATACAAACTGTATTATTCGAAGCCATAAAAAAAAACTTAGGTTAAATACCTCTTTCTAAACATTTCATTTGTCTCACCCTCATCACTGGAGCACAACAGTGAGAAAGCTGCTGCTGGAGGTAGAGGTGTAGAAGGTATACTAGCGATCTGGTCATTAAGCTTGATGAAACTTGTATAAAAATCTAAAACTGAATACGAGTATCATCGTGGAGTACGATGCTAGCTCATACCGTAGTTGCACCCATGAAACTCAAATAAATTCTAATACCAAACTTCTCCAAACCGAATAAAACATTCCAATGGCAGTTCCCTATGACTAGCTCGGATTGAAGTCTGCACCCCAACGAAAGTTTTAAGCACGGGCATTTATTTCAGAGGTAGATGGAAGTTCGAGCAAGTTGGACGCTTTTAACTATTGTAATAACTTTGTTAACCAGCTATTTGAGTTCGTAAGTCATGAGTATTCTTCGAACTGAAGAAGTAAAGGAACTAAACCAACGTTGTTCAAGAAGAATAGAAAAAGAAAAATGCGTTAATTAGTTTGTTCAGGGGCTTTATTGAAAGGCGGTAAAACCAGACTGTCTATGGCGGGTCTCCTTTGCGTAAAATTTGCAATTTCCAATATTTAAGGTCCTTCCGTCCATGTGGCGTTCTCTACCTATAACGCTCTATGGAAATACAGTCCTTATTAATAGGGAGTTGGTACCTTTTGGTTACGGAATCCTTAAAACAAACAGATAAATCCCGATTGAAAACAAAAAGGATAAAAAGTAAAGACATAGCCAATAACAATCAAGTAAAATCACCTGTAAATTTTTAACTGTATTTTCTCTTTAACGGCGAGCGTACAATTTACTGAGTCATTATTTGCTCACTCATCCAACCATGGCTTGCAGTTAATCGCCCTTACGCAAATATAAACTCTTTTGCCCCGTCACAGAGCTCAAATGTTGTTGTTTTTCATATTGACTTAAAAATACGTGCACATTTTAAGGGAATCAAATTACTTCGACGCGGCATCATTTGCATGTGGGATATTCAAAAGCAAATAGAAATAACTTGGATTACAAATACAATGTAATCTGGACCTTCACTGAATACACATACAGCTTAAAATCAAAGAAAGATGAATTTGTGATTACCTCTTTTTATTCCTTAAAGTGCAATATGTGTAAATACAAAGTGTTGGTGTTAGTGTGCCGCCGAGTTAAAAGCCGCTTGCGAGTGCTGTAATGATGGAAATGTAGGATTATTCTTATTACGTATTCATAAATGAAATTTACCCCGAGCTTACTTGTCTATTGCAATGTGAACTTTATGAATTACATTTTTGAAGTAGTTTAAAGTCGGTTAGCGTTTTATGAAACTAAAACTAAACTTTAGGTAATATTACGCGAACGTTGAAAAATAAGAGTTATGTTTTGAGCTACTGTATGAGTGTTTGGTTCTTTCTTTCCTTGAAGGGTGTAAGCCAATAGCCCGACGTTAACAAACGGAATAACGTTGGATGTGTCCACACACACCATTATAAAGAAATAGTTTTATATCTTACAAGTAGTGTCGCAATCGTAACAGGATTTCCCAAAATAAGGCCGATTCAAAATTGAAACACACATATTTGCCAAAACCCAGGATCACAAGCTTGAGAGGCAGGGCCGCTGTTTTTTCATGTATATTATTTATAACACCTACTAAATGAGAGCACCCTGTGTTCAAAATTTTGTCATTCTGACGTCATCGGCACCAAAAATACAATCCAAAGCGTTGTCGTATTTCAAATTTAGAATCACTATCAATTTCCAAAAAACAGCCAGCTTCTCAAAACGATATCATGAACGAACTTCCCACTTGTTCACAGATTAACTGAGCACTCCAAACAGCTGCGTTCACAAATTAAGCCCGTTTAGTTAATCAGGGCTTTAATGACGTCCATTATCGTTCCACCGGCAGTTAGTGCTCGTTACACTCCACTGACGCTTTTGGCAGCCGGTTATATTATTTTAATTAATTGTAGCGGCAAATGTTTTATGGAATCAGAAGTGTTGCTGTGGGAAATGGGATATTCGTGAGTGTTAATTGTTTTGTTTCAACTACTCTTTACGTAATAAACAGTTTTGAGTTATAAAATAACGAGTGTATCTCGAGCATGGACATTTTACCTCTATGGAGTAAGTAACGTTGACAAATCGCCATCGAGAAAATAGTATGTCTCTGTCAAAAAGATATGTTTTTGCAGGCTTTTGTTGCTGACTGTGCTTTCTTTGCAGTCATTATCTGTTTATCGAGACCAAGCAATTGAGTCCCCACACGTTGAATCTACGTTAAGTATTAGAAGAGATTCTAAACCGCCTTTAGTTTTCTCGTGACCACGATTGTAGTAGCATAGTTTAAGTATGTTTGAAAGTCGTGTTGGTATCGATAATTAACATTCTTTGATGGTATGTAGGCCATCAGCTGAGTTACAGCTAACCCTATATAATTAAGTGGAATCAAAAACTCAAAGTTCAACCTCAGGTTTTAAGCAATTATTTTGTAACCATTTCGTACAGTTAGGTAAAAACATTACACTTTTTTGGGCAGTCGTGTAAAAATAAAACGCTTCGCACTTTGTGGTGACCAAATCACGGAGTTTACGGTTGCATTGCCCCCTTTGCCCCTGGTATCGGTTTCAGAATCAGCCGCATACAGGAATCCAATTGCGACCGGACCGTTTCGGTTACAATGTGTGTTTGGCCAATCGAAGTCTAGTGGGCGACCCTAAATTGCACTAAACGATTTTTTAACGTTGGTCACCGTACATTGCTTGGTTTGTACTGGATGTTTTTAATGATCTTCTAACATAAGCGTTAATGAACTTTAATTAAAATTGGGTACAAATTATTGTGTTTCAGGGGTGTGCAATGGAAGTAAAGTATTCGAAGAGAGACGTACGATGGTCTAATTTGAGCAAAAATGTAGTTGAATGCATGACAACGTCATGAGTAGATATCTACTTTATTTAACTTTCATACTTACTTCTTTCTTTTGTTCTGATTCTCATGACATTTTTTATATGAAAGTTTAAACTTTAAACATAACGTTAAAGCTACGAAATAAATTACAAAATAAAATTCTGATGATGCACAGTTACAAGCAATTAAAAATATGTAACATGGGCTACAGTGGGATATAGGAAAAAAACAAAGAAACAGCTGAGTGGCTTCAAAGCGATATTACTATGGATATGTTTGTATGTGTAATTTGAATGAAACCTCGTAAATCTTGCGCTCGAGTTTCGTTTGCTCGTTAATATGTTCATTACCCGAGCAGAAAGTAAATAACAGTCGATAATAAAGGGTTTCGGACAGTAAATTAACGTGATGAATGGCTCCGGCTCGGCGGGACCGATTATGGAATAGAAGCGTGCAGTTATACAATTAATAATGTTTATTATTCGTTTCTATAGGCAATTTTTGTTGACAATTGCAGTACACAAATGTTAAAATTACAGACAAAAGTAAGTTGACAGTGGAAGAGTTTTATTTTTTTATGGCATAGGAAAATCGACTCTATACAGCCACCTGATGTAGATGAGATTTGTGGCAAATAGACATTTGGATTCTTAAGAATCCAACCTAATACTGCAAATACGTTACCGACCCTGAGGACTAAGATGGAACGCCTCTATGCTGGTAATTCCCCTGTTTGTTTTATCCCCTACACTGGATACAGAACAATGCGAGCACATACACGATTCTATTGTCAGGAGAATAAGAGCGTGTGAAATGTTTTGAGCTTTTCTATTATCAACTTACTTCTGCTGCTGCAGTCAGGAACATTTGCAGCCGTCCATTTAAGAACATTTTGGCTTGTTCGTTGGAGCTAGCTAATCCTACAGCGCACAGGGCGTTACGCGTCAAACGCGCAAATGAATATCACTCTAGAGGTGGTTGACCGGGAATGCCCCTGACTGTAAATATAATAACGAGTCTGACAGGTTATTGAACCAGCAGGCATAGCCAAGAATCAAACAGTGCTGACGTTTCTTTTTATATCGACAAGAAAGGTATAGAGTTGACAACTAGACAAAAACGGCGACACGATCACGTTATCATCTTGTAACGAGGTTGTTACAACCTCCTTTTTGCGTTCCTGGCCACTTTTACATTTCGTTTATATTCTTTCCAAATTCAAAATTGTCAATGATCTATTGGTATTTGAATCTATAATTGGGTCTCTGAGAAATTTTCGATAAGCGCAGACACGGGTCCCGTGTCTTGCTGTATTATTTTTCAATTTCTTTTATTTAAAACAACAATTCTATTTTAAAGATTGTTTCATTTACTAATTTACCACCTTTAGTAATCCTCCTCTACGGGTCACCGAGATACTTACCACTGCTACGTCAGAATCTTACGTCAATTCTATACATTAAATCAATTTTCGCCATTCGTTAACTTAGCTTTATGAATTTAGACTTGGCCCTTTTTCCCGGTGCACAGTTTCCGATTAAATGATGTTAACCGACTTTGAAGCTGACGGAGAACCTAAGTTTATAAATTAAAAGCGAAATCATACTTCAAACCTGATTAGCTAAATTCTTCCCCAAATCTACTTCAAGCAAAACATTTCGTAACGATATTACAACTGTAACAAAACGCGAACGTTTGCGTAATCCTCGAAGAGCCCTTCAGGATGTTGTTATTACGTAATTTCGTCAGCCGAGTGCTCGCCGAGCCCAACATTGGATCATCCATTATTAGAAAAACACTCAAAGGTCGGCTCGTTGGAAGTACTGGTATAACCAACACAAGAATGACGTTGATCAAAGTTGGCGCACGTCACGTCGTGTTGTTATTGAATGGAAGTCAGTACTGAAGCTCTATTGTACTCGGAAAAACCATTTGCTTTTGAGTGATCGTATTATTTTGAACTCGGCTGCCATTATTATTAAGTAATAATCAATGACAAAGGGGTACAATGTCTTTTGACCGAAAATTGATTGGCAAAATGTATCGTTTCCCAAAATATTTCAGCATTCATTTCAGTACTATCGTGTAAAAAACTTTAGATTAGGTTAGGTGAGGTTATTTTTTATAAAAAATCAAGAAAGCGGGTTGGCAAACGAAACGGTTGGGAACCGATCTCCTTCTTATGGTGCCTTTTCATTTACTGAAGATTACAGTCAGCTCAACCGGTCAAAATAAATATTGCTTTACCGAGGAGAATAGAGCCCTTGATCAAAGTGGACGCACGCACGTCACGTCACGTTAGTGAACGTTAGTCCTGGTTGTCCGTAAATTGTGTTCAACGGAACTGACATATTTTCATTACACAATATGACAGGCTGAACCCCACAAATTTAACTCGTAACCTACGTGCACCAATTTGTTTTAGGCGTGTGTCACTGACCTCACTTGGTGCGTGTTGCATTGTAGGAGTGTCTAGGGACTAGCGTTGCCAGGTGTTAGTCCACCATAAATCGGATCTGTGCCCGAAAAAATTGGAAGTTGGGTTTTCAAATTTGGATAGTTACAAAAATCGCGCGAATTAAAGCACTTCTACAATGCCAATTGTGACAAACCGTTTTTGGCCTATAAAGTGTCTTATATTTGAACTATCTGGTGGTGTGCAGAAAATCAGGACAATTGCTGTCCCGATCAAGTGTAAATCGGGACGTAACCATACCCGCTGAAAATCGGGACGTCCCGCAGGTATCGGGCATCGGGCATATCGGGTGGTAGAACCTTGGGCAGGTCCGTCCGGATCGCTACCACCATCTTATCCATTAACCTACCGTAAACAGCAGTGTTCGTATTGTTGTGTTCCGGTTTGGGGATAAGACAGCCGGTGTAATGACGAGCATAGAGGCATTCCATCTTAGTCCTCAGGGTTGGCAACGCATTTGCAGTCTTGAGAATGCGAATGTCTATGGGTCACAGTTTCCACCTACCATCAGGTGGCCTGTGTGCTCGTTTGCCTTCTCTATGCCATAAAAAAGGACACTTAAATACAAAGCGAATTTTATACCCATTTGAGTGTGTAGCGTATAATTCCAGGAGAGAGTCCGGGAGTTCATAATGATCACCGTCCGCTGTCACCGCAAAACAAAGTATCACACATTGTATGACAAGTTCTTTAAAAGTGTGGTACTTAGTTTGGCGGTCCTGTTTATATTATTATTATTATAAACAAACAAATATTTCAAGTCAATCCATCAATGGAAATTACCTTTAATCGACTTTGTAAGATAACACATTTAGTTACAAGTCAAGCTGATAAAACGTTGTTAGAGGCAGCACACCAACCCACTTCCTCAAGGTTGAGAGGTCAGTGAACTCTACACTACATAGACCGAACAATGTGCAATTTCAATAAATCCATCCTTCATTATCATCTAGTGCGTCCTATCTCCTGTCTCAACATGAAGTCCTTAGTCCTCGTCAAGTTAAAAATAGTTGAAATGATATTCAATTCACGATTTAGGTTTTTCTCGCTCTGTTTAAAAAACATGCTTTGAGGCATTTCGCCGTAATAGCGTTTGTACGTTACAAGTCTACGGAAAGTTTTTTTTAATTATCTCGTAGTACAAAGACGTGCCGGCGGCGGCTTGTAATAAGAACCGCAGCTGTTTACAGCGCAGTTACGTGAAAAAAAACGCCGCGTTCCAAATATAAATAGAAATACATCATTAGAAATATAAATAATTTATTTAACGCATTACACGAAACATGTAAAACAAATGACAAATAAAAAACAAATCAATATGAGGCGTTGAAAAGGGAATTGTGCTGCAGTAGGTGAGCCACGGCGCTGGTTTTCATCCTGACTTATAAACTAACTTAAATAAATATCTAAAACAAAAAAGGATAAGCTAGTGTTTCTTTCATAAGCATGTAGGTAGCTTAAAAGTCTTATTTGCGCGTCATGGTTTTCTAATCACGATCATTGTAACTATCATCGTTCCAGGTAAAAACCACCCCCGAGAATAGAGTTACGCCCTAAAGTTATGTCCATCGGCAATGACTAACTTTTGCTACAAATCGTCAAACACTGCGTGTTTTGGTGGGGGGGACCCAGGAAAAAGGTCCCGAATTGAGAGATAAATATGAAATGTCAACACTATAATAATAGTGCACCACACATGCACGTTATAATATTCTAAATGTCATATTTTTTAAGTGGGTAAATATTTTGGCTTGTGTTTACACCCTATTTCAGATCAATAATTATTATCTTACGGGTTTTTCTCAGCATTTAAGTCAGTAATTTGTGATTTTATAGGTCAGTTCAGTTTTGGGAACGATTAGGCTACACTATATGTATAACAAAAAAAAATATTTTTACGAGATCTACGGCATACAGACAAAAAGCCGAGTAGCAATAAAACTTCGTTTTGCTTTTTGTCCACGGAACCCTAAGCCTAGAATTAAAGATAAAATAAATGAACCATACATTTTTAATTTAATCGGCGTATAAGCACAAAGTAAGCCTTTTGCAGTATACGTGCACTGTGTCGCATTTCCTTCCCGAAATATTTACCTTTGAAGCATCCAATTAGATTATGATCTGCGAAACCTTGCGCAGGAAATAGAATCACGTGGTTTGCAATAGGTTGAGGCCTGAAATACCGGTACCCTGTTAGGGGAGGAGTTAAAAATAAATTAATAAGGTCCTATTCATTTTACCACAACGTGAATGTGAACAACTTCTGTTCGGTGGCAGGTTGAAGGGCAGGACGGTGGTAGTGATCCGGACGGACACTACATAAGGTCCTTCCACCATTAAAACTATTTAACTTACTATTTATAATATTAGTGTGAATACAAGATAGATAGAGATAGACGACGCGCTGGCCTAGTTGGTAGTGAGTGTAGTGACCCTGCCTACAAAGCTAGCTGTCCTGAGATATTTGTGTGATGAGCGCCAATATTTGTTACTGAGTCATGGAAGTTTTCTATGTATTTAAATGGGTATATATTTTTCTATATATTGTTGTCTAGTGCCCATAGCACAAGGCTAGAGCTAAGTTCGGGACTAGGTCAATTGGCGTTAAAATTAAAATCTTTAATAAACAAATCAATAAAATTAAAGATACCTCCAAAATATAATGCGTAGTTCTGTGGAAAACCATGTTAAAATTATTACAAGAGAAACTAAATAAAGAATGAATACCTATGATATTTCATGACAATACCATACAAAGAGTGATGCTTCCCTCTCAAACCGTGCATATTCCGCATATCATTATTGAAACCGCCTCGATATGAAATTCTTGGGCTCTATTTTGCCGTCTCGGCAAGTGGTCGCGGCGTTGTGCACAATGCATCTATAGAACCAACTCCGATCGGTTTGTGGAGCAACTTCCACAAAGGACTGGGGTCGGTGTTTCTGAGAAGAACAGCGATTCTAATTTATTTACAAATATACTCGTACAAAGATTATTTCCGAACGAAAATAGGAATAAAAATGTTTTAAACTTAATCTGTCTGTATTTGGGAGGCATGTAACATAAAAAGGCTACAGTCATGAAATCACATGTCGCGTATCTGAAACATACAAAATAAAATATAATGACAAGAAAAAAAAACGTAACTTCATGGGGTACTTCAACCCCTACGTTAACGTAAAAATGATAATAGATCAGTCGAACTGGACTCGGCTATTGGTTTAAAATATTGAGGGCCGTGTAACGTTTAATTACCATTTGATAATTAAGATGTAATTTAAATGTTATTTGAGATGCGGTTCAGTTTTTAATTGCCTTTTAGTGGATCGATTTTCAATTGCCTAATATTACCTTTTACAAATTATTGCTATTTCCACTGCACAGACGTTAATTTTATTGTTGAGGAGTTCTCCTGGAACATCACCACGTAATCGTATCCGTGAAATAATTAGTATTAAGTAGTTCCAGTGGCCATCCGTGATCTTGATCAACCGTTCTACTTCACCAAATAGTGCTTCCCGAGTGCAAATTCAAGAAATACTATAAAAAAAATATCCAAATCACTACAAGTCAAACTGTTCTGTTCCAGTTTGGGGATAAGACTGCCGGTGTAATGACGAGCATGGAGGCATTCCATATTAGTCCTCAGGGTTGGCAACGCATTTGCAGTCTTGAGAATGCGAATGTCTATGGGTCACAGTTCCCACTTACCATCAGGTGGCCTGTGTGCCCGTTTGCCTTCTCAATGGTATAAATAAAAAAAAAGTATACCTTTAATATTTGAAGAGCTCATTTGATTACTCCAGAGTCTCACCATTAGATCCCGACTTGATGACACTGGGACAACCGCGGAAGTGTACCTTTTAAAGCAATAAAATGAACTTTCCAAATTAGTCCAGTCGCCCTCGAGTAATATACATAAAAAAAAGATCAAGGCATAATGCGGGACACTGCAATGCAAACTGTGAAAGCAGTATAGAAAACAATTTCAAACGTTGGCAAGTAACGATAGCGGCTTAAGTCTAGGCCAACCTAACTTTAACCGACGTGAATCTGATGATAACCTGAAATAACACAAGTTCAGCAGATAATAGATTTCTATGAAACGAAGAAATTAGTGTCAGTGAAAGAAAGGGACACCAACGAAAACAGAACACGTATTTCCAAGAAGCATGCTCTTAAAATAAACCAGTTAAATATTCCAAAGACGATGGAATAAATCTCTGATTCTATTTTGGTTCGCGAACTCATTCGAGTCGAAGCCGGTTTATTTATTTAAGTCTTCTAACGTAAGGCTTCACGCCGATCGCAAGTATTTTCAACCTTTTCGGAAATAAAAGGAATATAATGTCAAAAGTTAAGTCACTAAATTATTTTGTGACGTAAGACGGTGGCTGTTCTAAAGATACATAATCATATGTTTATTCAACAACGGGCAACTTTAAACGTCCGAGTTCGAGCAATACTAGTCGCAAATGGAGCTGTAAACGCGTTGAGTTAGGTTAGCATTTACAGCGAGACGACTTCAAAGTACATGACCTGAATTAGAACATATGATTGTAAGTTTCCCGGGAAGTTTTGGAGTTCTCGGGGCAAAAATAATAAGCAAGTAATAACCGAGTGAGGTCGCGACCAAGGGCCTTAATGTGTGATTAATTAATACTTTACTTCATTGAAAACTTCTAAGTCGTAGGTACGAATAATAGTCATGCATAAATATTTTCCTCTGTAGCCAAAATCACTGCCTACTCCATTTACTTTAGCTACGTAGTATAAGCTTCTCTCACTCGCACACAAACGACAAAGACAAGACAAAGGCAGGTAGCCAAGTGGGCGGCAGCAAATAAATGATAATTTTCTTAGGACTCGTTTACAGTGGTATTTGAAAATAAAAGATCAAAGAGGCATCGGTTCGTTTCATTAGCCAAGCCACAGGTAAACGTGAAACAGTAAGTCGCAAGAAGGGAATATAAACACGTCTGCACCATACAGATGTAAGAGTCTGATTACCTGCTCCATTGTGAGCGCGGCTTTAGCGGATTCTCATTATCCAATCACGTGCAACTGCACTTTTCCAGTACTTGTCGCCGCCACTTATGCCACTGAGGCCGCAGTCCTACGCGACTGAGCGCCAGTTGGAGATAGCTCGTCGATAACTTGCGGAGCGTTTACATCTGTTCACGGCATACAAAAAGCGGCTTTAGAAATCCTTATTCTAAAATGATTTTTATCTATCCAATCATTTTATTTGTACGAGGAAAAGGCCTCATCCAAATTGCAGCGTGTTTTAATAAAACATAATCATGTCAATTTTTTCCCTTTACCTTCTAGATTACTGTGGTTATGTTTGATTTACCTTGTCTAACCGGAATGCTGAAAAATATGACTTTTAAAATATGAATCTCACAATAATTTGAAAATTCAATGATCTAATTAATCTTAGTAGTAAGGTCAGGTTTCCATGGTTGTTTTATGTTTAAATAGTGTTCTGTACATGGTAACAAACAGACTCATTTTCATGGTAAATTTATATCAAAATGTTAATAATTAGGCGGGTTGTTCTGAACTGGTCATGCAAGGAAGAAATAAACACTGTCTAAGTACAAAAAATATTAGTTTCTGTCAGTCATTCTGAATCATTTTTACTCATCTTAGAAATAGTACCTTCTTGGTCTAAATCTGACGCAGGTGGCTTGACCTCAACTTAACCGTAGGTATTTTTGGAAAGCTCAAAAAATTATCTGACTTAGCTGAACCTTTTAGGATAAACAATCATTCTAAGGATTCCGAGGGCCACGCCCTAACAATTATTGTCCAAAACGGATGTTGCTCTATCTCGACATTTTAACAAACATCCAAAACACAAGTCTGTACAGCTGTCCGGTCAAAATGGGCAGTTCCGTCCCCTTCCGGACCGGACGCGGCTGCCGGCCGCGGCGCCGGACCGCGATAGAGCCTTACGACGGCATTTATAGCACTATTTATGGCTCAGCTTCATCATAAAAGAATGGGTTTAGTTTAAAACCGGCGCTGAGACTTTCTGTCCCACTCGGAGACATTAAAGTTGCTGGTGTCACTTTCCTTGCTATAGTAATAGAATAAGACAACACGACACGTCATTACACTCCCAAAAAAAAAATGTTTTTGTTTTCATTTGCACTGATCTGTTTTAAAAAGCTTTGCAGAATATTTAGGTAATGCATATTAGAACAATCAAAACCACGGACAATGTCACACCAATTGACCTAGTCCCAAACGAAGCTCTAGGCTTGTACTATGGGTACTAGACAACGATATAAATACTTATATAGAGAAATATATACTTAAATACATAGAAAACATCAGGAACAAATATTCGCGCTCATCACACAAATATCTGGCCTTATATGAACCCAGGACCGGTAGCTTCGTAGGCAAGGCACTACCAACTCGGCCAGAGCGTAGTCGTCGATTTAACGTCTCTTAGTGCGGCATTTTAACCCAAATCTTTGCAGTAAGGGTGAAGAAACACGAGCGTTATTTGTGACTCGCGTGTTTTCAGTGGTGTGATTTCTGCTACGTACAAAAGTCCAGCTGATTTTGCGTCGCCATGTGAACTAAACTGGACTTTTGTACGACACTGAATTCAGCAGAAATTATGTTCTGAACCTGTCCTATAGCACGAACCCGTAACAATTTGTGTTTTCATACATTGTTTTACGTAAACTTTACCTTCACTAGGTACTTGATGGCGACAGGAAGCTCAACATCAAGGTCACGTAATTATTAAATTTTACTAATGCGGACACGGGAAGCTACCAATTTTCGTACACATTGCTGGAGGGCTTTTATTCTACCTTCGTTTAGCTCGTCTTGCTTGGATATTGAAATCATGCTGTTGACACGGTTGTATTCCCGAAAAGATTCACTATTCTTAGAATAATCGTTGGAAAACTTAAAACTGATTTACACTCGATTAATTGGCGATTTATTCGAGGAATAATACTTACTCTTATTTGGTCTTAAGCTTATCTAGTTCACAGAAACGGAAGCCGTGTTTTAAAGACGTCATAAAAGCTCACGAAGGTTAAAAGTTATAATCTGCTTTCGACTTTTATGTCTGTGAACTAAATATAACCTAGAAATATAAAATAAAAAGAAACTAAACTCATTTAGACTGCCATGCCATTGACAACGGTGCATTTGACTTAATTCTACAGTGGAATTCAGTTTAATTTTCTCGTTCCACCACTCGACACTGGAGTAATTTATCAAACAATTTGCAAAATCAAGAGTCGAGAGCGTTGTTTGTTAATTGTTATACTTTCGCTAAAATTAAATATCCTTTGTGCAATTACGAGTTGCTGGTTTTATTACACACGTAAAGAGGTTGTTGGAAACTCGTTTTATGACAAGCCGTGTTGAATGTTTTACGTAAAATAACATTGTACTTAGGTTAACACATAACGAAACAGGTTAAAATTATGTTCAGGCTCTATCAGGGTCTATTTGGTAATACCATATTGCTTTTATCATTTAATCGTATTGTCAACGCAAATTATAGCTTTTATTGTTTTTAATTAATGGCAGCTGACTAAACATGCGATAACCATGTCAAATGGAATATGGTTTGACCTCGTAAAACAATATAGCCTAGGTTGCGGTAATGATAATTTTAATGGCAAGGCAATTTCAGTGATCATATCATAGACTGTATTATAAGCTGTCAGGATCTTTCAAGTTCCTGGCAATGAAAGAGATAGATATTTACAACTACTTAGAAAAAAGGGCGTATATCTCATAGAGCTGCGTATTTATTAGTGATCTCATGTCTCAACTTGGGGGTTTAATTTGCTTTGACTATTAAATTGCGCATACGTCCTTTTTATTTAGAAGGGCAGTATAAAACTTCTACTTATAGTAATGCCCTCCTTATAAAAAGTATCGATGTCTCAAAGAGCCGCGTATGTATTAGTGACTTATAGGAATAAGATGGGGGGGTTGAATTTACTTTGACTATCAAATTGTGAATGCGTCCTTTTTACTAACGAGGGCACAGTTCTTCCCCTTTCAATAACCGAAACTTTGCAGGTTTTAAGAACTTATAGTACCGTTTCTGAAAGGTATTAAAATCATTGGATCATAATTTAGTGATATTGTTTTAGTTTACAAAGGTCAAGGGGCAATCACGAGTCTTTGGAAAAGTAATAAAGTGATCAAAATGTAAAGTTGATTACCAAAAATTAACAAACAGATAAAATGGAAAACAAGCTAATAAAAACGTAAACACTTAGTGGCGGATCGTGCTTTGTGACGCATACTACAAGAAGACGCCTATATCCACCAGTGGGCAAGTAACGGCTGATGATATAAAAGAAGGTGAATCTAAATATAGGAAGGCAAATTAAATAGACAACAAACTCAAATAGATCTATCTAACCACTCTCACTTTCAATTAATCACGGGCGGCTCCTCAGCCCCTCGTACTTAGAGGATTGAGGGCCATTTGCATAAGATTCACTGGTACTCCGATACAAGACGGGTTTATCGGCAAAGGGGCCATCAGCGCGCCTCGCACGTCGGTGCCGTGATGGTAATACCGAAGAGAGTTTACAATAAAATACACTCGCGGACTAATAAAACGGGTCAGAGTGCGTTTTTCATACTAAAGAGGTTATTTCGAAGCCTTGGTTCCTCGCCAGGGAATGCTTTTAGTCAAATGTGATGATGAATACCTCGAGCATCGATACAGGACTTCCAGAGTGCCTAGGATACCCAACTGAATGAATCTGCGGTTAACGCCGGAACAGTGCATGTTCAGAAAAACATCTAAAATTACAATAAAATGTAAGGAAATCCAATTGCTGACCCAAACTCTCCCGCTGTGATGTTAACTGATTGTGCGATCAGCTAGGTATCTTAAGAACTTTTGACCTCCTCTATTGAACCTCGCAGTATCCACCATTAAAACTCACTCAAAACAAACCCTAGCGATTAACCAAGGCTTCGAAATAGCCTCGTTTGTATGAAAAACGCACTCTGACCCGTATTATTAGTCCGCGAGTGTAACATGAAACAAATACATATCAGGGGAAAATGTTACAAAATTAAACCTGGTCCTTATCCCAAACAAAGTTTTGGGCTTGTACTGTGGGTACTAGATAACAATAAACTCATTACACAAGCGACCCGCCTTTGCCGAGAGTTTCCTGTAATACCCGTACCATGTCTATGGGTCACAGTTTCCACTTACCATGAGGTGGCCTGTGTGCTCGTCAGCCTTCCCTATGCCATAAAAAAAAAAAAACCATGTTGTTTTACAGACTGTACATACGAGTATTCAAGTCGTCCTCTCCTCACGAATTTTGCGGTGCCCAACAGGGTCCACAATTAAGTTTTATTATTAACAACTAAAACTTAAGTTAACCTAATATCCTGTAAACTGACATTGCGGAATGCAATAATTGATTGAGTATTGAGTACCAAATCCAGAACTTATTATACATAAAGACCTTTCCTTGCATCACTCTTTCTATTGTTAAACACTACATTAAAATCTGTTAAGTACTTTAAGAGATCTAAGCGAACGGACAGCGGAAGAGATACACAATCATAAACAGGAGTAAAAGTGTAAACGATTCTTGTTTGTAATTGAACATAATAATAAACATCGTTTAATGGCATTCGCATAAGAGTCATTAAATCCGATTAAAGACGCTATTTAAAACATATACAGTGTGTAAATGGTACACGGGCGTTCCTTTTAACTGTGGTTAGTATAACCCCTACTGAGCATATTTAGGCAGGTTTTGTTAAAATTAAATTAAAAAAAATAACTAAATAAAATAATTTAACACGTAATGTATAACGAAAAATGCAATTAATTAAACATTACGTACTTACCTGACAGATGGACTTCGATGTACATTGCGGGTCGATAGTATGTTCAAAAATTAATAACGGTGTATACGTTAGCGTAATCAAAATAATTCTTTCTGTTACTGATTAGTAGAGTCTTAATCTATGTCCAGTTTTAATAAACGCCCGTATACCATTTACACACTGTATATGTTTGTACATACTACGTATGACGGTCCATTAAGACATAAAACACGTGAACGCTGAGATGGGTACCTACTCTGAGGAATAATCTGTTACTGATGTGAATAAAATTCCTCTTTTTGTTTAAGCAGATAGGTTTCCTTATAAGTTATTTATTTTGAGGTTCTTATGTTATTCATCATCATGATATATTATCTGATCTGCATGACGGGATGGTTGGTTTTGCATTGCACCAATTAGATAAAAAAAAAAAAAGATAAAAGAAATTTATTCAGTAAGTAGGCCGCACGGGCACTTTTACACGTCAAGATACTACCAGCGCTTCCCAAGAGGAGACCACTGCTGAGAAGAAACGCCGCAAGAAACTCAGCCACCTTTAGAAACCTAGGAGGTAGAACCTTTTGAAATTGAGAAAGTCTAACAGAAGAAGTTGCCGGTAACTACCAAGAATGTTCTTAATTTTTAAATGAACATAGCACATCATCATTCCTGAAATTTTGTCGAAAAAAATGTCAGTGGTTTTTGGAAAAGATTTCTTAACTTCTGGCAATGTTTTTCAACTGGCACTTTTTTAATATAACGTAATATTAAATTTTAAAACTTTATTTGTGCACTGCACATTCATGAACCACAAAATCAATACTTTGTGTAGTCTTATAAAAACAGACACCAAAGTCAGTTCTTTTTGTAAGTGCAAACCTAAAGGGCCTCATCACACGCATCTCGAGGAGTGGTCGTAAAGGAGCGGCGGTTTAGTGGCAGCTTTATGTCTATGCCAGTCGTTTATGGGATTCAATCTGTGTAAACGCTCGTTCGGAGTTGACATAGCAAGATTGTGTTTATGGTTGGTGAACTCAGTATGTTACTTAACTCTTACATTCAAAAAGAGAAGATAAGTATACCTACCTAAGCCTTACTTTTTCTGTCAGAGTTATCAGGGACTTAATTTTTATTCCCCGGATCTAACAGTCTCTTTTCGAGGAATAAAGTTATTTCATTGCCTTATTTGCATGAGAATTAGCAACATACAAACAACAAACATTGATTTTTATTAAAATCTCGACGCAGGATATTGGAATGATGACGTAAATAAAAGATTCAGATATGTCGAGAAAAGGATTGTGAATGACATGACACAATGTTATTTTATGAAAGGAAACGGAATCAAAAGTTTGATTTAGCTGAGTGGAACAGGATAAATATGTTGTTTACTAAAATATCGTTAAAGGGTAAAGTCATCAGTGGTCAGCCAGAGACCTGTTATCGGCCTCTGCCTATGTTTTGTATGAGTGGGAAGAGTACGCAAGATGTATTTTCCACTCTTTGCACTCATATAAGGTTGACTACTGGTCTCTGGCTGACAACTGGAGCCTTTACCTATACACTTTATTTTATTTATTGCTGGTGATGAATATGATGATGATTCAAAAAGCATTTTTTATGTGTTTAATTTCCGATGTGTGTTGACACATTGACCTAATAAAAACCTTCATCGTTTAACGACGTTTTAAATTTATTTCATAATATTTCACCTAACTTTATCAGATGTTTATAAAAAAACCCCATTACCGTCTATCAGGTAAAAACAATCTAAACAATGCCAAATAAATCTCCATAAAAAAGTTCAATCCTGAATTTAAAATCGCGCGTAATTGAGTTTAGGTCGCGATGTGTGCCGAACTCCGGTCGTGAATAAAAAACTGGGATGGAACGGTGTTACATACAAGGGTTGTCTGATGTATGTTCAGTCAATGTCAGTCAGTCATCACGTTGTATGTTGCCGCTTTGATCTTTAATATAAACCCGGGCTAACGGGTAAAGCCGATCTTTGGGTTTGATTTTGATAATCAAAATTAAATACTCAACGACCTAATTTGGAGATGAAATTGAAACGGTAAAATCGTTATGTTTAAAGGTCGGGGTTAGTTGTGACCTTTCTCCGCGTTCGATTGATTAAGTACTTTACGGCAATCGCTTCTCAAAAATGTACTCGCAGGTACCCAGGTTTAATTATTACAATAATATAGACTAAATAATTATAAAAAACAATTTGAAAGTCATTTTATCAATTTGAACCTACCCGTTCTGGCTGTAGGTACTTGACAGTCACATACTTATAATTTACCATAAACAACATCTATGAAACAAATTTAAACGTTCGTTATTAGTCACCACATAGAGCTTTCCATAAAAAATAATACAATAATTAAATCCACTGAATTTTCTTAGAAAACAATGAAGTATGGTAAGAGTTCCGCATTTTTTCTCCTGGTCTACTCGATCAGGTGCTGTCACATCGAGTCTGCGCTGTCATTAATAACAAACTTGTCGAGCGATGCGTCGAGATTGGGACTCGGACGCGTGGTTGGTCATTCAGCAGTCGTGTACAATACGTCACGGTATCTTGTGATAATTCAAACAATTATTAGACTGAAATATAAAGTAAATGGCCTGAGGACACTAATTTTGGCTCACAGAAGATATCATAACTAATAATCCTACTCCTACTAATATTATAAATGCGATAGTTTGTGTGTGTGTATGTTTGTTACTTCTTCACGCTGCAGCGTTTGGACGGATTTGAATGAAATTTGAAATGATAGTAGGCTATATTTTATCCAGGAAAATTTAAAAGTTCCTGAGAGAATAACGATTTTTAAAATCTATCTACGCGGACAAAGTCGCCGGCAGAAGCTAGTTAGGAAATAATCAAGCAAAGAAAGATAAATTAAAGATACGACTACTATAGGCTGTGCACTGTGAGACAAAACAGTAGCAACGTTTCCAACTAAGCAGATCTCAACTCAGTGAACATTACACTTACCAATCTTAATCTTCAAAATGGATATTTCTACAATCTGATTGCAAATTTTCACCGCTTTGCTGTGTTCGGTCGCTCATTCCCGCTTGACTGGAAACGCACCTTAAATATCCTTTGTTTAATTCATCTTAAGCTCCAAAATCTCTTAAGAACTAGGCCGATAGTAACAATCAATTAATTAGCGAATTAGGAGTCGAGTAAATATCCTCCGAGGATGTTCATTTGTCACGGAACTTCGGCAACGCTCGCGGGCGCTCGGGGACGCTCGGGTTTCTTCGGGAGTTTGACGTTAACCGATTGGCGATTAAGTGTTCTACTACCTACCCTACTTGCGGCTAACTGACATATATTCTAATTGGAAAATACTTAACCGAATGATTTAAACAAGTAAAACATGAACACAGATCTTCAGATAGATATAGAAGGTTGGTTGGACGTAGAAAGGATTCGAGGATATAAGGAAGAAGACAGGATAAGAGACCACATTATCATCACCTTTTACTTCGACTAGGGTCAAGAGCAAACCGATTAAATATAGATTGATAAATATGTTATCAGGGGGACAATGTCACACCAGTTAACCTAGTCCCAAACTAAGCTCTAGGCTTGTACTATGGGTACTGGACAACGATATAAATACTTATATAGAGAAATACATACTTAAGTACATAGAAAACATCCATGACCTAGAAACGAATATTCACGCTCATCACACAAATATCTGCCCTTACCATTTTGAACGCAGGACCGCTACCTTCGTAGTTACTAGGCCAGCGCGTTGTATATAAATAATATTATAAAGGAATAGGGTAAAGTCACCAGTGGTCAGCCAGAGACCAGTAGTCGACCTTATATGAGTGCGAAGAGAGTGGGAAATATATCTTTCGTACTCTTCCCACTTATAAAAATATAGGCAGAGGTGGACTACAGGTCTCTGGCTGACTACTGGTGACTTTACCCTATTACGATTACGTAACAATAAAAAATGTATTACCTAGACCACTATCTATTCCGGACTTACCGTCCCCAAGAGAGCAATAGCGCCGCTGAAGCGATTAGGTACCATCGAAGCAGTCCGTCTTAGTCCCCCGGGCTGGGAACGTTTGCAAATACCCATAACGAATCCCGGTCACCACAAAGTGGCTTGTGTGCTTGTCCCCTTCATGCCATTAATACCTCGCTTTTGTGTTAGAGACAATAAGACAATAGAGAAGATAAACAGTCAGTTTTGTTTGGTTTTGCAGAATTATTACTGTATTGGCAGAATAGGTACAAGAACTAAAATTATACTCACAGCACAGATTCATCCGGTATTTTTTCTGGTGCATAATTTGTACTTAATTTTATGTAAGGATTCATTGAAATTATGGATAGAAAAAAAATTATAAAAATATAATTATTTTGATTAACAACTCACACTCAAAAATGTACTTACTACTCGTATGCTAATATTGTTTTCGCCGAAAAAGACCAAAATTGCTTCGTTAGACAATTTACCTGTCTCTCCTGTTTCCAGATTCCCCTATACTGTCCCAGTTACAAAACACTGTATAATTATTAACAACGTAATAAACTACAAAGCTTTCGTGAACGTAACGAAATAACCTACAACAAGCTTAGTTATGACGAAAAAAACATTTTTACCCACGTATTCGCGGTTTGATACATGCCAAATGTGCCCCAAATACCACATTTACATTTTAAATTCAAAGTATTTAAACACTAGACCGCAAAACTAAGTATCACACTTTTAAAGAAGATGTCCTATAAAGTGTGATACTTAGTTTTGCGGTCCAGTATATTTATTAAATTTTCCACATGAGGGCTCCTTTATAAGCCAAAAATAAAGTCTACTACCACTTCGGACAAGAAAGTCCAGCAGGTAATTTTTCAAACATATAACACCATACTACTACACTTTAAATCATCATCATCATCATTATGTCAGCCGAAAGACGTCCACTATAACATAGGCCTCCCCCAAGGCTCTCCATACTTAAAAGCAAGTAATAATACAAGATAATAAAGTACAATTAAGGAAATACTAATTATTAAAATGAGCACAAATAAAATTATTACAAAATAATATAAGCTCAATAACAATAAACTAAAAATAATGACTAGGAGAACAACACAACGAGGAGGTAACTACGTCAAAAGCCAAGACCAACGAGACCTGCTGGATATTTTGTTGGTTTTGTTACCCAGCTACATGGCGTCTAAAAGACGACATCTTTTTACTCTTTGGTCCCAGCCCAGGTAACGTCCGTAGCGGCGGTGCAGCGAGCTAATTCCTGGGGCGACTGTAACGCTGCTTTCTACGATTCTTTTAATTGAAATCGTTCCAAATCGGACGAGAAACAAAACCCGAACGGAGCGGTGCGAGTTAAGAACGGATGAGAGTTGGCTCATATTGATCCGAGGATTCCGTTTCGAGCAAGTTATTAGAAATATTTGACACTTAAAAGTTTTCATTATAATTATTTGACGTAAATAAGAGTAGATTTACGTGAAGATAACATCACAAAAAATACAAAATTAATAATTGAAACGAAACCAAAAATAAAACTAGCACGAGTACTCCCATGCAATTTTTTTTTGGGTTTAGTTTCAAATTTATGTTAATTTTCTGTGATGTTATCTTTAAAGTTTAGATAGATTTTAAACTAAAGTTGCATTATACTAATGCATACGAGGGTCGCTTGACAAATAACTTGGTTTGGTAGGAGAACATTTTTTTTAGACGATATCTGCTTGAAGCTTGACGCACTTGCCCCAAAGTTTCTGCAGTTTCTCAATGCCTTCACGAAAATGAATTTCTTCCAGGTGTTTGAAATACGCGTAAACTTCATGTACCACCTCCTCATTCGAATGAAATTTTACTGCTGACGAGAAATTTTCAAGTTTCGGGAATAGGTGATAGTCCGAAGGAGCTAAATCCGGCGAATAAGTGGGTTGCTGAAGAAGTTCCAACCGTAATTCGGTCTATTTCTGTGCAGATATGCGGCATAAATGCACCGGAGCATTATCATGATGTAACAATACCTTTTTCTTAACCATTCCCTGACGTTTCTTCGCTATTGCCGTCTGTAATTGGTTCAAAAGTGATGCATAGAGATCTCCAGTCATGGATTTTCCCTTCACAAGGTAGTCATTTAAGATAATTTATTTTGCGTCCTCAAAGACAGATGCTTGCACCATTCTATGAATGACCTTGGCTTTCTTTGGAGCTGGCTCACCATTACTAATCCATTGTCAGGACTGTTGTTTCGTCTCCGGGATATAGTGGTGGATCCAGATTTCATCTGTAACAAAACGGCAAATGAACTACGTTGGATTTCTTACAATCACCTGGAAATTGTCAGCAGATGTTCACATACAAGAACGGATTTGTTCTGGAGTGAGTAACCACGGAACCCATCTTGCACATAGCTTTTTCATGTGCAATTCGTAGTAAAAATAAAATGCAGCCGCTCAGAAGAGATGATTGTGGCTTCAGCTATTTCGCGTAACTTCAATTTTATGTGGGTTATAACCTAACCATTTCGGTAAAACCGCCGTTTTCGGAGCTACAGAGCGAGGTGCATCTTCAAATGCTCATCCTGCCTCGCATAAACTCATTTACCCAAAGTCGATCCGTTTCGTAGGAAGGACACGAACTAACTAATGTAGGTAAAATCCTTACATGGACGTCTTTTGCAGTTTTACCTTGCAAAAAAAAGAACTGAATTACACGTCAAATTCAATTTTTTTCCATTTTGCCGCGTTACTCCGTACACTTTTGTTATGTTTTGTTCTTAATCTAAAATTTCCGCCGAAAATTACATGACGCCGCATTTAAATTATCTTGGGTTGTTAAACTTTTTCAATAAGTACAGATATGATAGTAACGCCATCTATCCGTAGGCGAAACAAGTTACTTCTCAAACCACCCTCGTATATAGGCATGTTGGAGTGTTAAAGCGCCAGAGAAGCCTAAACCTGTAACAATTAGTCGTATCCTGTGTTAAAAACACAATTTCATCTGTGATTTCGTTCCCTCGTGTTTAAATAACCTCAATTATCTCTGACAATGCTTGGCAGCGCATAGTTTGAACAGTACTTAGCCAACTTTGAATTAACATGGACTATCAAAGTGTGCCAAATTCTATAAATATAATATCCTCACATACTTACGACGAATTTTACTTGAACAGAGGCCGTGGCCAAGTTTCAAACACTTTTAAAAAAAAAACTATTCTTTCACTCAAAATGTATGGGATGACAGTTGACCACGTGCTTCATCGCTACGCACGATAATGTCATCCCATATAATATGAGGGATAAAAAAGAAAACTTCAGTAGCATTTGCATCTCGGGCCTCAGTATTTGTAAAAGGAGAAGAAGAAAATCATAAGTTTCATTGAGGTAAAACAACCGCCTGTAGGAAAATCTCACCAACTAATCGACTAATTGATATTCCTAAAAAACTCTGCCGCTCTCCTCTTGCACCGCGTTTCTGAACATCTCCGTTTCCCGTCCGAGGCGAGTGAAATTTCACGTAATTAATCGCTTGAATTTGGCAAAAGTCCTAAAACACAAGTTTTTGCGAAATATGAAGGAAGACAAATGAATTAGCGCGGAAATGCGCAAAACGGAAATCGTGGAGTTAGCCTTAATGAATGTGGAAGGGAATCTCCGAGAAATTAGAAGCTCTTTGCACGCCGTGGTATGCAGATTTTATATCCAATAGTACAGGTATTTTATGGAATTTTAATCCTACGTATCTTTCTGACTATTTAATTTGAAAATTGTGAACCGTGTTTAGCTTTTTTTAATTTAAAATTTTGAATACCGTGGCCAATTACAAATTTGAAATTGTAATGTAAAGAAATGACCATTTGTTTTTTTTTTATAATTAATAATTAAGGTCAGCTGATGATCGCACCTTTTAATTAGCTCTTTGCAAGTATAGTCCTGGGCTCAAAGCCAGCTTGCATTTACTGGATCTAAAAAAATAACCTAAATTTGCTCCAGAAAAAACACAAATTTGAAGTTTATTTTATAATAGTGATACCGGCAATCAAACGCCTTGAATTGCCTATTTTAATTACTTTTAAGCTTCCGTCCCACAATGGTGCCAACGGGACTCTATTAGTAGGACTCCGTTGCCCGTCCGTCTGTCTGTCCCTCTGTCACAGGGCTGTCTTTTGAACCGTAATAGTTAGACACTTGAAATTGTCAGCGGTTTTATTTTGTATCTAAAAATAATCTAAAATGAAAAGTGTTCCCCATTTACAAAAAAATTAGTACAGAAACAACCGTGAGTAAGTCCAACTTGCATACATACGAAATTTAAGGTATTCATTTTGTAAATTGATGAGGGTTCTTTTACACATCGGTAATATGGCGTGAATCTACTAGCGCTTCGAACAGCAGTGGTCTCCTCTTGGGAAGCGCTGGTAGTATCTTGACGTGTAAAAGTGCCCGAGCGGCCTACTTACTGAATAAAATTCTTTTATCTTTTATCTTTTTATCTTTTAACAAGACCATCATTATTGAGAAGAAGAGCTGCAAAAAACTCCAGCTGCTTTTTCAAATAATAAAATACAATGAAACTTTATAATAAGTTACATTACAAGGAACTAAAAAAACAAATTGAACCCGAAGCCGACGTCCATGCGTGACTCGATGTAGGGATTTCGTAGAAGTGACACAGATTTGTCAAGATCGTAACAGGTAGGCAGAAGTGGTCTTTGCATACCCCTCTGGGAAACAGGCGTGATTTAATGTATATATATGTAAAACTGGAGAAATAAAAATATTACAAATGTGAGTTCAATAACATTATATTGAAAATATTGACTAGGAGAACAACACGACGAGATATCTACGTCCGGATCATAACAATACACCCGCTCACGCAGGCGAAACCACAACAAAAGCTAATTACGCGAATTTCGTCAAATCCTCTATTTTCGCAAAGCCTAAAGCACTGATTAAATATGCATTCGAAACAAAGCCTGCACTCTGCTGCACACAACTAATTGATCAACTAAGCCTCTGCCGCACACAAAAAGATAATTTCGAATAGCACTATCCCTCTTCCCCTAATGCCGAGGCACTGTTGTGTAAAAGAGGTGGCTTCAGCATATTTCGCAGGCCGCCGCGACAAAGAGACCTAATTTAATATTTAAAGCCGCACGGGGTATTTCCGTCGGCGGGTGAGAGCCGTCTGTCTGTTCACCGTAATACTATTGTCCCGGGGTTTTGCCGGGAATATGCCTGGTCTTTATACAGTTACATGATATGCAGCTTATAACCATGAGTTAAAAAATACTGAAGAGCTTCACAGACTGACAGTTTGCAGTCTTAATCAACGGTTTGTGTGAATACATGTATGAAACCTCAAGAGAAACTCCGCAATTTTTCCTGACGTAGGTACTGTTATTTAAAATCTGATGCCCTTTATAAAACCTTAGTACTTATAAACATCAAAAAGATGATATTATGAAATCGGTTTTTTTATAAACCTTTTGTAAACTTCTTCTTTGTACAAAAAAACAAATGAAACGTTATACAATAAAATGAACAAAGGCAAGCTTATCCCTGACAACGGACTTAGTCTCTACAAACAAAACAAGAGACTAAAAAAACTAAAAAGTCTTGTTCAAGATTGTGTTAACTTCAAATTCGTTGTTCGCTGTGATCTTGAAGTGGAAAAGCCAATAAGTGGCAGCATGAGCTATTGAAGGGCTGTCAATATTTTTCCGAATCCCGACACTTCCTAACGTCTGAGTGATTCATACTTTAGGAATTGTTTGTGTTATTAGTAAACAATTTAGCCATAAATCAACTGCAAAGGTCAAGGCCAACCTTTGTTAACTATAAAGAAGGTTAGGTGTAATAGAAGTGTGTAGTAGGAAGAGTTATGGGTTGAATTTTTGGTCATTCGTCAGTGACTTAGATTACAAGTATGATAAAGCTATTAAAACAAATATATAAATATTTTTACTATAGTTTAAATTTGTTTAAGGTTTTTAATTTTTATCTCTTTCTTGTCTTGTCTTATTCTGTAAATTTATGATTGGCTATTTTTCAAAATACATCAACATCGTCTATCAGCTGAAAAACGTTCCCTTCTGTAAACATTCCCTCCTCAAAGATTAAGGACATTTTGGATTTTATTTACCTAATTTAAGTGAAATAAGTTGCATCATTTTAAACATAATCTTTTACGTCAACTGTAGCTTAGGGTACATAATTAAAAACATAACTTTAAAAACATAAAGATAATCTACAAATTATTCAAATTTTGAGGGTAGGTGTGGAAACGAGAGTTTTGCAATAAAGGACCTAATCCGGATCACGGACATGTTTAATTACTGTCCCGACGCGCTAAACCCCGGAAGCCGATTACTTATCTAGTTTCATGGGAGTGTGTGGATTCGTACTTGAAAGGGGGCAAGTTCATAGATGTAATTCATTGTTACCACAAATCAGTGTCAGTTTACTTTAAATAAGTTCACATTTTATGGAAACACCTTTTTCCGCTTCCACCAAATGGTTGTATATTTAATATTAAAATTGTGAAACTTTTTTACACTCCCGGCAAAAGTAGGTAGCCCACCGGCTTTTCTTCAAACAGTTGTTAACACATATGTACGAGTATAACTTCCTAAACCAGAGAGTTACTTCAATAATAGTTAGCCAATTTTGTTTCAATAAATTTGAAAGCCGTACAAAATGTATGGATCTTTTCGTTCAGTTTCAGGGTTCCTATGCAAAGAGCCACGACCTCTAAAAAAACATTTGTTGACTTTTTTGGACCTCATTTACTTAGCTATAAAATACTACCATTTACAACAGAATCAGTTAAGTATTTTAGTAAAGAGTGAATGTTTTTATTTTTAATTCAGGCTTCATACTCCGTGACTGGCTTATTGACTAAAATGCGAAAACTTGCAGGCTTCCTCATGTAATAAAAAAAGTTTAAATTCAAACATCTCGTTCATAATACCCGAACAATAAAAGCCTTATAATCGCCTGTCCTCACTGCCTCTTTTGACCATTCAAAATTGAATAATCACCCTCATCCTATCAAACTGGCCCAAACTAACTTTTCCGTTTGATCGACTTACCTACTGTCAGTTAAGTCGATCGATGCCCTTCGTCCTTTTAAAACAAACACTGTCCCTTTGTACATATTTATGAGGCAACTTATTTAATTTTCGGTCAGCTTGTTTTGTCTTTCGGACACTAGTAACACAGTAGTTGGTAGTCGGCGGCGGAGAAAGTCACAAGATAATTGGCACAAAATGACAAGCCGAACAATTATTATCTGTCTACAAATTATAATTTGTTCTGATTATCCTTACCAAATTAATTTTTAAGTAATCAATTTACTAAAATAAAAAAAAGTAAAAATAGAACCTAGGTCAGCTTTTATCTCATTTTATCAGGTTAATAATATTAACCTGATAAATAACATAATTATGTTCACCGTCCTGTCCCAAAAAAGGAACTCAAATACATATAATTTGATGGGCTTTATCGGATTAATTTTTAGTCCCTGTGTAATTGTAAAAAAAACCTTTTTTTAATTAAATCGTAGCCTAGTAGTGGATTTCAAACCTTATTTCTTTTTTCTTACATGACACGAAGAACGATTCTGAGTTATACTTTTTTCAGTACTCGCTACCGCTCAACCCTGCCGCCGCCGCCGAGGGACGCCGTGGGCGCGGACCACTTACCTGTTGTCCGGTTTTTCTAGAGACGATATCCCCCTACGGCTACGTCTGACAGTTTCAAAAATAGGTCAATATTTCGCTATTGAAATTATAAAATTAAATAAAAAAATATTTGCTTATCGAGACTAAACTAACGAGCAGTTCGGTAGGCCTATGTTAAGTATAACGGAGATCCGGTTACCACTTTTCCACTATATCATCAGATCTTAGATATAATAATATTGCATTGCCTTCGGGTTTACTAATGTATCCCCAATTTCAGGTCATTACAAAAACGGGGAGTGGTTCCAAATTGACTAAGTATACACACAATTTCATTGTTTAAAACTTTGGAGTCGCCATCAGAAATTCAAGCCACATGAAAGAATAAAGCTAACACAGCAACGTAGATTCGATCGAAGTAACAATGCCTCTAGATACAGACGGTTTGTAAGACGAAACTTTTAGCCGGTCTTAGCTTCGATTTAGAGCTTTCTTAAGTTTTAAAAGAGTTGTCTTATACTTACCTTCTTCTCTATCTAGGAGTTGCTGTCGTGATTTTTATACCATATGATTTAACTGACAAATAATCACACATCAAAGTTAGTATGTATGTTTGTTACTTCTTTACCTATTGAAAAACAGTGGGATGATCAATGGGGACGAAGTCGCGAGAAAAGCTAGTTGAATATAATAATTAATAAGTAATATTCCCTTACTTCAAAGTTACTCCCCAGAAGTTACTACGAACTTACTATGTTACACATCAAGTATTAGTTACCACGTTACAAGTTCGTTAGTGAAAGTACGTTATTACGAGGGAACGTGCAGATGTAAAACAATTCTAACGGTTTATTAGTTCATGCCACAAAACAAGGAAGTATACATTATTCAATAAAAACTTAGCATCCTTAGTAAGATGCTATAATTAAGTAATAAGTTTGAAACAACAAGTAAAATATTAAGAGCAATCTCATACAAAAAAAATATACTTAAATAATTAGAAAAAATGCAAATCTCAGCAACACATTAGAGTTTTCTTAGAAAAAAAATTTGGCCGCCACTATCTTTCACCAAAAATATCCTATTGCATTTAAACCGTAACTGGCTCAGCTCCAGCAAAAATTCAGGCAAACACCCAGCGCCCAATTTATTTTTAAATCCTTCGTTAACACTACACAACTCTTCAAGCCTTCCTGCTTCCACGGGGTTTAATGTCGTGTCAAAATAAATCGACGGAACCCCGCCTTAAGGATTAGCGATCTGACAGGCGGGACAACTTTACGGCAAAAATGTAAAATACCGGGACCGATTTATGTCCCCCGCGGCGTAGCCCGCGGCGAACAGGTTGTGTAACATCCAATTTAAACTGCAGAGTGGGGGTTAAATTTTTAACTGAAAATCGTGGCATGGAAATTACGGTTAATTTTAAGATGTTACTTGTAGGAAGTAAATGGAGGTTTTAACTGTAAGTAATTTGATTAGCAAATATAACTTCCAAGAGAGAAGATTTAAGGGTGCATTTAAAATATATCAAACTTGTTAATTGTTTTCATGTTTGAGTGATCGACTGAAAAGTGGGTAGTTTAGTTTGTTCCATTCTCAAACTAAGTTTTATGGGTACGAGACCATGGACAAGAAGAAACTGACTTAGGAAACCACCCAAATATTTGCTTACCTGGAATCGAACCTATGACCGCTGGGTATGCAAGAAATTAAAATACCCACTCAATTGTGCTATTTTCAACATCGTGTTCATTTTTTACGATATTGCCGCATTTACTGCTAAACGAATAAGAGCTATAATAACGCTACTGTTATGATAACAAAAAGAGGCCCGTGGGATGTTTAAAAGAGCATGTCGGACCATGCTCAGTGTTGTGGGGCTCTATCACCGTTACTTAAGAAGACCAACACTACAAAAACACTGAGTAGGTACAAGCAAAGACATTTTACTCGCCTGTAACTCAAAAACGAATGTAGTCTACTATGTCTTGATATTTTCCTTTTAACTTCGTCAGACGAGTATATAATACTATCGTGTTTTATTCACATGTAAAACCCAAAGTTTAGCTGAAAGGAGGGGAAGGGGGAAACATTAATGTAACAAAAAATCACGACTTCAAAGCTTAGGATTTCGCAAACTAAACCCTGAATCAAAAATATTTTTCACATACACTATTAAAAAAAAACAGTTTTTCATAGGTTTTATTGACTAAGATTAAAAATAATTTCAAAGGAAAATACGTTTTTTAAGTCACGGTCAAGTCTGTAATAAGAAAGCTTAATAAAGAATGCATTATCCATGACCTTAGCTTTACAAACTTTCCGACTCAGAAATATTAACAAAACAATATCGCCTCTCGTAGCTTTTAACCGTTTATGAAAGAAATATAAAACGAAAGCTCTCGCAACGTTCGTAGTGCTTTTGTGCTGTCTAGTTTTTTTAATATTGTGTGATATTAAGCTTTCAATGAAAGCCTCGGTAGAGTGGTTGGAGTACTTCAACTATACATTCGGGCTTTCGAGTTAACATTATACAAATGTGTATTCAGAAAGAAGTAATTGTTACATTTGTATCATTTAAAGTTGATATATTACAATTTTGGTATATTAAATATAGGTTTCTTACAACATATTTTCTTTACATCGTGCTTTAAAAATAAAGACATGAAGAGACAAAACAACCCTCAAAACATATGGGTTAATTATATTTAGGAAAATATCCGTTTTTTACCAGCTTCAGACAGAATGTTTTTTTTTATTTATGACCCAGGTTACTCGACCACGGTAGGACCGATTTGGAAAAATACGTTTTTGTTGGGAAGGGTTTCTTCCCAGTTCTGATATTAAAAGCATAGCACAGCTACAGAAATCTGTGTATTTGGAATCGGCTTATAAAACAAACACACACACACACATATAGGAAGATGTTCCTAATTTGGATCTGATTACTTTTCAATATTCAATAACGTAATTTCATAACGTTACATCTGTCATCGCTGTCACCACAGGTAATTAAGGTCATTTGCCTTTTGGCTTCTGAATCAATTTTAGAGTAGTAATATGTATGTAGATAAATTATTGTACGCGAATCTGCGTAATTGGCATTACGCAACCGTCACGTTAGTAGTTAACGTGGCGGTTGCGTAATGCCAATTACGCATCAATTCAGTACATCTACTGAAACGCAAAAAAAAAGTATAGTCATGAGCAATAGAAAGCGAGTCACTTTGTATAGAATTTCTATGGAAAGTGACCAGTTTTCATTGCCCTTGAGTGTCGTTGAAAAATCTAAGGAAATTTTGACAACCGTCTCCTCTATTAAATTTATATTTAGTACCTTACTTCAGAATAAATTACAGATATTAAGTAAATAAAGAAGTCAATTACAAGCACATTCCATAACCGCAACGATAACTTCTCGTGAAAGCTCCGCTGTCATTCCGAAAGTTCTGAAAGCTCGTTATTATTTACGGCGCGCAGCTTGGCGCTATGAGCTTTAAATTTAGTGCAATTTATTATTTTCATTGTGACCAACGAGGGACCAAGATTGACCCAGTAACATGAACAATTTCACTCATGTCAGGTTAAACCGGGAAAACTTGCTTATGTACCGCTGTATTGTATGTATGTATGTAAACAGATTTTATTACAAACAAAAGAGATAAAGATAAAAATTACTTTTAAAAGATAAAAGATAATACCTAAAGTGTTTATTCTGTAAGTAGGCCGCACGGGCAGTTTTACCACTTTTACTTTAAGAGACCACTGCTGAGAAGAAACACCGCAAGAAACTCAACAGTCAGTCGTTTTTTTAAATACTACTTATGATATTATACAATTAAAAAACAAAAATCAAATATATTCAAGCGTAGCTTGAGCAGGAAAATGTGCCAAAACTCAGAATTTTCATAGGGAGTAATCAGGTAGTAGTAATAAATAAATAAATAAATTAATAAATTAATTAGTTAAAAAATATACTTACTTATGACAGTATGTTACACTCGTATGTATATTTTTATAATATGCTATATCATAATTTCAAAAAGAACTATCTGTTTGTGAGATCAAGTGAAATGTGTGATTTAGATGTAATTTGCTACCCAGACTTTAGACCCTGGGATGGAAATACGACACATTTTACTCCGTAAAAGTGGACAGTTCCCAAGCGAATAGCGATAACCGACTTCTTCGTAGACGGAGTGACGGGCAATCAATAGCTAATAATTTTATGAGGTGGTCGTGTAATTCTGGGGTCCTGGTGAAAAAGGGTACAAGTCAACTTAACTCGTACTAAAAAGGTATTATAAACGGAGTACACTATGTAGACTTCAACCCTTTATCACTTGATCTTCAGAATTTACTAGGACCCCAGAATCGTCCGTCCTGCATGAGTAATCTACGCATAAATTTACCTACGCTTAAAAAAGGTGCCTACTGTGCAAAAATACTGTGATATTGTAAACTATCTATAATTATTATGTAATGATGTAATCCTTTTTCTTGAAAAAAATATACCTTGCCGAGTTTCTTACGCCGGTTCTTCTCGGGGCAAAGGTTTTATTTTTCGAACCGGTGGTAATGCTTTTTGACATTCATAGGTGCATTATATTATGCCTAAATTGAAGAATAAAGAACTTTGACTTTGACTTTGACTCCTGAAATTCTGGGGTCCTTGTGAAGAAGGGTATACCTACGTCTCCTGAAGTTTAGGTGAAAAAGGGTTTAAATCTCGTGTACTCTTTACACTAGGACCTCAGAATTATAAGACGACCTCATATATTTACTAGTTATTAATTGCCCGTCACTCCGTCCGTGAAAAAGGGGATAAGTCTTCTGAAGATAAAGAAAACACTACTGTTATTTGATATTATATTTAATTTAATACTTGTAGGTTTATATAATGCTAGACTAAGTAGTACCATTGTAATATGAAATATGTTTGAAAATGACTGACTGCTGAGTTTCTTGCGGCGTTTCTTCTCAGCAGTGGTCTCCTCTTGGGAAGCGCTGGTAGATTCTTGACGTGTAAAAGTGCCCGAGCGGCCTACTTACTGAATTAATTTCTTTTATATTTTATCTTTTTATCTTTTTTTATCCTTAAAGTGAAAAAAGGTTTAAGTCTGGTATACTCTGTTTAGGTATACTTATGACAAACATTCCCGAACTCATATTTTACTATAAATTATTTTAAAATGAAACGGCATGTAGATTGGGGCTCTATTGTACAGGGCAAAACCTTACTGCCTTTGACCTGTTATTGTTAATTATTTCTATTTATTTCAGCAGTTTTACAGTCAGGTAAATAAGAGCCATCAAAACTGATAGATGGGGACGCGAGCGAAACTACGAGCTCCTCTAGTCGCACTGCTTTATTAAAAAAAAGCTTTAGTGGACGAAGCTACACACGCACGCAACCAAAACGTGGACAACCCGCTGCGATAACCCGTCAAAAACAATAGATAAGGATTTCCTGAGGACCCTGCCAAAATGCATTACGCTTACTAGCGTTTCGATTTAAAACCAATCGCGTCACTGGTGGATGACGTGATACGAAAAGTCACGTGACCTATCAGTGATGCGATTGGTTTAAAAACAAATACACCGAGAAGTCGTAACAACGTTGCATTAATAACTGTAATTTATGCTAAATTTAATAATTTAGCAAAAAACGGATTCCCATTCACTATTCAATGAGAAATATATCTAAATATCTCATTTGAACGGTCAAAGCGATATGTTCGAACAAAATAAAGCTAAATGGATCACCAGCTAATGAATGGCGAATAGCGCCCGCCCGGTGACGCCGGTGCCGTTTAATTTTAACGAATATTTGGGATCGTTCACTCAATCGCACAATGGTTCAGGCTATGACGGTGTTTGTAAAAAGTCTATACAGCCAGCATTTTATAAACAATCGGGTGTTTGTGTTGTCTAAAATAGTATGTATGCATTGACTTTATTGTACAAATGGGAAAATAACAAACACAATTGACAGAAACAGGAAGGTATGTAAAAAGATAAAAGATGTTTATTCAGTGGGAGGCCGCACGGGCACTTTTACACGTGACAAATCTACCAGCGCTACGTAAGAGACCACTGCTGAGAAGAAACCCCGCAAGAAACTCAACAGTCAGTCGTTTTTTTAGATACTGCTTATGATATTATACAATTATAAAGCTTAACTTGGCATTATACACCGTGTTTTTTTTGATTTACGATAACTTCGGCATATTACTAGGTATATCCATAGAAACTAATTGGTAGATTAGATTTTTAAATATTGCAAAAAAAAATATTTTTTCACTTTAGAACAAAATAATGAAATCTTTTATATTTGGTCATTCTAAAAGGGCCTTTAGAGTTAACTAATAATCAGTGTCAAATACGTCTATGTTGGCGTGACATACACACACAAGTAAAGATAACACTTGACAGGTACAAGATTGTCACTTTAGATTGACGCGTATACAAACCTAACAATTGGAAACTCTTTACTCATAAGTATTAAAAGAAAATTGTTGTTATCAATTAAGAGCCTTTTACACTAGTTTAACGTGATTAACTAATTAAATTTAAAAATTAAATATCTTTAAAACCGTTAGACTTATCATTTGTCTGTCTTCGGGAAATTAACTTTGTTTGACCTAAAGAACGTTCCCTTAAAGTTATCGTAAATCAAAAAAAACACGGTGTATAAGACAGTAAATCTAACATAAAATAAAAAATATATAAAAATTATACTCACCTATGACACTGGTAGATGTCACTGGTAGATGAAGTGATACGAAAAGTCACGTGACCTATCAGTGACGCGATTGGTTTAAAAACGAAACGATTAGAGACGCTAGCGTAATTCATCTTGGCAGGGCCCTCAGAGTAGAATCATAGCCCTGTACGGTGCCTTCTCTGGCGTCCATCTTTGTCGGTATGTATCCGATCGCAATCAGCATCGCTGGAGAAATATCAGATACTTAATCCAATTATCGAGTCAACCGCAATGCGGCTTGCGTTGAAAAGTAACCTAAAAATATAAAACTCGCAAATAAAGACCTTCCCACCGTGTAAACCGACGCACAGGGTTCATCTCGCCGACAACGACCGGGGCTTAATATCCGGCGGAAGAATCAGGGTTAGCCGTGGTTGCATAATACTTAAAGATACACCACCAATTTACTAAGAACTGTAAACACTTAGATATTGTATGAGATCAGATATCAATATACGCTGGATGTTTCGTTTGAAAAACCAGTGCTAAAAGACCTTTAGTTTCAAGCAATTGCTGCAAGTATAGGGGTTTGATAAAAAATGGTGATGTGAATTCGTTGTAGATCGATACTGTTCCTATTTAGAATATTATCGTCGATGGTGAGATACAATCGAAAACGAGGCGAAGGAAATGTGGAAGGAAATAGCATGAGAATAAACTTTATCTAACCAGGGTATCAAAGATGGCTGTTTAAAAAAATGCTTGAGAATCTTATCATAAAAGTATACAGTAAGAAGAAATTATTTTGCTTTAAAGTGAGAGACAAGTTGATGTCACTAAATACTATACAGTATGTCAGACTAAAGTTTAACTAGGTTTATGTTTGAACCGCTTTGCATTACATAGCACTAACTGTCACGTTTATTCTGTTTACAAATCAAGAGCTCATTAAACTTGCAAATGAGAATAAATCATTGGAATCCTTTGTAAATGCACATACACTGTTGTTGTTATAATATTATACGATGAAACTACAAATCATTACCAAATACGTGATAAATTAAAACTAGGGGTTTATTCAGCAGTAGACGAACTTACGGTAGTAAAAAGAAAAACATCTTTAAAACAAAACAATTGAATGATTTGGCGCACATATTCATAACCTGGGGCGACGCTGCCATAGATAAAATAAGGTAAGATAAGGGACTGTTGCCTTTTCTGCCATTTAAGGACGCGCATGGAAAACTTTTTGTATATGTCAGAATTTTAGGTTTCTTTTTCTCCTTTTTTACTCATTGTTTTGTGTTTAAATAATTATGTGTGTTCACGTAATGGTTCAAACCGAAGACCAGCGCTGACTTTAATGCCAGCATTACGCTGCGTTGGGATCATTTCGTGGCTATTTTCTTCTTGTACCTGCGTGTTAATCTGTCCTTTGTTATGTATGTATGTCACAAAGAAATTAATTTCTTTCTTTCTTTCATAAATTATTTAGAGTGCGATATGCCATTTTTTTAAAGCCGTAATTTTGAAAGTGTTATCCGTTTAACTATACAACTTTTATGCGATTGAGAGAAAAATATAGTGATAATGTATCCTCAAGCATGGACTGTTAAAGTAGGACTGATTTGTTGACTGTGAGACTTGTAGCAGTGTGACGGTTGACCGGAGACTGAAACTTTGATCTGTATCGTACGTACAAACTCAATTTAGTTTATTTGCAATACGCTTAGTTTTAACTCGTTGGTAGCAAATACCGACGCACAGTGGCTTAGTTAATGTATGTCAATTGTCAAAATTAAATTGAGCGTTTTCAAGCAGGAAGATAATGAAATTCGCAACATGTTTGTCGATGCAATGATGATGTCTAAATTGGTTCAAAACTGGTGGTTATTTTAAATTCCTTGCGATACGATAATATTCAATTAGCTAAGAAAACAAAATATAGTAAGATTATCATTAGTTCGCTTTCCTAAGGTTTATAAATCATTTGTAGGTCAATGCATTCATTTCTATAATAAATTACCTGACGCAGTTTTAAAGTTACCATTTCCAGTACTAAAAACTAATTTGAAAAAGTCGTCGAGGTCTAAAGCTCACTATAGGGTCGGGGACTATCTAACAGATAAAAATGCTTGGCCTAAGCTAAAATAAACACACTTAAATAACTGAATAATAAATTAGTCATAAAAAATATGTAAACATTGTATATTGTCTAGGGGACACGGTTTCTGTAAGAGAATGTATCGAAATTTTGTATGTAGTGGTCTTGCACTGTCATAGGTAAGTATAATATTTATGTATATTTTATTTAAAGTTAGATTTACTGTCTTATATAATGCTAAGTTAAGCTTTATAATTGTATAATATCATAAGCAGTATCTAAATCTAAAAACGACGGACTGTTGAGTTTCTTGCGGTGTTTCTTCTCAGCAGTGGTCTCTTGCAAAGCGCTGGTAAATTTGTGTCGTGTAAAAGTGCCCGTGCGGCCTACCCACTGAATAAACATCTTTTATCTTTTTACATACCTTCCTGTTTCTGTCAATTGTGTTTGTTATTTTCCCATTTGTACAATAAAGTCAATACATACATAGGGTAAACCATACTGTTATTGCCCGCGACCAGTGATTACCCACTACATTTTTTAGAGACTGCAATCACGTATAAAAATATACATACTACATACTATTTTAGACAACACAAACACCCGATTGTTTATAAAATGCTGGCTGTATAGACTTTTTACAAACACCGTCATAGCCTGAACCATTGTGCGATTGAGTGAACGATCCCAAATATTCGTTAAAATTAAACGGCACTGGCGTCACCGGGCGGGAGCTATTCGCCATTCATTAGCTGGTATTCCATTTAGCTTTATTTTGTTCAAACATATCGCTTTGACCGTTCGAATGAGATATTTCGATATATTTCTCGTTGAATAGTGAATGGGAATCCGTTTTGTGCGTAATAATTTAGCATAAATTATAGTTATTAATGCACCGTTGTTACGACTCCTCGGTGCATTTATTTCTGTTTAAACTATGCTCTTCTTTTTGAATAATTTAATCAGAAATTCAGGCCGAGTGGTGTCATATCTCGGCGCCGACTGAGACCGCTAAAGTGTATTAGTAGTCATGTTTATTTTTAAGTTGTATATTAAAACATATAAAATAAATTTATTCAATAAGTAGGCCGCACGAGCACTTCTACACGTCAATAATATACCAGCGCTTCCCAAGAGGAGACCACTGCTGAGAAGAAACGCCGCAAGAAACTCAGCAGTCAGATTTTAACATATTTTATATTACTACGTAGTCTAGCATTATATAAAACTATAAATATTAAATTAAATATAATATCAAATAACATGCGTAGTTCAGCAGGAAAACATGCCAAAATCTTACGAGAGAGATAGAGAGAGAAAAAGAAAAAGAAAAAAAAGAAACACCTACTTATGTGTATATAAGATCGTTCAAGACGACCATATAAAAGTTTCGATATGTTTTCTTGCGTCAACGGTGTCCCCTAACACTGGTGAGTGTGTTTTGTTATGTATGTTAGTCTGTAAGGTATTTCGTTGCTTTAATACAAAAGCGACGCAAAACAAAATGTGTCTGTGTTGCATTTGAAATCGGAATGCTATATACTTTCAGTTTTAAATCAAACTATATTTGTTTTTGATTTGTGGCGCTTTTGTGTTTAAGCAGCGATTTGTGAATTTGGCTTGTCGCCTGAAACAAAGTAATTCTATTCTATTCATTCCATGCTCGAAGATGCTGATATCAATCGCAATACATATTTCCTCGATGATAGAATAACGTTACCTGATAGAATGTAATAAAATATCTCATTGGTTGGGTACGGTTCAATTTTGTATTGTGGACTTCAAAGAGCCTTAAAGTATTATATCGAATGAAGGCAATGCATCGTTTGAGCTGGAGCCCATATTCCAGTATGATGGATAATATTATGAGAAAATATTTTTCAGTATTCGAAGCGGAAGCAAGTTGCTCGCTTGACCTATGTATAAGTTATTCTAAAAGCGTAGCAAAGTTGTTGTTTAATATAAATAAAGGTTCCTGCTTTTTACAGAAATTTATTTCAATACTTTATGCCTTCACGAAGTTAAATATGGTAAGTAACAATTATTCAAGAGTAGGAAATGTAACGTTATTTTAAAACCTTCTTCAATTGGGCACTTAAATTGTTCTCGAAATAAACCAACACAATTGAGATTTCAAACTACCATAAAAAAGTACAAAAACACCTGATATTAAGACATGTACCATTTCACTTTGACCTTCACACCTTTACTCATCTTCCGCGTTATCACCCAAAATTCCCAACATCACGAGGGGGGCTGAGATCATCCTTCACTGGTTTTAGGGACATTACTCTTCATCAAGCACACGTCAGGACACGTCAAGTAAAATCCTGCTAAATTCTAACGCACTTAAATCCATACGTATTCGTTAGTTAATACGACGTTTTTAACTGATAGGTTACACGGCACATTGGGTCCGATGGATCATTCGGTTGAGCGATAGGGACGTATTTTTGACACGCCGCTATGTCAAATAAATAGGATTTTATATTAATACGGGCGCTTGTTCAATTGGCCGGTTTATTGAGGGCTTCATATTTTTGTAATGGATTGGGTTTTTCTATTCGTTATAAATCAGTAGTTATTTACAGGTACCAGCATTTATTCAAGTAGAGTACATCCTTAGTTTTGACTTACAAAAACCACGCTTTTGCAACCAAATAGGTAGATAGTTCTAAATATTTGTTTTCCGTTATTATGCATGTAGGGTATTTGTAAATAATGGGCTCGTTGACGACGCGCTGGCTGAGTTGATAGTGACCCTGCCTACGAAGCTAGCGGTCCTGGGTTCAAATTGCGGTAAGGGCAGATATTTGTGTGATGAGTTGCTTATTTGTTAATGAGTTAAGGATGTTTTCTATATAATTTAGTAGGTATATACCTACTTCTCAATATAAGTATTTGTATGTCTAGTATCCATAGTACAAGCCTAGAGCTTAGTTAGGGACCAGGTGAATTGGTGATTGGTGTGATATTGTCTTCCGACTTTTTTCGTTGCTGGAATAAAATGTTTCTAATCTAGTTTTTGATATTTAAATCAATGTTCGCTTTAATTCGTTGTTGTTTTTACGCCGCCATTACATAAGTTTACCCTTACCAGGATTAGCATGATGAGCATCTACCTCAAAGTGCTATTTACTTAAAAATCCGCACTATGATGCAAACCTTTTTGTACGCGGACCCTACGAATTCATTACTTGTTTTAATATAATTTCTTAAGTCGTCTTGTTTTTGTTTATTTTATTTTTATTATAATAGTCTTAGTTAAAACATTATTATATTTAACTTGTATTTTTTGAGCACCTACCGTGCACACACAAACTGTGCGCTCACCGCTTAAAATAAAGCATGTGTATATCTGTTCTCATGTAACTGAATAACAATGTATTCTTATGGGAAATAAATATCTTTAAACCTAAAATCTCTCTGTTGAACGGTGAATTGATCCAATATATAGCATTGAACGAACACTCAAAAAAAGTACAACCATTAATCATCATCATCATGTCAGCCGAAAGACGTCCACTGCTGGACATAGGCCTCCCTTGAGGCTCTCTAATCATTAATGACTCAAAAATTTGCAATGAAACCTATAGGATCGCTAACTCCGTAAAATCACTACCATCTAGGCTAATCATTGGCAATATATAACGACTTGTGTCATTGTAATATAAATCATATTCATTGCACAATACGACACGACTGTTACAGCCGCGGCTCTGACGCATTTAAGGTTAATGACAATGATTAATGGTGCATTTATATTGATATTCATGACTCCGCATAATGACAATTAATGTATAGAGCCGTATCTTCCGCACACAAATATTATAATGACAGATACGTAATGACTTTAGTTCTGTAATACGCGGAGCCTATTACCATAATGATATAACGTAGCCGAATCATAGGCATCGTATGAACAACAAAAAACCGGGAAGTGCGAGTCAGACTCGTCCACCGAGGATCCCGCACATGACAGGGTTAACTCAATTTATAATTTGGTCCGTCGTTCCCTTCATAAAGACCCTGCTTTTTCGTGGTTTAATTAAAAATGTAAAGATTTTCGATTTTTCCCTATTCCTGTAGTATAAGACGGTGCTACTTGCCCAATTTCATAGTTCTAGTTCAACGTGAAATACTCTATAGATTTTTCACTTCTCATGCTCGTAAAGTCCTTCTTTATGCTGGGTATAGGCTGCATAAAATCGCATTTTATGCACTAGTGCATAAAGTAATTTCTTCTTTTAAGACTAAGGCAATCAGGCCTTACAGCCTTCACACAATACACCTTCATTTAATTGATATATTTTTATGAGATTTTGGTTACATCTTAATTTAATTACGACATTTAATTTTGTATAAAGAACTATCTAAATACAAATTTACGAATAATACCTACGGCGTGCAATTACGGTAAAAAAATACAACGCAAATATTTATAATAACTTGGCATTAAGCATCAGACCATAGTCAAACCTGTCAAACGTCACATAGTCGATTTTTTTTAAAAAAATTTAAGAAGGTAATCAGGCCTTACAGCCATGCGCAAACATAACATTTTAATTACTTACATTAAATATAAAAAAAAAAAAAAATTATCCTGTAAGTATGTGCTTCTTGTTTTATTTCCTTGCAATCGAAGTAAAAGCAGAGTGTAAAATTCGAGCGTAAAACCCATTTTACCCTCGACGTGACTATCCACACTCGCCGTTCCGGCTCGTGTAGCTATATGCACATCTTGGGTAAAATGGCTCGTTTTATGCACTTGTTGTACAATCTACTATTGATTCCCTCGAGAATGTCGAAATACACGTTGTTTGTGGCATAAACGGCTGTATCTTTTTTTTAAGTTAACGTAGAAGTTTGATTTTTTCACAGCTTCCTGGGACTGCAGACCGGAGTATACGGTTTTAATTTTAACTTCATACTTTTACGCGTTCCCGAGATAAAGGGTCTTTACAGACAGACAGACGGACAACAAAGGAATCCTATAAGGGTTCCGTTATTTCCTTTTGAGGTACGGAACCCTAAAAATACCATAACCAACCATTCAACAACCAACGAACCATTTCGTGACAATAAGTATTTTGTCAATGTCCGCATTTTGTTGGGTTTTTGTTTGTCTGTTTGTCGAGAAATAAATGTGTTTTCTTTCTTATCTTTCAAATAAATAACTAACAGGAGCAATAAGCATACTAAATTGGACTGTTTTAGAAAATAATTACTAAAACTAGGTATTGTTTGACGGGTGGAGCCGCGTAGAAATATAAAATATAGCTTACGTTTCAGGGATAATGTAGGATTCGAATGGTGAAAGAAGAAGAAATTTGGTTTTAAGATAACTTGAGTCCCGGAAAAGGACATCAAATACTTTTCACCCCGAAAATTTAAAAGTTCCCATACGAATAGTGTTAACCGACATTCATGAGGACAAAGTCGCGGGAAACAGCTAGCTAACATAATAGCTTTTTCTTAACCCCACCCCTAACTTTAACCTTCATAACGCCCTACTCCCGGGAACAAACAAACTCTGAACCCAATTAACAATTTTTCGCATTAAAACATTAATTACGAACTCATCGCAACACAAAGTTGAATTCAGCAACTCGCGGTTTGGGCTTTAACTGGAGCAACCCAGCGCGGACCAGTTTCATCCGGTTCGAACCGCTTCAAACCAGTTTCAGGCAGGGATGTCAGATTTCTACACAAGAGCAAAATAAATGAGTCATTTTGATCGGAAATTCTTTAAAAATTGGCTAGGCGTGCCGAGAATCGAGTTTAAAAGTTAAGTGAAAATTGAAAGCTCAAATTTGTTAAAGGGGCTTATGTGCGAGTACGGGCTCATTGATGGAATAGATATACTGGCAACGCAAGATATTAAAAAAAATCGTACATGTTCAGAAAGGAAGGAAGGAACTGAAGGGCTCTTGTGTGACACATTACTATAAGGGTTCCGTTATACCTTTTCTAGTACAAAAACTTTAAAAAAGCTGCTTTGCCAAAAGCTTATTAGTAAAATAAACTTTAATTTGGTCGGTACTGCAATTGAAGTCAAGCGACAGTTTTAGGAGAACTTTTGTACGTCTATATTTTTTTACTTTAATATGTACACATTTACTTATTCCTTACTCTCCTTACCAATAATCATAACTGTGAAAGTATGTTTCGCCTTTATGGTCCAACGCCTTATTTACGTGAAATTTGGACACGAAATACTTTATATCCCGTTAAATTGGACAGTTCTCGAGATAACACCACTAAACGCAGACGAAGTTAGTTATATAAAACAGTAACGCACTTCAGATAAACAGGAGACAATACAGTTTATTGCTTTCCCTGAATTCCCTTCGATTTGGCAACCCTACCACCCATTCTGAACAGAGAGCATACTCTTTATTGCGCGTGGTGGCTGTTTGCGGTCTGCGATGGACATTTCAGAACTCGATGACGCAGCTTCAGCACCATTATTAACGAACTGGTAATGGGAGAGTGAAATGCCGCCTTGGCACGTAATGTTTACCTTATTGCACTTGTTCAGTTTCTCCTAACCGAGAAGTTATAAAAACGGAAAGGAAGGTTAGGTTCCAGAAAAAGGTGCGTGGCATGTTTGTGTTTGCCACCTATTAAAAAAATAAAATACTAATTGTGTTTTTTTTTTTATGGCATAGGGAAGGCTGACGAGTACACAGGGCACCTGATGGTAAGTGGAAACTGTGACCCATAGACATTCGCATTCACAAGACTGCAAGCCTAAGACTGCAAATGCGCTGCCAACCCTGAGGACTAAGATGGAATGCCTCTATGCTAGTCATTACACCGGCTGTCTTATCCCCAAACCGGAACACAACAATGCGAACACTGCTGTTTGGCGCTAGATTAATGGATAAGATGGTGGTAGCGATCCGGACGGACCCCGCACAAGGTCCTACCACCCGCCAAACAATACAACAACAATACAGGGGTTTTGGATAAAATGAGCGAAGGCCTTCGGGAAATTGCATTAATGGACAAATTAGCTAATATTGGCCATACGCTTAACATGCCACACGAGCGCAAACAGGTTTTCAACACGGATTAAAATATGCAGCCCAAAGTTGGAATTTTTCGGGAAGATATTTGGCAGAGAAATTATAGTGTAACGGATGAATGAAACTATAATAAGGCAGTTTTGTAACTAAAATCAAGAAATCTATATCTATCCTATTCGTTTACCGCCACGTAGCCGTGTTCACATTAATTGTGCTTCGGTGTGAAGATAAAACCACGTTACTAGTGAAATGATTACAAATTATTCATTTTCTGATGAATTTTATTTAATTGCATTCTTAAGATTGCCAATGTCACAGAACTATTTGGGAATTCCGGATCTTTGGAAGGCGTACAGACAGTGTCCGTTTAGACAGTTCATACCAAATAATGTTATTTTTCTTCAAGTATGTGTCCATTTTAGCATTTTAAATAATATTTTTGTCTTAGAACATTATATAAATTTATTTAGGCAGCGAAAAAGTTCCAGTTTATCTTGCTTACAGTCACACATCCGAATAGCTTACATTTCCTAATATATCACGACTCCGTCAACCAACATAACTTTTTCTAATATATCACCATGAAGTCGCCATGACGTGACAGATTGCCCTCATAATCAAACGGGACAGTGCATAAACAAACACACAATATGCTGGCGTCAGTTTTCTTTCTAGACTGTATCATCCACATAAAAACGACCTCATATCTAACTCAGTCTGTCAAGGAACGAGGTTCTAGTTAGAATGGCCATGTCGACAATTCCAACCACACGCAAAGAACCTTCACTTTAGTGTATTTAAGTGGATTGTGCGGTTCTGGTTTGAATGGACGGCGTACGTATTCATAGAGGAAATGTTGCAAATATCCCGCTAATGTAAGAAAAGAGAAATTGCTGCTTTTTATAAGTCGTAGAATTACTGTGACGAGGGTTACGCTGGTTTTACACGTTCAGGGCTCGGTAGCGTCATTTGTTTGGACTTTTGGCACTCTATGGCGCCATGGGCAGTTAATACGTCATGAGTAGCAATGCCCAGAATGCCGAAGAGGGTCGTTCGTGCAAAGAAATCAGAGAGCTCAGCACTTAATGCGACTTTGCTGCAAATACACAACGAAAAATTTGGCTTGTGACAAACGAAGGTAATGGGTAAGATAAGTAAAATTCTCTGTCTTTGTAAAGTAGCTTTAATTGGGTAAAAATTTAAATGTCCTTGTAAATAAAGTTTTAAATTCACAACCAACTATTGTTATCTACGACAGAATTTTAAAAGTGGAGAGTTAAATGAGAGGTTTATATTTTGAAGCAACCATTTGTAGGTTTTAAAAAGATAAATAAATCGTCCACAATTTTGTCGTGTCATCTTAATTATTGCTGTGATGAAGAATTTAAGGAATTAGACTACAATGTCCCCGTTGGTGGAACAAAACCGACGAAATTACAAAATCAAAACCCGGAGCGGAGAAGATTCCGTAGTAATCAAGTACAATTGTAATACATCGAACGGAAAATCAATTAAGCCATACTTTGCAGGATATGGCGGCTTCCACGAAGTGTCAAGCCGTAAAACAAAGCCTTGCTAGCACGATAAAATAACATAGAAAATGAAGAAATAAGATGATTCACTCGTCCACGAATCGCTTTAGTCTTAATAGCGCAGTCTTTAAGGGTTTCTGTTTTACAAATATTTTGCATGCTCTTTGTTCAGGAATGGGATCTTCATAAAACCCAAATTTTCGACCTTAAGGGGGAGGAAGGCGTGGACCGCCATTTCGAATATTATTGGCGTGTATCATGGGAACTAGCTAACGATCATAATAACGGTAAAAAACAAGGAAGAATTATAAAATATCTTGCTCCAGTCTATTTCCGAACCCATAACCGCTTGCTTCGTAGCCAGGGTCACTACCAACTAAGCTAAACAGATTATTGAGCGTTTTACCAGTCAATTGACGCCGCTGTTATCCTTAATAAGCTATATTTTATCTGTGGTAACGCGATGCGGGCGACCTCGAGACGAATAATCGTAAATAATTTATGTTCCCGCTAAAATTAAAACAACAATGGCGATGTGCGAGCTTGATCTTTTATGTGGCCGCATCTTGATTTTGCGGTACTAGGGGATGTTTGAGATTAGGGGAAACAGTGTATTCTGCCCGCAACAACCGAGAAAGGGGAAATTAAAGGGTTGAACATGACAAGCCAGTGGGGCTTGAGAAGTTGCCATCGAATACAAACGGTAGCGTTTGGTGATCACCTGTCAAAAATGAAAAAGCTACCCAAGTTGCTCTTAGGTATCTATACCGTTTGTATCGTTTGTGACGTTCATATCGTGATAGTGCTCGTGTTGAATTGAACCTGTCTAAATAGTACCGCGTAACGACGGACAAAACGTCAAAACTATCACTATTCGATTAGCGCGAGTGATACATCACGTGACTTACGTCAACTCCATTTTTTTTTTTAAGTGACACGTAATCACCAAACGCTAGCGTTCGTATTGGGTGGGAACTTGTCTAGCCCTGCTGATAATTTACATAATTGCTGTCATTGGTAGCTCTTATTTGGTTTCGCCAGTCACTTTCGCTCACACCTTAGGAATGTGCTAGGTTCGCACCTTAGGAATGTGTTAGGATTCCTCAACGGTCAATTCATCATCATCATCAGTAAGTAAGGGAGCTTCTAAACGAGCAACATTTTCACGGCAATGTGTGGCCGGCAACTATACGCATCTTGCTCTAACATACGAAGTAAGAGTAAGATAGCACTAGTTGCCGGCCACAAATTGCAGCAAAACATGGCCCGTTTAGAAGCCCCTCAAGGCATTGTAAAACATAATGTACTGTGCCTAGTTTAATGTTGACTCAAGTCTCGTGTCACTGTCTATCTTGTCTGTCACTATAACTATATTGAAGAGTAAAAAAGTGATAGGTGTTCTAACGAGACTAATGTGCTATAAAACCCTTATTTTATGAAACTGGATGAGTACTTTAAAATAAGCAAAGTTGAAGTAATAGAAAAATTACGCAGGCAAGGCTTGAACGAAGAAGTCAAATAGTAGCTGTTCCAGTCCACTTTATAAATAGACCAACCTCTAAATCAATCTCGAATACACACTGCCTAGATCACACGCTATGTATTTACATGTTAAAATAAAACCGCCTTCCTTTTTTTCCTTTAGGCAATGTTTAAAAAAAAAGAGATTTAGGTAAACTATAAAAAATAGTGAAACTTGGAGCTATTTTTGTAAGCAGTATTACTTCGAGGGTAAGGTATTCGAGGCTATTTTGTCTTGTAATGAATTTGTAAATGTAAAGGTATTTATTTAAACCGACAAAAAAAATGAAAATTTAGTAAAAAAAATGAAAAAAAAGATTGAAATAATGAACAATCTAGAAAAAAGGCCAATGTCACGACTATCTGTCAATTATTCTTAAAACTTGTATAAAATTAAACTGTACCTATAATGCTAATCAGTCAATATTAAAACCTAATCAGAAAGCAACCACTAATTATTTCTTTATAAACCTTAACACTGCGCAACAAGGTCAAATTAAGCTTGTATACGTCTAAGATATAATCACGACCCGTGACGGAGCAACTCATTAATCCTATCCGTCAAATTTTGACCAAAAAAGCGGACACCCGCTAATTTGCCAATAAAAAAACCCAAATGTAACTTTACCGTCTGCTAAGGCCCTATTTCAACTTCTATAAGGTTAAAAACCGTCTACTTTTAACGCAAATTACTATTATACAATTAGAAATTTGCAAAAATAAGCTTACTGTCTTCAAAGCCTTGTCTGTATCAGGATATGGTTTGAAATCAAGCATACTGGTAACGCAAGAGAGGAAAAATTAGGAACCACCAAATTATTTTTTAATTTAACGTTTGTTTGTGGCCAGATACAATGGAGTATTCATTTTTATGCACAAAGGTTTTATTACTTTAAGCGTTATTTTATTCTTTATAGTTGAAAGGAGTTTGTTAAAAAAAATGATAATAATATTCATGCTTTCTGCGAGTGAAGGTAGTTTAGCAGCAAATAAATTGCGCTCAAACATGTTTTTTGCTTGCAGTTTCTTTATAACTGAGAACGATATAACGAGGCAGTTATTTTTGTTTTAATGTAACTTTGTACGTTAATGTTTTCTACAATTTCTGTATAAGCTGTGTGTGATTTATTTCTAAATTCAGAATGCTTTGTTAATTAAGATTTTTGTGGTAGATTCAAGACCTAATCAATTACCCAGATCTTTATTAAAGAATATGGTATGGAAAAGACACACGAACAAGAGCTCTATTGTACACGGAAAAACCACATTGGTTTTGACATGTTATTGTATTGATTGATCTTTACTCAACCGCCATTACTGTTAAGTAGGTAACTATGAGCTATCATAACGTAGACAATACGATTGAAGATATCAGAGGTAATAAATCCCCGAAAATACGAAGGAAAACAATTATGCACTACATCTGTAGTGAACTACACTCAGGAGCAAAAATACCAGGTCAGAGTGCGTTTTTCATACAAACGAGACTATTTCGAAGCCTTGGTTCCTCGCCAGGGGTTGTTTTGAGTTAGTTTTAATGGTGGGTACTGCGAGGTTCAATAGAGGAGGTCAAAAGTTCTTAAGATACCTAACTGATCGCACAATCAGTTAACACCACAGCGGGAGAGTTTGGGTCAGCACTTGGATTTCCTTACATTTGATTGCCATTTTAGATGTTTTTCTGAACATGCTCAATTCCGGCGTTAACCGCAGATTTATTCAGTTGGATATGCTAGGCACTCTGAAAGTCCTATATCGATAGTCGGGGTATTCATCATCAGATTTCATTAAAAGCATTCCCTGGCGAGGAACCAAGGCTTCGAAATAGCCTCTTTAGTATGAAAAACGCACTCTGACCCGTTATTTTTGCTCCTGATTGTATGGTGACCATGGACATGTACAGTACCCAACGAAAATGTTAAGCACTTTAGTGAGTTGTCATGGTAAAATTCAAACAGAACATCAAAATGACACACGTGACAATGTCAATAATGACATTCACAATGACAAGTTTGTAAGTATGTTCAACATTTTTATTGGGTGCCTGTACATGGAGCACAACGATGCGAATACTGCTGCTTATTGCTAAGTTAAAAAGTAATATTGAATAAATATATACATAATCTGTATAATAAAAATGATCGATAAATGTGTTGCTAAGCGCAAAACTCGAGCACGGCTGAATTCTTTTTTGTTGTATTGGTTATTGCCATGACAAAGTAATGTATGAAAGAAAAAAGAACCACCGGGAAAGTCGGAAGTTGGAATGTACTTTGTTCTTACCTGACATTATGAATTTGACAAGACGGTATAAAAAACAGTTTACTAAAATAGGTATATTGTACGTTTATGAATAAGGGAATCGAACTAAGTACCTTACGATCTCGAGTCCCCTCGAGGGGGTCCCCTGAGCCCCCGGGCCACCAACGCTCTATGTCGCATACTAACATATATGACAATTGTAAACTTTAACTTTTAGAAATATAATACAAATTAACAAAACCTCAAAGAAAAATGGAACAAAATATTTTCCAGTCCCACAAACACATTAGCAAAACGCATTCATTACGAACTTTCATCGACTTCTGTATCCAGAGGCAAAAAAGCAACATTAATTATTCTGACATTGCCAGGTTTCGGAGCGGAAGCTGTTTCTCATAAAGTAAAGTTAAACATGAATTTTTAATGCACCCGCAAAATAAATGCAACTCTGGCTGCAATATTTAGCCTCTGCCTCTGTGAGGTAAAATTTGGATAACATGGCCATTGCATGTTTAAACTTTGTCTACGTAAACAGTAAACAGCTTAGGTCCTACATATATTCCATTAACATAGACTAAACGATCTAGTAGCCTTCTCTTACTCGCAAAGTTTCATGCAAATGACAAAGGCAGGTAGACAAGTGGGCGGCAATAAACAATATTTTTTTAGGGCTCGTTTACAAGTATATTTGAAAATAAAAGGTTAAGGATACATCGGTCCGTTTCACTAGCCATGTCACAGGTAAACTATAGAAAATAAGTCTCAAGAACGGAAACAAACACGTCCGCACCGTACAGATGTGAGAGCCGACTGATTACCTGCTCCATTGTGAGCGCGGCTGTAGCGGATTCTCATTAGCCAATCACGTGCAACTGCACTTTTCTAGTCGATAAAGTAAATGCAGTATAGTGACAAAATTATTTGATTAATAACATTAATATGAAACACGTTAAAATTCCGTTTGCTATCGTAGTTTGCCATATTTTATACGTTCCCACAGCTATGGTTATGCTGGAGTTATTTTATATGATTTATAATATTTATTTTTACTTAAATTGCTATAGGTACTTGAGTTAGATTAGACGTAACTAAGCATAGTTCAAAAAGTATAAAAGTTCTTTAGAGTTATGTTGTATATTAATATAATGTACATACTAACATAATCAATGCAAAAGTTACCATGTTTGTTTGTTACGCGTTTACAGCTAAGTGCTGAACTAATTTTAAAGAAATTTTATGTGGAGAAAGCTTGATCCCTGGAGAAGGACATAGATTACTTTTTATCCCAGAAAAAAGGATTTTTACTATTTGCGGATGAAGAAGCGAATATAAGCTGGTATAAAAATAGTGTAAACAATATGTTTTTCATATAGTTTAGACATAGTTTAACTGAATAATCTATTTTTCAGTGCCATTTTTTAACATCCGTAAATAACAATAGTTAGTCAGTTTCCGAACCGATCTAAGTAAATCGCGCGGGTTGTACGTGCGCGCTCCGACCGTACGCGCCGTGATCTACCACAAGGAAACTCAACAAGTCACGTCAAGTCGGTTTAGACGGGTCCAGCCGTCGCTGCGCTTGGTTGCATACGTACTAAAGTGAAGTAAGCGAGACAAGTCGCTCCGAGGGCTATGGAGAGGGTTATGCTCGGGGTTTCTCTGCGTGATAGAATCAAAATGATGATATCCGCAGTAGAACTAAGGTAACCGACATAGCCCGAAGAATAGCTAAACTCAAGTGGCAGTGGGCGGGGCACATTGCTCGCAGGACTGATGGCCGATGGGGTCAAAAGGTTCTGGAGTGGCGTCCGCGGACCGGGAGACGAGCTGTAGATAGGCCTCCGACAAGATGGAGTGACAACCTTGTAAGGATCGCGGGAGCGCGGTAGATGCGAAAAGCACAAAACCGGTCTGAGTGGAGAGCCTTGGGGAGGCCTATTTCCAGCAGTAGACGTCTTTCGGCTGACACTGATGAAGCGAGACAAGATAAAGAATGTAAACAAGCTTTCAGGACTTCGAAACAATTTTATATGAAGTTGTGCCACTTCAACGGTAATCCAAACAGAAATGAACTTCACAAAATGGCGGAAATAATGTTGACAACTTCTGTGCAGGCTGCTTTCTTGTACCACGAACCACGCAACGACAGCAGTCATCGACCAACTGAAGATATTATTGGCGTACGAGAAATAAGGACAGATATAATAATGGCTCGCTATCGGGATATAACGGTCAGTTTGTTTACATTCCTAATCTCGTTTCATTGGCCGTTCTTTATCAACGCTTGATCAAGCAACGTGCATCGATCGCTCGAGCGACAATAGGTATCAGAAACTTCTTAACTACTTTTTATTTTGTACGTCAAAACATAACCTTCATTATTTGTAAATATGTTTACTAGTAAATTACTGGCTACAGACATTTAACATTCAGCCACAGGGAAGGATTAAAGTTTGGACAACCCTGGCCTTTGTGTATTTTGAGTTAATTCCAACTTTGTTGTTAATAATTTAGACGGAAATTTAATTTGTTTGCCGCCCAGAGACTCCGGCTTGAAACTGTTTGGTAAAGTGGGTCGTTACTTGTTATTTAATGTGTGCAGGGCCCTGGAGTGTTGTGCTGTTCGCGATACTAGCCAAGTCTTGTGTCGAGTACTGGAAAAGACCATTTATAAAACAAAGATATATGTGTAACCAATTAAAAAAAAAAAAAAAAATATGCGGACAAAACAACAATTAAATTGGGCGTGGCAATAGGTTTCCGTCTTAGTTCTATGAAATTAATTTCTAGTTTTTCTGTGATAGTGTTTTTTTTTCCAGCCATTCCCATCCCATTCCATTGCCATATTCCAGATTTTTTTCACTGGAGTGCCTGATCAATCGTTTAGGTTGGCCATTAGCTTTTTGTACTTGTCTCTATCTGCAGCCAGTTGGATCAGCTGTTGGACGGCAATTCCTGTTCAATCCCAAAATATATTAAGTTACAAGCTTCTGTCCGCGTCTTCGTCCGCTTAAATTTCTATTATAATTACGCCCTCAGAAAATTATAAATTTTCCGGGATGAAAAGTAGCCTATGTGTAATCCAGGGTAAAGACTATTACTATTCCAAATTTCATCCAAATCCGTATAGCCGTTGCAGCGTGAAGAAGTAACAAACATACACACACACAAACTTTTGCATTTATTATTAGTAGGATAGGATTTAAATAATAAATATAAGAGCACAATCTCACTTAAAATTGAGTCCCAAACTAAGCTCTACTTTGGGTAGCTTGTACCTACTACTAGGCGATGATAAACATTATGTACTCGTACACAAGAACAACTAAGTTTCAGGAACAAATATTTGCGTTCATCACATATAAACCTTACTGGGATCGACGCCGGGACCGCTAGCCTCATGGGCCGGTTCAATATTCCGGCCGTTATTGTAATTTGATGACAATAGTTTTTAAATTTCTATGTTAAAATTTACTTTAATAATTATATTTATTTTTACATATATTTTTATTATTATTAATTTAAATTTTATTGAGCACCTTAATTATAGAGATATTTGTGTGGTTTTAATCATAATATAAGGGTAAGGGGGAGAACGGCAACAACATCTAGCTGGCCCCAAAAGTCAACCTCACCTGCTCGCGGTATCCCCTGCTAGATTACGGACAAGGCTCTGGCGACCGAGCAATGGCGGTATAACCGTACACCTGGCCATAAAGCAACCCTCCTGGTCGAAAGAGGTTTTAGTGACCTTGGGGACAGAATATCTCCTAAAAGTCTGGTGCAACGGGAAACCACTGCACTAACATATCGGCAATAACTCAAAAGCGGTAAATCCGATTATGTTGAAAATAATTTAAGTTAAAAGTATTTATTAATTAAGCGTTACCTTTGTGATTTTTTTAATAATTTTTGGACATACGATTAAGAAGGAGGAATTTTATGCAACTTTTGGATTGATTATTTCCGAAAATATTCATTCACCTAATAAACTGCTTAGGAATATTAAAATGTTTTTAAAAGAACTGTTGATACATGTGACACGCGCTGATTTATGCTGAAAAATATTTGAAAAATGTTACTTGTATAGAGTGCCCCCTCTATAAATATTCATTGTTGTTATTTAAATACCAAACTAAGCGGCTTTTACAAGGCACCTATACTCCAAATTTCATCAATGTACCTACCTCTTTTAGTTTCGTTTAAAATACATGTTACATACGGATGGACGAACATGAGGGTTCTAAGGCTTATTAGAGTTCCGTTTTTGCCACGGTTCCCTAACACAACATAATAATATATCACTTACCTATAGTTGGTATATTTTTAGTAGGCATATAAGGGGGTCCCTACTCCCTACCAAATAGGCCAACAAGTGATCAAATATGTTACCTAAACGTTTATTTAACAAATCATTAAACCTTTCTATGTTAAAAAAAAAAAAAAAAAAAAACCTAGTCGTCAGCGACACATAAAAACCATGGAAAAGTCCATTGGAGTCACAAATGCAGCGGAGCTTTTCAACCTCGCCAAACACCGAGAGAAATATGCAGAGCTGACTGCCAACCTTCACTAGTTGGAGAGGCACTATAAGAAGAAGAAGAATCATAATATAATGAAGATCCTGAATGGAGTCTTAATTTATTTTTTAAGATTATTATGTTTGTTGCCATTTATTTTTATTTTTATCTCTGACGACCTCAACGTCATTATTTATAATTTGACATGCTATGATAATACTGTAACATTATATATTATTGAGAAATAAATCTATTAGCTTTGTAGACGTAATGAAACAAATGTCTACACTGTTATTACTTTTAGATGAAGTCATATGTTTTTTATGTAAACATGTAAACATTAAGCGAAATAAATATTTTATATTCCTATTTTACCTAGGGATTGGTCATAAGTAGTCGAAAATCCGCCGGAATTGCAAAATCTACCTAATCAACCTTTAGTACTCAACTGCTCTAGCGAACCTTTATTTTCCAAAATTCTTGATCCTTTTTTTTCTAAAACAAGCTTCGCTGTAGCGCGGGATAAATCGGCAAAGTCCGATATCTCCAAAACCCCAGGTTTTTAAAACTTGCGAATTTCCCGCTGAATTCCGCTCCGAGGCTAGCGCGGAATGCCCGCAGGATTCCGGGAACTATCCCAACTTTCCTACATTAATGGAATAAAGAACTTTTGTGAAATAGTAACAGTTTTATTATTACTGATTACTGGGGTTTTTGGGAATTAACGAAGATGATTCGGATAAGTGTATTGTATAGCTCAGTGTGATCTCGGTCTGAGTATAATAACAAATTGAAAAAATCTGAAAAACAATTATTTAATTATATATTACGCAAAAAATAAAATGAATGAAATGAAAAATACAAAAATGTTTAAAAATGCAGTCTACTCAAATGAACCTTATATTGCATAGAAAATAAAGTTCATAACAAAATTAATATTTTCTTTTGCGTTACCAACTATATTATCTTAAATACGGAACTTGGTGCGCGAGTCCGATTCTCACTTGACCGGTTTTTTTTGTGTGCAATTGTGCACATTACCGATGTTCCCAATTTTAGAAACAATAATTCAAGACACGTCGATTTCTTACTATACTTCCTTATTTATATCTCGCATATGCAAATGTGGATAGACGTGAAATTTGGTACAGAGATAGTTTATACACCGGAGACCAAGAAAGGCTACTTTTTGAACCTGAAAATTAGAAACTTTCCAAGACAATAGCAATAAACCATTTCTACGCGGATGAAATCGCGCGATTTAAAACAAGATAAAACAAAAACAGTATTTAATTCCTTGACGATTTATTGAAACATAAGTTTATTATATAGCGAGCTAGTAAATATACGAGAGAAAATTACCGACCTTAGCGGCAGTGTGTACACAAAAGTTTCCAAACAACGTATATCTACGAGTTTATGTCAAACTTTAAAGTATCGTTTTGACAACCCTAATGTTTTCTTGTGGAAATGTTTACGATTCTTCTCAAAGGACTTGAAACTCTAAAGAGTTGAGATAAGGTGCTGTTTAAGATGATAGTTTGCTTTATAAGATAACTGAGAAATGGAAGAGTTATGGGTGGCAGCTGACTAATGTTCAGAAGTGGGTCAGAAATTTCAACAGTAGTTAAGCTTTGAAATTTTGTCCGGCTGTCACTTTGGTCGTAACTCAGTAAAAGGGAAAAATACTCACAAATAATGTACGTGTATTTTTAAAGTCAGAAGTAATTAATATTGCTTGGCCTTACGCATGCACCTTTCTGCATATTCTGCCTTTTTTCACATTAAAGTTATTCTTGAACTGCTCGAATCTTTTGAACGCGATAAAGCGATTAGATACAAAATTGTGTACTTATAAAAATAATTATAAAGGTATAGGTATATTAGGCACAAATTGACCTGAATGCAGTTTTATTTTTACTGTTCATATTTTAATGCCACATTAATTGACCAACCGCCAACAAAAACCCGAATATTTAGACAACTGTTGTCAAAATTAAAAGCCTACACAGTTGTTTAAGCGATTTGCACCTCAGGTCAAGAGCGGTTGTAAATTTAGCCCCAGCCTAGTCCTCAGGTCCCCGGGGGGTACTTAAGATGAGGTCGCCCTTGGGATAGGGCTCATAAGGGGAAGATTTATTTCCCCCCATAAAAATATAAATGGAGCAATTTTGGTTGCATCATTTCGGCTTTCTATCTCGCGTTTTTTGTTTGAAATATGAGAGTGTACTGTATATTCCAAAAATATTTTTTTCCAAGTGGTGATTAATACCATTCGCATATTTTATCATTTTATTTTTTCTCAATAGCTATTTTTCCCGAAGGGCTTTCTAACTATTCACATATTATTTTCCCATGTAATATTTATTTTCCCCTTCTTCCGCACTGGTCAACTGAACTGCTCAACTAACTCAACTGACCAATGTTTTTTATATCAAAACTAATTTTAACAGAGTCGACGGAGCTCCGCGTGATTGGAGCTCCTATTTCTGGGTGGTTTTGGCCCTTCGGGCCTAGTGCAAAACTGACATGATCTAAACCTACCTAGTATTTATGATAATTGAGCAGTCGTGAAGAACCCAATTGAGAAAAAATAAAGTGGTAAAATATGTGAATGGTATTAATCGCCATTAAAAAAAGATTTTCGGAATATACAGTACATACACTGAAATAGAGTGATGACGCGAATACGTTGGTGTTCAACGAGAGGTCGCGATGCAATGATGAATAGTGATAAAAAAACATTTAGCACTTTAATATACTTAACGTTAACATTTAAGTGTATAAAAGCCCTTTCCATACCGGTCTAGAATATAGTTTTAACTTTCCTATAATGTTAATTAGTAGGAGTAATTGAAGAATTAATGATACTGATAAATAACGCTTCCTTTGCCACCCTTGGCTAGAACTAGCTGTAATTTGTGATTTTAAAACATGATATTCAATCCTCAATAACCTAGAAATTTATAGAATTTCCCCTATTATTCCGAAATATCACCGCATTCAAAATAAATTCATACTTTCTTAGCCACTAAATTATTTTAGTTTATCTCTTCGTGTTCAAATAAAATTCTCTTGAACTAAGGTGGCATGTTATGTAAAACAGCTACAGCAAAACAAAGCTTTCAGAAATATGAAAATTTGTCAACCGTAACCGTAATTTTATGAAATAAAGAGAATTGTTAAGCTACAAATTTCCATAAAAAATGAGATACTAACGTTTTTCTCACGTTAAACCTCGTCCGATTTTGTAAATTTCTGAATATGTTGTACATATCATGAAAAACTATATATATTTTCCGTTCCAAAACAATATTTCTAAGTATAAATCAAATAAAAAAAAACGTACAGACTTAGTTCCTTATGACAACTACAACATGTTCAAAAGTCGAGGAAATTGGATTTGATTTCATGAGTGATAAACGTTATCGCCCGAACCTAAATATGTATAGAGTTTATTTAAAGTCTACGCAAATTTTGCGGGGCTTCATAATCCTCTTAAAAGTTAAATGTCCAACACTGGTGCCACTGCAGAAGTAATATTTTCCAACACTAAACTTTTCAACTAATAATCTCCAAGCTCACCTCTAATTAAAGTTCTTTCCTCACCTCAATTTACAAGTTTAACCACCTAGGGCGCAAAGCAGAGCATTCCTGGCCAAGTTAAACAACTCGGTAATCATAAAAGTGCAGGAAGAGAACGGAATCAGCAAGTTAAATTACTTTCCTGTGCCAAACTTGATTTATACATGGAATCGGAAGAGCAGAGAAATTTAAGATCATGTTTCTAATGAGAAATCTTCTGAGTCAGGTAGTTTGTTTACCTAAGATTTACTCTTGCTAGAGTTCCGCAAGCAAGCAGTAATGAAGTTCTTTTAATTTCATCATCTCCGTCCGTCTATTTGTTTATTAATCCTTATGTCTCAGCAATATACATAGGGATGTTTTCATGACGTGGTTGGTAGTTTGTCAGGTATTTGGGAGTCGCTTAGCGTTCAGTCAAGATGGGCCTTTTTTTAAATGGCTTTTCACCTGACGTTGAAAAAAAACGAATGTAAAGACGATACCGTCATAAGCTATTATTAAATATAACTTCATTATCATTTGTCATTGCAGCAAAAGATGGCGGTCGATTTCAATTTAATTGTTGTAAAATTAATGTTTTACGCAAATTCATTCCGTAAGAATTCTTATAAAAATAATTTTTAATTCAGTTCCGTTGAAATTGACTATTCAAATAAGTCTTCATCGTGACTTCACGAGTTTACTTTTAATGAAGATGGCGGACGCTCCATATCTAACAAACAACAACAATATAACAGGGCAGTGTTTGGGAAAAATACTTTATTACTCATAAACAATTAAAGTTACTTAAATGAAAACATTAATAGGTAATTAAAAATTAAAGTAAGCGTAAAAATAGGTACCTATGCTGGCCTACCTAAAGACGTGCTAAAAAACGTTTACTTGTTAAGTATCTCTTCTCCTCTACCTTCAGCAGTCAGTCAGTGATTGATACCCTTCTGTTCAAGAGTGGATCCACGCGACGGCTACAGTCAACTTAAGACTTATCATGAGGCTTATCATAAATACTGGAAATATAATAATACTAAAATGAAATAGCTAGACTAAGAGGTTAAGTAAAATTGACCGTTCTCTAATTAAAACTTTGGATCCACCTCTTGGAAGGTTTTTGCTCCTAAAACCACCTTAAAATTTGCTCACTTGTCCGAACTTCGGAGCGGTCGGTTTACCGAAGGAACTATCCTTGTGTCTCCACCCGTATTCATATCCGCTAGTTTCCGGAAAATAGTACTTATCTTCAGGAAGTATATGATCTCTCTTATTCAGGTAGACCTTCCTGCCGAAGTACGGTATATCCTTGTACAGGATTTCGCTGTGCTCCGGGTCTACAGGACGCATTTTGGGATCTGTTCGCAGATCGGTGTCGGGACGAGCTAGGCGCGGGTCGACCTTGGGGTCGCCGAGGCCGATGTCAACGATTGAATGGCCTTTCCTCAATTCGGAGATGCCAAAGATGGTTTCGAAGCCGCTGAAGAAAACTCGTTTTCGGTTGACGGCACCGCTGGCATGATCCCTTGTGATAGCCGCGAGCCCCGCCCTTATGGATGCGGTAGTTATGTCTGACTCCCGTGGATACGCCTTCTCGTGCGATAGGGTGGCTGCCCTTTCCAGCCTTTCCTTGTTCAGATTGTTCCATCTCACACGCAACAAAGTGGTTTTATTATAACTCTCAATGAGGAACTTAATAGTCTCAGGGTTAGTGATATCTACCACCGGCATGATGATCTATTGGTAATGCTAATAATAAACTTAAAATGTGTTCAACTTGAGTGTGTAAAGAATATCACGGAAAATAATGGAACATTGACTTTGATTTGACTTGTGTCTAAATATTTTTTTAGGTTTTTGTGTACCAACCTTTTGGCTCTATGAAGGTTTTTAAATAAGAGTCTGGGAACTCTATTGACGACGCGCTAGCCTAGTTGGTGGCTGCCTATGAAGCTAGCGGTCCTGGGTTCAAATCCCGGTAAGGGCAGATATGAAGTAGTGTGATGAGCGCGAATATTAGTTTCTGAGTCATGGATGTTTGTATTTATATCGTTGTCTAGTACCCATAGTACTTACAAGCCTAGAGCTTAGATTTTTTTACTCTTAAGTACTTGCATTTTGTGTTTGTATGAAACATTAATGACAGTGACAAATATAGTGACAGTTGCTAGTGCAAGTGTAATAGCGATAGTCAGCGAATGCTATTAAGAAGCTGAGAGTACAGGGGGGTTATTACCTGGCTAAGCAGGTTCATTTTATTGAGAGCGTAAAGGACAGAGCTATAGCAGTTTTATAGCTCTGTCTTTTTCTCCCAGCGTAAACTGAACTGCGTAGCTATGCCATTATAACCCCTCTGTACTCGGCTGGCTATTGCCTCCACACTTTAGTTTTTGGCATCCGACGCGGAGACTTGTTTGTCATGCAGATCTCCCTTTTTATATAGTCAGGAAAGACAGAGATACCCTGAGCGACACGCGAGAAAATTCTACTTGTGCTAACAGTGCAGGGCACGATGTACGGCACAGACCATAGACAGACTCCTGTTTTTGTCCTCCCTCGTTATGTCTGTCATTTTTTTTATAATGATTCGTCGAAGATGTGCACAAATACTGAATTACGCTGTCACCAGTATGATACCAAAATGATAAAAAAAGAAAACCCTTATGGTGAGACTTCAATGTTTGAACCAGCGAAGTTTTTAATTCTATATGCCGGTTTTTTTTCAGTAATTGTTTTAAGCAATCACGTAATGTTTGTTTCTCTATACTAGGTGTCCCAGTGTTTACATTCACTTTTTATGGAAAAAACAACTTTACGTGATTATTTTTAGGTAAAATTACAAAGATTCAGATTAAAATGATAGTAAAAATCGCTGAAAATGCATAGGGGTTAAATCGATAGCTTTTTAGTTGCTCTATCAGCCCTCGGATTGGCTGTATATTTCTCCCACAAGAAACGATAAGCTTGAAAATCCGACTTATTCCAAGCACTTATTGCTTGCAACACTGCGAGCCGCAGTCCCCCGCGCCTTCGGCAATCCTGTGCAAATTGAAGCTCGCAGAAGTGACGTCACCTCCCAGGACCGCGTTCGTTTTTGTTTCTCAGATGTCAAAGATTAGGGTTGGGGCTGAACATTATCGATGAAGTATTTTTCGTATTTATGTTGAAGGTTATCTTAATGGGTTTTTTTAATGATCATGTTGTCTTTGTACAAACAGTAACACCCTTAACTATACATTGGTGGACCTAATTACAAAAGGCATAAGGTCTACCGATGGACAGTTAACAGTGTGGGCGATGGTACCTTTGTCTCTATTATTTAAATATTGTTTAGTTTAACGGTTTTATTATCATAAAGAGGGTACACACCCATATTTTTTTCTTCTAATTACTTGAAATTGATCGAAGCGACTGAAACTATGACAGTAAGATATAACGCAATTAACAAGACAGTATAACTTACATTTTTTGACAGAGGCAGATTTTTGTGTTATGTATTAAAATTTCATACAAAACTAATAATAATACAGAAACACAATGAGCTCAAAATGCGTAATATAATGTAGTAGTTAATCTTTTTAATAAGATTGTTATCGATAACACTTCACGACATCACTAACTTTCGTCAAACTATGGGTTCTGGTCTCACGTATCGCGTAGCACGTAGCACTGCAGCTTCAGCGTAGCATCGACGTAGCACGTGCCAAATCGGCGCTGATTTGAGCCTTGTAAGGTGGTCACGTCGCCTTCCGTATGTGTAATAGTAGTGTTATTAGATTGTATGTCATGCTATTTACAACCCCCAGTGCAAAAAAAGGGGTGTTACAAGTTCGTCTGTGCGTCTATCTGTGGCATCCAAACCCCCAAAATGTCCATCCATTGAATGGATGAACCGATTTAGACGTTTAATGAAATAAGCTTGCATTCTTTAAGGGGGGGGGGTTTATTTTGTGAATAGTTTTGACAATATCGGATCGGATGGGTTAAGACTAAGGGCTACATTATGTTCGATAAAGCCATATTGATTTTAATACCACTAATTAAACAACACGTAGTAACGGATTTAGAAAATTTAACTAAGCTTTAGCTTTAGCTTTAGCTGTATTTATTTACCGGCAGCGACTACGACGTTAATTTTGGCAAAACAGGACCACGCTGTTCTGTGACCTCAGTGTTAGTCTAAGTTTTATATTGTTATGTATTTTTTTTTTTTTTTTTAATCGCCTGAGGGGCCAAAGACAAAAGTCCTTGCTTTTGTTTGCTTTTTAAGAATTGTTATGTATTAGTCCTTAAGGTATTTGTTATTATGGGCCTCGTTTTCTGAAATAATATAAAATATTATTATTACTATTTGACGACGCATGGGCCTAGTTGATGCCTACAAAGTTAGCGGTCCAGGGTTCCATTATTTTTACCGAGTTGGATGGTGGGATGTTCTCTTTATATTTAATTATTTATTTCTTTATTAAAGTATTTATATCGTTGTGTATTACCCACAGTATAAGCCTATAGAGCTTAGCTTTGGACTACAAAAGTTTTATGAGATTAATGCCTGATTTTATTTATTTATTAAATTTTAAACTTAGTTCTAAATTAGCTATTAGATCACATTTCTTTACCACACTGAATGCAATAAAACGTTGTCCATATTTGTAACATCTGTTGTAGATTAACGTATGGTTTGTTCCTCTTTGAACTCAGAGTCAGTGAACGTGTTAACTACGTCGTCTAATTTTCCACATTGGACGTGTTAAGAACGTTGTCAGTTCAATCTTTAGCGGTGGCCACAAAGAGGCCGATTACGGAGTTCATCGAGATAGATAGGGAGGGCTAATGAACACCGCTCATCCTGGAAGATTGATGGTTCACCGGAGGCCGCGCGTGAGATAAAAGTGGGCTGCAGACACTTGGGGGTGCTTGGGTTCCTTACTGCGAAAAATACTCATTATTAAGAAGAATACACGGAAATTGAACTCTATTTAGAGGTTTAGATATGTTATAACCGGTAGCAATATAATCGCATTTTCGGAAGCCCGCAATCCTCTTCGACAAGTTTAATATTAAAGCTATGTGTGGAAAAAATATTTCAAAATATGTAATACAAATTCTTGGAGAACCATGAAATTCGTTATTTAATGAAGACTTAAAGGAAGGCAAAGCCAATATCAGCCGGTAAACAGACCGGGGCTCTATTTGACTTTGTCAAAACATATTGTTTTCCACATGTTATCGTATTGTTTCTAATCCGTCATAACTGTCAAGTATTCAAATCCAAATTCTATAATTTATTTCATATCACATTTCAATTCAAGGTGGAACAAAGAGGAATAGGCATACATTTGACAATCTGCAAAGGCGCAGCAACACGAGAGGGCTAGCTATATTTATGTAATAACTCATTTACGTCTAGGCTACAAACATTTAGATATTATTTTCTCTTAAATATTATTTAAGAGGTATAAACATTTTTGTGATGCGATAACATGTCAAAATATATTAATTCGCCCCCCATTTCCCAATATAAATAATTCTTGAATGGCACATGGTCCATTTGTTTATGAGCTTCGACGCCAGAGACAGAACAAAGATAGACATTTGAACTTTCAGCAATACTAGCTGCTGCCCGTGACACCGTCCGCGTAGAACTTGATTATCGCTCTTCCTTCGGGAATCGACCTACTTTCCGGGATAGGTAAAAAGAGTCGAGTCTTCATGGGTCGGCAAAGCGCATGTGATACTTCTAGTGTTGCAAGCGACCATATACTACGGTAACCGCTATGAAACCGCGATTAGTTTGGGATTGTAATAGCTGTCAATTCACATGCACTTTGACGTAATTGGGTTACCTTAGTTTAGTCAAAAAAATTTTGGCCAAATTTTTATTTGCCAAACCGCTTTGTTTTCTGTAACCGTAAATATTTCACGATTTTATAAAAACTAACCTAACCTAACCTATAGGGTACACGATGATACTGAAATAAATTCTAAAAAATATATATTATAACATTGGTTGGCAAATGAAGAATTTGGGAAATGATACATTTGACCAAAAATATTTTGACGGAACGGCAGGCTCGGGTAAAACTGTCACCTCTAATCCCATTCTAATAGCGTCTTGATAATACCATCAGGCGGGCCCTACCCTTGTGTATAACCTTTGTTGTCTTTCTCGAAGCTATTTTCATAACTTATTTCAATTAAATCATATTTTTTTTATGGCAAAGAGAAGGCAAACGAGCACACAGGCCACCTGATGGTAAGTGGAACCTGTGACCCATAGACATTCGCATTCACAAGACTGCAAGCCTAAGACTGCAAATACGTTGCCAACCCTGAGGACTAAGATGGAATGCCTCTATGCTGGTCATTACACCGGCTGTCTTATCCCCAAACCGGAACACAACAATGCGAACACTGCTGTTTGGCGCTAGATTAATGGATAAGATGGTGGTAGCGATCCGGACGGACCCCGCACAAGGTCCTACCACCCGCCAAACAATACAACAACAATACAGGGGTTTTGGATAAAATGAGCGAAGGCCTTCGGGAAATTGCATTAATGGACAAATTAGCTAATATTGGCCATACGCTTAACATGCCACACGAGCGCAAACAGGTTTTCAACACGGATTAAAATATGCAGCCCAAAGTTGGAATTTTTCGGGAAGATATTTGGCAGAGAAATTATAGTGTAACGGATGAATGAAACTATAATAAGGCAGTTTTGTAACTAAAATCAAGAAATCTATATCTATCCTATTCGTTTAGTAGCGATCCGGACGGACCCCGCACAAGGTCCTACCACCCGTAAACCATCAATTCAACGGTTTAGCCACCTAGGACTAACCAAGATACTAAGACCCCACTGTTCGTCCGTCAATAGTTGTTCACCAGGCTGTATCTCATAAACCGTGGCGTGATAGCTAGACAGTTGAAAATTTCACGGATGATGTATTTCTGTTGCCGCTATAAAAACAAAATGAAATAAATATTTAATTGGGACTTCTATATGTATAACCGTGCCTGTATGTATTCGAGGTTTGTGTTTTTGTGTTTAAGTACATGCATTTATTTGATCTAAAGCAAAATGTTACTACACGTGCATTGAGGCCTCAATTTAAGCACAAGACTCATAGGCCACTTGCGCGGCTGAAACTCTCATCAAAAAACAGCTACATGATGTGCATAGATGTGTTCAACAAACTGCCGGACACTTTTAAGGAAAATGACCTAAACACCTTTACAAACTTGACAAAACAATGGTTGCTCGAGAAATGCTATTATAGCGTTAAGGATTTCTTTAATGATAATAATTAAGTATGGACATTTATTCTATCGTATTATAAAAAATGTATTAATAAAACATGCTGATGAGTTGTTAATATTGATAGTATATAGGGTATTTCTTTTCTTATAATTAATTTTATTATTATAATTGTTATATTGTATATTTAACATTCAGAGCACAATAAAGGCAGTAGTTTTTGTGTAACTGCGTGTACACCTGCAAAGGTAGGGTTAAATGAAACTTAGATAAAAGCATGACTATCTGCAATTTGTAACATTAATCTACACGCAATAAAGTATAATTTCATAATTTCATTTCATAACAAACTGGATTTTATTCGATCCGACTCGCACTTGGGCGGTTTTTTTAATAGATAGCGACTGAGGAAATGTATGAAACGACTGGGACACAATCTTATCCCATACAAGTTATTTGTTTTCTGCAAACGACACTGCCACTATTTTTTAACGCGTCATGCTTCTAAAACCAGTTTATTTTCTTATGATACAGCTGTCCTTAATAACAAGCAAATAAAAGCCACCATAACATTATAATAAAATTGTATAACGTTATGGTTTAAAACAAAATAATGCACATTAATAAAGTCACCGGATTTGCCGTTGGCATCACAGCGCCACTAAACTCAGCGTTAATGTTAATTCCTCATTCGTTGTTTCTAAGTTTGTTTGACGTTGTAATAACGGCGGAAGCGGCAATTCCCTCAATTAGCCGCCCCCGTTAGCGGCGCGTTCCGCTCGACGCTCGACGCGGCGTCAGGCGCCATAAATCGCAGCCGTTTGGTTTCCGCTCCGCTTGTTATACTTTGTTAACTAGTATAAATACTTGTTAAATAATAATAGGTACAGTTTGGGCTAAGTATTTTATTTTCGGGTAAATGTATAAAAAGTTTTAGTCACACTTTGTTGAAGTACACAAACTTCCTATCATGCTAAAGTCAAGGTTAACGTTAATTACTCATTCGTTGTTTCTAGTTAAGTTCTTAAACCGGATTAAACCTTGCTGTGTTCCGGTGTGGGGATAAGACAACCGGTGAAATTACTAGGATAGAGGCATTCCATCTTAGTCTTCAAGGTTGGTAACGCATTTGAAGTCTTAGGACTGCAGTATTGAGATTGTAGTCTTGAGATTTCAAATGTCTTTGGGTCTTAGATCCCACTTACCATCAGATGGCCTGAGTGCTCGAGTACCTTCTCAAAGCCATAAAAATATGTTTTTAGACATAGCCCCGTTACAGAATTCCTCAAAATGTTAAATTTTCTTGTGAAGTACCCAACCTAAACTACGCCACTGCTTGACTTATTTTTGAATACATATAAACATTACGATTACAAACTAAATACATTGGATTAAGTACATTAATACACACAGGAAAGACGTATTTTTTTAAATTAAAATTCACTTTTACTTGAATAAAGAGTGTGACGTCTTCTTCGAATAATTTGTGGTATGTTTCAGCACTCATCTTTGTTTGGGAAGCGCTGGTAGATTTTGACGTGTAAAAGTACCCGTGCAGCCTACTTACTAAATAAACATCTTTTAACTTTACATATTTTTAGAAATACTTGAATACGTCCCTTTCATCCGATACTTGTTCGAGTATTCAACACCACCCTTTCACAACTAGCACAAGTAATTACGAGACTCGATTTAATAACAACTCCAGAATAAGCTGTAATAAGGTTAATGTAGACGTTACCGCTCCGCGGGGAACTCTGCGTCATGTGCGATTCAAGGAAACTGTTGCGGCGAAACGTCAGGGCATGGATAATTTACCGTAAATCTTATTTACCATAAACTACACCGCAGTAGAAAGGAAAGATAAAAAAGAAAGTCAGCAAAAGCCACTAGGAATTTATTGTTTTAGCCCTATCTCATGATTACGCACAATTACACAAAACCTTTGAAAAGTTGTTGAAAAACGGATGCTTTATCTCCTCTATCGTCATTATAACATAAGTAAACGATAATTTGTCTAATCGACCAACGCCAAGACTAATGAAACTGGTGTTAGCATTATCTTGTATCAAACAATAACTCAAAATAATACTAAACACGAAGTTGTAGGAGTTTTCTTCGATTTCAACTGTACCTTTAATATAATGACTACATTCTATTGCTTGGAATATTTTATACTAAACATAAGTCGTTAGAGGTAATGTTTTAAAACTATTTGTTTCATACTTTTTGTAAAGAAATTATATTTTAGAATCATAAACGAAACTAAGAGGGTGTTTAATGTGCATAACTATATAATTACTCGTGGTGTTCCCCAAGGTTCTATTTTAGATCCAATTAATCTATAAGTTGGCCTTGGTACATATTTTGTGTTTTTGTATTATTCTACAACGTACGATAAGGAGTTAATACTCACTATAATAAATAATACTCACTTGAAAAAGAATAACTCATTGTGTTGTCTTGAATATATTTTATTTCATGCTGTAAAGATTGTTAGATTTGTTGACGCTAGAAACCGGAACCGTTACGCAATGACCAAATAGCCAACATCATGCATTACCCTGAATATAGTGAACGACTCTAGTGAATATATAAGGAGTAAAAAAGAGACGGTAAAAAGTTCAAGTCAAACAAATCTAAAATTTTAACAGTATTTCAAAACCGCCAACGCTAGTCACATTACATCAGCTTCCTATAAATCCTATCTCATGTTCCCTACACCTGCGTGCATCTCCTCCGTGTTAGAGCAGGCGTCAAGTACAAAGTATCGAAGTAACGAGCTCTTGGTACTTAAACGAGATACCTAATACTTTGATGTCAGGTTCACAGGTAGACTCTTAAATTTATTTATTTATATTGTTTTATTTTATTTTATTCGGAATATCAAAAGCTTATGATAACAATCTTAGGATAATTACAATATTTAACTGCATAGCTAATTACAGGTATTCACAGATCAACTTGAAATAAAACAGATAATAACAGATCAATTTGAAATAAAAAAAATAAAGAAAGAGAAACAGCAGAGAGATCAGTCACACTTGTAGTACAGCTTAACCAAATTAATGTACAACGGGATGGGGAGCACAGACACTGGATGTCAAACGGTTTATGAATGCAAAGGGTTCTAATTGAGATATATCTAGATCATTATTACTTTGTAAAGGTCAGAGAGAAATGTGGACTAAAAGAAGATGTAGTGACTAAGATTGAAAAGGGCATGCTTCGATGGTTCGGTCATTTGGAAAGGATGGATGAAAGAAGATTAACGAAAGAGATATACAGAGCGAAAGTGAGTGAAAGGGTCGGAAGAGGCCGCCCTAGGCGTACTTTTTCGAATCAAATCGGAGAAATACTGGAAAAGAGCCGAATCTTAAGTACCCGAAACCGACGTGCGTGCATGACTCGATGTATGAATGTGGAAGAAGCGAAAGACATTTGTCAGGATCGTAGCAGGTGGAAAGAAGTCGTCTCTGCCTACCCCTCTGGGAAACAGGCGTGATTTTATGTATGTATGTATGTATTACTTTGACATAGTTCATTCAAGAACTCACAGCCCGTCAAAAGTACGACTTATTACGATAGTAATATTTCGTTTTCGCTTGAGGCGGCGCTAAAGGTCGGTAAAGTTTCTTAAAGGAGCTCTGGGGACACGAAAGTTAAAATTTCCAATTAGCTCAGTATCAGTAACAGTCCCTGACAATTTAAGACTTTTGTCAGCTAAACTATGTCACTGATTTTCCTCTTAATTTAAGGGAAATATGTCTGAGAAACAGAAGGCTTGTGATAATCGGGATGAGTGAAAGATTAGAGAAATTTTTGTCCAGCTTTGGGACAAATTCTTAATTTAAATAAATAAAAAGGGAAGTACTAGCAGACACTACACTCAGGAGCAAAAGTACCGGGTCAGAGTGCGTTTTTCATACAAACGAGACTATTTCGAAGCCTTGGATCCTCGCCAGGGGTTGTTTTGAGTGAGGTTTAATGGAGTATACTCCGAGGTTCAATAGTGGAGTTCAAAATTTGTTAGGATACCTAAGTGATCGCACAATCAGTTAACAAAACAACGGGAGAGTTTTGGTCAGTACTTGGATTTCCTTACATTTTATTGCTATTTTAGATGTTTTTCTGAACATGCACAATTCCGGCGTCAGCCGCAGATTCATTCAGTTGGGTATCCTAGGCACTCTGGAAGTCTTGTATCGATGCTCGGGGTATTCATCATCAGATTTCACTAAAAGCATTCCCTGGCGAGGCTCTTTAGTATGAAAAACGCCCTCTGACCCGTTTTTTTTGCTCCTGACTGTGGTTGATATTACTATGTTTCGATATTTGTAGCAATAATAAATTATATATCAGGGGATCATCCCCGTAAACGTATCCCGTCTTTTTTTAATTATCAACCGCATAAGAGAACGGTACATATTAATAAAAAAAATACAAATACAATTAAACAATATACAAGTTTAGATATAAATATATGTATACATTATGTATATATATGTATAATTACATACAATAAAATATAAATATCGTCATGAAAAATAACTGAATAGTTTGACTAAAGAAACTGCTATAAAACATTAATAAAAATATATATGTTCAAATATAATTGAACATTACACAAGTTTAGAGAGATAGATAGATAGGTTTATGTCAGTCAGTCGCGATCGCTGACCCGTTTGAGGCAGTCACTTGCACTAATCCTTATCGCGCTGTGTGATTTATTTTTACCGTGACTTGTTTACTCGAATTCCGCTATAATTGCGCACCCCAATCTCAACCGTGTGCGTATAAGATTAGAGTTGATTCTCGATTGTTTTGATCTTTGGCCGGTTGTTTCTCATTGTGAATTCCTACCTTTGTTTTTAATAATGATTTGCCCTAAGTGCAATGAGAAAGTCACCGATTTTGCCGAATGTGGACAATGCCAAGGACACTTTCACTTCGCTTGTGCTGGATTCACCGAGTCGTCGTATCGGAGGAAAGGGGCGTCGGCGCGGGCACTCTGGCGCTGCGTGACGTGCCGTAGCACGCCCCAGGGATCCACAACACCGGCACCTCCGGCGCCCCCGACATCCCCGGTGCCTGGGCCTGACGCTAGTCTCACTGCCGAAGTGTTAAAAGAGCTTAAAGCGTTTCGCAGTGACTTCAACTCTGTCAAGGCCGATGTTAAGTCAATGAAGAGTGAGCTTAAGGCGACTGCGGAAGGTTTGCACAAGCTTAATGCTCAATGGAATGACCTTGACACGTCCCTCACAAACATGGACGAGCGCTTATCGCAAGTAGAGGAAAAAATCTCATTATTTACAACACTTCAAAAGAGCCTCGACGAAGCAAATGAAACCATAATTGAGCTTAGAAGTGATCTTGATGTGAGGGATCAACACTCCCGCTTGAACAATGTCGAAATCTCGGGGCTCCCCTATAAAAAAGGAGAAAATTTAATGTCTCTGCTTCGCGACATTACTGCGAAGCTAGGTTTAACTTTGTCGGAGTCTGATGTTGATACCATACACCGGGTGCGCCGTTTTGGGCACATCAATGCGGCAGTTAGCGGCGGGGCGGCCGTGGCCCAGGCCGGGCAGGCAGGGCCGCGAGAGCCGGCCGTTATTGTGCGCTTTGTGCAGCGTCGTCGCAAGGACGAGTTTCTGGCGGCCATGCGCGCGCGCCGCCTGCTCTCCACCGTCGACATTGGGCTGCCGGGCCAGGCCCTAAACATCTACCTAAATGACCACCTAACTCGGAGCAACAAGATTCTTTTGAAGGAAGCCCGCGCGGCGAAATCCCGTTTAAACTATGCATATTTGTGGGTCAGAGACTGCAAGATTATGATGAGAAAAAATGATAAATCGAAGATCCTGCATATATCCAAGGATTCTGACCTTCGCAAGTTAAATTGACTTTTTGTTTATTTAAGGCCATCGATAGGTTTGTTCCTGAGTTACATAATTGAGTTACGAATATGGATACTATTACTTGACCTCAATATCATAATTAAAGTGCTTTTCTCACTAAATATTTTCTGCCGGTTTATTAACTTACTGTTTATTAACGTACTTTGGTCTCTGAACAATACTTGGACTTTAAAACTTCTTGTTACAAATAAGTTTATAAAATTAACTCTGAACCGTATAATACTTTGGCATGTATGTGTAATATTAAAATTAATAAATCAGCTACTCAATGGCGACCCTATCTGAGTTAAACATTTACTACCAAAACGTGAGGGGTTTACGGACGAAATCTCATCATTTTTTTGCGAACGTTCTTAAATCCAACTACGACTTAATTTTTCTCACTGAGACTTGGCTTACTGGTGACTTCAATGATGCTGAGTACTTCTGGCATGATGACTACATAGTTTATCGGCTCGACCGTAGCTCGAATGGAGGCGACAGTGCCGCGCGCGGCGGGGGCGTGCTAGTGGCCGTGCGGCGCGGGCGCGGCCTCGCCGTGCAGCCTCGGGACGACATGCGCTCCTCCCGACTCGCAGAGGAGCTATGGCTGAGCATTGAGCTCGGTGCCGCCCGCGCACCTGTATCCAGCCCTGCTTCCGGAAGTCGTCATTTTGCAACACTTTATGTTGCTTGTTGTTATTTTCCGCACGGAAATTCCCATTCCACATTCTTACAAAACTTTTTTGACACCGCATCTGATTTTGTAATGAATAATCCAAATGACTATTATATTTTACTTGGCGACTTCAATATTTCCCATGCCGGTTGGACCCTTCTAAACCAAGACTTAGTTATTAGCACAAACAATAACCCTAACGCAACTTTACTGTCAGATTTTATGAACTTCACAGACCTAAAACAGTACAATTACTGTTTAAATGTTAATAACCGCGTTCTAGACCTTGCATTGAGTAATCTTTCTAGTTTTGTTACCCACTGCACTTTCCCATTTACGCCCGAAGACCCGCACCATAAAGCCTTAGACATAGTTGTAACACTCCCGTTCATAACTGCGACGCAATTACCATCTCGCGAAAAACTGCTTTTTCACGCTGCTAATTTTAACCAAATTAAGGAAGGTCTTTCTGCTATAGATTGGAATTTATTAAATGCTATGAATACTGATCAATCTGTTACATTTTTCTATTCCATCTTAAATAAGTTAATAGCTGATAATGTGCCGAAGCGTAAAGTTTACCCCTTGGGTAATCGCCCTCCTTGGTACACTCGTGCATTGACTAAACTGGATCGGGAAAAGCGTAAAGTTCACGCCAAATGGAAAAGATACGGGAACCCATTAGATTACTTAACGTTTAAAAAACTTAGAAAAAGGGAACAAAAAATGGAATCGGAATGTTACAACTCTTATATTGCACACGCGGAAAATAACATAAAAAAAAGCCCAAAGTATTTTTGGTCCTTTATCAAATCCAAATTTTCTGTAAACAATGTACCTGATTGTATGACCTACGACGGTGAAACTTCGTCTGACTTTGACACAATCTCCAACTACTTTAACGATTATTTCCATTCAGTTTTTATCACTAACACCACGACTAACTGTCCTGCAGCGGTGAATGCGCCAGCTCTAAATTGTCCAGTTAACGTAAGCTCCGTGAATATAAGCAGTTCAACGGTATCAAAACATCTAGAACAGACTAACTTAAATAAAGGTGCTGGTTACGACCGTGTGCACCCTATCCTGATTTGCTCCTGTAGTAAGGAACTGTCCATACCTCTTACCATCATTTTCCGTAAATCTCTGGCTGAAGGATGTTTCCCGTCCGTATGGAAATATGCCCTTATCACACCTATTCCAAAAGGTGGAAACAAGCATGACATTAAACAGTATAGGCCTATCTCTAAATTATCTATTTTTGGTAAAATTTTCGAAAAAATTATTACCGCTGAATTAACAAATGTTGTCTCACGTGTAGTGTGCCCTGAGCAGCACGGTTTTTTTCCGGGGCCGAAGTGTCGATACGAACCTCGTAACTTACACTGACTTTATTTTGAACTCCCTTGATGCTGGTTTTCAGGTAGACGCCGTGTATACAGATTTTTCAAAAGCCTTTGACAAAATCAGTCATAATCGGCTCTTAAGCAAATTAACGGCTATCGGTATACACGGTGATCTCCTTAGATGGATAGAGTCCTATATTAGAAATCGTAGCCAAGCCGTATCTTTGAGGGGTTACATATCTAAGTTTTTACCCATTAATTCTGGAGTGCCCCAAGGGTCTCACTTGGGTCCCCTACTATTTTTGTTATACGTTAATGACATGGGATTATCGTTTTTAAACTCGCATCATTTAATTTACGCTGATGACACAAAGGTGTTTAAGGTAATTAAAGATCATAATGACTGTGTCAAACTTCAGGATGATCTCTCCAGATTTGCGGATTACTGTCAATCAGAACAACTGGTATTGAACCCTGAAAAGTGTTATTCCATCACCTTTTGTCGCAAACAGCACCCTGTCACTTTTAACTACCATTTTTCGGACCGGCCTATCACTCGAGTATCTGAAATACGTGACTTAGGCATCACTTTAGACTCAAAACTCAGTTTCATTGCACACGTTGATAATATTATCTCGCGGGCTTACAAACTACTCGGGTTAATACTAAGACTTTCAAAACCATTCAAGCTTTTGATTACTTTAAAAACATTGTACTTTTCATATGTGCGAATCTAGGATAGAAAAAATACAAAGCAAACTATTGAAGTCCCTTGACTACAGGTCTGGTCAGGTCTATTCGAATATGTTTACCAGTTGTAAACGACATAATCTGGCGTCTCTCGAAAAACGCCGTTTGTATCTTGATCAAATTTTCCTATATAAATTAATTAACAACTATATAGATTCACCGACACTTCTTAGCAAAGTATCCTTTAAAACTCCTCGTCGTATCCCCTCACGTCACCCGGTAACATTTCACGTCAGTTACTGTCACACAAGATACGCTCGTAATACCTTTTTAAGACGAGCGTGCCGTAATTATAATGAACAATTTTTGGATTTAGATATCTTTTCATCGTCATTGAGTAGTTATAGAAATTTATTGTACAAATCAATTTTGCATGTTTGATTTAACATCTAGTTACTCTTCTCTTCTGAGAACACGTTTTGGTTTCAAAATAATGCTGAGAATCAATGTAACTCTTATTTTATATGTAATTTGCTTATTATTATGCCTTTTCTTCCTTTATTGTATGTACTCACTTTTAATACTCATTCTTAGTGAGATCGGTTACTCTGGTCACGTCAAACGTGATCTGTCTCTTATGGCGTTAGCGCCTTGATGCTAATTTTCATTTATAGTTTATGGAACTTTAGGTCCTTTCGTTAATAACATTACTGTTTTTATGTTCATTCATGACTGTTTGTTTTCCTAAATAAATAAAAAAAATAAAAAAAAAAAAAATATGTGTATAATTACATTAAAAAATATAGAAATGTTCTCATGAAAAAAATCTGATAAGCTTGACTTCCGAAATAACTGCTATTTACAAGTATTTGTTATGTGTTTTGTTGTATCTATTCACGCTAGTTTAATTTACTTCATGACCCTTTTATAAAGTGCATCCTGCATTGCAGGTGCGTTTGCTGCATCTAAGAACAAGCGTCGAGTGTTCAAAGGAGGGAAATAACGATCTTTTGACGCTCAAAGGGGATCTAATAGCTGATGCTTGAGGCTGAGGCTTGTCTCGTAATAGTACACTTGGAGCCTGAACAGGTAATGAAGAATGCATTATGTAGTCAACGTCATAAAGAGATCACTTCTGTATCTTGTTGTCTGTAAAATTATTTAGTTTTACAGTTGGACCAGTTAGATTGCCGAACGTTGCCCATAATTTCCGAAAATCAAATTTTATTGGTTGCAGATTTTTTCCCTATCTTATTTTTTCCAATTGGGAACCAATACAATTCGATGTTTGAAAGACCGTTTTCGTTTCGTTAAAAATATACTACACACATTTTATTAATGTAGTTAGGTACATTGCTTTATATTTCTGTACTGTTTATTTTGGAAAATTTACCTTTGAAATTTAATTCAATTTTCTTAACTAAGTTGTTATTTTAGCAAGCTACAATAATTAACATTTATGTTATTTGGAAAACCGTAATTACGTTGCAATAAATCGGTATAAAGCCATAACAAAAACCTATACTTAATTACATCGATTATCTTATACTAGGTTAAACGGCATTTAATAGCAAATGTTTCGGATTTAATAATGTAATTACTTCGGGCACGTTATAAAAGTGGTTACGGGCTTAAAATGTTTATTTTACTCGAGCTGCCAATTTGAGCGGTGAAATATTTAGCTTTCGTCATGTACGCGGTTTATTAATCAGCGTTCCATACATTTTCATATTAAATAAAGTAAATTACAATTCTGAAATTTAATATGTCAAAAAAACAGTGAACAATATCACACAATTCGACCTAATCCCAAACTGTACCTTCTCTATACATTTATAAAATACATAGGTACTTTACTATAACAGCTGAGACAAAAACGCTTGCGCTCTGATGTAATTTTTTCCCTGGAATCAAACCCGGAATCGCTACCTTCGTTAGCAGGACCACTACTAGCTAACTAAGTAGGCTGCCGTGAAAGAAATCCACAAAATATTTATTATTTAACCCAAATAGATACTCGATAAATATGCTACAAAATGTTTTTAAATAAGAACATATTGATTTATTACGTTCGCCCTCGTAATTAAAATTGACCATATTATAGTATCGCCCGTAGTGCTTTTAGTAACATGAAAAGGGTACTTTACCCTTTTACTTAAGACGAAGATATAATAGGACAATTGGGTAGAAATCGGAAGTGACTTAATGCTTAGACATAACGAGGTTAAAGTATTGGCATTAAACAGAATAAACCTACAATTGAAATGTACCTGCTACATACGCGAGCAAAATGTGCAAATTAGATCCACTAAAGTGTAGACGCGACACTGCAGCTCCTTAGTGGCGACGTGACTGCGCATCTAAGCAGTTGTCAGCATGTAGCGCCTCCAATAGAGCCGGTAACTGAATATTACGGTAACCCCGAAGATAGTCCTCTCGGGTCTAGTTTGCGAGACTAAGTTACAAGTGCAATTTTCAATATTTACTTTTTTGTCGATAAAACTATTCTGTACTCATTGTTATTTTAATTACCAACTGTAATGACCATGTTCTTGCAAAAAAAGAACTATTCTATTCTTTAATTATCATCTTAAATAGAAAGAATAAGGAAAATAAAGAGACCAAGAAGAACTTACGTGGACTAATTAAAAGAAAAAGAAGCAATCATGAAGCAGATATCAGTGTGATCAAGAGAATGCTCTGAATAGGAAATAATGGAAATGAATTCACCGAAAAGACTATAACTAGCATATTAAATGATTCTATCCTATTCTATAATATTGTATTCTATTTACTCAGGAACGTCTATTTAATCATAACGACTATACCATATTGCTATGTCGTTAATCGAATCTTATCTTATAAAGAGTTATTTTAAAAGCAAGATTCTTCGTGAGAGTTTTGTCTTCATAGTAAATGGATCGTTACAACAAAAGGTTTACTCAGGTAGAGATTAAAACGGATAAACTGGGTGCCCATTACTTAATGGAAACGCCTTTCAAGGAACTTATCATTACACAGGATTTTCATTTCATTGAAGGGCATTTCTCGCCGCACGAGTTACCTTTTTTTGGGTGACACCAGTCTAGCCGAAGCTAAACTACGTAATTCATGTTTTATTTGGTCGTCTTGCACCGTCTTATGAACACAAGTAGTGTTTTTTTTGGCATGTTTTCCTGCTGAACTACGCATTTGATATTATATTTAATTTAATATTTATAGCTTTATATAATGCTTTCACTAAAGACTACCATTGTAATATGAAATATGTTAAAAAAATGACTGACTGCTGAGTTTCTTCCAGCGTTTCTTCTCAGCAGGGGTCTCCTCTTGGGAAGCGCTGCTAAACTCTTACCGTGTAAAAGTGCCCATGCGGCCTACTTACTGAATAAACGACTTTTACCTTTATCTTTATCTTTAAAATATCCAAAAAACACAAATGAAATTTGATGATATGAACATTCGATGACGTCAAATTCGGTAAAATAATGGGTTATCAGAAACACTCTTCGGTAAACGCCACACCGGAAATAGGAATCAAATTCGGTACCTTACGATAACGAGTCATCACTTCAAGCCACTAGACCACTGATGCTTTCATACCTGAACTTAGGTCAAACGGAAGCTAAAGCTACAAGATCTTTAGTGAATGACGAGACGAGAGAATAGGTGTTGTTCTGGGTAAGCGTGAACCACCCTCAGGTGAGACTGACATTAAATTCCAAAAAAAAATGAATTAAAAAGAACTAATTAAAAAAAAAAGCTTAAAAAAATTAGTTGAATCAAGTATCTTGCAGCGTGAAAACTTTAAAGTTTGAAATTATACCCGTTAAAGTTCAAAAAAGCTTATCCCATTTCGCAACAATCGCAAAAGCTCCTGAGCAGCTTACAGTTGGTTTTAATTGAAAGCTCAGCAAACAAGATATTAATTAGTAATCGGAGTTAGCGTAATTTATCTTCACTAACGATATTATTATTATTGTGCGGAGAGCCCGTTAACAATCGTGGAGAAATAACATTTGATTCCGTTACGCACATTAAATTATTAGTTGGAGGAAACTTGGTCTCCCCTGTTGTGAAGACTGTCTGGGTTATTGCTACACTCAGATATCCTTTGTGATATATGCTTGATGATCTTTGTATTATTTGATATTGATAATGATACCTATAGGTTCTTGATATTCTGTTCTATTCTTGATAGTACTGCACTGCTGGTAGCATGAAGAACACTGATATTTTGATATTAGACGAGTATGATATTTAACTGATACTGATGATAACTGATACACGGGTTATTTAATAAACGTTTATTTTGATAAACACAAGCGTGTCGCTTTATAGCTATATTAGAACTGAAGTCAAGTAAGGTAAAATGCATGATTAACATAAAACATAAAATGATGCTTTGGCGATTGTTCATGTGAAATCCTTTGATTGGTTTTATTTTTCCTATCCTAATTTTTTAATGTTGTAGTTGTAACTGTTGGGTTTCCTACCAATAATTAAATAAGTAAATAAATAAGTTTTCAAGTTTAGTAGTTTAGTTTAGTTTAGTTTAGTTTATTTATTTATCAATGTAATGTTACAATATAGATTGCATTGCATGTCAAAAAATACGAAATTACATTGATATCGCCAACAAAATATTAATATAAAATGATAAATAATACAATAATATAATAACACTCAAATAATCAAAAACAACAATGATAAACAAGTAATAAAAAAACCTTAATTTATAAATCTTAGATAGGAATACTTCAACGCATCAAAAGTCAGAACCTCCATAGCCTGCACTTAACTCCAAAGTCCACGACAAAGTCAACTTTAATTTTCAAACTAAGTTAGCACTTAAAACATCCCAGTTGCCAAAGGCAGGTCACAGCGCTCGCGACTTTCCGTCACAACAGCGAAATTAAATGTCATCACTGAGAACTATTTAGTGATGGCGAAGTTCGAGCAGTTTGACGCAGTTCTCGGAACATTAACAGTAGGGCATGAGTGAAAAAATAGGAAAGAAGAATATTTAAAAACAAAAAATACAAATAAAACAGGCAAAGCTCCTGTCCCACAGTTTTTACATTAACTTTATAGTAAGGGAGCCCACGACACTAAATCTAAATAGTACGATAAGACTGCCGAATGATATATAATATATCTCGTCATTAATGGGAGAATACGAAATGGTTTTTTTTTTAGTTTAAGTTAAATGCAGCAGTGGTTTTTCTTACGCAGAAATTGATGATCTTTCAGATGAGCTTTGGTTTTTTGAGGAGATCGATCACAAAAGATAATTAAGTACGAGCCGTCGCTTATCATGCTGCTGCCACTGATAAGGCCAGTCAGGGGGGCTTGCAGCACTGCATTGTCGTATATTCTTACCCCTCCCAGGTTCCGAAGAATAGACGAATCTTGGGAGTCTTATACTAGAAGATAATACTAGAAGTTTGAACGAAAAAGAAAATGCTTCTTCAGGTTTGAATTGCAGCATCACTATTTCGTATTCCCTCATTAATGACGAAACTAAATATATATATCATCCGGTAGTCTTATCGTACTAGGTTAAATGTCGTGGACTCTTAGAATATTAGACGAATATTGCTATTTTGTTTTTCGATCGCGACACTACGTCTGTAAGAAAGAAAATAATTATGTTTATAAGAAAATAATAATTAGTATGTAAAAGAATAAATATTATATCATAAAAAGAGGGAAGGTAATAATAAAAAAAAACCGTTGATCGACTTACTTTTATATAAATTAAGAATTAAAAAAATCCAGTGGAATAACAGTCACCAATAATAATATAATTATCCTACATTGGCCGCAAAAATACCTGATACGCTCTGATACCTCTAGCAAATAAAGACGTGTCAGATGTTTTTGCGCCCAACGTTGGGTAATATATGCTGGTGACAGTACTCGTTTCCCATTTGATACATAACTTGACTTTCTTTTTCAAGGTGGCGAGATAATTTGACAGCTGATATCCAAGAAACTCAGCAACCTAATAAACTAATCACGTCCGTTGAAGGCGTGTCAGGTGATAACATGACAGCTTCTATGACATCACCTACAGTTTGTTTGTTGACGGGTCTCGAACGGGAATCTCACTCGAGACGCCTCACGTACGGTCGGCCAAAATTCTGGTCTACCACCCTGATGATGAGTGGGGACGCCGCCGAGGCAGGCGGGCGGTCGAGTGGCTCTCCATTCATTCCGCCCAGGTCTACCACCCTACGGTTGAAGTTAATGTTCACGACATGATACAAGTTCGATTTTCCCTTGCAATGATTATTATTTATTTATTTAAACTTTATTGCACAATACACAATGTAAGTACAAATGGCGGACTTAATGCCTTGAGGCATTCTCTACCAGTCAACCACTGGGCCAAACAGAGGCAAGTAAAGGTTGGTGCTAAATTTGATGAAACGTTAAATTAAGAAATATATAACAGACAGAGATTATAAGACAGTGACAAGTGTCAACCTTACCGATAATTAGATCTCACAGAAACTTTTGTCAAAACTGGTAGACCACTTTCTTGGCCGACCGTTGATTCCTTGTAAAGAAATTGTATCTTTCTACCGTTAGGTTTTTTAAAGGGTTGAATTTGTCGTCAAATTTCTTAATTAACGATTCCAATGTGATGGCTTTTCTGTCCATGTCGAAGGAGTTAAATATTTGCAAGGCTTGATCACCCATAAAATTTAACAAAATGGCGACTTTTCGCGATTCTTCCAGGTCAACAAGATTATTTGCCTCAATATATATTTCAAAGTTTTGTTTCCACATACGCCACTGGTCGGGAACATTGTGATCAATTTGTAAAGGTTTGATATTGCCTAGAATGTTTATATTTGTACCTCGTTTTGCTTCATCTTGCTGCATGTGCACGTGGGAACTTTTGACCTCCGTATTTTCTGACATTTCCGAGTTTCCCGATTGTTCTTCAATATCCCACATCTGACCACATGTTTCATTCTTGTATTTAAACACAATATGTGATTTTATACTTTTATTTAATTAAGACATGTAGAGAGATATAAATCAAGCGTCCAGTCCCGGCAGCCATTGCAGGAGAAGAGAGAGACAAAAACAACGTTAGAACGAGACAGAAGAATACAGATTATACAACACGCCTCTATTCCGACCCTTATTGTTTTTGACTTGTTTCCGTATTGTCACCGCTTTTATAGTTCTTATTTACTTTACAGTAATGGCAGCTGAGTTAAAAATGATACCTTAACACGTCAAAGGTAATATGGTTTTACAATGTGGAATAAAGACCTAGTTTATTAGTATGTTACAAATAAAAACGGAATCAAAGCTTTTACTTTAAAATTGTTGGTGTTAGAACTGTATCACTTAATGTGATTTTTGCAGAGCACTCAAAATTAAAGCTGCTTCGTTAATAGCGAAAATAAATTGCTTCTGACATTATAAATTTAGAAACGTTATTTACTCAACTTCAGCGCAAAGCGAGCTAAACAAACCATCTATGAAATTCAAGAGTTCAAATGCCGTGAAATTAACCTGCCTCGGTTTATTTATAGTAGTAATACTACAAACAATCTCTTCCAAAAGTAAGTCGATTGAAACGAAGGATTTAGTTTAAACGAGTAATGTACATAATTTTAATACGATCTAACTGTTAATTCTTATACAGACACTAGAGGAGCTCCCGATTTCATTTTGCGTATAAATAATCAAACACATAACACATCATCACTCATACAAATAACATTTATTCGACAAAACCACACAATAACACAACAAACATTGTACAAGAAAAACCATTACCTAGAGTTAAATTAAAAACTTTGCACAGTAATGTGAAGTCAAATAGTCAAGTTTCCCGCTACTTCTCCTAAATCTTACCTTTGGGGCTCGCTTTTCAAGCAATCCTATCTTAGTCTACATATAAGGTTGCTTTTAGAATATTCCTCAAAACTCGAGACCCTAGGTTCGACGGTTTAGGGTCAATTCACACCGAGACGCGACGCGACGCGACACTGCGCGCACATGCGACTTGAAATATACATTATTTACTGAATGAAAAGGTACATATCAACGCGTCGCGTCGCGCGGTGTGAATTGACCCTTAGGCGTTATCAGCCAGTCAGTCGTGTTATTTTTCTCAGAGATAGCTGAAGAACCAGAGACATAGGCTACATTTTATCCTCAAACGTAACACAGTTCCTGCAGAAAAAGTTACAAAACCACTTCTACGCGAATAAAATCTCGACTACGGTTCTGAAGCCGTATGAAAATTTATACAAGAAGCTCGCCCCAAGATAAACAATGATTACTTTTAACCCCTTACATTTTACTTAGCTTTGTATCACCCTGGGTGGTTACCTTAGAACGGTGTCAGAGTGACATAATAAAAGTAATAAAACAATTTGTTTGTGACTTCTTACGACTTTAATGATAACGTCACTGTTACACAGTTCTATGATGAGTCAGGGTTCCTTCGGGCTGACAGTGTGTTTAACATCGTATTTCCCAAACGGATGGACTGTATTCAATGCGGTTTTGGTTCGCCTGTTCATTATAATCAGGAGTTTTATTTCTTAAATTGTTATTTAAGCAAAAATTTTAACTATTTCAAAAGGAATAGCGACACTTGTATGGAAGTAAAAATAGCTCCATCGTACTGGCCGGCTTGGTGCGCTGCAGGGGTCATTAGCTGCACGCCGGTGCAACTCAATTTGAACTGCGTCTGGACCCAGCGCCGAGCACTCACACCGAAGCGCAGCGTAAGTGGTCTTTATTACAACTGTTGTACCAAGTCATAGTAAGACGATAGTGAACCTATTTTCCTATTTTTTGGATAAAGTATCATCGTCTGTTAAATTAAAATTTCATAACGACGGATAAGGGAAAAGCAATTTTAAGCTCATTTTAGCTAGTTGCTATTTTATGAATAAGGGAGGTAGAATGTAAATAAACTATGCCTATAGCTATACTAACTAAAGCTTGACAACTGGGGGATCGTAGTAGCCTTTTCTTCAAAGTTGGCAGTCCCAGATTCACTTCCCGCTATGGGGTAATATTTTTGTTATTTTTATGTCATGCATGCGGCCTGCAGGCAAATGAGCATTCAGAGAGATAATTTTCTATGTAGGTATTTAAGTATTTTTGTATACATGCAAGTATGGTTATAGTTGTCTAGGTACCCATTAGTACAAACCTCTAGCCTAGAGTTTGGTACTAGGTCGACTTTGTGAGATATGAATCATCATTCATTTGCTGTTTTAAACTATTGTACTCGTATCGACTTCAAAATTTGTGAATTTTTGTCGCCGGAAAAAAATCAATTTTATGAACTCCGCTTTATGTTTAAAAAAAAGATCTGTTCATTTGTTACACGAAAAACAAATACATTATTAATTTATCTTAACTTAACTTATCTTAACTTAACTTAACAATATCTTACAATCTTAAATTAATCAAAGATTTTATCAGTTAAGAGTATAGGTACATATTAAGTTCTACGTTTTGTTATGAATACTTTATTAATATTATAACATTATATTTTTCTTTTTTTATTAAGTAGATATCATTGAAGTTTGATTATTACCTGTTTATATGTTAAATTTCAAGACTACTTATTAGTTGACATGGCAACCGATTAAAGATGCCAGGCGACGTGTTGTTACTTTTGGGTACAAGAAATGTTGTAATATATGATAGTTCCCGTAGGTTTCCCGGTCTTTGCTTTTAATCACGGGATCCCCCTCTAAAATTCACTCATATTTACATGCAGAACATTAGCATCTTTACAATAATTTATTTCGGTGTAACACATGACCAACAGCCAGACTATCATTAGAAAAGAAATTGAAAACGGACGAGCAACGTCGGCTGACCGCCGCGGGCGCCGCTTTGACTCGAAAATGATGCAGAGGGTACATGCCTCTGTGGCGTGGCGAAGCTGCAAGGACCCCTTTTGTCCTATTAACTGTGGTAGTGCAAATTGTATGATGTTTGATTTTTTATTTGGCATGTAGAAGGCAAACAATCACACAGGTCGCTTGATGGTACGTGGGATGTGACACATAGAACTTTGCATTCTCAAGACTACAATCTCAAGACTGCAATGTTAACACGAAATAATTTTCGTGTATTTGTTTTTCAATCAAAACACACGTTGTAACTATGGTCTATTTATGGCAAAGAGAAGGCTACCGAGCACTCAGGCCACCTGATCATAATAAGACTTTAAGCACATTGCCAACCCTTAGGACTAAGATGGAATGCCTCTATGTTAGTCATTTCACCGGTTGTATTATCCCCACATCGGAACACAACAATGCGAACACTGCTGATTGGCGGTGGGTTAAGGGCTAAGGTCCTGTCACCACAATCAAGCGCTGGGATTTAGGAGGATATTTTAATCTAAGTTCGCTTAACATATAACATGACGTCACATATTCTACGGCATTTTGAAAACTAGGACAAAGTCAAACTGACCTCTATTTATGATGGGTTGTTTTAAGTAACGATGGAATAGATCAGCTGCTTAAATTGCGTCATAATCAAAAAGCTAGTCGGCGCACTCGGAAAAAAATCTTGATAAAAATGACAAGTAATACCATCTAACATCAACTAAAAAAGCAGAACAGGAATAATGAAAATTAAAATATAGTAGCAACCGAATTTTAACACAATCAATGACACAATGTTGAAAAACAAATAATTAAGTAAGTAAAGAAATAAATATAAAAGAGAAAAAAAGTAGGTATTAGGCAACGATAAACTACATAAAAAACACCCAAAACTTGGTAATCACTAGCGAGCTGTAACTGATACCGCAGCAGTTACAGTAACGAGCTCCTAGTGGAGAAACGGCTCGCGAGCACGTGGCCATGGTGTTACGTGCAACGGTTACATTTACCGCTTGCTAGTGAGCACCGGCTAAAATAAAACAAATACTCGTGCTTATCTTTAATGTTATCACTAACTGGGAATCAAACCCAGGACCACTCATTACCAACTAGACTAAATGTAGTCATCATTTCAGCTGTAAGACATCCTCTGCTGGACATAGGCCTCTCCCAAGGTTTGCCACAAGGAATGGTCTTGCGCCGCTTACATTTCCGAAAAGTTGTCGGTCTACCTTCGAGGTCTACCCACGTTACCTCTTCTGGTACGCGGACGCCACTCGAGAAGTCTCCGAACATATTGGCCATCTGTTCTGCAATGGACGTTAATAGTCAAGTGGTTTTAATCCATGAAATCTCGCTCCACGATTTAATTTAACGTACATTGACGCGTCCGTGCGAAGTTAATTTAAGTTAAATGAGGCTTGCCTTTGTGGTTTGGAAACACTGTTAAATTCACGTAAAGCCCCTTTAAAATGGCCGCTACCATATTTATTTCCTTGGATACATGTATTTATATCAGAACTTTAAGTAAATTCTGCAGAAAAATATTATAGAAATCGTTCAGGAACTTGGTTACTTGTGGCAAGTCTGTAAGGAAAACCCAGTGGGGTTCGAACTCACAACTTGGGAAATGCCGAACGGTCCAAGAAGTTGCGAACTTGAAATAGTTAATGTAACCCTCAACGGGTTTTGAGTTACTCAGTGCATTAAAAAACCTGGCCTGGAATATGTTGGAATAAAATGTAAATGATTTGAGTGTAGTGGTATCAGCAGGTTTAGGACAAAACGAACATTTAAGTAGACACCTTCAAGACAAACACTATAGATGTGTCGGGAATATTTGTATCCCGGACACAATCTCTATTTGACATTTGTAAAGATCAACCCCTTTTTATGCCATAGTAAGTAATAAAAGGAAATATTTATTTTTCTACGCTTTCAAACGGAACAAATAACGATTCTTTGGAACATATTTTCAACGCACATCAAAACGTTTAGAGTTAATGGAATGAAATACGCAATTTTATTTATTTTGGGGCGAACTCAATAAAAGCGAATTACGAACAAGCTCGAACGAGGTTAAGAGCTTCTAAAGCCTTTTATGAGGAACCGAATGAGATAAGCAATGCGATAAGTACTCGAGGAGATAACGTTTTCAACGAAGTCTTCCTTATACGGCTTTGAATACGTATACGCCAAAGACTTGAAGATATCAGGGATTTTTTAAGGTCCATTTAGGTACGTCAAATATCGAGAAAAAGGTCAATCGTTAAATGAATCTGACTCGGTAGGGCAGCGTCAGCGCACTATCTTCACCTAAAACATACCGCGGTGTGTCAACACAAAAGACTTCGACCAGTGTGTTACCCATATAGATAACCTCTTCAGGCCCACCAGAAAAGAAATTTGTCCATGGAAAATGAGCCTTTTTTTAATTTTATTTTTTATTACTACTACTAATTAGTCCCTATAAAAATTCTGAGTTTTGACACATTTTCCTGCTCAATCTACGCTTGAATATATTTATTATTTGTTTCATGTTAGATTCATTGTTTTATATAATAAGTAGCATGTATTTAAAAAAAGACTGGCGGTTGAGTTTCTTGCGTTGTTTCTTCTTAGCGTCTCTTGCGAAGCGCTGGTAGATTTTTGACGTGTAAAAGAGCCCGTGCGGTACTTACTGAATAATATTTTTTATCTTTTTTTATCATAGAGTCAATTTTCCAATTCAATTGTCAGTCAAAAAACAAAGGAAAATCCATTTTATTTCCTTTGAAATGGATCTTTAGTCCAATGGCTGTATTATACAGAGTGTCCGGGATATAGTGGCCAACTTACAGGGCTGGATAGCTCAGCTAAGGAGTATCAAAAATAGCATAAATCAAGTTTAGTAAGAGCCGCATGGAAACGAGATGTCTCAATTTTTTTAATTTCGGAAATGCGGTTTTTAGAATTTTTCAGTTTCGTATCCTGAGAAAGAAATTAATTAATTAATAAAAGATTGCTGTGATTTTACTAAGAAAATATAATAATGTGAAGTGGAATATTTTTCCCAGGAATAATAAATTCTACTGAATCCTATTCTTCCCGAGAATAATAGATTCTACTAAATCATTATTCATTTTGAAATTAGCAAAAACGTGAAGTGAGTAAAATGAACGCAAAGCGAGAGTAATTATATCTAGCGGTCCTCGGCTCCATGCAGCGAGTGCACTGAAGCTAATAAATGCACAATTTTGCATCTCTGCTACTATGTAAACGGACGTAACTGTCATTTTCGAAATATTTTTTTGCGAGTGTTTGATCGTGGAAACTTGTACAATACTTCTATAATGATATTTAAATACAAATAGGCCAACCTGACTAAAAGGTATTTGGGCTAAATCGCAATATGTTTTTAAAATATTGTTTTTTTTTTGCAATAGTAAATCCTTAGGAGTTCTTAGGCTACCGGTACAAATTGAGCATTAATTAAAAAAGATGTCAAAGTTAAAAAAGTCGGTTAGAAATTTAAAATTCATACGCTATTCACTAGGAAACATTGCATCTGAATCTCATCGAAAACTCAAAGATTTTGTTTACATATTTTAAATACCTACCAATTAATGCGGTCTATCTTATTTAACTCTTACTAATATTATACATGAGGAAATTTTCAACAGCTGAACATATCGGAAAGAAACTAAACAAACATAAGTTAGGTCCTGGAATAGGAAAAGGGCTACCTTTTTTCCGAAAAATTAATAGTTCCCGAGGGTAAAACGATAACTGACTTCTATTTACTCGGAAGGAGTCGCGGACAACAGCGAGTTTCAAATAAATAAACACAACTATTTTGAGTTTTTGACAGCTTACGTGTAAAATCAAAATTTCCCAGCTACCTCATTTTACATTTTCTACAAATTGCTGCACTTCTGAAAGAGTCGGGCTACACCACACGTGTGGTGAAGCCCGACTGCGCTTTAGCTCGAGGAGAAATTACATCAAATAGTTGGCAGCTTAAAATAACGGCTAGATTAAGCTCAGTTGAATTATTTAAAGCTCCCTGCGGGTTTATGTTTTTGAATGAATGTTAATGAGCAACAATGCTTCTATTTGACAGGATGAGAAATGAGTTTATTAGGAAAGGGAAGTCGCAACAATTGTATATTAATTGTCTCAAGTTGAAATAAGATTTTATATTCCTCTGTTAGTTCATTAACAAGTTGTATAATCTTTTTAAAAGTTTTTTTTTATGCCAATGTGAAGGCACATGACCACTCAGGCCACCTGATCGTAAGTGGGATCTGAGACCCAAAGACATTCGAAATCTCAAGACTACAATCTCAAATCAACAATCCTAAGACTTCAAATGCGTTGCCAACCCTGAGGACTAAGATGGAATGCCTCTATGCTAGTAATTTCACCGGTTGTCATATCCCCACACCGGAACACAGCAATGTGAACACTGCTGCTTGGCGGTGTGTTAATAGATAAGATGGTGGTAGCGATCAGGACAGACCCTGCATAAGGTCCTACCACCACTAAAAGTATCTCCTAGATTGTAAATATATTATCCTGCTTAACTGGAAGAGATCTTTTAAGGGTTTTTGGTACAGTGGGCACGCTTTGTCACTCTAACGAAATGTTTGAACTGCTCCAATTATCTGTCAAAGGTCTTAAAACGACAAGATACAAATTTCGCAGCTACTTATAACGAGGACTGTACATATTTGTCTTGTAATTACTCTGTCAGCGAGCTTTTGACATGAGTTACGTAAGTTCGCCCGGCCTGGGATGATATTCTCTTAAAAACGGCGCTCGGTCGGTCGAACGAGTGAAAGAGTGAACGCGTCACACCGGCGAGCTTAAGTAGTCCCATCAGATCTCACAAAAAACAAACGTATAAGGCTGCTTAATTGAGAATGCACGCGCTAAATTGTGTATTGTGCCCTCTGACAGGACTACTTAAATTCGCCGGTGTGGTGCGTTCACTCGTTCACTCATTCGACCGACCGAGCGCCGTTTTTGATGAAGATGGGTTGAAGTAATTTCAGCTAGATAAGATAGGTTAGTCTTGACATGACATGTTGGTTATCATGACATGGGTAACAACTAGGCTAGGATGCGTTCGGAAAAGAAACATTTAACATATTCAAGTAACCTGATCGTCTACTGGACTTGAAACTCTATCACTGAAACTGAAACTATATCGCCTTTAAGAGCATCCCCACTGAGAGCATTCGCGTGTAATGAGCTTTGTAACGCTAGGCTCAACGTGCAACCACTCGAATATTCACGCGAATGCTCCCAGTGGCGACGCTCCTTAAAGCATATTATAGGTTTGTCAACGTGACTATAGCTCTTATTTACTTGACAATAATGGTGACTGAGTTTAAAATAATACATGTAAATAACAATATTGTTTTACCGAGTAGAACAGAGGGTCTGGGCCTCTATTATTTTTTGATCTGTTATCGTTGTTGTTGTTTTCTTTGCCCCGCGGCGACTTCAACAGCTACTACCGCGGGAATATGGCGTTTCCACTATGAAGTGATTTCGCCAGTGTCAGGTATATATAAGTATAAATCAATATAGTAATAAAACACAATCCAATCTTCTCTAGGAAGATTGGTGGCAACGTTGTACGGTGATATGTAGGACAGAGGCCAAGATAGTTTTAACCTATGTACCACTGCGAGTCCACTTGAAACGAGAAGTAAGATGCCAGGATACACGAAATAAGTCCAAGTCTTCTATCACTGTGCAACACAAAGGCATAAAAAGTACAAATCACTAACAGAAAAGAACTTTGAACACCTAAATACACAAAAATAAAAACTAAAACAAATTACACATCCGCCATCTTTTGACGTTGCAAATGGCCTCCATCTGTTATCGTATTGTCTACGTTTTGATAGCTCTTATTTACTTGACAGTAATGGTTGATGACGTCAGAACAATACCATAACAGGTCAGAGACGATGTGTTTTGCACCGCCGGGATTAGAGGATTTGCTATTAAGGTACGCAAATAAAAAGTGAACTTATCTCGTCGTATCCTAGGAAAATGGGCGTAATTACAGAAAGTCAACTTTTCAGGAGACGCATTTTTGTGTCTAAATAAATCAGGTTATAACTTAGAGATCTGAAACTTTAAACTTAGGTAATTAATCACTTACGGATACGTATGAGTTATTGTTTTTAATAATTTTCTAAGTTTATCAAGTAGTTTTGTCCCTTACGTCCTTTTTCGACACCAATTTTAATATTTTTTTATTTTTCATCGAGGAATAGAGACGTAAGTAAGGAAGAGGCCTTATTCGTTGTGAAATTCAGGGTCGCAACCGCATCAGAGGCCTTTTTAATTTGGTATTCTTTACTATTATAGGTAGGATGCCACTCTATAAGGTATAATTAAATCAAACTTCACTTTTTCTAACGAAATGTTTAATTAAGTAGTAATATTCAAACATTTTTTTTTCTATTAAAATCAACAAAACTAATACCAAAAAAACATGTTATTATTTTATACAAAAATCGAATCTTTATTGTTAAAGGTTACTAAAAATTAAGATCTTATGAATAAATATAGTAAGAACATATTATGTTATAATTAGAGCAATAAAAAAAAGGAAAATTGTGCGTCAAAAATAGCTGATTACTTTTGAACGTTGTCGCTTTGCAGTCATGTATTGTAAACAAGCAAAGTCAAACAAGATTGTCAAAGGTGGTAATGCGACAAGGTTCAAAAGTGATCAGCTATTTATGACGCGGACTGTACTTACAATTTTGAAGCTACAAAATTTACTTTTATGTACATTATATTTATAACATTTTGTTATTTATAATCGTGGCGTGCCCTAAAATTAGTCCTTTAGATCTACTAGAATAGAACCCTAAATTTCATAAACAAAGGTTAAACGGTTATTGAGATATTAACGTCTAAAAATCGGCATTTTTACCACTGACTGACTGACTGACGGACAGATCATCAAAAATCTAACCCACTTCCAGGTGACCTAGAAAGGTGACATTTGGCATCCGAATAGATAATTGTGTATATACACATAAAAAAACTGAAAACAGTGATTTTATAAGTTTAATTATTATTATTAATTATTATTATTATTTATGCTAGTTACCTCAGAACTCCGACATTTATTAACCAATTTGGAGAATTCTTTTTTGTTTGAAAGAACAAACTTCCGGAGTAGTCCCATTGTCATCAGATCAGAATCTGATGATGGAGTCCAGGAGAAATTGAGGGAACTCTTCAAATACTTTAGGTACATCTATAGCGATTTCGGTATTTTTTAAAGCATTATTAGCATATAGTTAAACGTGCATTTGCTCTTAAAAACCACCATTTAGTGAAGTAGAATTGTTGATGATGATTAGAGATGGGCCGAATATTCGGTAAATATTCGGTATTCGGCATTTTTTTTTTTTCAATGTTCGTATTCGGCCGAATAGTTCGGTTACATTGCCGAATATTTACCGAATAAACAAAGTAAATAACGAGCGTAGGTTGTTTCGTAGTTTGTTGGATTGACATCCTATTTTAAAATTCTAAGATTTCTTAGCAACTACCAAAAAGAGATAAATATGCGTCAAAATATAAATACAATTATTTTGCAAACAATCAATGCAACAACCGTAGCTTAAGTAAGAAAAACCAGAGTTGTTTTAATTAAGTAAGTTTTTTGGAGCGATTTGCCGAATATTCGGTTAGGTAAGAGCTGAACCGAATGTTCGGCCGAATAATCGTATTCGGCAAAGTCCGTATTCGGCCCATCTCTAATGATGATAAATGAAGATCACAGATTCACTGGAACTACTCAATAATAATTATTATTTCATGGGTTGTGATTCGATTATTCGATTACTTTAATAAGTGGTTGCTAAGCAATATAATATGCTTTTTAATTATTTTTAGTAGCTAAATATGAAAGAATTATCATGCACAACTTCTTTTATTCGAATAAAATGTATATGGTTTAAGAGTTCGCAGGAAGCTCGGTTCTCCATACAAACGTAGTTTCGCTCTCATTTTATAACGACTTGTTAGATTGCTATTTAAGCAGATATAGATACTTATACAAAGTTTCATGACAAACTAAAACATAAGTTATTGGACAAAAAATAATAATATCCCATCAAAACATAAATGTGAAAATGGAAGCCAAGTTCAATATTAAGAACCGACACAAGAATTGAGATCTAAATGGGTGCCAAGTTTCGTAGACAATCCTGATATTTATAAGAACATACAACATTCTAAAATAAATTAAAAACACAATTTCTTATTTTTTCTGCTACAACAATGTTCGTTATTTAAAAGTATAACTTCTTAAATTTGAACACTCGATTTATTTATACAAAGCAGATAACTTAGGATAAATTGAAACTCAAAATTTGACTTAGCTTGACAAGTAGATAGGTACTCACCACCTCATTTAACTGATCACCAATACAGCCCATTAAATATGATACTTCATTTTCCGACCCTGGTGGCACTGGAGATGCTAAAATTATATTAATTAATAATAAAATCTACAACACATTAAGTTTACAATATGGCCTTAACGTTGGTTAAGGCCTTTTGATAAAAAACAGATAAAACAGAAAAATGCTATTTTTTTGTATTCATTATCATAAAATCAATTTTATAATAACGTAATAAAGCATTATAAATGTTAATATTAACAAAATTGTATGATTATAGTGTCAAAAACAACTTTTAAAAAATAAGTCCATCGAATACAGCCGCAAAAACCATAGCGATCCTGCCTAAAACGCATTTCAACTTTCGTCACACTCGCCGAAGAAGGGCGTTATGATATCTAGTGGCTCTATTCCTCGTTTACCGCCTAATACTGTTATCTGACTAACTGATTCTTACTATTTCATAAAAATATGAAATTATAATAATATTATCAGTGGTAATATTATTAATACAAGTAATAGCAAGTATAAGCTAGAACTTCACATGTTTATAAATGAATAAAGTTGAGTATTCTCAAAATTAAATTACATTATTATAAAATTTACTTACGTATTGACATCCGTTTTTGTTTATTTTTGTTTTCATAGGAATCCCTAGCAATTTGAATCAATTTCTGTGATCTTTTCATGTTGTTCTACGGCATCGCAATCACGAAACAAAACACTATCTTCTGCGTCAGCGCTCCGCGTGATACCGACGGTCAGGCGTTAGCGACCCCGTCCCGCTTGTTGCCCCCGCGCGGAAGACGGCCGGTATGACAGTCGCGGCGTATTTCGCCGGATCAAATGGCGCCATGCAATTGCGGCTCAATTTAAAAAATGTAATATCTTTGTTAATTTTATGATTTCTAAAGTTTTTTAAAAGCCATTCGGTGTAGAAAAAATAGTAGATTACGATTTTGAAAGAAGAGAAAAACGGCCTTAATGATGGTTGCGCCCATTTTCCTAGGATACGACGATCTTATTACTCAAGGATATCAACTTAATTGGAAAGTAAATTTGCTTCGCAACGAGACTTAGTGAAGAGTTCCTGTAAATCTTCTTTGTAAGTGTATAAACGGTAGCTAACGCGCGGTTAAGGAGTTTACGTAGTTTTAGAGGCTATCGCGGAGGGAAAGGATCTTAACGGCTTAATGAGCTCTTGTTAATAGTTAGCTGAGTGCCAGCGAATCTTACCCGCTAATGATCTTAATGAAGAGGTGCTTTGTTTGTTAGTAAAAAATAATATTTAGTGGTTGTAGGACCTTTTTCAGGGTCCGTCCGGATTGCTACCACCATCTTATCCATTAACACTAAGCAGCAGTGTTCGCATTGCTGTGTTTCGGTGTGGGGATAAGCCAACCGGCGAAAACTAGCATAGAGGCATTCCATCTTAGTTCTCAGGTTTGACAATGCATTTGAGGTCTTAGAATTGCAGTCTTGAGAATGTATTCTTGAGATTTCAAATGTCTACGGGTCTCAGATCCCACTTACCATCAGGTGGCCTGAGTGCTCGCGTGCCTTCACATTGGAATAAAAAAATGATAGAGAACAATTACTTTTAGACCTGATAATTCTTAATACATTCAGTGCCAATGACCCGATGTCAGGTGTTCATTTAGTACCTTGTCAATTTAATGTCATGTGTAAACTGCAACAAAGTGTCCGCTTCGTAGCGGAAGAATGCTGCTATAAGCTACAGCGTAGAACTCCTAGCGATGGCGTGAGATATCACATTCCCTTCCACGAAGCGCTACGCGCTACGTTCATAACCAAATGACCTGAATCAAAGGATTCCCCCGTAGAATCTCTAAGCTTCATTTGTCCTAATGCATTGTTTCTCAGAATTTTCATCGATCCTAAAGCCATATCCACTTTAATTAAAACTTTTTAGTGTTGTTATAACACATTCCTAACCTTACTGAACCGCAGATTTTGCGGGTGGTAGAACCTTGTGCAGGGTCCGTCCGGATATATATATAGTATATGATCTTTCATTCCAAAGTTTACTATTTGGTAATGCTAAATATAGCTCTGAATACAGTTTTAGTATTCTCCTTTGTACTTATTATATTCACCTTTTACAGAAATGATGAGAAAATTACACATTATAAATGTAGTATATTTTTTTATAAAATAATGTTTCAAATTAATATCGAGACAACTGCTTCAAACTCGTGAAAGGTTTCTAAAGGTTATAATTCCCTAATTTAAGTTTGGAAGCTATTTCACACGAGTACGGGGAATAGCATTGTAAAATAAACATTGTTTGACACTTCTTACGACTTGAATCATAACGTCTGTTTATGACACAACTCTATGGTGGGTCGAGGTTGCATTCGGCTGATAGTGCATTATACAACTCGAGCAGTTCGCGTCACCGTAGTACGTACAGTACACGAGAATTCGAAATCACTTCAACGTTGACGCGAACTGACGTTATGATTCAAGTCGTAAAAAGTGTCAAACAAATGGTTTTATAATGTCACTGTGACACCGTTCTACTCACCGTGGGCCAGGTTTCCAACGGGCATAGTACCATATATTAAGTCAAGAAAATAAATCGTTTTAGGCTCTATTTTGTATGTAAAGTAACTGAGGATTGTGAGGAATCTACTCGTATTACATACATAAAAACCCCGATATAATTAGCGATATAAAGTACGATTAATTGAACATTGACATTCGGCTATTCTCGACATTCATCGAGGAAAATCGGAAGTCTAAATGACACCAGACACATTGCTGCATATCCATAATACCGTAGTGTGCACTTAACGGGTGCGTCACACGAGATATAACTAAGTACATAATAAATATTTTCAAGTTACTAACGTTTACGAGATATTTTTGTTTTACATCCCTTGAAAAAACTATGCGAAACAATTTGATTGTAAAATTAAAAAGGCCCCGTAATACTGAAAATAACGTTTACGTTTCTATTATACGTGCATTATATTTTTTGATGTAAGATTTTTTGATTTATATATGGTTTATATCTTAGTGTCATATACATTATACACTTTAATTGTTATATCAATTGATATTATAATTATATTAAAAACGTTATACTTTATGGAAATAGTTATTTTGACATTATATCTTTCGTTCATTAGGTACCTCAAGTGTACGTTATATTAAACATATTTATACAAAGTGAGCGTATATATTGTGACTGTTATATGATAAGTTCTTATATCTCGTATTACTTACCCGCACTTAACAGTCTAAAACAGTAATGTAGATCACCTGCCACAATGTTTTTACAGTAGACTATGAATAACGCAGGTGTGGCTTGATTTAATTACCTATTACATCGCATTTCAAATAAATTCCACTTTTAGTAGATTTCTTTGATTTTAAAAGCTAATCCGTCACATAAATTGATAATTGTTTGAATATTAATGAAATTTCAATACTTAGATTGATATTTTTTTAATAACTCGCCGACCCAGTGAACTGTGTGAATGGTTTTCTCGTATTTTTTTCCGATATTTTAATAGTTATTCTGCTAAAGAGCAGGGAAAATCCTACAAATCAAAGATCATACAATCGGTCCCGATATTCTTGAGTTATAAATGGTGCAACTAACTCGACCCTGTTTTATATTATTTATAAATATACATTATACTAAATAGGTTCGAATATTTTATGTGAGTAAATTCTAGGATTTTGTGTACTCTATGTGAAAACACAAACCTTTACGATTGAAACCCAGATTTCCCGAGTGTCAAAGTGGAAATAATCGTAATGTACACAGATAAACAGATAAACAGATACACAGACACACGCATACACAGATACGTAGATACAAACGTTTAACTTATAACATTTTTTTAGGGGATAAATAAGAATACAAAAGACGAAAATAACCAAATGAAAAGCATGCTTTGAAAACCCGACTGCATTTTTGATATTTTTACTAAACCCGTTTATTAATGCTAGTATATTCTTAAATATTTGAGATGGTCACATTAAGACCTTTCAAATGATTAGAAAAAAAATAACTTGACATAAATACTTGGCATTTTGCCATTGTTTTTATTTATTAAACAGTTTAGGTATCCAATGTCACCCGGAATGGTAAAAGGATTCTAACGGTACCACACACGTTTAAATCGGCTCAGGCGTTTAAAAGTTATGGTGGAATAAAGAATCATTACATACATATATGAACCCTGGAAACATTTCACTCCTTTTTTTGAGCAGCCATGTAATAAAACAGGATTGTAGATTTAAATACATAAGGGATAAAAGTATAGAATGTTTCATTTCGTACTTTTACTAATTCACTTAACATTTTCAGCATAAACTGCTGCAACTTTCCTTGAGCCAATACTGAGGAGTCTTACGGGTTTACAGGCTTATCGAGTTCAGGATAAGCCTGTTTTCGACGTGACTGAAACGGCGCATCGTAGACTGTATCAATAGGGTTGTCCTTATAAATCACGCCGCATAAAATATAATTATTTTAAAAATAAATGTCTTATTATTAAGAGGTTCAATTTCATTGTCCATACAACACGGACAGTTTTGCGGGTGGTAGGACCCTGTGCAGGGTCCGTCCGGATCGCTACCACCATCTTATCCAATAACCTACCGCCAAACAGCAGTGTTCGCATTGTTGTGTTCCGGTTTGGGGATAAGACAGCCTATGTAGACTAGCATAGAGGCATTCCATCTTAGTCCTCAGGGTTGGCAACGCATTTGCAGTCTTTGGCTTGCAGTCTTGTAAATGCGAATGTCTATGGGTCACAGATTCCACTTACCATCAGGTGGCCCGTGTGATCGTTTGCCTGATCTATGCCATAAAAAAAAACAGTTTGCCTGCGTTATGGGCACATTTATGGCATTATTGAACCGGACTGACTTTATTTTATGTACACTGTCTTGTTGTTAGTTTTTATTTCATGATTCTTTGATGAGGACCGATGCGGTTGCCTTTTGTCAGTAGGTACGGACGCTTTTAGAAGTAGCTGTACATATAGGACCTTGTCGCAGCGATAAAATAGTAAATTAAAAACACTATCTCTTCAATATGTTACTGCGGTAAGGTGCTAAAATGTATAGCAAATATGTTGAGAGTTCGACTGTGTACCTAATTACACGATTATAATTATAAGGATACTAGTTTCAACCACTTTTGCTGTTGTTTTTTTTTACCGAGTAGTAAATATTTTGGAACGTTGTACCCGTTGCCCGTTTGAAAACTTTCGAAGTGGAATATAAATTGATAGAATTGATGTAATGGTTTTTTTTTTTAAAGTAGTAATTTATGATTTATTCATTCTGAAATTTATATATATCTTATGGATGTACCCCCTTACTAATAAACGTTGAGTAACGGTGGTATAGCTATACAATGTTTTGTCCTTATCTGTCAAATTCAAATGTCACAATGACAGATAAGGACAAAACATTGTATAGCTATACCACCGTTACTCAACGTTTATTAGTAAGGGGGGTAATGTTTTAGCACAATATTTATAACAAAGTAAACAGCTGAAACAGCTACAAACCAACAAAAAGACAATCACAGTTACGAAAAAAAACAATTCGCGGGATTTAGTAGGTACATTATTTATTATTCGAATTGCACTTCCATTCGACCTCACCTTGCATTTTTAAAACCCACTAAGTGCTTCCTATCTGCTGTGCAAGGGACGTCGACTATTTAAACCTACGCGCAGTTCTGTCACCATACGATATGGGATTTGTCATTTATTTACCAAAACGATGGCCTATGGAAGAAGAATAACCTATTATTGTATTTGAGGTTATAATTTGGATTATTCCAATCCAGATTGGTGTTAGGATTGAATTGTTCTATTCGTTTTACTACACTCAGGAGCAAAAATACCGGGTCAGAGTGCGTTTTTCATACAAACGAGACTATTTCGAAGCCTTGGTTCCTCGCCAGGGGTTGTTTTGAGTGAGGTTTAATGGTGGATACTCCGAGGTTCAATAGAAGAGGACAAAAGTTCTTAAGATACCTAACTGATCGCACAACCAGTTAACACCACAGCGGGAGAGTTTGGGTCAGCACTTGGATTTGCTTACATTTTATTGCCATTGTAAATGTTTTTCTGAACATGCTCAATTCCGGCGTTAACCACAGATTCATTTATTTGGGTATCCTAGGCACTCTGGAAGTCCTGTATCGATGCTCGGGGTATTCATCATCAGATTTCACTAAAAGCATTCCCTGGCGAGGAACCAAAGCTTCGAAATAGCCTCTTTAGTATGAAAAACGCAATCTGACCCGTTATTTTTGCTCCTGAGTGTATATTGTTTGGTAATTTAACCAGTGCTTGTAAGATAACGTATTTGAACCCCAGCAGTTGCCAGGCACCAATACTAACTAAATCTCATTCATCACCTTGTGCTTTATGGCAAAGAAACAAAGGTCCTTAAAGTTTGAAGTGTATCAAAGAGGGCTCATTATTTACGTATATCCAAGATGTTAAATTAAATAAACATGTCAATCCAAGTTTAGTTCACCCTGCCATCTTATTTCCTATATTTTATCGTTCAAATTTTTAACATAAACAGCTTTTAGTATCAATTATTGAAGCAGCTTTGACTCGTATTGCGGCTTTTATATTTTTAAGAAATCTTTTAACCTACCGTTGAACAGCGATGTTCAACTTTTTGTTGTGTTCCTGTGTGGGAATTAGACAACCAGTAAAACGATTACCATAATTATAGGCATTCCATTTTAGTCCTTAAAGCGTGTTTATAGTCTCAGGCAAATATGATCAAGTTTTATAAATGCAAAGAACATAAACAAAGGCGTTATGGTTATTGAGACCCAGATCTTGGCTTTAGCATAGGTGGCCTGTAAAATTGTCGATCTTTATTTTTCGATATATTCCATGGCTATCTTAAAAACTCTACCGATTTAAGTAAAACTAATTCCCGCTTCTTAAAATATCCCAAATGTTCGCTCGTTCGCTGCAAAATGGAATTTTAAAGGCACTCCATCAGACGAGTTACGGGCGCGTGCAATCACATCGCGTGCGCTTAAATCGCTTAAACCGCTCGATCGGCACGAAATGCGCCCGAGCACCATATTGTCGAATAATGCAAAAGAATTTTGGAATAGCTAAATATATTCCGAAGGTGTTAAGGAATTATAAAATTGAGGCAATACGTTTTCTTTTAAGTTTGAGAGTTGCTTAAATAAGGCTAATGTTAAATCCTGACTGGATTTTTCCACTTGACTTTTAAAGTACGCGTCTATTAATAGAACGTGTAAAAATATGTGCCATTTATTTATTAATCAACTTATATTAACAGACATGCTTAAGCTACAGGTTACATACAATTTTTATCAGTATAACCAAATATAAAAAAAACTTACAATATGGCCTAGGGGCCTTGTGTCACCACCACCACTGGGTAGATCACTCGCACACGGTGCTGCGGATAAATAAAATAAATAAATAAATAATTTTAGTACAAAATGAAAAGATGAGATATGATTTAAAACTGGCCGTAATAGATACTTTTTAATATTTAGCTGTAAAACTGTAGTGCACTCCTGATTAAGGAAGGCAAATTTTAAAATTGAAATTGCTTTGCTACTTTGATCCAATATTTAGATATAGCATGCGGATTACAGTTTGATATTGTAGCTGATCTAACAATACCGCTCAAGTCGATTTATTTTGTAAAAAACTCAAGCGTAATTGAACTATTGCATAAACGTAATAAATCTGCTTTGTCCTTTTAAATCCCTTTGCTTAACGATTTGATAAAAGAAATATTCTAATGACATTGCACCGTGTAACGATATTAAATTAATTGAATTCCGAAACGCTAGACGATCCGCGTTGTACTGAAAAACTTTTATTAAATCCTATGTTATTTTTGCCTTCAACGAGAATTTGTAGCGAAATTTTAACGCTTTTTATTTTTATAAATGGACAAGAGGCTAATGGAAGATAATGAAACGGTTCTTTTTATTATTTATTTAATATAATAAAGACTACAGTAGAATATTCCAATATTACTCGCCAAACTGTTACGTTTATCGACGAACGCTCAGTTTTACACTACTAACTTATCCTTATATCTAATCGCTTACTGATATTATGTTTAGCTAAACATAGATAGACATAGCGGCATTCACCTTTATAATCGTATCTATCGCACAGGTTATTTAACGCAAATAAGATGTGCCGTCTGGTTGCGGCTTACCCCCTTACTAATAAACGAGATGAGTCACGGTGGTGTAGCCGTGTAGCCAAACCATGCTTTGTCCTTATCTGTCATTTGTACGTGTTCGCCTCCCGACGACCGCAAGCGTCAGCTGTTTTTTTTTTTGCCCCTCTGCTATTTGAACAGCTACTACCCCGGGAATATGGCGTTTCCACTATGAAATGATTTCGCCAGTGTCAAGTATATATGAGTATAAATCAATATAGTAATAAAACACAATCCAATCTTCTTTAGGAAGATTGGGGGCAACGTTGTACGGTGATATGTAGGACAGAGGCCAATCAATATAGTCTTAACCTCTGTACCACTGCGAGTCCACTTGAAACGAGAAGTAAGATGCCAGGACACACGAAATAAGTCCAAGTCTTCTATCACTGTGCAACACAAAGGCATTAAAAGTACAAATCACTAACAAAAAAGAACTTTGAACACCTAAATACACAAAAATAAAAACTAAAACAAATTACACATCCGCCATCTTTTGACGTTGCAAAATGGCCCAGCTGTTTTTGTAATACCTACATATTGTCATTTTTATTCTATTGACACTGGCTAGTAATCGAGAAGCAAATCATTTAGTTTTGATATTAACAATGTTTTGCTTATTTTAGTCTCTGGTCTAAGTATGTCATATTTATTTAAAAAATTAGCCACTAAATATTTTGATGTTTTTGACCATAGTAGTTTTGTGCTCCCGGTTGTATTAATTTTCTCTGTGTAACACTTTTAGTACTCATTTTGCTGTTCTTGGTTAATTTGCAATCGTCTCCGTAACAGTATTCTAACCCTATTAAATAATGAAGTTTTTTGTCTGTTGGCAGAATATTACACGAAGGAAATAATTCTCGAAAAATCTTCAACTTTTTTGCTTATTAGATACAAAACGGCGTTGTAGCAGTAATCGCTAGGCAGATACGCCAAGTTTTTCCAACACACTATTTATAAATTAATATCACACCAATTTACAGTCACATCATATGTATACAGTTTAATTTAGTGATTGTGATCTGTGTGAGATTGATTAAATTTTTCAATTATTATTTTTTCGTTTCAGCCTGACTGTGCAGTCGATTACAAAGAGATGTATCCACATTTAAATCAAAATGCAATAAGGTGAAAATTATACTTACTTATCTTTGTAGTTGACTGTACTGGCGGCATCAGGAATCGTCACAGATGTAGCGAATGATACTTACCCATGTTTTTTTCTTGGAAAAGTTGGTATTTATCTTGCTTTCTCAATTAGCTTCAATACCGATCAATAAGCCATCTGAGAAAGCAAGATAAAGACGTACTTATTCAACAAAAAACTATGGGAAAGGATTATTTTACATTGATATTATCCGCCTGAATATCTATAAATAGACATGGGTAGCAGGAAATGTGTTTCACCTCTGTTGATGCGATAGAAAGAGGAACGAATCACGCGGCGATATGGAGGGCAGCCAACGAGGGGCATTATCGGCTCCGTACGCCGCTGGAATAATCGAGGGGTCCTAATGCAGGGCGTTCTAAATATTTTCTAAAGTAGAATTTGTATAAATCCTATAAATAGTTTGGACTTCGTAATTAGGGAATCACGGTGTAATATCTAGCACATTTCTACTTTATTATATAATATATTCGATTTCTATATAATTTACAAATTATAGATATTTTCAGCCAAGAGAGTCAAAGGTGTAACACTACGTAGCATTTTAGACAAGTATCATTAAAACCCAAGTAAGTCTTAAGTAAGTAACAAGTGAGTGGTGATAGACCTTGTGCAGGGCTCGTCCGGATCGCTTCCACCATCTTATCCATTAACCCACCGCCAAGCAGCAGTGTTCGCATAACTGTGTTCCGGTGAGGGGATAAGACAACCGGCGAAAACTAGCATAGAGGCATTTCATCTTAGTCCTCAGGGTTGGCAACGCATTTGAAGTCTTAGGATTACAGTTTTGAGATTAGATCCCACTTACTATCAGGTGGCTTGAGTGATCGCGTGTCATTGCCATAAAAAAATAGCAATAATTTGCGATACCAAAACTAGAGACTCAATAATGTAACAATGTATTGAATCACACAATAATTCCAAAATATCTTGACGTATTTTAAATAAGTCAATACTTTCTAAGACTCACAATTTTGACTCTTCATACTGAAAAAAAAAACTCTAGACAAAGGTATTTTATCACAAAAGTTTGCGCAGTGTATCAAATTCATGCAACAAGTACTACTTTATTTTATGTGCAAAACATACAGACTGCTGTTCAAGTGACTTAATTCCGTTTAAGTTTCGCATCTAAGTTTAAATGTAACCACTTCTGATCAGTTGAATAGACGCAACTTAATTCAACTTGACCAATACACGTAAAACGTTGCAATAAACTCGAAAAATAACTGAAGTTTTGTTAAATTTTCCTTCCTAAATGTCTTTGAACTCCAAAATCAGAATTCATTCAGGTACTCTATATCCCGTTTAACTGAAAAAAATTACAATCTCACGTAATTGTTGACAATTAGTAAAATACTCGTACAGACTAACTCTTGTTTCTTTACAACTCCATAAATATAAAACCTGCTTGTATGTAGCAATTAAAATGGCGTCCGTGTTTGATACCTGTCATTCCGGCGACACGAGCATGAGCCACGGCCCTCACGCGCCAGTTCGCGTTTATTGAGCAATTTGCTCACATGTTTTAGGCGGTAGTGATGGCAGACTCTGAAAAAATATGTATGACGAGGGTATGAATAATAATCTAATTCAACTAACTACGGGAAGCATCATGATCGTATATTGTAAAAACTGATTGTTATTTTATCAGAAATACGATCAAAACAACATAACACTCCTTTTATCTTGATATTTTAAGTCAATTACTTCTACTACCTGAGTTTAGAATATAATCGTGGCCACATTAATAGTAAACAAAGATGTTAGTTAGTTACTTTTTAACCTAACTTACATTATGATTTAAGAAATTATGCATTTGGTTTTTAAACGACTTCATTATGCTTTAAAATATAATTATAATCGTCTCTATAATATTGAGTTTAAAATTATGAAATGTGTGTTCTGTAAAGTGAAAAGGGTCTTAGATTTCTCTCGCTGCGCTGAACAAAATTGATTCATTAATTAAAGATGACTTAATTGAGGTTATCCGTAATTATCCTGTAGAAATATAGACAATATACACACACAGTTTAATAGTGAAAGTAAATTTCTGGAAGGAGATGGCGGCTAAATGAAATAAAACACGTAATTATAAGTATTCGTTATAATTAGTGCTTAGTTTAGCTTATTATATTTATTATCTTGATGTTTTAGTAGTATATCGCACGATATTTAGAGCTAATTATGTACAGTCACCCAATAAAATAGATGAGCATACTTAGAACCTTTTCATTGTGACTGCTATTGTTATTGTCATACTTGTCATTTCATTTTCATTATGAAAATTATTATGACAGTGCACTAAAGTGCTTAACATTTCCGTTGGGGCTAATCACGCACGTCTACTTCGATGGCTGCGTAAAATCAACTGACCGCTCCAACGCAAAGACAGGGGATCGCGCCCCGCAGCATTGTGCGTCGCAATCTTAAGAACAAAGCTGTAGACTCGTTTGGTTTACGGCAGCACGCATCTCGACTAAGCCCCCTAAACAAATGAAGTTGGTATTTGCGACAGCTGAACGTCCCCGCTCTACACGCGTCATGTTTCTATGTTCCGGCATAAAGCCGTAACGGGCGATTCGCTCCATATTTTATTGGTTAATAAACGAAATTGCGCGTTTTACGAATCGCACAGGGTTATTGTTGCAAACATAAATAAAATTGATATCATCCTCGGATATTTTACGTGGATTTAAAAAATGTATCTTTGGAAATTTAATATTGAATGGTAGCTTTAAAACCATACCAAATGTTTATTATGTGAGGACTTTTACTATCAGCATACGAGCCAAAAATGTTCAGACCACCAAGCTGCAGTGTTCGCATGAGTTTACTAGCAGAGACATTTCATCTTTGTTCTCAGGGTTGACAACGCATTCGCTGTTCTTGGAATCCATCTAAAATTCAAAAATCTGTGTTTCAAATTCCATTTACTATCAGGTAGCATGTGGACTAGATTGCCTTCTACGTGCTATTACAATTTTGAGAAAAAACGCTTTGCATAATTTTGAATGCGATGCCATGAGCGTTGGCGGTGCGTTGCGTCGTTGCAACGTTGTGATTTGAACAAAGAGCGACGCAAGAATTCGCAACGCATCTTTCTATTTTATACATAAAATAAACAAAGATAAAAAAGATAAAAGAAATTTATTCAGTAATTAGGCTGCACGGGCATTTGACGTGTACGTCAAGAATCTACCAGCGCTTCCCAAGAGGAGACCACTGCCGAAAAGAAACGCCGCAAGAAACTCAGCAGTCAGTAATTTTTTAAACATATACACTTAGTCTAGCATTACATAAAGCTACAAATATTAAATTAAATACAATATCAAATAACATGCGTAGTTCGGAGAGATAGAGTGAGAAAAAGAAAAAGGGAAAAATAGAATTAACTACTTATGTGTATATGAGATGGTGCAAGATGACCACATAAAAGTTTCGATATGTTTTCCTGCATCAACGGTGTCCCCCAGACAAGAAGCAGCGGTGACTATGCAACGCACAGGTAACGCTAATATAAGATCACTCTTATACTGGAAAAATGATTAAAAGCCTAAACGGACTAACATGTTTTGAACTCATTAGGAGTTCGTCATTAGTATGAGTGCGTTAATTGTAGGTTATCATCATCTTGCTGCCCTTGTCCCGCGCTGGGTGGGGTCGGTACAACATGTTTCGTCGCCTCTGGGGACTGTTCATCATCTTGTCAGCCGAAAGACGTCCACTGCTGGACATAGGCCTCCCCCAAGGCTTTCCACTCAGACCGGTCACAAGCTTTTTGCATCCACCGCGGCCCAGCGATCCTGACGAGGTCATCACTCCATCTTGTTGGAGGCCTACCTACAGCTCTTCTTCCGGTCCGCGGACGCCACTCCAGAACCTTCTGACCCCAACGGCCATCAGTCCTGCGAGCAATGTGCCCCGCCCACTGCCACTTCAGTGATGAGCACGTTAGTTCAAATATTATTTTTTGTGTTAAATTGTGTATACAACCCATCGATTATAATGAACTTGCAACTCGGGCTCACTGCATTCGTAATCAAAAGAGAATTGGTTCGCAAACTACAATATGATGGGTATTATTACAATGTAAAGGGCTCTTTCTCGGGAGGATCCTCGGAACAACTCCTGGAATTGGATAACGATGCTTTCCTTGTTCGTATCGTAATAACAATAACCTGCACCGGTAACTTGAACTTTGATGTAATTTTGTAGGAGATAGGAATGTCAATAAGTTTGCAAGGTTTATGCAGAGTGATGTACCTACACCATAGCAGAGATTTAAGTATTAAAAAAAATAGACATTAGTATTTATTGTTGTTTTTTAATTTTAAATGTTCCAAATAATGGGTGTCGTTGAGCTTTAATTACCAACGCGACAGAACTGACGAAAGTCTTGCCAATTCTAGAGATAAATAAAAATATGCGCACGCTATTTTAGTGTAAATTAGATTTATATTTGACAAAACGAACTTGAACGAGACGGGTTGAGACATGTCGCCTCAAAGTCACACGTACGCAGGAGCGCTCGGTTCACGGTTTAAACCTGTTCCACACACAATGTTTAATACAAAATTGCAAGATTAAATCCAAATTACACGCGAGTTTATAAATAAAAATGAATTATCAATTTATTAATAACATATTACACAAAAAATAAAATATATTGAACTAAGACTCAACATTGAAATATAAAATGAACTAACCTACATAATAATAACAGCGGGGAGAGGTGGTCCTAGCCGGATAGGAAAAACATTGCACCATAACACCGCCAATTCTTCTCTCTGCGACCAAGGTGGGGCTGAGTTGGACGTAGATTAGCAAAAACGTTCCAACCCACAACTTGGCCAAAAATGAGTTATTTACACCAACGAGATCAGCTAGCATGATATTTTCACATAGCAAAAGCATTTCAAGCTACCTTGCGTGTGTGAGTAGATATGACCATAGTGGTCCAACCCACACGTATGGCAGGTGTGAATAAAAAAAACACTGTAACGTTCTAACCTGCCTGAAACGTTATTGCTATATTGTATATTTGATGCTTGTTTACATTTTACTACCACGAAAATGATCTAAGTAGCCTAAAACATTCCAAGTGACTTGGAACATTTTTGTAATATATATATAATGATTAGAAGTAATTCACAAAAATGATCCACGTTACCTGGAACGTTCTTCAGAAATCAATTTAGAAATGTGTCTTTTCACAAAAACGTTCCAGGTGACTTGGAACGTTTTTGAGAAATACGTATAATGATTAAAAGTAATTCACAAAAACGATCCACGTAACCTGGAACGTTCTTGAGAAATCGATTTAGAAACGTGTCCCTGCACACTTAATTCACAAAAAGGATCCAGGTGACTTGGAACGTTTTTGAGAAATACGTATAATGATTAAATAATTCACAAAAATGATCCACGTAACCTGGAACGTTCTTGAGAAATCGATTTAGAAATGTGTCCCTGCACACTTAATTCACAAAAAGGATCCAGGTGACTTGGAACGTTTTTGAGAAATACGTATAATGATTAAATAATTCACAAAAATGATCCACGTAACCTGGAACGTTCTTGAGAAATCGATTTAGAAATGTGTCCCTGCACACTTAATTCATAAAAAGGATCCAGGTGACTTGGAACGTTTTTGAAAAATACGTATAGTGATTAAAAGTAATTCCTAAAAATGATCCACGTAACCCGGAACGTTCTTGAGAAATCGATTTAGAAATGGGTCCTTTTAGGTGTGATTCACAAAAAACGTTCTAAGTAACCTGGTAAACTATCGCAAAATCAATTTAAAAAGGTCCGTCTAAGCATAAAAGTGAATAAAACTGTAGGTTAATTTTTAATGTCTATGCACTCCTAGTATTTCACGTTGTAATTTTTGTTTTAATTTCTTTAATGAATTACATCGCCGCTCCCGGCGAATACTAAGATAATTGCTATTATCACAGTTTTAGTGTTATGTTATATTTGAAATCTATGGGTGCCAATGCATCGAGTACATTTTTCTTGAAATTTTCGTACGGTTATTTACGAAATTAGAAAATAATGCAATTTTATTCAATGATTTTGCTCATGCCTAAAATGACCAGAACATACTTGTATGGTGATATTAACAAAAATATTTATCGGCCCTCAGTTTGACAAACGCTCGTACCATAATCTTCGCGTGAAAATAATTCTACGCCATAAAGATAACCGCAGTTATAATTTTTTTCACGTCAAAAAACTGGCCCGGCTAATCGGATAACGCCGTTTAGTAAAACTTCTCTATTGGTGCTAAACAGTAAAACGTATTGTCATCCCCTTATTTGAAAACCTTTTTCATTAACACTCTGAGAATTTTACATCAAACTGTTTATACAGCACTAGAAAAGATTAAATGTGATGAAAGCTTAATCGACAAACGAGGACACCATGACAATAGACCACGTAGAATGTCTATTAAGACGGAAGAGTATATCATAAGGCACATTCAATTGTTTCCTTATGTCGAAGCTCATTACGTGAGACAAAATTCCACGAAAAAGTACCTCTCAGAACTGCTGAATATATCGAAAATGTATCGTCTTTATAAAGCCTGGTTTGCACATGAAAACTTTGACTGTATTATGGCTACAAAACGCCAATACGAAACAATTTATAACACCAGGTTCAACTTTTCATTTTACAAACCTAAAAAAGACCAGTGTTCTAAATGTTCTCGATACCGACAGGCTGACCCTACGATGAGTCAGGGAAGAAACCCTCCAAGAAATGATAAACATCATAAAAACAAAGAAAGAGTAAGGCAAATTAAAAGAGACGAAAAGGAATCAGTCGACCCTTCAGAAACCACGGTGGCAATCCTCGATTTAGAAAAGGTTTTGAACATCCCACAGTCTGAAGTCGGAGCATTTCACTATAAAAGAAAGTTTCCTATTTACAATTTTACAGTGCTACTACTGCTATGCTACTCGGAGTAAGGGTATTGTTATGTTTGGCATGCTCAAATTGCAAAACGAGGGGCTAATGAAATTGGCAGTTGCCTTTGGCAATTTTTACTTAATGAAAACCAAAGAGGCGTTCTAAACAGACATTTTTACTCAGACGGGTGCTGTGGTCAAAATAAAAACCGATTTATATTTGCGTTGTACATCTTTGCGGCACAGAAGCTTCAATTAAATATCACTTATAGATTTTTTGAGACTGGCCATGGCCAGAGCGAAGGGGATTCGATGCATTCCAACGTCGAGCGTGAATTAAAGAATAGAGTAGTATACACTCCCGACCAGATATACGCTATCATTATGAACGCGAAAGTAAATGGCGAAAAATATAATAACACAGAAATGACGCAAAATGAGTTTTATAATATAAAGGAAAGTGTCTCCTATTTACAACCATAAATTTTAAAACACAAATATGACTTCGATGCTGAATATTCCCAACCAGCTACAGATGCTGTCCAAAGATTAAGAAATAAGCGGGGCACTAGACAGGCAGCATCTCATTTAACCAACCCAAGTCCTGCAGCGGAAACTGAACTGCAAGTACTTTACACGGAGCCATTGCCAATAAGTAAGGCTTTATATGACCACCTTATAAACCTCTGTAAGGCTGGAGATATTCCAAGCTACTATCGTGCTTTTTACGAGTCGCTGACTTATGGAAATATCTACTCTGGAACCAATGATGATAATGAGGAAGATTAGGCTTATGACGGTGTAGAGTATTATTTTGTTTTTTGAGCTATAGGTGATCTAAAGACTGATTTTATGTGATCGCGACGCTGTTTTAATTATTATTAAGTGTAAGATGAAAATCATAAGCCTGATTTTCATTAAAATTAAATAAATAAACACCAATAGCTGCTCTAGAGTCAATGATGACGAGGAGGAAGGTGATGATGAAGATTAATTAATAACCTGGTTTTACCTATTAAATATAACTGATTTGTTAGAATTTGAGTCTGAAACAAGATGCGTCGAGTATATTAAGAAGTTACTGTTGATTTTTTACTTTCGAAATTATATCATTAACAAGGCTTTTGTTATTTTTTTAAATATTTTATCATTGAGATTTTCGTTTATTAATAGAAACAAGCGTTGTTTTTCTATTATGTGATGATTTTTGATCCCTTTTGAATATTTTTTCTAGAGACGTTCTAATTATTTGATGTTCAGTGATTTGTTTAATAAACTCAAAGTTGAATATCAATTCGCTGTTTTATTTAAAAAAAACTTAAAAGCCTTTGGCAAAAACCACTTTCCTATAAGTTACGAGAATAAAAGTATATCATGTATTAATTTCAGCACCGGTCACCCTAAAAACCGGTAGAATAAAATGTTACGACGATGTTACAATACTTGTGTTTAGTCTGGAAAAACAACGAATAAAATGATAATCGACTTAATACATCACAGCCGGTAGTTAATATTGACTAACATTTTATTTTTTAAATATTTTTGGTTTGGTAAAATGTTACGACCATGTCACTAAATCATTTGGAACGCAAAAAAATTAGCTTTGTATAAAGGTAACTACCACTAAATTTAGATAGATATTTGTGTAGAAGATTTTTTATTTTGTTCTGTAGAAGATTTTTGATTTTTTTATGTGGAAGAATTTGGTTTTTTTTTTTATGTTGATTATATTTACCTATTATATTTGTGATAATAATATTAAAGTCTGACTGATTAATTATTATTTTATTCATCTACAATCCCGAAATGAAAACAAAACAAAGGATAGAAAACAAAGTCGCTATCCATTTCTGTTGGTTTCTCTGCATATTTCTTCTAAACTACCTACGCTAATGATTTAAAACTGCTTTTGCTTATAGTAAGAGTGGTAAACGAGGATTATTTTCGTATATCATTTTTAGAAATTGCATCGATGCAAAGCCGAAGCGGGTCAATAGTTTCTTCTACTTAATAATTTGGAACGTTTTTGAGAAAGAGATCCAAGAACCGCGTTAAAGAAATCTTAATTAATTTAAAACGTTCCAAGGCCTTTTTTCCCTATTATTGAGTAATAAAATACACTTAAGTAGATAACAATGTCCGTAAAAAAAAGAAAAAAATATATTGTTTGTGATTATCATCAACTCAAAATAATATAATAATCCATCATTGAGCATTACTCTGTTTAACTTAAAACAAGGATATCTCAAAACTAAGGTGGTGTGGGTTGGAACGTTTTTGCTAATCTACGTCCAGTTTATGAATAGGGGGTTAGTCTGTTTTCCCTTTAGCTTGACCGTAGGACATAGGTTGTTAGAGCTCCCCCTGCCTGGTCGGAGAGTTTTTGGACCTTAAAACTTAATTGCCGATTTTCTTATAGAATATCTATTCAAAGTTAATGTTTTACGTAATTTCATTTCATATTCAATTCATTTCGTAGAACGTTTATTTCGAGTATGGTCAAATCAGCGATTAACTAACTGTAAAATTATTATTTACTATATAGATCGATAATTTTATAAAACATCATATCATAATTTTTATGTCATTTTTTTTTTCATTCTTGTTACTGTCAAAAATCAGGTCAATATGTGTTATTCAAAATGGCAGCGATTTTTAGTTAACGCTCAAATTTTGAGAATAATATCTTGCAAGACTGCCATTTACATTTTGCTCAGATAATAAATTATGTTTTTTTTTAGATTTCTAATATTTTTGGGTCTACTTTTACCTCTTTCTGGTAACTTAAAAACTGTACGAAATAGCCGACGGAGCTCTGCTGCGCGGATGTCCTATTCCGCGTGGTTCTGGCACTTCGCGCCTTGACGCAACTCAATTTGTTCATTAGGTATTTATACACTTGGGCGAAATTACCGTTATGTATTTAAAAATTATGGCTACTTCCCATTTGTGCTACGGAACGTGACGTCATAGAAATGTTGTGTGTAGAACTATTGTAGCAAAACATGTGCTATTTGTTCTACAGAACTAGAGGCACTTGAAGTTTCCAATCAGTTCTATGGAACTATGACGTTATAGAACTGTTGTGATATGTTTTTAACAGTAGTTCTATGGTAGAACTATTGTAACAAAAATTGTGATATTTGTTCCACTCGAACAAATACTATATTTTTTACTATAATAGTTCTACCACTATAAAGTTAACAGTTGTATAAATTAGAAAATTAGGTATGTCAAATTAATTTGCACGACCCCCAGATTTGTCTTAAATATAGTATGAGCTATAAAATAAAACCTTCTTGTAACAATACATCGAAGAAATAAATATCGATATTAGATCACTCTATTACTTAAATATTTGATAAAATGTATGTTATAGCAATTAATAATCCTTCAATAATTGTTCTAAAAATAACCACATTCCTTGAAAATAAAATATGCTTCTCGAACTTTCTTTAAATCGTTTTCTATGAACTGAAATTCGATAAAATCTTTTGTCTATTAAATAGGGAGATACCTACTATGCCACATATGATTTAAAATCTTACTCAAAAATGCTTTTCTATCATCTACACTACGCTTAAGTTTTCAACTTGGAATCGTAACGCTTGCAAGAACAATTTAACATGAATATGGAAACTGGTGTCTATTAAATTGTGCGCTCGCATAAAACGTGATCTTATAACTCATATTCTGAAGAATTCATTTTGATAATAATTAGGGTAAATCACCAATAACTGGCCACTTTTCAATAACTGGCCACCTCACACTAAAAAATAACTTTATTTACCTAGAATAGAATGCATTTTAGTATAAGGTGTTAATTACTGGCCACCGTTCAATAACTGGCCACGTTATACTGAATTGAATTCTGTTTGTAGGTAACAGAGTTAATTTTTAGTATGAGGTGGCCAGTTATGGGAGGGTGGCCAGTTATTGGAGATTTACCCTAGCTCCTCTATTCTAGGCGGTATTGTTTATAACTCGGACGCCATTACTGTCAAGTAAATTAGAGGCATTAAAACGTTGACAATACGATAATAGGTCACACGCAATTTGGTTTTTACCGTGTTGAATAGAGGCCCTGGTCTATAAATACCATCATGTCAGCCGAAAGACGTCCACTGCTGGACATAGGCCTCCCCCAAGGCTTTCCACTCAGACCGCTCTTGTGCTTTTCGCATCCACCGCGGTCCCGTGATCTTGACGAGGTCGTCACTCCATCTTGTTGGAGGCCTACCTACAGCTCGTCTTCCGGTCCGCGGACGCCACTCCGAAACCTTCTGACCCCATCGGCCATCAGTCCTACGAGCAATGTGCCCCGCCACTTCAGTTTAACTATTCTTCGGGCTATGTCGGTAACCTTAGTTCTACTGCGGATATCATCATTTCTGATTATATCACGCAGAGAAACCCCGAGCATAGCCCTCTCCATAGCCCTCTGAGTGACTGTCTCAGATCCGTAAGTCATCACTGGCAACACACACTGGTCAAAAACTTTTGACTTCAAATACTGCGGTAATTTGGACGGTAAAATTCTATAAATACCATTAATATCGTTTGTCAGAATTACCATTTGTCCTAAACAGGTTTTCGGCTGACTGCAGTTCAGGACAAAATAATTTGAATAGGTTTAGGGCGAGGTCAAGTTAGTTGTGTATTAAAACGACATTAAAAAACATAATTCAGGTTATTTAGGTGGACATGGCTTCAGGACAACAATTTTATGACAAACATGCTTAAAACGATTAAAAGTATCGAGAAACAAATAAAGTATGGACTACTTTGTTAATCATAGTGAGGTTAAGAAACTAAACTTAATAAGTAACACTTCTCAATATCTTCAATTGTATATTATGAATATTATATATATTATAAGACGACGCGCTGGCCTAGTTGGTAGTGACCCTGCCTACAAAGCTAGCGGTCCTGGGTTCAAATCCCGGTAACGGCAGATATTTGTGTGATGAGCGCGAATATTTGTTCCTGAGTCATGGATGTGTTTAAGTATACATTTCTCTATATAAGTATTTATATGGTTGTCTAGTACCCATAGTACAAGCCTAGAGCTTAGTTTGGGACTAGGTCAATTGGTGCAACATTGTCCCCCTGATACTTAAAAAAATATATATATTAACATGTTTATCAATACTGACATCTCTTCTCTGCTTCTCTATGTTGACCTCTGGAATCGTAACTGCTGCTTTAAATCATAGGTTTATCACGCTGGCTGATAATTTCTAACCTGAAACAGTAACACATACATAAACTATCTCGTTCAGAAATGCACCAGCAATCTAAAGTCGTATTCCCTCCCACGGGTAGTAACTGGTCTTATTGTATCAATGAGTTAGTACCATCTGTCTCTCTCCAACCGCTGATCCGTCCCCTAACTCGCCTCAGCTACTAACTGGCCAGTAACTCGTCCCCGAGGACCGCCAGTTGCTTGTTACTAACTCCTTGTTAGCCGTAGGATGATGCGGTGAAGCGCGAATCTAATCTAAGCAAGAAAATAGACAGTGAAAAGCTTTTATCAGCCTGCTCCTAAAACAGGTAACTTCTACAATTTGTGACATTTTGTTTACCTACTAGGTTCTGCCCGCGAGTTCGTCCGCATAGATTTTGATAATCGTTTTTCCGTCGGGAACTTTTAAATTTTCAGGGATATTCTGAGAAATGAATACCAATTATTTATCGAAGTCACTAGTGAGTCTAACTTGACTTGCCAAGAAATGCGCATAAATTAAACGTGATCGTGCGTGACTACCATCAATAGTGTGATCAGCACACGTGGCAGACGTTATTAATAGCGAAAATTACACCCTAAGAAACATCAAGGCCCTCGTCTGCCACCATGGTAGCGCTGCGTGTATCAAAACGAAAAAAAAAAGTGTACTATATTATTTGCACATGTCTGCCTCTGGGGCTGATGATCATAGTCATCCTGTAAACACAAAAAGTCGAAGAGGCAGACATCCAGGACTCTGACTGTTCTAGTATTCGAATTTTAAGTTTTTTTTTATAATTTTAAAAACGCAAATGAAGTACACCCTTGGTAGACTTGAATTGTTCGATTAAAAACAATGAGAAGGGCCACGGGAAAATAGTCTGTTAGCATGTTGCCTCTGCGTTGTCTAACAGTGCTTCAAAAATGTAATATCAAAAGTTGTGCTATATTATGCGCACATGTCTGCCTCTTTAGACTGATGTTTGAGTTTCTTATGAAAACCAAGAAAATCGATAAGGCAGACGTTCAGGGCTCTGATATTCCAAAGGCAGACAATATGATTATTATTTTTCCACCTGACTGGCGCCAAGCGACAAGTACAAAACTCTACTGAATATTATTGAAAATAATTAATATTATCCAACTCTTTGATTCTGTCTTCCTCTTCGATTTTCTTTCTTTCCAAGATGATCGTGATCATGAACCCCAGAGGCAGACATGTGCAAATGATTTAATACCCCCATTAAAACATTAAAACATTTCTTAAGCAGTCTCACTGTAATGCGAAAACGATGACCTTCATTGACTGGAGCAAATCAACTGGTACTGATCTAAACTGCAATCCAGCTCAATGTGAAACATGTGCAAATCATATAACGAAAAGCTCGCCATCTCCCTAACTACAACTTTGGAATGCTCTAGACGCAGCTTTGCCAAGTTTCTATGTAATGAAATAAGTAAAGTTAGTACTCGTATGGAATCCGGATCCAAGGAAGTGAAATATTTAGCCTTTAAAAATATATTAGCTTGAAGTTATTTTATCAGGTCCTGGCAGAATATCAGTGATGGAGTGACGACCTCGTCAGGATCGCGGGACCGCGGTGGATGCGAAAAGCACAAGACCGGTCTGAGTGGAGAGCCTTGGGGGAGGCCTATGTCCAGCAGTGGACGTCTTACGGCTGACATGATGATGATGATGATGAGAATATCAGTGTTGCGAAGTTATTCATAAAATGTTGCTGAGCCAGCAGCTTTTTCACCGTCGTTTTTTTATGTTTTATATTATACGTATATATCTGTTGTCACTGAATTTTCGTTTAAATCACACTTTCATTATGCCTTTTTTTCTTTTGCCGATTTAATCCTAGAGATTACTATAGCAAATGATAACCCAGAACTCGAAAGGCTGACCAAGAAATTTGCGATGGAGAGCCAAATATAAAAGGCACCAATTTAATCACCAAAATCATAAAACAAAAGCAATGCTAATGACAAAGAAACTCAAACATACATTTAATTCTAATAAAGATCCTAAAGTCCAGCTGCTAGGGCAGGAAATAAAGTAAGAAATAGATGACATCATCGACTTCCCTCCACACGTTGGCGAAAGTACCAAAAGTAAAAATAAAAAAAGCTATCTTACCGCTGAATAGCAATCTCTTCCAGGTAACCTTGGATATAAAAATACGCTTAGGACAAATACGAATGGTAGGCAAAGCAATCTCATTAGATTTGAAATATAATATTGTATTCATTTACAAGAAGCGCTCACGAAATCCTAACAGATGCCAGAGAAAGAGATAGCGATAGACAGATTTAATACTCTAGTTTTTCTACATATTTTTTCATTAATAAGTAAATATCTTAACATAAATGCGCCGATCAGCATCCGCGCAACAACTACATACCGAGTGAAATTTTTCCATCGGAAAAGACTAGAACGAGTTTTAAAAAAAAACGATAAAAAAAAAAGATAAAAGATGTTTATTCAGTAAGCAGGCCGCACGGGCACTTTTACACGTCAAAAATCTACCAGCGCTTCGCAAGATACCACTACTGAGAAGAAATGCCGCAAGAAACTCAACAGTCAGTCGTTTTTTAAATACTACTTATGATATTATACAATTATAAAGCTTAACCTAGCATTATATAAAACAATGAATCTAACATAAAATAAGAAATAAAAAATATTTTGTGTAACGATTTATTTTGTGTAGCGTTGAAATTACAATCAGTTATCTAGAAGGTGGTTTCAAAATGACAAAAATATCGTGCCTAAGATGTAATTTTGTACAAAATAGTAATCACGAATACCTTTAAAACCTTATTTTCAATATCACCACAAAGTTATTTAAATTCTAAATAGCTAAGTGTAACTGTAAGATTGATATAATATAATTTAAATTTGAAAATACCTACTATTGCATGTCAATATAATATTATTATGACATGTTTCATCTACTCTATAAAATTTAACACCTGTTTACTACTTGTAACACTTGTAATGGATAAAATAAAAGACGTACAGCTGTTACATAATCCCGCGCCTCGTCGAAAAAAGTTCTAACTCTGGAGAACATACTATGTTACCGAGACGTTATAAATTGACTACACTCCTCCTATTTCATGTGTGTTTGTTATATCGATTTTGTTTGCGATGAAACTGATATTAGTTCATGTAACTGGTACATACGAGTGTGTTTTTATGAAACGAGGCAAAAGCAAGTTTCATAATAAGATCACACGAGTGTTTCAAGGCTTAGTTATGTACAGTTGCATACATTAATTTTTGTACACACATATTATTAGTACTCTAAGTTGGTATATGAAGCCGACGACTTGACGAAAAAAAAGGCGGCAAAACGAACTTGTGCTGTGTCAGTGTCACGAAAATGGATGGTGTTTTTAAATCTTAGACAAACTAATAAAGTCACTATTTTCATGTCGCTTGAAATCAAATGTTGTAAGATATTGTACTAAAAATATACCAAGTTGACGTTTCAATTGATACTAGAATTGGGCCTATTTAAGTTGTATCAATTATTCTATTTGTTGTTGTTGGTCGCGGGAAACCGCTGGATGACAGCAGCAGCGGACCGATCGTTGTGGAAATCCTTGGGGAAGGCCTTTGTGCAGCAGTGGACGTCTTGCGGCTGATAATGATGATGATGATGAAGTTGTATCAGTTTTCGAAGATGTTCTAAATTTGAAACTCATTACTTTATAATACTCGATAATGTAATTACAAAATTACGTTACAGCTTTCATTATTGTCATCTACTACCACAGGTAATGCTGGTCATTTCCAACGGATTTTGAACGCATAATAAAGGACTTATGATATGTGTGTAGATAAGGATATTTAACCATTAGCCGCATCTCCTCGCATAGCTCGCGGTAACCTCACCTGTAATGACATCTGTTAGCATTCAACCGTATAAATGCACCTCAGTGCATCGGATTTGCTTTCGATCCCCAACCTCCCCTTGGGCAGTAGTGAGCTACCAAACTAATCTAATTATATGTCGATTAGCCGAACTTAAACCTTATTGCACTGGTGTCAAACGTTATAGTGAGTGTATTGATAAGTTGGTAAGATTATATTGGAGAGCAATTAGTAATGGTACCTATAGGGGAGAAAGGCTGTAAGGTATTAAATATAAGCATCATGAAAATATTGTATAATTATTGTGAAATGGAACGTCATTTTACTGCTAGGTAGATTCATTTTAATGATAACAATACAAGTACATTAACATATTCAAAATCAAACGAAAGAACCTACAAACTTACAACTACACTAATATTTATAACAAACCGCTACAAGTAGGCATTAAAGATAAAAAAAAAGATGTTTATTCAGTAAGTAGGCCGCAAAGGCACTTTTACACGTCAAAAATCTACCAGCGCTTTGCAAGAGACCACAGCTGAGAAGAAACGCCGCAAGAAACTCAAAATGCTAGCGGCGTTGCCACGTTGAATGGCAATGCTTAACCTTAGTGCCAAATACAAGCCAGCATTTTGATCGACACAACTCATGAAAATTAACATTACATTTTGTTTTCTGAGACAGTGTTGATGATTCTAATTATGTAAGATGAACAAAACTCAAAATTTATGAAATAAAACATGAAATTAATGATTTTTCGTGATATGGACATAAGGGAAAATTACAAAACTTCAGATTAAAGGGATATCTCCGAAACTAGTAAAACCTAGTACTGCGATGCATGGAATTTTTAAATTGCATTTCTCAACAAAATATAAAAAACCGTACAAGAAATCACCAAAAGTGAAATCAATTAAAATCGTCCAAGAAATACGGACGACACAAGCATTTGAAACTGCTAATTAAACAGCGATCAGACAAAAAGATCCGATACGTTGTGTGACGTCATGTAACACGTCGGCCAAATAAACTCCATGTTAAATTATCATTCTGTTGCTATAAAGAGATAGAAACAAATCTTTGTAGACTTATATCTTGCTAGCTAGCTACTCAAAAAATGATTTTTCTAATCTGTTTGTTACATGAATCAGCTGTGAAAATTCAAGAATATTCCCTATTCGTGAATTGCTTTGACCGATTTATATTTCTCTGCCAATTCGCGGTGATTATTGTAATAAATCGCACGTTTCCCGGCGCAGGAGTTTAATTAGTTCGCGCGTGCCGCTGTTGTTCCACTAGCGAGTTAATTACTCTTGTGATATTGTACTTCGAAAGTTAAATAGAACCTGCCAGGCGAATCCCTTGTGATTAACCATTTTAAATGGAATAAATGAGGACGGGAACATGGCGATGGTTTGAATCATGGTGAAGGGGAGTGAATACTAATTGTGGATCAATCATGATGTCTACCCAGAGACGTCTTCTGCTGCACTGAACATTGGCAAGAATTCAAAGTTGTTTTAAAAAAAATTGTGCTGCACATTCATTAAAACATATTTTATATCTTTCTAAGGACGTTGAATTGATCAAAGATTTAAAAAAGGGCGGCTAGGTGCTGGTTTGTACATAATTTGCAGAATGATTCGGTGGCCTGTAGTTGTTAATATCTTGTATTGTGTAAACGTTATAAAAAACCTACATTATATGTGGCTATGTGTTGTTGGTTAAATAATATGTAAATGTATGTACCTAATTGACACATTTTCCTGCTAAAGCTACGCTTGAATATATATTTTATTTTATTTTATGTGAGATTCATTGTTTTGTATAATGCTAGGTTAAGCTTTATAATTGTATATAGGTAATATTATAAGAAGTATTTAAAAAAACGACTGACTGGTGAGTTTCTTGCGGTGTATTTTCTCAGCAGTTGTCTCTTGCGAAGCGCTGCTGGTTGATTTTTGACGTGTAAAAGTGCCCGTGCACTTGCGTACTTACTGAATAAACATCTTTTATCTTTTTATCTTTTTATAATGCGGGTGGCTTTCCCACGGGTGGTAGATTATTGACGAGTAAAAGTGCCCGAGCGGCCTACTTACAGAATAAAGTCTTTTATTCTTTATCTACCTCGTAAGGCCCACCATACAACGAAATGAATCAATGGAATATGAATCTATTGTGAATGAAATAAATTCGATTTTCTAATTTGATCATTAGCTATAGAAACAAAAGAAAATCCACCTTACTTTCTTTGCACTATACCTTTATTTGAATGGCCGGACGAAGGCCTTTTAAAAGGACTTTGGGCCTTAGGAGGTTAAAAAAATGCATTGCTGTATTCCTTACAAATTGTAAAGAAATTTTCAAAGATCAAGATATCAATTTAAATGTCAAAAGGGTTACGTAGCATGTTTCTATCTTTGCTATAGCGACTATTGGAATAAACACTCAGTGAACGTTTCAAAATCTCTTCTTATTACCGATTCATGAGAAATCGACCCGTGATAGACAGCGGAGGCTTTGTGAAGGGAACCCTAAATACCATCAGAAGACACTTTTGATATATTTAGTCATTCCAGACCGATGTCGTGACCTCCATATTTTAGATCTCGTGATATTAAATCGGTTTCAATCGGCCATATCAGTTAACGACGCCCTTTATGTGTGTATCGCTGGCCGGAGGGCGGCATAAAAATATTTTGCCGACGAGTGCGTAAAAACATGAGCGCAAAGAAGAGGGAGCACCGAGTGGACATGTCGGACGACGCGGTGGCCTAGTTGGTAGTGACCCTGCTTACGAAGCTATGCCGGGTCCAAATCCCGTTGTGTAAATTGATTATATTAAATAACTTTCGTATGGTAACCAGTTGGACGTACTGCGAAGTTTCTTTAAAGATTATTTGTTCAATGTTGATCGTGTCGCAGTTATATGTGGTAGTAAATTATTTTTTTTACAAGTCCTTTCTTGGCAACAAAATGCAATGCCTGGTTTCTCATAACCTTATGCGACCATAATTCCGTTTAGGCCGACCAAATAATTTCACGTAACTATTCCCCCACCGTATATGTGATCATCTATACTCTAATTTGTAGGATTACCGCAAAGTTTTTTAAACAATTTGTACAGTCAAGTGCAAAAGTAAATATTCGCACGAAGGTGAAATATATGTCTACATACACGTTATCGCCATAGGTCTGTGTACATGTTTTAGAGACTGGGCTGTATACCATATTTATGCCCTTGATTGTACTAGATCTGTGCTTGTGCCAAATTGTGTATGCAACTATTGGTCACGTCATTAACAACTTTCTTTGGAGAGTGCTCTACAATCTTACCCCGATTGTTTTGGCATCGTATGTATCCACTAGGGGTGTCCCTGGAATCCCTAATAACGTTTGTAACGCTTCGTTTGTCTGAATTATTGACAGATCTAAACTGGTTTTCAGTTGAGTTAGACCACTATTTAAGTTTATCAATTATACCTGCGGTTAGGTTAGATTATATAGGGTTGTTTTATAAGAACACTAAAAAGTTTTAAAATTCAGGCGGAAAGGGCTTTAGGACAAACGAAACTTCGGACAAACGATGCATTATGACAAATGACGATTAGGGATTCCAATAGATCCACTAGTCTCAATACAACTTATTTGTTCCCGCCCTTATTTATATTAAAAACTTCCCACAAACCGCCGTAAATCTCCCAACTTGCCGGTCCCGGATAAACAGGTTGCAAATAAATCCCGGGCATCGGTCACGGGCTTTTGAATATGTCACTGACCGCCATATTTATTATTTCCGGGGCTCAAGACGGATCGCTTCCCGGAGGTCCAGCATTATTCCTTCGATCGCTTCTTGCTCGCTTCAGATGTTATTTCAAAGCTTTGGATGGTTGAAATTAATCGCGTTGGAATTGTAAATCGATGGTTTGGTTCCTCATTTTTTTATAATACGGCAGGACGTGCCTTTCACCAAATATTTTATAAAATTATTTAAACTTTTAAGTACCTAACCCCTACTGCATCAATGGTATTGTGTTAAGGGTATAATGATCCGCTTGTCGATCTGTCTGTCAGCAGCCTTCTCATGAACCGTAATAGGTAGACAGTTAATTTTTTGTACAGGACGTGTATTTCTATCGCCACAATAAAAATAATGGTAAGAAACCCTACGTATATGAGTACGTCATACAATCCAGTTTTTAATATATTGAACAATTTTAACATTCTAAGATCTTAAACTAGGAATTTGACAACAAATAAATCTTAACCTATGTTTCGTTAATGTTTTTTTTAAAATTAGGTCTAAAAACTAAAACTCGTACATTAAACAAACAAGTTTCCCATTACCGGGCGAGCATTCTACCCGCAACTTCTTTGTTGGAGCACATAACGCTGTTTTATTTCAGTTTTTACGGCCGTCACGTGTGACATCACAAGCGCAAACACGACGCAGCGTTTCTGGATGGTCTTTGTTTTGCGGCCGCCGTGATTACCACAAGTTTTGATTGGGGTGAACGTGGCTGCAGTAAGTAGAGCACCTGGCTTTAAAATACCTTTTAGATAATCCTTGGCTTCTAGTGAAAAAGGGTACAAGTTGATTTAACTCGTAATAGAAAAGGGTATATATATGAACTAGCGGACGCCCGCGACTTCGTACGCGTAGAATTAGTTTCCCAGTACTCCCCCTTTTTTTCCCGTTGGGGGTCGATTTTCGGAAAATCCTTTCTTAGTGCTCACTTACATCATGAAATGAACACCTGTACCAAATTTCAAGTTTCTAGGTACAGTAGTTTCAGCTGTGCGTTGATATGTCAGTCAGTCAGTCAGTCAGTTTCTCCTTTTATATATTTAGATGGAGTACCCTAGACTTACACTCTTTCTGAAGAGTTAGTGGTGGTAGGACCTTGTGCAGGGTCCGTCCGGATCGCTACCACCATCTTATCCATTAACCTACCGCCAAACAGCAGTGTTCGCATTGTTGTGTTCCGGTTTGGGGATAAGACAGCCGGTGTAATGACTAGCATAGAGGCATTCCATCTTAGTCCTCAGGGTTGGCCACGCATTTGCAGTCTTAGGCTTGTAGTCTTGTATATGCGAATGTCTATGGGTCCACGCTAGGTAAAGTACTTAATTGGTTTACTAGTAACAATTTGCTACTCAATGCTAAAAAAACTAAATGTGTTAGGTTCGCTTTGCCTAATGTTAGACCAGTAGAATCCAGTTTATTTCTAAATGATGAGTGTTTGGAAATGGTAGATAAGGCGCTTTTCTTAGGGATAACTATAGATAAAAACTTACAATGGAGTCCCCATATAGCAGTACTAGCAGGCAAATTAAGTTCGGCAGCTTATGTTGTTAGAAAAATCAGGCAACTTACCAATGTTGAGACAGCTCGCTTAGTTTATTATAGTTATTTTCATAGTGTTATGTCGTACGGTATTCTGGTTTGGGGAAAAGCTGCTGACTATATTCGTGTTACAAAAAAGAGCCATTCGTTCTATATATAACCTTAACTCCCGTGATTCCTTAAGATTAGTATTTAAAGAAATTTGTATCTTAACAGTAGCGTCACAATTTATTTATGAGAATATAATTTATGTCATTAAAAATCAAGACTCTTTTGTTAAGAATTGTGATATACATAATTTGAATACAAGAAATAAAAATAAAATTGCTATTAAAAAATTTCGTGTCCGTAAGGTTTATAAATCATTTGTAGGTCAATGCATTATTTTCTATAATAAATTACCTGACTCAGTTTTAAAGTTACCATTTCCAGTACTTAAAAGTTACTTGAAAAAGTCGTTGATGTCTAAGGCTTACTATAGGGTCGAGGACTATCTAACAGATAAAAATGCTTGGCCTAAACTTAACTAAACACCTAAATAACTGATTAATAAAATAGGCATAAAAATATGTAAATATTGTATATTGTCTAGGGGACACGGTTTCTGTAGGAGAATGTATCGAAACTTTGTATGTGGTGGTTGTCTTGCACTGTCATAGGAAAGTATATATATATTTTTTAATATATATACATATTTTATATAAATATATTATTTTTTTATTACTACTACTTATTACTCCCTATGAAAATTCTTAGTTTTGACACATTTTCTTGCACAAGCTACGCTTGAATGTTTTTTATTTTTATTTTTATTTTATGTTAAATTCATTGTTTTATATCATGCTAGGTTAAGCTTTATAATTGTATAATATCATAAGTTTTAAAAAAACGACTGACTGTTGAGTTTCTTGCGGCGTTTCTTCTCAGCAGTGGTCTCTTGCGAAGCGCTGGTAGATTTTGACGTGTAAAAGTGCCCGTGCGGCCTAATTACTGAATAAACATCTTTTATCTTTTTTATCTTTTCACAGTTTCCACTTACCATCAGGTGGCTTGTGTGCTCGATTGCCTTCTCTATGCCATAAAGAAAAAAAAACACACAGGATCAGTGGAAACGGGTCATTTTCTATTAATATTTGTTAGTTAAATCACCAATTTATTTGTTATTATAGAACTTTATTGGTGTGATTATTGCTATATTATACTACTATATACTATTGCTATTGCTATATCTATAAAGCAATTTTGTTTGATTCTCACCCAGTCACTATCACGAACAAACAAATAAATTACTAAACATAAAATTAAATATATTAGACCAAGAAATTGCTTTACCACTTTTGGACTCTAACTTTAATAGTGTCAAAAAGTGGTGGAGGAGTTTCTTGGTCTACTATACAGTCGAGTTCATAATTATATATACAATTTAGTACCTTGTTAATCGCTGTGACAATTTATATATGGTACTTTAGACATGACATTAAATAGACAAGGTACTAAAGTGGTCACATATTTATGAACTCGACTTTACTTGACAAAAAGGGTGTTGTTTATCTGATTAAGTATTCGTCTATAGGACTGTAATATATATATTTTGCGAATAATAAATAACACAACTAACATAAAGCCATCCTTTTACTTTTGTAAATTTAATAAAAGGTTCTCGGTATTTATGAATTACTTTGTATAAGCCTGGACCCAAAGAGAGTTAAAAAATATTAAGCTTTATTAATTGGAATAGGGTCGAGGCTTTTTACTTTTCGATCGTCTTTTTAAGACTCTCCTATTTAATTTATTCTGTTGACGGTAAGTTGAAATGTAGACAATATTTTTTGTATATTTAGCTTCAACCTTGCACGTTCATTTTAAACCAGTTCTTGTCTTTAAATGAGCTGCAACTTGGAATAGGTGCATGATGTTCATGCGATGATGATGCAATATTAAAGTATTAACGATGTGATCTGATGATGGAGCCAGAAGGTGGCAACAGAATCCAAGCTGTTCTTGAAGTAGACGTCAGTTTTGAACTCTTCTTATCCTTTCCCACATAGCTGCACTGGCAGGTAAATTAAGTTCGGCAGCTTACGCCGTTAGGAAAATTAGACAACTAACTAATGTTGAGACAGCTCGCTTAGTTTATTATAGTTATTTTCATAGTGTTATGTCTTATGGTATTCTGGTTTGGGGTAAGGCAGCTGACATACAAACTATATTTGTGTTACAAAAAAGGGCCATTCGTTCTATTTATAATTTAAATTCCCGTGACTCATTAAGAGAACTTTTTAAAGAAATTAATATCTTAACTGTAGCGTCTCAATTTATTTACGAGAATATTATTTATGTTATTAAGAATTTAGATTCGTTCACCAAAAACTCAGATATACATAATTTAAATACTAGAAATAAAAATAAAATAGCTATTCGAAAATTCCGTGTCCGTAAAGTATATAAATCATTTGTTGGTCAATGCATTCATTTCTATAATAAATTACCTGAAGTAGTTTTAAAGTTACCCTTTCCAGCACTTAAAAAAATATTTGAAAAGGTCGTTAATGTCTAAAGCGTATTATAGGGTCGAGAACTATCTAACAGACAAAAATGCATGGCCTACACCCGAAACTTAGTCAATAGTAATTTGTTCAAATGCAAAGGCTTTATCCTGCTTTTTCTTGTCTGGGGGACACCGTTGATGCAGGAAAACATATCGAAACTTTTATGTGGTCATCTTGCACCATCTCATATACACATATATAAGTAGGTAGTTGTAGTTATTTTATTTTATTCTTTTCTATCTTTCTCTCCCGTAAGATTTTTGGCATGTTTTCCTGCTGAACTACTGTTATTTGATATTATATTTAATTTAACACCTGTAGCTTTATATAATGCTAGATTAAGTTGTACATACCATTGTAATATGAAATATGAAATAAGTTTAAAAAATGACTGACTGCTGAGTTTCTTGCGGCGTTTCTTCTCAGCAGTGGTCTCCTCTTGGGAAGCGCTGGTAGTATCTTGACGTGCAAAAGTGCCCGAGCGGCCTACTTACTAAATAAATTTCTTTTATCTTTTAACCTACTGACAAGAAGCAATGTTCGCATTGTTGTGATCCAATGTGAGGATGATATTTTAGTAATAACTATCATAGAGGCATTCGATCTTAGTCCTCAGGATTGGCTACACTTTTCTAGGTATTATGAATGTGAACATCTATGTGTCTCAGTCCCCACTTATTAAACAAAATTTGACCTTGTTAATCAGATAAAGAAGATCAGGATAATTAAAATACAAGTTTATTTCTTATTTAAAAAACTATAAAACTGGTGTAAATTTAACCACTCATCGAAAATATTACATTCATTCTTGAGCAATCGGAATAAATATTTATCTCGTGTTAAACCTGCGAAGCCAAACGAGCACAAAACGACGTACCAGAGCTTTGTGCAACCGGAAACGACTAGACGTGCCTGCATGCTACCGGAACTAGCTTTCGAACGTGCGTGGCTGCTCTTGATAGCGTAGTGCTTTTGTAATGGGTAAACCTCTAGGAGCTTAATGGAATTGAATTGTTCTTGATTTGATTGCGTATGATTTATTAATTAATATTCCTTTCTAAAGGTATTTTCGAATATTACAAGGGTTTAATAAATAAATAGCTAGGGGTGAGGTTTTACTGTAGGATCCATATTGTTTTTCACATGTCATCGTATTGTTTTAACTTGGCCGCCATTGCTGTCATGTTAATAAGAGCTATCGTAATGTTGACAATACAATAATAATACGTATTAAACATATTTCTTTAACTTTACATAAGTATACTAGCCAACCAGCGACGCCGTTCAGGAATTTAAATAATTAATAACCTTTTGTGATTGTAACTACGAAACACGGCTGTCACGCGGGGATCATCCTAGATTGAACAGAGTATATCATACATTTTAATTACCTATGTAATAAGATGCATACGAGCATATAACATAAGTTAGAATCGCAAGTTGCCTCGAATTTCATCCAAGAGAGCCTAACACATACCACTATATGGTTTTTCAAGTGTCACAAAATTGTTATCAATCATATACTAAAAAAACTCATCAAAATCACAAACCATCGTAACAAATCCTTATTTCTAAATAATAATTTACTTTGTTTTGGGCCACTTTCTATTAAAAAAATCTCAAAACTAAGCAAGAATGTTATGTGCACAATCCTGCCCCGGTTCCTCACTTTTGTCACTGGCAAACGTGGCACACCCCTAACGTGGTTATTGCTTTAAAAAATAGTATGCAAAAATTAGTTTGCGAAAGCCCTTAATATACAATACATAGCATCAAGCTCTTAATTCCGCATTCAAGAGTTAAGTTAGCGCGGGTCGGCGCCGGCGCCGCTTGAAGCGCCCATTACCGCGGAACACATTCATTTCTGCCTGATGACATTTAACGTGGCTGCACGGCGAGGGTATATACAGAGGGTGTTATTTTAATATTTGTCAGATTATGTTTTTTTTTTGTCATCATAATTTTAACCGACGAACTGTAGCGATGGTCACCACCTGGATAAAGGTTTTCTTTAAAATTGCTACATTAAACGCGCACATTCTTCATTATTGCATTGTGTAGTATTTTGTTGTTATTATATTTTTCAAGATTTTTTTTTTTTTTTTTTAGCTGCTCAAATACAACTGATTAAAAAAGGGAGGTTTCTTCTTGCTGTGTACCATTCAAAACGTACTTTGACATGGTGCCGGCTAGCATAAGAAGTTTTATTTCCTTTGAAATTATAACAACAGTGGCACAGCCGTCGTAATCTGCGCAGAGAGCGTTCGTATTCATCAAATTGTCAAGAGAGATTTATTTGGGAACTAGTTGTTCTAATAGAATCGTCAACGCATGAATAACAGCGGAGTTTACCCCTTCGAGTAATATAGCGTGATTATTTCAGAGTGATATGATAATACAGTCTTAATTTACTTTGGTCCATATCGGAGATTCTTGAAGCGAACACGGAAAAAACACGAGTCTAGTTCGTTTTTGAATGAGATTTTATCTTCAAAGTGTTATAAACACAAAATATAGATGTTAAGATACTTTGCTCACAAAAAAACCTCTACACGAAAATAACGTCCGAATTATGTAGGCCCTAATCATGAAATACCAATATTTAAAAAAGTCAATAAAGCGACTAGACGTGTAGTTTCCGTGTATCCTTTATTTAGGCTATAACATTTAATAAGAAGATGGCCGTAGGAGCTTCTCAATAGCTAGCTCATGGTAAATCCGTTGAGTTAAGAATAAAAAAAAAAACTAATTAAAATTATAGTTTTTACTGTGATTTTCTGCTTTCACCAAATTTGTAGGTGAACAGGTATGATGTTAGATTTAAGAATTTTACTTAGTTTAACTTCTTATCCGAGAAGAATGTAAACATGCGCCGCCGTGCGTGTGCAGCGTTTGTAAGACAGCTCTTTGAAATATGTGAAAGAAGGATGCAGTTGACATTTAATTTCAAATATGAGTTCATCTCTAATGTTTCGAGAATTGCATACATTTAAAATTATTTCATTTATATTCATAATGCAATATTTTAAAAAGGAATGTAAAATAAACTTATAAATTAAAATAGCACTTTTTCAAGAAAATTGTTTCACAGTATGTTAATATATTGTTGTAATATCCAACATAAAGATACCGACTGGTATTTGAAAACGTGGTCAATTAAAAATCAGAAAGAGAAAACTCTTCGTTATTCCCCTTGCTGACACCGCCTTTGTGCGGCAGCTAGAAATAACAAAAACAGGGAAAACTGGATGCAAAACAAAAATGTCCCAATTTGCGATAACCAAACGTCTCTCGCGGAAAATGCGGGAGAACGGATTGACAACGCGGCAGAGCCTTCTGTGTGACTGCGGCCCAAAACAATTCCTACGAAAATACGCTTTTCAGAAATGGCAATTTTTAAAATCAACCCGTCATTTTGAATAGTATTTTGTTCAAAAGGGGTGTTACAAGTTCGTCTTGAGGTGTCTGTCTGGGGTTTAGTGACTGTGGCTGTCATACGTTTAGTTCTTGAACACTAATTTAATTAGCATGGACTTTGCAATTGATCAAACAATTCAGAATTAAGAGGATTGTGAAGCTAAATATCCCCATACAAAATGCAAACATGTTTCTTTCCCCTTAAACATCGTGCGTTTTTTTTTTATATGTTGTAGATGTTTAGGGTGCGGGTCCACTAAGGTGGAGACGAGCGGAGCGGAGCTGTGCCAATATTAACCAATAGAAGGCGCGTGCGTTCACGTCGAGCGCGCCTTGCTTACGTTAGCTAAGATTCTATTGGTTAATATGGGCACGAGTTTTTAGGCATGTATCTTAGTTCAGTTTTTCAATCCTTTTTCCATAACTTGAAGCTTACTTTAATTCAGTGATAAATTACCTATTGCTGATTAGTTGCGCTATAACATGTGTATGATAATTTATGACAAACTTTTATAGTTTTCTCATGAATCTTTATTAAAATTGCAAACTTGTTATTTTTCAAGTTGGACATTATGGTGGTGAAGAAAATTTACAATTATTGCAGTAAAAATATACATACATAGACATTAAAACTTGTCGTCTTTTGACTTCTCTCATCTTCTACGTATGCACATAAACGTCTTCTGTGTTTGGTTGACTGACAAATAAACAGCGCACCGCCTAAACAACGGGACCAAGGGCCAACAGGAAGAGTTAAGGGGTGTAACGGAAAACTAATTATACACGAACAAAGCGCAGGCATCCTGTAGATCGGGAATATTCCAAGATGTCAACTCAAGGTAACGTGTAAAGGTCATGAACTCCAAAGCTATTTGTTAGAAATGAACCTCACGACGTATTCGCTGTAATATTAATAATACAAAGGATTTCTGTTCAATTCGTCTGTAATAAGCTTTGAGCTTGGTGCGGTTTATTCTTCATAAAAAGTTCATTATGTAGAATAAACAATCTCAATATTCAATATATTTCACGTAGTTCGACGTCGATGCAGAATCATGTGGAAGTGGCAGGACTATTAGAATCAAATGATTGGAAATAGGGGAGTCCTGAAGTTGAAAGAAAGTTAATTTTATTGATGTCTATAATTTAATGGGTGCAAAAAGGAGTTGATATCACAGTGAAGCAGTGGATCTTTATAATGTTGTATAATTTAAAGGTAATATAATGAGTTTAACTATGTAACAAGTTTCTTAAGGAGTTTTCTATTTTTATTAAATTATGATACCTGATATATTAAATTCTGTCTCATAGCGTGGAGAAATGTAATATGATATTATTACTAAACATGAATAAATAAGAAACATGAACATGAATAAATGACTGACTGCCGAGTTTCTTGCGGCGTTTCTTCTCAGCAGTGGTCTCCTCTTGGGAAGCGCTGGTAGATTCTTGACGTGTAAAAGTGCCCGAGCGGCCTACTTACTGAATAAATTTCTTTTATCTTTTATCTTTTTAAGAAATATAATACTTAAAGATTAAGACAAGGTTTAAGATAAAATATTCTCTATTGTTTCAGACAATATCATGAAATAGTCTTACTACAATTTAACTAAGTTTTAGGCTTATATTACTATCTAGACAGTGTTAAATAATAAATATTTGTGCTCATTCACTCAATCGAACCAAGAACCGCACGTTCAAAACACTATGTAAATTGAAAACTACATTATTTTATAATGCGTTATCTTTTAAGGTGGCTGTTTACTAGATTTCTCTATTCCAATAAAAAAAACCTCTCAGTTCATAGCAACCTTCTAATTATCCCAGAAACTCATAAAGACTGGGTTCACATTTACACTCGGATTTCCTCGACGGCAGCCAATACTGCAGCCGTCCGCACCAATACATTCCACGCCATTTTATTCCACACGCATTCCACAACACCCTCTATTAGACTGAATAAAGTTCAAATTCAATTTTCCAGCTGTGTAAGCGCATTTGTAGTTTTAATCCTACAAGCAGTCGAAATAGGCCGTGTGTCGTTGGAACATGTGTCAATATTGGTTGATTTAGGTGCATTTTCATACTGCCCTCTCGATAGAGGACGGAGAAAGTGCATGAATGTGCCATATTTTATTTGGTTTGCGGCTTTTCAGTTCATTTCACACGACGCGGTGATTCATTTCGAGGGTAAAATGCATCTTTTGGCATATTGTGGATGCATTTTTGTAATTTATTTCGGTGTTTATTTTGGTATTTTTCAACTTTTATGGCAGTTTTTCTTTTATTAATGTCTATATTTTTTTAGGTAATGCTTAGCAATGAGGTCTTTATTTCAGGGTTATTCGTTTCTCATTTATTTTGGAATCTTAGGAAGCTTGGGTTACGTTGATTAGCATGAGAGCGTATGCGTCATTTTAAGAACTATTACCATCTACTGCACTGTGCACAACTACTTAACTACAGCCCTGAAGGTATACTGACGCCATTGACTTAAAGACGATCTTGTTCTTAGGTGAATATGACGTTGTCAAAATTACGTTACGGGTACCTGGGGACAGGAGGAAATTGACGAGAAAGTATTAAAAATATGTCAATAACAGAATAATAAAAAAAAAACCATTATTTCGGACTTGAAAGCCCATAAAAAATAAAACTAAGTATGTTAGTTTCAAAATAAACATAGATTAAAATTAAAATTAAAATTAAGTTAAACTGATGCATTATTTATAATATTTACTAAATGCTAAACAGTGCGACTCGATCACCCAATGTATGTGATTCCAGTGTCGCACCACTACTGGACAACTAGCTCTCTCAAGTACGACATTCAGAAGGCTGTTGATTGAACGCGTCATTATACCGTACACGAAGCCGATTAAGCGACCTCTGAGTATAATTAGCCCACGGGCAGCAGGTGTAAAACGTTTGACAATCTGTTTTGAACAGCGTTATTTTGACTTCCCGTGAACACCTGGCAAACCTGCGCGCCAACATGGTGGCTCTTACCGCTAAAGCTTCATAGGAAAGTGATATTTGAGGTCCGCGGTGATTAAGTGTCCAAGGTATCTAAACTCCATGACTCTACTCATAGGAACTCCTCCCAATCTAACCGGTGGAACTTTTTTCGGTTTTTTATTCCCCGCTGTAAATACGGCTAGCTCATTCTTTTGGGTATTGTAGCTAAGGCCCGTATTAATAAACTGATCTCAACTATAATGCTCGAGATGCGTCAAAAATGACAGTGTTCTATGGTTTGACGTTCACTTTGACGTATCTTGTGACGGGCCTCACAGTCAAGATGAGTTTATTAATACGGCCCTGAGTGTCCCGCCGCGTACCTTTTACATATGTCTATTAAGACCTTGAGGCCTCTGACAGATGTGCTTAGCAGAACCATATTGTCGGCGTAACTTAAATAAATACACTCTATAGAAAAAACAACTTTCCAACGTCTGTTTTTATTGAATCCTTAAAAACGACTCAACAATGCTTTTTCCTTATTGAGTTTCTTTATTACAAATCTCAATTTAATAATGGAAACGCTTCGAATATGAAAGAGGTCTAAAGTTGTGCAACTCTTGAGTTGTTACTCAGCCGATGCGTGAACTCAACTCGATTATCAGCCGAGTTGAAAACAGTCTTGAGTAAAAGCTTTCTAATAGAAAGCAGGGAAAACTTGGAGTTGTCAACTGCAGATTTTTAAATCCCGCTCTATAAAAGGAGGGTATTGTTCAAAGCCTTTGTTGGTCTGATTATTGGATCGGTGGAAAAACGATATTTTTATTTAAAATTAATTATGCATGTAATTAAAACCTAATGACATAAATATTCCTTATAGCTTGTGCAAAGAGATTATTATTTGTCAATACTATAAATAGCACACGAAATATTCTAACAAATCCAAAACGGCACATGTTAATCAAGAACCTTCATCGTACGTTGAATCACAATACCTTAATGACATTTAATAATTCAAGTTGCCAATTAACAAACGTTCCCATTCAGTTTAAATTTAACTCAAGGGTAAACGGAATATTAACTGAATTAACCTAACATTATTACCTTGTGATTATTCCTAAGTTAACTCCCTAGCGTTCTAAAACGTTCAGGAATATTAACGATTCATTTCCACTTATAAATAACCTTGTTAACCCCCTGCTGCTTCAAAATTGGATTACTCCAGGGCTCATTAGCTCTCATTAACGAAGCAGTGAGCAGGTTAAGTTAAATATAGGTTTATATTACGGAAGATAAAGAGGTAGCGCGGGTAGTGTCGTAGACATTTTTACGGAAAGGCCTTTACAAATTAGATCGTGTACAAAAAAAACGAGATATTACTGTAGTTGCCATTTATCCTGCTTGTGAAGCTAGCGGTCCCGGATTCAAATGCTGTTAAGGTCAAGATATATTTTTTGTGATGAGCGCGAGTAATTCTTTCCCGTATTTTGGATATTTATTATGTCTTTTATTATGTATTCCTCTAAGTAATTAAGGAAATCGTTCTCTAGTACCCATAGTACAAGCCTAGAGCTTAATTTGGGACTTGGTAAATTTGTGTAACATTGTCTACTTATAAATATTTATAGATATTAATTGATATCAAGGGAAAATCTTAGAATAATTGACCAACTTTTAAATTATTCTCGAGGCTTGTATTACAGGCCTTGACATTGATAATTCAGATTAAAAACGTACCCAAGACTTATGATCCAATATTTGTGACGTTTGTTTTAACTGGTATCAAACGCAGGGCAGAGGCAGGTTCTCTATCAACTAGGCTGACTGCCCCGTCAAGTAGGACGTACAATTATATTCTTTATTAAGCATTACACATAGACTTTCAGAGTCATTAAGTATAACTATTTTTTCCCGAGGGTGGCAAAGGTGTACTGCAAAATAATGATATTTTCAAATATAATTAATACCTAAATAAATTTACTAACATTGGAATGTTAATTCGTAATACACTCAGGAGCAAAAATACCGGGTCAGAGTGCGTTTTTCATACAAACGAGACTATTTCGAAGCCTTCGTTCCTCGCCTGGGGTTGTTTTGAGTGAGGTTTAATGGTGGATACTGCGAGGTTCAATAGAGGAGGTCAAAAGTTACCTAACTGATCGCAAAATCAGTTAACACCACAGCGGGAGAGTTTGGGTCAGCACTTGGATTTCCTTACATTTTATTGACATTTTAGATGTTTTTCTGAACATGCTCAATTCCGGCGTTAACCGCAGATTTATTCAGTTGGGTATCTTAGGCACTCTGGAAGTCCTGTATTGATGCTCGGGGTATTCATTATCAGATTTCACTAAAAGCATTCCCTGGCGAGGAACCAAGGCTTCAAAATAGCCTCTTTAGTGTTAAAACGCACTTTGACCCGTTAATTTTGCTCCTGAGTGTATTATAATATTCTAGACAGTCGAGTTCTGGGATATTCTGTACAATAATATAGTACTTATTACGAAACCTCAATTATGGTTGTAAGGAAGCAAGCTCTCGTTCCTTCTAAGAAATTATTCAGATTCGGGAGTTTCCGTGTGGGCGAGCAAATATTATACGGATGGGTGATATTTTCAATTAGAATTCAATTGGAGTAACGTCAATATGGTATAATAATAGTAATTATAGCCTAAGGGGTTTCATTTTTAGATGAGGCGGCGTTAAGTAGAGCCCACTGGTGAATCTGTTGATGGAACCATTTATAAGTATTCCAGTATTCGTTCATTTGTATTGCAATAAATAAATTACGACCGTATAAAAAAATGTAGTCGGATTTTAATGATTGCTTATGCTTTTTAGTAAATCATTAAGAACTGTGTAATGAATTTTAAAAGGGTAAATATTTAAATAAAACTGGCGTAACGCGAGTCGGAGCGGCGCACAGAGGATCCTCTAATATTATGGTATGGGGGGCATCTTTGATAATATTTTTTTATAAAGACGGGTTGTTCTTTCAGTGACAATAGAAATACACACACGTATTTTTTTTAACTTTGACGAGTTTCATGAGATTCAGCCCGCTGACAGACAGATGGATGGGTGGTAAAGGCTTAGTAGGGTCTCGTACCCAAAGGGTCCCATACCAAAAAGGTCCCAACAGGACACATTAAGCATTATCACCTGTGAAACAAACTCGTGTACGTTGTTCAATTTCACGATGTAAAGAATTAAATGAAGTTATCCTCAAAGTAAAGATACAGAAACGAAAGTAAAACAAACCTAATTGAGTTCCGACCATCCTTTTTAGATCTAAGCCTCTACCTAACCTTTTTATAATGGACCACCATTGTTCAAAGCCTTTCCATTTATACTCCGAATGTAAAGTTTATTTTCTAAATGAAACCTGAAGCAATGTGTGCCAAGAACAGAGGCTTCTCTAAAAATATGCTCAAAACGCCGCATTCTCACATTTTATTTCATACTATATTTCAACCGCGTAAAGCGAATTTTGTTCCAAAAGTGAGATCACGGGCCGGTGGTACAGTCAAGGGCATAAACCTTTAAACGTTCCCAAGAAGTCAACAATATCTACGAGTATACACCTTTATGCTACTGGCAATAAGGTCCGTGTATACACATATTTGACGCGATGTTTGTATAGATATTAATGCTTGACTGTACAACCTTATTTTTTGAACTGGAGTCCGTTGCTTAATCTCCTGAAGCCCACCATATAACTAAATTTTTCATTGGAATATGAATGTATTGTAAATGAAATAAAATGTCTTAAAACAAAAGAAGTTACACTTAACTGCACTCGTATGCACTAGATCTTTATTTCCATGGCCATATTTATAGTACAAGGAGCCTCAGGAGGAATTTTGGACCAAGACAAGATTCATTGCGAGAATGTATTCGTTATCGAAAACGTATACGACTAAAGTAAGTTGAAAAAATAATAATGGTACATTATTACAAGTTTTTTTTTTGTGGCTTAACATATTTGTAATTTTTGTTTTCACCTTAGTTATTCCTCAGTTAACCATCAACAGCAGCACCGGGCCCGGTAAAAGCCTCGCTCCGCTCGCCGCGCACAATCAGCTTCTCAGTTCACACGCCGAGTGTTCCTCGACGGAGTGCAGGTGCATGCTGTCCTTTTCTAAAGCATAAGCTTATTCATAATGCATTTCTGCAACTTGCACCATGAATGTAAACCGAGCATTTGATACTAAAATGAGTTTGTTAACGTTTGATTAAAACAATAACAAGGGCTACAGCCTGTAGATGTAGCGGCTGTATTCTACTCTGAAAAAGAAAGTTTCTTTTGACATGTTATCGTATCATCAACGTTACTAATAGTTTTTATTTATTTGTCAATATTGGCGGTCAAGTAAAAAAATAATCTGATTACATTTCCAATATGTTAGTACAATAATGGAGACCTACATAAAATTTCAGGAAACTAACGATATATTTAGCATTGACTTTAAGTAACGATCTATCTCTCCATACAATATGACAGTTCTCCAAATTACTAACGGTCCCCTGTCCTTTTGAGTTATATTGATATCAAGATTTACGATTCTTTTCGTTGTATTTATGGGTGACGTGATTACTCTTCATAAAGTGACCCGCTGGATCGCCAGACTTTTCTATCATTCAATAGTACGAGTTTTTTGTCCGAAGAGTTTGAAATTACAGTGACGTCCTAAAAGAAACCAGCTACAATGTTCTCGGCTCGTGTGGACCCGAGGGACTTAGTCTTGTTTATGAACGAACGGCGAGACAATATCCGTTTTTAGTGTACTCCCAGCTGGTAAGAAAAACCAAAGAAAAATTGCGCGCAAATGTGTATCTCTTTTTTTTCAAGAGTTGTTAAAACGTCATCTTAATTTATCTTATCTAGCTCAGTTACGCTCTTTTGGATAAGCTTTGGCCCTGTAGGTTATTTTAACTTGCGTTCTCTACTCAACAGGATTGGCCCACCTTGCTTTACTATCTATCATCGAACTTTATCTTACTGAGTTGATTATTTTGCAAACCTTGTATGAAACTGTTAAATATAATAAATGATAATATAATAATGTTGGTATGTAAACAAGTTTAACTTTGTTTTACAATTAAGAATCAAGATCAAACCCATCATCAATAAAAAATATATATTTAGATATACAAATCTAATATAAGAGAAGACAAAAAATCCATAAAATAATGGTGAGAGCGATGAAAAGTGTAGAATAATTTATTTGTTTTTTTATTCACACTGTGTTTTAATAGGAGATACTCGTCAATACATTAATTGCTGTATTATGATCAGGAATCGGAACTTCGGAGACATATTTACCTAAACTTGGCAAAATCCCGGAAAAAGTTAAGGAAATATGGAGTCGGCTTCTTAAAAATATTATTTTAATAATATAAGTTCCGGGATTCCGGGAATCTATAAAACGCGTGGGGACTGTAATACCTCGTAAAAATGTTTAGGTTACCGTTTTTTACCGTTGTTGTTGTTAGCATATATCATTTTATACAAATATTAAGATGTATGTGGTTTATTTATTAAGCGATCTAAGTATGCATTGAGTAATTAATTATTCTCTCTAATTCTATATATCTAACAGTATTGATAAGTTCAAAATACGTAAATATTAAAAAAACTTGTTTATTTAGAAATCCCGGGATTTCAACTAATAAATTAAAATTGAGTCCGCCTCCATGCAACTGAACAACAACGCCGCCGCCAAAGTTTAGGTAAATATGGCCTCGAATTTCTGATCCCTGATTATGATGGATAGTAAAAGAAATTACCGAACTAAAATCAACACAAATCGCTAGTATTGGTACTAAAATAGTTAGACATAAATTGCATCTCCCCACACACTTGAAACCTTGTCAAGCGAAACACACCGTACACAATCTCCAATCATCTCCTTGAAGTAGTTACAGCGACAAAGGGACTCCACCGCCCGCACTCTATTGTTTGAGAATAGCGCTACGCCGTAGCACGTGTCGGATAACACACATAGCGGTTACGCCGTAGCGCCGTAGCAACTGGTTCAGAGGATTACGTAAGGAAATTGCACGTAGGGATTCTAGTTCAGGGAATACATACAAATAGCTTGAGATAACTTTATTAAGTGACTCGCTTTAGTATAGTTGCAGCATAATATGTTCCCATTGTTGTGTTCCGGTGTCGGGATAAGACAATCGGACCATTAAATGACTCGCATAGCGACATTCTATCGTATTCCGTAGGGTTGGCAGCATATTAGAAGTCATGAAAAAACATTGGATTGTTGTTGAGATGGTATTGTTTTTTACTTGGCCGCCATTACTGTCGAGAAAATAAGAGCTATGAAAACGTTGATAGTGGAAAAACACGTCAAAATTACCGCATTTTTTTATTTCAACATAAAAAAAGCCCCTTTTATACTGGTCCAGAAAATAGATTCAAGTTTCCAACGGAAATGTTAACGTTTCTTAATTTTAATCCTTAATCAGGTCCAATCTTTCTAAGAAATTTATGAACGTTCAAAATGAAAAATGATGAAAAAACCAAGCAATGATTCGTCGAGTCTTCTTTTTTACAAAATGGCGTCTGGTTGCCACTATATTATATTTTGTGACACTAACAAGATTAAGACAAATCGATTGGCATAAGAATCATAACGCCACTAAGGAACAGACATACATATTTTTATAAAGACAGATAAACACGTTACCCTCCTCCTTCAGCAGTCGGAGTGTACAAAAAGTGCAGCAATTGCGATGAAACTTTAACATGAAACGTTCCAGTGCACCAACAGTGCACACGTAAGCTGTTTCATTTTTGAGCTAGCAGCGAGCGAGCGAGTTTTACCTCTTTAGACAAGTAATCCCGACAGTATTCCGCATATTTCACTGAGCTGGACAAAAAGTTACCGCACCTTGCAAATTTGGTGTGAACAATATTGTATTCATAATCAGACTAAGCTTTCCAACATGTCGAGTTTTGACAACTTTATTTTTTTGTATTAATGGTCATTCATGTCAGCCGAAAGACGTCCACTGATGGACATAGGGCTCCTCCAAGGCTTTCCACTCACAACGGTCTTGTACTTTTTGGATCCACTGCGCTCCCGCGATCCTGACGAGGTCGTCACTCCATCTTGTTGGAGGCCTACCTACAGCTCGTCTTCCGGTCCGCGGACGCCACTCCAGAACCTTCTGACCCCATCGGCCAACCCCGAGCATAGCCCTCTCCATAGTCCTTTGAGTGACTTTGAGCTTCCTTATGAGGCCCATTGTTAGCGCCCACGTCTCAGATCGTAAGTCATCACTGGCAACACACACTGGTTAAAGACTTTTGACTTCAAACACTGCGGTAATTTGGACGAAAAGGTGTAGCCCTCTGAGTGACTTTGAATTATTGGTTTTATACCACAAGACGATACGAAATCGACACGGGTTAGGCAGAAAATAGTTTTGTATGAAATGACAATTCTGCGAAGTGATATACTCGATAAACTGTACATATTGAAAGGGTGGAGTTTCAAATTTAAATCTGTCGTAAAACAAAAACTAATTTCCCGAGCATATTATAAAGTAAACGATTATATCATGGATAGGGATGTTTGGCAGTGAGTCGTCCGTCCTGCATGAGTAATCTACGCTTAAAAAAGGTGCACCTACTGTACAAAAATACCGTGATATTGTAAACTATTTATAATTATAATGTAATGATGTAAACCTTTTTCTTGAAAAAAATATACCTTGCCGAGTTTCTTACGCCGGTTCTTCTCGGGGCAAAGGTTTTATTTTTCGAACCAGTGGTAATGCTTTTTGACATTCATAGGTGCATTATATTATGCCTAAATTGAAGAATAAAGAACTTTGACTTTGACTTTGACTTAGGTTCATTTATCGGTAAAACAATTTCAATTGAATTTGCACTGCAAAAATTAAATGGGTTACCATAAATTACTTATTATTATTCCTCGTTTAATTTTAGATCTAAAAACGTTAAATTGGTTTATTGTTATGGTAAAATATCTGCAAAATGATATTTTTTCAGTAATTTTCTTCAAAAAAGCAGTTACTCAGTTGTTTCTTTTAATTGGTCTAATATTGATATTAATTATTTTAATCCTAAATTACATATTTTATGTCAACACTATGCATTTTGTTTTATCTCTTTTGGAAAATCAGATCAAAAGTTACACCAACACAAGTAAGTGTACTGCCCGAACTTTATTAAAAAGCTTAAGAATATGTAAAAAAAACAGTGGGTAATAACTTTTTTTACCCTTAAATTAACCTAAAATTAAATCCCTTTGAATATGTACAGTTTATGGAGTATCATCGTGTTTAATACGTTCTATGTAATGGGTATCGGTGAGACAACGGGTCACCCTGTAACTCGGTCACTATAACTGTCAAGTAAATAACAGCTGTCTTATCTTCTATATTAATATTATAAAGAGGTAACGTTTGTGACAATGAAGGGGTAACCTCTGAATCTACTGAACAGATTTAAAAAAATATTTTACCAATAGAATGCCACGTTCTTTGTGAGTGTCATAGATCATAGACCCAATAATATGATATTACCCGATAAAAATCTTTTCACAACACATGCTCGAAATTGCTCAATTATACATATATCATGCAAACCTCACCTAAAGTGAGTCATTATAGCCATCGGCTAACCAGCGGGTCATAATGAGATTTGAATTCGTATGAAAAATTACAATTTGTTGGCTTAAAAAAAGGTACTTTTTAAAACGTTGTTTCTAGTAAGAAGCCTCTGTTTTTACTCTCTCGAGATAGGTGAGAAAAGTAGAATATTCTCCTTTGAGATAAAATTGTTTTCGTCTTGGGCGAGCTTGAATCCCTCTCTGCACTCAGGAATTAACTCGTAACAACCTCGCTACGCTCTGGAGTTAAATCTGGACTCCTCATTTGCTCAGGATTCAATATCGCACCGTGACATAAAACAGTGCTTTATCTCTTAAGTGTATAATCTACTATTATTGCCTAACGAAATGGGTACAGAACAGCTAGTTGTTGATAAAATGCCAAAGGTGATATAGATTTACCGCGCAGAATAGAGCCCAGAATAATCCCACAGCAAGTCCACTTCCTATTAAAACAAAATGATTCACCGACCTCATGTAAATATTAATCCGTGGCTCCAGTTAAAATTTATGAGCGAAGCAAAGTTAAATTAATGGGCATACGGTGCCTACGCTTATGTGAAATGTATTTTGGCTGAAAATGGCCTGGAAGCTGTGGGCCCGTGCAGGGAATAGGTGTTGTGTTGTAAAACTTTATACAGCCTTGTGATTTGCTTGTTAAATAGAAAAATACACTCAATAGCAATGAAAATGGGTCACTTTCTATGGAAATTCTCACCGAATAGGAAAACAGTGAAAGTGGCACGAGCTTCTCTTAGAATCACACCATGGACATTTTTTTTGGTGCGGCTATTGTTTTCACATTCAAAAATAGCACAATAAGGCATGCTACAAGTCCGAAGGCAAGTCTGCAAACTAAATAAAATCAATTATTTACAGGGGCGACAAGGGACGTAATTTTACATACAAGGTGCTCTGCCTTCATTTGGCAGGTGTTTAGGTATGTATTAAATGGTACAAAAAAAAACGGCAAAGTGATTATAGTTAAATAATGCTTAATCCCAATCAAAATACGGATCACGGCAGCATCATTTTTTTACCACTTATTACTAATAATGTCAAATTGAGACCATTTTCTTTTATGAATTTCAATGCGATAATTTGTATGTACGCCTATTGAATCAGATACATTTTTATTACAACATATTTTTATTTTTTTATGATAATGTTACTCGATGATTTTTGCCACGGTTAATTTACGTGTTAGGTATGAAGCAGATATTTATTTTTCTACGCGTCAATAGACTAAACGAATGTACGACTAATGGTTAATAATTACAATAAAACCATTTTGAATCATATTCTATGTAGCGTGACGTCATTGACGACACGCTGGCCTAGTTGGTAGTGACCCTGCCTACGAAGCTAGCGGTCCTGGGTTCAAATCCCGGTAAGTGCAGATGTTTGTGTGATGAGCGCGAATATTTGTTCCTGAGTCATGGATGTTTTCTATGTATTTAAGTATTTATATCGTTGTCTAGTACCCATAGTACAAGCCTAGAGCTTAGTTTGGGACTAGGTCAATTGGTGTGACATTGTCCCCTGATATTTATTTATTTATTATTTATTTATTATTGCGTCAACGGCATGAAAATTACGGGCCTTGATTATTTCACTTTGAAGCCGATTGCGATTGCGAGTGCGTTAGCCAAGAGCGCGGCGGGCTGGGACATTAGCGCCCCGTTCCAAAAACAATTTTCCTATTCCCTAATATTTACGCATACCTACAAATATTATAAATGCGAAAATTTGTGTGTGTGTTAGTTTAGTTATTTATTTATTATATATATCAGCTGAGTTCACGGGTCTCACTTAGATATAAATTTAAGGAAATTAATATCCTTTGAAAATATCGTCTATGTTCGCAAACACATACATGACTTCAGGCATAACCGTGACGTTCACAAGGTTAACGATGCGCTTACCTTACGAAGACGGTGACCCGGGACTACGAGTTTATCCTTATTTCGCGTGTTAACCTTGTGAACGTCACGGTGGGTTTTTGGATGACTCGACACTTTCCCGAATTTGCCACTTTAGCTCATTGGACACTTTCCCAATTCGCCACTTGAGTTCGTTCGACACTTTTCAAGATTCGCAACTTTACTTCATTGCTCGCTTTTTCGAGTTCGCTACTGTAGTTTATTTACTACTTTCCCTAAATCACTACTTAAGTCAATTTTCTACTTTGTTTTATTCGACGCTAGAGTTGATTCGCTATTTGCCCTAATTCGAAACTTTAGTTCATTGGCTATTTTTCCGAATTTGACACTTTCTTGAATTGGTAACTTCCCGAATTCGACACTTTCTTGGATTCGGCACATGCCTTACTGGACACTAGCCTATCTGGATAAATCGATACAATCATTGATAAAACAAACAATAAACAACTGAATTGGTTTATTTTAACAAATAAAATTACCAAATTTCTCACCGGAAAAATTTCACGTTGACTTTGAAAACGCTGCTATTAACGCTCTCAAAGAAGTTTATCCCTTAGCACAAATAGTCAGATGTTATTTTCACTATCGGCAGTGTCTATTACGAAAAGCAAAAGAATTAAATATCAACACTGAAATGGAACCTGAATATATTTCAAATAAAGAGAACCGTAAATATATGAATTATTGTGCAGCTTTGGCATTTTTGCCTACATTAGACATCCCTGAAGCTTGGCTTACCATATTACAAAATTCACCACGAGGACCCGAGTTTATCAAATTTAACAATTATATGGATCAAACGTGGTTAAGTACATACATCGATATATTAAGTTGCTACAATGAACGTCATCGAACAATAAACTTAGTGGAAGCATGGCATCATCGATTGGCATACAATATTTCAGAAAGAAAACCTAGTTTATTTTTCTACATATCAATCTTAAAGAGGGAAGCAAATAGTGTAGATTTCAGGATACGTCAAAAAACCATTTATTTGAATGAAAAAAACAGGAAAAAGCGATCTATTTTGTTAGACCAACGCATTGATCGAATAATGAATGACTATACTACAAAGGAAATTAACATCCAGCAATGCTTAAATCAACCAAGCCTGATAAATACGACAAGATCTCTAACGAAGCGTGTTAAGTAAGGTTTGCCTAAATCATAAGAAGAAACTTGAAAGATGTTAAGCTCCTATATTGTTAAATATTTAAACCATTTACCTCTAGGTATACTGTATCTATAAAATGTAATTTTAGTTAAGTAGTAACAATAAGCCATGTCATGTTATTTTAGTTAAACCAACTTCGGAAAGCGTTATTTTAAGTTTAAATAAATTCAGTTGTTTTATTTTTTGATCTTTGACTATACCGATGTATCAAGGTGAACTTGTGCCTTATAACGTTTACGCCGAATTAAAAAAAGTAGCGAATTTGGGTAAGTAGCGAATTAATTAAAGTGTCAAATTTGGGAAAGTAGCGAATGAACTAAAGTGTCGAATTTGTATAAGTAGCGAATCAACTAAGGTGTCCGATTGAGGAAAGTAGCAAAGTAATCAATGTGTCAATTTAGGGAAAGTAGCAAATGAACTGAACTATCGAATTCAGGAAAGTAGCAAATGAACTAAAGTAGCAAATTAAGGTAAGTAGCAAATTAACTAAAGTAGCGAATTAAGGCAAGTAGTGGGTTTGCGAAAGTAGCAAATTAACTAAAGTAGCGAATTTGGAAAAGTGTCGACTAGTTACTGGAGTCGTTCGTGGGGAACCCTGGAAAAAATTACCGTGAAAAATGCATATGACAAACCTTTGCCCATTTCGGCGGAAAAATTTGAGGATCTGAAATGCTTATGTCGACAGGGGATCATTCCGACGCAAAATCACAACTTTTACGAACAATTTACAGTTGGTACGTTGAATGAAAATGAAGATGACTGTTTTTTTTTGCTAAACGAAGATTTTGATTTTGTTTTTTTTTTAAATTGCATTTATAAAATTTAATAAAACAAATTTAGACATTATTTTCTATTTTCTTTACCTACATAATTTCGCCATTGACGTATATGTACTATAGTAGAATAAGGTTTAAAACCTTAAGGGCCACACCAACGTATGTCACCTAATTCGAGAAAAAAAAATATATTCTGCCTATATAGATATGTGAACATTCGTAACTGTTGAAATTTTTGAAATCTTTAGTAATGTATCAATATAGCAATAAACATTTTTGTCTCGATAATCAAAGTATTACCATTAAAAATAATGTCGGAAAGTTGAAGGCGTGAATTCTCACCGTTTTTGCGCTCTCCTGTAAAATCGTAAAAATGTAAATACGTTCATCTGGTTTTTACACCGCGACATGCAACAGGTGATTTACTTAAGTTTTTCACCTATAAATATTTGCATGTATTATGTAAAATACTTTATTACCTTGTAATGTTACTTTTAAGGATTATTGTATTTTTACTGTAGAAAAAAAAATCCTTCTGCTGGAGTTTCTTGCGGCGCTTCTTCTCCGCAATGATGGTCTTGTCCGAAGCGCTAGTAGATTCACTCTATATTACCGATGTGTAAAAGAGCCCTCATGTGGCCTATTCACTGAATAAATATTTTGAATTTCGAATTTTAAATTTTGTTTGTTTCTCCTTAACAATATAACGGCTGGACGGATTTAAATTATATTTGAAATAAAGATAGGTCATACCCTGGATTAACATTGGGAGCAACGATAATCTAAATTAACGCGGATGCTGTCGCGGGCAGAAGCTATATCTCATTATAAACTTACTTCACTTTTAGTTTGCTTTATCCATACCTGCTAATATTTATTTGTTTCTTTGTTACTTTTTCACCGTGGAGATATCCTCCGTACCAAAATTCTTTCAAATTGGTTCAGTGCAATGATCGGATAAATTGTTATAACAATTCTATTCGCATGAAACAAAATAGAAAGAGCCGGAAGGAATACAGAATACAGAATACAGAATTTATTGGTAAAATACAATAACATTTACAAGTCAATTTAAATATTTAAATATAGGTGTTGTCAATTAATTACAATTATATTATTATTATTGTATTGTATTGTATTGTACAATTTAAGATATTAAACATTATATTGACTCACAATAAGTCAAGTAACAAGGTAGTTATGTATGTCATCTGTGCACCACTACATGTATAGTTTGCTGGGTCAATGATCCTTCTGAGTAAACTCATCAATGCTGTAACATGCCCGGTCAGTCAAAAGCAATTTAAGCTTATTTTTAAAAATACTATCAGTTTTGGAGTCTTTAATTTCGGTCGGTACTGAGTTGTAAATAGTAGGTCCAATGATGCTAAGCGATCGCCGAGACTTGGCAAGCCGGCGCCGCGGGGCGACCAGCAGGGGCCGTCTTCGGGCTGGGGCAGAACTGTCACGGGTCGATACGTTGGTTATGTACGATTTAATATTTTCTCTGACATACATACAGGCTGTTAAAATATATAAGCAAGGTAACGTTAATATCATATGTTTTTTAAATAGGGATTGCGCTGGGTGATCGGCCGGTTTCCCATCAATTATACGCAGGGCGCGTTTTTGCATTCTGAACAATCTATCGCGGTCGGCAGCTGTACCCCAGAGATCGACACCCTGAGCAATAATTGAATGGAAGTATCCGTAATAAGCCTTCTTAAGGTTTTCTACTGACAAGCTCGGTGCTATACGGGACAGCGCATAACACGCGGAAGCCAACCTATCACAGGCCGAGTTTATGTGGGGGGCCCACGTTAGTCCAGCGTCAATTATAAAGCCTAGGTACTTTGCTGCTTCTACCTGTGGTACTGGGATGTTATTTGTTTGTACATTGAGACGGCTATTATTATTTAGTTTTTTGAGCTGGAAATGAATTATATTCGTTTTTTCAACGTTTAACAGCATACCGTTTGCCACGAACCACTTCGTGATTCGAAGGAAGCTCCAGTTAGACATGGTTTTGCTACAATTTTGTTTAATTAAAAATATTTAATTCCAAAGACGTGGTCATGACGGCTCGGTTTCCTTGAGAACTTATCCAATTATTTACTAACTTCTCAAAACCGCTTGAAGCATGACCGTGTTTGCTTATTTAATATTTTTTAAGAATTTAAGTATAATTTTTTGTGCAGTGTTCAATATAGACGTATTGGCATTGTATTATTTTATTAAATATAATACTCTGACTGCTAACATTATTAATGTAATAGACCCGTCCGTATGTCCGTCTATCTGTGTTTTTATTTCACTTTGGTTTAACCCATCTCGCTTCGATATCGCAAGATAATCACACTGTTCATGATATTACTTACAGCCCTTACTATAAAGCAAATGGTTGTATTGCCCTGTGGGCCTTGTATGGCTGCGTCTACATCGCGTGTCAAATGCGGATGCATCTATCACTGTCGTACTTATTTACGTGTCAGAAAGTGACGGAAGCCTTATCTAACTATGTCACGCGATAAACGCAGCCATGTTAGGGCCCCTGGGCATCTACTGTAGGAGCTAAAGCCATATTATTGTCTTTGAGCTGTTATCTTATCATTTTTAACTTGGCCGCCATTACTGCCAAGTAAATAAGAGCTATCATAACGTTGATAACTGGTCAAAGACGATGTGATTTTTACCGCTTAGAAACTCGGCCTTAAGCAAACGTCGACCATCCAGTGGCATCGTTGTTACTATTATTGTGTTTCCTAACTGAACTGATCTGTACAGCAGAAGTGATAGTTTGAATAGTTACAAACGTTTCGAAACTATCTTTGTGTCCTTTAACAATCGTTTTTAGAACCTGTTTTTAATAATGAAATCATCATGTCAGCCGGAAGACGTCCCCTGCTGGACATAGGCCTCCCCCAGGGCTTTCCACTCAGACCGGTCTTGTGCTTTTCGCATCCACCGTGGTCCCGCGATCCTGACGAGGTCGTCACTCCATCTTGTTGGAGGCCTACCTACAGCTCGTCTCTCGGTCCGCGGACGCCACTCCAGAACCTTCTGACCCCATCGGCCATCAGTCCTGCGAGCAATGTGCCCCGCCCACTGCCACTTCAGTTTAGCTATTCTTCGGGCTATGTCGGTAACCTTAGTTCTACTGCGGATATCATCATTTCTGATTCTATCACGCAGAGAAACCCCGAGCATAGCCTCCTCCATAGCCCTCTGAGTGACTTTGAGCTTCCTTATGAGGCCCATTGTTAGCGCCCACGTCTCAGATCGTAAGTCATCACTGGCAACACACACTGGTCAAAGACTTTTGACTTCAAACACTGCGGTAAATTGGACGAAAAGGTGCTGCGAAGCTTCCCGAACGCTGCCCAGTCGAGTCGGATACGACGAGTGACCTCTTTCTCTAAGTTGGACCTACCTAACTGGACCGTTTGTCCCAGGCAAATATATATATATAATTATAATATATAATTAAATATTCCTTTAAAATATTTAAATGAAGCATTTACCCATCAGTCGGATAAACAAAGACGAAGTCGCGAGCGCAGCCTAGCTAGTAATAAAGCTCGTGATTGCTTTAAATTTAAACGGAGACTTTCTCCATAAACACCATAACTCAGGTTAATGGATAATAATTCCATGGCGTAACGGCGAGCGAGCAAACAAGCGAAACGCTGCGTCACTGCGAGCGCTAAAGGGTTAATTCTGCCGGCACACAAAGTGTTAACGTCATAAGAAGATAACTAATGTCTTCTAGCTTTCAGTAGCTAGAAATTAGTATGTCACTTAAAATAACGGGCTCTATCATACTCGCTAAAATCATATTGATCTTGTCTTGTTATCGTAGTGTCAATGTTAGAATTATTATTATTTTTTCTTTGCCCCGCGGCGACTTGAACAGCTACTACCGCGGGAATATGGCCTTTCCACATTGAAGTGATTTCGCCAGTCTCAAGTATATATAAGTATAGATCAATATAGCAATAAAACAGAATCCAATCTACTCTAGGAAGATTGGGGCAACGTTGTACGGTGATATGTAGGACAGAGGCCAAGATAGTTTTAACCTCTGTACCACTGCGAGTCCACTTGAAACGAGAAGTAAGATGCCAGGATACACGAAATGAGTCCAAGTCTTCTATCACTGTGCAACACAAAGGCATAAAAAGTACAAATCACTAACAGAAAATAACTTTGAACACCTAAATACACAAAAATAAAAACTAAAACAAATTACACATCCGCCATCTTTTGACGTTGCAAATGGCCTCCAATGTTAGAATAACTCTTATTTCCTTGTTAGTTAAAAACAATTCGGTAGCCATGTTAAATTATGGTTAATTTATTACACACACACACACACACAGAGAGAGAGATAAGAGCAGAGCGCCTCGTGAACCATAATATATCATCTTTGAACTGTTTTAGTATTGTTTATACCTACCTCGGCCGCCATTACTGTCAAGAACATAAGAGCTATCAATGCGTTTTCAATACAACAAGTCAGAGATGATATGGTATTTACCGCTATCCTGCCTTTTGACTAAATCATCATTTTACAAACTTTCCCATTGTAAAAACGTGTTTGTGCTTTAACCATTACATAGTAATACTAGCGGACGCCCGCGACTTCGTACGCGTAGAATTAGTTTCCCAGTACTCCCCCTTTTTTCCCGCTGGGGGTCGATTTTCGGAAAATCCTTTCTTAGTGCTCACTTACATCATGAAAGGAACACCTGTACCAAATTTCAAGTTTCTAGGTACAGTAGTTTCGGCTGTGCGTTGATATGTCAGTCAGTCAGTCTGTCAGTTTCTCCTTTTATATATTTAGATAACAAAGTTTACATGGGCTTATTAAATAAGTTAGGTTAGATTAGATTCTTACCACATGAAACTGTAAAACAGTGCGGCGTGAAGTATCTCTTTTCACCAGCTAGAATCCTAGCCCAGAAACTTCACGAGCAATCTGTTAGTATTGACTTGTCTTACGAGTATCTGCGAATAAGATCAGCTAAATTATTAATATCCCATACTTACTAATATCACATTGAAACCCAACGCCTGTCATTATCCCTTCCCTATCCATTTAACCTTGTATAATTGTTATATCTAGAGAGTGATTAGCTTCTCAGATTAATTAAACGGTCAACATGGCGGCGCACGCACACATGTCAATGCGTGTGTAACTACGTTGTTTGTTTGTGTTTGTCTGGCTGATTGATGGGCGATCGGGTTGATCACTATTGAGGGCTTGCTCGTTTGGTTCTATTGATTGTGTTTAGTGTGTGCTGATTATTGGAACACTTAAGGTAAATTGATAGTACTAATAATTGGTGGATATATTACTGGCTGGTTTTCGAGTTTATATTTGCGTTATTCGAAAAGACACTTTTTTAGAACAGTTTGTTTTGTTAATCCTGAAGGATGCGAACAAGTTAGCAATTTTCGAAAATTTACTTAATATTAGCTTTGTTAAGGCCCTATCATCCCGGCTCATAGACACCTGCGGAGATCCTAGAGCTGGTGCTTGCCTCTCCCAAAGGATTGGGTTAGCTCTCCAGAGAGGTAATGCCGCCAGTGTCATAAGGACCATGCCGCGAGCGGACTTACTAGAGGGGGTGTTCTTTTTATAGTGGTGATTATTATTTGCATCTTAAATAAGTTTTAAATAAGTTAAGTTTTAACTTTTAATTGTAGTTCTTATGTGTATTGTGTTATTGATTAAAATTTAGTTACCGTTACTACAAACAAATTAGACCTCGCGACAAACTTAACTTTGCCGTTGGAAAACTGTTATCCCCATACATCATACAGTTTACCAACACCGAAAATAAGTTGCGGTAGGTATATACATTTAAACCGTTTGTAACCCAAGAACCAATGAAGTCTACTTAGTCGTGATAGTTTGTCTATTAAATAGTACAGTACTAGTTATGGCTGTAGTGGGGGGGGGGGGGAGCGGACAATTGAACTAACCCGCAATTTTTATTTAAAAGGCCTATCCAACGACACTCCACATTTTGGGGTAGACGATAAAAAAAGATTTCTCCACGTTACGTAAGAGTAAGTAAAAGTAATCACGATTTTATTTTACCACTTTGTTGGCGTCACTTGACTAATATGTATATTCATGCCAAATTACAGCTTTCTAGTACTAAGAGCCTCTGAGCTAGGCTACGGACGGACGGACATAGCGAAACTATAAGGGTTCCTGGTTTGACTACGGAACCCTAAAAAGGGATTTGACGAAAATAATATTTTTGCTCTAAGTGAATCTGTATCAATAATATCATAATTAAGTCCGCCATTTATTTAATTATAAATAAAGTGTAATGTGCAAAAAATGACAAAGCAAAATAATAACTTTTCCCATAACAAACGGTTTATAAATTTATTCGTACATTTAAATCAGCCTTTCGTACATAAATTTGTCACTCTTTACCCTGTCACAAGTATACACGATTTTGTTTCCTACAGTACATTATTGTACACCAAGTGACCACAGTAAGAACGATTAATTAGTGGAATAACTAGCGCGAGTGACGGCTGAGGAAATTAATAGTGGTCTGAATTAGTGCCGTCACAATTAGAAATATTACTAACTTGTTGACTTTATTTGCGTTATTTGTTTATAAACATTTTTGGATCAGTTCTATATATTTTAGCATAACAAATTAAAAAGGAACTACGGACAGTGTCTTTGAAACCACGGACATGAGACTGACAGACGGACGGACTGACATGGCAAAACTATAAACACGGCTTGCAGGCCGATGGTCGGCTGTGTGTTATGAATGCATGAGATTTTGTGGGGGTCCATTCATTTGACCAAAAGTACGTTTGACAAACGTATCATTTTACAAACTTTCATTTCGCAAAAACGTGTTTGTGCTTAAACCATTACATATTGCATAGGTTAAATCAGCTTATTAAATAAGTTAGGTTAGGTAAGTTAGGTTACAATATCGACCACAAAAAACTTGAAAATAATACGGCGGGAAGTAGCTCTTTGTGAAATGAAAGTTTGTAAAATGATACGTTTTTCAAACGTACTTTTGGTCAAATGAACGGACCCCCACAAAATCTCATGCATTCATAATACACAGCCGACCATCGGCCTGCAAGCCGTGATTATAGTTTTGCCATGTCAGTCCGTCATGGATAAAATGATACGTTTGTCAAATGGTGATTTGGTCAAACATTAGTGAACCGATTTTGTGAGGTGAAGGATGCTTGGCAATCGAGTCTCCCAATATAGTCTAATAATTCAACGTAGCTTAATTACACGACTGCCCACAAAAAGGAGTGTAATGTTATTCAGAGTTCATGTATGTATGTATGGCACGATTCTTTCCATCACCGCACCACCCCGGGTGACATAGAACCTAAACTGTTAAAATTGAAATGATAACAATGGCAAAATGTCAATTATTTTTGTCAACAAAAATAGTCTTAATATAAATACAATATGGATATCATGTCAAAGGTCTTAAATGTGACCATCTCAAATATGTACAAAAAAAGTTGCATTAACGCAGTCGGGTTTTTGAAGATTGCTTTTCATTTAGTTATTTGGTTAATTCTGTTCCATGATGCATTAGTCTACCAAGTGTAAAACCATAAATATACCTAAAAATAAATACACTTCGCCCAAAACGACTACCTTTACAAGCACGGTGGTGATCTTGATATTATATATATATACCGGGTGTACAATCCAAATGGGTCAGTATGGTGAAGTCTGAAACTATGAGAGATAGCGAGATCTGTTCTTAGGAACCATGACGTCGATTTTAGATTTAATAATAATTACATTCAAACTTTTTTATTAACTCTCATACATAACCGGGAATCGAACCTGGTCAATATTTTTGTAAACGCGTTAAGTAAAAAGGACCAAATTTGGCTATGAAATCTTGTGTAAACACAACTGACAGTAAATTAGACTAAAATGCCCACAGTTTTATTAATTTGCAAAAAGTCGTGAATAACATGAATCGATCATCAATTATCAATTACGACACTGTAGAAGATTTAACTACAGCCTTAGAAAACATTTTAACACATGTTCACCCCATAAAAATACGAAATGCAATCTTGCGATCGTTACCCAAAAGAATTAACTATTGCATTCAACAGAATGGCTACCATTTTGAACGTTAACTGAAATAAAATAAATATCTTATTGGTAGGTTTTTCTTTCAATTATTTAAACAAGATTCCATTAGTGTTGTGCTTCTTGCGACTTGCAGAATTTATACACATTGATTTTGACCAGGTTCGATTCCCGGTTATGTATGAGAGTTAATAAAAAGTTTGAATGTAATTATTATTAAATCTAAAATCGACGTCATGGTTCCTAAGAACAGATCTCGCTATCTCTCATAGTTTCCGACTTCTCCATACCGACCCATTTGGATTGTACACCCTGCATATATGCGCACTAATTAACTCAAAGAGTGACATTGTTTACTCAAGCGATGACTCCTGTTTTTATGAACTTCAATATAAATATTATGTTCAAACACGTTTTCCTTCACCTCAAGCTTAATTGGCGTAAAAATACCCTTACAAAAATAATGAAAGGAAGCGGCTTGAACATTATTTTGTAGATTACCAAACGCAACCCCAAATTCTTCATTACCCAGGGGTCAAACTATCAAACAATATCTATCCAGAAGAGACCCCTGGTTGTTTGTAAAATCGTGCTCACCGGGCGAATATTTTAGCCCAGTTTTCTCATTAAAACGTATGATTAGTGGGCCATTTTTTTCTCCCATCGCAACGAATTTGTTTGTCAACGCTTTTAAGGGAACATAATTACGTTCTTATTTCTCTGGGATTTAATGTTTGAGGTATTAATTATAATGCGGATTTAACTAAAGCTGTGGTTAATTGTGCGAAGGTAAGCGGGAAATGGGTTTATTATTAATGTTTATTTTGGTTAAGGAATGTTAAATTGTTTTTGTTTACTTTTGTATTACCAACCTGTTAATTTTAAGGTGTTCTTAATATCCATAATACAAAACAATAGTGTTCAACGTGTGTATAGGTGAGTTTGTCTTAGCTGCCATAGCTCGCAAACAGAATTGAAAGCTAGTTTTTATCATGATGTTTATAAGCTAGGCTTCATTAACATCGGTTCAGATATTAAGATATATCCGTCTTCAATAAAGATATTAAGAGATTTAAATAGTTATTTACACACCAACAAAATAAGAAACCGTTTTTTTTTTATCAATAATATTTTTATAAGTGACGACGAGGTCGGAGGTTTTACACGCTTACTCAGAAATTGCCTATTCACTCTTGCCTTGGAAACACTAAGGTTATAATTATGACTCCGAGAATACAGACGCAGGGAGAGCGTTCCACACCTTGGCAGTGAGAATAAGAAACGACGCAGCAAACCGTTCAAAATGTACTAAAATTATAAATTAGGACTTAATCGTGTAATAAAATAGTCATTTACCAGGACGTGTTACTACAGCGCTGGTCACGAGAAGACCATGAAGAAGATGAATCTATCCACCATACTCCACTAATGTACAGGTGTAGTGCATAATTGTTTTCCTTCGTATTTTCACGGCAACGTACGAACGTGTCATGCTACTTTTTGTACTATGACCGACTGAAATAGCAAGACGCGTTCGTACGTTTCCGTGAAAATACGAAGGAAAACAATTACGCAGTACGTCTGTATCTACTTCTAGAACAAATGGAAGAAGATTTGTAGTGTTTGTATGCGTGAAAATCGTGTTAGTTTTAAACTTTAAAGCAAGGTACAGTACCCCAACGAAAATGTTAAGCACTTTAATGCATTGTCATAGTAAACTTCAAACAGAACATCAAATGGCACACATGACAATGGCAATGACATTCACAATGACAAGGAACATTTTTAACGGGTGACTGTACATGTAAGTAATTTTGTATGCTTAACGCCCAGGGTACAGGAATATTTGCGGGTGGTAGAGCCTTGTGCTGGCTCCGTACGGATCGCTACCACCATCTTATCCATTAACCTACCGCCGAACAACAGTGTTCGCATTGTTTTGTTCAGGTTTGGGGATAAGACAGCCGGTGTAATGACTAGCATAGAGGCATTCCATCTTAGTCCTCAGGGTTGGCAACGCATTTGCAGTCTTAGGCTTGCAGTCTTGTGAATGCGAATGTCTATGGGTCACAGTTTCCATTTACCATCAGGTTGACTGTGTGCTCGTTTGCCTTCTCTATGCCATAAAAAAAAAACATAAACGTTACAGAAACCAGTCAATAAATAAGCAAAAAAAACAGTATAATAGGAGCTCTTATAGTTGAATAACGAGTTCTTGTAGACAACCTTAGAAGAGGTTACTTTGATATTTTGTAGCGTTATTTTATAAAGAGTTAGAATCGCTTGTTTCCTTAGCAAGGTACGTATTAAATCGTAAATAGATATGACTATGTTATTTTACTTCCTGGCAACCAGATGTCACAGATGTTTAGTCCTTATTTCAACACTATTTAAATCTAATGAAGGCGCCATATTGATTGATTTTTATGTCCTTTGTAGAGTACGCGATTCGTCACGAGGTTATGTAATTACTCGTATATGTTAATCTTACCAAGCAATTAAAATGAAGGTTGTCGCCCTCAGACTGAAGCGCAGTTCAGAGACCCTGCCCCTTATACAAATAACGTATTCGAACAGGCCTGAAAAGTTATTTTGGGATCCCATTTAAACAGTCTATTTGTTCATTTCATTGAAACATATTCTTGAGTCGTGTTTGACTTTTAAGATAAATTTGATAAAGCTCGAAGAATCTGATTTTTACACTTTCAAATTTTAAATCTAAACTCGATACCAACTTTGACGACTGAGATGGTCTATGCTACCTTAGTAATTTCACCTGTTGTCTTATCCCCACCCCGGAACACAACAATGTGAATACTACGGCTCCGGAAGCTATCCGGAGGAACTCATGCCCTACTACTACTTTTTACAAGTTTTTATTTAACTCGCAATGTATGTTTGTAAGTATGCATGTATTTATGTACTATCGAACCAACGGAACCCTGACCCACCATGGAACCTTGTCACAATGATTGACGTACGATTGTCGTATAGCTTCGTATGACAGTCCTAACGTCAATCACTGTGACAAGGTTCTATGGTGGGTCAGGGTTCCGTTGGTTCGATAGTACGGGTCAAATCTTGCAAGGTAAATTTGACCCACTTCCTGTCATTCTGTTGACAGGAAGTGGGTCAAATTGGGTTGAAATTTACCGCATATGTAAAACCAATGACAGTGCAAAGATACTATGTGACTCCATAGTCCACTCCACACTACCTACGAACTACCGTAATACCATACAAGGCGCTTACCACAATATCGCACTGTATTCTCTACGCTAACCATATGGGCAGAAATGTATGAACACTGGCCTAGAAACCAATAACAATAGAACTTTTATAATCGGATATCCTTTTTTATCCTAATTTTTTTACTATGCAGTTATCCGCCTTATTTTGTGGCACACGCGTGAAATGATACGTCACTGACACGCTCAGAACCAAAATTAATTCACGTTCTCATGTGCAACCGGGGGACGGGGACAATCTATTCGAAATTTAAAATCAGTAGCTACCTTTAAAAAACATTTCAAGAATGATTTATTAGCGTCTCAAATATCTGGATCATAAGCAGTTGTACACATACGCACATGCACACGCAACCACACTCAAACGCACACACACACACAAACTCAAACTTACACACATACACACACAGATATACAAGATGTATTTTTATTTTTATTTTTTTGTTATTGTATACTTAATTTGATCTCTCTAAAATGATCTCAAAATAGTAGCGATATTATTTTAGGTTTTTTTTTTAATTTGAACGCCTTCGATTGCCATATCTACTCCCTGGTTTCACTGAAAACCAGCGTCTGTGAATGTATTAACAACATACAGAGGCATAAAGCTGAGCGGAGACCATTTTGGCCGTAATAAAAAAGAAATGTATTTAGGTTAAGACATTTTGCTTGTAAACTGTTTTTTATTTATGTGCCAAATAAATTATTTTTCATTATTTTCATTCAATTAACAGAGGCATAAACTAAGGTATAGGCTTGTACGATAGGTACGGGAGAACGATAATAATCTAAATATATAAAAGGAGAAACTGACTGACTGACTGACTGACATATAAACGCACAGCCGAAACTACTGTACCTAGAAACTTGAAATTTGGTACAGGTGTTCCTTTCATGATGTAAGTGAGCACTAAGAAAGGATTTTCCGAAAATCGACCCCCAACGGGAAAAAAAGGGGGAGTACTGGGAAACTAATTCTACGCGTACGAAGTCGCGGGCGTCCGCTAGTTAGACATAAATAGAAATAAATACTCAAATAGGTACCTGCATAGAAAACATACATTACAGAAACAAAATTACTCTTGCTCATCACACAAATATTTGCCCATACCGGTAATCGAACCCAGGACCGCTAGCTTCGTGGCAGGGTCTCTCCATACTAAGCTAACACGTCGCTGAATTAATGGTTACGTTTGTTGCTGTGGATATATTTTGTCACAGAAACCTACGACCAATGCGATAGGCTCTTAAAAAGCGGCTTTTACAGGAAATTTAGAGCATTTTGGCCAAGTGCAAGTAGAACTCACGTGAAGAGGGTTCCGTACATACGTATACCTTTTTTTATAGGTTTTTCTGTAATCTACAAGCAACTAACTACATTTTGTATTTTTTTCAATTTTTTTGGCTCAGTAGTTTCGGAGATCAGGGGAGAATGGTCAAATTTCGTCTTCTTTCATGAATAATATCAAAACTATTTCATCATCATCATCATGTCAGCCGAAAGACGTCCACTGCTGGACATAGGCCTCCCCCAAGGCTTTCCACTCAGACCGGTCTTGTGCTTTTTGCATCCACCGCGGTCCCGCGATCCTGACGAGTTCGTCACTCCATCTTGTTGGAGGCCTACCTACAGCTCGTTTTCCGGTCCGCGGACGCCACTCCAGAACCTTCTGACCCCATCGGCCATCAGTCCTGCGAGCAATATCCCCCGCCCACTGCCACTTCAGTTTAGCTATTCTTAGGGCTATGTCGGTAACCTTATTATTTTACTATAATAACAAAAATATATTTGTGATCTTCATATCGAGGCCTTACATTTGATATATGACACAGTGCAGTTTGCAAAACTATTTTTTTATTTTCTAATTTGTAACCCAAAAAAATAATTCGCTCATCTGTGTTCGGGTCATCAATTTACATAATGGTGCACCAAATTTCAACTCAATAAGACCAATAGTTTCGGAGCAAAGAGCTAAAAAAGAAAGTAAGACCATACAAGCGTTATATTTTATGATAAAATAACATTGCTCAAATATAATTATAATATACGAAAACGTTAGTACGAAGAAAAGGCCACCCGTATTTCCTCTGAAGCCAACGTTAGCTTTATGCTCGAACTATTTGAGTGCGCAGTTGGAGCGTTCAGAATGAGGTTTTGCAAAAACACTCAATTTCCCAATGTGACTGTTACCGAGTAGGTACTCGTATATATTTTCATCTTGTGTAAAAAAAGGAAAAATCTCGATGTTTCGAAGCGGTGATCCAAAGAACAGATTTATTATATATTTCTCAACTAAATGCGGAGTTATTCATTAAACGAATAATAAGTAAACGAACCTTTGGTTTGCCTTTATTGGCCGGTCAGAGTGGAGTCGCAAGAGCTATATGCTCGAAGGGGGATGTGTTGCATAACTTGTGAGTGGGCTTATGGTCGATTAAAGTAGTATTAAAAAAAATCTAACGTATGTACCTAGGTACCCACAGTGCACGCCTAGAACTTAGTTTGATCTAGGTAAATTTGTATGAGATATTTTATTATTTATATTTATTCATACCTGTTATTTGTCATTTTAGTGACCAAGATAATTATATTACTATTTAGTTGCTACTAGCTACTGTCCGCGACTTTATCTGTGATCATCCCAATTGTACTATAAGTAATACTGTGCTAACTCAGATTATGAGCTATCTATCTTACAAATAACTTACAAGGACGTGTTTTATAAACTGGTTTTGGTTTAATTAATAACACCGATACCGAGCTTCATATGTGTAACTCATACAGTCATTTTATTTACAATAGGTAATGTTAATACCAATTTTGACATTTTTCAATTCAAAAATGATCAAATTTTTACCAAATTTTTACCCCCTTTTCCAAATTGCCGTTCGTCTTTTTTTTATTTATATCCCGAACAACGATGTTCACGACTATCATTTCAAAAATGACCGAACTCTCATACAAACTTCATTTCACCTCCTTAGGTAAATATAAATTAACATTTTCACACGTATAAACCAATCTCTACTGCCAATTTAGCACCGCCATTTACAGGGTATTTTTTTCCAAAATCTCCAAAAGTATTTTTTTTTTCATTTATATACAGTAAACACTAGACATAGAAACCATTAACACTTCTGTCACTTTTAAAAATAACCGAACACAATAATTTTTTCCCTCGTTTCGTCTCTTTAGTTTTTCCATGATCGCCAACAGTTGTATTTTTAATAATAAACAGTAGCATAAATATAATTTTTCACATTTCTAACGATATTATGACCAAAGGGATAGTTTTTGCTAAATCGCTGAGAGTAATATTTTTTTACTACATTTTTTCCTTCAAACGTTACCAAAGTCTCATGCAAACTGCTACCGCCAATTTACCCGTATTTTTTTCCAAAATCGCCAAACGCAATATTTTTAATTTATAAAAGATAAAAGATAAAAAAGATAAAAGAAATTTATTCAGTAAGTAGGCCGCTCGGGCACTTTTACACGTCAAGATACTACCGGCGCCCACTGCTGAGAAGAAACGCCGCAAGAAACTCAGCAGTCAGTCATTTTTTAAACTTATTTCATATTACAACAATGGTATGTACAACTTAATCTAGCATTATATAAAGCTACAAGTATTAAATTAAATATAATATCAAATAACAGTAGTTCAGCAGGAAAACATGCCAAAAATCTTACGGGAGAGAAAGATAGAAAAGAATAAAATAAAATAACTACAACTACCTACTTATATATGTGTATATGAGATGGTGCAAGATGACCACATAAAAGTTTCGATATGTTTTCCTGCATCAACGGTGTCCCCCAGACAAGAAAAAGCAGAATAAAGCCTTTGCATTTGAACAAATTACTATTGACTAAGTTTCGGGTGTAGGCCATGCATTTTTGTCTGTTAGATAGTCCTCGACCCTATAATACGCTTTAGACATTAACGACCTTTCCAAATATTTTTTAAGTGCTGGAAAGGGTAACTTTAAAACTACTTCAGGTAATTTATTATAGAAATGAATGCATTGACCAACAAATGATTTATATACTTTACGGACACGGAATTTTCGAATAGCTATTTTATTTTTATTTCTAGTATTTAAAATATGTATATCTGAATTTTTGGTGAAAGAATCTAAATTCTTAATTACATAAATAATATTCTCGTAAATAAATTGAGACGTTACAGTTAAGATATTAATTTCTTTAAAAAGTTCTCTTAAGGAGTCACGGGAATTTAAATTATAAATAGAACGAATAGCCCTTTTTTGTAATACAAATATAGTTTGTATGTCAGCTGCCTTACCCCAAACCAGAATACCATAAGACATAACACTATGAAAATAACTATAATAAACTAAGCGAGCTGTCTCAACATTAGTTAGTTGTCTAATTTTCCTAACGGCGTAAGCTGCCGAACTTAGTTTACCTGCCAATGCAGCTATGTGGGGACTCCATTGCAAATTTTTATCTATTGTTATGCCTAGGAAAACCGCCCTATCTACCATTAGCAAACACTCGTTATTTAGAAAAATACTAGAATCTACCGGTTTAACATTAGGCAAAGCGAACCTAACACATTTAGTTTTCTTGGCATTTAGTAGCAAGTTGTTACTAATAAACCAATTATGTACTTTAACTAGCGTGGCGTTTATCCTACTGTAGTCTACGGTTTTTCTATCTACCTTGAAAATTAGTGAAGTATCATCAGCAAAAAGAACAATATCGCAAAGTTCATCTACTATTGGTGGTAAGTCATTTATGTAGACCAAAAATAAAAAAGGACCTAAAATAGAGCCTTGAGGCACACCTATTTTCACTGTGGCTCCAACAGATTGCGTTTTGTTTACAACAACTGTTTGAGTTCTATCACTTAGATAAGAAGACATAAGGCTTAAAGCTTTATTGGACAATCCATAATGTTCTAATTTTAAAATAAGGGTCATATGTTCCACGCATTCAAAAGCTTTAGAAAGATCACGAAATATTCCTATTTCGTCGCAAGATTTTTCTCAACTGTTATATATATATTTAATGAGTACAGATGCCGCATCAATTGTTGATCGACCTCTTGTAAAGCCAAACTGGTTTATACGTTCATACACTGGTTTATAATTACAGTGGGTGGGGGGGCCCTTGTAACATTTCCACGTTTCTCACTTCAAATATAAAAATTAGTATCATATAATTTTCTCCCTCCCATTTTACCACCTCAGAGGTAGTTTTTCCTGAATCACCAGTAATATTTTTTATATGTAAGTATATTGTCATTTATACATATAGGTAGATTATGTGCATTGAAGAGCATTTAAACCAAGTTTCAAGTAAATCAGACGAGCAAAGTATTTTTCTTATAGAAGCTGAAATAGGTGTCTAATTATTTGCATTGAAATTTTTTTCTACCAAGTTTCGAGTAAATTATACCATAAAAGTATTTTACCCATACATACTTTGCAACCCCCCTTTCATACCTTTAGGGGCTGAATTTTAGTAATCGCTGAAATACGTGTCTCATTATTTGCATTGAAAAACATTTCTACCAAATTTCAGATAAATTTGACCAAAAAAATATTAGTTTCATATTTTTTGCATAGTAGCTGGGCGATGATGATTCAGTCAGGACAAGCCTCGTCATATATATTATAAACAATAAACATATATATGTAGATAGAATAGATAGAAGATTAGCTTTTGACATGTTGTCGTATTGTCAACGTTACGACAGCTCATATCTTATCATCATAATGTCAGCCGAAAGACGTCCACTGCTGGACACAGGCCTCCCCCAAGGCTTTCCACTCAGACCGGTCTTGTGCTTTTCGCATCCACCGCGGTCCCGCGATCCTGACGAGGTCGTCACTCCATCTTGTTGGAGGCCTACCTACAGCTTGTCTTCCGGTCCGTGGACGCCACTCCAGAACCTTCTGACCCCATCGGCCATATAGCTCAGATCTACGTAACAGTAATGGCGGCCGAGTAAAACACAATATGATAATTTCAAAAGCATAAAAGAGCTCAACCTCATGATTGCGATATTGAAGTAATTATAGGCGTTAAGAAAAGCTGAATAAAGGCCCTGTGTGCCTATTATAGCTGCGTATATATCGCGTGTCGAATGTGGATAAGGCATCCGTCACTGTCGTACTCATTTACGTATCAGAAGGTGACGGATACCTTATCGACACTTCGTCACGCGATAAACGCAGCCATATTAGGCCTGGACTCAGGTCTGTGGTGGCGTGGTGTGGCTATAGATGGCGGTAGTGTCGACGCAGCCGGCGCGGCCGCAGTCCAATTAAACCTCGCTTGACGGCCATGATTAATTGCTTGTTATTGTGTCGGCGGGACGCTGGCGAATATCAAACGATAACGTTTAAACTGTGTCACATTAACATGATCTTCTAGTAATAACTGTCCCGCGTGTGTATTACCATTAGGTATGTTATAGACCCGTAACTAAAGATTAGCTGTTTTTCAATATTTCGCCATCGCTTGCTTTGTTTCTTTATTACAATAAAACTTCACGTAGTATAAAACAGTGTCGATCCCGCCATCTGTCCCTGTGTATGTACGCTTAGATTCGCCAAACTACGCAACGGATTTAATTTGGTTATTATCAATAGATAGAGTGATTGAAGAGAAAGCTTTTTATGTATTGTAAGTTCTAGATTATGTACGAATATTACAGAAAACTCTCGCTATTTTATTATTAGATAATTTTACCGCAACGTCTGCCTATCAATAATTTCAAATTATAAAAATTAAAAAAAAAACTGATATTGAACAAATGGACAAAACAACTAAACAACTAACCTGGGATATGTAATGGTCCCAGCTTAGCATGTTGCCGGTAGTAAAACCATCTCTGACCTTCAGCAGGGACCACTTGATGACCTCCAGAACCATATAATTTTGACTAAAATTAATAACATGAATTTTCCTTGAATAACCTCTGCAATCCACTTGATATTCGTGTCTTTAATAATAGTAAAGATTAATGGTGGCATAGGTACGACAGTACCGTTTCATGAACGGGGCCAGGCGGAGCAAGCCCCATATTGGCCACGAAGCTACAAATACTAAGAACCCTTCACTTTGTACCGAATTTCGAAAGTCAGAAATTGATTTTCATATTACATGAAAGTCCTGTTCTAATCTAGTTTGTTTTGCAAAATATGAAGAAACTATGAGTAAAGAACAATGGTGACCGAAGCGACCGGAGGGCAAAGAGAAATTGGTCTTTCTCTTAACACTATTTTATTATTTTTCAAAGGTATCCTAGGCATGTGTTCTACCCTCTCTTTTACAAAATCTATCCGGTACAATATCCATGGAAACAGTATTTAAAAAATGCGATCGGACTCACAGAAAACATGTATAATAAATAAAACGTACAATATTTATTAACAATCTTAGCAAGCATAATGTACAAACTAGCAACTATTTAAAAAAACAATAACTATGTCTTAGAAATGTCCACAGCATCCTAAAAGCACTCTCCCGTACGGATCAACTCCTCGACCAGCTTCAGACACTGCGCGCGGCTGAGTTTCCCGCTGTGTGTGCGCGGGAGTGCCGGCACGAAGGCTATGCCGCCGCGCAGGCGCTTGTGGTCGCTCAACATTGCTGGAACAATAGAATATCATCAAACCCGAAACGTTTTCTATTTTTTTTCAAGTTGTATCTTGTTTAGAGGAAACTCTTGATGAAAGAAAACATATTGAAACTTTTATGTGCTCGTCTTGTTTTCCTTTTTGTCCCTCTATCCCTCTCGTAATATTTTTGGCATGTTTTCCTTTTAATATTATAAAGAGTTAAAGTTTGTGACGTTGTAAGGGGTAATCTCTGGATTTACAGAACCGATTTTGAATATTCTTTTACCAATAGAAAGCCACGTTAGTTGTGAGAGGCTGTATGTTAACCCAAAAAATGTTTATTACCCAACGAAGTGGGCACGGAAACAGCTAGTATGACATACGTTTATAAAAAGCCTGACTGCTGAGTTTTTTGCGGCGTTTCTTCTCAGCAATGGTCTCCTCTTGGGAAGCGCTGGTAGAGTTATGACGTGTAATAGTGCCCGTGCGGCCTATTTACTGAATAATTTCATTATATCATTCATCATCGCAAGAATAGCTAAACTGAAGTGGCAGTGGGCGGGACACATTGCTCGCAGGACTGATGGCCGATGGGGTCAGAAGGTTCTGGAGTGGCGTCCGCGGACCGGAAGACGAGCTGTAGGTAGGCCTCCAACAAGATGGAGTGACGACCTCGTCAGGATCGCGGGACCGCGGTGGAGGCCTAAGCCTCGGGGGAGGCCTATGTCCAGCAGTGGACGTCTTTCGGCTGACATGAGGATGAATCATCATCATGATGATGATTCATCATTTCAGCCTCCATCCACCCAGTGCAGGGTAACGGTATCTTCATTTTCACGCCTCTTTGCCCTGTCTCTTTCTAACGCTTACAAAAGAGTAGTAGGTATGCTTAATGTTATTTCTAATGGGATAGGTTTAAATTTAACGTACTCGTTAAGTTAATGAAGGTAACTTAAAATAATTAATTTTCAGCAGATCTTGAAGAGTTTGTCTTACCACTCACAGTGGTAAGACAATGTGCACTGTGTAAACATTAACTACTGCAAAAATATTACTAACTATAAACGGGAAAGTTTGTGTGTTAGTTTTTTACTCCTTCACGCTGCAACGTCTAAACGGATTTGGGTGATATTTAGAATGGAGATTTTAAAACTTCCCAAGAAAATAACGATAATCGATAACCTTGCGAAAGAAACTAGTCAAAGATATATTGTGTATTGACAAAAGCTTTTTTTCTGATCAGATACCAGCACCTATATATACTGCATACTTAAGAATTCCAAAAACTATCACAGTTCGGGTTACACATTACAAACCGGCTTTACCACACATTCCTAGCACATTGTCTGCTATTACCATCTCATACTTACAATTAATAGTCTGATGTATCTTTTCTCTAGTGACATCGCATCCAGGCTGCAGTGCAATAGCCGTCGCCGGCCCGGAGTCTGTCCCAACTACCACGCTTTGCTGCACTCCTGGTATTGATCCGATTGCAATTTCAAGCTCTTCCGGGTATATCTGTAAAAAAGATTCATCTTAGTTTTGTCTAAATAACCAGAAAATATAAATTTTCATATCTAAGTGTTTGCTGAGAAATTTACACTCGTTGGCAAAACGCTTGCTTTGCTCGGGTAGTTAAACATCTTATTTAATTTACCTATTTTTGAATCTCTAGATAAACAACCAATTAATGTATTCACAAAGACTCGCCCCTCTTAATAAGTTGACGCAATCTCGCCAAACGTTAAACGTTAAGTGGTAGTGCAATAGTACATTATTGCCTAGGCAGGGAAGTAGGCAATTGTGTGTTGAGTATTGGTTAAAAATACGATGCCCTCAATTGCCATTCCTGCCAAGGCAAATATAGTGCTTTTATCAAACGTCGCAAGAAAAAAAATGTGATGGAGAAAAAACTTCATCGCTTGAACTCATTTTTTGAATTGCATACAAACAGAAACTTCACGTGAAAAAACCATCACTTTCTTTATGACTAGGAGAAACGCAATGTTTTTTTTAAAAAAACACAAGTTATTCAAGACACAGATAAAAGCTGTTTCGAATAAATATGGATCTATAAGACTTGTGCCCTTGTTTTATTATGGCCCTTTTCACTTAAAAATAAATAAAAACTAGGTAGTAATGAAACATTGCGGGCTTGTGTAGCGAGCACGCAATGTTTTTTTTTTTAATTTTAGAACTGTCAATAAACAACAGTAAAGTTGCGTCTCAATATGTAATATAAAGTCGCGTCTCAATATGTTTAGTAATGTTAACTTTTCCGGTAATTTTCAGATAATTTACGCATTAATTGGTTGAAACTCGAACAGTCAACTTACATGATGGTTTAGGTACTTGAAGCCAAGTTTGGTCCTGTTGGCAAAGTACAACTGATCCTTTTCATCTCTGTAGAACACATCACCAGTCATCAACCAACCGTCTGCTGTCATACTGCCAGCATATGCTGCTTGGTTTTTCACGTACCCCTTAAAATATACGATTTTTGATCTCGTACACGAAAGGCTCAGTAGAATTCTTATAGAAAAAAACGATAATCGTGGTCGCATGATATTGCATCAAAATAATAAACTAATCCAACAACGTATCTACCTTTATAATGCAATCGCTTTTTAAATACAACTCTCCTCGTTTATTTGGTTCTAGTACTTCTTCGCCATCATCATTGACTAACTGAAAAAAAATAGAATAGATTTTTAACGGAAGTTTTAAAATGACATCGAGATAATTTGCCAAAAAGAAGGATTAAAAAAAAAAAAAGTGTGCAGAAATTTTAAAAATATACTTTGCTTAGCCTAGTGAAAATCATCAGGATTTTAAATAACAATAAAAAAATAAGGATACAGTCATAATTTTAAACGACATCTATTTAGTTCTTAATATTTTAGTTTGGTTTGTATACATTAACTTTTATTTGGCTGTTGATTGTTCCTCATTATTTCTCACCCCCCCCCCCCCCCCCCCCCCCCAAAGAGATAAATTCACTATTTATATTCTATCTTTATATAAAGAGTTTACATACATACAAACATTATTTGCCTCGTTAAAGTTTTACACCAACTATGGAATAAATATTAAATTGTTGTTTCCTTACTTTATATTGTATGAAGTTGGCAACCTTTCCTACGGTCGCTAGCGAAGCTGTGCGGTCGCCCGCCGCGATTATGCCTTGGGCCTCGGTCGATCCGTACACGTTAGCCAGATACCCGGTTTTAGACATCTTAGCCTGCGGAATAATGTTTAATTTCAACAATAGAAACTGTTTCTAGAGATAAAAAGATAAAAGATAAAAGATGTTTATTCAGTAAGTAGGCCGCACGGGCACTTTTACACGTCAAAATCTACCAGCGCTTCGCAAGAGACCACTGCTGAGAAGAAACGCCGCAAGAAACTCAACAGTCAGTCGTTTTTTAAAGTACTACTTATGATATTATACAATTATAAAGCTTAACCTAGCATGATATAAAACAATGAATTTAACATAAAATAAAAATAAAAATAAAAAACATTCAAGCGTAGCTTGTGCAGGGAAATCTATTGTTTGTAAGTGTTTGTTTGTTTATTTATTTGGTCGCACTGTCTAACAGCATGGGGGACACGTAACACGTCCGAGGATTGATAACTAGATCCCGTTACCAAGCGCTCAGTTTGGTGGCTGACGTCACAATAGGGTAGTTTGGGGAGTACATAGAACGCTGTTAATTATCACGACCACCTATTGGTATTAAACGGTTTTTTTTATTCTGGCATTCACGATATAAATTACTTATAAGCCAATTGATTAATTTATCGATTCTGTCGTTAACTGACTCTCTGCAACAGATCATTGTTTTAAATGACTTGCGGTTAGGCTACATCTTCTAGGAGAATATTATTATCCACTTCAAAAAACAAAAGTTTTTTTCCACATCGACAGATGTTATTGGCGCATATTTGAAAAACTTGGGGTTATCAAAGCTGAATTTGTGAAGGTTGCTTGGATTTATTTATATTTCTTGACCTGCATTAAGATCCTTAATATTCGTTGATGTTACGTAACGTTGTAAATCCGTTTATAATTTTCAATACATATTTTTTATGGGGGCAAAATAAATTTGGATAGCTCTGCATCTCTGGATGGCTCTGCATGTTACCCACATTAAAAATAGATTCTTAAATCTCTAATGAATGAAACTATTGTAAGGGAGGTAAAAATACAATATAAATAAGAGAATTAAATTTCATTAAAAGAATTTGCGTGTGCTTTTCAGAATCAATTTTGACTGTGGATAACATACAGAGTGAGCTATAAAGATTAATTCTGCACGAAAGAAGACCAAAAATATATTGAAATTTGACAATTGTATTGAAAAATATGACGAATAAGCCACCTTGCGTAACGTTAACGATCTTAAAACAGAACAAATTAATCCAAGCAACCGTTACAAATCCTGCTTTCTAAACCGCAAGCTTTTCAAATATGCGCCAATAACGTCTGTCTATCTTTTTTGAAGTGGATATATTCTGCTAGAAGTCGTAACCTATCCGCAAGTCATTTAAATCAACTTTTCACCTGTTACGGAGATTTAGATAACGAAAGAACCACGATGATAAATTAATCAATTGACAATTGACTTACAAGTGATTTATATCGTGAATGCCTGATTACAAATAAATAATTCCGTTGAACAACGGTAGACTAGGTTGTTGTGTTAATTAACACTGTTCCAATTACTCCCCAAACTACCCTATTGTGACTTCAGCCACCTAAACTGAGCGCTTGATAACGGAGTCTATTGATAACACACTGTTTATTTGTCCTATACCTGCCTACCTATGCGTCATATAATATAAGTTAATATAACAATTAGATACCTGGAAAATACTGAGCAGTGTGCTATTAATGCTCGTATTACTTGTCTTCCGTGCAATAGTGTGACTTTATTTATAAATATCATTATTTTTCCTATAATTGAAATTGTTATTTACACTGTATTAAACTGTCTACGACGCGGGCTTCATCTGATGCATAATCCTCGTTAAAAACCTCCCTTGTTACTCGTACATAACCAAGTTACATTACCAGCAATGTACAAGGAAAAAATATTCCTCGCACAAAACCGAGTAATGTATAAAGAAATATTTTTTCTTTGCACATTACCGGTAACATTTCCAGTTTTGTACGACGATGTAAATATTCTTCCTACATTACTTGGTTTTGCTCAAAGAATCTTTATTCCGTGTACAAAACCAAGGAGGTTCTCCGAGTAAATAATAAATAAAAATCTAGCTACTGCTGCAGTTTAAAAACATTCACAAAACCGGAGCTATCGATATGTGAAACCGTGGGCGCACCATACGCTTATATGTATTGACAAAACTTTCATGGACTGTTAATGTAACCTCTTTAGTAACAATTTTTAAAACCATTACATGTCTTTCACCCTGTCACTGTGACTGACTATTCTAGCAAATTAATCACTGCTTGGTTCTAGCAAATTAAAAGATATTAGAATATATTATAGCTACTTTAGAAAAAGCAGTCGAGAAAACCTTTTCTTTTTTTGAAGTCGGGCTAAAACCTAGATTTCATTTTGACTCACCGATAATTCTGTCATAGTTTTGGGTGTAAACGGGGAACCTCCGATGCATATCAATTCAAAACACGACAGTTGCTTGGGGGTCGCTAAACTGCCGAAAGATGTCGCTAGCGTCGGCCCGACGAAGGACCACGTGGGCTGAAAAACAAACCGTCGCCGTCGTTCAATCAATCACTCAATCGATCAATTCAATTTACATAAACAGGCGTATAACTAGCCGATAGGTAAATTACCTAGTTCTTCGACCTTATTTTGCCACAGGTTGGCGTACAAATATTATATTCAAATAAGCCTCATTTCAGGAATTTTAATCAAAAAATAAATAATAATTATTTAAAAAAAAGCAATATTAAATAATATGAAATATTTTATTCAATAATTACATTTTAACATTATAATTGTACATAATGCATACTTACTTCGAAAATGTACATGGCTGGTATGTAATAATAACAATATTTATCTACTTTTGAACAATGGTATGTATGTACAGGGTGGCCAAATAACAGGTATACACTTTAGTTTTGTAATTTTATTCTATGAAATATAAAAAATATTAACTATTCCTTGTTAAGTATAGTATTTAGAGCCGGCAGTTAAACATGGAAAATAATGTCAGACAAATGTCCACCTCTAGCAGCATGGCAGATGTGAACCCTTTTCATTGCGTTTTTCATCACATTTTCACACATTTCCTGCGTTATCTCAGTGACTGTGTCTCGAATATTTTGTTTTAATTGCTGAAGGTTCATTGGCCTGTTAGCATAGACACGTCCCTTTAGATAGCCCCACAGAAAAAAGTCAGGAGCTGTTAAATCAGGCGATCTTGGGGGCCAATCAATGTCACCGTTTCTCGAAATTAATCGACCGGGAAACCTTCTTTTTAATGTTTCTATTGTGGCTCGTGCCGTGTGACACGTGGCCCCGTCTTGTTGAAACCACATGTTTCCCAACCCCAATTGACTCACTTGATTCGAGAAAAAATGGATTATCATCTCACGGTACCGATCTCCATTCACTGTAACAGCATCACCCATAGCATCTTCAAAGAAATAAGGCCCAACTACCCCTCCTGACCAAATTCCACACCAAACTGTTACTCGACGAGGATGCAGAGGTCGTTCGTGGATCAAAGAAGGTTGTTCTTCTCCCCAATAGCGAGAATTTTGTTTATTAACAAATCCGCTGAGGTCGAAATGAGCTTCGTCAGTCATAATAATTTTTGTTATGAAAATCTGGGTCTCTTTCCAGCTTGGTTAGCATAACACTACAGTAATCACGACGGCGTTCATGTTCTCGAGGCTGAAGTTCTTGAGTTATCTGTACCTTATACGGAAACAAACCAAGGTCTTTCTTCAAAATTGTCTGTAGAGAAGTCCTCTTAAGTCCGAGTTGTTGAGAACGTCGCCTGGTAGACAATGTGGGTTCTTCGGCTACACTTTGACGAACAATTTGGATATTCTGCCCAGTACGAGCCCTTCTGACACGATGAGGAACTGCTTTATCTGTTACGATGCCATACTGCTCAAATTTATTCACTAAACGAGCTATTGTTAGCCGCGAAGGTAAGTGATTTCTACCAAAAATTGGCCGCAATTTTCTTAGAGTTTCCGCAATACATGATTGGGTTGAGTAAAACGTTTTAATAATTAAAACACGTTGTTCCGTCGTAAAACGATCCATAACAAATTTGCCGTATCTACACAAAGTAATTTTCATGCAACAACTGTCATATTTACCGCCAAAACAAAATGGCGGCAAAAAAAAGTTGTATACCTCCAAGTTGGCCACCCTGTACTTATTGTACAAGGATAAGTAAGAAATACAAAACAGGCAAAATAAAACCAGTAAAATAAATAATATTGAACAAAATAAATGCTTTTCCAGATTAGTTTCGGACATGCTGCATTAGCATTACTGTCTTTTGGGTTTTAAAAAATATGTATATACTCCCAACGTCTAATAATGTTTACGGCAAGCGAACGTGGGAGTACCTTCTCCCGCTAATATTAAATAGCATACCCTCCTGTGAGTATGATAAGATTCGAAATGATCCTCAAAAATGTAAAAAAAATCTCAAACAAAATGTATTTGCAGGTTGGTCATAAACGTGGCGATTAGATTAGTTTTTCCTTACTTAAACTAAAATAAGTTAAATAGTACTGAGCGATGGCAGCGACAAATAAACCGCATACGGTTTCCGTTCGCTGTATTAAGCCAATATCTTTGTATTTTTTATAAATATTATGAATAATAAATAAAAAAAAAAAACAAAAAAACGTGCTAATTATTTTTTCATGTTCTAAAACTTATAATCAAACCAGTAGGAAACTAGCAAATTAAAAAAATGCTATAGAAATTAGAGAGTTAAGTCTTTTTTCAGTACTTTGAAGGTCAATTTCTCCCAACAGGATAAGTATAAGCAGCTAAAAAAAATATGTGTCTGTTATATTAGAATACTCCCTAACATATACCAAAATCAACAGAATCGGAGCCGAAAAGTTGGGTACCTTTCCTTACTGTGTACCGTGTACTGTGAGCCTTCCAATTGCAAAAAAAAAAAGTCAATCCCAAAAGCATGATAGACTTTAATTTCTGTATATGGAAGACCGATTTTTCAATGCTTTCCACCATTACGTTAACGTTTATATGTCTGAAAATGAATTACTGAGTAGCTGGCTCGTTAGAGCTGCTGAATCTTCACAAATGTCACGTTGTCGCATCATTTGGTGAAGTAAGTTTCTTTAATGTGTACACTCTAAAAACGATTTGTCTGTGACGGTTGACCATTCTATTTATTTATTTATTTGCATTCTATAATGTCTTATTTCTAATTATCAATAAGTAATGTTTAAAACAGCAACAACTGTGGGCCTTGTTGGGCACAGCAATTTTAGGAGGAGGATTACTATTATAATGTTACGTCAAGGTATGATTTAATATTATAATAGCATTTATCTTTAATAATATCTCTTTTTTTTGTAAATAGGCCTCGTTTATTTTCCTCTTTAATGATTAATGGGTGATTATTATATACTAGAGGACGCCTGCGACTCCGCACGCGTAGAATTAGTTACCTACTTATTCCCCGTACCCGTTGGGGGTCGACTTTCGGAAAAATCCTTTCTTAGTGCACCCCAGACCTTATAAGGAACCTACGTGCCAAATTTGGAATCTCTACACCGAGCGGTTTGGGCTGTGCGTTGATAATAATATGTCAGTTTCTACTTTTTTATGTTTAGATTTTTGTGGACATCACATAAGTAGCTTCAGATTGCATTTTATGTCTTGTACAGGTCTTTAGCATTCTGTAGAAATCTAACGGTTAACTTGCAAATTTCCAAAACATTTTCCAAAACCGATCCTATGAACATTGCCGGCAGGCATGAATCGTTTGATGCGTATCTAGGCTTAAATATTTTTTGACGGTCGGCCGCCTGATCGAACAGTACTGCAGGCAAACTGTTTGCCAATGACGCCGGGCTTTTGGTTGGATGAAGTTCCATTTGCATAAAACGGTTTAGCGTAGTTTCATTTAACTACATTCGAGAAGCATAGCAAACGTTTCGTTTGACAAAATGTTAAAAAAATATCAAGCATACTATCAAACAACATAACACTTTGTCATTTTATCTTTGTAAGCATTTTAAAACCGATTCTTTTTTTAGGTTAGGTTAAGTTTAAACTGTGACAAAATATGTCATAGAAATAGTCGTAAGAATTGTCTATATTTAATCGTATAGGCCAGTATATTTCAAGAAATTATCCATTTCCTTGTTATAAGTCCTTATAAGATTTATAATTATTGTTTCATTACACAAATCGAAATTAGGTATGCAATTTGTTTTATGCTAAATAAAGTTAGTACGTACATTATTTTTTATGCATATCATAACACAGGGTACAAGCCTGTATGACCCTCGAGCTCGTTGTCACTTAACATCACGTGAGACTGAGACCCCTTGTGGTTACCTTGCAAGGTAACCAAGGCCTTGGTTCAAATATAATTTCTTTTTTAGTTGTATCTCACATGAAATAATCTAGAATGCTTACTTTAACATGTTAAAAACCAATATTTATTCCTCTGCGTATTCTTCGTTCCCTGCAGCAACTGCCTTAATAAGTTAATTACGCCGCCCAGCGACCTTTCACGTCAAGGTCAACTTTCTTTCAACTCTGATGAATATTCCCAAAGGCCCTTCATTAACTTGCAAAGTGTACGTGCTTACACTCGTTTGAATTTTTAGAAGCGGTCTCACACAGAATAACTTAGCTGAGTACATTTTGGGAGATAGGTAAGGACATGTTCGGGCTTGTGGTGAATTTATGTGAAAAGGAAAATGGAGATTATAAATAACTAGACGACACGCTACGGTCTCGGTGCGCTATTTCTTCCTGTTGGGATTCGATTTTATAAATATCCTTTTTAGCGCATCCCTAGGGTACACAATCTCTCCAAATTCCAAGTCTCTAGCTTTATCGATTTAGATTGTGCGTTGTCCTGTCAGTCTGTCAGTCAATCAGTTTCTATCAGAACAGTTGTATGTGTAGTTATAGACAAATAAGTAACAAGGAAAATGAAATGAAAAAGTTAGTTTTTAAAAATATTTTCGAAATCATCAGTAATTCGCTGAGTTACAAGTTCTCACAAATTCCACCAGTACCAAACTAAGCTCTAGGCTTAAAATTACTTCTATAGTAAACGATACACTCAGACTTAAATATATAGAACACAACAAAGATTCCGCAAATAACACTTGCGCTTATCACACAGGTATTGGCCATTACTAAGAATCAAACTCAGGCCCGCTTATAGTTTCACCACCACCAGCAACTAAGCTGATTGTTTTGTCCAAAATCCATACTAAGATTATAAAATGTGAAAGTGTGTATGTCTGTCTTTCAACTTCAACCACTAAACGGATCGAGATGAAACTTGGCACACATTATTAGTTAGATACTGGAATAAGACATAGGATAGTTTTTATCCTGGAAAATTGGACAGTTCCTGAGAGAGCAGCGACAAACGAGTTCTAGGCGGACGGAAGCGGGTGAAAGCTAGTGTTTAAATATAATTAAGTATTGTGAATCGATCGCACATGAACGGCTGAGACACAACGGCCCATAGGTATTGAAATGTTGATATTAATATTTTATTCCTTGCAATAAAGACAAATATATTCTTAGTAACAAGAGTAATAAATTTACAGCAAACATTCCAAGTAAATTTAATGTCTGTATTTTGTATCTCGTCGTTTGAATGTAGGAATTTGTTTGCCAATTTCGTATGAGAGGTAATCTGTCAAACTTTGCGGAGTTACGAGGAAACTCTCATAATTCTCATATCATTTAGACAAATGAGTTGTTGTGAGCCAAGACTTGACGTCATGACAAAACCAGCAGGGTGAATAGGGCTTTATGTTAAAAAGGGCTTGCAATAACTTGTTATTTTGCAAAAAAAAACGATTGTCATATACATTAAGTAGCTCCATATCTTTGGACGCTATTATGGTTTCCGTTATTTCCCTCATTCGGATTCGTTCTTGGATATAATTTAGAGATTTAAAAAAAAAAGTTGTGTTTGTGCGTTGTCAGCCAGTCAGTAAGTAGTGTGGTTAGACAAGGGCCCGAAGAAAATATCCCACGTGACAGGTAAAACGGGGTGGTGGTAGAAAATATACTATTCAAGATTTCTAGTTATCTAAACTACTTTTACCAGAAATTATAATCACGTATAAAACCAAAGACTAGCAACATTCATAGTTCACATACCCGATATTTATCCACCAGTTCCACCACCAGCTCTGGCGTGATCTTCATCGAAGTGAGCAGCACTGGCACCTCGTAGACCAGGAAGCTGGTCATCACGATGGTATGCGTCATCCATTGGCCCGTGGACAGGAGGAGACTTAGCCGCGTGGGTTTAGGGAACTGAGTGTAATGCAGCCTGGGGAGTCAAAATTATTCTATAACTGTGGTAAATTGATATAGACCAAAGAAATAACTCACCGTTTTTACAGTTTAATTTGAAAGAATAGGTAATTTTTAGAGACCAATTTCATTAATTTTGTATATTTTGACACAATAGTTTTCATTTAATATCTTCATTTATTTAGCGGACAGTTTATGGATGATATGATTATTTTTAATTTGGGTTGGCATTTTCTAATAAAGAACAGCAGTTCAATGATATCTAATGGCAATAAATGATTGTACTCGTAATAGTGTATTAAAACATACTATTTCAAACGGTTTTCGCCTAACCCGTAAGATACACATAATTGGGTTTCAAGCCGAAAACGAAAGTCAAATAAAGGTTTACTATTGTTGAAATATCCGAAACAGATAAATATTACAAAAACTTAATAAGGCAGAACGGCTTTCAAACCCTATTCCTGGAAATCGTTTTCGAATTAGAGTAATTGTAAAATATGAATAAATCCCAATTGTGTATGGTATTGATTTATTATGACATGTTCTTCTCTCTCGGTAGTTCACTGCTATGTGATCGTACGCCGAATGGGCCGCCCGATGTACGATAATGCCTAATTGCCTTCTTGATGACATAAGAGCCCTTAATGTTGCTGTGCCCAACAGGATCCATAATTAGGTTATATATTTATTACTGTAATAGCTTAAGTTTAGCCTGTCAACTGCCAACACATTGTGGAACGCAATAAACGTTTGAGTATTTGAGAACATCTTAGCAGTCAAGTGGTCTGCCATTTTTCACGATTTCGATTTATGTGGCACAAAATAATTAGTTACGATAGAACGGTAATTAACGCTTAGTATTTGGAAACATTACGTCGGTTATACTCGTGTATCCAGTATGTATTACTCGGCCAAGTTTTGAAGAGTAGTAAGTGGCTTAACATTCCCGTGTTGTGACTGTACAATGTTCATTGTATAATAGCATTTATTTATTTATTTATGTTAAGGACATCCAACAGCTATCCAATAGCTAGACTGAAAAGGAAGCCGTTAGCCAATTTTAGGATCTCACTACTAGATATAGAACAAATGCTAAACGCGTACAATACACAGAACGACACAAACAAAAATATATTATTTAATAACATTTGACAGCTATGATTGGCAAACACATGCTAGTTTCACTCACTCAAAACACCTCACCGACAATTTTCGTCTCACGGATTGAGCCTTGCAATTAAATATATCTAGGTCCAGCTCTCTTGCTAGGTTGTTCAAGCTCTTACCTGCACGTATTAGGAAACTATTGGCCATATACCTGGACGATGCGGACTAAACGGACAGGGGAGGATAATATCTCTTAGATCAAGTGGGGGTATTGAATGAGAGACAACCAAGCAACTCCGGACTATCAATCTACCTAGCTACTATTTAGCAGCATCTGTAGACATGCTTTTCATGGGTCCCTAACCTATAACATTATTTCGTTCCAAATGCGTTAAAGAAGGCTATCTTTAATTCTACCAAAAACGAAAATTAACTCATGCTTCTTACCACGGGCATGGCAACTGCGTAATAAGGCCTCGGTGAGTCTGTATAGCAGCTTTCGGCAGTCCTGTAGAGCCACTGGTGGGCAGCAGGATAGCTGATGATTCAGGAGTAACGTTGGGCAACCTGCGTTTATAATCAAATGTAGATATAAATGGAAATATTAGGGGATACAAGCAGCGCAAGACCGGTCCTTGTGGCAAACCTCGGGGGAGGTCTATGTCCAGTTGAAATTATGATGGTGAATTTAATTATACAGGGTGTTTGGCAGAGGGTTGAACAAAAAAAAACAGCAGAGAGGTGGGGCCATATGCTACTCACTTAGCCTTATAAATCTGGCCTAGGCCTGAAGGTTAAGGAAAAAATTTTTTTTTATTAAACTTTCATAAAAATGCTGAAATGCATCACTTAAAGTCAAATAACTTATAAAAATGCGGATGTAAGTATCATTTTTTATTATTATTCTTATCTTGAGTGTTGTTATGTTGAGTTAAAATTAAATATGTGGTGTAAATTACGGTGAAAAAAAAACTGCAGCCCTTTAAAGTTTGTGCAAGATGTAAAAAAATCCTTAATGCTCAACTTTGAATTGTATTAAAAAAAAAACTAAAACACATCGAGCAGTTCTAATTTCAGGAAAACATCCTCAGTTTGTGCCCTTTCCAACGACATGCTACATGCATACATTTTTATTCAATAACGAGATTTATTTGCTAATTTTGTCTATCCGGAGACTTTTGTCAAAAACTTAATTTTGTAAAATTAACAGGTGCAAAGATGGTAAAAATGAAAAGAGCTAATTAATTAATTCATTTTATTAAAGATGTTCGAACTGCTGCCCACCAGCCCGTATGCATGCCCGGCATCGTTTTCGTATCTCCACTGTCGTAGTGCTCAGCAGCATCTCCTCTCTCATTGTGGAGAAAGCCGTATTGATGCGCTCCACTAAAACTTCCCTATTAGGAATTTCCACGGCGTACACTAACTCCTTGGCCCGTCCCCAGACGTAAAAGTCGAGCGGTGTAAGGTCGGGGGATCGTGGGGGCCACGGATGGGGCCACCCCGACCAATCCATGAGTTTGGGAAGGCATTATTTAAATGGTCCCTGACAGTTAATCGCCAATGTGCAGGGCAACCGTCTTGTTGAAAAACAATGGGTCTGTCTTCGTCAAACACCTCAGCTAACAATTCCGGCAAATCATCTTGGAGGAATGCCAAGTAATTGTCCCCGTTGAGGTTATCGGGTAAGAAGTTCGGTCCGATTAACCTATTTCCTAAAACTCCTGCCCAAACATTCGCACTAAACCTTCGCTGAAAAGCTCGTGGTCTTTTTTGGTGCGGATTTTGCTCTTTCGGCGCCCAGTGGTGTGCATTGTGATAGTTCACGATCCCTTCTCTGTCGAATTTGGACTCGTCCGTCCACAGAATACTCCGCAAAAAATTGCCATCTTCTACATCGGTGTGTAGTAGTAAGCGGCAAAATTGGATACGGTTCCCATAATCCGTTTCCTCTAGACCTGGAACAAACAAAAGGCCATACCGGTAATTTGCAAAATGTGAGAGCGGTAAATTAGTAGTGAAATGCGACTGATAAATGCGCTGCAATCGAATTCAGTTGGCTCATATCATTCATTCTTAGTGACATTTAAAATGGCATCAATTGGAAAATTGGAATCATAAGTTGATGGCTCTGTTGTAATAAGAACAGAAGGAGTAAAAGATGATAAAACAAAATGGTACAAAAAAATTACCTTGAACTGGGGTGTAGTGAAAAGCATGCTTTCCATCTGCCCGGAGAACTGACCACACCTTCCAGATGCTTAATCCAAGTATCGCAGCCACATCTCTAATACTCCTGGTAGGATCCTCTTCAAACATTTGAAGAATCTCTACATCAATAGCAACATTATTTTGTATGCCATTTACACGAGGCTCGCGTAAATTTAAATTACCGGTCTCTCGCAAACGCCGGTAAGTATTTCCAAACGTTTGGTGGGTAGGTAAACGTCTATTTGGATACAGCTCTCGATAGATCCTTTGCGCCTCACGCCCGTTGGAGTTAGCGCGTCCATAGGCCAACAATACATCGGCGTACTCTTCGTTGGTAAATGCAGCCATAACAACAATAACCAGTATTAACAAACTTAACGAAGAAACAAACTTAATGGAAAAACAATAAACAGAAAACAAAACAGAACGAACGGAAGCAAACGGTAGCGTAACGGACACGTAAGATCGCAGAGGCAGTTAAGTCTCGACTACAAAGGGATCAGGAGAGATACCATGCCTGCCTAGCAGGTACACGAGTGAAAGAGAAAGTTAGACGTTTTAAGTTCGTAAGAGTGAGACAGCAATTTTACCTACTTTGGGTTTACGGAAGATAAACCGTGTTACTTTAAGTAGTGCGTATGTAGATTTTTTGCGAGTGTTCAGCTAGAGATGGCAATAAATCTCGTTATTGAATAAAAATGTATGCATGTAACATATCGTTGGAAAGGGCACAAACTGAGGATGTTTTCCTGAAATTAGAACTGCTCGATGTCTTTTAGTTTTTTTTTTAATACAATTCAAAGTTGAGCATTAGGGATTTTTTTACATCTTGCACAAACTTTAAAGGGCAGCAGTTTTTTTTTTCACAGTAATTTACACCAAATATCCATTTTAACTCAATATAACAACACTCAAGATAAGAATAATAAAAAAAAATGATACTTACATCCGCATTTTTATAAGTTATTTGACTTTAAGTAATGCATTTCAGCATTTTTATGAAAGTTTAATAAAAAAAATTTTTTTCCTTAACCTTGGGGCCTAGATCAGATTTATAGGGCTAAGTAAGTATCATATGGCCCCACCTCTCTGCTGTTTTTTTTCGTCCAACCCTCTGCCAAACACCCTGTATAACCAACACTTTTTGATGGCAAGGGACGGCAAACAAGCAAACCTGTCACCTGATGATTTAAGATCAATACTGCAATCCTCATAAAACTGTAAATGCGTTAACACTAAGATGGGAAGCCTCGATGTACGTAATTTCGGTTGTTTTATCCCTATACCGTAACTGGTAGGTTAAAGCATGAGTTGGTGGTGGCGATCCAGATGCGCCCTGCACAAGGTCCTACTACTAACAAAACATTGCTTCACTCAAAAATCCTACATTCGAAAATTCCGTGTCCGTAATAGTAGTTTATGCTACTGATGCATAATGAGTGGTCTTAAAACACGAGTGTGGTTTTATGAAACGAGCGTCAGCGAGTTTCATAATAGAATCACACGAGTTTTTTAAGGCCTAATTATGTACAGTTGCATACACTACTTTATCTACACACATATCATAAGTACTCTAAGATGGGCTCAGAAGCCGACGACTTGACAACAAAAATGGCGGCAAAACAAACTTTTGCTGTGCCAGTGTCACGAATATGAAGGGTATCTTTTAGTTCATAGACAAACGATTGAAGTCCCTATTCTCATGTCACTCGAGATCAAATGTCGTGCGGTTTATATTAAAAATAAGTACTGAACTGACGTTTCGTATCGATAACTGTTTTAATATCTATGGATACTAGAATAGAGACCCTCTCGAGTTTTGACAGCTGTTCCGAATTTAAACTCATAACCTTACCAAAATCTATACTGTTATAACCATTACAGTACAATTTTTACCTACTACCACAGACAAGAAACTTTTCATAGTAAAATTAGTTGCAATAATGCTGGTCATTTCCTACGGGTTTTGAACGCATAAAAGAGGACTTACGATGTAAAGTTACACTTTCCAGCACTTAAAAAATATTTGAAAAGGTCGTTAATATCTAAAGCGTATTATAGGGTCGAGGACTATCTAACAGACAAAAATGCATGGCCTAAACCCGAAACTTAGTCAATAATAATTTGTTCAAATGCAAAGCTTTATCCTGCTTTTTCTTGTCTGGGGGACACCGTAGATGCAGGAAAACATATCGAAACTTTTATGTGGCCATCTTGCACCATCTCATATACACATAAGTAGTTGATTCTATTATTATTTTTTCTCTCTTCCTCTCCCGTAAGATTTTTGGCATGTTTTCCTGCTGAACTACACATGTTTTTTGATATTATATTTAATTTAATACTTGTAGCTTTATACACCGGGTTTTATTTTATTTACGATAACTTCGGCATATTACTAGGTATATCCATAGAAACTAATTGGTAGATTAGATTTTTAAATATTGCAAAAAAAAAAAATACAGTTTACAACAAAATAATGAAATCTTTTATCTTTAGTCATTCTAAAAGGGCCTTTAGAGTTAACTAATAATCAGTGTCAAATACGTCTATGTTGGCGTGACATACACACACAAGTAAAGATAACACTTGACAGGTACAAGATTGTCACTTTAGATTGACGCGTATACAAACCTAACAATTGGAAACTCTTTACTCATAAGTATTAAAAGAAAATTGTTGTTATCAATTAAGAGCCTTTTACACTAGTTTAACGTGATTAACTGATTAAATTTACAAATTAAATATCTTTAAAACCGTTAGACTTATCATTTGTCTGTCTTCGGGAAATTAACTTTGTTTGACCTAAAGAACGTTCCCTTAAAAATATCGTAAATCAAAAAAAACACGGTGTATAATGCTAGACTAAGTAGTACCATTCTAATATGAAATATGAAATATGTTTAAAAAATTACTAGCTGCTGAGTTTCTTGCGGCGTTTCTTCTCAGCAGTGGTCTCCTCTTGGGAAGCGCTGGTAGATTCTTGACGTGTAAAAGTGCCCGAGCGGCCTACTTACTGAATATTTTTTTTAATCTTTTATCTTTTATATCAATCAATCGTTATATGGTTAGCTGGGTATCCAAAGCACAATCCTAGAATTTATAATTTAGGCCTAAGTTTGTGTAGGATAAGCCCACGACTAAATTAATTTAAAAATTAGTGTAAAAACTTACTCAAAACTGTTAACATCATTGCTTTGTGTCCCAACAAACTTGTCCAAAGATGGCCCGTCAGCAACCACCACGTCAGGAGAAAGGGAAGACTGGCGGACTACGTTAATGAGTTCATCACGACGGTCCGGTTCGCAGAATACCAGTCGAGGAGTCACCAGCTCCAGAAAGTGCTGGATCTCATCTAATGAGGTGATTAGGTATATTTCAGTGGGATGCGGTTTAAGACGCAAAGGAGATGTCAGTTTCTATTACTTGTTAGTAAAATATGGATGAAAAGATTTTAAAAAATGTCCACTTTTTTATTGCCTACTTGAGTGATATTTGGGGTGTGTTTATGGAAGTACCTATTCCTTCACTTTAAAACTACGGGACAGATTTAAATTTAATTTAGAATTTAAATTACTTTAACCCTAAAATAACACATAAGGTATGGTGAAGCGAATTACTAATTCGTTGCGGGCAGAAACTAGTTAAGTATCAATATTTATTTAAGTATCATAGATAAATAACTGATTCTTCACAAATAAAACGTAGAAGAGCAGAAGATAATTACGAAGATAAAAAGCACGAAAAGATAAAAATATATGAAAACTCGCGGCATACAAAATGACAGCTTGTTTGTTTCAAGATTATTTATGAGTAAAACCTGAAGAAACTCATTAAAAACTTTCTTTTAGCGAACTTCCGAAGCATGCTACTGTGAATTTTCGCTACGTCGCAATGCATTGTATGCAAAATCCTGCTAACAAGCGAAATTAAGATCTAACTCAGCTAGTAAGAGTTTAATTTCACTCACATTCAGTAGAGCTTGGTTCCATCATGAATGGAACTACGCCGGACAGCAACATGGCGTAGTACAATGCGGACATGTGTTCGTGGTTCCGCAACATCATAATTACAGTCATCTCTGTCTCATCTATTGCCCTCATAGCTCGAGCGAGTGAGACGGCGCGCTTTAGAATTTGCTCATTAGTGTAAGTTTTGTCTGTAGCGGCGTTAATCTGGAATACAGTTTGAATTTAAATTGTAAAGTTGGTTTTAGAATTTAAGATGTCAGATATAATTAACGGATAAAGAAATGGGATTCAAGATACAATTATAATATATGAAACTGAATGTATGTAAAATTTAAATTAAATAAATTCTCATTTTGCGTCTTCAGAAAAGGAAAAGATCCTCAGCTCGTCTGCTTTTGTTTTCGTTTTCGTGTGTCTGTTATTGGATGTTAATTACTCTTTTTTCATGGGTATAATGTAAAGGCAGATTTTTTTAATATCCTAGTCTTGAGAATATTTTGTATGCCTTGTTTTGTATGATTTGTATGCCTCGCGGCGCGACTATGGTGGCACTTCCTAATATTTAACACCTCTGTACCTACCTATATTAAATAAAACAAATAAATATCAAGGGACGATATCACACCAATTGACCTGATAATATGACTCAAGTACAAAATTTCTACTTGAGTCATGGATGTTTTTTATGTATTTAAGTTTATAATTTCTCGATATAAGTATTAAATACTTGTATAGAGAAATTTATATCGTTGTCTAGTACCCATAGTACAAGCCTAGAGCTTAGTTTGGGGCTAGGTCAATTGGTGTGATATCGTCCCTTGATTTATTTGTTTTATTCAATATAGGTAGGTATAGAGGTGTTAAATATTAGGAAGTATCACCATGATTTCTACAGTGCATTATTCTCAAAAACTTTAAAGAGTTACAAATACCAACCAACCATGGTCACCCTATTCTACTCATAATTTAGCCCAAAATTCAAAAAGGTTGGATTGAATAATCTTAAAAACATACTAAGTCTCTATGGCAGTTCAACGTAAGAAGTAGGGTAACCATGAGACTGCGTAAATATAAAATTAATATTTTTATTAATTATTTCAAAATACATTTACAGATTTTTGCATAGTTTTACGTACGAGTGTTTTAACTAACGGTAAACAGCCAGAAAAATAAATTTGTGTTCACGACTTATGAGTCACCCTGGAGAATTACTATACTCGTCGTACACTTACCACGCGGACTGCATTAGGGTTGCTTTTCAGACAATGGAGGGTGATTTCTGCCAAGTTGACTTGCGCCCGGTCGACGACGCCGGGGCGGTGAACGCCGTTCTCAAGTAGATCATCGATAACCCTGTCGAGGTACAGCTGAGCGTCGACAGGGTTGCCTCTCACCACCGTGAACGACATCTGAAAAAAGTTGGTTAATAGCGAGTTGGTCTCGCCGTGTACCCGTTGGGTACTGTACCTGGAAAATACTAGAAGTGGGAGGATTGTGAAGCTATACATTTCAATACAAAATGCGTTAACGTTTACGATTGTTGAATATGTTGCGGTTACCATGATAAACTATGTCTGTACGTTTTCTTTTTCAAGAAAATATTTCTCACAATGAAACAAATTAGGAAAAAAACAAAAACAGAAACGTACGGACCTACACTCAGGAGCAAAAATACCGGGTCAGATTGCGTTTTTCATACAAACGAGACTATTTCGAAGCCTTGGTTCCTCGCCAGGAAATGCTTTTAGTGAAATCTGATAATGAATACCCCGAGCATCGATACAGGACTTCCAGAGTGCATAGGATACCCAACGGAATGAATTTGCGGCAAAGGAAATCCAAGAACTAACCCAAACTCTCCCGCTGTGGTGTCAACTGATCGTGCGATAAGTTAGGTATCTTAAGAACTTTTGACCTCTTATTGAACCTCGGAGTATCCACCATTAAACCTCACTCAAAACAACCCATTACGAGGAACCAAGGCTTCGAAATAGTCTCGTTTGTATGAAAAACGCATTCTGACCCGGTATTTTTGCTCCTGAGTGTAGTTCTTTATTATTACGTACGAAATAATCAAAAATCATGGAAATCGGATCTGATTCAGAGGGTGATAAACGTTTTCGTCCGGAGCTAAATTTTGTATGGACTTTTTTTGATAGCTACGCAATTTTAGCGGAGCTTTACGATCCTCTTAACAGCTCTGAAAACAGTTAAGGAAACTATTTTTTTTAATTGCATTTTGGAACGTAAAGCAAAGGTACTTTTTCTCATTATGCCACAGAGTGTGATCATTACATAGCTCTTAAAAAACTTCGTGAGGCATTAGTTAAAATGCACTCTTCCATTTGAATACGAGTATTAGTGTGACATAACATTAATTATGTTAACATATATTTTTGTCTGTTCTGTTATCTGTAACGCGTTTTGTTCATTCTTCATCTGTTTTTTGCTCTCTTATCTATCGATAACCTTCTGAATGATAATAAATAAGATAATTTTCAACTAGTAGTGCGTCCGATAAGTAAACAGCGTATAATACGTAAGCCCACAGGAGTTGTGTAAACCGATTCACAAAAAAATACTCTCACTGATCACACAGATATTTAATTTTGTCCATTCGGAGATAGAACCTGAAACCTCTAGTTTAGAAATTTTCGGTACCGTTAACTCCATCATTAGTATAATTACATAGTTTTTTTTTTAACACGCATACGTAATTACCGTCACGCCTTCATCCCAGAGTGGGATAGGCAGAGCTACAGAATAACCAACAGCTTTTATACCTTGTTAATTCTATAACCACATTTTGCACAAACAGGCTAAGATGTTTACCAGTGTATATTAGTGACAGGTTGCAAGCCCATCGCCTAACAATACTACAAGCCTTTAATCGCTTAGTCGTGTTACGACTTCCACAGGAAGGCATGGAGTGGCACTATTCTAAGCCGGCAACCACGCGGCACGGCTTTAATAAAAATGGGTTTGCCCGTGGAGGACGAAGATTTTCTCAACGATGAAATCATGATGGTTTCTTGACAATTTTAAACATTAGGTTACATGTGTGACAGGATAGAGACAAGTGGGAATCTTTGGAGGAGGCTTTTATCCAACCTGGGGACCTAGCTTAACGCACTATATAGATATAGATAACTAGAAATAAGTCATTTAGTATTAAAAGAAACAGAAATTTAAGTACATATACCTAGCAATTAGTTTAGTAAGTAATAAATTTATAAAGTAAGATGAAAATGTAGCTTGTAGCTTGGTGAAATAAAGGCAATTTTTTTTTTTTTTTTTTATTTATACATATTATGTGACTACCATCAATTAATTTTAACTTTGATTCGTATTGTTGCCAACCCCGAAGACTAAGATAAGATACCAGTTTGCCAGTCATTTATACTCAATTAACACAACTGATTATTATGAATGAGAAGCAAATCACTTAATTCATTAGCCGTTAAAGTAAACATTACCAAACGGCAGTTTAAATTAGGAATTCAAAACGAATTTACGTTCAACAAAATGAAATATAAAACATTTATTTCTCTCGAGTCATTAGCAGTCAATTAAAGTAATGTTCCAGAAACGGTCCGGAAAGTTATTTAAAGTGCCGTAAAATTAATGAAGAAAATCGTTAGATATGCCATGATTTAAATTAACGATGCGACTATAAAGCGCCTTTGGAAGCTTTTTCGCCACCAAATGAGAGGGCTTTACGTTAACCCGAGGAAGCATAAATGCTGGGAGTAAATTAATTTTGGATGCTTTATGGGACGTTTAAAACGTATTTTAACGCATTAAGAGTACAAAAAAAAGTATTTATTGTTATTTGCATTTTGGTATTAAAATGCATTTTAAATTTGTATTCAAACGAATGTATTTTTAGTTTTATATCGCATATAAGCTAGACATTATAATTTTTTTACCTCTAATATATCTTCAAAGTAAAAAATAGTGTTATTATAATACCTTCGTGATGGATTACCCGAGTCTTTGCCACAGATTTCAACTAATTCTTTTACGTTAAAAACTCCGCTATGAAATAAACAGGTTTAAAAGTTATTTGTTATTGATTGGAGGCGATCTCTCTGGACGCGTTCGCGACATGTACTAAGCACAAGATTGGATACATTTAATTTATCTTTCGCAGTACACAGTTTATAATAGTGGGTAATGCAATTTTATAAATAAAGTTAAAGTCAATCTACCTTTAAGTTTATAAAGTCAGACTAAAATCACCCTTCGTGCTATAAAAACAAACAATGCTAAAAAGCGAAAGTTAAATTAAATTATCACTTTAAGTACCAATTTCATCAAACGATGTTAAATTTAATCAATTTTAATCGATTCTTAGGTCATACATTTTTACAGATGTTAATACTCTAATCGTCTGTTAAGTGGTTAATATCGTTTGGTGAAATTGGCACCAAGACATTTTTCTAACAGTTGGAATTTAACTTACTTGTTTTTGTATTTTTTATTTGTTCTATGGTTGTTTCACTGCGCTGTGCCGCAAGACACATAAATTGTAGACAGTCAATGGCATGCTGCATACATTTACAGTTCCCATTGTTTCAGTTAGATAAAAATTCATATATGCTATAGTAACATTTTTGTGCTAGAAAATTGTAGACCTTTTTTTAAAATTTGACTTTTTTTCTTTACTTGCAATATCTGCCGGTATTTTATTATATATTTTTGGGACCATTCTAATTATACTTCTTCGAAAAAGGGCAGTCTTAGACGACATCGCTCTCATTTTAAGCATCAATCAAATAAGGTAAATTACCACTTCGTAAATATATAAACTAGGAAGAGTTAAAACGCGTAATTCTTGAAAATATGGTTTACAGGAATCCATGTAATGAATTAATTGTTAAATGAACTTCAACATGTTAGTATATAAATCTATAGATTTATATGTTAAAGGATCGATTAATTGTTGGTAAATTTAGCACTACACGCTTATTTTGCACGAATAGAAGGAAGAATCCTTCTATCGAGTAAGTAAAGTAAACATTTCGTCATCGAGAAATTTTAATATGGTGATTGATATCAGCGCCCTCTAGTATGTATTGAGTACTTTCGATTGATAGCAAGTTGACATTGACGTGGACTTTTGTATCGTCTTCAGGTAGTAAAAATAAATTACTTATGTTTAAAAGAGTGTGTGAAAACGTGAGTTTATTTCAGGAGTTCGAGCTGTAAGTGGGTTCACGCCTGTTCTTAAAGAGGTAAGCAGAGATCACATCTTTCCACCTGCTACGATCCTGTCAAACTTCTTTCACTTCTTCCACATTCGACTCATGCACGTCGGTTTCGGATACTTACGATTCGGCCCATAAGGTTTAGAATAAGTTTTTGTACAACATGTTTTTTTTATTTACGATAACTTTAACGATAACTTCTTTAGGTCAAACAAAGTTAATTTCCCGAAGATGACAAATGATAAGTCTAACGGTTTTAAAGATATTTAATTTTTAAATTTAATCATTTAAGCACGTTAAACTAGCGTAAAAGGCTCTCAATTGATAACAACAATTTTCTTTTAATACTTATGAGTAAAGAGTTTCCAATTGTTAGGTTTGTATGCGCGTCAATCTAAAGTGACAATCTTGTACCTGTCAAGTGTTATCTTTACTTGTGTGTGTATGTCACGCCAACATAGACGTATTTGACACTGATTATTAGTTAACTCTAAAGGCCCTTTTAGAATGACCAAAGATAAAAGATTTCATTATTTTGTTCTAAACTGAAAAATAATTTTTTTTTGCAATATTTAAAAATCTTATCTACCAATTAGTTTCTATGGATATACCTAGTATTATGCGGAAGTTATAGTAAATCAAAAAAAAACACGGTGTATAGTAAAGTAGATTCGAATTGAAATGTTTAGCTCGATCTACTGCTTCTTATTATTTTCTTACTGTGTTTCATCTGTTCACTGCGCCTATATCAATATCATGACATTGGATAGATAAATTAATGTACCGCGTTATATTTAACGAAAGTAAACGATGCAATAGAAGCGTTTATTGTACTCGTATATTAACATTGAGTCGGTTGCCAACGGGATAGGCTACCCTAGTGTAGGAGCCAGTGTAAACACTTTTTGAAATATTTTAAGTATAGTCGGCCACGAAAGTGATTTACTATTTTTAACGGTAACCATGGATACTAAGTCGAACGCTATTTCCTGCGCAAACTGTTTTAAATTTAATATTTTAAAAATTATTACGTAGCTAAGGTTCTGCGTAATAAGACGATCATTAAAAGGTGTTTCGATATAAAAATAGTTACCCGTCAATTTAAACTAAGTTAACCTTCTACTGCTCTATTTGCCAACCCTGACGACAAAGATAATTTAACACAACTGATTATAAACTACAAACAAATCATTTATTTCATTAGCCGCCACTCGAAGTATCTCTACCTCTAAGAAGCTGTGTTCTTCGTGTGGATAAAATAATCCCTAAAATGTTCTAGAATAGGGGCACTTCATCTTAGTCCTCAGGGTTGGCAACGCAATAGCCGTCTTAAAATTGAAAGTGTCTATGGGTCGTAAATCATACGGTTATCTTATCGTACACCGGAACGCGTGATGAGATAAAAATACGTATAAATAAATATATCATATATCGAAACGGCAAAATACATAATTCCGAATAGTCATAATTCCAAATTGATCATAATTCCGAATTTTCATAATTCCGAATGCAATGTTTTGATAGAAGACTTAATTAAAAGATAAAAATATAAAAGATGTTTATTCAGTTAGTAGGCCGCACGGGCACTTTTACACGTCAAAATATACCAGCGCTTCGCAAGAGACCACTGCTCAGAAGAAACGCCGCAAGAAACTCAACAGTCAGTCGTTTTTTTAAAATACTACTTATGTTATTATACAATTATAAAGCTTAACCTAGCATGATATAAAACAATGAATTTAACATAAAATAAAAATAAAAATAAAAAACATTCAAGCGTAGCTTGAGCAGGAAAATGTTTTCATAGGTAGTAGTAATAAAAAAATAAAAAAAATATATTTAAAAAATATGTAATATATACAGTGCAAGACAACCACCACATACAAAGTTTCGATACATTCTCCTACAGAAACCGTGTCCCCTAGACAATATACAATATTTACATATTTTTATGCCTATTTTATTAGTCAGTTATTTAGGTGTTTAGTTAAGTTTAGGCCAAGCATTTTTATCTGTTAGATAGTCCTCGACGAAAAATCGAAAAGTCGAATTTTTTGACATATTCTTATCATATTCATATTCATATAATTTATTGCACACATGTAAGTATAAAGCTCTTAATCTAATAAATACAGTTCAACATAAACCCTCTAAGGGCAAAGCAATAAAAGTCAAAGTCAAAGTTCTTTATTCTTCAATTTAGGCATAATATAATGCACCTATGAATGTCAAAAAGCATTACCACCGGTTCGAAAAATAAAACCTTTGCCCCGAGAAGAACCGGCGTAAGAAACTCGGCAAGGTATATTTTTTTCAAGAAAAAGGTTTACATCATTACATTATAATTATAAATAGTTTACAATATCACGGTATTTTTGTACAGTAGGTGCACCTTTTTTTAGCGTAGATTACTCATGCAGGACGGACGACTCACTGCCAAACATCCCTATCCATGATATAATCGTTTACTTTATAATATGCTCGGGAAATTAGTTTTTGTTTTACGACAGATTTAAATTTAGAGTCAATTTAATGAATACAGTTAAATTAAATTATGATGGTTATAATTTATAAAGGTAGGTAGCAAGTATTATATTAACATACATTCACATCAATAAAGATACAGACACGCATAAATAACAGCATTGTTCACGATATTTAATTATCTCCACTCATATCATTGAAAAACTCATCTAATGAGTAATAAGCTTTCTTTATCAAGTAAGTTTTTAATTTATTTTTAAATAAATTATTATCAACAATGTCTTTGATTATTTTAGGTTATATTATAATTTGTTATCGACATACTAAATAGGCTCGAATGTATCATTTTTAGCATTAAACTGGGAGTTGCTAGTTTCGATATTGTTGATCGGACTTGGTGTATTTCTCCTGTGGTATACTTGTAGTGTTCTATTTCTACGCATTGTAAGCGATTTTTAAATAAGGAAGAAAACCAGTCGTGAGCGATGCCCTTTACACACATACATATTTTTTTTATGGCATTGAGCAGGTCAACGAGCACAAAGGCCACCTGATGGTAAGTGGAAACTGTGACCCATAGACATTCGCATTCACAAGACTGCAAATGCGTTGCCAACCCTGAGGACTAAGATAAAATGCCTCTATCTCTATCTACACCGGCTATCTTATCCCCAAACCGGAACACAACAATGCGAACACTGCTGGATAAGATGGTGGTAGCGATCTGGACGTAATTTTTGAAAGCAGTTTATATGGTATCCGATCGTAGGGTTTGCTCATATCCAGCAGGATGCCTATAGCGTACTTCCTGTCATTTATAATATTTAGTAAATCCTGCACGAATTTATAAACCGCTAGTGTTGTGGATCTTTTTTCCCTAAAACCGTATTGAGAGTCGCTGAAAATGTCAAAATTTACATTTGATATGGTTTATAAATCAACCCTAACCTAACTTACATAGAGCAATAGGCTATTTGATAACATTGAAAATATGCTACAAATTGTGGTCATCCTATCTGATACTAGCGTAAAATAACGTATTTCACATTATTTCACATTAAATTATGTCTATTTTTTTGGAAATTACACGAAATAATAAGGATTTTTTTTTTAAATTTGATGTGGCAAAAACGCTATGTGATGTTAGAAATACTTTATAAATTGTGATGTGAAGTCACATGCAAGTAAACAAAACAAACCCCAAATTCACTTCATATGCTAAGCTGTCAAGTGAACTTGTTTGTTTAAAAAGATAAAGATAAAAGATACTTGTGTGCGACGTCACACTAGTCCGCCATAGATAGAAACAGCGTATTTCGCGTTGTTTTGAAAATTTAAACTTTAACTTACATTTTTATTGATAATACAGTAGAATCTCAAGGAAATATCAATGTAGTGTGCTTGTTATGTGATAAAGAATCATTTAAAAACGTTTTCTAAAATTAGTCAAATAGCCTATTGAATTATGCATTTAATCAAAAATAGCCTGTCGGAGAAACGAAAATTTGACAATTAATGAATATTCGGTAAAAAGTCATTTAGAATTTTAAGGTGTATTTTACTGTCTATAAAAAGGTGAAATGTTTAAGAACAATTAAATAAATATAACTTCGTATGATAACCAATAATATAATATAATATAATTCAAAATTACGGCAATATTGAAATTATTGCAACTACGTTGTGACAATTCAGCCACCAACAGTTGGTAAAATATTCGGTGTTCAAATAGGTACGTTCTTAAAAAAGTTTTAAGAGTTTAAAGACCGAGGTTCACGTAAAGGAGGTGGTAATAATCCTAGTCTAAAAAGTCCGTATATGCAATAACAGTAGTTATTATGTAGTAAAGTCTATTAAAATTTCCTCTAGAATCATTAGGGTTGTGTTTATTAACAGAATTCGACATTATTATTTATTTATTTAAGACGGTATTATTATTTTTTATTAATTAATTGCTGGGAATTCGACATTAATGCAATAAAAAATAACACTAAACGTATTTAAATAAAAATAAAACTAAGCTACTGAAACATTAATATCCTCTAGGATATTAAAATTCGATGTAATTTAGCAAGCCTTAGTTCAACAGTTTACACAAATTGAGGAAGAGTCGGTGCTGCTGTTGGACCTTAAAATAAATCGCTCCCCGCCGGGGCTGGGTCAAGTTTGCCAAATTGGCCGGCGCCGTGCAAATACAGCCACACAGGGGAACACTAGCAGTAGAGTAACAGTTATTTAGATAAAATATACATTTTAAAATTGTTAGCAATTTCTTATCACATACATACATATATTTCCGCCTGTCTACCCATGGGGTAGGCAGCAAATAAGAAATGCCAGATGCACCGGTTCAACATACCTCTTTCGGTTTGGGGCGCTTTTAATTTAGTATCTTACGTACCTATTCAGTATCTTAGTTTTATATTCAATACCTACATTTCGACCTCTCCACTCATTCTCACTAGCCGCTTTCGTAATTCTTCCTTCATACATACTTATTTTTTCTAAATTTCAGTCTAATCAGATGTTTTGTTTATCTTGTTAGGATTTATACATTTTTGCACATGTTAAGTTATCTAGATATGCCTCGTATTAATAGTTAAATCAGTGTCTATATGCTCTCTCTGATTGTGATTTAATTACATTTTAACTAGCGATGGGTAGGTTGTAAGTTTCTAAAGTGAAATTTTCACCTTAATTTCATGTAAGTTTCAGTGAAACTTTTGCTGAAATTTCAAGTAAGTTTCTGTACGTTTTCAAAGATATACTTCTCTTTTAAGTCATTTAAATATCTTTATTAAATAATGTACATCTGCAAAATAGATTGTCTAGTTTTCAGATGTACAATCAAGGGCATATTAATGTATGTATACACTTGTTTACTTTATACCTTTGTAATAAGGTGCAAAAGTGTATACATATTAATGCCATTGACTGTACATTAGGTACCTGTTAAATTTATATTCTATGATAAGCAATTCAATAATCTTATCGCAGTAATTACACCTCTTAAACGTAGTTCCTATAACTATTATTGTGAGTATTGAGGGTATTATCATAAACAACTATTAATACTGATAAGTACAAACAATTTTTATATACTAAACGATAACTGGTCAGACTCGACTTCGTCTTCTATGTTAATGTCATATAAGACTACTGACTGCGATTGTAATAATGAAGCCAAAGGGGATTATTTACAATTATTTTAAAATATCTCAACAACTCTTGTCCAGTCTTGGGCTCCCACGAAACATGCTCAAGGATATATTTTATACTCAACTGGATCAAATTGAAAATTATTTGATCAGAAACCGAGTCAAATGTAAGGATAAATGTGACTGTGGAGCGACTCAATATTCATTTTTTGGCATCGCCGAATTTAAGGACAATGTAAAAAGTATTAAATTGTAAAAAAGTTTTATTTCATTGCTTGTGAAGAGATAATTCAGGTTTAAGTTCACTAAAAAAGAAGTTCTTGATTTATTTTTAGTTTATTACGTGTACAAAATAAAGTAGGTACCAACCGTTTAACAATATATATGTACTTTATTTTACTTAATTTTTATTTCTAAGTTAAAAAATATTTGACATGGCTACCACGATGAATCGATCGACAATTACACGTAAAAAAATGATTTTAATGAAATCCAATATAGAATACATAAAAAAAAACAAAAAAAAGATATTATAGCGGTGAAATTTGAACCCGGAATCGTAACGTAACAGCCATTGCCGTTAGCCCCTAGACTACGCGGTCACAACGGTTAACAGTTGAATTTTTCGTTTACTTCCAATGTATGAAATTTAAGTGAAATTTAAACAGAAATTTCCTTCAGTGACGTTTTTATAAGTTACAGTAACAGTAATATTTCACCGTTAAGGAAACTTTTGATATGTTTCTGAAATTGCCCATAACGAATGCTCAAGATAACCTGAAAACTATAAAGTTTCAGCAGAAATTAGTTTTCGATGAAATTAAATTCGGTGAAATGACATATTCGATGAAACGTTGGTCGGTATTTCAAGGGGATCCCGAAATAAACGTTTTACACAATAATTATTATAAATATTATCATGAACTTAATCATTTAAATAAAACAAAACGCGCTACTGTCTCATATTGATTGTGGCACAGAATAGAAAATATTTACACTAGACGCCAACCTGATAAAATATTCTGGGGCTCGCCGCATGGTACACTCAGCAACCCAAGCTGATACTTCTATACACCTTATTACTTTAGCATTAAGGTTTTAAATCAACGTGGTTTCGTTCCTGACTGTACTATGAGCCTGTACGAAACAGCTTAGACGTAATTAAAAGGAGTCAGAAGTTAATGACGGGCGATGGACGAGTACCAAAGGTTTCGTGAATGTGGAAATTAGTGTTGATTGGTGCTTAATGAATACATGAAGTGTTTTAGACCCTGAATAGACTGTTGGTGAACTACCTTAAGGCCTTAAGTACCAGGAGAACATAGCCGCTGTGGAGATAAATAATATCTAGTTGCTCTACCCTGGAGAAACCTGGAAAATATAGAGCGGTTGAAATACATAATGAGAGGTCCCGGTGTGGTAAATAATTTTAAAAATTCGGGATATTATACGCATAAAATCCTCTATTTTGATTTTTAAAGAATTTTATCAGGGAGCTAAAGCGAATCTAATGACGTATCATTTATTAAAACCGATTGAGCCGTTGAGTAGTTACGAGCGGATATAGGAATGGACATACATACATACATACGGTGGTAAAGTTATTAATTTTTTATTCCATAGTAAAAACAAGATGCAGAGTAACCCTTACGTTAAAGTAACATGCGGTTAAATTACGAAGTAGAGAAGTTTTAACCATATTTCAGATGATTTCATCCGTGTTAACTGTCGAATATTAATTCCAGGTTAGTGAGCGCTCATTATCCTTACGGGTTACATCACGTTTTAAAGTATTAATAGAATTCGTTGCATGTATATTTAAATGCACGACTCAATGAATTCAGTATCAGGAACACGATTCTGTAATTTTTGTTTACGCTAGAAAAATCTTGTTCAACTGTGCATTATTTGCAAGGCTCGGAATAACGCCTGTCATTTTGTTAACATAACCCTGTTCCGTACAGCAGTACTATGATGTTATTAAAAAATATTTAAAGATTTATTATAATCATAATTAATAAGTTTTCAGTTACAATTTTATTAATCAATGACACTGGAATGGGTATGGAAAAAAAAAACACTTTCGCCCATCCAATAATGACGACGCGCTGGCCTAGTTGGTAGTGACCCTGCCAAAGCTAGCGGTCCTGGGTTCAAATCCTGGTAAGGGCAGATATTTGTGGGATGAGCGCGAATATTTGTTTCTGAGTCATTGATGTTTTCTATGTATTTAACATATTTCTCTATATAAGTATTTATATGGTTGTCTAGTACCCATAGTACAAGCCTAGAGCTTAGTTTGGGACTAGGTCAATTGGTGTGACATTGTCCCCGGATGTTTATTTATTTACATAGACAAAGCTGTTCTGAAACAGGGTCCTTTCATTTAAATGACCATTTTTTACACATATTTTTACACACAGTCTACGGACGTCATTGGGGCATATTTAATCCGATGTGATAATTTTATTATCTGATGAGATGGTATTTGGTAAAAGAGTGGGTAATTTATCGACCATTGGATTAAATTACATGTACCAGATATTTTGTGTGAATAAATAAATAATATAAAATATAACATCATAAGGAAGTCTCTACTGTACGGAACAGGGTAATGTTTTCAAAATGACGGGCGTTTTTCCGAGCCTTGATTATTTGCTATGATAATTTTAACGTTTGATCATTCTGTATGCAATCCAATAAATTCATCATCAGTATTATTAGTTCGTACCAACATTATTTACTATGTATATAATGGTTGTGTTCATTAATTATTCATACCAGTTACTTGCTGGAGCGATTATGGCAAGTACGTGACATGTTTACCGATGGAAAGGGTGATAAATAATGTCTGTCGCATTTCGCGTTGGTATGGTTTTCAAGGGCTCATCTGTTCAAAAGAGATTTTCATCACCACCAACATCAACGTCATCACCGTCGTCATAGACGTCGCGGTTAGTCTTTAGACAATCTCTTTATTTAGATATACACGGATAAGTACAATCTACATAGTTTTACTCACAGTAGGTACCATCATTTCCATGCTGGAACTGGAACTTAGTAGGTTAATTAATGTAAAATTTAATAATATGTACGTAATATGTACGAGATCGAATCAGGAACGAGGAGATACGTAGACGAACTAAAGTAACCGACATAGCCAATCGGGTTAGCAGGCTGAAGTGGCAATGGGCAGGCCACATTGCTCGAAGGACTGGCCGCTGGGGCAGTAGAGTTCTCGAGTGGAGACCACGTGTCGTACCGGCAAACGCAGCGTAGGGCGACCCCCAGCGAGATGGACGGACGATTTGGTCAAGTCCGCGGGGACCCGCTGGATGCAGGCCGCTTCCAACCGGGTGAGGTGGAAATCTTTGGGAGAGGCCTATGTTCAGCAGTGGAGGACCTATGGCTGAAATGATGATGATGATGATGACAGCACGTAGGTAAACACTATATTGCGTGCAATGTACTAACTGATAAATAAGTAAACAAGATAGAAATTATTATTTCAAATGTATCTCTTCCAGCGAAACTTGACAATTATTTTTAAGTCGTTGCGGGGTTTTTAAGTTGTAGTTGCTGGTGGTCGGACCTTGTGCAGGGTCCGTCCGGATCGCTACCACTATCTTATTCATTAACCTACCGCCAAACAGCAGTGTTCGCATTGTTGTGTTCCGGTTTGGAGATAAGACAGCCGGTGTAATGACTAGCATAGAGGCATTCCATCTTAGTCCTCAGGGTGGCAACGCATTTGCAGTCTTAGGCTTGCAGTCTTGTGAATGCGAATGTCTATGGGTCACAGTTTCCAGTTCTCTATAACATAAAAAAAATAAGGTAAAATTAAAATATCCACTTTCTAGACGCAAACAAAGCCTTCAAATAAAACGCCATAACATTTCCACATACAAATACAGCTATAAAATGTTTACAAACAGAACTGTGTCAATTAACAAACAAATTTAGCATCCCCCGAACAAACAAACTTGAAGTATTAAAACAACGCGAGAATTAATTTCACTCCTCATTAGACATAACGGCTGCGTCAACGATTCCAGCTCTTAATTAACTTTATGTGTGTACTTTGTATGATAAATGGTGATTTTGGTCTTGCCTTCTGGATCGGCGGGCTTTTGCAGTTTTTTCTGGGTTACTACCATCATTTTAATCGGACGTATGTTGCAAATCACGAGGGTTTGCTTGGCGAGCCTTGACAAGATGTATCCTACGATCGGTGACGTTTATCGAAATGAAAGAATGTTGAAATAAGGTTCCAGATGGCCGCGTAGGTTGCTTATGTTAATTATTCTAGAATGCAGCATATCTAGATTCGCTGTTGTGTTTCGTTATGGGAATTGATTTTTCAATGAAATTACGTGGTCCACATTCCCAATTTCTTAACTTTTTTATTTACAGTTACAAATTTCTTCGTGTGTTTTAGGCTAAAAATGCATTATATGCAAGAATATGGTTATAAAAATAACAATAAAACACATGTCATGCTTACTAGAACATTACAATACAATACAACACACTAGATAACACTTTATTTTACACCAATCAAAAGCATTGCAGAGAAATAGCACAACTTAAAATTAAATGTAATATTGCGTTTGGACAATATTAAACTCACAGTCGTAGTTCAACCGAGTATGGTTCCCTGTGGTACGCCGAGCGATAACACAGAGAATACCTTATTGGGAAGTCACTTAACAACAAGAGGACTTTTAATCTCACAGAGTTTGACAGGCGCCTTTTATTGTGATAAGCCTATTCAACCCTTGACATTCCGTTTGCTTAGAAATTTGCAATCACAGCAAGTGACTGCGTCAAAGGGAATACTAAAGATATTTAAATTATTATTTCCAAATGACTCGTCATTTATGTTTCACTTTGACTTGTCTTGAAACTTGTACTCTGTTACATTAAAATTGTTAGTTGAGATGTAACTTTAAAACTCAAGAGCAAGAAAAGCAATACGTAATAAGTTGAAAGTGGATAATGTATGCAATGCACCAAATTATTTAAATATTCCATTATTATTTACTCTAATGACATAAACAATAATAACTCAATATTTCATTAAGTTTTTAATACAACGCGGCCATCTTACCCTTTAACCAACCGCCAAGTAGCAGTGTTCGCATTGTAGTGATTCGGTGTTAGGATAAGACAACCAGTGTAATTAGTATAGAGGCATTCCTTAGTTTAGTTTAGTTTAGTTTATTTATTTATCAATGTAATGTTACAATATAGATTGCATTGTATGTCAAAAAATACGAAATTACATTGATATCGTCAACAAAACATTAATACAAAATGATAAAATAATATTAAAATAATACAATAATATAATAACACTCAAATAATCAAAAACAACAATGATAAACAAGTAATAAATGGTCAGTTTCCGATGTCTATACACAAAACTAATAAAGGTCAAATATCAATAATAATTTTACAATTTAAGTTGCATATATTCGTCGACAGAGTATAATGGATTATCCAATAAAAGGTTTCTCAGCTGATGTTTGAATGCTTCGTCGGATGTTACATTTTTAAGTTGTAAGTTGTTTTGTTGTTGTTTTAGGGATGGAAACGTATTTATAGTCTTAGGATTGCGGTCTTAACATGAAAGTTTTGAGAATGCCAATGTATACGTGTCACAGATCCCACTTAGCATCAGGTCCCCTCGCACAAAATGAGCTAGTCCCAAACTAAGCTCTAGGCTTGTACGGAACTAGACAACGATATTTATTAATATTTACTACCTGGAAGATCGAGCGTCGCTCGGGTTGAAAACGAAATTTCCCGAATTTCAGTGTATTAACTGCTTTTATTGCTTGTACCAATAAATGTAAAATGTGGTCTACCACCCTACTGTTGAAGTTCATTTGCACGTCATGATACAACAAGTTCGATTTTCCCTTGCAATAATATTATGACAGTGAAAAGTGTCAAACTTTGCGATAATTATATCTCACAGAAACTTTTGTTTAAACTGGTAGACCACTTTCTTGACTAACCGTACCTATTAAATACAAATGAAAAAATATATTCGTAGAGCTCATAACATAATAATCGTACTAAGTATTTGCCCTTTTCGGGGATCAAATCCGCAACGTGCTTCGTGTGAGGAGTTAAAAAGCAGTTAATATTGTCAAGATTATCGTTAGAACCTAGTCTTTGTACCTCCATGCACCATACAAACGCAAACGAGCACACAGGCCACCTGATGGTAAGTGAAAACTGTGAACCATAGACATTCGCATTCACAAGACTGCAAATGCGTTGCCAACCCTGAGGACTAAGATGGAATGCCTCTATGCTAGTCATTTCACCGGCTGTCTTATCCCCAAACCGGAACACAACATGCAAACACTGCTGTTTGGCGGTAGGTTAATAGATAAGATGGTGGTAGCGATCCGCACGGACCCTGCACAAGGTCCTACCACCAGCTATGTTTGAACCTGTATTTGAACTCAAACCATGGCCGCTAATTCACTTGAAACTAGATCATACTGGCTCCACGACCGCTTTGATTAACTTTCGACGCATTAGCGCCAACATGGCCTGGCCAAACACCAACACACCTCGTTTACGTTGTCCAAATATTGGACAAACGTTGACCAACATGTTCATTTTCAGATCTGAGATCTAAAATTATGTTTGGAATCTCAAGTTTGCAATGTTAAGACCGCAAAACTGTTAACAACTGAAAGGACTAACATGAAATGCCTCTTTGCTTGGCATTTACCCGGTTGTCTTGTCTACATGTTATTGCAAGATTTGGCAAAGCATGACAGGCAATAACAAAAAGTGCAGGTTATTTTAGTATTGTCATTTTTAGGGTCCGTACTCGTGGGAATCCCAACGGGACCCTATTGAGATGCTCTAATATTAAAGAGCTGTACTATTTTATTCTTCTATACTTTTTATTACGGCGAATTTACCAATGATTATTTTCTTAAAGAACGTAGAACGAAATAATAAAATATTTAAACGTTTCCATTGACTTTATTTTTTATTTTTTTGTTACGTAAATACGGCTAAACAAACATTAAATTTGGTATGATTATAGTATATACTTGGTAAAAAAAACTGTCAATCGGGATTCCATTCGAAATCGAATTATACATTTATTATTATATTACAGAGTTAATTAGTTACTTTATTGCACATAATAGAGTATTAGTACATTATGATACAAGTGTGCTAAGTTGACCATACAAGGCGCTATTGTGTGCGCACGAGCGGAAGCGAGTGCGCCACAAGAAAGCCGCGTATATTATGGTCACAGGCACACGTGTTACATACGACGTTTTTCAACACACTTGCGAAAAAAAAACAAGACTCTTCATTTAGTCAAATTTTAATTAATTATTAAAACAGTTGGTAAAATTACAATTTTCAAAACGGTACTGAACAGTTTTATTTGGCATTACGGTTTGTGTAATGTTGTTAATTATTTCATTGTCTTGGGTGAATGTCTGCGATGAACAATTATTTCCGGCGGAGTTAATAATAAGTTTTCTTTATTTTCTTTACTTAAAGAAGACATTTTCGTTAATATTAAACTTCACAATAATTAATCCAAACTATCTTCGTCACAGCCGTCAATTATTTACGAAAAATGGCGGCTGGCGCGTTGTTTTTTTTTCTTGCCGCGATACCGATGCACGCGCACGAGGCGCGAACGAGATCGGCCAACAGCCAAATTTAAAATGTAATAATTCATGTTTAAAATACAAATTACAGAAAATTTTAAATGATTTTAATGAAATTGAGTTATTTTTTAGTAATAAAGCTGATTTCACCAATTTATTGAAATAAATATGTAGATAATATTATTTGCCGCATAAAAACTGTTTGTTGCTAAGAAAAAAAAAGGTATAACCCGACTAAATTATATCGCTTCTTCTTCGTACTTACAACTTGGTACTAGGCTACAAATGTAAATTGTTTGGGTTAATAAACTAAAGGCACTTGTGCGTAATATACTGAAAAAGCACGCGTGTTTAATATCTAGGTTTATGAGCCAAAAATCGGTGGTGTAGGGTGAGGGCTAGGAGCTAAGTGAAAACACTGTGTATCGAAAGAAGGATGATTTATTACTGCTTGATTATACATTGGAGACGACTATATATATGCTTACTACTTATATCTATATAACTATATCTAATACTACATGACACCACTCATGGTGTTTTAAAAAAAAAACACTCAGAAGTGTAGTTTTTTTTGACTTAAAATAGTAGTACAGGTTAGTACCTAGATAGGTAGTAACTTATTCTAAGCTCTTATAATATGAAATTTTTATTCAGTAAATAAAAATATTGAATAAAATCAAATTTAATAAAACTAGAATGTATAATGTTGTAAACTTATACTAATAACATTATTTTTTTATTTTTTTTAACGGAAGTTTTGTTCGCTAGTTACATTTGTTATTTTTAAAGTTTAACCTAAATATATCTAAACATGTTACATAATAAATGGTTTTGTACGGTTTTTATGCACAATGTCTTCTTTACCATTCTTTAGTATTTTAACATTACATCCTAAGTCCTCTAACACTAAATATGGTCCTAGAAAAATACTCTGTGTCTTATGTATCGATGGATTTCTAAGCAACAAGTAGCTATTGTTATCGTAACATACCGGCTTAGCGCTGGCGTCATATTTCTGTTTCCTTTTTAGCTTACTTGTTATTAAATTGTTTCTGGCATCGGCTTGGGCTAATTCTAACCTATACTTTAATTCTAGCGGATAATTCCCATGGTTATATAATGGATGTATTAAACTATCTTTAAAATTACTAGGTATCATGCATAGCTTACCAAATACGAGTTCATGTGGCGTGTACTTCGTCTCGGTATGTACCGTAGTATTGTACGCGAAGCTATAATAAGGCAACCAAGTGCTCCATGAATCCATTTTATTTTCACAATTTATTCTCAAATATGCTCCCATTACCTTATGTGAATTCTCTAGAGCACCGATTGACTCATGATGGTACGCTGTCGAGAACAGCTGCTTTATTTGAAGCAGAGTACATACCTCTTTCATCGTGCCAGAGATGAACTCCGTCCCCCGGTCAGTGGCGATTTCTCGTGGAATGCCAAACCGCAAAACAAAATTGTCGACGAATGACCTGGCTACACTTACCGCGTCCTTGGACTTTAGCGGATACGTTTCGATGAACTTGGTGAGCTCACATTGCAACGTTAGCGCATAGCAGTGTCCATATTCGTCCTTTGGTAATGGACCGACTATGTCTAAATATATTTTCTCGAATGCCTGATTCGATGTAGACGTAATTTGCATTGGTTGTTTCGTTTTAACGTGGTATTTTTGTTTTTGGCATTGCGTGCATTTTGTGACGAATTGCTGAACATCTTTTTCCATACTAGGCCAAAAATAAAACTTCTTTATATTGTTTAACATTCTCCTAATTCCCGCGTGGCCACTTGTGGGAAGAAGGTGAAAGTCGTTTATTATTACGCGTCTATCGTCTAAATTATTTATCTTTTGTACATTTTTTAAGATACATATCTTTGGGCCCGTCCATTCTTCATATTTGTTTATTACCTGTTCTATTCCTGCTATTAGTTCCTTATTTAATTCATTTATAATAACGCATATTTCTTTCACTTTTATTTTCTTGCATATTTTATCCAGATCCTTCACCAATTCGTCTCGCGTTATTGGCGATGAGGATGTTGGATTTAGATACACACTTGATTTTCTGGGCACGTATACAAAGTATTTAGACGTTTCTGTTATAAAATTGTTTTTCATTATCTTGATGTATTCTCTTCGCGTTGTAATACATAATTCAGTAAAATATTCCGGTTTTTTAATAATCTCCACTATTCTCGGGTGATCAGTCCTTGAATGCGTGGGAATATTAATCGCCGAAGCATTTGTACTGTTATTTCCTTGTAAACATTCTTGTTTTCTTCTTTGTGCCCGAGTCATGACGTTCATTAATTTCTCATTCATACTTTTTAAATCGTCTGACGTAATACTAATACGCGACAATGCGTCTGCAGCCGCATTATTGCATCCTTTTAAATATTCCACTGTAAAATTATATTCCTCTAATTGTAACCTAAACTTTAATAATCTACTAGTGGGGTCTTTCATACCAAACAAATATACAAGTGGTCGATGATCGGTCTGTATTTTAAACTGTCTACCGTATAAATAAGGCCGAAAATATTTAACGCTCCATACTATTGCTAAGAGTTCCTTTTCAATAGTAGGGTAATTCATTTCTGCCTTATTTAAACTTCGACTAGCGTAAGCCACAGGTCGACCGTCTGCGTTACATAGTACGGAACCGATTGCAATTCCAGACGCGTCCGTCTGTAATACAAACTGGTTTTTTTCTGAAAATTCTGGGTACTGAAGTACTGGTGGCTTCATAAGTGCCGTTTTAAGCTTTTGAAATGACTGTTCGCAATCGTTAGTCCATATGAATGGTGCATTTTTACAATTTAATTTATTTAAAGGGTATGCTATCCCTGCAAAGTTAGTGATAAACTTGCGATAATAACTTGCAAACGCGACAAATCTCTTGACTTCGTCTGCGTTTTGTGGTGTAGGGTAATTCTGTAGTACTTTTGTTTTTTCGGGATCAGGTAATATACCATTTTCCGAAACTATATGACCGAGATATAAAATTTGTTTCTGTAAAAATTGACATTTTGCTGGATTAAGTTTTAAATTAATTTGACGTAATCTACTGAATATATCTAGTAAATTTGTATTATGAATGTCCAAATTCCGTCCAAATACGACAAGGTCGTCCTGATAAACTAGACATTTCTCATAATTTAATCCTGACATCGCTACCGTCATCATTCTAGAGAAAGCACTGGGGCTTGTTTTTAGCCCCATGGGTAGTCGTGTCATTTGATACTGGTTCTTGCTTGTTGTGAATGCCGTGTATGCTCTACTAGCTTTATCTAAATCAATTTGATAGAACCCTTGAAACAAGTCTAAATGTGAAAAATAAACTGAACCGGATAATGAGTCCAGGACCTCGGTAATGTTAGGGAGTGGAAATTTATCGTCCTTAATTTGGTTATTTAATTTTCTATAGTCAATAACCACTCGCCATTTTTTGTGATTCGAGGAATCTGATTTTTTCGGTACTAATAACAACGGACTTGACCATGCACTGCGAGCTTCTTCTATTATACCTTCATCTAACATACTCTTTATCTGTTTATTAATTTCTTCCTTTTGCGCGTAAGGTAATCTGTATGGCTTTACATATACGGGTGAGCTATGAGGTTTTAGTTCTATCGTCTGTTTATATAATTTGGTTGTTGTTAATTTATCTCCGGGTAAATGAAAAACGTCGGGGTATTTGGCACATATATTTTCAATTGACTTTTGTTCCTCTGTATTTAGGTTTTTTAAATCTAGTTCTGCGAATAAACGTTTTACGCGTTGTGCATTCATTATGGGTTTATTAAAGTGACAAACGTGATAATCATTTAAACTTGTTTTATTAACAGAGAATTGGCTTAAATTTACGTCGTGCTACCTAGTGTTTAGTATTTTTATGGGTATTTTCCCCTTGTCTGGTTTAACTATCATATTCGCGACGAATACGCCCTCGCATAACTCTTGATTAGTAATAACGCAGTCTTCGGTAATGTTAGTATTTATAAAATGCACAAACTCGCTGCGTGCTGGAACTGTTAAATAAGTATTACCGCCAGATGGACATGAAAAGTTTATTTTTATAGATTGGCCATTTTGCACTTTGAATTGCATAAAATTATTTTCAAAATTTAAAACTATTCCGAATTTCTTTAAAAAATCTTGGCCTAAGATGCCATCCGTTGCACATGGTAAGTTCTTGAAAATATAAAATTTATGTTCAAACTCATTACCTTCGTAATTTAACGTGAGGTAAACAAAGCCATCTGAATAAACATTTCCACCTATACCTTTGACACTCAGTCGCTTTTTATGGAATGGTATTTGTAAACTTTGAGCGCGTTCATATTTGATTGCTGATATAGATGCGCCGGTGTCTATTAGCCATTTATATTTAGATCTGCCTATGTTTATAATAACATCATTTAAATCGTTACACGTGTACATCGAATCAGACACGAAAAAAATGATTGAGCGATTCCGTATTAGGTGATGATTGGGACTCTCTCTCGGTCACCATATAGGGTGAGGGCTCGGTCGTCACCATGTTCACGTTGCTATGAGCGTGAGCGCCACGACCACGGAAAGTGCTAACTCTACTGCGGAATGTACTGGAATTACCGCGTGATCGGTGTCCACGGCCGCCTCTAGAATTACCTCTTGTGCTGGTATATTGTTGTTGAGGGAAGCGACGGTACGAGTGTTGTTGCTGGCCTCTGGCAAAGTTACTTTGCCGAAAGCCCCTTGATCCATAACTCTGTCCCCTGAAGTACCTGTTAAAGGGTCTTTGAGAGTGGTACATACCCATGACCTCTGCGTGATTTGTCCCTGACGTAGATGGTCTTGATACCTCTTCGTCCTTGGCTGCTTGTACTGCGTCTTTCAAGCTGCTGTAGTTGCGGGCTGCGATGATTGTACCTAACCTTGGACTTTTTAATCCATCTGAAAATCGTTTTATTGACATTTTCTCATTAAGGGGTTTAAGTACACTATAGTTGGCCAAATTTCCGTCCGCCTGCGTTATTAAAACTTCATTGGTACTTTCTGATTCTCTCAGTGTTTTATCTTTTTGTATAATGTCATTACATGCGTCAATAAATTTTTTTGCGCTTTCTAATTTATTTTTTACAACATTACCCTCAAATCTTGCCTTTCCCTTTTTAACTAAATATTTTCTTATGTTAGTTAATTCATCTAAGCATTTTAATAATTCGCTTGCCATTACATGGCAATGTGTAATTTATTTCTAAGCTAAACTGTTAAATGACATACCTATAGAATAACTTGTCCTTGTACACACTTATACTGTCCTCTAATGTCCATCTTCTGTAACTTAACTTTTACTGATTGTCTGTAACTTTACGCGCACTCTCACTCACTTCACTTCACAATTTTATACAGGTATTCAAACTTCGTGATTCTCACGCGCCGATTTTTGCAGGTCGTGTAATGCGATCTCATGCCTCATCCATTTCTTATGGGTTTTCTGGCATTTTCTATATATTACGTACGCTGATGCAATGACCACGATGATCACCAAGACTCCAAGAAGAATATTGGTCGTGCTGGCGTGGAAGTTGAGTTCGTCGGCCGCCGCAGAAGCTCTGTTGTCGCCCCCAGCTGCATTTTGTGCTATAATGACTTCTTCCTTTGATTTTGTGGAGCCCATTTCGCGCGATTCGTAATAACTATCGAAGCCTCCGTATTTTTGTAACATTTAACGACAGCAGCGCCTGACAAATTTGCACGTGAATACGATGCCCAATATGATGGCGCAAATAATCAAAAAAATTGTTATTACTCTTAATGAAAGTTCGTTAAACTTTTGCAACACTTCACTATTGTCCGTTTGAATCATTTTTAGTTTACTTTTATGTAAGATGATTCACCGCGTAAGCTAGCCTCGCGACACGACCTAAATGGCAGGGTCGCCATGTAGGGTGAGGGCTAGGAGCTAAGTGAAAACACTGTGTATCGAAAGAAGGATGATTTATTACTGCTTGATTATACATTGGAGACGACTATATATATGCTTACTACTTATATCTATATAACTATATCTAATACTACATGACAGTGGAATAAAAAGGTCGTTTTGAGCAAGTGTGTTGAAAAAATAGTTACATTATATTAAATTAAATTGTAAAAATAACTGAAAATAACTAATTTTAAATAAGACTAAATCTATACATACACTAAAACATTAAATCTAAGAATGGCCCCTGCGGCATTGTACCAAAGATGCTGGCAGCATTTCCTCGTTGAATGACTAAACTTATTCGTTGAGCGAGGAAACTGCCAGCTCTTCGGTCTCCAGTGACGTCAATTTAAATCAATCGAATTTAAATTGGAATATAATAATACCTTCTATGTAGGTCCAGAACCCTCGGCGCGAGTCCGACTCGCCTTTGAATGATTTTTGCACTCAAATTTACGTAGGTCTTTGATAGAACATTGGTTCTACATTAACCAACATTTGCCAACACACTGTTGGTTCAAATATTGGCGCCAGCGTGATCCTAAGCTAATCCGCATAGGTTATCGTGATAAATGAGGCAAGTTGGTTGATTCGAGCCTACGTCGGCCGTGATGGCCCGACTACGCGGTAACTCGTTTAATCGCCGTTGACAGCAGGCTGTGGCTTCAACACGAGCGATGTTTAGTAATCATTTAATCTGATAGAACCCATATACCCATATAAAGGGTGGAAAAAAAATAAACGTGACACGGACGGCATGCGGCATACATACTGCATTATTGAATAAAATAAAAATAATATTTTCCTTATCCAGGAACAGAACTGGTAAAATATGACAAAATAATAAAATCGTAATGTATGATATATATGTCAAATATCACATACACTTTTAAATTAAATAAATACCGTAAAAAATCCTTCTTTATTATTTTGTCATATTCGACCAGTTCAATTCCCGGGTGAGGCAGACGAATTTCCAAAAATCCATAAAAGCAGTATATAATAATAATTTCATTTTGCTATTTCCTATATTTAAGGTAGTTGCCGTTCACGCGGCGTTCGTTTTTTCCACCCTCTGGGCCTCTTACAAACTTGATAAACCTTGATTTTACCTGTTACGATTATGGTATCGTTCTCCACTCGGCCGCCATTACTGTAAAGTAAATAAGAGCTATCAAAACGTTGACAATAAAGAAACTCTACAAAAACAAATAAGGTTTTCTCGCGTAGAAGCTCAGCCCTGAAGTGTTTAGCAACAGATACCCAATTATAAATATTATTAGGAAGGGTTATATTTAAAAAGGACTAAAACTGTCGCTTAGCAAGTTTTTCCTTTTAAAATTTTGCTGTTCCAAGGACTAAAGAATCTGACTTCCTTAACAAACTTCAAATACTCAGTCCTTTAGAAAACAAAATTGCTTATTACACTGTACAATCTACTAGTCGTCAATTGATAAATTAATAAATATATTGTAAGTTACAATCACATCAGGGGGTAGATGATGATCCCTCCTTTGTGACCCATGTCTTGACTTTCTGTACGGCCAACTGGTAATCTATGTTTGTATAAAGGATGCATTTGACAATAGAGTTAGAATAGAGCCTTAACGGTAATAATAAATTATCAAAAAGTTCTTCATAAGTTTTTTTAAGAAGGCAATTGAGCACACAGGTAAGTGGAAACTGTTACCCATAGACATTCGCATTCACACGACTGCAAGCCTAAGACTGCAAATGCGTTCCCAACCCTGAGGACTAAGATGGAATGCCTCTATGCTCGTCATTACACTGGCTGTCTTATCCCCAAACTAGAACACAACAATGCGAACACTGCTGTTTGGCGGCAGGTTAATGGCAGTATGGTGGTACCAATCCGGCCGGACCTTGCACAAGGTCCTCCCACCAGCTATGTTTGAACCTGCATTTTAACTCAAACCATAGCCGCTAATCTAGATCATACTGGCTCTACGACCCACAAAACCCCCGAGCGATCTTTTTACGTTTCAAAATTAGAATTGAATTACGTAAACTCTGGTACACTGAAAATAGTAATGTAAAAACTATTTCGTTTTCATATTCAGTAGAAATAGGCTGCTATAGAATCAGAAAATAATTTCAAATAAATTGAAATATATTTATGAGGGTTGCCCTTTACAATGTCACCTGTAGACGTTCTTGATACGTTAAAGTTTATTTTACAGATATGAGTGTAATATTTACTTTTTAATAAAAATGATTTATTACTGCTCAAATATTTTTTCATTATTATAGGTCAAAGTCATTGTAAAAGAACTCAAAGTGACTCATTATCATCATCTGAATGACGTCCACTGCTAGACATAGGCCTCCCCCAAGGCTCTCCACTCAGACCGGTCTTGTGCTTTTCGCATCCACCGCGGTCCCGCGATCCTGACGAGGTCGTCACTTCATCTTGTTGGAGGCCTACCTACAGCTTGTCTTACGGTCCGCGGACGCCACTCCACAACCTTCTGACCCCGTCGGCCATCAGTCCTGCGAGCATGTGCCCCGCCCACTGCCACTTCAGTTTAGCTATTCTTTGGGCTATGGCGGTAACCTTAGTTCTACTGCGGACTCAAAGTCACTATTTAGTTTTAATTCATGTGATTTCGTTATCTTAGTATATTCTTCAATATAAAATAACATTTTATTTAGTTTATTAAAAGAAGTAAACATTTATTCTTTTAAAATAAAGGCTATTTATCTTAACAAAAGAACTTTTAAAACCCTACAAAAAACATTAACTTAAGTATGGCTCGCGGGGCTCGAAATGTCAGACCCTTATCTTAAATTTAATACACGTGGTAAACTCTAGAAAAACATTTTAATTTACTTGGTTCCTTTTTTGACGCTTCCACTTTTTAAACCTTAGCTTATACGTGTATTATTTTGCGTTGATTATTAATAAATGCACATTTATGTAATTTTATATTTATTTCCAATCATGGGTACCCGCTCTTCTCACAAAAGCGTAGCCTTATCCAAACTGCCCCTCATTAATATGAAGTTTAGTAACTAAGCCATCAATGCACGGAAATTCATATTACCTGTCACGAACCAATTTAATTTCACTGAATTTACATGTTTGTTCAGGCTTTAATGAACAATGTTGGGGACCGTAGCCTAACTATTATACGCCAATTTCACATAATATTTGGTGCCGTAATCCTGGTCGTGGCACCAACTATAGAGGTCGCATTTGATCGAAACTAATTGATGTTTTATGCTTTGATTTTTTCCGGTAGGTGTACATTCTTTTCGTACCTTGGACTCGGCGACAGGGGCTTACGGACTTAAGCGTTTCTAAGGTTTAGAAAAGGTCCTGAGTTTGAGGAGAAGGCGGAATTTTCATGGCAAAAATCAAACGTCAATAGAGTTGGAACGTTGAATTTTATCGACCATCGATAAGTCATATTTACGAAGCGTATCTTTATTTATTTATTAACATAAAAACACCTTTCATAATAATGAATAGGAATCACATTTTTTTTAATACGGAATTTGGGATTTTTGATGTTTTTCCATGGGATATTGTAAGAAACAAGAAATATAATGAAATGTGGATAAAAACTATTATCATTTTTTACAGCTTGAAACTCACGTGAATGTGTTTAACTCGTTAGGTATGCGAGTTTCAAATAATATTTTTTAATTTTATTGAATAAACCTTAGAAGTAGAGCAGTATATGTTGAATTATTTTAATTGCAAGAAAGAAATGGACACTTGTTTATCTTTTTATTTGTTTTAACCATTTTTCACATACGTAAATTAGTTAGTGGAAGAAATGCCAGTTTACTGCCATGCGATTTACTTATAATGGAGATGCAACTCGCTAATCAAAGAGGTTTAATGTTAGTAGTCACTTATATATCACTAATAGAAGGGGATTAAACTTATCGATAGCTGGAAATGTCGATAAAATATAACTTTCCAACGCTACTGAATTTTTATTTTTGCCGTGAAAATTCCGCCCTCTGATCATCAAGTTTGGTCATATTTATTTACTGTCAGATTAAAAATTCCGAGCTTGTAACAGTCACTTTAATTTGCGATTTATCATTAAAGTCAAAGTGTTAAAATACGTGTTTTAAGTAACAGTAGGAAAATATTTCACCTAGAATTTAAGGTGGTTACGTGCAAACAGGTCACGCACGACGCAGCAATATTCTCGTCGCCATTTTCAGTGTTTTTTTACCATGAATGCCACACAATCAAAACCAAATAGATTGACAATGGCGACTAGGAACTGATATGCAAATATTGAGTTTGAAAACAAATAAAGCGAGTGAATTGGCGCGCTTGCAAATGTGATGCATATATCTCGGGCTTGCAACCAGAAAGGCCAAAGTCAATATGATATTCGTCGTAACTTTAAATCATAAATTGTAGAGTTAAGATTCATTTCAGAAAAAATACTTTTGGATTTCCGTTACTTATGCAGAGCAACAATATATATTTGCGGTAGTAAAATAAATTGTGGGGTATGAGTGGGCTACGTGGTTGTAGAACAGTTATTTTGAAACAGCACCGTATTGTCAGTGGAAACTGGGGTTTATCATTTAATATTGGGAACGAAAAAGCGTTGCGGTTTTCGTTCCCGATATTAAATTTTGAGCCACAAGCCCTTTGACGCATTATATTTGATTACGTTCATTTTTTTTTAATAATCTGTTAAAGTTTCATATTGTTTCATGAAACCTTTGTAGACCTCGTTCATTTATTTTGCCTGGTTATCTACCTTACTTCGCGGAGATTTTTTTATGTAAGGTGCAATATACTTACTATTGTCTTAGGAAAGAAAATACAGTGTGACATCCATTCGAACATACATTTTAACTAACGATCGTTTTAAGGACTGTAAACTATTTTTCGTACGCGTAGAATTAATTACCCGCTACTCCCCCTACTTCTTCCCGTTGGGGGTCGATTTCCGGGAAATCCTTTCTTACTGCACCCCTAGATCTCATAAGGCACCTATGTACCGAAAATGGAGTCTTTAGACTCAGCGGTTTGGGTATTTGCATTGCGCTTTTATGTCAGTTCAACCTTTTTTGACTAAAATCGTATTGAGTTTATAAACATGTGTCAAAGTAAAATATAATGTAAATCAAAAGCACTAAGGAGTATCGATATCAACTTCGAAGCAAATCACCCCCAAAATAACTTTCTACCCATTTTAATAAAACACGAAACACGTCTTCCATCAATTCTGTTAAAGAATGCTTATGCGAAATTTGAAGTAGATTGGACCATGGAATCACGTTGTTCCATACAAACTTTGCCCCCATTTTTTACCCCCTTAGGTAGCATTTCGGAGAATCCTTCCTTATCAGAGGTTCACGTCATACAAAAAACACACCCTCCAAGTTCCAGGTCTCTACGATCAGCGGTTTAGACTGTGTCAAAATATGACAATTTACCCTTGATAATTATAGCCAAACTAATTTGTAAAGTTTTCTTGAGCAGCAATGTAATGCAAAGGTTTATTTGACACTTCAAAAGTTAGTGTCAAATGAAATGTTGCATACATTTCCGCTAGATAAAGACCTATATAATAAAGGTATATACAGAACATTTCTTTTTGCTTCATTATTAAATCAAATATCTCCGGCATTTCATTAAACCAAACAAATATTACATTTCATTTTACCTTAAATTCCTTTGAAAGAAAATGTATTTTGTTGAATGAAATATATCAGAAAGACGTCAATTAGTGCCGCCGGCATAAAGCCCAGAATATTAATGGAGGCCCTGCTGCGGGACCTTCGTCATAGTTTATCTATTTCAGTAATAATAATCTATTATGGACTGTTTACCTGACTAGATCTTAATAGGTAGTCTCTAGAGAGATATTCAATAAAGATCTGGCAAATGACTAATAACCAAGTTAATAAAACCGCTCTTAATATCTTCAATATAAGTCTGTTAATTGACAAAACCTCTTTACATTTTACTTATTCATACTTATATATTTGAGGTTTTAGAAAAAAATTAGTTGCTATTGATTCCTCTCATGTATATTTTGTACTTATTACTCTTGTTTTCCTCACTCACACAAAAGTGAACTGAAAGAGATCCCATTAAGCGATAAGGTCGCCTTTGTACTACTTTTATTTTTATCATATTTATTTTACTTTACAGTAAGGACCTTTATCGTACAAAGCCACAAACATCAAAACAGAATAATAATAAATAGTAGATTATACACCAAGGGGATACTGTTTGAAGTCACAGGCGCGATATTAATTTTTATTTATTTACATTTATTTACATTTATATTAATTTTTTTCGCTACCACCATCTTATCCATTAACCTACCGCCAAACAGCAGTGATCGCATTGCTGTGTTCCGGTTTGGGGACAAGACAGCCGGTGTAATGACTAGCATAGAGGCATTCCATCTTAGTCCTCAGGGTTGGCAACGCATTTGCAGTCTTAAGCTTGCAGTCTTGTGAATGCGAATGTCTATGGGTCACAGTTTCCACTTACCATCAGGTGGCCTGAGTGCTGGTTTGCCATCTCTATGACATAAAAAAAATTTTTTTTTTTTATTAAATCCTGATCAAACCAGGGACTTCAGATTTAACTCCCGAGCGCAGCGAAGGTGTTACGAGTTAATTCTGGGTGAAACGAGGGAATTGAAACGGAGTCCTGGGTGCAGCGAGAGATTCAATCTCACCCAAGACGAAAACAGCTTTATCCCAAAGGAGAATACAGTAAAAAGCAAGGCCACTTATTAGAAACAACGTCAAATCTCAAATCACTTTCGCTTTCATCAATATTTTTATTCAAACTATGATCTTTCAACTTCCACCTCCTGCTAACTAATACTGCAGCGTTTTGCAACACTCGCGGCTTTTCTTTTATTTTCTTTGTTTTGCTTATATGGCCATTTTTAACCAAGTAAATAAGTAAGGAACAATGTTTCATACGAATTCAAATCTCATTATTACCCGGGTAATAATATTGTACTGAATCTCATTATAAGCCGATAGTTATAATGACTTGCTTTAACTGAGGTTTGCATGATATACAGGTGTCTCATTTAAATCGGTCAGTATGGGAAAGTCTGAAACTATAAGTCAATCGAAGATCTGTTCTTAGGAAGGAAGACTGCATTCATACATTAAAAAAAACCTGTACTCAGCTCGAAAATCGAACACGGATGTTTTGAAAAAAATAAACTTACACTATTTCTATTTAGATATCGATTGTTTAGGTCTTAACCGGTAAAAGGCTCCATGAAACATGATGTCTTAAATGAATAAAATGCATTGTTTTCACATACTTCAATTTATTTTAGTAGGTGTTCGAAGTGAGCACCGTTTTTTTTCAATACTATATTCAACACGTTAAGGTAACGATCCTTATTTTTAACCAATCGCGTGACAGATAGACACGTGACTTTTCGTATCACGTCATCTACCAGTGACGCGATTGGTTTCAAAACGAAACGTATATAAACGCTAGTGAGCGTAGTGCATCTTGGCAGGACCCTCAAGTAATATTGATCTGGATAATAAAAAAAACAGCAGAAGTTTATCTTACTAGCGACCCGCCGTGGCTTTGCTTCAGTTAGTGTGGGTTTTCTGTAACACCCGTACAAAACCCAGAACAATACATAAAAACCTTTCTCATTCATCAGTATAATATATCTATTGCTGAAAACTGCATTAAAATCAGTGCAGGAGTTCAAAAGATCTAAGCGAACAAGCAGTGGATGCGACTTCATTTCATACTAAACTAGCGACCCGCCCTCGCTTCGCTTCGGTTTATGTGAATTTTCTGTAACACCCGTACAATATCCAGAACTTATTATACATAAAAACCTTCCTCTTGAATCACTCTATCTATTAAAAAAACCGCATCAAAATGCGTGCGTAGTTTTAAAGATTTAAGCATACAAAGGGACATAGGGACAGGGAAAGCGACTTTGTTTTATACTATGTAGTGATATGTAAAAATGTAATTTTTGACAGACACGTAATTCTCTGTCATAATGAGTGAGAACTTTTAATTGGATTAAAGTGTATTTTGACAAGTTGTTGAAAATAACAAAGTGAACAACATTAAGCCATCAATTACAAAACTGAGATAAGCGCAGGAGTGCAGAGCCGAGTGATTTACATTAGCCAGCTAGCTGCGAGCTGTAAGCCAAGTTCTACAGTAATTAGCTGCATGACGGTAGCATACGGGTAGCGCGGTTTGGACGTACCCTCCTCAATAAACCAAAAAAAAAACCGGCTAAGTGCAAGCCGGACTCGCGCACGAAGGGTTCCGTACTATCTTTACCACATGAGACACTAAATTATAACGCGTCTTGTAAGCGTATACGTGTTGCCGTTATTAATATTGAGCAAAAAACACTTTTGCTGCAAATCACGTTTGTGGTATGGAACCCACCGCCAGCAGCAGCAGTGTTTGCATTGCTGTGTTCCGATGTGGGGATATGACAACCGATGAAGTTACTAGTATAGAGGCATTCCATCTTAGTCCTCAGGGTTGGCAACGCATTTGAGGTCTTAAGATTGCAGTCTTGAGATTGTAGTCTTGAGATTTAAAATGTCTATGGTTCTCAGATCCCACTTACCATCAGGTGGCCTGAGTGCATGCCTTCTCATTGCCATAAAAAAACAATCCTGTTTTTAGTATTTGTTGTTATAGCGGCATGTTTAGCTATCACGCTTTATGAGATACGTTCTGGTGACAGACAGACAGATGGACAGTGGAGTCTTAGTGGTAGGGTCCCGTTTTAACCCTTTGGGTACGGACCGCTAAAACCTCAGGGTCTGCAACCTTCCGTGGTTTCGCCTAATGGTTCCAACGGAAGACCAGCGCTTTAATGCCAGCATTACGCTGAGTTGGGACCATTTCGTGGTTACTTTCTTCTTGTACGTTTTTTATCTGTTCTTGTTTTGTCACAAATAAATGATTTTCTTTCTTTCTTTCTTATTAAAAAGAAGTATAAAAGAAATAATTTGACAATCCTACCAGAATTACTCTTGTGCATATAAAAGAAGATATAACAGTTGGTGGTCGACAACGTTGCCAATGCTGAGGACTAACATGAAATGCCTCTATGCTTTTGATTTCACCGGTTTTAGCGGAACACAAGAATGTAAACACAGCTGCTTGGTAGTTAAAGGATAATAATGGTTGTAGCGATCCGGACGGACCCTGCATAAGCTCCTACCCATCTTATCTTACAGATTCAGCTGTCCGAATGAGCAAGTTTTCTCATGATGTTTTTCCTTCACGAATGTTACTGATTTAATTTATTATTAATACTACTTATTGCCAAAATTTTCATTCTCATTCCAAAAGCACTCGTTACACAATCTGTTTCACTATTGCCAAAACACATTTATTAATTCACAAATGGAAATGCTAAGAACAAGAGGCCGGAGGGCCGGAATACATTTCTGTAATTATGTACATTATTCATTAGAAAAAGGAGCATTTTAACACTTAAAAATACAAACGGCTTGTCTTTAGGGCAGGTTTGTGTTAAATATCGTCAGTGTATTTTGCACCGGTATCGTTGAAATTGTAAGGTTAATGAACATGCATGTTTGAATTGCGGAAGCAGTGTCGTCAAGATTTTTAAACCCCGCTAAAACCGTACTTAGCTCCAGGCGATAACGTTTCACCCCCAAAATCAAGTTCGATTGCCACGATTGTTTAGATATAACAAAAAAATATTGTAAAGGAAAACGACAAGGATATACTTGGCTAACAGGCACTAGGGAGAGAAACGTTGTCGCATTTTGTAAATAATTTTTTCACAATTATCTTAAAATAGATATCATAGTACTTTTTTTATATTTTACCGTCTACCGAGTAAGTAACGTTAACGTATTATCATCGAGAAAATTGTGTGGTACTTGGGTAAAGCGCCATCTAGTATGTATTTAGTAGGTACTTAAAAGATAAGATAAACATAAAAGATGTTTATTCAGTAAGTACCAGCGCTTCGCAAGACACCACTGCTGAGAAGAAACGCCGCAAGAAACTCAACAGTCAGTCGTTTTTTTTAAATACTACTTATGATATTATACAATTATAAAGCTTAACCTAGCATGATATAAAACAATGAATTTAACATAAAATAAAAATAAAAATAAAAAACATTCTAGCGCAGCTTAATGTTGAAAACAAGTAATAAAAAGGACAGAAAGATCTTTCTTTGTTTTAATCATCATGCCAATTGAAACGCGTCTCTAATCTCCGTAATATTTGTTCTCAATTGCTTTTTGAAATGGTACACTAAGTATTATCATTGTGATGTGATGAAATGAGTTGTATGATAAGAAATACATGGCGGCGCTTCTTTTCAGCGGTGGAAATCACTTTTGGGAAGTCCTGGCAGATTTTTGACCTAAGTATTGAATAAACATGTTTTAATTTTACCGCGTGAATTATTTTTGCTCCTATGCACATGAAACAATGTTTTGTTAACTGTGGCCACGGACCGAAGCTGCCCTCGTGTATTTCCATTTTAATGTGAAACCAAAGACGGATTCCGCAAATAGGTCTTAAGCCCCGATACCTGGGTGGACTAGCAGCAAAGGAGACACAGCTGAGCTGTCGCAAGCATACTCGTGCCTTAATTACAAATTTGCGAAATCGCTTCAGCTTTGTGTTTGCCTTTGTCGCATGTATGAGCACTAATACATTTCAACAACTTTCACACTTCTTTATTTCTAGAGACGTAAAAGCATGATGTGCATGGGGATGTGGGGGGCCCCAAATACCATCTCTCGGGGCCCAAGCCAACTTCACCTGCTCGCGGTGCATCCTGCTAAATAACGAACGAGGCTCTGGCGACCCGCCAACCCGCACTGGACCAGCGTGGCGGGGTAAGGTCCAACACTTCCAAGGGTGACAGGGATCATGGCAAGTAGTAGCAGTACATGGCCCCAAGTGCCTGGCGGCTCCGGTTGCAGAACCGGCGCTGACGACGGACGCCGGCAGGCCGCTTCCAACCGGGTGAGGTGGAAATCTTTGGGAGAGGCCTATGTTCAGCAGTGGACGACCTATGGCTGAAATGATGATGATGATGATGATGAAAAGCATGTTAGATATTTTGAATCAGTGTTCTATAATATTGCTAGGCGTGTATTATGATCGCCCTATTACGCTAGACAAATGTGGATAAAGCATACGTCCCTCTCGCACTTATGTACTGTTGAGAAAGTGACAGACTGATGTTTTATCCACGTTTATTTACATTGATAAACACGAGTGAATACACGCAATATCAGCAGTGAGTATGGCAACCATACTTACTTACTGCCATTATGACAACTGACATTATTTTTTACCTGACTGCGCGACGCAAAGGAGGGCAATGTGTTTATCAGACTATAAATATGTAATTTGGTGATTCTCATGTAAATCGATTTATCTCAATCTTTTGAGTGTCACTAAAGATATGACAGTAATCAGAATTCAATATGGCGCCAATAACACGTCATGTTGTAAATATTAAATTAAAGTCGACTATGACCAGTGAGGTATCATTATTGGTATATAATAATCTTTTCTTAGGTTAGGTTAGGTTAGGTTAGGTTATTTTTTCATTTTGAATGATCATTTAGGATATTTAACGATTTAAGGAAAAAAAGAAAAGAAAAGAAATTATTTATTCGTGACGTGTAAACATTAATTATACAAAACAATTAAAACACAAAATTATAATTTGTCACGAAATGGTCGCAACTCAGCGTGATGCTGGCAGAGCCAGCGCTGGTCTTCCGTTGCGGCCATTTGGTGAAGTCACGGCGCAATGACGCTACGACCGCACACACTTAGTTCTACAAATTACAAAGTAAAATAAAAATAACAAGATAAAAAGAAGACAAGACAAACAGGTGAAAAACATGCCACACAGCTACAATCAAATTTAAAGCCATCGTGCAAACACCGCTTTGCGTAGCTTTATGCAGTCTGTGGCTTATTAAAAGAAACTAACCTACAATCTGTGAGATAAACTAGACTAGGCCTTATCTATGACAGTAAAATTAACAAATTTCGTAACATCAGGGACTTACTGTTATGCGGGTGTGACTGTGTATTAGCTGCAAAGTGTTTAGAGTCTGTCTAATGAAAGCTGAACCTGGATTTTTCTTGGCTGACGAGTCTGGCAACACTATTTAATATGTCGTTTGGACTTTGTTGTTGTTAGAAACTTGACAATTCGAGATCTAAATTGATAAAAATACGGAGTAATCATGCCGTCGACGATAAGAGGCGGTGTCCGGGAGATTCTGTATACTATTATACAGAAGTACAAAGAAAAACAAGAAGAAAGAAAAGCATTATTGATGCAAAAAATTAATTGTTTAGTTACGGTGACCAAATTTATAGGTTAGTACGGCTTTAGTACGGCATGTTCATTTTGATACTTCTTATTTCTCTATGTGCAATCCTAAGTTTAATTTACCTTTTTCTGTCTATTATACGATGAGATTAAGAAATTAAACGAAATTAAATTCGTTTCAGAAAACCTGGACGTGCACGTTGACAAAAGTGTGCTGGAAAACGTAAAGCAGCTGAAAGAGGTTGAGGAAACTGAGTTAGCCTGCCAGACTCAGACGAAATATTTGGAAGAAGTATCTTCAATGACCGGTAATTACTAAAATTATCATTGTCTTTCCCTATATAATAGGTGTAGGTACCTATTGTCTGTCCCTATATCATGTTGAATCTCTTAGCATTCACAATTTTATTAAATTAATTTAATAGACAGATGATTAATGTAACTGACACTCATAGTTTCAATAAAACAATAAGGAGGTGTTTAGTTAAAAGATATCATAAACATATTATTTGATATGTATTTTCTGTGTGCGGAGCAAACAGCATTTTGTTGTTTATGAACCAAATGTACACTGTACAGTCGATTTCATAAATATGTGTACACTTTAGTACCTTATCTATTTATTTAATGTCATTTTTGATCGGCCAGATATAAAAGATGTTCGGGTTATATGAGTCTTCCTTGTTCTTAAACCGTTGCGATTAGAACCTCACCGATGCAATTTCATTTCACCTAAACCCAAATGTTTTTAGGGCTGTCGGACTGTACAATGGGGCTGTACTGCGCAACCACACAATGTATTTCTAAATGGTGTTCTGTTTATTTAACACTTTCTTTCTTCTTACAGATATCAGTGTTTCATCTTTAAAAAGAATAAGTAATGAGGCAAATTAAACAACGGTGTCTTTAGTACTCCCGGAAAAAAGCGACCTCACAAGGCCACGGTGTCTAATTTGGATAGCTTTGACATCCAAGCTATCCGAAATAAAATAAATGAATTTTATATTGTAAAAAAACAAGTGCCTACACTCAGATGCTTTTAAGAATAATTGTATTTTATGATTGGAAAAAATGATCTGCTGGAGTTTCTTGCGGCGCTTCTTCTCCAAGATATAATTGTCGTTAGATAGAGGTGTAAGGGTGATGAGAATAATGTTACCTCTAATTACTTTATTAAAAAGGTTGAATATAATATTCCTCATCATCATTGTTTTATTATGCTGTGTGCGACACAGACGAAAACCTCTCGTATCAATGAAATCTATCAACAGCACGACTAGCACAAGTTGCTCGTGACTTGTTTGTCGCTCGGATCTCCCTTACTATCTAGTCTGTTACGATAGAGACGCACAGAGCGACAAGCGAGAAAATACAACTTGTGCTACACGTGCAGATCACTATATTTTCATGTCAAATATATTTCGAAAAACCAAATGTGCTCCAGTCACTGTCATCGTATTTTACCTAAAGTGCTTTTCATCAAAATATAGCGCTCGTAATAATATATATGAAAATATAGTACGCGTTTCCTCTTCCTTTGTGCCCACCAAAATAAATAAAATAATAAAAGTATCAATATCGTTTATTCCTTCATTGATCGGTAATACCATATCAAGATTTTTTGAATTTGCCGCTTTTTCCCAGGTTCAGCTTTCATTAGACAGACTCTATAAGCAGTTGGCTTTTTGATTTAAGAAATCTATTACAAGAGTACAATGACCCGTGCGCTGTGTGCATCGATTTATTGCTCATCCTTTTAAACGCCACAGTCGGCTCGGACTGCAAGCCGTGGCACTGATGCTTCGTTTCGTATTTAAGTTATCTTTGTCTATATAGCCAGTTTTTTTTTTTATGGCATAGAGAAGGCAGCCGAGCACACAGGCCACCTGATGGTAAGTGGAAACTGTGACCCATAGACATTAGCATAAGACTGCAAATGCGTTGCCAACCCTGAGGAATAAGATGGAATGCCTCTATGCTAGTCATTACACCGGCTGTCTTATCCCCAAACCGGAACACAACAATGCGAACACTGCTGTTTGGCGGTAGGTTAATGGATAAGATGGTGGTAGCGATCCGGACGGACCCTGCACAGGGTCCTACCACCCGCCAGTTTATCTGATATTACGGTTAATTTAGGTATACATGCCAATTTAAACCTCTTGATAAGCTGAAAGAAATTACACACCAAATGTGATGTTTCTTATTATTTTATAGTGGTTTTTAATACTTTTGTGTGTTTTTATACAGTTAAATGATTATTTCGTACTCGCAACACAGACGCCTTTACGTGATTGGTCGGTGGAAAACCGCCAATCACGTGCAGATGTGGTTGACCAAACAGAACATCCGTTCTTTTGGCGGGATTGATTTCAAGGAGGGATAGTTCTAGTAGCAAAACGAACGGATATTCTGGGGAGAATTTTGAAACAGAGAGGTTTTATCTATTACATACTGTGAAGTGACCTTTAATAAGTATATTAAGACTATATAATTTTAGAAGTGACAATATGGGTATAAATACTATAACTGTTAACCAGTTCTAATACCCAGTTTTATCATTATTTTACGCATTAACTAAACTTTACACATAACTTATATTAAAACGTTGAGCACCGAATTGCAAAATACCAACCAAACAAAACAAATTCGCCATTATAACACGATTATGGCGTCAAAAACAGCAATTACCAAGGAAGAAGCCGCGAGGAATACCAAGAGGCTGCGCTGGAATCGCTGGCTCTTGTTAATTATGTGCACTCGTGTGGACGCCGATGTAATTATACTAGACGTTATCACACCGTGTTGTAATGACACCTATAATAAAACTCATATAAATAAACTTACGTGTGCAATATACAGGTAAACCTAATAAGAGAGTAAACCGAATTTTTATGTTAAAATTACTTACTTATTAATTAAAAAACTTGGGATTGCTACAATCGTCTTATCCTTTATTATACCGCTATTCATTGTAATGTTCACATTGCAGTGTTCCGGTATGGGGATAGGAGAATGACTGGACCGTTTACTTACTTTTAAACTACGCAACGGATCCTAATGCGGTTTTCATTTACATTTTATACTAGCGTCCCGCCAGCGGCTTCGCCCCGCTGCAAATTTCCGGCTTTCCCAGTAGAGGGATTTTTTTTTAAGTACTTAGAGGCATTTAAGAAATAGGTGATTGGAATTGGTAAAGCCGTTCTCAAGTTATAGAGTGACCAGAAGAAATAGGGGTTCGTTTTTATATATGTAAATATAGATACTAAAGGTTAAGGTTAGTTAGGTATGTATAGATTCTACTGTATTAAGTACACATGCTAATAAATAAATACATTTCAGAAATCACCCACTAAGCTAACGTATCCTCAAAACAAAGCAAAGCAAATCCCAAGCTTAATTTCCTATTTTCCAGCCAAAAGCACCTGTTTCCAGCAAACTATTCAGATGTTAAGGCAACAATCTAAAGAGCTGAGTCAATTGGCCGCAGAGTTGGTAATAACGTGGCCACTTGTTACAACACGAATGTAATTAAGAAGACTGCCGTTACACCGGAGTGCTTACTAATTATGTTTTAACCCCTACACTAAAATAGTAGATGTTTTTGTGTGTGTGTTTTTGTTTAGTGTGTGTGTGCGACACGTTGCCTAGTTAGTAATGACCCTGCCTGTGAAGCTAGCGATCCCGGGTTCAAATCCCGGTAAGGGCAGATATTTGTGTGATGAGCGCGACCATTTCTGTTCGTGACCCTGTTTAAGTTTGTATTTCTCTATATAAGTTAGTTTATCGTAGTCTAGTACCCATAGTACAAGCCTAAAGTTTAGCTTGGGACTTGCGTGACATGCCCCCCCCTAATATTTATTGATATTTAGCTGTGTATCTGTCATGTGTGTCTATCTAGGTATTCTAAAGGTGGCAAACGAGCTATCAGCTCACTTGATGTGAGTACCAGTGGCAGATTGCATTATAAAGTACATTTTTTTAATACTTTATTATGCAAGAGGCCACAGAACAGGTATTGCAGCTGCGTTGCGAGCCTTTTCTCATCAGCTTTAATATTGATCACAGCAGTATGTGTATCTGTTTGACTTCTCTTGGTGTCGTATGTAGCTCCTAAACGTATCTGATCGCAGTTTACATAAGAACATTGTTCTATTGGGATGGTTCTTTGCTAGGTTTTGTGTAAATGTGTAGGGTCCTTAAGGCCAATAAATATTGATAAAACATCTGTCATTTCTGATCGATATGCAAGTGCGAGAGTGACTGATGCATTATCCGCCACGATAAAGGTGATCATTACCAGTCTCTTTACTTGATGGTCACTATTATTTGTGTTTTGTCAAGACATTTTAAAGCTAGTGTTTAATATTATTGGTAGAAAAATAAAGGTGCTATTCTTCATATCAGGATAGATATTAACTATTATAATTTCATTACAAAGAATAAGCAGATTATTTACAAACTACAACCACTACTTTGTACAAAATAAAGAAGAGCGAATTTATTTGAAAATATTCTTCATCTATAATTGCATTCTAAAGCATGTAACTAACCATTACACTTCGGTGTCACAGTCGGAATGTGCTGTTGAATATTGAGGTCGTTTATTTTAATTTATAAGGTGCTCCTTTGAAGGAATATTAACATCGACCGAGGCACAGAGTAATACACAGACGACTTTTGAAACGCGCAACGTTAAATTTCCAGCTTCCTAGAAAATAAAGAGGTGTAAGATTGTTTTGTAATGAATCAAACGTCTAACCTTATTTACTACGTTTCGTAACTGGTTAACTGATTGACTATCTGACGTCACAGACAATGCACAGCATAAACCAATGTAATTTTATAATCTGGGCCCAGAACTAACACAACTTACAATTTTTCTATTACAGTTGAAATCATAAATACGTTTACAGTTTAGTACCTTGTCTGTCATGTTTAAACTGCCAGTGACAAGGTAAATACTAAAGTGTATACATAATTATGTATTCGACTGTACAAACAAGAAGTTAAATTTAATTCCAGAAAAAACAATGTTATAACGGTAAATGGGAGTGATACCGGGTGATTTGGTGTATTTCCTTGCAAAAATAAAATTATATATATCTTCCTAGAAATATCCCATTTTTAAGCAGCCTTTGAAATACTTCTTGAGAATCCTACGGATACAATAAGAAAGGATTCTTCCGGAGCCGACCCCCAGTGGGAACATTTAGAGGGAGTAGCAGGTAACTAATTTTTCGTGCACAAAGCAGGCGTCCACAAGTTTCATATTAAAGTATAAATATCTTCTGAAGTAAACAATAAAATTATTAAAATTCCAATTAAAAAGTTTTAATTGTGCTGTCACAAACTTTGTATGGCTTCCTATCTTCTCCAGAAATGTGATTTGCATTGCTAAGATGCAGCAGGGAATTGTTTTTTTTTTTCTCTGTTGTCTTTCAATTTAATGCTTGCTACTAAGACTGATTTTATTCGTGCGGTTATTAAAAATATTTTTGTTCGACACCATGTCCCTTTTAAGGTTGTCTGGAAGAGATCGCTAACTAGCGATAAGACCGCCTGTTGTTAACCTGTTGTTTTTTTTTAATCTTACTGGATCTCTGTAATGTTTTGTTTGGTGTTCAATAAAGTGTTTTGTATTGTATTGTATTGTAATCTGCTTCGTTTATTAAATCAAATACACAAATACATTTTCTCCCGTTCACTTTCCTGACCTTTTTGCAATTTAGTTATATGATGGCATAATTTTTAATTAAGGACCACATAGTAATTTTTTTCTAGTCATTATGTGCTTAACAAGCCCAAAGCCCAAGCTCTAGAGATCTATATTTAGTACAGTGGAGTTTTAGTGAGTGTTTTCGTAAAGTACCGTGTTCGAACCCCCACGGTCACTATGTACTGAGTTTGTCTAACTTAAAAAGACTAAAAAACATCGTGAGGAGACCTGCACATTTAAACGTTGCAAAAGATCCTAAAGGGGTCGAAGGGGTCTTTAAGGGTACAACTGAAAGATAAGATAATGATAAGATAAGTACAGTAGAGATCGTGCTGACCTTCCGATGCCGTCATCGGATCAGCTTTAAGGCATCATAGTATTGCACCGTTTGCTTGCAAACTGCAAACTCATGATGAATTAACCTACAAGTTATACTCGTATAAATAACATCGTAATAGTACATTGTGCATCAAGGGTAGTATGAAGGGAATTACTAACGAGAGTGTTAGAACGCGACGGCGACGCCGAAGGCGGAGGGCTTTTAATGACTCGAGTTAGTAATCCCCTTACTGCCTGTGATACACACAATGGTTTTCATCACATTTGCGAGGAAAAAAAACAAAGGGAAAACACTTTAACTCTGCAAAATATAAAGAAATTACTTTTGACGAACGGGAACGTAAATGGAAACGTCAAACGATATTTTTTTTGTGACCTCTACCACAAATAATAACTGCGTTTAGTTTCGACCTGGATTCGAGCCAGATTTAGCCAATTTGATAAAAATGTATAATTACTAAAATTAATGATAAATGTTGATATAAACTTGAAATAGGTATAAAAATAATGAAGTTTAATGAAGCGTATAGGTTTTGTGTAATGTAAGTTAGTCTATAGCTAATTTTTAAAGATGAAATTAGAAACCGATTTAATTTTTGGGTGAATATTAAACCTCCTTAGTCAGAAATGATGTACGAAAGAGTTGCAAATTTTAAAAAGAAAGTCATTACTCCCTAGGGATGACAAACTCGCCATAATTCCCGCGGGAACAATTTAGGCCATTGTCCTTCTGTATACAGGCATGGAATAACACCATTTACGAGCAAGTGTGATGAAAATATTATTATGATCACAAGTTGTCGAAATCCAAAATATCTAAGACACAAAAGCAGTGGCCCTAATATGGATCCTTGTGAAACGTCGCTTGTTATTGACTCGGGTTTACTTTATTTATACTTTACATTAATACCTATCGGTAAGATACATTTCATTTATTAATTTTACTTGTTATTATACCAAATAAATATATTAAGTGAATCGAAGTAACTTATATCAATTGTTACAGTTTTCTCAAGCTTTTTGATAAGATTTTGTTGCTGATGGTTAATTAATCTTATCAATGATTTACTAGAACTTATCAATGAATTTTCTATCAGACGAAAGTACAAATTTATAATAGAATTGCAAAGTTTCTGTTAAATATTCGATTTTTCATGATCAGGAGAAGGCAAATGAGTACATATTTAGACTACTGATAGTAAATGGGATCTGAGACCCATGTACAACTTATGTAAGATAAACAACTTCGTTAGCGCGATTATTAAACGATTGTTAATCTAAGAATCTCCATACAAAATGCGAAAACGCTTCTCTCCCCTTAAACCTCGTCAGATTTTTACGATTTTTGAATATGTTGTAGATATTTTCATTTCCAAGAAAATATATCTTAAAACAAAACAAATTAATAAAACAAAAGGGGGGAGAAACTTTTTCGCCCAGAGCTTAATTTATATGGATTTTTTTGACAGCTACGCGACTTTAGCGGCGCTTTACAATCCTGTTAACTGCAATATCCGACACATAACTATCTTACCTAATTAGGTCTCACGCGTGTAATAAAGCCCCAGCAGCCAGTGTAGCATTAAGGTGAGGCGTTAATTCAGCGCCTCTCTTCACTGCCCGGGGGCCGCGAACTCGCAGCGATTATACCACTAGGATTACGAGGAATTACATTTGTGATTACGGTTAACTGACTTTATGTTCTATTATGTATTTAGTTATGATACTCGTTTGTATAGGACTGGCTAGAATTTTTTGAATTTTTTGTTAAGTCCCTTACCAAAATGGTAAAAACGAAACCCTTGGGGGTGAGATTACGCTGTCGTCTGTCTGTCTGTCTGTCTGTCTGTCTGTATGTCGCAGCAGGTTTTCTCAGCAACTAAAGATCCTATCAGTTGATGGCATAGTTGTACAACTTCCTTGCCCGCATATGCTCTTAGTAAAAATATCGTACAATTTATTTTTATAAATAATTGAAAAGGGGTCCAGAATGGGGGGTTAAAAAATGGGGTGTCATATGAAAGGGCTCAATCAGCATACTACAGATCTATTCATTGAAAAAAAAATGTGATTAACTTTTTAATTTTGGCTGTTAAATCAAAAAGTACAATAAATTACCGTTCCCCCCTTAACTCTGAATTTTGCCGTGTGGTTGCCGGCTTAGAATAGTGCCACTTCTCGCCTTCCTGAGGAAGTCTTAAGAGGCGACTAAGGGATTAAAGGCTTGTAGTATTGTTAGGCGATGGGCTTGCAACCTGTCACTAATATACACTGGTAAACATCTTAGCCTGTTTGTGCAACATATGTTGAGTTGTTGGTAATTCTGTAGCTCTGCCTACCCCACTCTGGGATGAAGGCGTGACGGTATGTATGCATCATCAGCCCGGGGGCGTCCACTGCTGGACAAAGGCCTCCCCCAAAGAGCGCCACAAGTCACGGTCTTGAGCCGCTTGCATCCAGCGGCTCCCCGCGATTCTAACCAGGTCGTCAGACCACCGGGCGGGAGGCCGTCCAACACTCCGTCCACCGGTGCGGGGCCGCCACTCGAGAACTTTTCTTCCCCAACGGTTATCAGTTCTCCGAGCTATGTGGCCTGCCCATTGCCACTTCAGCATGCTAACTCTCTGAGCTATGTCGGTGACCTTGGTTCTCTGGCGTATTACCGTATTACGGATCATATCGCGCAAAGAAACTCCGAGCATAGCTCTTTCCATTGCACGCTGAGTGACCCTGAGCTTATTTATGAGGCCCACATTCAGCGGCCAAGTCTCTGATACATAAGTCATCACTGGCAACACACACTGGTCGAAGACTTTCGACTTAAGGCTCTGCGGTATTTTGGACGAGAAGATCCGCTTTAGCTTCCTGAACGCTGCCCATCCGAGTTGGATTCGGCGATCGACCTCTTTCTTGAAGTTGGATTTACCTAGTTGGACAGTTTGTCCCAGGTATACGTACTGATCAACAACTTCAAGTTGAGAATTCCCCACGTGAACCGGTATTGGCAAAACGCGAACATTGGACATGACTTTCGTCTTGTCCAAGTTCATTTTCAGGCCCACCCGTTGGGAAACTCTATCGAGGTCTCCGAGCATCTTACTCAAGTCTTCCAGCGATTCTGCCATGACTACTATGTCGTCCGCGAATCGAAGGTGAGTGATGTACTCGCCGTTGATGTTGATGCCAAGTCCTTCCCAGTCCAGAAGCTTGAAGACATCTTCCAGTGCAACGGTGAACAGTTTCGGAGATATGACATCTCCCTGTCTCACACCTTTCTGCAACTGAATCGGTTTCGAGCTCTGGTTCTGGAGCCGGACTGACATAGTGGCATTTTTGTACAAACACTTCAGCACTTCGATATATCGATAGTCGATGTGGCACCGCTGTAGAGACTCGAGCACCGCCCATGTCTCGACCGAATTGAAGGCCTTCTCATAGTCCACGAACGCTAGACATAAGGGCCGATTATACTCTTCAGTCTTCTGTATAATCTGGCGCAGCGTGTGAATGTGGTCTATGGTACTAAAGCCTTTCCGGAAACCGGCTTGTTCAGGAGGCTGGAAGTCCTCGAACCTGCGTGAGAGTCGATTTGTAATGACCCTTGAAAACAACTTATAAGCGTGGCTCAGAAGTGAGATGGGTCTGTAGTTCTTCAATAAGGTTTTATCGCCTTTCTTAAAGAACAAGACCACCACACTTCTGGTCCACGCCTCTGGAACACCGCCTTCGAGAATAACAGAGTTAAAGAGCTTCTGGAGGACTTTAAGTATCGGCATTCCACCCGCTCTCAGAAGCTCAGCCGTAACTCCGTCGTCCCCTGGCGCCTTATTGTTCTTCAGTTGCTTCAGGGCCATTCTGATCTCGTACAGGCTGACGTCCGGGATGTCTTCGGTGTAATGTCGGGTGAGTTTGGCTCTGGGATCTGTAGCCAAACTTTCAACGGGTCGAGTTGATTTGTACAGCTGTCCGTAGAACTTCTCAACCTCACTCAAAATCTCGGCCTTGGACGAAATTACGGTGCCATTTTCGGTCTTCAGTTTCATCAACTGGGTCTGCCCAACAGACAAATCCCTAGCAAACACCTTAGAGCCCTTGTTTCGCTCGATAGCATCTTTAATACGCGAAGTATTAAAGGTGCGCAGGTCTGTCCGTAATGACTTAGAGACTTGTCTGTTAAGCCCCCTGTACTTCTGCATGTCCACTGAAGACTGCAGCCGCATTTCATTCCGTTCGTCCATGATCTTAAGAGTGTGGTCTGAGAGTTTTTGGGTTCTTTTCTGGCTGCGGGTCTTAAAGAACTTCGACCCAGCAGCTTGGACAGCCTGTACAAACCCGTTATTCAGATCGTCCGTAGACTCGCATACTGCTAGGCATTCGAAGCGATTTTGGAGTTCGAGCTGGAAGGTTTCGGGGTTTTGGCATTGGACTGGGGTTGGACGGAGCGTAGACTTCATCAGTCGTGACCTTTCAAGCCTTGTGTTGATATTCAATGTGCCTCTTACGATTCGGTGATCACTGCCAGTCTTTAGACTATTGATCACAGAGACATCATTGAATATGTGGCGTTTGGTAGACAAGATGAAGTCTATCTCATTTTTTGTCGGCCCGTCCGGGCTAATCCAGGTCCATTTGCGATGTGGCTTCTTCCTGAAGAAGGAATTCATCATAAAGAGTCCTTCCCTCTCCAAGAATTCAGCCAACCGCTGGCCCCTGGGATTTCGCCTGCCAACACCAAAGTGTCCCACTCTCAGCTCATTACCTTCTCTCATGCCCAACTTCGCGTTGAAGTCGCCCATCACCACCGTGTAGTGCGTTTTAGAGGTCTGGATGGCTTTCGAGATGTCCTCGTACATTGCCTCCACCTCATCGTCAGAATGCGTCGAAGTCGGGGCGTAAACCTGGATGACCTTCAGCGAATACCGTTTGGTAATTCTGAGTATCAGGTACGCCACCCTTGTCGACACACTCCCGATCGACTCCACGTTGTTGACGAGCGACTTACGGACGATAAACCCGACACCACTCTGTGACAGGGCGTCACCTTCCCGGTAATAAAACAAGTTACCGGACTTCAGGATCATCGAGTCCTCTCCCTGTCTTCGGACTTCAGATAACCCTAAGATATCCCATCGTAACTTGTCCAAACATTCTTCCAGTTCTAGGATCTTCTCGTCAGTCCTGAGCGTGCGGCAGTTGAGTGTCACCAGGGCCAGATTCGTTTGGTGGTGGTAGCCAGATCTCTGCCGGAGATTCTTAGCACCCCCTGCTCCGCCGTTACCGAACCCGCTACCTTGGGCCGGGCTGACGGAGCCGCCGGGGACTAGGGGCCGTGGTTCTTTGGTGTACACCATAAGGGGGGGTTAGTGCCATAATCCCCACGCTTGGCGAGCGTGTTGGGGATCGCAGTGGGGCGGAAGTATATCACAGGACGCTGCAGCCCGTCCTGTGTCTGGCATTTGGCTTCCGCCCATCTCGGAACGGTTTGACCGCCGTTCGTCGGTTGACTGACTGTGCCGTGAGCAGTTACCACACAACGGGCGGTGGGGTCGTCACTTCCCGACGCCAAATCACTTCCCGACGCCAAATGTATGTATGCATAATATGTATGCATAAAAATAAAATTAATTAGATTTCCTCAATTTTATTTTTAAACAAATAGATGGTTATTTCCACTGAAAATCGCACAAACCATTCTAAACCATTGTTTATGATTTTATTTAATATTGATATCACAGAAATAACTAGTATCACAGATAAAAACTAAAAACTTAACACGTAATTATCCCCATAATTGCTAGTCCTTATCTTGGCTTTACACTCAAATACCGAATCCCTAAAGTAGTTTATAAATACCATAACATTAAGGTCAAATTCCCACGCAATTTTAATAAACAACAAGGTTCGTTAAGTTACCACACGCGGAATTACAAACAATAATTACCGAGACCCGGGATTATCGCGCTTACCGCATACTACCTCTTAATTGCCATTCTACCCCAGCTTAGCCTTAAGTACATTCCATACCGATAACTCCACTTCGAGCCCATGGTATACGTTAATTTTATTCCCTGGCCTTGAATCTATGACAACCCTAACATACGTTGTCTTGGTCTTACGTATTAATTTAGACAGAGACATGCTTGTTGATGTGTTAAAACACAATCGGAAGCAATTTTAGTTTTGTGGTCGTTTAGTGTAATAGGTTTTTGATTAACGTGGATTAATGTTAATAACTGTAATGTGGTAATTGGAATATTAAGTAAGATAGATAGATACATAGAAATGAAAATTAATAATTAAATAATGAGGGACAATCTAAAAAGAACTGACCTAGTCCCAAACTAAGCTGTAGGCTTGTATTATTGACACTAGGCAACGATGAACATACTTACTCAGGGAAATGCATACTTAAATACATAAAAAACATACACAAATTTAGTAAAGTAAAGTAGGTGAGAATCGTTTTCTCCCGGAACTAAATTTGTATGGGGTTTTGACAGCTATACTCGTACTATATTTACTTTATCGAACTAATTCTGGAAAAGTGTAGTTGCACGTGATTGGCTAACGAGAATCCGCTAAAGCCGCGCTCACAATGGAGCAGGTAATCAGTCGGCTCTCACATTTGGACAGTGCAGACATGTTTGTTTTCCGTCTTGCGACTTATTGTTTATCTTTTACCTGTTGGCTAGTGAAACGAACCGATGTTCGTTAATCTTTTATTTTCAAATACCATTGTGAACGAGTCCTTAGAAGATTATCGTTTGTTTCCATCCACTTGGCTACTTGCGTATATCTTTTGTCCTTGTTATTTGTATTCACACTAAACGAGTGAGTGAAGCGTATAGTACTACCTAGGTCGTTGAAGTAAATGCAGTATACGAGATTTAAGCCTCGGTTCATGCTCAGTCTTCTTAAAATATCTGAGTTATTATGATGAATAACTAGTCTGGTTAATTCTAATCGTTTTAATTTTGACTTTTTTTTGTCCAATATTTTTGCAGTTATTAATAACTTCGTAATCTCATGATTTAATGAGACCCAAAACAGTAGAATCCTTATCACAGACGTAAAACAATCCTCAGAAATCTAACACTTTGATCACAATAATGCCTACAAATGAATTCCACCCTTATTGTTCCCAAAAACAACCCTACTGCAATCACTATAAAGACTGTTAAAACATTAAACCGTGCAAATTTGTTTGCCAATAAAATTTACTGTAATAAAATTCGAATCGTATAAGTTGAGTGATTGGGTCTCATTTTGAATGAACATTGAATAATTTATTTCACCGAACTCGGACCGAAGTGTAAATATTATCGGCCGGAGAGATACGGGATCCTCTTATAAAAAACCCAGGTTTATTTTCTCTTTTCTTCTGTTAGGGGTTTTTTATTGTAACACAATCCAAGGCCTTTTAAAAGCTTTTGTGGTTTTTAATGCCGGTTGGTTTGTGTTACGATTGCTTTGTAAAATGTTTGGAGATATCAGAGTGGAAAATATCAGCCATCTTGCCAACGTGACCGTTAAATGAACTTGTTTGGACTACGCCTCTTTAGAGGGTGTTGTAATGATTTGTATAAAAAACGAATGTAACAATATTCATTTTGCATAACACAAATTGCATAATTTCAATCTCTTTATACTTTATAATAATTATCATGCAAAACAATGAAATCATAATGCTTAAAAAATAGTTTTTTTTTACGTCTTTGATAAGGTACTCCTCGTACAACTGTGGTCACATTTCTAACCTAACCTAACCCGGTAAACATAAATTGTCTTAAAATGCCTGTTATGATGAGTCTTATGTCATGTATGTATGATATAATTATGTAATTTTCTCTGCAGGTGTCGGGGCACGCGGGGCTGCAGGAGTTGCGCCATGGCCTGTGGCGAGGAGCCGCAACTGCAGTGGTCCACGGCGGTGTAGCCCCACCTTATCTACCAACCTGTGCGCGTAGTCTGTTAACTGACGCACTCTAATTAATTATTTGTTAATTGCCCCACTTCTCTAGTTAATCTGCGTCAAAAAAGTACCTTACCAAAGGTCAGACGTTCACCATTTTTGGTCATTTTTATTATATTAACTTCTTACTATTATTAATTAAGTGCAAGGTCCTCCATCGTTAACACCATCGCTACCACCATCCTTAAACCTACCACCATGCAGCAGTGTTGTGTTCCAGTTGGGGATAAGACAACCAGTTACTTGTACTCGCAGGCATTATTACTAATTACAGGGTTGGCAACGCATTTGTGGTCTTAGTATTGCAATCTTAAGATTGTTTTTTATGGATCACAGATCCTACTAAACTTACCAGCATATGTTTGCTCGTTCCCGTTCTTCATGCCATAAATGTACATTATATATAATTATGTACATTAACTAGGTTTTGCTTAAATGTACATACGTTAACTGAAAATTCCGCGCGCCAGTTTGCGGGAAGCAAGTTAAAATTAAATCAGGCTGTATTGCATGACACAAACTTTTAACTGTAGACAGGTAATTACTACCAAATTTTCCGCCAAGTGAGCACTCAGCTTCAGTCAGAAGCTCCAACTTGTCAAACCACCGTCCACCAACTTTCGTCACCGCCGTCCGTTTTGCCACACCACCGTAGTCTTTTTGCCCCAAACTTCGCTAATGCCAGCCTCACTGCGTTTTAATACGTGGTTAACTGAATATGTAAATGTATGGAGTTTCGCATTCTGTTCAACTTGGGAAGTTGACTTAATGTCCAAAGTTACCTTCTGTGTAAGACATTTATGACGCCATGTTGGATTTGGTTTTGGAGTTGAATTATGATTTAAGTGTTATTATAATTAACTTGTCAAACTGTTAAGCGACGTTTATTTTACATTAAACTCTCGTATGTGTTATCACATATATTTGAAGAATGAATTTAATTTAGGGGGGTCCTAGCGCTCAAAGCCTCTTTAAAGAAATTTCGAAGAGGCCCATTGACGTCACGGGAGACCGAAGAGCTGGCAGTTTCCTCGCTCAACGCATAAGTTTAACTATCCAGCGAGGAAATGCTGCCAGCATCCTCGGGACAAAGCCACAGGGCCCTTTATTAGACATAGCTTTTTAGTTTTAAAATTGTATACGATTAAAAATGCAATTTTAATTTTGTAATTATCATCCCATGTAATTTATTTAAACTGGCATTAAATTCGTAGAACGTTATTCAATTATATTTTGAGTCTTTTAATAGGTTAAAAGGCAACGGTCATTATTAGTGTTCAAACCAAATGACGAGAATATTATTTTCTTATACTGATATTAAAATACTTAAGACGCCCACGACTGCGTACGTTCTGTCCTAGAATTAGTTCCACGCTTCTCTATTCTTTCCATTGGGAGTCGATTTTTGATAAATCCTATTTTGCACCCCTAGGGTACCCAAGGATATACACGCCTTTCAAGTTCCTACATTCAGCTGTTAAGGCTGTGAGTTGCCTATTACTCAGTCACTCACGACAGAGTCTTATACATACAACAACAAGAACAAGATAGATGAACAAATTTTAAAGTAAGTCTATTTTTCTGCCCATATCTAATATTGATACTTAAAAAGAGGTGCCAAAAACTGTACAGAATTTCATCAGAATCATAATAATCTTTATTCAAGTAGATTTACATGATAATAAACTCTTTTGAAATGTCAAAGTAGCGACTTAGCCTAAGTTTACTACAGGTTCTTGCAGTGAACCTGTAAGAAACGCTGTCTTTTTTTGACCATGCGAAATAATCTGTGAAATCGGTCCAAACGATTTTTCACTCTTTATAATATTAGTAGACTGTTGTTCTAACAGTAGTTTCAAATCGTATTCAATTCGTGGGATACTCGTAATAGCGATGAAAGATTTCAAGCTAAACAGAATTGCAGGCAAAATCTAGTTCAATAATGAAATGTCCCCCAAACACGTCTAAGCCGAGCTAAATGCGTTTAAGGTCACCGCGCACAAGGCAGTCGGCACTTCTGCTAATTGACTCTCGGCAAATTGCGGCGTGGCTAGTGAGCGAGCAGCTTTATGGAGGCAGAAAATAGAAGGTTCTAGAGTTAAAGTTATGACGTTGGACATTGTGTAAGTGTTTCATTGGAAGGTTGCGGCCTTTGTCTGAAGTGGCCTTAAGCCTGTGCAACTATCCTCCTAGGGTGATGGCACCGGTAGATCTTTAAGCTGTCAGGCACTGGTAATAGCCATCTAGCTCTTAATTCAAGTTTCACATGGTCATAAATTGGTTCTTGCGAAATCTTCTGTAAAATAAGAAGAGTGTCCATCATTGGCTCTAGTCCATTAATGGTTCCGTCACCCTAATTCTCTTAATATTACAAATGTGTAAGTTTGTGTTAGTTTGTTACTCCTTCACGCTTCAATGGCTGGACGGATCTAGATAAACTTTGAAATGGGGATAGTTCATACTCCGGATTAACACATAGGCTACATAATATCGCGGAAAATTTTAAAATTCCCGAAGACATGACGGACGAAGTCGCGGGCAGAACCTACTATATTTAGCGCTGATTATTATTAAACAGTCCTACTGATTATTACCAATCTAAACAAAAGCAACCCTGATGAAATTATATTTACATTAAAATAATACGGCCACGTCCGTTTATCAGTTTGGGAGCTACGACGCCCCAGGCAGACACACTCTCAGATATGCAGATTCACTCAGATACACAGAAACATAGACACGGTAAACTTATAATACTCCTCTTTATTTGTCGGGGGTTCAAAAATGGTTTCATACAAGTGACCGCTTGGTTATGAGTTATGACCTTTATAAGCCAAAGTAATGTATTTCAACAAAAATGTAAAGCTCCAAGTAAAGGTCAGCCGCAATCAACAATGAACAGTTTCTTTGTTAGATATCGCCCGCTTGTAAAAAGCTTCTAAATTAAGAACTGAACTGTACCTGCCAGAAAGAACATTAAATTTTATTATTTATAAAATTCCTTAGTTCCTTTTTCCTTTGTTGTTTCTTCGAGTTCCATTTTAAGTGTTTTACCTTTGTCTTATTCAATAACAGTCTTTTAGTATTTCGACAAATTGAGTTTTACTATAATTACTTTTTCGATGTAAATTATTTTTTTATCTACCAATTAAAAAACCAAAATATTTGCTGCGGAACCTTAGTCGATCATCATCATCATCATCGGCCTATATCAGTGCACTGCTGGACGTACTCGTGCGCCATTTTACTCTGACCTCGGCCTGTCGGATCCAGCTTCGGCCAGCAGCGTTCCGCAAATCATCACTCCATCTTGCCGGAAGGCGTCCTACGCTACGTTTGCTGAGTCGCGGTCTCCACTCAAGAACACGTCCACCCCAACGGTTATCGGTGCTTCTACAGAAATGGCCACCCCACTGCCACTTCAGCGGCATCTGTGCTATGTCGGTTACTTTGGGTCTCTGTCGGATAACATCGTTACGGATTTTATCCTTCAGAGAGGCTCCGAGCATTGCACGCTCCATAGCTCGCTGCGCGACTTTAAACTGGTGAAATAGACGCACTGTTAGTGTCCACGTCTCGGCACCGTAGGTCTTCACGGTTAGGACGCAATGTTTGACAACTTTCGATTTCAAACATGGCGGGATGGGTGATGAGAAGACCTGACACGTAGTTTTCCAAATGCTTCCCCGCCCAACTGGACTTTAGTCGATATGGGTTTAATAATACTTAACAATTAAGAAATATATATAAAAAAATAATCTTTGTTTGACTTTAACTTTCGATTTAAAGTTCTCGTAGGTGTAACTGATAGAGTTAGCTGACAAAACGTTTAAGAGAATAAATACTATGGTTCAAAGTAAAATATTACGCTGTTTTACTGTGGCAACATGTTTACCTTGTTGGTACTGACCCTGCCTATGAAGCTAGGGGTCCCGGGGTCGAATCCCAGTAAGGGCAGCGATCTGTGTGGTCCTTGAGTCTTGGATGTTTTCCAATGTATTTATTTCTCTATATAAGTAAGTATATCGCTGTTTAGTACACATAGTATTTACCAGCGCTTCCCAAGAGGAGACCGCTGCTGAGAAGAAACGCTGCAAGAAACTCAGCAGTCAGTCATTTTTTAAACATATTTCATATTACAATGGTACTACTTAGTCTAAGCATTATATAAAGCTAAAAATATTAAATTTAATATAACATCAAATAACATGTGTAGTTCAGCAGGAAAACATGCCAAAAATCTTGGGAGAGAGATAGGGGGGGAAAAAAACACATCTATTGTGTATATAAAACCGTGCAAGAACCATTAAAACCTTTTTGCTCTGTTTTACTGTCATCAAGTCAAACAAGGCCATGATATTATTTAGAGCGGATTCGACCGAACGAGAATAAATATTATTATTAGAAATCGCCAATTAATCGAGAGTGTCAGTTTACCATTTTGCCAAAGTTAATTCTAAGAATAGTGAACCTATTCGGGAACGGGAATAGTTATTAAGCCACCGTTTTGCGTGGTATAACCAAGTTATACTTACCAAAAATAATTAAACGGCATACATACAATCAAATTAAGCACATGACTGAAGTTTTGTCTTCTTTCCGTTGTACAGTAATATTTTTCTGCCGGTTAATACATTACCTTAGTTATTAATATACATAGTAATTTGTGATAAAAAATCCACTGGTTTGGTATAGTTATTGGCGTATTTATTATAATATATTAATTTATATAGACCACCTGATGGAATGTCACCGTCGCTGCTTAGCGGAATCAACCAATAAACAGCCTCCAACTTACCAAGTTCCATTAAATCACGTGACCATCTCCACTGAACCCTAAAATCAGACGACACATTAAGTGCTAACCCGCCGAATCAGCTGGATTGCAGCCAATATCACACCTAAAACCAAACTAAACCTAGCTACATTTATCATAGAACTCAATTCAGCTTGTTAAATATTCCAATGTATAAAAAGCGCGGCTTTGTAAAGACGACTTATGTTTAGGGATAGGAATTTTCATAGCACGGTAAGAATAAAGAGAGATTAACTGTCTTATTCATAAACGTGCAATAGCTAAAGTGCCATGTTTTGTCCGTATCTGTCAATATGACTTTTGAATTTGACAGAAAGCGATAAACACAGACATTTTGCGTTTCTAAATCGGGGATAAATCTTCTTTTTAATGGCATGGAGAAGGTGTACTATCACACAGCCCACCTTTGTGATGTTAAGTGCGATCTGTCCATAGACATTTGCATTCTCAAGACTACAATCTTAAGACTGATATTTTCAATACGTAAATGTGTTGCCAACTCATAGGACTAAGTAATTAAGATAAACCAAAACAGATCCTGGTCACGGCACCATATTTAAATACCTCTATTCTAATAAACCGGTAATATTACCGATTGTCTTATACACACACTGGAACGAAATGCAAATACTGCTGCTTGGCTGTAGGTACTCTGTTCTTACAAATAATTTATCTTTACTTTTAGAGAAACTGTATAATTATCTTTTCTTAACCTCGCACCCACATCACGAGATACTTAAAAAATAATTTTCATTATAAAGCTGACTGTACCAAGCAACACTTCAGATGTCATTTGTCAGTCTCTGTCAACTCGCAACTCTATTGTTAAATCACCAACTTACGACTTTACTTCCCTTCACCTTTAACACAGTTACTAAAGGTTCAGAGTTGCCTGGTATAAAAGAAAAAATAAAGTTGCAAAACCATTTTATGCGTGCGGTTTTTAAGGCTTTATATACATTGTTTTAAGGTTGAAAGTGTGTGAAAGGGTGGCAGCTGTAACTTGGTGTTTGGCGTCATAAGTACGGTGACAATGTCTCAAACAATAGGGCTGCCCTTAATGTCGTGCGTGCTCTACGAGTTCTAAGACGAGGTTTACATGGAAAATTAAAGTTTTTTTTTTATTATTATGTTGAATTCGAATTTATTGTAATGTAACTTATTGCAGTCACGCGAATGTTAAAAATCTGAAACTTGTAATTAATTATAAGCAAGATATTTTGTACTGGACGTCACGGGTGGCACGATTTCGACAAGCGAGATGTCACTGGAAGTGGGTTTTTGTGAAATTTGGGAAATTAAAAATATATACATGATACATAACATTTGACGACATCCCACCAGCAGCAGCGACCATGACATCAATTTTGGCAAAACACGAACACGCTGTTATGTCACCTCGGTGTTAGTTCTGGTGTGTTATGTATGTTTGTCTTTAAGGTATTTGTATTTATGGGCCTCGTTACTCGAAATAAAAGTATCTTATTCGTATTCTTATTATCTAAACCGCAGTTGGGTTTTTTAAAGCTTACTTTTTGTTATTGGTTATCATAAGGTTTTTTTCTTTTAACTAACGTTCGTCGGTTCCTTTTATATTTGTAAATAACTAGAGGACGCCCGTGACTTCATTCGCATAGAATTAGTTTCTCGCTACTCCCCCTATTTTAACCCCTTAGGTGCTCACTTACATCATGAAAGGAACCCCTGTACCAAATTTCAAGTTTCTAGGTACAGTAGCTTCGGCTGTGCGTTGATATTATAAGTCAGTTAAGTTTGCCTTTTATATAATTAGATAATGTGCTACGCGCTTCGTAGCTAAATGTTCTCAAGCGCTACGACTTTCGTAACCCTTTATTATTGCCTACGCATTTTCAAACAGCGCGGCTTCTAGGATAGCTAATCGACCACTAAAGACTATATTCATAGCTATATTTTTTTTTAATTTTGCATAGCCCGAATGGCACAAAAGGAACCCTTTAGTTCGTCTTATATGTCCGTCACACATTTAACTCAAAAAATACCACATGTACTATCGAACCAACGGAACCCTGACCCACCATGGAACCTTGTCACAATGATTGACGTACGATTGTCGTATAGCTTCGTATGACAGTCCTAACGTCAATCACTGTGACAAGGTTCTATGGTGGGTCAGGGTTCCGTTGGTTCGATAGTATATTGCTTAGAGTATAGATGTCTTTTATAAGCCATTTCTTAGTTTGGTAGTTAAATAACAAAAATAAATATTTTTAGTGAGCACGCCATTACATGTTAGCAAACATGCGTGTGCCACGTATTTAGACTATTTTTTTAAGAACACTTTAAGGTTTTAAAGTTGCCCAAAAACTGTGCTTTGCAAGAAAAAGATGCAAGTGCAATGAAGATACGCTTTTTTGTGTAACGGCTTCGGAACCGTACACTGAGCATGGTTCTGTGTTTGCCCGATTTTTTTAATAAGAATGTATAACTTATCTTTTTCCAAAACTACAAACCTACATTACTATAAAATTAAAATTAAATAAAAAAAGCATTAATTACAAATTAGTGATTTCCCTCCGCCCATATAAGCCACAGCTTACCTGAACAGCAATGTCACGGGTCGAGTGTCACCTGACTGAAATAGGCTAGGTAAACGCGCTCGTTGCTGGTGAGTGAGCCCGCTGGAAATTGTGGCTTTACATATTTTTGCAATGGTAAGTTATGTCACTCGAGGAACTTGTGGTTTTTATGAGGCTTTTTTACTAGAGAAGTTAATTAGTCACTTTGTTAATTAACTTTTTTTTCCTGAAGAGACCAAGCGAGTCACCTGGCGGTTAGTAATCACCGCGACGGTTCTCTATTGTATCGCCGAAAATTTTATAGCCGAATTTCACTTCCCAACCAACGTTTGGCCGAATTTCATTTTGCCGTATCAGCATATGGCTACTTGTTAAAATGATTAGTTTCATTGCCCAACCTCACGATTGCAAACTCAACGTTTTGTTTTTTTTTATATGGACATTTATTAAAATGTCATTTTTCATATAGCCAAATGGTTCACTTGGAATAATAGTAGAATAGTATTATGAAAAAAGTCGGTCCTGGCGCTTCGCTGGCCGCTGCCGCGGCACGCTCGAATCGCTCACTCGGCTCGCGCACTGTAGGGTCGCAGTTCTACCTAAAACTCTCCCTTGCTGCGCTGGTCGTCGTACCTAACTGGTATCTGTGGATAAAATGACGAAACGTTATTCGTCTAAGAGTTTTTCGACCTAGTGTAAAATTTGCCATGTGAAAGATATTCCAAAAGTTTAAAGTCAAAATGATATTCGTCTTCATAATAATTCGGCCAACTGAGAGGTTGGCATACAAAACTTTGCCAATAAGTAGTTGTCAAGGTGAGCATTCGGCGAAATGTTGGTTAAAAATGAAATTCGACCAAAAATAATTCGGCGAAAAGGGAGAGCACCCACCGCGACCTATAAACACGGGCAACACCAGGAGCTTTTATTTAACTAATGTTTGTCTGTCAGTTTAGGTCGAATCTTGCAAGTTGAATTTTGAATCAGTTCCCATTAATGCAATATTATGGTATCAATGGAGTCGGAAGGACGCGACAGTATAAAAAAAAACACTTTATTTTTTAATATTGTATGTAATCTATGTGAATATCAAATGAGAGTGTCTCAAGACTCTCAAAATCAAGACGAATCTAAGAATATTTTATAATATGGAAACATCCATCAAGCCGTTTAGGCTGCAGAGCGGACCAAAGAAAGACACACAAACGTACATACACCTGAAAAATAACATAAGTATATCAAATATACACACAACCGACTCTTTTTAACCGACTTCAAAAAAGGAGGAGATTCTCAGTTCGATTAATCGGAGACCACTGGACCGATTTGAAATTTTTTTTTCGTTCTTTGAATGGGTATAATATTTTTGTTCGCATTATCAACACGTCAGGATCTGATGTTGGGGTTTTGGAGAAATCGAGGGAATTCCTCAAATATTATAGGCACACCTATAGCGATTTTGATATTTTTCACTGTAACTCGTGCATTTGCTTTTGAAAAGTACTATATAGTGAAGTGGAACTGATGATGAAGAGCACAGATGGCCACCGGAACTCCTTAACGCAATCTTAAGATATTTGAGTGACTATGATCCCGGAGCACATTTAGGTTTAAATATGAGTATGACATTCCCGTGGCGTTGCCTGCAGCGAGCTTGAATGTTATATAGTTTCTCATTAGTAGAGAAGTGGGACTATATAACAGCATAAATAGGATCACTAAAAAGTATAAAATAAAATAAAATTTCAAAAATCAAAAACCCCCTCCTGCAATATTTTAAACCAAAATCTAATACAATTTAAACATTTATTCTTCATCATCATCATCATTATCAGCCGCAAGACTTTGTCCACTGCTGGACAAAGGCCTTCCCCAAGGTTTTCCACAACGATCGGTCCTCTGCTGCTGTCATCCAGCGGTTTCCCGCGACCTTTATCAGATCGTCAGTCCACCTTGTGGAAGGTCTGCCAACACCGGAGCGGATTTATTCTTACTAAATGTTAATTAGGAAGTATTTATTAAGTTTTTTTTTACAGTTCATTGTCTGAACCAATCGTTGTAAGATTTGGTATAGGGATAGTTCATAGCCAGGACACGGACGAAGAATACTATATCTCGAAATTTTTACAGTTCATAAAGGAATAACGTCAAACGACGTTTCACAGATGGAGTCTGAGGCTAATTTTAATATAAATAAAATAGAAACTTTTTCTATTTAAAAGAATGGCAATAAAAAACGTCTTCAGACGGAGTACAGGTGTAGTGCATAATTGTTTTCCTTCGTATTTTCACGGAAATGTACGAACGTGTCTTGCTGTTTCAGTCGGTCATAGTACAAAAAGTACTGAGGTTGACTGAAGTAGCATGACATGTTCGTACGTTTCCGTGAAAATACGAAGGAAAGCATTTATGCACTACACCTGTAATATCGATATTGAATAAAAATGGTAAAATGAATTTACATTTCTATACCTACCAAATTGCACGACAAATAAATTTACAATAACTACTGCTAACCAACTTTATCGTTATAAAGCCTGAACGACCTTTTAAAATAAAAATGATGAAAGAAACCTGAGGATGATTATTAAATACCTATTCAAAGATACTACACTTGTCATGATTTGTCGACATATTTTTTTTACATTCTGGTGTCTGGTGGTCGCCATGTTGAATTCTGATTACTGTCATTTCTTAAGTGACACTCACGAGATTAAGACAAATCGATTGACATAAGCATCATAAATCGGCGCACGCGTTTAGTTTCTAGAGCGCAACAAAGGAACAAACATACATATATAGACTGATAAACTCATTACCTCCTCGACAGTCGGTTAAAACGGCCCCTGCGGCACTGTCCCGAAGATTCTGGCACAGTCCAACCTGGATAGTAAAACTCAGGCGTTGAGCGAATAAACTGCCAGCCCTAATATGTATCCAATAACTAACTAGAAACGCATCTTGAACTGGTCCACATTGTGACCGGACGACCCGTGTCCGGCGCGGCTGAGTGCCGGATTACAGGCGACACTTTAATAAAGCATGTGGACGGATTAGTGGCACTACGGCTGCGTCACGAGAGATGCGGAATTGATAAACTTTAAACCCCTGGCCATGATGTGATAATACTTACTGTGTGGCGGTACGAAACCCTTGGTACGTTAGTCTGACTCACACTTGACCGGTTTTTAATTTTGTGGAACTATGTTTGTTGATGGTCTGTACCCATAGTACAAGACTAGAACTTATTTTGGGACTAGGTCAATTTGGGTCTTAGGGCGAGATCACCTGGGGCCGTAGCCACGTTGCAAACGCTACTAGTGTTTTTTTTATGGCATAGAGAAGGCAAACGATTTTTGCCTGCCGCAGGGATGTGGCGTTTTCACAATGAATTAATTTCTAAATAAATATAGGTATAAATTAATATAGCAATAAAATACAATCCAATATTCTCTAGAAAGATTGGGGGCAACGTTGTATGGTGATATGTAGGACAGAAATCAAGATAGTTTTAACCTCTGTAACACTGCGAGTCCACTTGAAACGAGAAGTAAGAAGTCTTCTATCACAGTGTTGCACAGTGACTGTGCAACACAAAGGCATAAAAAGGACAAATTAAAAACAGAAAAAAACTTGGAACCTTTAATTAAACAAAAATTAAAAAATTAAACAAATTACACATCCCCCATCTTTTAACGTTGCAAACGGCCTCCCACGATACTACTTAACGTTTCTCTTTTATGTGTATGTCATGTATGTCATCCCATACATTTTGAGTGATAGAAAAGAAAAACGGCCAAACAGCAGTGTTCGTATTGTTGTGTTCCGGTTTGGGGATAAGACAGCCGGTGTAATGACTAGCTTGGTCCTCAGGGTTGGCAACGCATTTGCAGTCTTAGGCTTGCAGTCTTGTGAATACGAATGTCTATGGGTCACAGTTTCCACTTACCATCAGGTGGCCTGTGTGGTCGTTTGCCTTCTCTACGCCATAAAAAAATATATGGTTGGGTGAATAAAAAGTAATGAAATACATTAGTTAGTATTACACATTCATGTTGTTCTTCTTTTGTATTTTTTATTTTTTTTTCTTTTATTGTTAATAGTTTTAGTTTTAGTTAGTCTCGCAGTGATGTCACCAATATCAAGTGAGTGAAGATAATAAAAGATAATAATTAAAAAGCACTGGCCAGTTTTATTCCAATCGGCCATATTCCCCCCATGAGTTTTACCTCCAGGTTACCTCACCTGACTGATCTTCTTAAATACATACATAAAAAAGGCAAACAGTTTCAGTAATTTAATGTTGTTTATTATTTCGATAAAAACCTATACGGTTTTTTAATAAAATACAAAATATTTTTTATATAATCAAAACAATTGGTTTTTTTTCAATTTGTTCTGTTTCATGATCATGACTTAAATGATGTTCGAATTAATAGAACCGTAAAAAAAATACCATAAAAAATGATTAAAAATCGCTTGGTCCTTTAAGCCGTTCTAACCCTAAGCTAGGCCAGACGTTGATTGAGCCGGGTCCGATACCGGCGTCATAAAGTGGAGCGGTTAAAAACCGTTAACTCGGTCGCGGTCTAATCTCTGGATCAACCCTCTTCATGGCGGGACCGTGCGGCCATTTTGAAAGTCAATAAAGTCTATTTTATGACGTTGACCGTCAGCGTCAGCTGTAAATACGGTAAGATCGATGAGAGAGGGAATTTGATCGTTTTAGGTTTTAAATTGTGGAAATTATTTTGAGTAAGTTTAACTGTGAATTACGTTTTTTTAAGCGGTTAAATATGTTTTAAATGAGAGGTAATTTTTGAAGTGAAACAGACTTTTTTTTAATTTGAAATCCCATTTTTTATTCATCTGTTATTATGTGATATATTATATGTGATATTACATGTGATAGTATTTTATGTGCTGCTTACATAATTAATCAGAAATTAATTAATTAAAAACTTTTGTCATAACAATGTTCTTTAAGAATCCCGACACTTCATTTAAGTATTCAATTAAGAAAATAAATAAAAGTAATGAACTTCCCCAAAACGTTTCTCCTCGCAACAAAGTTATTATTACCACCCATTAACCAATGAGTTTAATTAATTAGCCGGATCACATAAGGAAAACATCGCGAGGAAACCATAAAATGTTTACCGCTCATAAATACACCGCCTTGTACAGTCACCAACGTTTCTGTAACTAATTAATATTTTGACACTGAGATTTGGAATATTCTTACTATTTCGATGTTAAAATTTGTTACTAGCGACTAGCCTTCATTTTGCTCCGGATTACCTGTGTTATCTGTAACACCCGTAAACCAGAATTTATTATACATTTCTTAAAAGTTTATTATTGCGAACATAGATACATACAGATAGATATGGCGGGGGACTCTGATTTATAATATGCAGTGGCGACAGTGATAAATTATTATGTGGTTATGAAAAAAAACATGTCATTGTTTATTAGGAGAGTCACTGAATTAATTTTTTTCTGCAAAAAAGGATCACCGAAACTCCGTTCGTACCTCTCCCTAAATATGATTAAAATCTATTCTATTTGTCACTGTTTTTTTCCAGAATTTTCGTAAATTCTCTCCGGGTTATAAAGCTATGCCTCTAGTACCTTTACGTATACATCGATTGGTATAACATTATTTTAATGAACGAAAACTCAACATAAATGTAAACAAATTACAAAAAAATACAGCGGCATTTAGGGAGTTATCTCCCAAAAGTGCGGTAGTATGTTTATAATTGGCATTTTTGACAATAGTGCCGATAAAACAAACACCAAAAACATAGCAAAAGCTGCTTTGGTTCAAAGAGCGGAAAACAATACGTTTTCATTTTCATGTCAACAAACTGACTTTAACTTGCAATAAATATATTTTATTGGAATGTTGATTTGCTATCCGTATTCCAGCAGGCACTCAATATGGGGTACCTAATAGACATATCGCTCTCGGGGTTAGCCAGCATTAGGGTTGCCGCTCCCACAGCTGCAATAACATTTACGCTAGCATAGAGGCAGTCCAATCCTCAGGGTTGGCGACGCAATATTATTGGGGAACACGGTGATTGGGTATTCGGTTCGATCGAATACTGGTCAGAACAAATATTTGTATTATGAGCGCATGTATTTTTTATTTTAGCCATTTTTTTTATCAAAAGGCGTTTCTTATCGCATGAGTAAATTTTTTTTTGGTGGTCACAAGTCTAACCTAACCTAATCTACGTAATACATACGTCATCTACATCATCACAAAAATTAATATTGATCACATTTTTTCTTATGACAATTAAACAAAAAAATTACAAGATAAACACTTTAAACCTCGTTGTCACGTCACGATACCCCACTCCCGAATTTTAATTTATGATTTTTTAATGGATTTGAAAAAGTTAAAAATACGTGTTCAATATTTTGTGATACTGACGGACTAATTAGGTTTTTTTTTACCCAGGACACACCCCTTTTAATATTTAAGATATCGTGAAAACATAAGAGCTTCACCAAAAAATTGCGTTTGATGGAATGAAATTCGGTAAAATAATGGGTTACCGAGTACGTTTATCATTGTATAGTACTTGTACGTCTTCTAACTTAACTTGGGAAGGATTTTTTGTTTGTTTTGGATTGCCATATATATTTAATGAATTTTATGGTGATAACATTTATATATTTTATACGCAAGCATTGCCAGTAAGAAAAGAAAGAAAAACGTTTATTTGCTTACGTCTAACACAAGTACAGAAAAAATAATTAACAAACAAAAACAAAAATACAAAAAACATTTGAACCAGTGCCAGACGGAGCAAAATGATAATGAACCATTTGGTGACACTACGGCAGGTAACACAGCCAGCGAAACAAAACAAAAAAGATAAAAAAAAAAATGTATAGCGAAAAAAAAAATTGCATTAAAATACAGATTGAAAAGTTTAAGTGGTGTTTCTATTTTTTTCTTAATTCGTGGTACACAATCTATCTACAAATATACCTTTAGTGAATGTAAATAACAATAAACGGTAAACTGTGTGGTGAGCACTGAGGTCGGCGCAAGCCTAATAAATGTCGCACACGATTTCTCCATCACTTGAGGTCACCAAGCAGTGTTAGGGTAGTTGTACACGTTACAACACCAACTTATCTTGTTGGACATAAAAAGGAAATGTAAAAGAAAGATAAGGTCATGTTATTTATTCACATATTTTAACAATATTATAGAAATAGAAATAGTCTTTATTGTATAACTGTGTACAAGGATGATAACAAAAAAATGAGTCTCAACAGCTTATCCATCTCGGACGTACAATAGAACAATATAAAATAAAATATATCTTAAATGATAACATTATCATATCTTCAGTAGGGTAAATGGCAATATCCCTCATTTTGCAAAGAATTCCTTTACGTCATAGAACGCTTTTACAATAAGCCACTTTTTCATCGAAGTTTTAAATTTGTTACCCTCTAGTTCTTTTAAATAAACAGGTAGTTTATTGAATACTCGCATTGCGGCTATAAAAGCACTTTTATAAACAAGTTTATTGTAGGCTCTGGGAATAACATAATCAAATTTATACTGACTACGCAAGTTATTTCGGAAACATGACTTTTTTGTGAAGAACTCATCATTACATTTAACAAATATAAGCTAAGTAAATAGTGTTTAACTAAATTTAACAATCACTTACAGGTAAACTCTGCATGCGTTAAATTATAATAGTAAACATAATAATGCAACAGTAGTTTAAAATTATATTGGAAAGATCGAAAATAGGTAAACATCAATTCAGGTCCAAACATTTTAGTTCAAATTTATAACCTCAAACGGAAGAATTGGTTACAAATTAAAGAGGGTCCGGAGGTCGTTTTTATTATGTATTTTATGTGTAAGTCTCACTAAGGTTGTATATTTAAAATAGGTTACAAGTTGTGTCATCGACGTCATCGTTCACGTAGAAAGTTATAAGTGTACCTTTTTTCGTTTCTTTTGCTTTAGTACGGGGTGTTGTTTACTTAACCTTTTATTTGTTAAGTGATTATTACAATTTCCGTAATGTAATTTTCAACAGCTGCAGACATTTTGCAACAACGTCAGCTTTACACCAAGCCAAGCCAAGTTTTATTCTACTCTTTTCGAATTTGACTTTTCTACATTAAAGAAAATAATATTTTATGAATAGAAGCAAAAGTAAATTACATTTTTTCTATTTTTCCTTATCACATAACAATCTACTTGTAAATTTATTTAATAGATGATTCTAATTTACGCAGACAAACTCGTAAGCCAACTACTACTTAGGGAATTTCACCTGCACCTGTAGCTATTCAAAAAGACTGCAAGTCGCTTTGTGGACTAATATTGTCTAGTGAACATAGCGCTTAATGCACAAATTCACGGCCCCAAGTGTAACTTATGAGCAGCAGTAATGGCGCGACAAATTAAGTTTCACCAATACACACTGCGAGCCGTGGGAGCATGCGCACTGTACTTATTGGCAGTTGGGATTGGATTTTATTTATTCTCTAGAAGAGCTACAAGAAGTTATGGTAGCCTAGTAGTTATTACGTGCAAGTTAGCCAAGGATCGCGTGTTTTTTTACAGAATGGGAAAGGCAAATGGGCACACAGCCGACCAGGAGCCCTGGGCAAGATGCATTCGGCGAACGTTATACGAACTCTATCGAAAATATAAAGGATTGATGCCAAGCAGTAGCATCGAGCACTTAATACCATACATTTTATAGAGTTTTAGATAATCGTTTACGTTAACGTTACGCATCTGCTCTAGGCCCATGCAAAAAACGTCTTTTTTAAGTATAGATGAGCCTTCTACAGATTTTGCCGTCTGGCCGGTCGGCCGACTAATCGGTTTTAAATTTTCCGATTAATCGGCCGACTAGTCGACACTGCTGATCGTAGGATTTTGATAAGTTCGGGTGAACTCAGAAAAGTTCGTTTCCCTTCATCCGATTTTTGATTTGAGTTTCTTCATAAGAATATTTTCATAGATTAAAACATGGTTAATATAGTAATGTGCCGAATATTTCTCATTTTTTTGCTGACCAGTCGCAGACTAATCACCGGCTAGAAATGACGCCGAATAGTCGGCTTTCCCGACTCATTGTCGACTAGTCGGTCCATCTCTAATTTAAGTTAATCGTATAAACAACATGGACGCTAGCATGCTTGAGACCGTTTGCCGCGTGAACAGCAACTTACACTCAAGGTTCTGATTCTCAACACTACAATCCTAAGAATGGAAATGCGTTGCCACCCCTGAAGACTTTAGTGGGGTGTACCCTTGTTTTGTCGACAACCTTTTCATCGAATATTATTTCATCGACAACGATTCATCGAAACTTTAGTACTAGTAATATTGTTTGGCGTTATCTTAATTCAACTACTATTTATTTAAATTTATGTTACTACGTGGAAATACTAATCAACGAATACTATTTAATCGCAGATTTGTTTCATATTATCTTAATTGGTACAACTACAAAACATTGCAATTCATTTCTTCGACGTATTACTTTAATACAATTTTATATGTCCAATTGCACATTTATATATACATTTTTCAAATTATGTAGTTTGACAAATATGTATAATAAAACTAAGATTTATTGGTGTATCAAAGTAGGTTAGGTTAAGTTAGGACTGCGACCCCCAAGAAAACGAACTGTTGACAGAAGTGGGTTAGGTTAGGTTAGAACTGCGACCCCCGAGAACACAAAAACATGATATATTACTATTATTACAGCAATATTATAATAAATTAGGGACATAGCTATAATCGCGCAGAGTGAGTGATTGCGTTTAGTTTTGATAGCAAAATATTACCAATTCAAATAATTTTATGGGGAATAAATATTATTACAAGTAAAAAAACACAAATTAAAAAGACCCGAAATGATTAGTCATGACATGAATTTTATTGAAATATGTCAAGTACTAATTAAAAGACCTCGGTTCAAATTACCTAGTATCGAGTCCACGACGCAATGACTTGTCGATGAAATGAAAATACTTGAAACGTTGTCTTTGAAATAATATTCGATTAAAAGTCTGTCGGCAATTCAATGGTAAACCCTTTAGTGGAATGCTTCTATGCTAGTAATTTTATCGGTTGTCTTAGCCCCACACCGGAACATAACAATGCGAACGCTGTTTAGCGGTAGGTTAAAGGATAAGATCGTGGTAGCGATCCGGACGGACTCTGCACAAGGTCCTACCAGATTTAAATGCGGTTAAGTTGCTTTTAATAAAAAAAAATCGTGTAACATCCACAAGATTATAATGCGAAATAATAATAACTTAGTAGCTAATTAAAGTTTTAAAATAGAGTCTGTCTAATGAAAGCTGAACCTGGATTTTTCTTGGCTGACGAGTCTGGCAACACTATTTAATATGACGTTTGGACTTTGTTGTTGTTAGAAACTTGTCAATTCGAGATCTAAATTGATAAAAATACGGAGTAATCATGCCGTCGACGATAAGAGGCGGTGTCCGGGAGATTCTGTATACTATTATACAGAAGTACAAAGAAAAACAAGAAGAAAGAAAAGCATTATTGATGCAAAAAATTAATTGTTTAGTTACGGTGACCAAATTTATAGGTTAGTACGGCTTTAGTACGGCATGTTCATTTTGATACTTCTTATTTCTCTATGTGCAATCCTAAGTTTAATTTACCTTTTTCTGTCTATTATACGATGAGATTAAGAAATTAAACGAAATTAAATTCGTTTCAGAAAACCTGGACGTGCACGTTGACAAAAGTGTGCTGGAAAACGTAAAGCAGCTGAAAGAGGTTGAGGAAACTGAGTTAGCCTGCCAGACTCAGACGAAATATTTGGAAGAAGTATCTTCAATGACCGGTAATTACTAAAATTATCATTGTCTTTCCCTATATAATAGGTGTAGGTACCTATTGTCTGTCCCTATATCATGTTGAATCTCTTAGCATTCACAATTTTATTAAATTAATTTAATAGACAGATGATTAATGTAACTGACACTCATAGTTTCAATAAAACAATAAGGAGGTGTTTAGTTAAAAGATATCATAAACATATTATTTGATATGTATTTTCTGTGTGCGGAGCAAACAGCATTTTGTTGTTTATGAACCAAATGTACACTGTACAGTCGATTTCATAAATATGTACACTTTAGTACCTTATCTATTTATTTAATGTCATTTTTGATCGGCCAGATATAAAAGATGTTCGGGTTATATGAGTCTTCCTTGTTCTTAAACCGTTGCGATTAGAACCTCACCGATGCAATTTCATTTCACCTAAACCCAAATGTTTTTAGGGCTGTCGGACTGTACAATGGGGCTGTACTGCGCAACCACACAATGTATTTCTAAATGGTGTTCTGTTTATTTAACACTTTCTTTCTTCTTACAGATATCAGTGTTTCATCTTTAAAAAGAATAAGTAATGAGGGAAAATTAAACAACGGTGTCTTTAGTACTCCCGGAAAAAAGCGACCTCACAAGGCCACGGTGTCTAATTTGGATAGCTTTGACATCCAAGCTATCCGAAATAAAATAAATGAATTTTATATTGTAAAAAAACAAGTGCCTACACTCAGATGCTTATTGGCAGAGTTGAGAGAAAGCATCGGTTTTACCGGATGCCTTGAGACTTTACGCCGAATACTAATGGCAAATGGATACGAATTTAAACAAAATACTGAACAACGTTCGATACTTATTGAGCGTTTTGACATAGCAGCTTGGCGACACCGCTACCTAAGGACTATTGCATCAAAACGTGCTGAAGGTAAAAAAATAATATACCTGGATGAGACTTACGTTCACCAGAACTACAAAACAAAAAAGTCGTGGTAGGGGCCTTCCACCCAAGGTGTAGTTGGCAATATCTCAGCTGGAAAACGATTTATTATTGTTCACGCTGGATCAGAAGATGGTTTTGTGCCTAATGCTTTATTAACGTTTAGCACAAAATCAATCAAAGCAGACTATCACCATGGGTTTACCATTGAATTGCCGACAGACTTTTAATCGAATATTATTTCAAAGACAACGTTTCAAGTATTTTCATTTCATCGACAAGTCATTGCGTCGTGGACTCGATACTAGGTAATTTGAACCGAGGTCTTTTAATTAGTAGTTGACATATTTCAATAAAATTCATGTCATGACTAATCATTTCGGGTCTTTTTAATTTGGTTTTTTTTACTTGTAATAATATTTATTCCGCATAAAATTATTTTGAATTGGTAATATTTTGCTATCAAAACTAAACGCAATCACTCACTCTGCGCGATTATATTATAGCTATGTTCCTAATTTATTATAATATTATGATAATAATAATAAAATTTATTGTAATAATAGTAATGTGTCATGTTTTTGTGTTCTTGGGGGTCGCAGTTCTAACCTAACCTAACCCACTTCTGTCAACAGTTCGTTTTCTTGGGGGTCGCAGTCCTAACTTAACCTAACCTACTTTGATACAAGAATGAATCTTAGTTTTATTATACATATTTGTATGTCATACTACATAATTTGAAAAATGTATAAATGTGCAATTGGACATATAAAATTGCATTAAAGTAATACGTCGAAGAAATGAATTGCAATGTTTTGTAGTTGTACCAATTAAGATATTTTGAAACAAATCTGCGATTAAGTAGTATTCGTTGATTAGTATTTCCACGTAGTAAGATAAATTTAAATAAATAGTAGTTGAAATAAGATAACGCCAAACAATATTACTAGTACTAAAGTTTCGATGGATCGTTGTCGATGAAATAATATTCGATGAAAAGGTTGTCGACAAAACAAGGGTACACCATCACCATGACATGAACGCCACAAATTTCAATAAGTGGTTACGTGAGAAGCTTATTCCCAACTTGAGTGAACCAAGTGTCGTTGTCATGGACAATGCTAGCTATCACACGGTGCAAATTAATAAGGTACCAAATACCAACACCCGCAAAGCCGAAATAAAAGAGTGGCTGCGTTCTAAACAAATTGATTTTGAAGAATATTATACTGTACCAGAACTTCTTGTCTTGGCACATAAACACAAAGCAGACCCAATCTATGAAGCCGATGAAATTCTAAGGGAGCACGGTCATGAGGTTTTAAGACTTCCGCCCTACCATTGCGACCTTAACCCCATTGAGCTAATCTGGAGTTCGGCGAAGAGAAAAGTCGCGAGTAGAAATGTTGGCGTATCAGCAGCTGAAATTGAAAAAATTATTAAAGAGTCTTTTGACAGCATAACACCGGAGCATTGGAAGAAAATGACTAATCATGTGCTTAATATTGAAGCTCAGTACAAAACCAGGGATGGAATAACTAAAGCACTAGAATCATTCATTATAAGTGTCCGTGATGATGACAGCACTAGTTCAGATGAATCATTAGAAATAGAGTATTTAGAATCTGATTTTAATTACAGTTCCTAGAGTCTTAGGGTATCATCTGAACTGGAACTACTGGAAGGTTCACCATCACATACACTTATTATGAAGCTTTCCAATTGATTAGTAATTACTCAATGTTATTGAGCGTACATTTGTAACGACTAAGTTTGTGTTGTTAGAAATAATTATTAATTACTTTACTACCTTGTAATGTTACTTTTAAGAATAATTGTATTTTATGATTGGAAAAAATGATCTGCTGGAGTTTCTTGCGGCGCTTCTTCTCCAAGATATAATTGTCGTTAGATAGAGGTGTAAGGGTGATGAGAATAATGTTACCTCTAATTACTTTATTAAAAAGGTTGAATATAATATTCCTCATCATCATTGTTTTATTATGCTGTGTGCGACACAGACGAAAACCTCTCGTATCAATGAAATCTATCAACAGCACGACTAGCACAAGTTGCTCGTGACTTGTTTGTCACTCGGATCTCCCTTACTATCTAGTCTGTTACGATAGAGACGCACAGAGCGACAAGCGAGAAAATACAACTTGTGCTACACGTGCAGATCACTATATTTTCATGTCAAATATATTTCGAAAAACCAAATGTGCTCCAGTCACTGTCATCGTATTTTACCTAAAGTGCTTTTCATCAAAATATAGCGCTCGTAATAATATATATGAAAATATAGTACAGTCACGAGATTAAATTTGGGACCCACCTTAGGTCCAAAGTCAATCTGACATTCTACAGCAATAAGGTCGAGTTTCCTAGAAGTTACAAATGTCTTGACATCTCTAATGACATTGACGACTTCATGCATATTTTTCTTAAAATGGGTCCCAAATTAACGCTCGTGACCGTACGCGTTTCCTCTTCCTTTGTGCCCACCAAAATAAATAAAATAATAAAAGTATCAATATCGTTTATTCCTTCATTGATCGGTAATACCATATCAAGATTTTTTGAATTTGCCGCTTTTTCCCAGGTTCAGCTTTCATTAGACAGACTCTATTAACTTTTGAATAACATTGATCATTCTGTTAGATTTATTTTGGGATAATTCTTGGTTTCGTGAAATGAACTTGACGATAAATATTATTATTCAATACAAAATATTTTTTCTCAATTTTAGTTTTAACATAGGTAACTTTTTATCTCTGATATTTGAAATATTTATTGAAAATTTGAATATTTTAATATGGAAGGAGTCGTAAGCACATGTCATCAACATTAGCCATTAACTTTAAGAAGAACAACCCCGATTAAACAAGCTCTTTACGGAGAAAACGCATCCAAATCGGTCCATCCGTTTATCAGCTACCATGCCACATATACGCACAAACTCATAACATCTTTTTTTTTCGAGGTTTAGAAATAATAAAAATAAAAGAAACAATAATTAAATCTTGATTCATCACCAAATTTTTCACATATTTTAACGTCACAAATATACAATGCCGACGGCCACTCGGCTAGAAACTCACGCGATTGGTCATAAATCCATCATGGCCGCGGCGGCGCCATTTTGAAGATTAACTGTTCTAATATCAGCCCACAAATCACCTGCGCACTGTCACTGGAATTTGAATTTAGTACACAGATATTAAGGGGAAGGGGGGATTTACGTTTACATATTAAATAACTACTTGTCGCCGGGGACTTCGTCCGCGAATGAGGTATAATCGCTATTCCGTCGGAAACTATCCGAATTTAAAAAATAAACCGGTTTTTTCAAGCAATGTAGGACTGTAAGCGTAAACAACAATACTTTCATAGTGAATTCAAATAATATGTATAAAAGACAGACGTTTCAATGAAAGAGAGATGAGGAAAATTTACATAATTACATTGAATAAGATAATAAAGAGATACTAACTGTATGTAGTATGTTAACTTTTTGTTTATTGCGTAATTTTTTCTCTATATTTACATTGTGATTGTTAATCGCTGATCAGGTAGCAAATTATTTTTCTCAATAATTTATGGTAACATTGGTAACTACATTTAAAGATACTCCTAAAGGTATGAAGTAACGCTCAAAAAATATTTAAATATTGCATATTTTAAATTACAATTTAACTTGGTTGTCCTCCTACTAGTGGGAGACGACGTTGAAAAAAAACGCAAATCGATGCACAGGGATAGCCATTTAGTACACTGGTTCTTTATGTCAAAACAACCTTCTTGAGCGGTAGTTCTCTGGACTGGATTTAATTTTACAATTTAATTTAACCCGAAGACATTTATTATTCGTTTCAAATTCAGTAATTAATGAATATTTTGTCTATATATATATTTATTCATGTGTCTAGGCATTAAACATTTTGTGTTCTTAGTTTTAAGTTTTTTATACTTGATCGGCATTAATTCATTTCGACATTGTTTTTAAATATACGTATGCATACTTTACTAAGCTCTTATAATTAGAGATTTTACGAGTAAAAATTAAATATGCATTTATCCATTTTAATATTTATTTGTTTAATATTGTTAGTGTTTCCCCTTAATATTTACCTGACTTGGTGATGATGATGAAATATGACTTTGATTGTGAACAATAGAGGAGGTATACCTTGGTAACTTAGATTTATTTATTCAATAGCTGTTGTCCATGTCCGGGATAAAAGTACCTTTACTTTGTCCTTTCCTAGGATTGGAGCTAACCTCACATCCAATTTTATGTGATTCGGTACAGTAGTTTAGCTGTTAAAGCCTTAGAAACCAACAAGCAAACACAGTATTTTTCGCATTTATAATATAAGTATAAAATATTGAATTATTTTGTATTAAAAATATTTGGTTATTTTTATTGTTCCGCTTTCTTACTCAACTCGAAATATTTACAAATGAAACTGTTGGGAAACGATACATTCGGCCAAAAATAATATTTCTGCCAAAAGGCACAGAAGAACCCCATAGTTATTTGCATTCTTAAGACAACAACCTAAGACTGCAACTGCGTTGCAAACCTGCGTTACAAACCTTATCCGCATACCGGAACACGGCAATGCGAACACTGCTGCTTGATGATAGGTAGTTGATATTAGAAGATATATAATTCCAAACACACTCTAAATCGGATAAACTGCTCCGCTCCTTCATCCAGTATCTATTTTAAAGAAAACTTTAAAATTGCGCCCTGGATCGTAACAGAATCTCCTGTCCTATCTTTTTCTTGCACATATGAAGCGTGTCTGTTGGTCCTTGTCTCACTCTTTCGCGGATCGTGCTCGAAGCTAAGGGAATTGACCTAATTCAGAAACTTTAAAGCAACGAAACGTTTGTAGTAGGGTTGAAGTGAATTGGCACAACGTATAATATTTTGTTGCTGCTTGCAAATTCTTTACGATTTTATATTGTTTTGGTTTTGACCTGCTATCAATGGGCACAATTATGACATGACACCTATTGAGTACCTGATAAGGATGTTTTGCTAATTGATATGTTGAAAAAAGATAAAAGATAAGGTAATTCGCACGTGCACATTTACACGTCTAAAATCTACCAGCGGCTTCCGAAGATGAAGCCCACTGTTGAGAAGAAACAGAGCATATATTATTGTTAATTCACCAGCTCTAGTATTGTACAAAATAATGGGTAATTTTGTCCTCAGTAACAAGGTTTTTTAAATTGAATGGTTATTTACTGTAAGACTAAAAAAACACTTCTTATCACAACCAAGATCAAACCCGTTATTTTTATTTGATCAAAAAATAAATGTCAGAATAATTTTGTTATGACTTGAATTTTATAAAATAATGGGCTTTTATTTGAAAATAATCTACATGCTTCAACTTGTCACGGTGTTTAGATATTTTTTATTCAGAAATTAAGTTTCAGATAAATTATCCTTAATTTTGATAAAATTTTCGGGGATGATAATATTTTCTTCAGTTTTTTTAAATGAGTAAAGAGTGTGGCCACAAATTTGAGCCGCTGGTTAAGGACAGGTATTTTTTTAACTTTTGACTCTCTTACCCTGCATAGCTATTTCCTCCTCTCATTTTTAAAGTTATGTTTTCAGATACAACCGGACTTTATTTATAGTGACCAAGTCGCAGTAAACCGAGTGCATTAGCCAGAGGAAGTTCGGCGCTCCGATACGGTAGCCTAGATCAACGGAACAACCCTGATGCTGCCCAACTACCAGAATAGTTCGGTATCGTGCTGCGAAACGTTAGTAGCTTGCAATTAATATCAAAGTATCACAGAATGACCTTAAAGTAATAAACATATCAAATTTTTGATTTAATTCCTGGCTCTCTTACGTTTCTTTTCTTGATCTAAATCCTTCTTAATTCAAAATTATTATGATCGATTCAGATATCGATCAATAAACTCTCTTAGCAACATTCAGACATTTACATACAGGATCACGGGTTTCATGCCAACTTAGTATTAATTTATCAGTGTGCTTTTATATGCATTAATAATTAAAATACAACAAAATTGAATACAATATTTATTTATCCACAACCAGTCATCACCATCGCCGCTATAGCGGTGGTGGGTCTCTGGGAAACTTACCCCGTACTGTCAGAAGTGGTACTCCGGCGGGGAATCCCCCGATACTGTCAGAACTTGTCCCAGACGATGAGCAAGAAGTGAGTAGAACTAGCGATCCATTATTAATATTATGCGTCTTTTTACTAACACGGGATATAATAATACACTCAGAAGCAAAAATAAAGGGTCAGAGTGCGTTTTTCATACTAAAGAGGCTATTTCGAAGCCTTGGCTCCTCGCCAGAGAATGCTTTTAGTGAAATCTGATGATGAATACCCTGAGCATCGATACAGGACTTCCAGAGTGCCTAGGATACCCAACTGAATGAATCTGCGGTTAACGCCGGAATCGTGCATGTTCAGAAAAACATCTAAAATGGCAATAAAATGTAAGGAAATCCAAGTGCTGACCCAAATTCTCCCGCTGTGGTGTTAACTGCTTGTGCGATCAGTTAGGTATCTTAAGAACTTTTGACCTCCTCTATTGAACCTCGCAGTATCCACCATTAAACCTCACTCAAAACAACCCCTGGCGAGGAACCAAGGGTTCGAAATAGTCTCGTTTGTATGAAAAACGCACTCTGACCCGGTATTCTCCTGAGTGTATTTATTTTGATCGTTTACGGTGAAGCGGGACGGGAAGTCGCAGTAACCCGAGTGCATTAAGCAGGGGAAGTTTGGCGCTCCGATACGGTTGCCTAGAACAATGGAACCACCCTGATGATGGCTAACTACCTGAATAGTTAGGTATTGTGCTGCGAAACGTTACTGGTTTGCAATCAGTCAATCGTTTTCAAAGTATTCATTAAATTCATCAGTTTTATTACGATAATTTTACAACTTTATGACGTTTTAATACTGTCCACGTTAACATTTTTTAGCGTTTGCAGGTGTTTTAGTAATCTTGCTGTTTTAATTTGTGATTGTTGAAAGTTGATAAAACGTATTTATTTTAATGTTGATCGTTGTAATGGCATTTTAATCTGCTATTTATAAATAAATGCTGATAAGGAATCATTTAAAATGATTGAACGATACCTTGTTTTTGGCACTAAAATATACACATAATATTCGACAGGCCATAACAGTCCATAATGCACAAATAATAAAACTCGTTTTAAATAAATTGGACATTTGCTAATGCCATTAAAACATTAACTACTTAACAATTTGATATTGTGATTGTGGTAAATTTATAGGCTTTAGTTAGCACTCTCGTGTACCACTGACATTAAATCTTCAATGATTTGTTCTTGTCCATTATTTAGTTAACTTTTTATATCCAAGTGGTGCTACGGCTACAACGCTTTTTTTTTAAATATTAAAGTACGGACAGTTTCATGTCGGACCATGGTTAGTGCAGGGTTCCAGGTAAATATGCAAAAATATTTTTTTAACAACCGATTTGTGACAGGAGTGAAATCTATGCGTCAAGAATTTGTCTACTTAATCTTTTAATAACCTAATTCCTTCTTCCCAGAATGCGACGGGCGGAGTAGTACATGTGTTATGTTCCCAAAACAATAGTTTTGACTTCCAGGTAAGTATCTACGTACATTTCTTTTAATTTTTACATTGTTATTAAATAATAATTAAAAAAAAACTGTTTGGGTTGCTTTTTATCACGGATCGCGGATTCTATCAACAACATTTTTTTTTGTTTCAATAAAATCAAAGGTGAGTAGAGGACGCTCTGCTGTAGTTGATATGAATTTATCTGGATCTGGGTCGATTATTATCATCATCATCATCATGTCAGCCGAAAGACGTCCACTGTTGGACATAGGCCTCCCTCAAGGCTCTCCACTCAGACCGGTCTTGTGCTTTTCGCATCTACCGCGGTCCCGCGATTTTAACGAGGTCGTCACTCCATCTTGTTGGAGTTCTTCTGCGGATATTATCATTTCTGATTCTATCACGCAGAAAAACCCCGAGCTTAGCCCTCTGAGTGACTTTAAGCTTCCTGATGAGGCCCATTTACACCTTACACCTTCTGCTAACTTATTCTAAAAGTCATGATAGCTCTTATTTACAGGACAGTAATGACAACAAGGTTGAAAACAATGTGATTGAGTTAGGTCATATAAGCACTGATGACGATTAAAAACTCTTTCGTCAATATATTACTAAACCCAATCAGATACCTCTTGAAAAATTTAGATAATATACTAGCGCTTCCCACTAGAGAGATACAAACTAGATAATTTATTCGGTAAAAAAACAAGTTCGGTAGCATTTAATAAATTTGAACTGTCAGTCTTCTTTCCCTGAAACCGTTCCAGCTTCCAAAGCTTTTACTGCTTCAGCATCTGCACTACTTTCACCTCCAGTAACGTGGTTTGCTCCATCTTTATCTTCACTGCCAACGTCGCCTTTGTTTTCATCTCCGTTAGAATATTTTTCTTTAACGTCCTTGTCATAATCATCAACGTCTACTTTTATATCAGTCGCGACATTTGTGTGAGGATTCACGATTACGTCATTTATGTTCTTCTGGACGTCATCGTTCGTCATATCATTTGTTGAAAGGTTTCGTTTAGACCATTTCTTTCTTCTTAGCACACACGTGACTATGAATGTTACCTGCGTGGATAAAAATGCATTAAAATTGTACTTTATTTTAATTCATTTATAATCATGATGGATCTTAGTTTCAGCGGTTTCATTTCAACAACGATGATTCTGATACCTTTAAAAAAGTTGACACAAAAATTAGAATGTTTTTAAGATTCTACTTATATTCTACAGATTATAAATGAGTATGAGTCCGCGTAGATTTTGATTATCGCTATTCCCTCGGAAAATTTCAATTTTCATGCAAATCCTTCCAGCCGTCGCTTGCACCGTGAAGGAGTAAGAAACTAACACGCACACACACACTCACAAACTTTCGCATGTCTAATATTAGTAGGATATAAGCTTGAACGATGGATACACTTAATAATTCCGAAAACTCATAATTCCTAATTAATTAGAATCCCGTATTATCATTATTCTGAAAGGAATATTTAGATAGAATATACAAACACGGAGTCTACAAGACTTCTTGAGAAAACGTGGATTGCCAATAACTATTTAGGCACCAGCAATAGGCGCTCTATTCCACTCGGTAAGACCATATAGCTATTGACATGATCGTATGTCAACGTCACGATAGCTCTTATTTGATTGACAGTGGAACTGCTGAGTTAAGAACAATAGCATATCATTTCAAAAGCATGTTGGCTTTACCTAAAAACTAGGATACAGAGTCTGTAAGTAAGTTTGTACGCAACGCAACTGAATGGAAATATTGTCAAAAGGTTGTGGAAAAAGTTACACATTATAAAAAACATTTCTACGCAAAATCACATATTTCAAATTTGTCTTGGAAAACTCTTGTCTTACTCTGTGTATACACAGACGTTAGTTTAAAATTAAGGATTTTTATGTGCGGTTTTTAACTACGTAGGGTGAAGGCACCAGTGTTGGACACTAAACTCTTAATTCAAATTACATACGGTCGTAAATTGATTGTTGAAAAACGAATGAATAACCCTTATCTTCTGTAAAATAAGGATCAAGTGTCCATCATTGGGCATTCTCCATTACAGGTTCCGTCAGCCTAAATATTTCTTATTTAGTTTCATCACAGCTTTTGTTCAAATTAGAGTTTTCCAAGACAAATGTGAAAAATATCGAATGTTCAGAGAATATAACGGTATCCGTCTATATAACTTATATACTACTTATATTTAATTATAATTTGTCGTATTAATTCCTTGTAAACTTAAACCCTGCACAAGGTAACTTTTACAAAAGTGAAATATTTAAAATGACATTATTAACAAAAAAAACTTACAATAGCAGATACAACCATAAACGCAGTTACGCTTATTATTACAGCTGGATGCAATTCCACCATTTTGAGAATCACTTAGTATAAAAATACATTGACAAATGGATATGTTTAGGACCAAAAAAAACTTATATACATAACAAATCATGCGTTCACAAGTAATGCGAATTTATAGATTACGTATAAATCATGATAAGATTAGACTATTAATCAGATTACCGACACGAATACCTGATAGTTGACAAAATAAAGAAAAAGGACAATGCCAAAAAACTCAGCGTCGATTAAAATCATATCTCAGAGCATATCCCCAAAAATAGAAACCGAAGTATTAAAAATAAGTTAAGACTCGTGCTTGTTTTGTGACGGAAAATCATAGAATAAAGATTTTTACGTAGATAAATATTTAAGACAATGCTGAGGTGTGGTGGTGAGAATTCAAGAAAATACTTCAGATATTCATAGCTCGGACAGGTCATAGCAAAAACAGATGTGGAAACTATAACAAGATTCAATAGAGTCGAAATACCTAATATTCTGATTATCTTAAGCGGATACTATCGTATTTTAACTTTTTTTTGTTGCATATCCGTCATAGTTTTGTTAAAAAAGGATTCCTGAAACCGTTTTGTGACAATTTAAATTGTTAGAATTATTTACTTACTTCAGGTTATTTCTAAATTAATAGTACATTGTGCATCAAGGGTAGTATGAAGGGAATTACTAACGAGAGTGTTAGAAGCCCGACGCCGAAGGCGGAGGGCTTTTAATGACTCGAGTTAGTAATCCCCTTACTGCCTGTGATACACACAATGGTTTTCATCACATTTGCGAGGAAACAAAACAAAGAGAAAACACATTTAACTCTGCATAATATAAAGAAATAACTTTTGACGAACGGGAACGTAAATGGAAACGATATTTTTTTTGTGACCTCTACCACAGATAATAACTGCGTTTAGTTTCGACCTGGATTCGAGCCAGATTTAGCCAATTTGATAAAAATTTATAATTACTAAAATTAATGATAAATGTTGATATAAACTTGAAATAGGTATAAAAATAATGAAGTTTAATGAAGCGTATAGGTTTTGTATAATGTAAGTTAGTCTATAGCTAATTTTTAAAGATGAAATTAGAAACCGATTTAAATTTGGCTGAAAATTAAACCTCCTTAGTCAGAAATGATGTACGAAAGAGTTGCAAAGTTTAAAAAGAAAGTCATTACTCCAGTCAATTTAGGCCATTGTCCTTCTGTATACAGGCATGGAATAACACCATTTACGAGCAAGTGTGATGAAAAAACGGTTAATAACGGTGTATTATTGTTTTGTTAGTTTTCAGTGGGCGGGGCACATTGCTCGCAGGACTGATGGCCGATGGGGTCAGAAGGTTCTGGATTGTTTTATTCATTGAATATATGAATACATTTTTTTATGGCAATGAGAAGGCACGCGAGCACTCAGGCCACCTGATGGTAAGTGGGATCTGAGACCCATAGACATTTGAAATCTCAAGACTACAATCTCAAAACTGACATCCTCAGATTTCAAATGCGTTGCCAACCCTGAGGATTAACATGGAATGCCTCTTATCCCCACACCGGAACACAGCAATGCGGACACTGCTGCTTGGGGGTGGGTTAATGGATAAGATGCACAATGTCTTATCACCACTTAATATCTGTTAATAAGAGGATTAAGAACTATCCCGAGGTCTCTTATGATGAAAATGTCTGTGAAATATTGTGTACAGCATGTGACATCCGTATTAAACAGTTAAAGAAAGATAATATTAAAAAAGAAATGTTAACAAAAGTACCTTCACAAACATGTGGAAAATTTTGGTTTACCGTTTTAAATGTAATTGAAAAATATAATTAAATATTCCTGTACATAAAACGAGTCTATTAATCTTGTTCCATTACCGTGTTGCGGTTGTTTTGCTATGACCTGTCCGAGCTAAGATATTACGAAACATGATAATAGTTATTAATGAGGACGACGCAGCCTTAGTTGGTACTTAGTGACCCTGCCTATGAAGCTAGCGGTCCCGGGTTCGATTCCCGGTAATGGCAAATATTTGTGTGATGAGCGCTAGTATTCTTCTGAGTGTTGGAAGGTTTTATATCATAGTCTAGTACCTACCCATAGTACAGTCAAGGGTAAAAATATAATCCGCACAAAGGTGCAAAAATATGTAAGACCTTAATCAGTTCCTTTTTTGATGAATAATAACCGATAACAAAAGGATGAGAATTTAATAACACGTGTTAAGAAGGAGTAGTCGTTTTTCACGTAAATTTTGTAAGTTTGCTATTTCAAGAAACACAAACAATTTCTTTACCACAAATTTATTCAAAAACCGCCTTAAACCTACCAACATTACAGTCTAGATATTATTGAATTACCTACTTATGTGCAGAACGATTATTTCTACTAACTCCAATATGCATTTTCACTAGTAATGGCGGCTGAATTAACGCTATTCTCGTCTGCAGCATTAATCCTCGAGACACACTGAAATTGCCATAAGATGCACCATGGAGCACTCAACAGAACCTTCAGCTTCCGTAATTAAAGGCCGGTCGCCTCAGAGAACTATATAGCCCTCAATTTCTTAATATTTTCGGTGACACTTCAGGAGAATTAAATAATGCTCAGTACTTGCTTAGTACTATTATTATTTTGCTGGTGGTAGGACCTTGTGCAGGGTCCGTCCGGATCGCTACCACCATCTTATCCATTAACACACCGCCAAGCAGCACTGTTGTGTTCCGCATTGCTGTGTTCCGGTGTGGAGATAAGACCGGAGAAATTACTAGCATAGAGGCATTCCATCTCAGTCGTCGGTTGGCAACGCGTTTGAAGTCTTAGGGCCGTATTAATAAACTCATCTTCTATGTGAGGCCCGTCACAAGAAACGTCAAAGTGAACGCCAAACCATAGAACACTGTCATTTTTGACGCATCTCGAGACGAGCATTAGAGTTGAGATCGGTTTATTAATACGGGCCTTAGGATTGCAGTTTTGAGATTTCAAATTTCTACGGGTCTCAGATCCCACTTACGATTAACATCAGGGTATCCTGATTGATGGCGTGCCTTCTCATCCCTCATTGCTAAAGTCTTCTTCGTTTACTAATGGCGGTCCACCGCAGTATTCCGCAGTGATTGCGCCAATTTCAAGTGAGAAGAGTAAATTAAATCAAAAGTATAAGTGAGACATGTTTTGATCGGCCATCTTCCCTCGCTGAAGGTTACCGGAACATCGCCAATAACAAAAAAATCACTGATGCATACGTAAGTCATTCATGTCATTATTACACATCGGTAACTCGTGGCATTTAGGTAGCACTTGACAGATTAGTGATGAGACAAGTTTTCTAAGTGCCTTTTACAGAAAAAAAAACCTTTATCGTCTTAACATATGACTAAGTAGGTTTGATCACTTGTTTAAAAACATCAATGTCAATGTCAATGATACTGTCATTCATTTACTCGTAGTAATTATTACGAGACGTGTTGCGAAACATGTTTTTTGGAAATAATGGAGGAAATCAAAGAAAACATCAATAAAAATACGCTGCAACTTTACAATAGAATGCTTTTTTTACCTATTATGTCAGTGTAGTCGGGATTTTCTTACACAAAGTGGATTTTATCAAGTAGAAGACAGGCTGACTTGTAAAAATTTACAACTAATATTAATTGTTTATCACGGATGTCATATATTAAATGGTAAAAAACCTTCTTTTTCTAATTGGTTTCCTTTTCTCGACTCTTACAGGAAGAATTGTGACATCACTAGTCTGTTAGAAACTGTCAAGTGCTACCTAAATGCCACGAGTTACCGATGTCAAGTCATTATGAAGGAGGAATGAAGTATGAAATTTCCAAGTGACCGATTGCCAATAAAACAAGATTGGATTGGATTGGAATGGAATTTCCAAGTGGCCAGTCATTTATCGTACCTAATCTAAGTACCTACCAATGATAACGAAATTAAACCTAACACCGTTTGTACAAAACTTATAATCTAGGCCTCTTAAAATGTTAGTATTAACATTAGACGATTTATCAAGTCGATAATCGTATCGTGCTTCAATTGTTTTTACAAAAGAGACAGCGATCGGTAGACACAAATTACTATCTGTATTTTGTGTAACCAATCTTTTGCTTTATTCGTACCACACGATTAACTTGTTCCGATTCAAAGACGAATCTAAACCGTGTTTTGGATAATCTGTGCCCAAAAGAAGAAAACCATACGACATTGTCTTTTGTACAAGTAAAAAGGGATAACAGTAACAAACGTTGCCAGCTCGTCCTAAGGTGATTTTTTTCTGGTTCTCCAAATATGATGCCCTTCTTCGTACACGTAGAATAAGGTTTCCGTTTCTCCCCCTATTTTAACCCTTTAGAGAGGTGAGCAGGTGTGAGTGAAACTCACCCTACACAATGTTCCATCTCTACTTATAATAGCTTAAACAACAACAAAATCTTAATATACAGATTTCTTAGAATTAACCTTAATATAATTGAAGCAAAAGCCGGATTTAGCGACCCTATACACTGGAACCGTTCTGACAAGGAAAGGTACCCAACTGTCCTGCTCCGATTTTGTTGATTTTGATTTATGTTAGAGAGTAGTTTAAAAATCACTCAACTTGTTGGGAGAAATTGATCTCCAAAGTACTGAAAAGTAACTAAACCCTCTAATTTCTTGCAAGTTTTATAGTGGTTTGATTATAAATGTTTAAGATGATGAAAAAATAATGAGACTGTGTTTTGTTATATCGGCTAAAACTCATATTTAATAAAAAAAACCTTTCGAAGATCATCGAAGATACACTTTCTTTGGTAATTTTTTAATATTAGTTTTAGCCGATGTAACAAAATACGTGCTCATTATTTTTTCATCTTCTTAAAGATTTATAATCGAACCACTATGAAACTTGCAATTTTTTTTTTTAAAAATCTCTATATTAGTTAGAGGGTTAAGTCACTTTTCAGTACTTTGGAAGTCAATGTCTCCCAACAGGTTGAGTTTGGGCTGCTAAAAAAAACATGTCTGTTATTTTAAACTACTCTCTAACATATATCAAAATCAACAAAATCGGAGCCGGACAGTTGGGTACCTTTCTTTGTGAGTTTTACTGTCCGGTTCAGCATAATTATATCTAGTCTAGTCTTGCAAACTGATGGAGTCTTATCATGATTGATCGGACAACAGAACGCAGAACGCCGCGGAACGTATCCAGGTGTGTAGGGTCCCTAAATAACTAGCTTATTCTAACTTAACCATATAATCCGATATAGGTACGGTCACGGACTTTAATTGATATACCACTATAGAACCTTGTCGTATAAAACCTACGATTAATTCCCATAAATATCTATTTCATCAATTGACGCTGTCATTACGACAGGGTTCCATAGTGAAATAACAATTGAAGTCCGTGGCTGTACGTTAAAACGCTATTCAGGTTGGAATATTTTTATCATCGATGTATTTACAGTTGTTATTTTTTCGGTATGGCAAATATTTTCGAGTTGTCGATTTCCCTTTTAGCCCCAATGACAGGGCCTCCATTTACTGGGGAAAACCATATCGTCGGTGATACGGCGTAAGTAACAAACTCAATAACTTGCGAAATGCACCTTATTGACTTACTTGATACGGTGTGTTTTGAACCTAATTGAATTTGTTACTAACGCGGTATTTCACTATCAACGAGGATATTACTTTTGGTCTGTTACGTATTGTCAACGTTACTATATCTCTTATTTTGACAGTCATTGCGGCCAAATTAAAAACATTGCGATAACATGTCAAAAGCAATTTGGTTTTGCCGAGTAGTATAGAATTCCAGTATTTAAATCAAATTGCTATGTAGGTAAAGTAAGATTAAAACTATTATATTTTATAAAAATAAATATAAAATCTTCTTCACTTCATGTCCTCCTGTGGATGTCGTAAGAAGCAACTTAAGGAATAAAGACTTGTAGTACTGTCAAGAAGGGCTTGCAACCTTTCACTTATACGCTGGTAAACATCTTAGACTAATTGTGCAAGAAGTAGTTACACAATTATCAACAAGTTTTTAGAGTTGATGGTCATTCTGTTCTGCCTACACCGCTCTGGGAATGAAGGCGTGAGTTTATGTATGTAAATATAGGGATTTTGGCCAAGTTGACATTATGACTCTTCTGAATTATGAAGTGTACCCGTAGTTCAAAAGACCGGAGTTAGGGTTGATTTACCCATGTTGGTCGGGTTTTTGGGATAAACAGAGTTTCGATTTATGGGGCAAGTTGAAGTCGGGTTTCCGTCAGAATATGTAGAGTTAGTTAATTGGCTGGCTGGAGCTTAATTATCTGCAGAAGTAGTCGGGGTTACAATTTGAACAGATTCTTGGTCGATGGGGCAAGCTGGGTCCATATTTGGGAAACACGTTACCCTGTCTTCTTTAAGTCTGGCTTGATGTTCCGCTTCAGTCGGGCTCAAAGGGTTTATATTCAGTTCCCGATTGGCCTTATGATGTTTGCGGTAACAAGACCAGCAACATCTTATTAGGTGAATCGTAAGCTGAAAAAAATATTATTTTAATACACATACATTAAGGGACAATACAATAGAAATTGACCTAGTCCCAAACTGAGCTCGAAGCTTTACTAGACGACGATTAACATTCTTTTACGAAGAAATACATACTTAAATACATATAAAACATCATAATAACACAAATATTATATAATATGGAATCGAACCCAGGACCGCTAGCTTTGTAGGCTGTCACTACCAACTAAGCTCAACGCGTCATACGATTAACTTCATACAGAGAAATACCTACCTAAATGCATAGAAAATACCAATTTAAATTTTTCATATTTCTGAGTGTATGTCGATACATTTCAAAACGATTTATTTGTTTTTTTGTGATGTACTTGAGTTGTAGCCAAAAATGTAGAAACATTACCGTCCCTTAGGATATCTAAGGTTTATTAATCAAAAATCTGAAAAAAATCCGACGTATAGATCTGTAGTATTTTTTTATATTTCATGGGTTTTATACTAGGTTATTTAATTTTTTGACAAATAACAAAAAAAAAAACATCTGTATTAAAATTTAGGCTAGTCAAAATGGTCCTTATCGCATAGAAAATAAAGATCATCAAAATGAATATTATCTTTTGCGGTTACTTGGAATATTATCTTAAATATGGAACCCTGGTTGCGCGAGACCGATTCGCACTAGACCGTATTTTTCTAAAATCCAGCCTAAGTTATAACCTAAAAAACTCACCATTACTATTTTTGCAGCAGAGCTCATGTTTTCTGGGTCTTTACCTCTTTATCGTTGTTGCCTTTTGTACTTAATTCAATAGCCAATATGAACTGTTAAAATAATGTTTTAATTATTCAAGAGCTCCCAACGACGCACCGGTAAACGTGTGATACATACTAAAATACGAGTTGATTAACACGGATATAGCCAAAAACTAACAGGAAGGTATTTACGGAAAAATATAGCCATAACTGATGACCTCCGCTTCCAATTTCATATTAGGCAGATCAGCTAGGTGATTATTTTCTGAAAACACTAATAATGAATCGATAGACCAAATATAAAAATAAAGGCTTATTCAGACACATAATTTATTTATTCATCAGTGTAATAATTATTACAATATGAATTGCATCCCATGGAAAAGAAAATTCAATAATTATAATATAATAATAAAAAAATAACACTTAATAAACCACTAATAAAATAAATAGTGGATAATTTCTACTTTTTACTATGAATTAGATCCTAAGTAGTCCCGTAAGGACGTAAACCTCCGCGCTGGCTGGAACTGGACTTTCTGCAGAGCAAATAGTTGAATTGTGAACAGATTCTTGGTTCACGGGGCAAGTCGGGTCCATAATTAAATAACAAGTTACGCTGGCTTCTTTAACTGGAGCCGGGCTTGGTTCAGTTGAGTTCAAAGGATTAGCGGGGTCTGAGTTAACAAGACAAGTCCCATTTGGGTATATGGTAGGGTACACACAGGTAAGAAGAAAAAAAAAGAAGAAAAATACATTTATTCACTACACACACAAGACACACAGAAAAATAAATAATTGAAAACAGTAACAACAATAAACAAGTAGTGAGTGTGTCTTCGCGGCAGTGAATCGGACACCTCAGCATAATGCTGAGGTGTTAAACACCTGCAGCGCTGATTTTCAGCCAGCTCCGAGTGTGACAGGCGGACAGTTCGCTAAACGAATAAAGTGTAATTGAAAGGAAATATAGAAATAATAGAAATATAAATATAAAAACTCTAAGTATTTGTTTAATGGTATCTTTATTTATATGTCTATATATTTATATAAATATGTACAAAATGTACATGCAAATACCTTACATAAACATATTTAAAGTAGAAATACGAGTACGTACTTAGCCAGTATACAGCATCGACAATTTGGCACAATTAACAAAAACAAAAGAAAACTAAAATCTGATTTACAAAGTGCTGGTTGGGAAATAGGATTTTTGGAGCGTCAACAAATAACCCTTAAGCTTACGCTTAAAGGTGTACTTACTAGGCGCTCCTTGGATGGGAGGGGGGAGATCATTCCAGCACTTGGACGCCGCGAACTTGAAACTACCCCGAAACACCGCGGTTCGGTGCAACGGCACAATCGCCCTCGCTTTAAACCTGCGTACAGTCGCCATCAGATATATGGTAGCGGTCAAGGTACTCAAATATTTCGGAGCAGCATTAAATTTCAATATATTAATTACGCTGGATAAGGTCTATAATATCGGCCCATATAATTCGTCATAAATTTAGGAGCAGCGACATTTCAATAAATTCGTAACATACAATTAGGTAAAGATATCGGAACGGACAGAAGTCAAAAATATCGAAGCAGCCAGGATGATCATAAAGATCGGAACATTTATGGTAAATATACTTTAAGTCTCTGTCACATAGTTCATATTTGAATTCTTTACTACACTCATGGACCAAATTAGCGGAACATGCAAAAATATAAAAATAGGCTGAGATTGCAGCTTACTGAATAAGCTACAAATTGAGCTTATTTTTATTTTTTCGTCGTTCTGCTAATTTTGTCCATGAGAAGGTATATATTGACTTAAGTTGTCAATGTCAAAGATAATTTTGACCACTATTGTGGGTGAGTGAGTATTTTAGATACATGAGAAGTTTTCAAGTACCATTGCGATATATTGCTGTTATAAAAACATCGATTTTAAAGACATTCCCCCTTACTAATAAACGTTGAATAACAGTGGAATAATTAAACACTGTTTTGTCCTTGTCTGTCGAATTCAAATTTTACCATGACAGATAAGGACAGAACAGTGTTCCACTGTTATTCAACGTTTATTAGTAAGGGGGGTTTAGTTAAAATATCCTTTCAATTCGCGATAGAGGCATAAATATATTTGTCACGATGACAAGTCCACACTCTTTTCAGAGTATGTCACAATAATCCACTCTATTCTTAATTCAAATTGTTGACAACATATTAATCATGCGTGTCTGAAACCTTATTTTAATGGGTCCACCGTAAAGTATTTTGAACTATGTGACACAGACTTAAGGTATATTTTGCATAAATGTTCCGATCTTTATGATCATCCTGGCTGCTTCGATACTTTTGACTTCTATCCGTTCCGATTTCTTTACCTAATTGTATGTTACGAATTTATTGAAAAGTCGCTGCTCCTAAATGTATGACGAATTATATGGGCCGATATTATAGACCTTATCTAGCGTAATTAATATATTGAAATTTAATGTTGCTCCGAAATATTTGAGTAGCTTGACCGCTACCATATATCTGATGGCGACTGTACATTACTGGACCACTGGATCTTTCAGGTCGGGTTAGTGTTAGACCTGGTAGGAGTTGCTTCAGGGTTTGTAGTGTAAACCACGTCCAGGTCGCCGTCGGAGTTATCAGCTTTGCATAAGTGTTTACGGAAATAGGAGCAACAACTACCGACAATGGCACTCCCAATCTGAAAAAAAATGGAAACTAAAGTCCTACTAGATTCTGCAAAGCCATCCCGCGGCTGACAGATTTTTTGAAACAAGTGTGCAAGATATCTTAAGATTTGTTGCAATTAATTAGTAATGTTATCAGACGCGATTCGCTGCCTTGTTTTACGTAGGTACGGTCAGGGACTTTAATTGATATACCACTATAGAACCTTGTCGCGTAAAACCTACGATTAATTCCCATATGATTTCTATCTCGTCACTTGACGCTGTCATTATGACAGGGTTCCATAGTGGCGTAACAATTAAAGTCCGTGACTGTACGTTGACGCAATCCTATCCTTTATTGACCTTACATTTGTAATGATTTATTTGTGTTAGTTTTAAAAATAATTATTCATTACTATAATACCTATGTAATGTAAATTACTTTTAAATATGGAATAATTGAATAAATGACCTTTTTCTGAAGTTACTTGCGGCGCTTCTTCTCAATGATTGATGGTCATGTCCGAAGCGCTAGTGGATCCACTCCATATTACCGACGTGTACAAGAGCCCTCATGTGGCCAATTTACAAAATAAATATTTTGAACTTTGAATTTTATCGCGCAAATAAATTTAAATTCAAATTGAGAATCGTCTTCGTGGATTGATAGGTACCTATTGAAACACTAGATATTCTTATTCTTATTCTATACCTACATTGCGGGTGGTAGGACCTTGTGCAGGGTCCGTCCGGATTGCTACCACCATCTTATCCAATAACACACCGTCAATTATCAGTGTTCGCATTGTTGTGTTCCGGTCTGGGGATAAGACAGCCGGTGTAATGACGAGCATAGAGGCATTCCATCTTAATCCTCAGGATTGGCAACGCATTGGCAGTCTTAGGCTTGCAGTCTTGTGAGTGCGAATGTCTATGATAGGTCACAGTTTCCACTTACCACCAGGTGGCCTGTGTGCTCGTTTGCCTTCTCCATGCCATAAAAAAAAGCTAACAGCAGAAAAATATCGCGCTCCTTTTGAAAGCCAGAAAAACATTATGGGCGTCAAGCGCATACTCCTGTTATACAGGGTGTCTTATATACACCCTGCCTAATTACTAAAACCAGAACTTACCACATAGAAGGCCCAGACCGGAACCGGTGTTTCGTAATGATAATCCATATTTGCTGGTTCGTTCAACTGAAATGTTTAAATAATAAAAGAATTCTTAACGACGCACTGGTGAGCGTGTGTAATACAAGTGGCTTGGTGCGTATGAGTCTAAAAATGAACAGGAAAATTTGCATAGGTATAGGTATTATTACTTTATTATGATACAGCACAATAAGAACCGTATGAGGTCATTCACAACTTATTCCTGGAATCGGAAAATCATAACAAATTTTACACTTGCAGGTATGTTTAAAAGTGTTAACTATAAAAAACCGGGAAAGAGCATGTCGGATCATGCTCAGTGTAGGGTTTCAAGACCGTTACTACAAACAAATTAGACCTCGCGACAAACTAAACTATGCCGTTGAAAAACTGTTATCCCCATACATCGTCATAGGTCGCGATCAGTTTGCCAACACCGCAAATAAGTTTTCGGTAGGTATAAACATTAAAACCGTTTGTAACTCAAGAACCAATGACATCTACTTAGTCGTGATAGTTTTCCTATCAAATTCATTATTATGTGCTCTTATTTAGGATATTTTTCAGATTTTTTGTAGTTATGGCTGTAGGGGTGGACATGAATGTAACAAAAATTACCGATTTAAAGCTTAAAATTACATAAACGGATCCTTTAATCAAAAAATTGTTTTCACAAATCCAAAATATTTTCGAAAGACCTATCCAACGAAACCCCACACTATGGGGCAGACGAGAAAAAAAACATCCCCATGTTCAGTGTAGGGAAGGTACACAAAAAAAAACTTTTAAGATTATATTTCACCACTTTGTTCGCGTAATTTATATGTATATTCATGCCAAATTACTGATTTCTAGTACTAAGGGTCTCTGAGCTAGGCTGCGGACGGACGGACGGACGGACTTTGCGTAACTATAAGGGTTCCAAAGTTTGACAACGGAACCCTAAAAACGTATCTTGTATTGAAATTCCTCTTTTTTTATATTTCTTAGTAAATAAAACATAATTTTGAAAAAAAAATCAACCCGCAATCTATTACGGTTTGCAAGATACAGCTCTTTAAACTCAGGACAGACGGACGGACGGACAGCGTATGCATATATTAATAGGAGAACGGAACCCTAAAATTAAATAATAGTTATAAAGTTTGTTTGTTACGGTTTGTTGCGGTTTTGTAGTTACCAACCTTTAATCATTTGTTGTGAGTCTCCACGCCGAGCAGTTTCGTCAAGAATTAAAATAAAACGTTAATTGTTGGTTCTTAAAGAGGAAATAATTAAAAAATTATTCGTGTGAAATGGCAACTTCGAGGGACATAAAAAAACTTCTAAAAAAACTCTATGACACTTTTGGGTTTTTTGGATACCTCATTGGGCTGTTGGTAAGTGAAAACATGTTTTTATCCCCCGAGACGAATGGTGGAGAGTTATAAAGTATGTAAGCGATCAAAATTTAAAATGTTTGTTTATAAGTTGGCCACATGAGGGCTCTTTTACACGACAGTAATATAAAGTTCGGACACGACCGTCATTATGGAGAAAAGCTAGTAGTGTGTCTATGTGTCCGTACATCTGTGTGACTGTATCTGTGTATCTCTCTGTGGCATTGTAGCTCTCAAACGGAAATTTTATTTGTCAATTTTATCAAGATGGTTCTAGGCTAGATTTCTTAAAAATCATTCGGGTCATTCAAGAAATGTCAGCTCTTAAAATAAGAGTCAAACGAGCATGTGGTCAGGGGGGGGAGCCCTTTGTTTCCCATAATTTTATTGGTCACAATGATATTCTTGACATAGTACGTAGCGACACAGGTTCGGTTAGTATTATAAAAACCCTGAATAAGTAACAGTTTTTTTAAAAAAATACTTTATGATTTGCGATGATTATGACTTACAACACATTATATCTCTGCGACATTTTCATTCTCAAGACTACAATCTCAAGACTGCAATCCTGAGAACACAAATGAGTTGCCAATCCTAAGGACTAAGATAGAAGGCCTCGATGCAAGTGATTTCATCGGTTGTCTTAATTCACTACCAGAAAGCAACAATGCGGTGCTTGGGGGGAGGTTAAAGGACAAGATGGTGTCAGCGATCCGGACGGACCCTGCACAAAGTTCCCCACTACTTCAATTATTAATTTTCGGTTCCACTGAGGCGGAGATAGAAGGCGCGTGCGGTCACGTTGAGCGCGTCTTGCTCACGTTAGCTTAGATTCTATTGGTTAAAGGTGCGACCCGACCGCTGCTTCAAATACGGTGACGGTACGGAATCGCAGTGACGCATCGTATCCGTATCGTTTTTATCGCATGCGCTCCACCGCTGCTTAACGGTGCGTATTGTACGGTGCGTCATTAACGGCGCCATGTTGTTACTATGAACCCGTCTTTTGTTTACGCAACAACACCGTATTTTAAGTAGCGGTGTGAAAGGCATGCGATAAAAACTGTACGGATACGATGCGTATCTGCGATTCCGTACCGTCGCCGTATTTTAAGCAGCGGTGGAGTCGCACCTTAACATTGGCACAGCTCCGCTCCGCTTGTCTCCGCTTCAGTGGAGCCGCACCCTTAGATTGTTCAGTATGGGTTAGTCTGTAGTCTGTATCTAAAAAAAACTTTTAATTAATTTAGGAATCGAACCCGGCCGTATTGAAAATATAACTTTTATTTCTATTTGGATATCGATTGTGTGGTCATAAGTAGTAAATGTTTCCAGATAACATTTTATTTATATGCAATGACTAAAATTTATTGTACCTATTTAATGTATCCTTTAATTTGTGGATGTTCGAAATGACATTCATTTTTACTGCTTATTACCTACACAATTGATATCCAAATATAAATACACTCAGGAGCAAAAATAACGGGTCAGAGTGCGTTTTTCTTACTAAAGAGGCTATTTCGAAGCCTTGGTTCCTCGCCAGGGAATGCTTTTAGTGAAATCTGATGATGAATATCCCGAGCATTGATACAGGACTTCCAGAGTATCTAGAATACCCAACTGAATGAATCTGATGTTAACGCCGGAATAGTGCCTGTTCAGAAAAACATCTAAAATGGCAATAAAATGTAAAAATCGAAGTGGTGACCCAAACTCTCCCGCTGTGGTGTTAACTGATTGTGCGATCAGTTAGGTATCTTAAGAACTTTTGACCTCCTCTATTGATCGGGTAAGTAATATGAGATATAAGAACTTATCATATAACAGTCACAATATATACGCTCACTTTGTATAAATATGTTTAATATAACGTACACTTGAGATAATGAACGAAAGATATAATGTAAACATAACTATTTCCATAAAGTATAACGTTATTAATATATAATATCATTTGATATAACAATTAAAGTGTATAATGTACATGACACCTAAGATATAAAACATATATAAATCAAAAAATCTATCATGAAAAAATATAATGCACCTATAATATAAACGCCTATAACTATTTTCAGTATTACGTGGCCTTTTTAATTTTACAATCAAATTGTTTCGCATAGTTTTTTCAAGGGATGTAAAATAAAAACCTCGAAAGCTAAGGCGGCAGCTCGCTACGCTTCGTTCCCGCCTTAGCCTTCTAACCTAACCTATCCGAGTCGGTTCTGCCCAGAGAGGTCTTGCTCGCTCGCTTCGCTCGCTCACATTTATATCATACGATATTATATCTTGTAACACTTATACTAAAAGTGTTAGCAAAATAGAAAGTACTTGATTTAAAATAAAAGTTCAAGCATAAATGACTTATTATTTTAATGAGAATTAACAAATTTTAGATAAAGAAATCGCGAACAATGCAACACGTCACCGATCTATAATATTCGACACTCAGAACTACTGACAACCGCACCGGGGCACGTCTCGAGCCAAAGTGTTACAGCCTAGACATCCAAATCAATCGCTCGCTTCTCCGGTCTTCGTCAGAACATTCGCTAGAGAATTCGGTGGCTGTTTGGTCGACATCCGTTGCTACACTAGCGCCATCTGTTTTAGAACTTTTCTCTAATACGGCCTCTCCTGACAGGAGGACGTCCTCGTCCCCTGTTCCTTCATTGATCTGTGGTTGGCTCTCATCGTCAATTACTTCTATGACCATCACCACCCCTTGATCTTCTGGACTGGACTGAGACTTGTCTTGATTGGCTGGACTGGATTCGGATGCGCTTTGCTCTGCTTGCGTTGCTTCAGCGACACCCGTTACCAGTGCACTGGACCCGGAAGCATCCTGATTCGAAGTAGTTGACTCAGGATCATTTTGGTCTGCACCTGCGTAAAAAAAATGGACTAGTTAAGACAAAGTCACGAAATGATCAGCATTTTGTAAGGTCTGCTCACAAAAAAAAGGAATAATCGGGGTCTGCCCGTGGCCATTTTGTGAGGTCTGCTCACTGCGAGGTCTGCTCGCGGCCATTGTGAGGTCTGCTCACATGCGAGGTCTGCTCGCAAGGGGTGTGAGGTCTGCTCACGTGCGAGGTCTGCTCGCAAGGGGTGTGAGGTCTGCTCACGTGCGAGGTCTGCTCGCTAGGTACCAGAAAGCACCCAAAAAAACCACATAGCTCACCCTCGAAGAAGGCAGCACACGTATCCGGGGTCCACTCGCCGCTCCAGGGCACCATGTACTCAGCCGCAGCCTGAGTAGTCTTCCCATAGGAGCCGGCGACCAGCCGCAGCTCATACCGCCCAAGGGGTAGAGCTTTGACCACACGGTAAGGACCGCGCATCCCAGAGTCCAATTTTCCTGAGGATTGAGACTGCTTTATTACAAAGACCAATGAATTCACTGCAAATTCTCTAGGAGGACGTCTATGTTGATTAACAGACGCATCTTGATGCTCTTGATTCCGTCTTAGACGCTCAGAGGTTCTCTGTCTTGTCATGACACGAAGCGCCTCTCTGTTCTGATTAGACCCTTCTACAGCGACATCGCGTACAAGATTACGAATGACAGGTGTCATGGCATCTACACCAATCAAAAGGTTTAGCGGCGAGTTCTGAGTGGACTTGTGTTTGGTAATATTAATCGTAAGTTGTAACTTCCACATTACATTCGCCCATTCCTCGTGTCGATAATTAGTCTGAACTCTGACCAGGTTCAATAAGGTTCGGCAATATCTTTCGACTTGGCCGTTGGAACGATGCATTTCGGGAGTGATCAGATGTATAAGAGATCCTAATTCGGAAACCCAATTGAGAAATTCTGCACTTTGGAACATGCGACCACGATCGGCAACAATTAATTTCGGAGTGCCGAAAAGAGACACGGCATTAGTGAAATGGCGTTTAAGCTCACTGGCCTCTTGACGCATCATGGGGTACAAAAGACAGTATTTGGAATAAGCATCAACTATGATGAGTACAAAACGATGACCATTGGATTCTGGGAGGGGCCCTAGAGCATCGGCGTGAATGGTTTGAAATGGGCAATCAGGTTTCTCATAAGAGTGAATAGGTTGGTGAGTAGATCGAGGCGACTTTTTATGGGCCAGACACACAATGCAGTGAGACACATACTTTTGAACAAAGACTCTAAGTCCAGGAAACCAGAAATGCTTCAGAATTAGTTCGCATGTCTTTTCTGTGCCAACGTGGTTGTGTTCATCGTGAAAAACACGTAAGAGACTGAGTCTATGACCCTTGGGAATAAAACACAACAGTTTGGGTTGTTCTCCAGTTGGACAGTAACGATAGTACAGGAGATCATTCTTTTTGACATACTGCCTGGAATCTAACTGCCCTTCATTTAACTTTTGCATTAGGGTTTGTGTTTCCTCATCGGCAGCTTGTGCAATTTGAGCCCAATTTAGTGGGTTTTTTACCCGAACGACATTGACTGGATTGCGACTTAAGTAGTCCGCGTGAGTCATGGAGGTGCCCTTTCGGTATTCAAGTGAAAAATCAAAATCCTGCAGATAAATCCACCATCTGGCGACCCTTGGCATCAAATCTTTTTTTTTCTGCGTAAGCTTCAAAGCATTACAGTCTGTTACGACCTTAAAATGGGTGCCAACCAGATAATGTCTAAAATGCTGCAGCGCCTTGACCACCGCAAGGGTCTCCAGCTCATAAGAGTGGTATTTTGATTCCGCGCCTTGAGTTAATTTAGAAAAATAGCCAACTACGCGTTTATGCCCCGAATCGTGAGTCTGAAGTAACACTGCGCCATAGCCCACTGAACTGGCGTCAGTGTGAACCTCGATAGGTAATTTAGGGTCGTATATGGCAAGTATCGGCTCAGTTATCAAATGTTCAATTATATCTCTTCTAGCCGACTCCTGCTCCCTACCCCAAATGAACGGCACATCCCTTTTAGTTAATTTGGCAATGCAAGCTACTTTAGACGAAAAACCAGCAACGTATTTTCGGAAATACCCCGCTAACCCGAGAAATTGGCGAACTTGTTTGACATTTTTAGGTACCGGGGATTCAGCAAGTGCTTTAACCTTCCGTTTACTCGGCTGTACTTGACCCTGACTAATAGTGCGACCGAGATATTCAACCTTTCTAGACAAAAACGATCATTTTTTCAAGTTAATTGAAAACCCAGCATTAGTAAGGGTCAACAATACATCGTGTAAGATGGCGAGACCTTCATCAATGGTCTCACTCATAATCAAGACGTCATCGACATATACCAGGACTTTACCAGAATCAATGAGAGTTCGTAGAGTCTTTGTGATGATTCGCTGGTAGACTACGGGGGCGTTTGCTAGGCCGAAGGGCATCTTCAAATATTCATAGTGCCCCTCAGGAGTCACAAAACCCGTCAAAGGTATAGACTCTTTCTCCATTGGGATCTGGTGAAATCCCGTTGCCATGTCCAAACTACTAAAAAATTTATGTCGTCCTAAGCGATCAATATGATCATCGATAAGCGGAAGAGGGAACCGATCTTTGACGGTGACCTCGTTCAGCTTCCGAAAATCAACACATAAACGATCTTTGCCTTCCTGTCTTTTTACAAGTAGCATAGGGCTCGCGTATTCTGATTCGGACTCTTGAATAATATCTTTTTCGAGCAAATCTTTAATTATTTCACGAACATGCAAAGTTTCAGCTTGTGAAAGTCTGTACGGTCTGTAATTGACTGGTGTTTTGCTAGTTAGCTTTATAGACATACTTCCGGTATTGACGGTCGAAATAGAAGTACCAGTTATCAAGTGCGACGAAAACTTTTTAATGATTCCCAGTAACTTATCTAAATTGTCTCCGGTTAGTTCAGTACTTATTGGTAATTCGTCATTCGATTCGACCGCCAGAACCGTTTCATGATTAAGTTCACAGCTATCACATGTAATAAATTGTCGTTCGCGCGTACGTATGTAGGTGACACCTTCACGATTAAGTACGTCAGTGCCTACTATAACAGGCGTGTTCATATTAAAAGCATCAACTACAAACAAATCTACTTCGATAGTAACACCATCAAACTCGATTGGCAATGTAACAAAATAAGTAGACTCGACCTCCTGACCACCTATTCCCTTCAAAACACGAAAAGCAGGCTTTCGTGGACAATCAAAGTGTTTAACTATCGCAGAGGAAACAAGGGATATGGTCGACCCGCTATCAATTAAAACGTCAACCGGCACACCCTGAATTACCGCTACTACAATGTCACTATTACGACTACCCTCAATTTCATGACAAAAATTTACATTGGCTTGGTTTCGCGATTCTGATCTAATCCTAGCGAAACATGTTTCCACTTTATGCCCAGGCTTCTTGCAAAAGGAACAGGTATCTGTTTTAGGTACCGGAGTAGTAGTAGCATTAGTAGCGCTGGTATTCTCAGTTCTGGGTTTCTTTGTGCATGAAGCCTGGACATGGCCGGGTAATCCACACGAAAAACATCTGCCACTCTCATAACGACGTTTGCGATTAGAATCTAAAGGCCGTTTGAATTTACCGACATTGCGTTGATTTTGTGCCGAGGATGAAGAAGCTGTTGTAACGGTGGAAGTACTTCTTGACGAGGAAGACTTCACATAAATTGAAAAGAATTCAACTAAATCTCTGGGTAATAATTTGGCATTGGTAGCAGCCGCTCGAATTTGTGGGTCGGTGATACCACGAATGATAATAGCAGATATCAATTCCTCACTTAAACCAGAAACGATTCGCAAACGAAGTAAGGAACGACGCACGTAATCTGCGTAAGTAGGGTAATTATCTGAGGTAGTTTTCATAACATCAAATAAAATGTTAGCTGCGTCAGGTTTCTTTGGGCACAAAGGCTTAAACTCCCTTTTAAAATTTGACCAACTACGATCATTCGTGACCCACTCATTTAACCAAACTCGAGCATCCCCTTTTAAACAATTCCCGATTCGCGATAGGCACTCATTATCAGTCCAATTGTTTATAGACTTCGCTCTGTCCACCTCGACACACCAAACTTCAATATCATGCAGATTAGGATCAAAATTCGAAATATAGTAAGGTTGGTTAGATCTCACCGAATTATTGATGGCACGTAACGCATTTACCAATGCGTCCGTTGAAACCTGCTCCGAGGAAGCAGAACCAGCCGCAGACTGAGTTCGTGGTGACGCTGTCCTTGTAGGCTGCTCATGTGCACGCGTAGCTGACCGGCCACGAGCACGTGGCGGCGTACCCGGCGGGGTGCTCGGCGGTGACCGCACCCCAACATCTTCTTGCTGATTTATGGCTGGGCGCGACACGGATGCCATCGGATGCGGTTGTCTTTCAATCATTTCAAGCCTGTCTAAAATGCCTTGCATTTGTTGCCTAAGATTATGGCGCGACGGTGAGCTACGACTACGTTCGCGACCACGACGCTTTTCACGGTGTCGACTTCTACTACGCGATTTCCGATCACGATCAGACATATTTTACTTTCCTTTCCAACAAACAACACACGAAAGAACAAAAACAAAAGAAATCTTATTACGCAACGAACTGACACTATTTACACGCTAACAGTTATATACACGTTCTACTAATTAAATACAACGCATGTGCACTTCACCAAATAAGAACAAAAGTGTACACTCAAATTAAATCACCCTACAAATGTAAAAACAAAGAATTCTTTTTACTTTTACTTTTTAGTTACATTTTATTACCCGTTCTAAAAAAATTATAACGTTCCTTTTTATTTTACTTATGAAACACCGTTAGGATACGAACGGAATCGATAACGAAATTCAAATATAGAAAAACAACGGAAAACCGACCGATAAGAGTAGGTACGTAAGCCGAATCCCGCTTCTGATGTTAGCAAAATAGAAAGTACTTGATTTAAAATAAAAGTTCAAGCATAAATGACTTATTATTTTAATGAGAATTAACAAATTTTAGATAAAGAAATCGCGAACAATGCAACACGTCACCGATCTATAATATTCGACACTCAGAACTACTGACAACCGCACCGGGGCACGTCTCGAGCCAAAGTGTTACAGCCTAGACATCCAAATCAATCGCTCGCTTCTCCGGTCTTCGTCAGAACATTCGCTAGAGAATTCGGTGGCTGTTTGGTCGACATCCGTTGCTACACTAGCGCCATCTGTTTTAGAACTTTTCTCTAATAAAAGATAATATGTATTATGATCGCTATATGTCATGTATGTTATACGAACTGAAATTAGTCATTGTGAGTGTTATATTAAAAATATTATATAAAATGAATATTATATGACTTGACCGTTATTCCTTATAAAAATATTGATTTTGTTATTATAGCTAACGTTCATTATATCTCGTAAACGTTAGTAACATGAAAATAGTTATTATGTAGTTATATCTCGTGTGACGCACCCCTATTGATCCTCGTTGTATCCACCATTAAACCTCACTCAAAACAACCCCTGGCGAGGAACCAAGGCTTCGAAATAGACTCATTTGTATGAAAAACGCACTCTGACCCGGTATTTTTGCTCCTGAGTGTAATAAAAGTTTCATTTTTCAATTCGACCGGGTGCCATTCCTGAACTAAAATCGGTGACATGGTTCCTAAGAACAGATCTTTCTACGTCTCATAGTTACAACTAGCCGACACTGACCGATCTAAACGTGCCACCTGTATAATAAACCTTTTGCTTTCAGATTTTGGTGCTTATGTTTTGCTTTTGTTCCTGCTGCTTACCCTGTCTGTGGAACCCAAAGGTAGAACTAAACCAATACGAGGACGATGTTGATGATGAAATGGATGATGGCAATACTGATCACACCCAACCAACTAGTCATCATGGTACGGACACCCACCAGGCTCCGGTTTTGAAGGACTCCATGGTTTGACGTCATGTAAGAAAGTGGCTCCAAGAATATACTATATGGCATCGTGTTGACGGTTAGTTTCCTTTTTACTCTAAGAGTTACGAAGGGGGAAGACAAGGCCTGCACATCCTGCTTCGCTTATAGTAGGGGATCCGAAGAGGAGACGACCATCATCGGGCTGTTTATTCGATAAAAAAAAAATTATATCACATTTAATACGTTAAGTAATAAATATGACGAATAGGTAAGCTAAAAAAAATCAGTCCAGTACATACATACATACATAAAATCACGCCTGTTTCCCAGAGGGGTAGGCAGAGACGACTTCTTTCCACCTGCTACGATCCTGACAAATGTCTTTCGCTTCTTCCACATTCATACATCGAGTCATGCACGCACGTCGTTTTCGGGTACTTAAGATTCGGCCCTTTTCCAGTATTTCTCCGATTTGATTCGAAAAAGTACGCCTAGGCTCTTCCGACCCTTCCACTCACTTTCGCTCTGTATATCTCTTTCGTCAATCTTCTTTCATCCATCCTTTCCAAATGACTGAACCAAGCATGCCCTTTTCAATCTTAGTCACTATATCAGTCCAGTATATTTCTTAATTAATAAAAAAATTAAAAATAATATTTTCTGAATAAAAAGCAACTGCTTGTTTATTACACAAATGATATACTTACCAATCGAAAGTATAAAGCGTATAATAGAATATACAAACGTTAGGTTGATTATTTTGTTCCCATCATATAACTATTGGGTAGGCAGGTAGCATGTAAGTCGGTACTAATAATTTACACTAAACTTAGGCTTCATACTTTCGATTGGTATGTAATTTGTCTATTAAACAAGGAATTTCAATTTAATTTAAAAAAATAGGCTTTATATTTTGGGTGTTTTCTATGTATTTAAGTATTTAAGTTTTTAACTTAGCCGCCATTTTTGTTAACTAAATGAGAGCTGTCAAAACAATGACAATATAATAACATGATTTGGCTTTTACCGTGTTCAATAGAGGCCCAGAGCCGAGATCCCAAGTCTATAAATCATTCAGGGGCTCCAGCCTACTTTGTATCTACATTGTATTTGTCATCACAATGTTTTTAAGTCGGCCGCCATTACTGCGCTTCTATTTTTGGCGGTAAAATTGAAATCGTATTTGACATGTCATGTCATGGTAATGGTTTTAACGTGGCCGCTATTACTGTTATGCATATAGGGTAAATTTCCAATAACTGGCCACCCTCCCATAACTGGCCACCTCATACTAAAAATGAACTCTGTCACCTACAAACAGAATTCAATTTAGTATAACGTGGCCAGTTATTGAAGGGTGGCCAGAAATTAACACCTTATACTAAAATGCATTATATTCTAGGTAAATAAAGTTCATTTTTAGTGTGAAGTGGCCAGTTATTAAAAAGTGGCCAGTTATTGGCGATTTACCCTAAAAGCTATCAAAACGTTGACAATACGATAACAGCTCAAAAACAGGCCTTGTGAATATGAACTGTCATAACTTTGACAATACTATAATAAAAGGTAAAGTCAACGTATGTTATTATAACTTATCTAACATATGAGCCCTTTTCGGATACACTTCGAACCCTTCAGGATCTCTTTAACACACAGCTGTTCGAATGTGCAGGTTTCCTCACGACGTTTTTCCTTCACTATAAGAGCAGGTAATTTGTACTTAAGTTAGAAAAAATCATTGGTATATAGTGACCGCGGGGATTCGAACTCGGAACGTTACGTTCGAGCGTCGACCGCCTAAGCCACTAAGGCCAACGTAGAATAAGGCCTCAAGAAAACTTAATATAAAATATCGTATTATTTAGTTAAAATAATAAAAAAGTTTGCGTTAAAAGAAACGGGGAAAAACCAGTTAAATACAGGACAACGGGATTTCCGAAGTATCTGCGAAATGTTTGTATTTATAAACAGCGCTGCGTATTTCAGGGGCGTGACGTAGCACGCGCGAGTCGAGATACGAAATGAATGACTCATAAAAGAGTACAGTCTTTTCTTAAAACTAGGGTGCGGCTCCACTGAGGCGGAGACCAGTGGAGCGGAGCGGAGCGGTGCCGATATTAACCAATGAAGGCGCGTGCGGTCACGTCGAGCGCGCCTATACTAGGTTTACACGGGCTTAGTAGCTAATGCTTAGTACCTACTTGTCATTTACACTTGTCACATGTGTGTAAACATGTTGTATAAGTGCTTAGTATTAGTGCAACTGCAAGTGCAAGTAATTAGAAGCCGTTCCTATTTACTAAGCGACAAGCACATACCCGCAGCTAAAAATCTACTAATACTTGTCACTTGTCGAGTGGTGTAAACATTTAATGACAAGTGCATTTTGATTAGTGATTAGTAGATAACCTACTCAAAGCTGCCGAACTAATACCATTCTCTAACACCACTGTGTAGACGGTTACTTGCCACTTGTCACTGTGCATATAATGGTTTATGGTTTAAGATATTTATTTCTGAAAAGATTTACAAAATCACTTACTGAGAATACATTTTTGTCTTAAATATAGAATATAAGTCCCTAACTAACTACCTACACTAATGACAAGTACTAAGCCCGTGTAAACCTAGCATTGCGCACGTTAGAATCTAAATTCTATTGGTTAATATTGGCACAGCTCCGCTCGTATCCACCTCAGTAGAGTCGCACCCTATAGCAGCACACCGACTAGCAGCAGTGTTCGCATTGTAGTGTTGTGGTGCAAGGAAAAGACAAAATGTGGATCATGTTATTTATGTAACTGGTACATAATGAAGCTCGCAAGCTCGCGCTCTAACCTCGGCTCTCGTACCTGAAGAGCTAATTATGTACCGTTGCATAACTTTTTCATAGCAAGCTTTAAAAGGAAAATATAAAGTTTGTCATACCTTATTAGTTTAGTTCTATCATGCGGTTTATAAATAGATACCCTTGTACATATATGCTATTTTCAACACACTTGCTTAAAACGACCTTTTTATTCCCCGGTTTTTGGCTCATAAACCTAGATATTAAACACGCGTGCTTTTTCAGTATATTACGCACAAGTGCCTTTAGTTTATTAACCCAAACAATTTACATTTGTAGCCTAGTACCAAGTTGTAAGTACGAAGAAGAAGCGATATAATTTAGTCGGGTTATACCTTTTTTTTTCTTAGCAACAAACAGTTTTTATGCGGCAAATAACATTAAAATTTGACTAAATGAAGTCTTGTTTTTTTTTCGCAAGTGTGTTGAAAAACGTCGTATGTAACACGTGTGCCTGTGACCATAATATACGCGGCTTTCGTGTGGCGCACTCGCTTTCGCTCGTGCGCACACAATAGCGCCTTGTATACAATGGTCAACTTAGCACACTTGTATCATAATGTACTATTATCGTTTCTTAGTGATTGTCAAATGATTGTGTGTTTTAGGAGTAGTCTAATCTTGCTTATTTCAATTATTCCTGATGATTGTACTTCTTCGTTGGTCTCGACGTTATTTTGATCATCTGTTCAACGTTTTTGCGATCCACCATACAAACCGGCGCCTTCTTTGTTCAGTAGTAAAGTTGAAAATGTCACAACACGATTATTTTTTTTTGCAAACTTCCAAAACTTTGCTTTGAAACGTTTATCTATTGGCGAGTCGAACGAAACGGTTGTGTGGTGAAACGAACGGACTGTTTTTAAGATTAAAGTGAAGAAATTGAAATGTGTTCTAGTAATTTTGAGAGCGAGTTAGTATTATATATAATGGTAAGTATTCATTTAAATATTTAATTTTGCAAGCGCAAAAAAAAAGATTATCCCTTACAAAAAATGTTGATTCATATTACTTGTATATTTTTAAAGCACTTATAAGGTCCAAGCTTTTTAAAAATGAGATTTAATTAAATAAATGATATTACAGTATTTTTCTTCAGTTTGCAAGGACGTAATAGCAGTATTAGTTCTGCAGGCAAATTAAAAAATAAAGAAATGCCTTTTTAATCTTTAGGCAATTAATAATACAATAACCTTTTAATATAAATTATAGGTTATAAATGTTCTTAATATGAATTTGGATTTTATAGATATCTATTTTATGATTTAATGTGAAACTTACAAGGTTTATCATTATGGATTATTAACGCAGCGTTACCTTTTAAAATGCTGATAACCTAACTTTAATAAATTATGAGAATAAACATAAATATAAATCAATAATTTATAAACACCAAATTCGTGAAAAAAAAATACCGATAAAGAGATCCTAATTATATTGTTTAAATTTAACAACCAAAAAAAAAGTCTAAGAATTGTTTTCTCTGTAAATTAAGAAATTACTTGCATAAAATTACAAGCATTATGTTCTTGCGATGAGCCCGAGCGTTTGTTCCTAAGTCTTTGATGTTTTTTAATGTTTTATATATTTACCTATAAATAGGGCTACGTGGAAAGATGGGAGGGAGCTATAGGCTCTTAAATAATAATAAATAGTAGCTAGAGATTATAGGCTCTTAATAATAATAAATAATATTTACTCTTAAGTGTATTTCTCTACATCAATATGTTTTTTATCGGTGTCTAGTGCCCGTATTTCAAGCCTAGAGCTTCGCTTGGGACCAGGTCAAGTTTATTGTACGAGTGTATTCCCTGATATTTTATTATTATTTTATTCAACTACCTACTAGTTTAAAAAAATGGTCATGGGTTGGCAAAATTCAAAACTCAGGTGATAAAAAATATTATCATATTTTTATTATGTTAAGTATTATGATATTTGTATATGTATTTAATTAAGCTAGATTAAGTTGTACATGCCATTGTAATATGCAATATGAAATAAGTTTAAAAATGACTGACTGCTGAGTTTCTTGCGGCGTTTCTTCTCAGCAGTGGTCTCCTCTTGGGAAGCGCTGGTAGTATCTTGACGTGTAAAAGTGCCCGAGCGGCCTACTTACTAAATAAATTTCTTTTATCTTTATATTTTATTTGTTTAGCCTAATTGTGCAAAATGTGGTTACAGGTTTATCTTTTTTTTTAGAGTTGTTGGTAATTCTGTAGCTCTGCCTGCCTCACACCACTTGCAACTAAAATTGAATATTATATTTCAAGAAACTTTTCTAAAAGTTATTGTCATCTTTGCAAAAAAATTGCTAGTATATTTTGAAAGGCGTTTATGCACCGGCGTGACACATTGCCGCATATTCATAATTATTATTATCATAGTGAGCAATTAACAGACTAAAACACAGTAATTTAGATCAACAGCCACAATGTTTTTTTTCTACAGTAGACCTTAAAATTACACAGATGACAGATGTGGCTTGATTTAAATATTACATCGCATTACTAAAAACACAAAATACTAAATTAGTAAATGTTAATTACAGATAACTTCTTTCGAAGCAAATTCCTTTGTTTTAAAAGGTAACTCTTCACATAAATATGTATGTCATAAAAAGTTGACTATAGTCTATAATTTGAATTTTTAGAATAATAAAGAAGTATCTATACTTAGATTGATGTTTCATTATAAATTATAAGTTTTGGTTATTTTATGTGAGTAATTTCTAGGATTTTATATACCCTATTACGAGATCTCCCAAGTGCTAAAGTGAAAATAATTTGACTGTATGTAACCAGTTTTATTTTGTAAAACAAATATTAATACAGTCCTTTTATTATTTCAGGGTATTCTTCTTATTTGCCTTATTTGTGCTTGGGTCTCCTGGTGCTGCCGTTTATACTGCCCGACCTACAAAGGTGCTATAGTCCTCTCTCGCCCTGACGCGAATGACGTTTACCAGCCGAACCCGACTACTTATCCTGGAGCAAACATGGCTACGGACAACGGAAATAGCTCAATGACTTACTCTAACATCAACATGTACCCGAGAATTTCTGGCGTAAACCCGTACACAATTTACCCTGAAAACCCGAATGCGGTTTACCATCCGAACCCGACTACAAAGTCTACAAACCCAGCAGAAAGTGCTTTACCGGTCTACAGAAGTGATCCAATGCTTTACTCTAACATAAACCCGAATGTAACTCATTTTGAATTTAACCCGAATTTTAGTTTCCCTGAGGACCCGAGCCCAGTTTGCCCTCCAATCCCACCCTTCCCAAAAGCAAACCTGTATCGAGGTTACGGATTTAGCCCAACTATTTGCCCTAACGTAAGCCCGAATAGTGTAGTTGAAAACCCGAATCCTACTAGACAATGTGTAAACCCGACTGCGCCAAGTGTCGATGTATATATAGTTAATTTATAATAGACATTAATAAAGTGCTAGATTTAGTTTTATTATTGTAATAACTATATGTTTAAAGAACGGTGGTTTATATTAATATTTGTGGTATCGGCAAGCACTGGGAGATTTTTGACGTGTATTATGTAATACCTATGTATTTTAAATGTTTTTAACTAGTTATTTTAGAAGTAAGTGAAGAGTTAAGTTAAATTTGTTTTTAATATTTTCGCATTAATTGACATGCTTTGTAAATTTTAATTGATCTTTCTGATTTGTTTCAGTTCTGAGAATATATTATTTATAAGTAGGTACTACACACATTTTAAACAACTTACTTATTTTAATTTCGATAAAACAATATTCGCATTTCTTATTTTAGTAATTGCTTTAATTTGTCATCATTCATCATCATTATCAGCCGCAAGACGTCCACTGCTGGACAAAGGCCTTCCCCAAGGTTTTCCACAACGATCGGTCCTCTGCTGCTGTCATCCAGCGGTTTCCTGCGACCTTTATCAGATCGTCAGTCCACCTTGTGGAAGGTCTGCCAACACTTCGTCTCCCGGTTCGCGGTCGCCACTCTAGAACCTTTCCGCTCCAACGGCCATCAGTTCTACGAGCAATGTGCCCCGCCCACTGCCACTTAAGGTTTGCAATCCGGTGAGCTATATCGGTTACTTTAGTTCTCCTGCGAATCTCCTCATTCCTGATTCGATTTAATTTGTAGTCACTTAAAAAAGGGTATATACGTAAACGAAGTATATTAGATTTATACCTTTTTTCTCTTGGACTTGGAATAACTTTTTACCCTGACAACCAATTTTGATGATTATTTTGTTACATGGAAAAATCATACTTGGTCTCATAGAGAAGATTAAGAGTTGGCTTGATCAGATTAACATATCTATGACGAACCCTCAAAAAATATAGGCACATAACAGAATATTGTTTCCTAATTTGCCTGTAATCAATATTCGTTTTTGAAAGATACATTACAATAATGCCCCATTGACTGTAATGCGTTTAATGTTCGATTCTTCTCACACACTAGGTTTTATCCAATGACGCGGACGTTAAGAAGATTTAATAGCGCCGCTAAAATTGGGTAGCTGTCAAAAAAACTATACAAGAACTTTTGAACGATGTAAACAAATTACATAGTACTGTTTGACACATAACCTCAAATATTCATCAAGCGTGTTTTTTTTTAAATAACGTACAATGAAGCTCCGGGCGAAAACGTTTCTTACCCTGTCAATTGCAGTTATTGTACCTATAGACCTAGACGTTTATGCATTTTTGTTTTTTTAAGAAGGCAGTTTTTTCTGTATGAGGAATGGGCCCCGAACACGTAATGCAACATATACACTCAGGAGCAAAAATACCGGGTCAGAGTGCGTTTTTCATACTAAAGAGACTATTTCGAAGCCTTGATTCCTCGCCAGGGAATGCTTTTAGTGAAATCCGATGATAAATGCCCCGAGCATCGATACAGGACTTCCAGAGTGCCTAGGATACCCGACTGAATGAATCTGCGGTTAACGCCGGAATTGTGCATGTTCAGAAGAACATCTAAAATGGCAATAAAAAGTAAGGAAATCCAAGTGCTGACCCAAACTCTCCCGCTGTGGTGTTAACTGGTTGTGCGATCAGTTAGGTATCTTAAGAACTTTTGATCTCCTCTATTGAACCTCGCAGTATCCACCATTAAAACTCACTCAAAACAACCCTAGGCGAGGAACGAAGGCTTCGAAATAGTCTCGTTTGTATGAAAAACGCACTCAGACCCGGTATTTTTACTCCTGAGTGTAGTACTGTTAAATTATGAATCTCAATAGAAATGTGAATTAATAAACTTAACCGTTTCTAGTGGGTCCAGAAACTACTGACTCCTTTGTGTTGTACTAAGAAATATTATCTTGGAAAGGAAAGCGAACAGACACAGAAAAATCGTTAAAATAGGACGTGTTTAAGGGGAGATAAACGTTTTCGCATTTTGTACGGAGATTGTTAGCTACACAATCTTAAGACTACGCCGAGCGTCCAGTGGCGCCCTCATCACGATTATTGTGTTTTCTAATAAACTAAAGTATTGTCTTGAAATCGATGGATGTGTTTTTGTTGTATAAATTAATACACAATTTATAGGGTATATGACTCAACTTAATAACCATTGGACTATGAGTGAGTAACTTAACGGAAAAAAGTGGCCACCATTAACCGTTAAGTTGACGACGTGAAGGTTAAAGGTTATTAAACGTTGTGTTATATGCTATACGTTGTGTTTTCATTTGTACAACATAAATACATCCTTCGATTTCAAGACATTACTTTAGTTTATTAGAAAACAAAATAATCGTCATGAGGGCGCCACTGGACGCTCGGCGTAGTCTTAAGCGATGTCGGTGTCAAACAAACGTCTTTCGTTGTTCTTATAGTCTGATTTCTATGCTAGCACTTATTCTACGTAGGCAAATGCTCTCGGTGAGGGTCCATTTTACAAATAAAAAATATTGAATGTTTTAATAAGGTATAATTAGCAAAAAAATAAATGCAGATAAGTCAGCCTTTAAGCTTATATACTCCGTAAGTAGGTAAGTAATCTAATCCGTTCCACCACTGTCACACCCTCCACCACCACCACTATCACACGTACCGCCGCCACTATCATTTCCACCACCGGTATCATAAGTACCGCCGCCATCATTTGCACTACTATCACAAGTACCGCCGCCATCATTTGCACTACTATGACAAACTCCGTGATGGTTAGAATTATTTTCACAATCGTCTAGGGAGGGAGCAGTGGCTTCGTAATAGCTAGGTGGTCCTATATTATTTCTATCTGTGTAAATAGAAGGGAAATGAGTGAAACCATGTCCAGTGTCTTCAGTGTTGGTGGATGCGTTGATAGGTCGACTGCGGTTCACTCTTGGAAATCGTCCCCTGTGCTTCTTTGCGAAGCACAAGCAGAGACAGCAGCATCCGCAAAATATTGTGAATGACACCTGTAATACGAAAATACAATATTTTACTATTCTGTGTTAGGTACCAATTATAATTTTTTGAGACATTTGTGCTAAAATTGGGGCTTTAAAAATGGTTAATGTCAGTCAAAATTTATCTACGTGATCAAATCAGAGATGAAGATATCCGCACAAGACGCGAAGTCCCTGACATGCCCTTGAAAAATGCTATATTTAAGTTTTTTTTTATGGCATTAGACGGCAAACGAGCACACAGGCCACCTGATGGTAAGTGGAAACTGTGACCCATAGACATTCGCATTCACAAGACTGCAAATGCCTTGCCAACCCTGAGGACTAATATGGAATGCCTCTATGCTAGTCATTACACCGGCTGTCTTATTCCCAAACCGGAACTCAATGCGAACACTGCTGTTTGGCGGTAGGTTAATGGATAAGATGGTGGTAGTGACAGAACGTTGGGCACATGGCTCATAGAACCAACGGCCGAGGGGGTTGAACAGTTTTCGAGTGGTCCACGTACAGGAAGATGCAGTGTGGGTCGACTTTCAGCAAGGTGGACCGACGCTGCTGCTGAGCTTGGAAACCGATGGATCCGAGTGGCGCAGAACCGGTCCTTGTTGCAAACCTTTAGGGAGGCCTACGTTCACAAAGGGACGTCTTTTGGTTTAAATAATAATGGTGATTTTTTTTTGCAGAGTTATTCTACCTATATACCAGAGATAATTAACTTACAAAACCCTTTAAGGTCACCAAAAAATCCAGGGACTGTGCCCTGGATGATCAAGCTTACAAAATATCTTTTAAGGAAGATGACAAATTGACGGATCGATTTCTCGCCCGCGATCGATATGAGTTTTAGCCGATATAACAAAACACGTGCTCATTATTTTTTCTAAAATGAAATTAGAGTTATCAGTTATGAAAAATAGGGTACTAATGTGCAATAAGAAATTAGACTCAGATATGACTGAACATGATTTAAATGTTCACAAATTAAATGCTGAAATAAATAGATTAAGTAATAACCTTGGGGACATCTCATTAAAATACTCAACGGCTCAAAGCGAAATCAAGGAGCACATGATGGCATTCACACAATTGCTGGAAAATAGTAGATATAATGAGGAGCGTTTTAATTCATTAATCAACAATGACCTTGGTATTTGTAATTGTTCAGAAACTGTACCAACAGCTGCAGTTCAGCCAGCTCAGCCAGATGTGGCCCTTGATACTTCTGAGCTATGTGCCCCAAAAATAATTTTAGATGACTCCCCTAGACAAATTAGAAATAATAAAACTATAATTTATTCGGATCAGATAGGGTCTGGAATGGGTTCGATGCTAAAAAATAAATTGACACAAAATGTCACAAATTATTGCTATCATAATGCAAGTCTCGTGCAATTATGTGATTTAATATCAAAGGGAAGTTATGACAGTTCTACTACTCTAGTGATTATAGTAGGTAACAGTCTTGGTATAGATAAGGCTAGTGTGGCTAGATTAATGTCAACATTAAACCTTATTGAAGTGGCCGGGATAGGTAAAATTATACTTTGTGCATTACCATATTCACAAAATATGCCATATAATTATAATAATAAAATAGCACAGTTAAATTCTTTGATGTATAATGCTATTTGTTGCAATAAAAAATATCATTTCTTTGACATAAATAAATTCATTAAGCGCCTCACGCTAACTTCTAACAAAATTAGTTTGCCAAAGAAATATATTGTGACTTTAGTAGAACTTTTGGCCTTTAATATAGAACCAAATAAATACAATAGTAGCACAAATGCCATTCCTAATCATTTAAACTAAAGTATAGGACAGCGGAAACACCTTTGAGTATAAATATAATTCACCAAAATATTCAAGGGTTTTCCAGCAAAGAATTAGAAATTGGATTATTTTTAGATTCTGAAAATGTACAAATGATGTGTGTTACTGAACATTGGCTTAGACCAGATCAATTAATTTTTGATTTTATTAATTTTAAATTAGTTAGTTTTTTCGCCAGAAAATCCGCCATTCATGGTGGTTCTTTAATAATAGTCAAAGAAAGGAAAGATATTGTCAGGCTATCTATAGAGAGGCTTGTAGAAATCTCTTGCATAGAACTAGTAAATTACATAATCATTTGCGTTTACAGACCACCATCAGCTGATTTCAGCATGTTTGAATCTACAATGGAAAATGTGTTAAAATTAGCATGTAAAACTCAAAAGCATGTTATTGTCTGTGGAGACTTTAATGTTAACTTACTGGAACCGTCAAATAATACTATTAAGATCTTAAGTGTATTTAAATCTTTTAATTTAGATAATTTATTCCTTGAACCTACACGGATAGGTGTTTCAAGTGCTACTTGTTTAGACAATATTTTTTGTAATTGCGAATGGTTGGATAAGGAAATATTTAACTGCTTTAATTCTGACCACAGTGGTCAAAAGGCTTCTTTTTTAAATGATTTTCATCAAGAACCACAGACAATAACATACAGGCCCATAACTAGCAATCGTTTGGATTTATTCAAAAATGAAGTTCAGAGTAACCTTTGTGGGTTATCCTTTTCACATAATGATTCTAATAGTATTTATAATGATTTGTTTGGTGTAATTCTTCATCAATTTAATAATAATTTTAAGATGAAAACTATTTCTGGGTCAAAAACTAAGTTTAGTGAATGGGCTACTGTAGGCATTCATAGAAGTAGAAATAGGCTATATGAACTATATAAAGAGAGGGAGGAGAACAAGAATGCTGACTTCTTAGTTTATGTTAAGAATTACTCTAGGACCTTTAAGCAAGTTTGCTTGACTGCTAAGTCAAATTTTTTAGGTCTTAAGCTCAAAGCTTCTGACAATAAAGTAAAAACTGTGTGGAAAATAATAAATAGAGAAACGGGTAAATCAAAAACTCGCGATAATCAAATCACCATAAACAAGGGTGACAAACAAATCATATCAAACAAAGACGTGGCCTTAGCGTTCGAAGATTATTTCTCCACCATAGCCATTAATACCACGAAATGTCTTCAATCATCTGCGATTGGAGCTCAAAAATTACTTTGTGGTAAGGTTACTAAATGTAATTTAAGTTTTGATTTTAGCCATGTAGACTCATTTTCAGTCGTAAAGGTATTTAAATCACTCAGTTTAAAAAAAACCGAGGATTTATGGGGAACGTCAGTTAAAGTCATCCATCATATCATAGATATAATTGCACCACACTTAGCTTTAATCTACAATAATTGCATTTCAGAGGGGGTCTTTCCAAATCTTATGAAATATAGTAAAGTCATACCACTTTTTAAATCGGGCGAGATGAGTGATTTAACGAATTTCCGTCCCATTTCTATTCTACCTGTTTTAAGTAAAGTTTTTGAAAAGTTAATGTTAAAAGATATGTTAGGTCACTTCAATAGAAATAAACTGCTTAACAGTAATCAGTTCGGCTTCACCAGAGGACGATCCACAACTGACGCAGCATCTGTACTCATTAAATATATATATAATATTTGGGAGAAATCTTGTGATGCAATAGGAATTTTTTGTGACCTTTCCAAAGCTTTCGATTGCGTAGATCATGAGACTCTTATATTAAAATTAGAACATTATGGTCTGTCAATTAATTCTCTAAATCTTATGTCTTCATATCTTAGTGATAGAACACAAACGGTTGTGGTAAACAAAACACAGTCCATGGGAGCAGCTATTAAACTAGGTGTGCCTCAGGGCTCTATATTAGGTCCTTTCTTATTTTTGGTTTATATTAATGACTTACCACGCACGGTAGATAACCTTTGTGATATTGTGCTATTTGCTGATGATACATCATTAATTTTCAAGGTAGAACGAAAATCCGTCGATTACAGTAGGATAAATGCCACGCTAGGTAAAGTACTTAATTGGTTTACTAGTAACAATTTGCTACTCAATGCTAAAAAAACTAAATGTGTTAGGTTCGCTTTGCCTAATGTTAGACCAGTAGAATCCAGTTTATTTCTAAATGATGAGTGTTTGGAAATGGTAGATAAGGCGCTTTTCTTAGGGATAACTATAGATAAAAACTTACAATGGAGTCCCCATATAGCAGTACTAGCAGGCAAATTAAGTTCGGCAGCTTATGCTGTTAGAAAAATCAGGCAACTTACCAATGTTGAGACAGCTCGCTTAGTTTATTATAGTTATTTTCATAGTGTTATGTCGTACGGTATTCTGGTTTGGGGAAAAGCTGCTGACATACAGACTATATTCGTGTTACAAAAAAGAGCCATTCGTTCTATATATAACCTTAACTCCCGTGATTCCTTAAGATTAGTATTTAAAGAAATTTGTATCTTAACAGTAGCGTCACAATTTATTTATGAGAATATAATTTATGTCATTAAAAATCAAGACTCTTTTGTTAAGAATTGTGATATACATAATTTGAATACAAGAAATAAAAATAAAATTGCTATTAAAAAATTTCGTGTCCGTAAGGTTTATAAATCATTTGTAGGTCAATGCATTATTTTCTATAATAAATTACCTGACTCAGTTTTAAAGTTACCATTTCCAGTACTTAAAAGTTACTTGAAAAAGTCGTTGATGTCTAAGGCTTACTATAGGGTCGAGGACTATCTAACAGATAAAAATGCTTGGCCTAAACTTAACTAAACACCTAAATAACTGATTAATAAAATAGGCATAAAAATATGTAAATATTGTATATTGTCTAGGGGACACGGTTTCTGTAGGAGAATGTATCGAAACTTTGTATGTGGTGGTTGTCTTGCACTGTCATAGGAAAGTATATATATATTTTTTAATATATATACATATTTTATATAAATATATATTTTTTTTATTACTACTTCTTATTACTCCCTATGAAAATTCTTAGTTTTGACACATTTTCTTGCACAAGCTACGCTTGAATGTTTTTTATTTTTATTTTTATTTTATGTTAAATTCATTGTTTTATATCATGCTAGGTTAAGCTTTATAATTGTATAATATCATAAGTTTTAAAAAACGACTGACTGTTGAGTTTCTTGCGGCGTTTCTTCTCAGCAGTGGTCTCTTGCGAAGCGCTGGTAGATTTTGACGTGTAAAAGTGCCCGTGCGGCCTAATTACTGAATAAACATCTTTTATCTTTTATCTTTTTTTATCTTTTTTTCGTTATTTAGCAATTCGATAATAAATTATTTGGCGGAATTATTTAATTGTTCATTATTATTTTAATTATCTTTAGTCACTATTCAGTACTTTGGAGGGCAATATTACCTACTCCGGGTTGAGTTTGGGCAGATAAAAAAAAATCCGTGTGTGATATTTTAAACTACTCTCTAACATAAATCAAAATAAATAAAATCTGAGCTTGTCAGTCGAATAAATACCTGATATACTTCTTACTAACTTTAGAGTCATTCATATTTTACCCGAGCAATATCATATTATCTGAAGTTTAGTTATCATAAGTACCTACTCTTATAATTATAATTATAAGTGTCTAATGATAATGAAGCGTATATTACTCTTGTTTATGTAAATCAATTATTATTACATACTGTAAAATTTCGTTTAATTGTTTTTTTTTTTCATTATAGTCATTGGTGTTATGTTGTGATGTGTGTTAAGATTATAAGAAACGAACTGAACTAAATTATCACACACCTTTTTTTTAATTTTACTTAAATCTGATCAATAGCAAAAAACACAGATAAAGTCGCGGTTAAAACGTAGCTTTAAGTCTTTGTCTGTCAAAAATACACATTACATACGCTTACTTAAAAGTCCAGATCAATTATCAATCAATTCAATTAATTGCCACTTAAAAATATTAACCCCGAGGCGGAAAAAAGGAAAATTAACAAAAAGGTATCACAACATGAACCAAAATCTGAATGCACTTACCAGAGCCAAAACTAGAGGAAAAATAAAGAAGTTGTCGTCCATATCTGCAACACTTTCATTCTAACAGCTCTAGAAATATACACTTGTATCATTTAATTGATACTACGTCATCGTCATTGATTGTTCTTAGTTAAAACCTGTCAGCTGCCTTTTGAGGTTATGTTATTACTAACCATACTTTTACCAAAAACTGTTTAGCGCGGATTGTAACAAAATAACAACACTGCAATACAATGCAAAGTTACCTTTATTAACATTACGAAAGATTGAATATAAATCAGCACAGCTCGCTAAATACAGGGAAACTAACAAAATTTAATCCTACCAAACGTAACACTCGTCGCCGTGTCGCCGTTTTCCAACTACAAGCATAGACAATCGATTTTATTAGGGAATTATAACACAGTGTTGCGAGTGTTGCGTTATCGAAGTGTCTATCGAAGCGGCAACGTCGCATGATGTCATCTTTAGGTTCGAGTATTTTCATGAAACTAAAAGGCGTTTTGGTTTATACTGGCCATTTTTGAGTAATAATTTGGCGTTACTTTTAAAGTTTGTAACTGGTTGAGGAGTAAAATTAAACAACGTTAACTTTTCAATAAACGAAGTAGTGTATAAAAATGCGCGATAAAAAAGAGCTGGGTTATGTTTTAGCAATAATTGCCGGTCAAAGATAAAGATGTCTCATTCTACTGAGGTGAACCTAACCAGTAAAAATAAGGTTAAAGACAGTTATAGTTGTAGGTTATAAATTGTCGTTACGAGTTGCCCATATACGAGTAAGTGCACCTTTACGGAAGGAGGCGGGACTTTTAAAGCACAGTTTTCGTGCTATCGCCCGCCTCTCCTATCAGGCGCCCATTTCTCAGAGCGTATGCAGTCTAACGAAATGAGACAAAACGCTAATATTATTAGACTAAGTTCTAAAGTTTTCGTGAAACGGGCCCCAGTCCGTTTTGCGGGTGGTAGGACCCTGTGCAGGGTCCGTCCGGGTAACCTACCGCCAAACAGCAGTGTTCGCATTGTTGTGTTCCGGTTTGGGGATAAGACAGCCGGTGTAATGACTAGCATAGAGGCATTCCATCTTAGTCCTCAGGGTTGGCAACGCATTTGCAGTCTTATGCTAATGTCTATGGGTCACAGTTTCCACTTACCATCAGGTGGCCTGTGTGATCGGTTGCCTTCCCTATGCCATAAAAAAAAAAAAAAGTCCAGTGACCCCGAAAACCAGCGTGGAGGCTAGTGAACCTGACAACATGCTGAGTGGCAAATAATTAAGTGTTCATTTTAGATTTAGTACTTTAAGTTTGTATACAGGTTTTTTTTTTGCTTTTTTTTCTTTTGTTTATATTTTATTTTATTTTAGCACCACATAATCCATTTTTTCTCTACCTACCTCTGCCATCAAATAATTATAATGTCTTCGGAAATCGAAATGTTCGTTCATTTAATAATTATTTTGACAAGTGGCATATTTATCATTTTGGGACTTTAACCTGCAAGTTGTTAGCTATTTTAGTTTAACCCTTTGAATTATCATTTTTTGTCGTCATCTGTTTTAAATAAAGCCATTTCAAAGTTTAAAATCTTTATTACAAGGATAACATGAATAAATCTATCAAAAGGTCTTAACAATTAAATTACTAAAGAAGCGTTATAGCTTTCTTAATAAATAATACATCTACATTTCACATACTCACCAATTTTTTTAAATAAGTCCATCCCTCAGGACCTTGTGAAAAGTTCGTCCTGATCACTACCATCATCCGATCCTTGAGCCTGCCCCCAAACAGCAGCACCCTATTTGCAAAAAATATTTTCGTTCTGTTTTTAGTATTTATTGTTATGTTTATTTTTATTTTCACTTAATTATTTAATTTTAAAGTGAATATAAACCTAAATATGCTGTGAATATTTCAAGCGTTGTTGTCGTTATTAATATCGAGCAAAAAACGGCAAACATTATTGTGTTTGTTTGGGAGCCCTACTTCAGTATTTATTTTATTCTGTTTTTAGTATTTGTTGTTATAGCGGCAACAAAAATTTGCGAATAACTGTCCAGCTATCACGGCTTATAAGATACAGCCTGGGGCCTGTTTTATCAAGCTACAATTACAGTTTACTGGTTACAAGTTTCCATTTGACACAACCTCGACAAAAGTTTAGACCTAGCTTTATAAAACGTGCCCCTGGTGACAGACAGACAGACGACAGTGGAGTCTTAGTAATATATCATCATCATCATCATCATGTCAGCCGAAAGACGTCCACTGCTGGACATAGGCCTCCCCCAAGGCTTTCTACTCAGACCGGTCTTGTGCTTTTCGCATCCACCGCGGTCCCGCGATCCTGACGAGGTCGTCACTCCATCTTATTGGAGGCCTACCTACAGCTCGTCTTCCGGTCCGCGGTAATATAAAGTAATATATAGGGTAACGTTTATACCCTTTTGGTACGGAACCTTATAAAACCAATGACCCGTTTAAACATGGTGAAAACCGAAGTCACCAGTATGAATAGAGTCTACTCGGTGATGGCTGTAAGTGTGATCTGTCTGATCACAAGGCTGATGGGAGTGATGATGATGACCATCAAAACCACAGTCGGTATAGTCTCTTTGGGCCCACCCAAGGCTCCAATAGCTGAAGTCGTGATCACTATTGCTTCTGTTCCTCGGGACTTGAACTCCACTTTCTGCAGCTGCTTCTCTGTTGAACCGCTTGCACCATTGGTGGCAACATACCGACAATATGAATAGGATCTAAAACGAAAAAAAAAAAGTAGATTGTTTAATAAGCATACAAGGAATTTTAATTTTGATGGAATTTTGACTGGATCTTTCAAGTGACAGAACGTTTTTAACTTGTAATACAGTAAAAATAGCATATTTTGGAAGCAACACATCACATGTACCATAAATGAAAATTCGTTTAAAACTTTATCTTTTCACTAGAAATGAAGATTTGCCGAGTTCTATCAAAATTTAGGAGTCCTATCCCCATCGGGGGGTATTGGCAGGCGGGAAATTTTACTAGGCGAGTGAAGTGTAATTTTCCATATAATTTATTGGGCTGAATCGAATGAGACTTATAGGATGAATATTTTGCGAGATATGAAGGGTTATTGTTTGAAGAAATTATAAGAAGAAAATATTATAAGTTATAAGTAGCATTTAAGAAGCAAAAAATATTTTTAGTTATAATTACATACGTATCTAGTGTAAAAGTGTTCCATTTGTTTTTGCTGATTATTTAATATCTAACGGATATTTATAAAACCCATCCTTAGCATTACAAAACTAACATTTTATTTCATTGCTTTTCGCAAATAAAATAAAACATAATTTAGAAGTTTCGTTTAAACTTATGAGAAAAATATTATATTTTTCAACATGGATCCCTTTAATAGATCGAAACTTTTTTTATTATTGGCAGTAACGTAAGAATCAATAAAATAGTAGTTCATAAGACCTTTTGCACTTACCACAATACTAATCCATAAATATATAGTAATACTCATTTTCTTTTGTTTTTTTTAGCACAAATTTATACTGCACATGGTGTTTCACCAGACAACTGTATACGGCTCATTTATGTCGAGCTATGACTGTACACCGCCTAGGAATTATCAGAAATGAGTGGATAGGTGCATCCCCGGGCCACTTATCAATTTGTAATTAAGTACTTTGAATTTCTGAGTAAATAAGTCACCCGACCAATAGTAGTGTTATGTTATGTGGATACCATCGTTTGTCCTAACACAATGGAGGACGCCGGCTGACTTCGTACGCTTAGAAATAGTTTCCCACTACTCCCCCTTTTTAGAGTTCCGCACCCAAAGAGTAAAAATGGGACCCTATTACTAATTTACTGGCATAGAGAAGGTAAGCGAACACACAGGCCAAATGATGGTAAGTGGAAACTGTGACCCATAGACATTCGCATTCACAAGACTGCAAGCCTAAGACTGCAAATGCATTGCCAACCCTGAGGACTAAGATTAACTAGAGGACTAAGAAATTTAAATTAAAATCGGCCAAGAAACACTTTTTTTTTTTTACGGCGTAGAGAAGGCAAACGAGCACACAGGACAGCTGATGGTAAGTGGAGACTGTGACATTCGCATTCTCAAGACTGCAAGCCTAAGATGAAATGCCTTTATGCTAGTCATTACACCGGCTGTCTCATCCCCAAACCGGAACACAACAATGCGAACACTGCTGTTTGGCGGTAGGTTAATGGATAAGATGGTGGTAGCGACCCGGAAGGACCCTGCACAAGGTCATACCACCCGCAAAAGCCAGCATTTTAAACTGCTAATTAAAAAGCGATTATATCTGTATAATCGCTGTAAATCCGATATGCACTGAGACGTCACGTAACAGGTCGACCATATAAACTCCATGTTAAATTCTTTGTAGTAGTAAAAAGATCTTTGTTGGCTTGTCTTGGTTATTTTTATAACTATAAAAAACATGATTTTGGTCAACTGTTTGTTATATGAACCATTTATATTGACCATGTTAAAAAAAAACATGAATATTCCCTATTCTAATTCCGATTCGGTTAGGTCTGTTGTATTTTAACTTAGTAGAGGACACCCGCGACTTCATACGCGTAGAATTACTACGAGTACTACTTCCCGCTACTCCCGCTAACTAGGTTCTTCCCGTTAGGGGGTTGATTTTCGGGAAATCCTTTCTTACTGGAACCCTAGACCTCATAAGGAAACTATGTACCATAACTGGTGTCCTTAGGCTCAGCTGTTAGGTTACCTATTTTCATTGCACCAAGTTTTTATGAATTCAACCTTTTTTAATAAAATCGAATTGAGTTTTTAAACATGAGTCAAAATAAAATCTAATGTAAATCAGAAGAACTATGAAGTATTGATATCAACTTCGAAGCAAATCACCCACAAAACAACATTCTACCCCTTTTTCACCCCCTTGGGGGATGAATTTCATTAAAATACGAAATATCTCTTCCATTAATTCTGTAAAAAAATGTTTATGCGAAATTTGAAGTAGATCGGACCAAGGAATCACGTTGTCCCATACAAACTTTGCCCCCGTTTTTCACCCCCTTAGGGGTAAAAAATCGGAAAATGCTTTCTTATCGGATCCCTACGTAATACAACGAACACACCCTCTAAGTTTCAGATCTCTACGATCAGCGGTTTAGGCTGTGCGTTGATCCGTCAGTCAGTCAGTCAGTCATTCAAGGCAAAGCATTTTTATATGTATAAATAACGTACTCGTAGCGTCAAGGTGCCACCGCTGAATAGGTACGTGTGTACGTGGCATCTCCCAGACGGACGCAGTTTTGTTTACTGCTGGGTTTTTAGTGAGTTTTCCGGCCGCTCTTGGTCAGAGAGTCCCACATAAACATCCCGGGTTTCCCGGTGCGTAAGCATTTCTTCAGCGTGTTGCGTGTTGTGTGTTGTGTCATCCCGTTTTGAGGATTGTATTAAACAACACTAAAAAGTTTTATAATTCTGTCAGAAGAGACTTTGGGAAAACGATAGTTTGCACCAACGATGCATAAGGACAAATGCCTATTAGGATGTCCTATAAAGACCCCAATAAGTATTCATAATCAAAACCTTTAGGTGCGATATTAACAGTCAGTCCTTCTGTCGGTCTGTCTGTGTGTTTTGTTGTACTTATTTGTTATAAAAATTCTTATAAATGTTTTGTAAATTGGCCACATCCAGTGATTCTTCTAGCGTAACGAAGAACACCATCATCACAGGGAAAAAGCCGGGCAAGAGGATGTCAGACCATGCCCAGTCTAGGGAATCTTAAACATTAGTAAAGTTAATTTTTAGTTGATTTTTTCTACATATAAACACATAAGCTGACTGTATCTGATTTCCTTTTAAGTTCGTTATACTCGTATGTACTTTCATTTAAGATATTTTTCAGATTATAAATACTTGTAGTTTTGGTGGCTTATAGGTTTGGTACACGTATACCTTTACCAAAATTGACTTTTTTCGAGAGCCTAGTTCACCAATCCATATCAGTTCATTCATAGAGCCTGACTTCGGCTTTATGTACGCCTTCCAAAGGTCCGGGGCTCCCATAGTCCCCTGATTGGTAATAACTAATAACATACAAATAATAATAATAAATCATTTATTTCGGATATGTTCATATCAGAGAGTCATTACATCATTTCATATATTATATTATCATTATCGAACTCAAAAACCGCTTCGAAAGCCTAGGTGAATGCGTAGATGTGGATGATTACTGCAACAGGTTTGTGGAAACTGTCCAAACGGTCGGGTCTAAGTTTTTCAAGACTCGCCGTTCAAAAGGAACCAAGAAAATCTCTGATTCTACCCAAAAGTTAATGGAGAACAGACGTGCTATGGTTCTGCAGTCATCACAAGATGCTTCTCAGTACAGGCAGCTCAATAGACAGATTTCTAAGTCTTTGACCCGCGACATACGCCAATTTAATACTAATAGTATTGAAGAGGCTATTGAGCGAAACAAAGGCTCTAAACTGTTTAAAAAAGATTTGTCTATTGGGCAGAGCCAGCTGATGAGGCTGAAGACCGATGACGGCAGGATCATATCGTCTAAACCTGAGCTTTTGGGAGAGATAGAGAAGTTCTACGGACAGCTGTACACGACAACATGCCCACCTGTCAGCAACCTAGCAGAAGACCCAAGAGCTAGGTTGTCCCGACACTACACCGAAGATATCCCGGACGTTAGCCTGTACGAGATTAGAGTGGCTCTAAAACAGCTTAAGAACAGCAAGGCACCGGGTGATGACGGAATTACGGCTGAGCTTCTGAAAGCAGGTGGATCACCGGTTTTAAAAGCTCTTCAGAAGCTATTTGATTCCGTCATAGCCCAGGGTAAAACGCCGCAAGCATGGCACGCGGGCGTGGTGGTTCTTTTTTCCAAAAAGGGTGATAATACCCAGCTGAAGAATTATAGACCCATCACGCTCCTGAGTCATGTTTATAAGCTATTTTCTAGAGTCATTACGAATCGTCTCGCTCGCAGGTTTGACGACTTTCAGCCTACCGAACAAGCCGGTTTCCGAAAAGGCTTTAGCACCATAGACCACATCTACACGCTGCGGCAGGTTATACAGAAGACCGAGGAGTATAATCAGCCACTATGCTTAGCGTTTGTGGACTATGAGAAGGCCTTCGATTCGATCGAAACATGGGCTGTGCTGCAGTCTCTTCAGCGGTGCCAAATCGACTATCGGTACATCGAGGTGTTAAAGTGTTTGTATAGAAACGCCACTATGTCAGTTCGCCTTCAGGACCGGAACTCGAAGCCTATCCAATTGCAGCGAGGAGTAAGACAGGGAGATGTAATATCTCCGAAACTGTTTACTGCTGCATTGGAAGACGCTTTCAAGCTTCTGGACTGGGGTGGTTTTGGCATCAGCATAAATGGCGAATACATCACTCACCTTCGATTCGCCGACGATATTGTCATCATGGCTGAGACCCTGGAGGACCTTGGTACAATGCTCGATGGCCTCAGTAGAGTCTCTCAACAAGTGGGTCTTAAAATGAACATGGACAAGACGAAAATCATGTCAAATGTCCATGTCGTACCCACTCCTGTCAAAGTTGGTGACTCTACTCTCGAAGTTGTTGACGACTATGTATACCTAGGACAAAAAATCCAGTTAGGTAAGTCCAACTTCGAAAAAGAGGTCAATCGTCGAATCCAACTCGGATGGGCAGCGTTCGGTAAGCTACGCACTATCTTCTCGTCCCAAATACCACAGTGCCTCAAGACAAAAGTCTTTGATCAGTGTGTGTTGCCAGTGATGTCGTATGGATCCGAGACATGGTCGCTTACAATGGGCCTCATAAGAAGGCTCAAGGTCACTCAAAGGGCGATGGAAAGAGCTATGCTGGGTGTCTCCTTGCGAGATCGAATCAGGAATGAGGAGATTCGCAGGAGAACTAAAGTAACCGATATAGCTCACCGGATTGCAAACCTTAAGTGGCAGTGGGCGGGGCACATTGCTCGTAGAACTGATGGCCGTTGGAGCGGAAAGGTTCTAGAGTGGCGACCGCGAACCGGGAGACGAAGTGTTGGCAGACCTTCCACAAGGTGGACTGACGATCTGATAAAGGTCGCGGGAAACCGCTGGATGACAGCAGCAGAGGACCGATTGTTGTGGAAAACCTTGGGGAAGGCCTTTGTCCAGCAGTGGACGTCTTGCGGCTGATAATGATGATGATGATGATTATCATTAATTACATAAAATATAATAATGCTACTTGGCCTATGGATATCATTGCAGTGTCTTGCAAAAGGACCATTAAACCTGTGTGCTACTATGGCCATAGTTCTCAGGGTTTACTGTATACTACAAATTGTTTTCTCCTCTTTCTTCGGCGGCGTGCGAGCCCTACACGCGCCCAATTGGGGCTCGAAGAAACATCTTCTTTTTGGTTTACAGCAAACATAACACCGCCATATAATTAATGCTATAACCTGAAAATAAAATTATCAGTATTAAAAAGAGTTTTTAAGTGTTTTTTTACCAGCTCGTCAGACACCGGCATACATTTTAAATAGAGCAAAGAAATTGATATGAAAACCATTTCTATCGAAGAGAATCGATATTGTAATCGATTCTGATCAAAGAGCAAAATAAAACTGCTCCTGCTCATGCATACTTGAGTAAAACAAAAATTAGCACTTGAAATCTTAATATTTCACAATCGAATTGCAATATTTTTGAAACAGCTATCTAACGAAACCCTAAATATATGAAGAAAATAAACGAGAAAAAAAAGTACATCCCCATTTCACGTAGGAGAGTTGCCGTAAATATTTTTTTTTCAATTCTTTATTTTACCACTCTTTGCGCGTGACTCAGGGACAAATATTACGGGTCAGAGTACGTTTTTCATACAAACGAGGTTATTTCGAAGCCTTGGTTCCTTGCCAGGGGTTGATTTGAGAGGGTCAATAGAGGAGTTCAAAAGTTCTTAAGATACCTAATTGATCGCACAATCAGTTCACACCACAGCGGGAGAGTTTGAGTCAGCACTTGGATTTCCTTACATTTTATTGCTATTTTAGAAGTTTTTCTGAACATGTACAATTCCAGCCGCAGATTCAATCACTTGGGTAGCCTAGGCACTCTGGAAGTCCTGTATCGATGCTCGGGGTATCCATCATCAGATTTCACTAAAAGTGTCCCCTGGCGAGGAACCAAGGCTTGGAAATAGCCTCTGTAGTGTGAAAAAAGCAATCTGACTCGTAATTGTTAACCCAGAGTGTACCTATTTATATTTATGCCAAATTACGGCTTTCTTTAACAAAGAGTCTCTGAGCTAAGTTGCGGATGGAGCCCTAAAGAGTACAAATACCAGGTTAAATCCAGCGATTATAACAATAACGCTCGCGAATCGCTCAGAGCGAGCGATTACAAAAACGTGGTTAAGAACCATAATTAACTGGTATTTTCCGAACCGTTCCCAATAACTGGTATTTTGAGCGCTTTCCTTCCATCCGCTGTTTAATAAATAAGTAGACAATTAATATTTCTATTACCGCTATATCAACATTTTATTTAAAATAAAACTGAAAGTGTCTGCCAAAATTTTTATTTTTGGTACTAGCTTTCTCTGAAAAAAATCTTCCTTCCTTTCCTGATGATCCTGATCCTGTCGCCACCTTCCGACTCCATGGTATCACAAATTATGAAACTTAACTCATTGACTTAAATAAATATTGCAAACAATTTCTGTTTTTGAAATATTATTTTTAGAACTTCCTTATTCTTCCTAATGACTATCTTGAAATAGAATAAACAAAACTAGATCAAAAAAACTTACCGCAATTACTATTAGAGCAATTATCACATATATCTTCGTTTGCCAACTTGCCATGGTTATATTTGTATTTTATTGCTTATATGTTTCTTTAAATCTGTATTCAATTAAGGAAAGGACGTCCACTCCGCATCGGTCACAATTTACATGAATGCCACTCGGGCTTATAAAAACTGTCAATATGAAGCAGATTTTGGATACGACAAGCCTTTAAAAAGACATATCCGCTGTTGAATCCAAAAGAGTTTTAACTCTAGATGCTTAATAATAAGGGTATATCTGCATTATGGGTTCTGTCACGAATAGGCTTCTACTTGGAGGAGGAAAACCACAATATATGTGGGATTTTTGTTTTATCAATTAAGGTAATATTTAACATTCGCACATACTGAAACCAAACATTAACATTAACTGTACTGTATTTTTCACGAAATTCTCCATTTTGTTTCTACAACAAACCGAACCAAAAGTGAACCACTTGTTTGTTTTTCATCTAGTATATATAGAAAAACCAACTTTGTGTGATTTCACAAAAAGTTGGCATAAGAAAAACTGGCATGTAGCTTTCAAAACTTCCTAATTTCATAATGATTCTAACAATGAAAGAAAATACTGAAAATTACATTAAATAATACCATGAGGGGTTTTTCGTACGATGGACACAAGGAAAAATTACAAAAATGCGGATTAAAATGATCAAGACCTCTGAAATTACCAAAAATGGCTGAACATACATGGGGGTGTTTTTCGCAGCCTCGGTCATGGCCTATTCTATTCTTCGTACTAGTTAAGGGACACCTTGTATATATTTTTTTTACATTCATTTGTTTATATAATGCTAGGTTAAGTTTTATAATAAATGGTAAAATATCATTCAGTAAAATATCAGTGATAACCTAAACTAATCGAAGTTGAATGCAGAGTGACACACACTAACAAACCTAAAAAGTGGTACCCTGTTGAAAGAGGTCATTTATAGACGTCTCTTTTTAACGAAGGGCATTTGTAACAAGTGCGAGGAGCACTATTCTATTAGCTGTTTTTATACTCCCTCTATGATTTCCTACTTCTATGCTGGCGCCGTAACCAATTATGTAACTAAGCGGTTTACAGTCTCATAAGAAATTATCACTTCAAAACTTTCAAAATTCCAGGACTCTCAGATATCGACTATCAGGGCAATCGGTCCAGTAACAAAAAAGTTTAAAATGGCAAACACTTTCAATAATTGTGACCACAGATATCGACATTCAAGGTTGGGCCAGCGCCCTTTCTTGACGACGTTTTTTACAGGCGTTTTTCAGGACTCGTGAACCAAATCGCTGCTTTATGCTGCACCAGTAGAGTGCTTGAAATACGCCTGAGGGCCCTGCCAAGATGCACTACGTTAACTAGCGTTTCTATTCGTTTCGTTTTCGCGTCACTGGTATATCACGTGACTTTTCGTATCACATCATCATCATCGTACGTAATGTGATGCGATTGGTGTAAAAACGAAACGAATAGAAACGCTAGTTAGCGTAGTTCATCTTGGGAGGGCCCTACCCTCCCATTCCCATAAGAAGCAGCAGTAGTCTCTTGCGAAGCGGTGGTAGATTTTTAATGTGCAAAAGTGCCCGTGCGGCCTGTTTACTGAATAAACCACAATTATTTTATTTTTATCTTTATCTTTTGAAAATTACTTACTCATGAAGGTACTTAATATTCTATCTTGTCTATCATAAGGGACACGGTTTCTGTAGGAGAACGTATCGAAAATTTATTAGTAAATTTAGATGTCTTGTAGAATCGCTACATAGATTGATAGTTAAAAAAAAAATACCTTAAATCATCGTAAGGTATAAGGTGTTATATATATTCAACACTTTAAGGTTCTTAAGCAGTTTTTTTGATTAGGTGAATATTTTCGGAGATATTCGTTCCGAAATTTGAACTTATTTTGTCCCCCGTTATTTAAACCGTGGTTTGTCCAAATAATATGAAAAACAAACTTAAGGGTTACGCCTAATAAATACTTCCAAGCAATTTTAATTTTTACATGGTTAGATTACAACAAAAAGACGTAAGAGCGACATGATCCATAAAAGCTCCTTAAAAAAAATATTAAAAAAAAGGACGTAAGTGCCATGAAAATACGCTATTTGGCTGATGAACTTTTCCACGTCGTATTTTTTGAGATAGAATTTTATGTTTATTGTAACGGCTACGGAACCCTTCACTGAGCATGGTCCGACATCCCTTTGCTCGGTTTTTATTACCTCTTGTGATAATTCTGAGTATTGACACGTTTTCCTCCTTAAATTCGTATGATATTTTTATTTAAAAGGTGCAATACTTAAAAAATGTCAGACTGTTGAGTTTTTTCAATGGTCGCCTCTTGGGAAGCGCTGGTATTGTTGACGTACTACTTCCTAAAAAATATATACCTACATTTTTTGCAGCCACATGCATGAATCACTTTAAGATTAGTTAATAGTTTTCATTGCAGGAAAACGGCGATGAGTCTGTATTCGGGCCTGTTCAATAGGGTCTTTATCAATTATAGTTTTTTTTAAGGCATAGAGAAGGTAAACGAGCACACAGGCCACCTGATGGTAAGTGGAAACTGTGACCCATAGACATTCGCATTCACAAGACTGCAAATGCGTTGCCAACCCTGAGGACTAAGATGGAATGCCTCTACGCTAGTCATTACACCGGCTGTCTTGTCCCCAAACCGGAACACAACAATGCGAACACTGCTGTTTGGCGGTAGGTTAATGGACAACATGGTGGTAGCGATCCGGATGGACCCTGCACAAGGTCCTACCACCCGCAGAATCTTGAGTTAGTGACAATCTGGCAATGCTGTAAGTATATTTTTTAACCTGCCTTTGCAAATAATTAAATACCTAACTGGTAAGGCAGTTAGTTGAGGTTTTGAGTATGTATAAGAGTCACTCCAAATAATCCATTATGATCTTACAAAATGACTGGTCAAAGCAACTCGTGACTAAAATGCTGGCCTTTACTTGGCACAAAGACCTTCAGCATTTTGTTGACAATATTCACTGATTGCGGCTTGTTAGATTAGTGTAGTTGTAAGTTTGTCCGTTTGTTCTTTTTGTTTCTGTAAATATACTAATAATATTGCTTCTTATATTTCATCATCATCATCATCATCATCATCAGCCCGGGGGCGTCCACTGCTGGACAAAGGCCTCCCCCAAAGAGCGCCACAAGTCACGATCTTGAGCCGCTTGCATCCAGCGGCTCCCCGCGATCCTAACCAGGTCGTCAGACCACCGGAGGCCGTCCAACACTCCGTCCACCGGTGCGGGGCCGCCACTCGAGAACTTTTCTTCCCCAACGGTTATCAGTTCTCCGAGCTATGTGGCCTTATACTTAATAGTTTAAATTTCGCAATTACTCCTAACTACCCATAGTTTGAAATGTCATTATTCCACCAAATTACAGCGCATTTAGCCTTGTTTAGAATTAAGTACTTCAGGTTTTGTTTCATAAAAGTGAAAAAAACGATAACATTTCGCCTTTTAATAGATATAGCAGAACGTGCAGCAGAACCCTATCCAGTCCAACAGTTTTATTTACATCTTGGCCTTTATCAACGTATGTACGAGTACCATTAATGTAAATATACTATTAGAGTATCTACTTCCTATCGACGTGTGAATAAAACTACTTAAGTTTACTCTTTTTAAGGTTCCTTACCCAAAGGGAACGTACGAATATGCCTACGCTGTCTGTCCGCCCGCACGACCTAAAGCCCGGTTTACATTGGTCAAGGACAGTCAGTGGCAAGTACAGTCGAGTGAAAAAACAGAAAGCGATTCTACATAATTTAGATCCACTGGTAAGGCCACTTGACTCGCTACTGTTACTGTCGGTTTACACTACTGCACTGTCCACTGTGCTTGATCAATGTAAATCGGGATTAAGTTTAAACAGCTGTATCTTTTAAACCTAGATAGCTGGTTGAGTATGATTTCGGATCGCAAAATTGTTAAATTATAGCGCAAATCCTGAAGAAAAACATACACACACAAACCAGCGCCTGTGAATGTATTAACAACATTCAGAACATTTCATTTTTTCATTTCATTTCAATATAATAAAACTCGAGACTGTCTCGCACCTGACCGGATGAGACTATAATCTTGTTATTGGGTTGAACGTAACTAAAAAACATTTATCTACAAAAACGCAATAACTTGAAAGAGGTATTAAAATAAAATTATGAATGAACGCATCTTGTTTTTTGCTACTAAAAATACTGTATCGAGGTGAGTCAGTAGTTAAATGCTGATTTGCCTCATGGGGTCCAATATATTAAATGTGTTTCCAGACGTAAATCATTATCCCTTCAGCCTCAGGACTTTACGCACCTGAACTAAGTACTTAGCCATTTTTTTTGTCAATAAAGAGTTTCTATTGGTCGGCTAAGTTAGGTAAGTTTGATATTCATTACAAAATATGGTATTCTGTAAGTCAAGTTTAAATTTGGTTTGATATAGGTACACCGTGTTTTTTTTGATTTACGATAACTTTAAGGGAACGTTCTTTAGGTCAAACAAAGTTAATTTCCCGAAGGCAGACAAATGATAAGTCTAACGGTTTTAAAGATATTTAATTTTTAAATTTAATCAGTTAATCACGTTAAACTAGTGTAAAAGGCTCTTCATTGATAACAACATTTTTCTTTTAATACTTATGAGTAAAGAGTTTCCAATTGTTAGGTTTGTATACGCGACAATCTAAAGTGACAATCTTGTACCTGTCAAGTGTTATCTTTACTTGTGTGTGTATGTCACGCCACATAGACGTATTTGACACTGATTATTAGTTAACTCTAAAGGCCCTTTTAGAATGACCAAAGATAAAAGATTTCATTATTTTGTTTTAAACTGAAAAATTTTTTTTTTTGCAATATTTAAAAATCTAATCTACCAATTAGTTTCTATGGATATACCTAGTAATATGCCGAAGTAATCGTAAATCAAAAAAAACACGGTGTATAATTTTCGATCGGTCGACAAACTATTAGTTCCTAATATTATGTGTAGGTACTTGTTCTCTAAAATTGTATTTATTAATTTCGCTATATCCGTCTTAGACTGTAATTTAGCATGAATATACATATAAGTCACGCCAACATAGTGGTAAATCTCGTTTTTTTTTTTATTATTTGATTTTATCGTCTACCGCATAATGTCGTTAAATAAGTCTTTCAAAAATATTGTGACTTTATTAATTTTACGATCAAGGGATCCGTTTATGTTATAAAAATAAATAAGTAATTAAATATCAGAGGACCATGTCACACCAATTGACCTAGCCCCAAACTAAGCTCTAGGCTTGTACTACAGGTACTAAACAAATACATAGAAAACATCCATGATTCATAAACAAATATTTGTGCTCACCGCCTTGTATCTGCCTTTTCCGGGATTTGAACCCAGGACCGCCAGCTTCGTAGGCCAGGTTCACTACCAACTAGGCCAGCGCGTCGTCAAATATTAAGGTGTGTGTTGTGTGTGTGTGTGTGTGTATGTCCTTACAGCCAAAACTACAAATACTAAAAATCTGAAAAAATATCTTAAATGAAATGACATATATTTAATTTAATAGCCAACATGCTCTTGGCCGGTTTTTATATTATACTGGTGTCCAACCAAATTGTGTTTAAATATTAGTCTACTGGTTTTGCCTGCGACTCCGTCTGCATAGAGCTTGTTTATCGTTGCCTCATAGGGAATCAGCAATTTAATTGAATTTTATTTTATTTATTTATTTATTTATTTATATATTAGTAGCACCATGATATATAATTCAGCACTGTTTAGCTGTGATACAAATTTTCTAACTTATTTACTTAGTTTGTAGAATTTTACCCGACTGCGAGAAATCCCAAAAGGAGGGATGTGTTTGACTTGTATATATGTCCGACTCAATGTCCACTCGTTAGTACTTACGGCTAAACCGATTCTAATAAATTATACGTGGTTAGATTCGTCGAAACCACTAGAGTGTCATAGGCTATATAAAAATTATTAAAATTTGAAATTGGTGAAATAAAAAATTAATACACGATATGTAACATTACTTTGCGACATTATCCAAACAGCAGTGGGGTTTTTTAAAGCTAGCTTATCGTTTGACTTATAACTCCAGCGTAAATGACACTTTTCGAGTTCAATATTTCCAAACCGGTCTCCCGAATGTAAAAAAAAATCATAACATTATATTTACATCATGATTTTTCAAGAGCTATCTCATTCGATGGTGATAATGTAAACAAAGTGTTTTTACACTGTCGGCGTAATGTATGTTAACTATGCCAAATAACATCCTTGCAGTACGAAGAGACACTGAGCTAAGCAGACGAACAGACGGACAGATGAACATGATGAAACTCAACGGGGTTTCTAATTTAGCTCTCAACTGGCTGCGTAACCTGCATATCGACTTATAGTAGAATTTTACACGATTAGAGGAAGCATTTTGAAAAAATACCTAATCAAATCAATAAATAACTTGTCAACTTTTCGATTTTTTTAACTTTAACATTTTAAGCAGGGATAATGATAAGTCTGTCTGTCAGTCAAGCGGGACTTTTTATGTCTAGATTATTATTGTACTCGTATTATTTGTACGTATATATTATTATTGTATTATTTGTATCTATAGATTGTTATTGTATTATTTTGTCTGTATAAGTACATAGATTAACGAGCCTGTGTGTGCAGGATGCGGCTGCTGCTGGTGCTGTGCGCGCTGCTGCTGGTGGCGCTGGCGTGTGCGCACTGTTGGTGCGCTCCAGACGACTGCGAAGCACGCAAGAGCAGCGAGAGCTACATCTTCTCTCCATCCTATCAAAAAAATAGCTTAGCGCGGTGCCCTAGGGATCAAACTCCTACGGTAATTGAAGGCAAAATAACATGTCAACCAAATACCAAAGCCCCACCACCACCACGCCGGCCTCCATTCCCGTACCGATGGAGCCGCAGGACACAATATGACTTACAAACAAATAAAAGAACAAACGTTTTTTTACCACAAATACTTGAATAACCACTCAATTAGCGAGGTTAACGTAGCTAATTAAACTGAGGGCACATTTTAACGCTTTGCTTGATGGCTGTAAAAAAAAAAGATGTTTACTCAGTAAGTACGCCGCACGGGCACAAGTAAGGCACGGCACTTAACATGTCAAATCCACCAGAACTTGTCGAATAAATTAAATATTTTCCTGTAAGTACACAATTATTTTTCTCCAGTAATTATAAAAAAAAAATTGTTAGCCTCGTTTAATAATTAGTGGTTTCCTCTAAATTACCCAGGTCGGTACCTGCGTCTAATACACTCAGGAGCAAAAATACCGGGTCAGAGTGCGTTTTTCATACAAACGACACTATTTCGAAGCCTTAGTTCCTCGCCAGGGGTTGTTTCGAGGTTTAATGGTGGATACTCCGAGGTTCAATAGACGAGGTCAAAAGTTCTTAAGATACGTAACTGATCGCACAATCAGTTAACACCACAGCCGGACAGTTTGGGTCAGCATTTGGATTTCCTCACATTTTATTACCATTTTAGATGTTTTTCTGAACATGCACAATTCCGGCTTTAACCGCAGATTCATTTAGTTCATCACTCGGCTCGGTTCGGCACTCTGGAAGTCCTGTATCGATGCTCGCGGTATTTATCATCAGAATTCTCTAAAAGCATTCCCTGGCGAGGAACCAAGGCTTCGAAATAGCCTTTTTAGTATGAAAAACGCTCTGACCCGTTTTTTTTGCTCCTGAGTGTATGTCGTGAGCAGAATTATACATGGAAATATAATATCGGAGTTGGTGGCAAGAAAACAATAACAATGTACGAGTGAGGTAAACATGATAGGATTGCGATAAGTTTGACAACACATTATATCTTAAAATAATTATGGCAGACGATAATGGTAAATCGTATAAACCCCGTAAACCCGATAGTATTATTCTAAAGAAATGTACTTTAATTTATACTTAATATTCCTTCATGCTTTGAAGTTAAAAAATTAAAATACTTAAACATGTAACAACATGTTAAATAACATTAACCTTAGCTCAGTATGGTGTTTTTGAAAATATTCGTGATTTAAAATTCTTGTTACGTAATCTTAATAATGTAAGTGTGTTGAATTTAGTATCGAGACAAGATTGTAAACAGAAACGGAAACAGAAGAATATTGATTGTATTGCTTTGTATATTCTAGGATTAATTATTTAGTTTGGTTCAAGCATTGTATTCCTATTCCGTGTCAAATAAATTAATCAACTTCCTTATGTACGCTTATTTTATTATTTACATAAGATTATATATCTATTTAACCTTGCAAAATGTTGTATATCCGCCATTGGAAAAGGCACCAATCAGTCTTCTTACTCGCGATAGTTTTCCTTTTGAAATGCTTTAATTAAGATGTTTCCAGCTGGCTGAAAATATGTTTGCCCTCGCGACATTGTCTCTAACTTGAGACGCTGCTCGCTTTCCTTCCCTAAAGTCTTACTAACAGGTAGTGAAATGGTTGGGAATTATTAAAAACTATACTATTCTCCACTAAAATGAATGCACCGCTACAAGCGCTGTTACAAATAACTTAATACAAAACGTCATGTAGACGAAAAAGAGCCATTCTTTCTATACAGTGTGTGGCCCAAAACCGGGGCGAAAAAAGTAAATGGGGATTCTTTAGAACATTTCAATTAACTATCACAAGAATCTAATATTAAAAAGTCTATAATTTTGGAGAAAACAGCCTACAAAGTTAAAAATCGTAGGTAATGTATTTTCCCGTCGCGATATCATCGCTTGGTCACTTGGTACGCGGTATGTCTGAGTACAGGGTGCCATTGACAACACGCGGTAGATTTAGCGGTGTTTGCATTACATTGAATTTGCGATTAAGTTTGTTAGAAAAAAACTGAAAGTTAAGTTTTGATTTTAATTAGGTAAGACCATTATAATGTAATTACCGGTGATCTATAGAGCCCCTGTTTTTAATATTATCCCCGGTTTTGGGCCACACACTGTATATATAACTCCCGTGATTCCTTAACATTATAAAAAATAGTTTTTTAACAGTAGCGTCACAATTTATTTATGAGAACATTATTAATATTAATAAAAATCAAGACCTTTTTATAAATACAAGAAATGAAAATAAAATTGCTATTAAAGAAATTTAAGGTACATACATCATTCAAATCTATAATAAATTACCTGACCTAATTATAAATTTACCATTTCGAGTACCAAAAAAATACTTGAAAAGCTTTCTATAGGGTCGAGGACGATCTAACAGATAAAAATGCTTGGCCTAAACAATTCCAATTTAGTTTATTTCAGACACCATATTATGTTATTTATATTTGAAAACGAATCTTACAAGCTAGCATATATTTTAAAAATATTTTATGGTATTTATGAACAATGCACGAACAATTACGAATAATTTATGAACAATGTCAGTTATTTAAAGCTGTCGCACCTTCAAACCTTCAAGAAAAGAGCGTACTCTCATATGAAAGGCCGGCAACGCACCTGTGACTCCTCTGGTGCTGCAGGTGTCTATGAGTGACGGTAATCGCTTTCCATCAGGCGATCCGTCTGCTCGTTTGCCTCCTATACGATAAAAAAAAAAAAAAAACTGTATTGACTGTGGCCTCTATTTTACAGTACAAAAACTATATTGCCTATGGTGTAATGTGTCTCGTATTGGCAATGTTTTGTTAGCTCTTATTTGCTTCACATTCATGGCAGCCGAGTATAAAACAATACGATAACATGTCAAAAACAATATGCCTTTACTGGTGTGGCCTGTTAATGAACTGGGACTCTATTCCCGACGGTAAAAACATATCGTCTTTGACATGTTACGGTATTGTTCTGACGTCATCCGCCATTACTCAATCAAAACGTCAATCAAAACTCTATCAAAACGTTGACGCTACGATAACAGATCTTTTAACCATGTCGAATAGCGTTCCTGATCTCGGCTGACGCCGCCATTAGTGGCAGACACTGGTGGTAGGATGTGGCCACCAGTATCAGCCACTAGTGGCTAGAAGACATTGTCCATGTGGTCGTGTGTGCGCGCGAGTCGAACGACGAAACGCTGCTGCTAGTAGCGAGCGCGGACGACTCCCGCAGCTTGTGGCTCGGACGCGGCCACAAACGCTCAGTTTGCGCCGATGCTAAGTGGTGGCCATAAGTGGCCTAACGTGCGGCAGCTCAGACACGACAGAAATTACAATTTATTTTCTAAGAGTTGACGTTTTTTTAGACTAGCATCTAAGATAAACTTATTCTATTTTAATGCGGGCGTTCGTTTCATTAATACCATTGTAGTCTTGTGAACACACACTGAATCACTTTATTCAAACCCAGTTAATTCCGCCTTAAAGTCACTTCAAAATTTGTTGTAACCACCAACACTGTTGATGTTGTCATTGCAAATTATTTCCTCGTGAAGATTGGACTCTTGGTCATTTTGGGTCTCCATGGCTTTTCTATTTCTTTTGTTTTTATTCCAAACGCAGCACTGCCATATAGATGCTCCTATGATCTGGAAATATAATAATTATAAATTTAAATATGTTCAAAATGAACGGTTAATAAGGTTCCGGATCCGAAGGGGAAGTCTAACGTGACCTATTGATATACTTTCGCTGTCCCTCCTAATTTTAAAGAGCTGTATCTTTTAAACAGTTATAGATAGCTGGTTGATTCTTTTTCAGAATGTGTACGGCGGATTGACTAAGTTTTTTTAATACGGTAAAAAAAAATGAGGCCCTTATACAAGAAACGTTGTTTCAACATATTTTATATTTGTTATATCTTACGAATAGTTCCTGATTCGCCGGATTCCTGATTCGCCGGATTCTTGATTTGTCGGATTCTTGTTTTGTCGGATTCTTGTTTAGTCGGATTCTTGATTCATCGGAAATATTAATATACAAAAAAATCACCATTGTAAAGGAAACGTATGGTGATATTTTCTTATCGTATGAATTGCTATTGATTTCTTTTTAATATGCACGTACTCATGATTAAGTATGTGTGTATGTAGATAAGTGCCTACTACCGACAGTCGGCACCTACGATCAAAATATTCTAAAGAGGTTCTTATCATTGTACGAACAATCTGATGTACCTACTGGCCACTTGGACACTATTTAAATACTTAACTCGCTGTCTAAGATTCATATTCATTTGTTTTCATGTCATTTCTTTTCAAAGTCTTGGTGAAGTAAAATACGTTTCATAAATTTAATACAAGTTTTGATTGAAAATGGAAATTGACGAAACTAACAAGATAGTCTTTATCGACAGTGAAAGGCGTCCAAAGAGTATCTTACTAAGGGGAGGATTTAAATACAATTTCGAAAAAGAGAATAAAAGTGGTTCAAGAAATTTTAGGTGTTCGAACAGGCTTTTGTGCTCAACTTCAATTACGTTAGATAAAAACGACAAAGTAATTAGAGAATCCAACCATAGTTGTCAGCCAGAATTCATGAGAAGAGAGGTCGATGTTCACATAAACGTGTTGAAACGGAAGGTATGCGAGAATTTGGGTCCAGTAAAGCCAATATATGAAAATACTCTTCAAGATTTGGTGGAAGAGTGTGATGCTGAGTTCGATTTTTCCTTTATACCTAGCTGGAAAAAACATAAAACATGCTTATATAATGCACGCAATAAGTCGCTTGGAGTCGGAAAATGTACATTTAAAACTTTAGAGGAAGTGGTCGTTCCGGATGTGCTATCTGAGAACTTTTTAATTTGCAACGACGGTAGCAGTGACAAAATATTGATATTTGCTTCGTCAGCTGCTTTAGATGTTATGTCTAAAGAAACGGAGTATTTTGGAGATGGCACTTTTAAAGTCGCACCACCGCCGTTTTTGCAGTTATATATTTTGCTAGCAAACTTAAACAAGTCACCGGAAAAAACGTGTTTTGTGCCAATAATATATGCACTCCTTCCCAATAAAGAAGAAAGAACATAATATAAGAGATTATTTTCCATATTAAAGCACAGATTTGCCCTCGATGTAAAAAAATATAAATGCGATTTTGAAATCGCCACAATAAATGGTTTGCAAGCAGAACATCCAGGTGTTATGGTGAGTGGATGTTATTTTCACTTCAAGAAAGCTCTGTGGAGAAGGGCGAAGCAATTAGGTCTGGTAGAGACTGAAGAAGGAAGAGTGTATACTAAATTATGCACACGCCTGGCATTATTGCCCAAGGAAGCTATTCCAGGAGCTTATATGGAGATTGCGGAATCGTTATCAAACTGGAATCCAATAGTCCAATTCCATAATTACTTCATGGACTTCTGGATGCGTAAAATTACGAGCTCATTGTTTTGCGTTAGTGAGGAAGAATTCCGAACCAATAACGCCGTCGAGGGATGGAATAACAGGATAAACCATAGGATCCCTAAAAAACCGTCCGTCTTTCAATTTATAAAATTACTCAGAGCCGAAGCACAGCTGCAAGATGTTGTTATAAGAAAAATGCAGCTACATTGCCCCGATGTAACACGGGTGCGTCGAATTAATATATCAAGATATCGACAAGAAAGGAACATAGTCAATGACTACGTCGAAGGAAGAATAACAGTCGTAGAATGTTTGAGCAGGTTATGCCAATTATCTTAATTAAATGTTACCTCATTAGGTATTTAAATAAATGAATAACAAATAAATATTTTAATTAATGTAATGAAGTGTCTGCCTTTTATTTAATAGATAGGTAAAGCCGCGATATTTCTATAGTAGTTCTTAATCAAAAAAAAGTGGCGAATCAAGAATCCGACAAAACAAGAATCCGACAAATCAAGAATCCGGCGAATCAAGAATCCGGCGAATCAGGAATCCGGCGAATCAGGAACTATTCGTAAAAACTTTAAAACATAGAAGTGTCTCATTTGGTACGATTATAGTACAAAGCCCTAAAAATTGAGCACGCGCTGATTCGATTCCAAAAATGAAACAAATCGTAATAAGTTCGTATAAGTAGGTACGTACTGTGCGGCGTTACAGAACCCTCAGTGCGGAGTCCGACTCGCACTTGACCAGTTGTTAATATGAACTATCCCAAAACCAATTGATTTATGTTTTTGTTTTTATTGTCAAGTCGTGTTAACCTATTTAATGTTCAAAGCACATGAAAAGAAATAGGTAATTTGGGATGATTATTACTTTATAATAATTCATAGCTCGATTTCTGCCAAAACTTAAAGTACGTAAAAATGGCGGATTTAATGCCTGAAACCATTCTCTACCAGTCAACCCCTAGGCCAAACTGAGAATAGTTGAGTTGGGTACCTACTTGTAAATAATATAAACAAATTGGGTGCGCCCATAGGATGCACTTTATGTTGTTTATTTTCTACTCGAATCATTTTCCTTGACAAAATGTTACAATAACTAATTTTAACGAATTTTACATGTCAAATAATTTAAATCAATAATTATTATTTGAATAAAATATAAACAACATTAATTTCAAACTACATTACTAACGCCTACACGGTTATTTATGTTAAAATAGATAAAGTTTAACTAGTTGAAAATATAGAGAATAATTTCTGTACTTAACTATGAATTATTAAGATCTTCTTCGTTATTGTCCCTAACAACTTTCTTAAACTTAATATAATAATGAACAGAAAACTTACCACAATTGCTACTTTAGCTAATATTGCGAACACAAATATTTCCCATCGATTCATTGTTGTTCTTGTCTTGTACTTATATCCTTTATGTTGTTTAAATTTGTATCAATATGAGGAAAATACGTCCACTCCGCAACGGTCACCACTTGTAAGTAAACCAGTCTGACCAGACCCAGTCATCTGGGATTTCCAAAACACTCAAGTGCAAAGAAAAGCGGCCATTTTAAATACAAATGAACGTATACTGTGACTGGATTTCATTGCCATGAAGTGCTAGGTTGGAGAACCGGTTGTGGTTTGTGGGGATAATAGTCTGAATTATTTTAAAAGGACATATGCGCTGTTGAACAGTCAAAGGAAACTATACCTTAGGTATTAATGTACAGTACGATTATTTCCACTTTGACACTCGAGACATCTCGATTTTAATCGTAAAGGTTCGTGTTCTCACATAGAGTATAATAATATCTAATACTAGAATTTACTCACATAAGATAATATATTCAAATAGATCAACTTTTTATGACATACCAACCAACTAGCTTGTGCCCGCGACTTCCTCGGCATAAATTTTGATTGTCGTTATTCCCCCGGAAACTTTTAAATGTTCCTGGATGAAAATTAAGCCTATGTGTTGATTCAAGGTCCATTCGTCCAGCCGTTGCAGCATGAAAGAATAACAAACTATCACACAAACTTTCGCATTTAAATTTATCAGTAGGATATTGGGATGTGATGGTTCTAGCTTTCAAAATCAAAGGAATTTACTTCTAATGAAATTAACTGTAATTTATAGTTACTAATTTAATGTGTTGTGTATAGGTCTACTGTAAGAAAATTATATTGTGGCAGGTGATTTACATTACTGGTTTACACTGTTATTGGCTTACCTGATATTATGAATATGCAGCAATGTGTCTCGTGTCACTTGCACTTCCGATCTCTCCCGATGAATGTCGAGAATTGCCGAGTGTCAAATTCCAATTAATCGTACTGCATATCTGCATTGTGAGTTCTGATGGGCAGGCGTTTATATGGAAGAGGAAATCTTAAATTGACATGGGTTTTTTTTTGTTTATTAAACAAGGAAATATTATGAAATGCAAGACAGAGCTATGTATACCACTAAATACTTAACATAAAGGCTTGGAAAAATAAATGATTGGCTTTTATTAAAAAACCAAATTACAATAATACGAAAAACAACTTGGTTTTTACTTTATTTCCAGTAATTGAAATGAAAAATAAATATTTAATAGTGTATTTTAGCAATTATAATTTAAAATTGCAAAATACAAATTAAAAAATATTATGGATGAACTCCTTTGATCGCAATAAATTGTTTTAAGTCTTGTTATCTAAGAAAACCTAACAAGCACGCTTAAAAGTTTCATATTGCATGGTACAGTCCAATGTATCTGCACCTATACTTTAGTACCTTGTCACTTTAATCTTTGTTACAAGTTTAAACATGACAATAAAATAGACAAAGCACTAAATTATACACATATTTATGACCTTAAAGGTACGGTGCCCCAGTTTAAAAAACGTGTACAATTTGAAATTGATTTCTAAGAAAAATTACGACTTATAAAGTTTAGAACTTATTCGAATAATCCCAGGACATTCATTATTTTCAAATGCAATTTAATATTGCAAAACAGTGAAACGCCATTTGCAAAAATAATTGAATTTGACAGTTGGCGTACAGTTATACGAACATTAAATTGAAATAATATACTGCTCTGGAAGCCAGTGTTTTAGGTTAAGTCAGCTTATTTTTCAATAACATTAATAAGATTTACAAATGTATTTTGTTAATGTTATTTAACGCACATAGACTAATGTTTTATTGATCCTTAGGTAAAAAAATATACCATATACACTGTACAGTAATAATTAGAATAAGTGAAAACTAGTAAAAAAAAATCTACGACGCGCTGGCCTAGTTGGTAGTGACCCTGCCTACGAAGTTAGCGGTCCTGGGTTCAAATCCCGGTAAGGGCAGATATTTGTGTGATGAGCGCGAATATTTGTTCCCGAGTCATGGATGTTTTCTATGTATTTAAGTATACATTTCTGTATATAAGTATTTATATCGTTGTCTAGTACCCATAGTACAAGCCAGAGCTTAGTTTGGGACCAGATCAATTGGTGTAACATTGTCCCCTGATATTTATTTATTTATCTACTTTAAACTAGAATCATAAAAAATATTTGTGTACACAATTACAAAAAGAATACCCCCTCTAATAAATCTGTTCGCGGCATTGTACCCATGATGCTGGCTGCGTTACCTCTCTGGATAGTTATAAAAACTGTAGTAAGGGCAATTTTATTCAAGATAGGACATCACACATGATCATCTGATTAATCAACAGATGTTACAGAAAACTCACATAAACCAAAGCGTAGCGAGTGCGTCGCTTTGTTCATATTCAGATTAATTTATTCACTGTCATCACTTGGCACAGGAGTTGTTCAGATACGCTGCAAGCGCACCACAATGTAAGGGCACTGCATTTTTTATGGCATGTTCTTAAATCTAAATTAAAACTAATATAAATAGGTGTTTTTAATCAATTACATTTTCATGCCATAGATAGCATGATAAAGGTATAATAAAAAAAACAAATGAATTTAAAATTTACAATTTAATCAGCGTTTTACACTCAACATTAATTATTGTTAAATCATGCACAATTATAGTCAAAAGTTAGTCTAGTCAATTATGGGTAATAAATTATAATATAAATAGTTAAAAAAAATGAAGTGGCAGTGGTTCATCATCATCATGTCAGCCGAAAGATGTCCACTGCTGGACATAGGCCTCCCCCAAGGCTTTCCACTCAGACCGGTCATGTGCTTTTCGCATCCACCGCGCTCCGGCGACCCTTACGAGGTCGTCACTCCATCTTGGTTGGAGGCCTACCTACAGCTCGTCTTAAGTGGTAAATTAAAATAAAAAAATATCAAGTTTTTAATTTGTACTCTGTGCGGGACGGGGGGCGCGAGATCCATGCGCGTGAGCATCCTCTGACTCCAATACGTTTTGACTTTGTTCTTCACATGCAAGCAAACAGGAAACGCAACACCAACATACAAAATATAATATAGCCTGAAAATAAGATGATTAGTAATTAAAAGATGGTTGAAATTAACATTTCAAATCGAGCATTTTCACTTAGGTTCGTTCGGCTCAACATAACGGCTAATTAGTACCACCGCCCACGACCGCTTTCGTTTTCTCATCTTTCCTACCCTATAACTAGCTCTATAGTTGCATTTTAGATAGATGGATAGATAGATAGATAAAACTTTATTCAACATAAACACAAACATAGGCTCTTAAATTAAACATAAAACATTAAAAATATAGACAACAAACACGAGACTTAAAATATACATTGACTTATATACGGTGAGAGAGCCATGTATTGTGCTGTGAATTGGCGCTGACTCAGCATAATGCTGCAGAAACTGCAGCGCTGGTATTCTGCCAGAACCATTGGAATCAGGTCTGTGGCGCCCGAAAGAAGCCGAAAGATGTGCCAAACGACCATGATAATATGAATATTAACATTAAGTTCTACTCTGTATCAGTTTTTGCATACAATATGTTATATTACTCTAGCCTTTAGTTTTTAATATAATTTCTAGAAGTAAAGCGAATTTTCAGTAACTCAGCTTGAATTCAAGCTGGTCTTACAATTTTAAGTAGCCATCCATCTGCAGGAAGAATAAAAAACTCCAGTGGGGCTATCCAAGTTGCCATCGAATACCTGGCAAATCGTGGTTCTAGAATCCATGGAGTCGCTATTTCCTAATTATTATAATACATAACACTTTGATTTTGACCTTCAGTATTTTAATTCGTAATTCGGCCGCACCAATTTAAATTAATTTTGGTATTGAGGATATCTCTGATGTGAAAGCGTTACAACCAAGCAAATATTAATAGGTATGAAATAACCGAACTAAATATGTATTTAGTTCATTTTTGAATATGATAATACTGAAGGTCAAAATCAATGTGTTATGTATTATAATAATTAGGAAATATCGACTCCATGGATTCTAGAACCACGAAATGCCACCAAAATCCTAACCCTAGTGATCACCTAATCGCTTTGCGTTGTCAAAAATGGAAAAGCTAGCCCAGTTGCCCTCAGATACCGACGTTTATATCGTGATAGTGCTCGTGTTGAATTCAACCTGTCAAAATAGTACCGCGTAACGACGGACATAACGTCAAAACTATCACATCGATTAGCGCGAGTGAGAGTAATCACATTACAGCGTGTCAGTTGTAACGGGTGATATATCACGTGACTTACCTAGCCCTAGCTACCCAGTTGCTAGTGACCCCATCTACAAAGCTAGCTGTCCTGGTTTCAAATCTCGATATCTCGATATTTGTGTGATGACTTATTATTGGGGGGGAGTTTAGGTGGGCCTTGTGTACCACTTCGACCATTACTGATCTTTTGCGGCAGCCCTTTGTTAGAGCTCACTGCAAAGGCCCGTTGCGTCCAGGAATTTCCAGATGCTTTGGGCAGTGAGGAGTTGATTCTCTTGTGGGTCCACGATATGTCGCCTTAAGTGGATACTTCTTTTGCGCATTAGTGGTCTTGACGTGTCATGGATGTTTTCTATGTATTTCTTTCTCTACACCGTGTTTTTTTTGATTTACGATAACTTTAGGGGAACGTTCTTTAGGTCAAACAAAGTTAATTTCCCGAAGACAGACAAATGATAAGTCTAACGGTTTTAAAGATATTTAATTTTTACATTTAATCAGTTAATCACGTTAAACTAGTGTAAAAGGCTCTTAATTGATAACAACAATTTTCTTTTAATACTTATGAGTAAAGAGTTTCCAATTGTTAGGTTTGTATACGCGTCAATCTAAAGTGACAATCTTGTACCTGTCAAGTGTTATCTTTACTTGTGTGTGTATGTCACGCCAACATAGACGTATTTGACACTGATTATTAGTTAACTCTAAAGGCCCTTTTAGGATGACCAAAGATTTCAAGATTTCATTATTTTGTTCTAAACTGAAAAAAATATTTTTTTTGCAATATTTAAAAATCTAATCTACCAATTAGTTTCTATGGATATACCTAGTAATATGCCGAAGTTATCGTAAATAAAAAAAAACACGGTGTATATAAGTATTTAAATTGTTGTCTATTGTTGTAACATTTTAGTTCCTAGTCTATTAAATGTCGTGATTAAAACTTTAAACTGCCATTATATGAGTTGTCTCAGCGATTTAAGTAACGAGGTAACTACTTAAGTGAACACATATTTATGAAGTCGACTGTACAAGCCTAGAGCTTAGTTTGGGGCTTGGTCAATTTATGTGATATTTGTCCCCAGATAATTATTTATTTTAATTGTATTTATTATTTACTCACTTAGGTAAAAACAGATTCTGAAACTCATCTTATTGACTTAAAACATTGCAAACAATTTTTGATTTTAAATTAAAATAAAAAAAAACTTCAAAAAATCCACAACTAAAAACTCACCCCAAATATTACTTTAGCTATTATCGCATATATAATAATTTCCCAAGTTTCCATGTTCATTTTTGTATTTTATTGCTTTTATGTTTCTTTTGTATTCAATTAAGGAAAGTACGTCCACTCCGCAACGCTCACACACTCACAATTTACATATATCTGGGGCATATATCAGTTTATCTGAAGAGCAACGAAAAGCGGTCATTTTAACATATAAATTAACGTGCGCTTTGACTGGTTTTCATTGTTATATATTATTAGATAAAGGACGTGGCATCATTTAGGGATAATCATCTCTGCCATTTTAAAAGGACATATCTGTTGTTGAATATCCATAAAAGTTTTAACTCTTGGTGCTTAATAATAAGGTAAATCTGCATTACGAGTTCTGTACTTGTTGGAGGAGGAAAACCACTAATATTTATGCATTGTTATTTCATCGTGTAAGGTAATAAACGTACGTAAAATACGCATTTTAGTTTTAACCCATTTTTTTTTTATCTTTGTTGGTAAAAGTAGGTAGGTACATTAAACAAGTCATAATTTTCAATTACAATTAAATTAAATTAGGTAGGTACACAAGTAACACATTACGGTGCCGGATCCTTCCGAGTGTGCAAAAACTCGTCAATTGAGTAACATGCCTGTTCCATAAGCAATGATTTAAGCTTGCTCTTAAATATACTATTGCTGGTTGAGTTTTTTATATCAGTCGGGAGCAAGTTGTATAGGGTGGGCCCCATGATGCTGAGTGACCTTCAGACATTAAGTGGCATCTACGCAATATTAAGTACCTGGTAAACATTATTGCAAACATAATCTTTCAAAGCAAGCAGTCAATGGGTCAAACGAAATATTAGTTAAACATTACTATATTCATTCACAAAAAATACTATTTCGCTTCTAAAACATCATAGATGACAATAAATGCTTGTGTTTGTTATTTTCTGGATTCTAATTACCAAACAACTAACATAAGTTATTAAGTTACTACATCGTTTCTATTAAAACATCGATAAATTTACAAATAAAGTCATACTTGCAACAAATGTGACGTTAACAACCTAATAATCGTACCTATTCCTTATTCTAGTTTAAAAATTATAAAAAAAATAGCTAATGTAACTGTTAAACAATACATTTTGTATACATTTTAATCTGTTCCTCCGCCCCCACCACTATCACATCCCCCACCATTATCACATCCCCCACCACTATCACATCCCCCACCACTATCACATCCCTCGCCACTATCACATCCCCCAACAATATCACCTTCCCCGCCACTATCATATCCCCCGCCACTATCATATCCCTCGCCACTATCACATCCCCCACCGCTGTCATATCCCCCACCGCCATCATAATCTCCCCCGCTATCACTGAATCCTCCAGTGCCCCATCCCCAAGGGTAGTATCCTCCATAACGCATTCCTCCCATTTCAGCATCTCCATTCCTCCTCCTCAAGGTCTTGTTATCTTCATCATCCCCACAACATAAACAACAGTAAGGTAATCCCGTTATTGTCTGAAAACATATTGAAAATTAATACTTACCAGCTATTACGTGTTCATCATGTCAGCCGAAAGACATCCGCTGCTGTACATAGGCCTCCCCCAAGGCTTTCCACTCAGACCGGTCTTGTGCTTTTCGCATCCACCGCGGTCCCGCGATCCTGACGAGGTCGTCACTCCATCTTGTTGGAGGCCTACCTACAGCTCGTCTTCCGGTCCGCGGACGCCACTCCAGAACCTTCTGACCCCATCGGCCATCAGTCCAACGGAATATTACGTGTTGCTGAACTTTGTTATTCAGCTAACGAGCATCTTTGTCACTATGCCACGGCATAGGGTGACGGAACCAGTAATGTACTAGGGTCAATGTTGGACACTTGATTCTTATTTTACAGAAGATATTGATTATTCATGCTGTTCCCGCGTAAAACGGGACGTTTCTGCTCATTGACGGCGACGCTAGCGCCACGCCGCGGATAGAAGTGGTAACCTTACGAAGAAACGAATCGATGAGGTTGAACGAGCGACCCGCGCGCGCGCCATTGCTCTCCGCCCATATCAAGTGATTATACTGATTATCCTAGGTACCTAGACGTTCTCGGACACAAGTTTCAGTGCACCAACAGTGACTTAAGTGACGTGAAAGAAGAATTGCTCAACGCAGTCGGAAACGCGGGTTGTCGTGCCGCCCGTGTCGCGCCGGTCGAATCCAACGAAATCGCACCACATTGGAACCATCACGGTCAGTACTTCTGCTCATCCTGCTCATCGTCGAGGAGCCGCCCCACGGCAGCTTCATTTTGGTCCTTCGAGCCTTCTGATTTGATCCATCGAACCATCAGATTTGATCCATCAAACCTACCTATACCTACAGCCACTTCTCTTAATCCATTTTTCATCTCGTCATACGAATAAGTATTTACATCAGCCCGTAACCCCGCTCGTAATAATAATTAACTCGGCCCAATAATTATTTCTTATTAGATACAATACAAGCGAGCGTAATAGGTACTAAAATTACCTAGCTCACCAGCTCACATAACCTCTCCATAATAAAGTCTACTTAAAATCGAGCACACTTTTGGTCTTTATAGCCTTTGTAATCAGCCCAACCTATAGGTATTAAATGCGAAATACTAATCTCGTCACCACTTTTCGGTACTTAGGTACGCAAACAACGTAGTTCCCAATACCTACTTAGTAATCGTCTTCTCAATACCAACCTATTTACTCGTATCATAACAACGAATAGAATATCAAGATTAACTTTAGTCATTTGCTTTCCGCTCACCGCTCAAATATCATCTACCTACGAAACTCATTCATTATAAATAAACACGCAACGTAGGTAGGTAGCTTTAAGTATTTAAACAAAGACTCAGTCAGCGCGCCCATAGCATATTATACCAATAGGTACCTACCCTTAACAATAAAATCGTCATTTCATTCCCATTAGTGATTTAAGTTTTAACTTGTAATTATTTAGAAACGATAATTTGTTTGCGTAAATACAAACTTATTAGGTAGGTACGCATAAGAGTTTATCTCGGCCCAGAACAGAGTTATTAGTGTGTTAGTCGTAAGACGTAGCTAACTCGTAGCTAACTAATAAGTAATAACTCATCATACCTAACATTGTCGAACTTACATCACTGTTTGAGGCGAAACTTTCTGACAATAGCTACTTTATTGCTGTTCACGGTAAACAAAATAAATAGGTACAAACAATCAGCTCTTAGTACATTAATAAACTAGATTGCAGTTCCCTGTACCCTAACCTTATAAAACTAGACTGTAGAATCACAGCCTTGATTTCGGTTTGCTTTATCTCATTTAAAAAAAAAAAAAGAATTGTACTCACCGGGAATCGAACCCGCGACTTCTAGCATCGTATGCACTAGGCACGTTCCCAACTCGGCTGGTGGCGTCGCACTTCTCGCTACTACTTACTCGCTCAGCCCAGCCAAGATTATATACTCTCGCGCGCATGCAATACGGTGCAGTTTGGCTTGACAGTTGCACTCTTAAAATTAATTAGGTTTTATTTTCTACGCCCTTCGAGTTCAATTGATAATTACTGCACGGTTTATTTCGCACTCCGCGTTCTGCACTTATATTAAAAAAAAAAAAAACTTTGACTTGTTTAAATTTAAAAATAAAAATTACATATAATGCCGTCCAAATCGCAAGCGGCGATCTTTCGCGAGGCACTTAAGGCAATTCTACAACTCCGTGACATTGGACAGGCACTTGTAGCCAACGACCTGTCAAAATACTCCGTCGAGGAGTTCAATGCACGATTCTCGCGATTAGAGGACGCCAAGACCAAACTCGATGACGTCTTCCATGAAATTTTAGACCATGAAGATTTGGACGACAAATCGGAGACCGCGTACACCGAGAGCCACGCTAAGGCCATGGAAGCGCATATTGAGATATTGGTCTCACGGGAAAAAATTAACGCGATGCCTCAAGCTCACGCTCCGCTCGCTCAGCCCTCCACTTCAAGCACGCCCACTTCTGTTCTACCCAAAATCGCGCTGCCCAAGTTCAGCTCCCAGGTTGAAGATTGGCCTTCCTTCATCGCCATCTTCAAAAGCCTCACCAATGACATGGCTACTCTCTCGGATGCTGTGAAGCTCCACTATCTTTTTTCGTGTCTATCAGGCGAGTCGCTTAGTATGGTGTCCCACCTGAAGATCACCAACGAGAATTTTGCCGTGGCCTTGGACATTCTCACCAAACGCTACGAGAACCGTCGTGTATTGATCGACCGGTTTGTGGACATCATTCTGAGCCTCCCAGATATTCATACGCGCTCAAGTATCCGCACGCTCTTCTTAACGCCCCTAATTTCAGCGCAAAGTGCGCTCAGTAACCTTGACCTACCTATGTCTGACAATGACTATGTTTTCGTATCGATCGTGGTACGAAAACTCAAAGGCGAACTCCGCACCTTGTTTGAGCGAAAATACGGGTCGCGCACCACTCTGCCCACCCTCAAAAATTTAATCTCTTTTCTGGAGGAGCACGCGCGCTGTGTGGAAACTGAGTGGTCCAACCAAGCGCCGGCCCCAGTTACTCAGACCCAGCCGCACACCAGCTCTTCCCGTAGGCAGTCTCCTACCTCACAGCCTTCACGAGGTTTTCGTCACCCAGGCTGCCAGCAGTTCCGCCCCATAGGCCCGATACGTTCTCGTCCAGATTATCTATCGCCACCACCAACTCAGCTCAGACAAGTTTATTCGGCCCAAACGACCCGTACCCCCTCTACTTCAAAATTATATTGCCCCTACTGTAAAGATAACGGGCACAAACTAATAGCTTGCCCGGAGTTTAATAATCAGCCTATTCAAGGTCGATGGGACTTTGTCCAAGCCCGCGACCGTTGTCGACGTTGCCTCGGACCTCACTATGAGAATGAGTGCAAGTCCACGCGAGCATGTAAGGAGTGTGGGAATCCTAACCACCACACCTCTCTTCATCGACCTGGAGCCTGTTCTCCAATACAGACCTCAGCTCACCTTCTTCCCCCACATTTACGGGAGCAGCCCAGGCAGCGCCCCCCCCAGAATCGACCCGGGCAGCAAAGGCCACCCCAAGGTCACGCCGCCTTGACGACTTCAACTCAACAAGCAACCCCACCCACTCAATCATGGACGCCCAGTAAGACTCGTGAAGGTAGTCACCACCTATGACTACCTACTATCACAGAGCATTCGGAAGGCGAAACAGATCCGCCCACGCATTCACCCTCAGCACATACACAGTCATCCCACCGACTAGCACTATCAGCACAAAGCGGAGAAAAACTCAGCACAAGTACACCCGTATTACTGCCTACCGTTTCGCTCAGACTAGCAGACGTGCATGGCAACTTGCATACCGCTCGAGCCTTATTAGATTGCGGCAGTATGCTAACACTAATTACTCAGCGCATGGCTCGAAGTTTAAATCTGCCGCAAAATTCAACATCACTCAAAATCGTAGGAGTGGGCAACCAACACACACAAGACTCAAAGGCATCAATCACAATAGTATGTCGACCAACACACAGTGAGACACCGACGATAACGACAACAGCGCATATTTTAAAAGATGTTAGTGGTTATCTCCCAATGCAAAGGGTAGCACACATTGCCAGAGTGGGAGACCAGTCATCGATTCCCTTGGCAGATCAGGAGTACCATACTCCAGCTCCCATTGATCTGCTGTTAGGTTCCGATATCCTCGGCCAAGTTCTGGACGGGACTAAGGTCTCGTTAGGCCCCGGGAAGCCTATAGCCTTCGGCACGATTTTTGACTTCGCACTGATAGGACCCATTGAAAACTTATATTCAACACCGGCGAGCCAGTCCAACTTAGCTCACGTTATCAGCTCACATCCAGAATCCGATATGTCTACACATGAAATTTGCAAGAATCTTGAGAGGTTCTGGGAGTCAGAAGAACCTCAACCTCATATAGAAACCAGTCCTTTACAAGAGCAGTGTGAGGAAATTTACCGCACTACTACCACTAGAGAATCATCAGGCCGATATATGGTTACATTGCCCTTTCTACCAAATGCGCCGACCTTAGGCAATACTCACGCTATCGCGCTACGTAGGTTTCTCAATCTTGAAAAGAAGTTACAAACAAATCCGCTCCTCCGCTCTAAATATGTTGACTTCATGGCGGAATACCTGAAACTAGGCCATATGTCTCCATGTCACCCAAACACTTTTGCTCATAAACCACACTTTTATATTCCCCATCATGGCATATTCAAGGCAGGTTCGGACAAGTTACGCACTGTTTTTGATGGCAGTTGTAAAAGCTCAAATGGTGTCAGTATAAATGATTGCCTACACACAGGTCCAGCCCTTCAGCAAGATATCGTTGATATTATTATGTCTTTTAGAACCCATCCTATAGTTTTCAGCACAGACATCAAAATGATGTTTAGGAACGTACTCATCCACCCAGATCAAAGACAGTATCAACTCATTCTCTGGCGGTCGTCACCTGACCAGCCTCTGCTTACATATGCGCTAAATACTGTCACGTATGGGTTACGGTCTAGCCCGTACCATGCCATCCGCACTTTGCTCCAATTGGCTGATGATGAAGATCATCGCTATCCCCATGCTGCTAAGGTCCTACGCAATTCAATTTTCGTCGACGATATACTCTGTGGCCATGACTCTGTGGAATCTGCTCAGGGACTCCAAACTGAGTTGATTAACTTACTTGCCCTAGGTGGTTTTCAGCTCAGGAAATGGACCTCAAACTGTCCCCAGCTTCTTGAACGGTTTCCAGATGACCAATGTGATATGCCTAAAGATTTCGACATTAGCCCAGATCCGAACTCCATTAAGGTACTAGGCATCCAATGGATCCCTCAATCGGATGATTTCACTTATCGCATCTCTCTCCCCTCACTAACCCAAGTCACCAAGCGCACCATTCTCAGCACAGTAGCATCACTTTATGACCCCAACGGCTGGGTTACACCAGTCATCTTTCGCGCAAAGCTTCTCTTACAGAAGCTATGGCTTCAACAACTGGGTTGGGACGAGCCCATTCCAGATGATGTTCACACGGAGTGGCAGCACATTTCACAGGACCTCCCTCAGCTCTCAGGCCTTCGCCTACCTCGACACATATGCTCAAATAAAAGCTCGTCTGTTTACTCGCTTCACGGGTTCGCAGACGCTTCGGAGGCTGGGTATGCCGCTGTCACTTACCTACATGAACTCGATGCAAATGGACATACCAATGTGCATCTGATTGTTGCCAAATCAAAGGTGGCTCCTATTAAGAATCACCAAACGATTCCAAAACTAGAACTCTCAGCTGCAGCTCTTTTATCACAGCTCATGATCCGTGTATCAGCTAACCTGTCAGCCCACATCAGCATAGACCAACATATCTGTTGGTCAGATAGTACCATAGTTATAGCATGGCTCAACACGCCCCCTCATCGACTCCAAACTTTCGAGGCCAACCGTGTGGCTAAAATAACATCTAGTCCCACTAGCTCCACGTGGAGACATGTTCCCACGAACCTCAACCCTGCAGACTGTGCAAGTAGAGGGAACTCCGCTCAATCACTTTCTGCTCATCAACTGTGGTGGTCACCTAACTGGCTCAAAGAGCCTCCTGACACTTGGCCCAAGATGCCTCCAGCCCTAGGCCATCATGCCCTACCAGGCCTTAAGCCCAGGAAGGTACTAGCTCATATAGCAATCCCAGACTTGGACATAGATTTACTCACTCGCTTTAGCTCTCTTGACAAGCTTGTCGGAGTGACAGCTCGTATAAAAAGATTCATTTTCAATTGCCAGCACAGCCTAAAGGCAAGACGCTCTGGTCCTTTAACGGTAAAAGAACGTAGGGACGCTCTGCTCCACTGGGTCCGCTCTGTTCAGCAGAATGAGTTTGCAGAGGATATTCAGCGTCTTCAGACTGACAAGATCTGCACCGTCAGACTTCAACGTCTCTCGCCTTTTATTAAGGATCACCTCTTAAGAGTCGGTGGTCGCCTTTCTCATGCACCAGTTAGATACGATACTCAGCACCCACTCATTTTACCCAGCTCTAGCCCACTGGTAGACCTTATCATAGACCATTATCACAGAGTACACTGCCATCCTGGCGCCGACACATTACACGCTATTTTACGCCAGCAATTCTGGATACTCTCAGCCCGCCGCGTTATCAGACACCGCGTATTCAAATGTATTCCATGTTTTCGATGCCGCGCTCAGCCTGCAGCCCCGTTCATGGCTGATCTACCAGCAGACAGGGTCAGCCCTCAGCCCGTATTTAGCAAGGTCACAACTGACTTTGCCGGTCCGTTCCTCGTTAAATCTAGTACGTTACGGAACGCTAAACTATTGAAGGCGTACTTTTGTATATTCGTTTGCCTCTCAACGAAGGCAGTTCACCTGGAACTAGTCTCATCGCTCAGCACAGAAGCATTTTTTGCAACCTTACAGCGTTTTATCTCGCGTCGTGGTACTCCGGTTCTCATTCGCTCGGATTGCGGCACCAATTACGTAGGCGCTAGGAATCAGCTCATTGAAGTTCAGAACTTTCTCGTTTCGAATAGTGATGTAATTACGCACAAGCTTGCTAACCAGCACATAACCTGGTTGCTCAATCCTCCTAAAGGACCGTGGTTTGGCGCTCTGCATGAGATAAACATAAAATCTACGAAACAATTGCTTTATCGCGTAATTGGTGAACAACGCCTCACATTCGAGGAATTTTACACACTTTTGACTCGAATCGAGGCCGTGCTCAACTCGAGACCTCTCTGCCCACTTTCAGCCGACCCTTCAGACTTTGACTCACTGACAGCTGGACATTTTATTATAGGTCGTCCGCTCACTGCTCTGCCCGAACTGTCTCTTGACGACAGACCCTTATCTACCCTTAGACGTTTTCAGCTTATCCAAGCACTTTCTCAGCGCTTTTGGACACTGTGGACCAAGTCCTACCTCCATACCCTTCAAACTCGCTCCAAGTGGCTGTCTCCCTCTTCCCCTCCTCAAGTAGGCGAGCTCGTCCTGATTAAGGAAGACAACCTCCCACCGCTACAATGGAGACTGGGAAGAATCACCCGCACATTACCTGGAAAAGATGGAGTGATCAGAGTTGTGGATCTAGACACAACCCACGGAAGCCTGCGGAGACCGGTGTTCAAGATAGCCAGGTTTCCGTTAGATTCTGCTCAAGATGGAGGGCCACCCCCGGGCCCCCAGGATGTTCCCGCGTAAAACGGGACGTTTCTGCTCATTGACGGCGACGCTAGCGCCACGCCGCGGATAGAAGTGGTAACCTTACGAAGAAACGAATCGATGAGGTTGAACGAGCGACCCGCGCGCGCGCCATTGCTCTCCGCCCATATCAAGTGATTATACTGATTATCCTAGGTACCTAGACGTTCTCGGACACAAGTTTCAGTGCACCAACAGTGACTTAAGTGACGTGAAAGAAGAATTGCTCAACGCAGTCGGAAACGCGGGTTGTCGTGCCGCCCGTGTCGCGCCGGTCGAATCCAACGAAATCGCACCACATTGGAACCATCACGGTCAGTACTTCTGCTCATCCTGCTCATCGTCGAGGAGCCGCCCCACGGCAGCTTCACATGCCTTATGAAACAATCAATTTACCACCGTATGAAATTTGAATTAAGAGTTAAGTGTCCATTACTGCTGCTTGTCAGCTAAAAGTGTCCAACGGATGGTGCCATAACCCTAATTTTTTATTTAATTAATCTACGGTGGATATTTTGGTTATTTTATTACGTGTATGGCAGCGAGCCTTATGTCGAACGATCGAACGTATAAGGCTGCCGAATTGAGAATGCACACGCTAAAATGTGTTTTGTACGTTCTGACGAGACTATTAAAACTCGCCGGTATATAATATATACCGGCGAGTTTTAATAGTCTCGTGATATTATGTATAAGCTGCGTTTTAGAGAGAATTACACCCCAGGGCCTTTATTCTACGACGAAAAACAATATTGTGGTTGACCTGTTATCGTTTTGACTTGGCAGTAATAGAGGCCGAGTTTTTTTTTTTTATGGCATAGGGACGGCAAACGAGCACACAGACCACCTGATGGTAAGTGGAAACTGTGACCCATAGACATTCGCATTCACAAGACTGCAATCCTAGAACTGCAAATGCGTTGCCAACCCAGAGGACTAAGATGGAATGCCTCTATGCTAGTCATTTCACCGGCTGTCTTATCCCCAAACCGGAACACAACAATGTGAACACTGCTGTTTGGCGGTAGGTTAATGGATAAGATGGTGGTAGCGAACCGGAGGGACCCTGCACAAGGTCCTACCACCCGCAAAAAACACAAACAAAAAACAGAAACAAAACAAGTCAAAAGTAATATTGTTAAATGTAGTAGAAAAGAGGCCCAGAAGACAAAGTCTAGATGGTTCACGCAATATTATCATGAATAAAATCATGTTTATTTTACGGTAATAAATACGGTAAAGGCACGTGAGCACGAAGGCCACCTGATGGTAAGTTTGATCCGAGACCCAAAAACAATTGAAATCTTAAGACTACAATCTCAAAACTGCAATCCTAAGAGAATGCCAACCCTGAGGACTAAGATGGAATGAAGCATAGAGGATGCTAGTAATTTGCTTGTCTTATCCCCACACCGGAACACAGCCATACGAACACTGCCGGCTGCTTGACGGAAGCTAATCAATACTGATGACTAATGTGCGGACGACAGATGCAATATGGTGACGAGAGCACAAGACGGATAAGACTTTTATAAAATTTCGAGTACTATTTACGTTTGAAAATATATGCATTTTTGTTATAAATCGGTATATATTAAGAAAGTACTGAAGTATCACTTGACGAATACGCTCCTGTGGATGTGGAGAGGTAATTTTACCTTAACAATAAACTCCTGTAGCTCTTGCAGTGATGTTAGCTTTTCTAAAATCAATAAAATTGCAGTGATATCCATATCACACAAATTGACATTAATTTGACGTAATTTGCATCCGTCGTTCGCCCATTCCTGATGGCAGACAGCGTCAACCGCTTACGTCAACTCCATACGAAGAAGACACGTTGGCAGCGTTTGCTTGGCCAGGCCATCTGTCACAAATATCACTAGTAATTTCATTTATTTCCTCATTAAGCTCTTTTGTCAATCTTACAGTATTCAAAGTATTAATTTATCTCGTTTACATATTAAAGATAGAAATAAAGATAAAGATACGTTTATTCGCAACAATACAATATTACATCACACAAATACAAAAAAGAACAAGACAGAGAAATTGTTGCGAAACGGTCCCAACTCAGCATTCGCTAGCCGTAAAGCCAGCGCTGATCTTCCTTTGGAACCGATAGGTGAAGAGACGGAAAGTGACACACTTAACAAAAACAACATGAATTAAAAAACAATAATTTGCATCCAGTTATTGCTGGCAACACTAAGGAAACAAAAAAAAACAAAAAGAACTATAGTCTATGGCTAAGTCAATGACGTCAATGTAAACAAAGCAATAGGTTACGTAACAATACTAACAATTATGAACAAAAATGGTAGACTTAGTAGAAATAAGGTAAATGTTTTGTTGGTTCTACATTTACTCGTATTATATTGTATTTGTAATTAAAAGTTGCTGAACTATACATGTTATTTGATATTATATTTAATTGAATACTTGTACCTAGCTTTATAATAATGCTAGACTAAGTAGTACCATTGTAATAACTATCAAGGACACAACGCATTAGCTTAAGTACGGTATATAGGAGTCCCAGTAGCGACGTCAGAACTTTTTTTGAGCAATTAGAGTCGTACCTTTACGATATTAAATCTGAAAATTCTATTATTTGCGGTGATTTTAACATTGACCTTAAAGTAAGTAATAGTATTTCAAGAGAATTTCAGCAAATATTTCTTGAGTATAATTTAAAACCAACAATCGTTGATTTTACAAGACTAACGGAAACCAGTCAAACTTTGTTAGACAACATAGTATCCGACATGGATTTTTCAAGTGCAGCGGTGGTACCATGTAGTTTTTCAGATCATGATGCCCAACTAGTGTATTTTGACGTGCCAAATGCCATGCCTACCAAACATTATTCAACGTTTCGAATAAAAAGAACATACCCAAACCATGCCATTCGCAAATTTAATGAAGAATTAAAAAATGTTACATGGGTCAATTTGTTTAAACAGGAAACAACAGATAAAAAACTTGATTTATTCTACGCAGTGATAAATTCTCTCTTAAACAAACATTTTCCTTTAAAAAAGGTAATAAGTAGAAGCAATTATAAAACGTGGATCACAAAAGGAATTAAAATATCCTGCAGAAAAAAAAGGTCTCTTCAATTTCGATCACGTAAACATAAACGCGACAAAAGTCTGAAAAGGTACTTTGATAACTACAATAAAGTGTTAAGACGGGTACTTATTACTGCAAAAAATCTTCATGTGCGAAATGTAGTTAAAGAAGCTAAATTTGGCAGTAGTAAAGCTATATGGAGAGTTGTAAAGGAAAACACAGGGAAAAACCCAAATATTTCAAAATCTCCTAGCATTAAGTTATTAGAGGATAATATTTTGATAACTGATCATCAGCAAATAAGCAACATATTTAACAATTTTTTTATCAATGTAGGAAAAGTTTCAACTTTACTTTCAACTCAAAAGCGAGAGCATATGACATACCTTAAAAACCATGCTGTAGATAGTTCTAATTCGTTATTCATGACTCCAATAGATGAGGTAGAAATAATAAAAATTGTTAAGTCGATGAACAACACGAATTCAAGTGGGGCTGACGAATTAAGTTCTAGATTAATTAAAGCTAATATTGAAATATTATGTATTCCACTTTGCGACATATTTAATGCTAGTATTCAAGAAGCTATCTTCCCAGATCAGTTAAAGCGTGCTAAAGTTATACCCATATACAAAAAAAAAAGTAAAACTGATAAAAACAATTATAGGCCCATATCTCTTCTCTCTGTCGTCGCTAAAATACTTGAAAAAGCCATTGCGACAAGACTAATTGATCACTTTAATAAAAACGATTTCTTTTCACCTCACCAATTTGGTTTTAGACAGAATCGGAACACTACTATGGCTTTAACAGATCTTGTTCTAGAAATCTTAAATGCTCTAAATAGAAAAATGAAGTGCTCCGGTGTTTTCTGTGACCTAAGCAAAGCTTTTGACTGTGTTAGGCATGGCATTCTTTTGGATAAGCTAGAGTATTATGGAATTAGGGGTCACGCATTAGAGTTACTACGGTCCTATCTCACCAATAGAACACAATATGTTCAAATAACCAAAAATGACGATTCTGGACTTATTGAATATGTAAACTCAGATGACATGGATATAACGTGTGGCGTTCCTCAAGGATCGGTGCTTGGTCCAATCTTGTTCATCATCTTTATAAACGATCTTCCATGCAATCTCACATCAGGAACGGCTTACCTGTTTGCGGATGATACCAGTGTGATTTTTCAAAATGATGATCTCAGATCGTTAGAAGCCAATGTAAGTAATACCTGGCTTGAATTAGAGAAGTGGTTTAAAAGTAATGGTCTTTGTATGAATCTTGATAAAACACATTATGTAACATTCCAAAGACATACAAATAGTTTATCTTACTCTCTCCCTCTGCCAATATCTAAAGTGGAAAGCGTGCGATTTCTGGGCATTGAATTGGATACACAGCTCCGTTGGTCTAGTCATATACAGCAGACACGGAAGAAACTTGCTAGTGCATGCTATGCCTTGAAAACCTTGTCTAAATTACTAGATTCCTCTACATTAAAAATTGTCTACTTTGCCTACTTTGAAAGTATCGTAAGATATGGTCTGGAGGTATGGGGAAATAATGTACAAATTAATAAAATATTATTAATGCAAAAAAAAGCCATACGCTACATAAGCAAATCAAAACCGCTAGCCCACTGCCGCCCATTATTTATAAAGCATGAAATTTTAACAGTGACATCTCTGTATATATACTTAGTATGCATATTTGTTTTCAGAAATAAGACTAGGTTTAAGTTAAAAAGTGAACTAGAAACAAGAAGGCACGCCTTTAGAAATAATTTTGACATACAATTACCAATACACAATAATTATGTACATTATAGGAATAGTTTAGAATATAATGCAATTAAAATCTATAATTTATTAAGCAATGATATTAAGCAATGTAATAATTTAAATGAATTTTCGAAAAAGGTTAAATTATTTTTATTGACAAGGCCATTTTACAAATTGGAAGAATACTTTGGTAAAATGTTTGACCAGGCTTGTCACTACTAGTGTAATAAATGTATATGCATATTTTTAATTTCTATAATTTATTGTTGCAAGAGATTTTCTTATTTTTTATGTTTATATTCTCTTGCTAAGTAAAATGTTATTTTGCATGCCAATCTTGGTTTTACATAATTGTTCCTTACCACCCTGTAACATTATGTTTCTTAGCAAATAAATGATTTGATTTGATAGCATCACAAAAACAACACGGGCAAAAGAAAGGAAGCCCGTAGTCTGTAAGCATGCATGCGTCAGGATTTCCACTCCGCGACTCACATAGCTATAAGTCTCCCCCCCATCCCAACCCCCATTCCTATCCCCCCTAACCCCGCGGATAAGTAAACGGAGGAACGACTTTCTCCTCCGGCCTTTCAGCACTGGCTGGGGTAGTATCCGCGGGAGTCTAAATTCTAGTTGGTAATAGGGGCATTGGTGTTTTTAGCCGGTGCGAGCCCGGCAGTACCTGGGCCCTCCATTCCCAGGTCTCCGGAAGGGATTTTCACCTCTGCCCCTTTTTCTTAAAAGCAAACAAAAGCAAGGACTTTTGTCTTTGGCCCCTCAGGCGATTACCAAAAAAAAAAAAAAAAAAAAAATAGCATCACCTATTTCGGGTTAGTCATAACTATGGCACAAGATCGGTGTCGGAGGGTAAATTTAAGGTACCAAGGATCAACAACTAATACGGAGACAGAACACTTAATAAACGAATACCTTACACTTTGAAGACATCCGATCAGAACCTAATTTACACAAATTTAAAAGGCTGCTTAAAAAACATCTGCTTCATTTATTATAAAATAAATTACAAGATAAATATAAATTAAGTTAGTATTAAGGAACCAATTGTTACTATCAAGTTTAAAAGGACTCAGCTGCAGTCAAACTGTTTGGCAGTTTTGCAGACTATTTGTTTAAGAACAATATGTAATTTTTGGTTAGTAAATAAACAATAAAAAAAAAAAAAAAGAAATATATTTAAAAAATGACTGACTGAAGTTTCAAGCGGCGGCGTTTCTTCTCAGCAGTCTGCGCCTCTGTTCTAGGCAGTAAAAACGATATCGTATTTGAGCTGTTACGGTCGCGTTTTTTACTCGGCCGCCGTTACTGTCAACAAAATAAGAGCTATCAAAACGTTACAAATACGATAACAGATCAAACACGATATGGTTTTTACCGTGTTAAATAGATGCCCTGTTAGTAAAAAGGTCGTAAAATTCGATATAAGGTCTAAAACGATATTGTTTTTACTGCCTACAAAAGAGGCCCAGGTTAAAGATATGTTTTTTACCGTGTAGAAAAGAGGCCTTGGAAAGATCACACGGAACAGTAAGTTGGATTTGCGCAGTTGCAGTTGTTTTTGTTAGAATCACAACATTTACCTCCGAGTCAAACACGTCATAGTAATACACAATAATAAACACATTCACAGGGAAAATTTTATACCTAAGCTGGAATTTAATATGACAACACTGGAAAATGTTGGTCGCGACCTGTCGTCCCACTGCTCTTTTTCACGGAACCCTGCCTCGCGGCAGGGCTCCTATTTGTGGGCGATTTGCCCTTCGGGCATTTAAACATACCTAACAAACCTAACCTACCCACTTTTGCGGAATAAAAATGATTTCTGGCGAATTTCTGACGAAAGCGAACAGAGCAGTGGGGCGAAGTAGTGGGTCCACGGGTAGTGAGGTAAAACTGTTAACAATAACAAAAAAATGATTATTTATGTTAGATTTATTTATTAGACCATAATATATTATAAAAATAACATATATAGACTAAATTTAGGTAGGTACCACCTTAGAAATAATCTACTCATGAAAAAAAATATCATTCAAATCGGTTGCGAGTGGCCGAGGAATCACGTTTTTTTTAAGTCAGTTGAAAATCAATATTATTATTTATTATGTATGTAAGCTTCCCTTCATCTTTGGGTAAAGGGCGCGTCATGATGGTCGAACTTGGGTGTAGGCGAGGATCAAGCAAGGAGAACCAAGACTTTCACACTCTGACCCATTATTTTTGCTCCTGAGTGTCGTTGGCCATATGATAATGTGGTAAAACGTTAGAACCGTTATATTCACGGTCACTCCATAAAATTTCCCACACTAGATAAACTTATGACACTCAAATTATCATGACAAGTTATATCGTCCATCCTATTGTGAATACTTGAAACACTGTCGGTGTCGCTGGAACTGATGGAGGTCGACGAGGAGGAAGACCTTCTGTGCCCCATGTCCACATTAATGTGGTCGTTGTCTTCGACTAAAGTCTTGCTGCCTATTCTCTTATCCTCTTCGTTTGAAATTTTACTGCTTCTTCTTTTTCTAGCATATGCAGCAATTGTATTTCCATCCGTTTTCTTGCAGAGTCCTTTGCATCCATACCTTATTCCGCATATTGCCTAAGGGAAAAAAATTACACTATGTAATTACATGTAGTAAAAATTAACCACTGGATAATTGCATTCTGAAGGAGTTGCTCAAGTACTTGATAAAATGGGTGGGGGGGGGAGTTCGCTCATTTTACAAACTTATTATTTCGCAAAAACGTTCATGAGCTTATTTAATAAGTAAAGATAGGTTAGACTCCGATCACATTATTGTAAAATAAAGCAGCGGAAATAAGTAATTGCGAAATGACAGTTTGTAAAATGATACAGTTTCCCAAATGATGAATCCAACATAGGATTAAGTTGTAGATTGGTTTAGAATATTAAAAAAGGGTAAAATGTTGATTTACCCTACTATTTTCTTGTAATGTAAATATTTAAAAAAAAATCTTTTCCTGCCTAACAACGTAAACAAATTACAAAAACAAATCATATTTTTATTTTATTCATGGCTCTAGCCAAGCTGGGTGTAGGGGAACTTAAACGCATTTTAAGGCTCTAGGGACTGCATTAATAGTGTATTACTTCTTCTAAGACTAAAACCTCAAAGCAATATCTTTTTGCCTTTTGTATTATGTAAAACTAAATAGTCACATTGTACAGGTGGTATTTCTAAATCCAGATTTAAGCATGTAATAAGAAGTCAATTAATTTTCAAATGAATTAAAATCCACTTACCCCGACCAGACCACCAACAGCCAACGTAATTAGTACTAATATCAGACCAATCGTTCCAGCACCCATGACTAAAAAATTACACTCTTCTTACACTAGACTTTCCCATTTTTACACTATCGAAATAAATCATCCATTAGCCAGAAAGACTAACGAATTTTAAATATTTGTTTGTCATTCCCGACACGATCGTCACGCGTCAATCGAGACGCGTCTATTAAAGTCTTTGTTATTATAATTATGTCAGTTCTATTTGTCCTGAGGATAATTCATTAGTTATGAATATTTAGACGCTTTATATAAGTACCTAAGGATTGTGGCATTGTCTGTGTTAAAAATAGTTTTATTCGTTATTATTTAATATATATTTAATACCCTTATTCCCACTTGAGCTGAGATTGGATACTTGCATTCTTTGGTTTACGACTGTTTTATAAAATCATCATTTGGCAAACTATTTGACGACGTTATGGCCTAGTTGGTAGGGCCTACGAAGCTTGCAGTCCTAGGTTCAAATCCCGGTAATGGCAGATATTTGTGTGATGAGCGCGAATATTTGCTCCCGAGTCATGGATGTTTTCTATGTATTTAAGTATTTATTTCTCTTAATAAGTATTTATATCGATGCCTAGTATCCATAGTACAAGCCTAGAGCTTATTTTGGGACTAGGTCAATTGCTGTGACATTGTCCCCTGACCTTGCCAAATGAAACTTTCATATGGCAAAGATCAAGAAAATAAAAGAAGAATTTCACTTCTCGAAATCTATTTTCTGCTGAAGCAGTGTTATTTCAATGTTATCTTATTAACAATTACATAGAATAGATTACTAGATTTGTATCACCAAATGTTAACCCCGGGGAGCAGTTCTATAGCTCTGTCATAATAACCTTCGTGAACCTAGAAAACCCGGTTGATGAAACGAAAATTCTTCTAAGTGTTACGTTTTATGAAATGAGCGTCGACGAAACAAGGGTAAACCTTCTTTTTCATATCGGTTTCGTAACAATTATCTTTTTATGTGGGTAGTGTGTTAATTCCAGAAATGCTCTTTTTTTATGGCATAGATAAGGCACACAGGCCACCAGGTAAGTGGAAACCGTGACCCATAGACATTCACATTCCCAAGACTGCAAGCCTATGACTGCAAATGCGTTGCCAACCCTGAGGACTAAGATGGAATGTAGGGCATGCAATATCGGACGGTTCTCAATTCCGGAATTGATTTTCGAGATTAGCGTTTAATTCCGGAATTCCGGAACTAGTTCCGGAATTGAGGATTTCATTACTTTTTTGCGATTCTTTCAATGTAGGGCAAAATAAAACAAAAAATTGTAATCAACATTTATGTACTAATAATTAACGGACGTAATTAGTCGTTTTTTCCTTAAACCAAATTAATAATCACAGTAAACATTATTACTCAAACAAAACATATGGTTATTATAATAATTTACAAAAGTTTAATATTTGGCATGCGTCAGGATTTCCACTCCGCGACTCACATAGCTATAAGTCTCCCCCCCATCCCAACCCCCATTCCTATCCCCCCTAACCCCGCGGATAAGTAAACGGAGGAACGACTTTCTCCTCCGGCCTTTCAACACTGGCTGGGGTAGTATCCGCGGGAGTCTAAATTCTAGTTGGTAATAGGGGCATTGGTGTTTTTAGCCGGTGCGAGCCCGGCAGTACCTGGGCCCTCCATTCCCAGGTCTCCGGAAGGGATTTTCACCTCTGCCCCTTTTTCTTAAGCAAACAAAAGCAAGGACTTTTGTCTTTGGCCCCTCAGGCGATTACCAAAAAAAAAAAAAAAAATTTGGCAAAAGTAATCGACATAATTAAGATTACATATTAAATAAAATACACACTAAACATTTTAAAAATCACAACAAAATGCAACAAAATTAAATTAATAGGTAAACTCAGTCTTAGCAATAACCAACACAACAATAACAACTAATAATCCTAAACCTTTTTTGTCATGTGCATTTGGCAGAACGGGTCAAACCATATTTTGAGCTAAAAAAATGTTTGGTTATTAATTATTATGAATAAGGTATCGATACTCTAAGTTAACATAAAATACACACTTAAAAAATCTCAGAGATCATATGCTTTAAAAAATCAACATTGTAAAAATAAAAGAATAAATGGTTAAACACAAATTTAGCAAGCGTGTTGCCCGATTTAGGGAGATCGTATCCACTCTTTTTAAATAATTTTCGTAGATCTTGACTTTCACTAAAAAGTCTAAAAGTAACACCATCTAAGGCCGTCATTCTGGACACGATCGTTTCCAAGGATTCATTCCCAGCCGACTTGTAAAAATCTATCACAAGTTTTCGTTTTTTGCCTTGTTTTGTCGGCTGGTCATATTCTGTTGACATGGGTGTCGAAGCAGAAATACCTGTAGATGTTCCAGGCGTTTCACTATTCACTTCGAGATTTGTAGAGAAGGCGATATGTTTAGAGCGTAGGTGTGTCTGTAAGCCAGTTGTGGCCCCGCCTGCAGTTTTGAGTATTTTGTGACATGTCTTGCACTGAGCCGACTGTCCGTCACTAGCACGCAGATAGTGTTTCCATATTTTTAATGTGCTCTTTGAAAATTCCACGTACATCACCTTTTTTCCTGTAGAAGATCTGAAATATAATAGACATTTAATATACCTAACTTGATTTGTAATCTTTTTAGTACGGTTTTTAAAATATGCAAAAAACAAAACTTAACATGACGACTATATTTTTAAAAAAATCATTCAATAACAAACATGGGTGTTCATGTTAATGGTTTGTTCTTTTCATGTATACAGAGTGTGTGCAACACATTCAATTCAACTTAGATTGACCACAGAAATTGTCAGTTAAGAAATCTTTTAAATGCCATGTCATACCTCACGTGCTTTACATACCCCCGGGTGAGCCAGCTCGATTGCTGTGTTTTACGTTACACAATGTTTTAAATTCTTAGGTTTATTTTGTGCTTGTGTTAGTGTGATTAAATTATGTATCACGGGACTGACATAGTCGCCAAGCGACTCAAAGACCCTAATTTTGTAAACGAGAATAAAAAAAAACATTAAGGTTTGCAAATAATCAAGGTAAATAATACTTACTTACATTGTTCTTTGATGCCGCACCGTCATCTCGTTCTCGGTGACGTGACGGTGACGGCGGCGGTGGACAAACAGCCTTAGGGCCATAAAACATTACCTAAACATTACCTGCGGAGCCGAAGGTAACATTGATTGCAATTGAACTAATTTTTGCCGTGGTTATTTCGTAAAATAATAATTTTAAATAAACATCTAATACAATTAAAACTGTATTTGTTCAATTCCGGAATTTCGATATTGAGTGTACCTCAATTCCGGAATTGAAATATCGGAAAAAGCTCCGAAATTCCGGAATTTCGAAATTCCGGAATTCCGGAATTCAAGCCCTAATGGAATGCCTCTATGCTAGTCATTACACCGGCTGTCTTATCCCCAAACCGGAACACAACAATGCGAACACTGCTGTTTTGCGGTAGGTTAATGGATAAGATGGTGGTAGCGATCCGGACGGGCCCTGCACAAGGTCCTACCACCCGCTAGACGACCACTCCCTAAATTTGTCAGCAAGTTCACCGAAACCAGTAGCTGGCTAGGTATATAAATATAATTAACATCACCAAATGTTACGGTTTTCCCTATTAAATTAACACACTGTTTATCCTAATAATTTAGGTGTTATTTTAAAACTTGTTTGTACCATTGAGGACTTTAAATGTTGATTCACCATAGAACCTTGTCATAATAAATAAATAAATAAATAACTATCAGGGGACAATGTCACACCAATTGACCTGGTCCCAAACTAAGCTCTAGGCTTGTGCTATGGGTACTAGACAACGATATAAATACTTATACAGGGCGTCCCACGGCTATGCCACATGGAAGGAAAGTACCTTGAATATTGTAGATGGAACATTTTACTGAAAGAAGTCATTATTTGAATTTAAAAAACAATATAAACTGCATTCATAGATATTTAAATAAATACATGGTTGAACCGGGAATCGAACCCGTCACACGAGAAAAATAATTACCCTGTAGCTTTATCATACCGATCGAAAGGCTTCATCATAAGGATTACTATTTGCTAAATAACATAGTGTCAGAAATAAAAGGAAGACCATGAATTTTAACATTTGATGTGAAATTTTGTGCAGAAAAATGTCAAGCTGACATTGCCGTAAGGACATACGACTGACATTATCATAAATACATATTACTAATAAATTTACCCACTTGAGAAGTACGCATCATTTCCCTATTATAATTTAAGTGCATGATAAAATGATAAAGAGATACGAAATTAATAGGTACCTGGTTGTATGCAACAAATCGAGCCGTATCCTGAGCCGAAAGACGCGTAAATTATTTTGTCCATCGAAATTCGGCTGGCTGATTATAAAGAAATAATTCATAAATGTGTTCCATTTTCAAACTTTTATTCTTTTGTTTCTGTGATTTTCATTGTACGATTTTTGCATTGTGTTGTGATTTTTTTACATAACCATTGCGTATCAAAATAATGATGATTTAATCGAAGCATACTTTTTAAACCACAAAATTATAACCTTACAATGGCACCGCGAAAGATATCCTGATAGAAATACACCATCTCGATTTATTATGAAACGGTTGGTGGATAATCTGCTAAATTTGGGACGTTTCTCACCACAACCGCGGCACCAAATGATAAACACTGACGACGAACTCTAAATACGTATTATTCTAAATATCCACCACAACAAGATCAAAAAATCGACAGGGAGCGAAATAATCAAGAGTGCGATTTTGTATTCAACAGGAAGGGACTAATTTCGCATTTGATTAATTGATTAATTTTGTATTAAAAATATTAAAATTCATGGTCTTCCTTTTATTTCCGACACTATGTTATTTAGCAAATAGTAATCCTTATGATGAAGCCTTTCGATCGGTATGATAAAGCTACAGGGTAATTATTTTTCTCGGGTAACGGGTTCGATTCCCGGTTCAACCAAGTAATTATTTAAATACGAGTATCTATGAATGCAGTTTAAATTGTTTTTTAAATTCAAATAATGACTTCTTTCAGAAAAATGTTCCATCTACAATATTCACGGTACTTTCCTTCCATGTGACATAGCCGTGGGACGCCCTGTATAGAGAAACATATACTTAAATACATAATGACAGCGTCGAGTGACGGGATAGAAATGGAACAGGAATTAATCGTTTGTTTTATGCGACATCGTTCTATAATGGTTCATTGACCGTACTTTAGGAAGCAACAACATTTTTCCGACACGCCGTTTTTTAACACCTTAAGTTTTCACTGATTTAATGAAAGATAAAGTGAAGTTTAATGATTAATTAAGCACAAGAACACAAGAAAATATCACATGGACCCCAACATGGCTGAACCTGTCACGGAAGTTAATTTGCTACCCATTTGAAAGAAAATCGGCTTGAAGATGTCAATGTCATTAAAGATACCAAGTCATTTGTAATTGATAGGAAACTGATTGATGACGGGTGGCAAATTTAATACCTTGACTGTAGGTAATTGGAATTAACTTAAGAAGAACAATGAAACATATACAATTATACATCTATATACATAATACATTTAATTAAGCTTAAGGAGTTTTATAACACAGTGTTCTGTAATTTTCCTGTGTTTAAATCTTTGAGACTGGCGGAGCATGCCGGTGTGCACGTTTACTTGAGTAACGGGTAAGTCATACAGAAAATCCTATCGTAAATATTAGAATATTATTTTAAAAGTACATTGTTGCCTAGGTGCGGAAAGTAAGGGTTTTCCTGACGAGGTGGTTAGCAGGCCGAGCAATAGCGAGGCCTGCTAAAATACGAGTCAGGAAATCCTCGTTTCCGCCGAGGCATACATAATGCTTTTCTCAAACACGTGAGGAAATAATACAAATACATTTTTAAAAAGCAAGTAATTTAATTATGCAGAATGAACGAATGTTACCGACTATCAATTTTTAAATACTAACCATAGAAATTGGAATGCAAATTCAAAAAGAAACACACGCACTGTGCTAAAAAAGCGAGCCTTACCTTGGCTGTTTGGAATTTTTGTCTTGCTCCTTTTGATTTTGTATGCAAATTGACAGCATTTTTGAGAAAAATATAGACATGGACGGAAAGTGTTTTCATATGGTTTTTTTACTCCTAGGAGTAAAATGAGGCTCTTTCCGTCCTTGTCTTTCAATCAGAAAACCGTTTTTTTCCGAGCATGTTTGAGAAAATATTTTTTAACCTACCGCATTAGTGTTGGCTTTGTTGTATTTTAAGTTAAAATGTCCATACAAAATGCGAAAACGTCTATTTTCCCTTAAACCTCGTTCGATTTTTACAATTTTTGAATATATTGTAGATATCATGAAAAACACCGGGTAAGAACATGTTGCACCATGCTTAGTGTAGGGTTCCGAAACAATCCAATCAGACCTCGCGACAAACTTAACTTTGCTGTTGGAAAACTATTATCCCCATACATCGACACAGGTCGCGGTTAGTTAACCAACACCGCAAATATTTTTTCGGTAGGTATAAACATTTAAACCGTTTGTAACCCAAGAACCAATGAAGTCTATTTAGTCGTGATAGTTTTCCTATTACATTCATTATATGTGCTTTTATTTAAGATATTTTTTTGATTTGCAAAACTTATAATTTAGGCTGTAGGGGGGGGGGGGGACACTTGACTCTAACAAAAAATAGCGCTTAAAAGCTTAATATTTCGTAAACGGATCCCTTAATCGCAAAACTTGGATTCAATTAACCCGCAATATTAATGAAAGACCTATCTAAAAACTCCCTATACTATGGGGTAGACGAGATAAAAATACATCCCCACGTTAAGCGTAGGGGAGATAAACAAAAAAAAAATGTATTTTACCACTTTGTTGGCGTGACATGTATATTCCTGCTAAATTACAGATCTCTCGTACTAAGAGTCGCAGAGCTAGGCTGCGGACGGACAGACAAACGGACATAGCCAAACTATAAACAATATTTGTACGTTTTCTTTTCCAGGAAAAAAAAATTAGAACAAATCAAAAGAAAAAAAAAACAGATACGTACCTACGGGCCTCGGTCTTTATAATACCTACAACATTTTCAAAAGTCGAGAAAATCAGACTTGATTTAGGGGGTGAGAAGCACAATTTTTTATTTTGTTGTTTTTTGGATAGAAAAGATGTACGTAGTAATATGCAGTAAATTAACACTCAAATGTGCAGTATAATGAACAATTCAAGTTTGAACACGTATCGCCTTTGGAAGGATTGCTCCAAGATAATCCCATCTGGTCTTCGTAAAGTTCTACCTACAACGCTTCACGGAGGCTAGAAGATCCCCGTACAACGTTGTCTTATGATTTTTTTTTGATATGTAAATGTAAAATACAAACTTGACATTGGTAGATTTGGTTGCTCGATATATCGATCTCGATATAATAATAGCACAATTATGCTATCTTTTTCTAACTTAAAAGTAAACGTAAGCCAGCAGTCAACTACTGCACTTGTCATTATTAGTCTAAACCTCGCTTTAGGGTTGGCAGCGGATTTAAGTATTAAGGATTAGAATTACGATAAATAATGCATTTTGTTGTGAAGCATAATAATAATTAAGTACGTCATTGGTTTATACGGATACCAAAATAGTAGGATTTGTGTTATACAGAATGTCCCAGAAACCGACGTCAACATCTAGGGCTGATAGAGGAGCGTGCATTTTTTCGTACAAAGTGAAAAGCAAACACTGGGACACCCTAGTATGGAGAAACTTTATGAGTGAACTCAGAAAAAAAAAACCACTGAAAAAGTTATGACATAAAACATGAAATTAATGATTTTTCGTGACATGGACATAAGGGAAAATTACAAAAATCTAGATTAAAATTATCAACATCTCCGAAAGTAGTCAAAATCGCTGAACATACATCGATATCGAATCGATAGCTTTTTAGCTGCTCTATCAGCCCTAGGCGGGTCGACATCGGTTTCTGGGACACCCTGTATAAAATGAAAATTAGCACCTTCGATTTTATGCACATCATTACGCACCCGACTGAAACTAGTAGTAGGTACACACAACAAGTGCTTGGAAAACTTATCAGTAGACGCTGTAGGCGTTATCGGCATTATAAACTGCTTTTGATCAGGTATTTGTAAGAATATCAGATAAACAGTATCACCTTAATCGGATTTAAAGATAAATATTATGGATTGCACTAATTCTCTAATAATTCTGAGGATAACTTTAGTATTCAAGGTGGAATGGTACAAGAATGGCGGCCTTAAAAGTTTTAATTTTTAGTGTATTTATTTCTTTCGCCAGTGCAGGAAAGCACGACATCTACAATGGGTATGTAACAAAAGTATTTAAAATAATATACCATTGATATTTATTATGATACTATACTGATAAATAAGTAGACTTGCTTTTTATTGTCTCGCAAAAGGTGAAAAAAATAGAGTATTCTCCTTTGGGATATAGCTGTTTTCGTCTTGGGCGAGCTTGAATTCTTCGCTGCACCCAGGAGATCGCGTCGCTCAGAAACTAACTCGTAACACCCTCGCTACACTCGGGAGTTCAATCTGGAGTCCCTCGTTTGGTCAGTATTCAATATCGCGCCCGTGACATAAAACAGTGCTTTATCCCATCGGTGTATAATCTATTATAAGAGTATTATGAATCGAAGGGAAGGGAATAAAGGGTTGTATTATTATTAGGCGATTTGCTTGCAACCTATCACTAAAATACACTAGTAAACATATTAGCCTGTTTGTGTAAAATTTTAAGTTTTTAGAGTTGTTGGTAATTTTATAGCTCTGTCTACCCCACTCTGGGAAAAAAGGCGTGAAGGTGTGTAAGTATGTATATATAATTAGGATTAAATGACGACTAGCTTTTGCCCGTGATTTCATCCGAGTGGATTTTTCGCTCCAAAAATCGATTGAAAAACGCCCTCAATTATTTGCATAAAGTTTATGCAAATAACTGCAGAGTAGTAATCCCATTCACGTGAGCCATCGCGAGGTTGCGGGAGCACGCGCGGTACAGTCAGCCTTATAAGTAGCTACACACGATGGTACGTGGTCGCCTTAAAGTCTTTGATTGATTATTTTAGCAGTGAATTATAACGAAAACATGAAAATAATGATTATTCGTGACATGGACATAAGGGAAAATTACAAAAAAACAGATTAAAATGGTCAATATCTCCAAAACTAGTAAAATGGCTGAACATACATATTGGTTAAATCTGTAGCTATTTAGCTGCTCTATCAACCCCATTCGTTTGTGAACTTTATCCAGGGACACACTGTATATGCAGCAATACAGTTCAATATTGTACCAAGAAATATTCCAATTATCGTCTGACACATATGAGAGATATGGCGAGCGAGAGTGAGCGGAGATGTCGGTAGGGGACGTCCTAGACGGACGTACGGTGATCAGATTCGCGATGTGCTGATTAAGGGCCAAATCAAAAGCACCCGAAACCGACGTACGTGCATGAAAAGATTGATGAATGTAGAGGAAGCGAAGTGTATATGTTTGGACCGATGCACCTGGCGTTCCATAATCTCTGCCTACCCCATTGGGAGACAAGCGTGAAGATATGTATGTAGGTATGTATGTACATCCTTGACATTCCAGACCATTTTTTTGACAATGCAGAGGACGAAATTGTTTTTTTAATACCTTTTTAAATTCTCGTCGTCGTCTCACCTGACCTCACCGTTGCAAGAGCACCTTACGACACTTTGTAGGATTTGACTTACTGCTTCTCTTTAACGTAGTTCCGTAGTATCCTAGAGAAACCCATTAGTTTAGTCGAGTAGATACATTTTTCCGTGCAAAGTTAATCTTATAATTATTATTTTTTGCAGCTTTTCAGTTCACGGCGTCAAACTGACCGCCTTCTCTCACCTGGAACTGCTGAACAGCTTGGAAACCTCTCTAGACCTAGACGTGTGGCAACATGGGGCTGTTGGGCAACGGGACGCACTTGTCATGGTCTCTCCAGACAACAAGGCTAAGTTCCTCGAAGAACTGGAGAAGAACGCTGTGGAACATTATTTACATCTAGGAGATGTCGCTTCGTAAGTTACGATTGTCATTTTCAACAGCTTAAATCCACCCAATGCAATTTAGTCCTCTTTACTTTCACGCCACTCGCCACGGTCTTGTCCTAAGCTCATCCATAATTTTCTGCCAAATCTCATCAGACCTGGTTTACCCACTGATCTATGACCATAGAGGCTTACATCGTAGTTCCTCAGGGTCGGCAACGAATTTGGGGACTTAATATTGTAATCTTGAATTTGTACTAACGATCAGGTTTGCAAACTCATGTGCCCTCACATTTCAATAAAAAACCTAGTTCCGTTGTCATGTGATATGATTGCAATGACAGCTGAAATTTGGTTGACTTCATTTTTAGGTTACAAGAAAAAACTGACTGAAATAAATGATTTTAATTATTTGTCAAAAACTTTATTATTCAACTTTCGTTAACCTGTTGGTTCTAGTATAGTTCTGGTATAGCTACACTATTTACCTTCTTCGCATTATCATCCAGTTCATAAATTCCATTTGAATATCTGGAGCTACCCTATTCCAATCACACTCAATTGCCAACCTTTCAATCCTCATCCACGATATCGGCACCAAAAGAGCGACCTCTGCTAATGTCTATTATTTATAATTTCTTATTTCCAGAGCTCTAGAAGAACATGACAACGTCATATCCAGATACCAGCAAAGCAGACAGTCTAGAATGGTTTTTGAAAGTTATCCACGTTATGCTCAGGTGGGTGAAGTAGAAATATAAAAATTTGATGAAAGGCCAATTGACTTTTAAAAACTATCGTCAAATGTTTCTAAGATTTAAAAAAATCAGACTGGTAGCTTCGTAGGCAGGGTTCAGATATTTTATTATGAGTGATAGAAGTAGTCAGTAATAAAGCGTATTATTAAACGTGTTTTTTCTTTAGACTTGCTATCGTATTTTAGAGTAGTAAAATACAGCGTGTAAATCTCATACGGGCATATATTTTAACAACAGTTAGTATACACCCCAATTAACGTAAAAACTTGTGTAACAGAAACATTAGTTGTATTTTATTTTTTCTTACTAATTAATTCAGCAAGCAATGTATGCGTCACACATTACAATTAACGCACCTACGTAAACGTCATGTCATGAATTACGGTACGTCATTTGTTTACTAGTTACGTAAATAAAAGTCAAAATAAAGATCATTAATTTATCCGTTTTAAATTTAATTATTTAATCGTGGCGGTTAACTCGCCTGAGATACTTATTTTCCACATGTCGTCCTTGCACTTGGATACAGGCGACGCAACGACGATTGATGGACGCTCTCACACTTCGTAAATTCGTTTCTCGAAGTTTTTCAAAAACTTCTGTTATTTTCTCCCTCAGCTGCTCTACTGATGTTCGAGGCTGCGAGTAAACCTCGTTTTTCACAGCCCCCCATAGGAAAAAATCCAACGGCGTTAAATCAGGGCTTCTAGGGGGCCATCGCCGGGGGCCGAACCTCCCAATCCATTGATTGCCAAACATTGAGGTTAATGCAGTCCGCACGCGAGTTGACGAATGTGCGGGAGCCCCATCCAGCTGCAACCAAGTCTGTACACGTTCTTCAGCTGGTAGAGAGTTAACATACTCTGCTAAAGGGCCATTTATGAGCTCGATGAATTTGTCTCCATTAAGATTACCATCGATAAAAATAGGTCCGATGATGCGGTCTCCGTGTATTGCTGCCCAAACATTTAATGACCATCGATACTGGTGGCCTGATTCCTTTAGGAGATGTGGATTTACCTGCGACCAGTAGTGACTGTTCCTTTGATTCCAAATACCATTTCTCGTAAACGTGCTTTCGTCGGTCCATATTATTTTGGACAGGAATTCCTCATCACTGTGTTGTTGGTGACGTATCCACTCACAAAACGCTACGCGTGGCAACAAGTCCCGTGGTAATAAAGCGTGAGCCTTTAAGAACTTATACGGCCGTTGCCTGTCCTTTTTCAAGACGTTGTGAACCGTCATATGGTTTAGATTAAACCTTCGTCCCGCTTCTCTGGTGCTGCTCTCCGGGTTTGAGGAAAAATGTTGTAAAATAATTTCTTCTGTTTGTGCCGGCAGACGGGAACTATTTTCTGATCTCCCAGTCAGGGTCAAACCATCGCGAATACGCTGTAGAGCATTGATGATGACTCGTGGGTTTCGTGGAGTTCGACGGTTAGGAAATTGCTCTCTGTAGATTTCTAATGCTTGTCTCCCACTTTGTCCAGCTTCACCATATGCCAATATCATGTCGGCTAGTTCATTAGCACTAAAATTCGACGGTCGCGGCATTTTCGAAAACAATCTTATTGCTTTGTGACAGCGGCGTCACGACAAATTATGTCACGTAAAAAATGCAACCAATGAGTTCGTTCATTTACTTATTATTTTGTTGCGTTTATCGCAGCTTTTATTCTTGTAGGTCGAATAAAAGAAAAAAACCACGGGACTATGACAACGTAATTGTAATACTACCTATACCTATTACCTTTATGGTCTTTGATAATTATGTTATCTTCATGACTCAGTATGAAAGTGTCAGATGCGTAACGTCAAGAGTATTTCAATGCAGTTTTCAATGTAAACAATGTTAAGTGCTAATGATATCGCAAATGATATGCTGCCACCACCACCTGCTTGGAATGCATGACGATTTTTGTATGCAGTGATTCGTGAAGATTCACTTCGTGTATCATAGGAACTTTAAACTGTGAGTGTCTCTCCCATCAGACAATAATTAATAAATAACGACAAAATCTACCAAATTTTTCAATTTAGGAAGGATATTCTTAATCAGTTGTGCTTTATGCACGTAGCATCATTTAATAATAAATTCGTGGTCATTGGGCCCTTATTGACTACTAAAAATAAGGAAAACAAACAGTTTTGTGCAAGGAAGTTGCACGCGATACATTGCTCCTGACACAAACTTTAAAAAATTAACTACGCTTTAATAATAAAAGTTAGTAACAAAATAACTTTCTCACATGATTTGTATGGTCGTTAACTACGTCTGATTAAAATATATGCCCGTATGAGATTTACACGCTGTATAAGTATTAAAATATCTCATATGAGCAAATAGATATTAAACATTCGTAAATTACCATTAGTTTTCTTCGGGCTTTCACTAAGCAATGCCTCTATTGTGATGACCGTGGTGGTATAACAACCGAATCTCAAGAAATATCCTAACAAAAAAGAAGACCAAATTAACTTTTGATTTAAGTTCTTGTAGCTCATTGGCTTACAAGTGAAATTAGTCATTTGAATGACCTACGTAGAATTACAAAAGTTGCTGCACAAAATGATACACTTTTAATCACCTGACAAAATGATGTTCCTTAATTAATAATCTCTGATCAGTTTGACGGTGAGCTATTAGTAACCCCGTGACTATTATGCCAGGTCGATGCGTACTTGGAAAGGATTGCTGCAGAATACCCCGATATAGTGACTTTGGTGAACGCTGGAGAGAGCTTCGAAGGACGTGCCATCAAATATTTGAAGGTAACATTCTTCAATTTTATGCTACTTCCAACCGCATGAGGTCATGCGGTTGTAAGTAGCTGGAAATTTTAATATTTTTTCAGTTATACATCATCTTTGAACTGCAGCACTAAAGCTGAAGGCGTTAAGAACTAAAGTACTGTGTGCAGCTACTAATAAGGCTGAGTGTACAACCATAATGGAAATACCCACAGTGCATGATTGTAGCATTATCATTTGTATCTTCAACCTAATAACTATTATTATTAAAATCTGCTTAAAATGTCTGCTGGTCAAATTCTTACCGTGCTACTTCTCAACAGCAGTTTCCACATGCGAAGCACTCGGACCCATTTCCTTAAACTCACTACACTAATAATTAGAGCGTGCGGTATATTTCATTAATAGAGTGGTAGAAAATTGTATTGAGTAACCTAAAATGATTATTCTAGTTAGTATAGAGACATGGGCCACTGGTGGTTTCAGTTAAACTTCCCGTATGATCAGCATAATAGCCTTTCGTTTCAATTATCGACCATATCATTAACTCTAGCTGTTTTTTTACCTGACCTCAGATCTCGACCACAAACTTCACGGACTCTTCAAAACCCATCTACTACATGGATGCCATGATCCACGCCCGTGAATGGGTCACCACTCCTGTCGCCCTCTACAGCATCCACCGATTAGTGGAGGATCTACAAGAGCAAGACCGTGATCTGCTGGAGAATATCGACTGGATTATTCATCCCATCGTTAACCCTGATGGTTATGAGTACACGCATACTGACGTGAGTACCAGAATAGAAGAATGTGTACCAGGCCAGCATAACTTCCTCCGCGACTTTTGTGTCGCTCGGCGCTCTCATTATGCATTCACAGAAGATTAGCTACTGTACTTCCAAATGCAAGTTCATCTATTGATTACACAGTTTCTGTTGAAGATTAGCTACTGTTATTACAACTGCACGTTTATCTATTGCTTACACCTTATCTCTTTATATGACTATAAAGCTTATTGTGTAATAACTGTTAGATAGATATAATCCCGATAAAATGGTAACTCTGTCTTTCAGAGCTGATAACTCTTAAACGGCTCATTCAATTTCCATGAAACCTAACTAAAAACCACCGCTAGAAAACCTACTTTCAAATAAAAAATGTAGCATCAAAATCGGTTAACACATTTGTAAACAACGCTGCCACAAATAGACACAAACACATGGCGGTCAAACTAACAAAACCTTTCTTTTTATTTAAAAATACGCAATAGTTTTTCCTGAAAAAATGTGATCTTCTGTAGTTTTATTGAACATTTTCCTGCTTTCGATATTATTAATTCTATTTTCGACATCTGTCTACTTTTCATTATTTTTATGGGTTTCAGGTCCGTCTTTGGCGTAGAACTCGCTCATACTATCCTGAAGTCAGTGAAACTTGTTGGGGTATCGACGCCAACCGAAACTTCGATGTATCGTTCAACACAGTCGGTGTGTCTACGAACCCCTGCAGCGACGTCTACCCAGGCCACGATGCCTTCTCTGAACCTGAGACCCAAATCGTAAGAGATATCCTCCACGAAAACCTGGACAGACTACAATTATACATGAACATTCATAGCCACGGTAATTGGGTGTTATATGGCTTCGGGAATACCAGTTTGCCATCCAATGTAGCTCAGATCCATCATGTTGGTGCTACTATGGGTGCAGTGATGGATGCAGTAAAGCTGCCTGAAGCAGGATTCTACCTCGTTGGGAACAGCGCTTTGATTCTGTACGCGACGTCTGGCAGTGCTCAAGATTATGGACAGGTATGGCGTTTTCGTTCGTAATCTCTTTTAAATTGATCTAGTCACAAATTATGTTGTAGGCTTTGACTATGTGTAACGGTAAAAATACTTAAATAAAAAAAAAAATTAAGCCTTACCAGTTTTAATATATATAATTACGATATAATAAGTAAAAATGCATTTTTATAATTTTTCTTCTATGTATTGAAATGCTTACTTTATCGATGATTAACGTCAGTAAGTTTTCAGTATGTTGCTGTCAATAATCTTGCATAGTATTTAATGAACTTCACAAACTTTAATGTGAACTCTTAGTTTGGTGTTTAAAAACCCAATGATCTCTATTCTTGCCACCAAACAAACAAAATAGGTACTCGTAAAAGGTTAGGTTTTACTTATAAGCAATATCGAAAAAATTAAGTCCTATATCAAAACATTGCATTGACAGTCATTAAGAATAATAGCACGTAAGAAGTATGTCGAGGCGACTGCATGTAATTACTACGGTCAAAGACACTAGTGACATACCCTCAGACATAAATTGTAAGACGAAGCAAATTTAAAAAAAAAATTTAAACAACACTATTAAGTACCTTTTGTAATTCATTTTTTCTTTTTTCATTTTGCTTTTTTTTTTCGTTTTCTTGTAAGCTGTCATATCAACTGTAGGTATCCCAATACTTACCAAGATGTGAATATGTTTAGTGTATAGTTATATAGGTATAATTTATAGATAGGTTTAGGAAAAGTAAGTGCACAAAATGAATCTTTTCTCCAACAAACTGCTTTGCACACGTTGCAAACGTGCTTTGCAGTTTGGCGACGTTTGTGAGCTTTTATAAAAAAAAAAGATACGAAAGTCTGCGTTTGAGTTCCTGTACCCACCAATATTTTATCTTTCTTCAGCATATCGGCGTCCCGTTTTCCTACACCCTGGAGCTGCCGGGATACGGGCAAGACTTCCGCGTGCCTCCTGAGTTCATCGACCACATCAACGTGGAGACGTGGAGAGGACTCGCGGCCACCGCTCGTCTCGCCAGGGTCTACTATAATGGTCCCTATGACAACTAATCTAGCAATTACGTCAATTCTTTTACCATTGTCATATTGTATACCATGCTGATGTAATTTGTCATTAAATATTTATCAATCACTGTTTGGTATTTTTAGTTCGGCTATAAAATGGTCACAACAAAGACGGTCGAAAACATTTGTCTATTGCTTTTGTTTTGTTCCGGTGCTTTTATTATAATTGATTCTGGAAGATAATAAATTTGGGTAAAGATTTAGGGAATATAAGCTTATAGTACGGTTTGGCAATGAGATTGCAACCTATCACTAATACAGTGTTAACTGTAAACATGTTAGCTTAAATTGTGCAAAATGTGGTGGGTTATTCCCACCTGTTACCACCAATTTGTTACCACTGGTAACAGCTGGGATTTTTTTCCCCATCTGCTACAATTAAAATATTTGGTTATAACTACTGGAGAAAAAAACCCCCAGTAGTTAGTGGTAACAGCTGGGAATTTTTATTCCCAGTAGTTACCAGTGGTAACAGGTGGGTAAAAAAATCCCAGTTGTTACCAGTGGTAACAAATTGGTGGTAGCAGGTGGGAATAACCCAATGTGGTGACAGAATTATCAATTTTTTTTTTTGAATTGTTGGTAATTCTGTAGCTCTGCCTACCCCTCTGGGTAGGAGTTTATGTATGTATGTGTATGTGTCTGATTAATCTACTTTACAAAGCATACGAGGGCTGTTTGATAAGTACCAGTATTTGGAAAAAAAAAAATTTTTTTTTGTATAAATAATGCATTTATTTTTCTACGTAGTCACCTTTTAAGTCAATACATTTGTTCCACCTATACTCAAGCTTCAATAAACCATCCAAAAAGTATGATTTTGTAAAGTCATTAAAATAGGCCTCTGTGGCGACAATGACTTCGTCATTTGATCCAAATCGCTTACCACCGAGCCATTTTTTTAGGTTGGGAAACAAAAAGAAATCACATGGGGCCAAATCCGGAGAATATGGGGGGTGAGGCAATAGTTCGTAGCGTAACTGTGTTAATTTAGCCATCATAACTCTGGGCGAATGAGCCGGGGCGTTGTCGTGATGAAACAGTACTTTTTCTTTTATAAATAGGGTCGTTTTTCCTTCAACACGGTGTCAAATTCATCCAATAAATTGGCATAGTACTGCCCTGTTATCATTTTCCCCCTTTCTAAGTAGTCAATATGTATAATACCCTGGGAATCCCAAAAAACAGTCGCCATGACCTTTCCAGCCGATGAGACGGTTTTTGCTTTCTTTGGAGCTGGTTCACCCGGTAAAATCCAACGCTTCGACTACTCTTTCATTTCCGGGGTGTAGTGGTGAACCCACGTTTCGTCCACGGTCACGAAACGACGCAGAAACTCCTTCGGGTTACGTTTGAACACGGCCTAACTCTGCTCCAAAGTAGTCAGTCGGTTCCGTTTTTGGTTACCTATCACAACTTCGAAAAATGTTTGACCGAATTTTGGTTAGACAAATACTTTTCGTCAATTATGGTTTGGGTTTTTTTACGTTTGGCCGAATGATCATTTCGAATAGTTTTATTTATTCATTACTTGTTTTGGTTTTTTAACGATTTGACAAATTATCTATACCTCATTACTGGTTTCGGCGTATCAACAGTTGTCCAATGTAATGCTTTGTCTATTTGTCTTTTTCCTATTTCTGATTTTACCTTAGTATCCTTTGCCCAATATTACGGCTCGGTTTATTCATAGTTTACCTAATTGTAATAACTACATTTTTCAGTAGTAATTAGGTCAAACAAATTGTTGATGATATGAAGTATTATTAAGATTGCTATAAAATATAAATCATATTGTTTGATCTGTGTTGACTTATTTCTTAGTTATAGAAAATAAGTGAACCGTTCCGAGTCGGTTTTACCCTGATTGTCTTGATCTTTGCATTGTCTGGATAAATTATACTTAAGCAAGTTTTTCGGGGCAGAAAAAAAATAACCTCGAAAGCCAAGGCGGGAGCACAAATATTTTAAGTAACAATATTTTAATGTCATTTTTATAACGAGTATGGACTGCTGCAATGAACCTCCGTCTCCGATGTCATAAATATTAATCGTTTGTTACAATAATACATTGTCCCAAATTGTAGTTTAATTAAAACCATAAAACAACAGTCATAAAATGCAATTTAGGCTAGCAGAAACCAATGACGACACAACCTGTTATCGTCACCTTGCTCTGACAAATATTCGCTACGTTGCCATTCCGTGCAAAACGCTAGCGCCACCAACTTACCAATAAGTACGGATAAATTGAGAACTAATCTCCTTGTGAATAAATTGGATCGGATTGCAGACTGTGGCGCTTTTTTCAACTGCAAATTTAAGTTTGTATCTTAGTTACCATTTTAATGATACATACGGATAAATGACGAACTAATATTTACGCGTTGAAATTGTTAGATGCTACTGAGACTGGCGCCTTTTATCAACCGCAAATATAAGTTTGTAGCCTAGAAATGTTTATGCGTTGAGTCAAAGCTGACACAGTGTCACTCAGAGTCATAGTTTGCTTTAGGAACTACGGAATGTGTGCGGTTGTTGGAAAACGTGGTGTTTCATTTGGAAGTCAATTGTACTGCGCACGCGACTCTGTCGAGTGTTTATGTTTTTTTGAGCCCGTGTCTATTTAATAGTGTTTTTTTGTGAACATGTTTCTGACGTTTGAAGTGATTGCTACCTTTGGAGTATCAGCTGTAAGTAGAAATTTGTTTTTTGCTTCGTTTATTGTAACTCTATGAATCTGTTGAACCAGATGTATACATATTATTTTGTCTGCTAGTATTTTTGTACCGGGTTTGTCGTTTCGCTTGACCTGCATACTTAATGATTTATGGAAATCGTACTCAATCAACGATTGGAATAAGATCAAGTGTGTCAATTGAAATGCTTTATTTTATATTTAAAAAAAATAAATCATACCTACTTAATAAACCCGTAAATAAAAAAACTAAAAAAAACTGGCAATTTCAAATAGAGGTTATGTTTAAATTAAAAGCTGCTAATGGGGTAAGTAGTCTTTATCGTTAATTAGCGAAATAAGGTTTGTTAATTAATAACATAGGTATATATACTTACTCATATCGTTATAGTGTTAAGAACTTAAATACTTACCTACCTACCTATCCTGTGACATTTTACACGCACAAATAATATTGGGACGGTACATAGTTACATTCCCAGTTTTTGTGACCTTATTTAGGTTATCTTATCAGTCTGTTAGTTAAGCATTAGATAGGTGCAAGATACTCAACAAAAGGTTCAAAAAATTTCGTTCGTTTATTTTAAAATATATGCGATCAGTCCCGTTTTATAATACATCCTACTACCAAAATCCATTCTTATTATTAAAATGTAAAGGTTGTTGGTATGTTCGAATGTTTGTGTTTCAATCACACATAAACGGCTCAACAGCTTTGGATAAAAATTGTCTCATAGATTCCTACTCCATTATTATCCTAAATAGACACCTCGCATACATATTGTTACGGAAAATTATAGTTTCCGAGGGAAAAGCCATAAACGACTTCGAAGCGGACAGTGTCGTATCGCAGTTTTTTTTTTTACTGTGCATCCTAGAGCTTGATAGGTGACTTTTTCTACGACGTTAGTGTTCTCGGGTTCGAAATATTTGTGATGAGCACGAGTAGTTACTGAGTTCGGGATGTTTTCTGTGTTTAAGTATGTATTTCTCTATGTGCTCATGTTTTTCGTTATCTAGTAACCATAGTAAAAGCCTAGTTTGGGAGTCAGTGTGCGTAAGATTGTCCATAAATAATTATTTATTTATCACTAGCGACCCGCCCTCGCTTCGCTTCAATTTATACAAGTTTTTCTATAACTACACCATTCTTATCTATTGATGAAACCCGCATAAATCCTTCGCGTACTCTGAAAGATCTAAGCGTACATACAGAGGGGCAGACAGAAGTATTTTGTATTGTCTCATCACTCATGTCAGCCGAAAGACGTCCACTGCTGGACATAGGCCTCCCCCAAGGCTTTCCACTCAGACCGGTCTTGTGCTTTTCGCATCCACCGCGGTCCCGCGATCCTGACGAGGTCGTCACTCCATCTTGTTGGAGGCCTACCTACAGCTCGTCTTCCGGTCCGCGGACCCCACTCCAGAACCTTCTGGCCCCATCGGCCATCAGTCCTGCGAGCAATGTGCCCCGCCCACTGCCACTTCTTAGCTATTCTTCGGGCTATGTCGGTAACCTTAGTTCTACTGCGGATATCATCATTTGTATTGTCTGCATTAAGATTATAAAGAGGAAAGATTTGATTGCTTGTTTGCATTGAACACGGTCCTAAACAACTGGACCGATTCGAAACATTCATCCACCATTACAATCCCACATTATCCCTGATGAACATGGAGTATATTTTATTCACCTGCGCAGACGGAGTTGCGGGCAACAGCTAATATATCATAAACTTGCTTCTCTTTCCAGGCGATCTCCTTTACAATATCATCAGCAATTCTCCTGCTGGTAGCGGCCAAGCGTGGGTTGCTCTCCGTGAGGTCCAGGCCCAACCAGAAGCCAGGGATGAACAACGCAACCACTGCCGCCCTCCTGCCTCCCACAGCCCCAACTGAGAAAGAAGTGATGGCTGCCGAACAGACACCTCTTCAGTCTTCTTAGAACACTCTGTCTCATGTGCACAGGGCTTCTATTCCATATTAAAATCGTATCGCTATCATATTATTGTTAAAGTTTAAAATGTAATTGGAACAGACCATGTTCGTTTTCAAGTTCCAAATTACATGATGTACATTGCTAGTTTAAAATAGAATGTTTATGTACGAGACAGTTTGAAAGAAGCAATGTAAGTCACCCAACGGAATGGTATTGATATTAAAATATCATGCAAAATAGTAGGTTTCATTATTTTCAGATAAGTATTATCAACTTGGATTTGTTAGATTTTCGCTAACTAATCTCAAAGAAATCTTACCGTAGGTACTTTAGTTTGTTGTCTTAAAATATTAACCTTATTGGTTTTTATATTTTAACCATTAAAATTGTTTTGTAGACCGTGGCTTTTCTCAAATAAACTTTGTGTCTTGTGATTTTTAGTTCATTAAAATGTTGAGCATACTTAGAACCCTGTCATTCTTAACATAAAGAAAGTCGTGCTAGTCATTCTATGTTCAGCTTTAAGTATATCATGACCGCAGGTACTGAATTTGCTCAACGTTTTCTTTACATTAGCATACATAATTCAAACTAAGTATAATCTCTTTGTTCTTCGTAAAATGATTCAGCACGCTCCTATACGTCATAGGTCTAGTCCCTGGCAAATTACCAGTAATTATTAACACAATTAATGAATGGATTTGGTTCATTTTACTCGTTCTACCAAATAGCCCTTCTTGAAGACGGAAAAGGTCAAAGCTAAGAGTTAGAGTGTGCAGCAGCGGTGGTTAGCAACGCATTTGCGGTTGTAAGATTTCAGTCTTAAGATTATAGTCTTGAAAATGTCTATGGGTCACAGATCCCACTTAGGTAAAATTTCCTATTATGGACAGTGCTCCAGCTATTAACGATCCCATAGATATAAGTTTCTGAGATTGATATGCTTTTAGTGTTACAATCATCACTGGAGCATTGTCCATAATTGGTGCTTTTACCTTACCATCAGATGTTCTGTGCGCTCGTTTGCCTTCCTTATGTCATAAAAAACAAATTTCACGTGACCCTACAGAGAACGATGAGTGTTGAGTCCAATTCAATCTTATTATTTTCTGTCCACAATGATGCTCTACTATGAATATACAACGTTCGCTGCGTTTCAATAGTGTATTCCGGCCATAAAAATGCCATTAAAGTTCTTTCCTTCAATATTTTTACTTGCATTTTGCCTAAAGAATTGCATTTTGGTCGTGATAATTTTTGATTTTGATGTTTGAAATCGAGTATGTTTCGTCCAAAAATATTTTAGTCCGTCCATTTTTTTTTTCTAGCTACAGAAAATGCTCTTAAATCTGAACAAATCATGGCAAACTTGAATGATAGGTATATTATATTCTCAAATTTACGTTATCGTTTACTAATTAACAACTGTAATCATATAGCTAGGAACTACAAGACCTGTTTGTCTAAGGTAAAATTTTTTTAGCTTACTTTGTAACTATAGCTTCGATATTTTGATGTGTGAATGTAATACCAGCGTCTATTAGTGTTTAGTCAAAATTGTGATCAACGTGCCTAACCTAAAAATGTATTTTGTTAACTGTAAGTCTTATTAATAAAATTAATCAACAAAATCAACAGATTTTTCTTAACCTCAAAAGTTTACTCCACAGGGACCAAGACTCAATCAAGTAAATTTAATTGTCCCAAAATAATCTTAGCGGTGAATATTTTATTCCATAATCCATTTACTGGGTAAAAAAGCTATCCAATAAATATAAAAGATCCATTATTTGAGCTGAAAGCTTCGAGCATTATTGGGCTTTGTAAGTTGAAAAGGTAAACTCGTATATTTTTTTGCCCAGCATTGCTTGAGGGAATTTATAAAAGTGAGAGTAAAGTTTGACGTATTGCGGTGACATAAAGATGGCCAGGGGACCAAACTGTAAGCTTTAAGCACTAGAAACAAAGTTCGAGTAAGTTTTGATTTATTAATTCATAACTTAACCCGGTTCTCTGCCTTTTGGCAGAAATATGTTTTGGCCGAATGTATCGTTTCCCAAACGTTTCATTTGCCAAACGGCTTTTATTTCTGTAACTGTAAATATTTCAGGATTTTTATAATAAATAACCTAACCTAACCTATAGACTACACGATGGCACTGAAATAAATGTTTTGGAAACATCAAGACCTTTTGTCAAAAATTGATACTTTGTTCAAAAGTAACTTGCAATATATTCTTAACATTCAGCTAAGCGAGCAGTCCTGGACCTAAGGATCCCGGGCTATTCCCAGTAGTCCGCACCCCGCAGTTCGCACTGCACTGAACTACTGGGAATAAAAATTCCCACTAGTCCGCACCTCCGGCAAGTGGTGCGAACTACTGGGAATAAAAATTGTAATATGTTCGCAGTGCGAACTACGGGGTGCGGACTACTGGGAATAGCCCAGGATCCCTCCCAATTCGTTACGGCGGTTTAGGGATCCGCAAATTAGTTTTTTTACAATTTGCCGAAAATTTGTCAAGTTAAGCCGCGGCCGACCAAGAGTACTGAGGATACTAAAGCTAAGTTACGTCTACAGGGATATTATCAATTAGGGTTTCTTGCACTGGGCTCCCGGACATTTGGTCTAATATATCATTAAGTTGAAATATTTTAAATTAGTCGGGGTTTGACCCCGGTTCGATACGCTGATTTAAGCCGAAATGCGCTGCTTTATACCTCTTTGTCTAACTCATTATCAATCTGCGTTAAAATTTATGCGATAGATATACTTTTCAAGTGTGCTTCTCATTAAATTACTTCTATAATAAGAATTATATTTCTGTGTCGTGCCCTGGCTCACTTGAAATTAGCTAAATTGTCTATGCGGCGGATACCATAGAAAAAAACGATTGATGTTATGCCAGAAAGAGTGTGAAGGCATTACCCAGCCGAGTACAGAGGGGTTATTATGACATAGCTATGAAGTTCAGTTTACGCCGAGAGAACAGGACAGAGCTATAGAAATGCTATAGCTCTGTCCTTTACACTCACAGTAATATGAACCTGCATAGCCATGTCTTAATATGGCTATCGCTATCACACTTACACCCGCAATTGTCAGTATATTTCTCACTGTCACTCGTGTTTCATAGAAATACGAATTGCAAGTACTTAAGAGCACTACTATCTACTTACTTATTTAAAAAAAATCATAGAACTAATAGGTTGGTAGTTGGTACACGTAAATCCTAAAAAAAATATTTAGACACAAGTCAAATCAAAGTCAATGTGTCATTATTTTCCGTGTTAATTTTTACACAGTCAAGTTGAACATATTTTAAATTTATTAACATTAGCATTACCTATACGTCATCATGCCGTTGATGGATATCACTAACCCTGACATTATTAGGTTCCTCACCGAGAACTATAATAAAACCACTTTGATGCGTTTAAAATGGAACGAACTGCACAAGGAGAGGCTGGCAAAGGCAGCCACCCTATCGCACGAGAAGGCGTACCCGCGGGAGACCGACATAGCTACAGCATCCATAAGAGCGGGGCTCGCGGCTATCACAAGGGATCATGCCAGCGGTGCCGTCAACCGAAAACGAGTTTTCTTCAGCGGCTTCGAAACCATCTTTGGCATCTCCGCCTTGAGGAAAGGCCATTCAATCGCTGACATCGGCCTCGGCGACCCCAAGGTCGACCCGCGCCTAGCTCGTCCCGACACCGATCTGCAAACAGATCCTAAAATGCGTCCTGTAGACCCGGAGCACAGGAAAATCCTGTACAAGGATATACCGTACTTCGGCAGGAAGGTCTACCTGAATAAGAGAGATCATATACTTCCTGAAGATAGGTACTATTTTCCGGAAACAAGCGCATGTGAATACGGCTGGAGACTGAAGGATAGTTCCTCCGGTACACCAATCGCTCCGAAGTTCGCACTCGTGCGCAAATTTTGACGTGGATTTATGTGCAAAAACCTTCCAAGATGGGATCGACAGTGTTAATTAGGGAACGGTGAATTTTAATTAGCTTCTTAGTCTAGCCATTTCATGTTATTATCATTATTTTTTCATTATTTAAGATAAGCCTAAGTCTAAAGTTGACTGTAGCCGTCGCGTGGATCCACCCTTGAACAGAAGGGTATCAATCAGTGACTGACTGCCAAAGTTAGCGGAGAAGAAACGCTTAAGAAGTAAACGTTTTTTTCATCACGTCTTTAGGGTGATGGAACCAGTAATGAACAAGCGCCAATAATGGATACTTGATTGTTATGGTAGAGAAGATAAGGGTTATTTATTTATTTTAAGACAAATAATTTATCGAAGTCGGCGGAGAAGAGACGCTTAACAAGTAAACTTTTTTTAGCACGTCTTTAGGGTCATGGAACCAGTAACGACAAAGGACCAATAATGGACACTTGATTCTTATGGTACAGAAGATAAGGGTTATTTATTTATTTTAAGACAAATATTTTTTGAAGGTCAGCGGAGACGAGACGCTTAACAAGTGAACGTTTTTTTAACACGTATTTAGGGTGTTGAACAAGCACCAATAATGAAGACTTGATTCTTATAATAAGGGTTATTTATTTATTTTAAGACAAATAATTTATCAAAGTTAGCGGAGAAGAGACGCTTAACAAGTAAACGTTTTTTTAACACGTATTTAGGGTGTTGAACAAGCACCAATAATGGAGACTTGATTCTTATAATAAGGGTTATTTATTTATTTTAAGACAAATAATTTATCAAAGTTAGCTGAGAAGAGACGCTTAACAAGTAAACGTTTTTTTAAGCTCGTATTTAGGGTGATAGAGCCAGTAATGAACAAGCACCAATAATGGACTTTTGATTCTTAGTGTACAGAAGATAAGGGATATTTATTTATTTTAAGATAAAATAAGTTAGCGGAGAAGAGACACTTAACAAGTTAACGTTTTTTTAGCACGTATTTAGGGTGATGGAACCAGTAATGACTAAGGACCAATAATGGACACTTGATTCTTATGGTAGAGAAGATAAGGGTTATTCATTTATTTTGGGACAGTAAATTTATAACATTATGATCTTTGAATTAAGAGTTAAGTGTCCGTTATGCATTCATAATGGAAACTTAACTTCAGCTAAAAGTGTCCAACATTGGTAACGTTGCCCTAGGCAAGCATAGTACGCTAAGTTTAATTTCTAATTACCTATTAACGTTTTCATTTAATTTTAAAAGTAATAAAGTATTCTTACCAAATACTGCCTGTTTGATTGTAGTTATTTGACGTCCATCGAATGTAATAAACACTAGACCTGTCAACGCGGAATCGGCTTCAGCTGGCAAGAAATTTTTTTCATAACCGATCCGTAGTCACACCAATTGGCCACACTGGTGTGACTATGGTTCATTTTATTAACCCGTAGTCACACCAAGACCGAATTTGCGTCTGTTTCTCTTTCAAAACCAAACTCAACAGAGTCGACGGAGCTCCGTTAACGCGGAGCACCTATTTCTGGGTTGTTCTGGCCCTCCGGGCCTGATATAAAAACGAGGATCACATTTGGGGCCGTTGCTGTTTCTAGTTTTTATCAATGATATAGTGGGCTGCTGTTTGAATTCTGATCCCTACCTCTATGCAGATGATCTCAAAATTATAAGACCTATTAAAAATGATATTGATCGGCTTCTACTGCAAAATGACATAGATAGGATTAGCGGTTGGTGTTCACAAAATAAAATGAAGGTGAACCAGAGTAAATCTTACCATGTTTCTTTTACGCGTAATAAGAATAAAATAATCACGAAATACGCAATGGGGGGTAAGGTGTTACAGAAGGTGGACACAATCAGAGATTTGGGAGTGGTGATGGATTCTCAACTTAACTTTAATGCCCATTTTAGCACATGGGATTTTTATTACGGGACACTGGACAGTTTAAATTTTTACGCACTAAGATCCTTCTTTATAATACTTTAGTAAGGAGCAATCTTGAGTACTGCTCACAAGTTTGGTCACCTTATTATGAGGTCCATAAAAATCGAATCGAAAAGGTCCAAAGGCGGTTCCTGAATCACTTAGCGTTTGCTTCTCGCAATAGGCATAAACTCCACTCATGCCAAGGACGACTGAAGTTCTTTAAATTCAACTCTCTTAGTAGCAGAAGGAAAGTACTAGATCTAGTTTTTCTTTTTAAATTGGTTAATTTTAAGGGATTGGATTGTCCGGAACTACTCAGTAAGGTGAATATTGCCGTGCCTACAAGATTGCCTCGTCCCTGTGTTTACAAACTGTTCAGAGATAGATTAACTAAAACGAATTTAGGCCGTAACTCTGCTCTTGCGAGAATGATTAAATTATATAACTATCTCCCGGACACCGTGGGGGCTGATATATTCCACGACAGATTCATGGTATTCAAAAAAAAAGTGTCGGCGTATTTTGGCTCCCTGGATTTTGCGAGGTAGATAGATTATAAAACCTTTTAAAATCTTTGTATCTGTAATCTCACTGTTACTGTTGTAATCTAACTGTAATCTTACAATTATATTAACAGTGTATGATATATTATGTTTTGATATATTTCAATATTTCTTAAAATTTAATGTTTAATTTGTGAGCAAGTATTTAATGCATGCAGTAAGTAGTTCAATTTGTATATTTACTGGCGTAAGATGTGGTTTCCTATAATTGGGTAAGCATCGATTTAGATGTTAAAACAGATATTAACATAAGTCTGATGTATTATCCGTTGGAAATCCTCAATAAATAAATAAATAAATAAATAAACCTAACCAAAACCTTCCTCCTATTTATATGTTCGTGTGACTACGGATAAATAAAATGAACCATAGTCACACCAGTGTGGCCAATTGGTGTGACTACGGATCCGTTACTTTTTTTTTATGTCGACGCATTAAGAGCGAAAACAACGTCGTTCCGTTCGCAACGCCGAATCGAACCAAGCCGAGCCAAGCGACGTCTTTTGCACGGATAAAACGTTTTCTTAACGGCTCAAGCTGATTCCGCGTCGATAGGTCTGGGGAGACTCTTAATTAATAGTAAACTCGTGTAGTCACGATTAAGTTTCATGTAATATGGGCAATTTCAACGGGACTCATTTAAAATACATGTTTATAAAAACTGTCCTACCGAATTGAATTTCCATATAACATTATTTTTATAACCATGAAGTCAATTTCGACCGTTGTGGGTCCACAGTGGACGTCTTTTGCTGCAATAACAGTGATGCTGAGGTTATAATTATATAATAATAGCTTCTGCCGGGATAGAAGTTTTAAGTTATTGTTATTGTTTTTTCATCGTCTTAGCAATTGCGACAGAGCCAAGCATGGCGGGGCTCCTATACCTGGGCAATTTGCCCTTTGGGCATTTGAAGTTACTAAACGAACCAAAGCTACTTACTAGGTAGTAACGCAAACGAAGTGGTCATTTCGCAACTCGGACTTTTTGAGATGTAGTCGCAATGCGATCGGCGTTACTATTGCCTAACGGCCAAACCTTATATTTAAACCGCGGATAGATAAGGCTTACTTCGGGTTAAAATTTGACATTTGCTCATACAAAATGTGTTCGCGGTTTGAATATAAGGTTCGGCCATAAGGGTCTCCTCACACCTATCAACACGGAATCGGAAACTTGATATCTAATCTACGCAATAAGAGCGAAACAAACGTCAATCGGCTATCGACCGGGAAATTCTTCATTCTGTTAGCAGCCAACCGCACGCGTTCGCATTCTTACATCGCCTAGTACCGCCGATCGGCGCCGGCGCGGGCTGAACAGTTCCGACCACGGCCGAGTAGCTACGATGGGAGCCGATTAGAGCTGGCGACAGCCGTCGGCGTCGTAGGTGTGGGGAGACGCGTACTATTACTTAGAGGCTATCTGACGTCTCGACGGCCGTACGGAGCCGATCGTAGGTTTACAGCTGCTGCGATAGCAAATCGCAGGCGATCGGTCTCTGCGGCCGTACCGAGGATGGGACGGCTGGACGTAGGTTTACAACCGCTGAGACGGCCGATCGGCTAAATGCGAATAGTGTGCAGTACAACAATAAAGACAAACAGACAGACATTTCAAGCCCGTTGCAAGTAACGCCGCGGGAAAATCCAAGTCATGTTTAAACAATAAAAAGTTCTTCGTTATAGTTGCTCGGTACCGTAGGACAGTTCTGTGGTTTTGATCATCAATTCCACTTCACCAAATGATGCTTTCTGAATGCACAATATGCTGGAATCGTTACTAAAAATAATAAAATCGCTTCATGTATATTTGAGGAGTCCACTCAATTTCTCACGGATGATGACGGAATTTCATCAGATTCAGATTTGGTGAAAATGGGTGGTCCCAGAAAGGTCTCGGGAATAAACACTATAAAATCAAAAAATATTTTGTCAAATCGGCCCACAATTAACGGAGACGTAGATGAACATACATAAAAAAAAACATTCAAAAGCGAGTCGGACTCGCGCACCGAGGGTTCCGTAATTAAGATAATTTGCTTGGTAACCACAAAAGCAAATACTCATTTTGTTATGATCTTTATTCTCTATGCAATAAGGTCCGTTTTGACTAGCCTAAGTTTCCCTTAAAATAAAAGTTATTAATTATTATCTATACGTCAGATTTTTTGATTTATAATCTTTCGAGATAAGGGAGGGGAGGGTCATTTTTTGTATATTTTCGGCTATAAATCAAAAAGTCAGAAATCATAGAAAAATAAAAATATTATTGAAATGTGCAAATTGAGCCCTCTCATATGACACCCCATTTGCTGTAATCAAACCACTTTCATTTTTCTACCCCCCATTCTAGACCCGTTTCCAGATTGAGATTCAGATTTTATTACCTCAGTATAACACGGTATAAATTACGTGACATTTCAAATTATATGCAGTTACATTGAGGTCGTCAGAAATATAATTAAATAATAATAGTAAACGTCAACACAAACACAAAGAAGATATATTTAAAATAAAATAAAAAGAAACAGTTTTATTTTTTATTAATTTCATATTTTTTTGCCAAGAAAGTTGTATAACCATGCCAAAATTCAAGTTGATAGCATTTTTATTTTGCTGAGAAAACCTGCTGTGTCATACGGACAGACATCCAGACGGACAACGAAGTCTCACCATAAGGGTTCCTTTTTTATCATTTTGATACTGAACCCTAAAAAATTATAATTGAGTTATTTTGGTCATAAATGCATTATAATGCTAAGTAATAGGTAGCTAGTGCTTCTTAAATCAATTTTATTCCTTGAATAAAGCGCTGAGGGAGCAAAAATGCAAAATCAAGTCAAACCAAGATCGCCGGAGATAAACACATTTAGAAAAACATTTCCCCGCCGTTTATTTATTGTATTTTCTAAATGCGAAGTACGCCTCGGCACTTGCGATCCAATCAATAAGTCTTCCAATGAAGGAGTCCGGGTAAATTTTTCACTTCCTTGTGTTGACTGAGTTTTTTCCGGCAATTTCCATAAAACGAGCTTTAAAATTCGATTCCCCGGCGTTTCCGGAATGTCGCAGATAAGAGGTTGAAGGTTTACAGAAACATCACTCTATTCAAACCACAAAAAAACTACTTGCGGCAAATAGATTAAGGAGCCCAATGTTCCCATTACTTCCGTTTGGTCAGTATGTCTTTGTTTACATAATTATTTACAGTCATTAGCTTTAAGTTACTAAGACGCTAACCTTTAGTTAACTGGCCCTAAAATCCAAAAACTCCTTCATTATGTGTGTCGAAATGTATATAATAAGTTACCTGACGATTATAAAGGATACAAATTAGGTATATTTAAGAAAAAGACCAAACAATGAGTTAATGAGAAATGTTTTTAATCTATTAATAACCTTTTGAATTATAACTAGTATTAATAATGTAATTTTATTGCGATATTTCGAACAATTGTATTTAATATCTCTTCTTTTCGATTTTTGTGTGTAAGCAAAAATTGTGAACGCCTGAAAAGGTAAGAGCTTAGTGAGACTTTATAATAATAGTGCTATGATTAAACTCCTATGTACTGTACCTAAATTCTTTTCAATAAAAAAAAAAGAAATTGAAATTGAAATTAATAAATTGAAATTAAATCGCGCTGGAACCGTACATTTTTCAGAATTTCTTAAATTTCTAACTACTGTGGACTAAATAACTTATATATTTATTTATTTATAGGAACACAAACAGTCACAAGCTTCATTCTTAGAAACAATTTTTAAAGTATAATTGATCTTCGGCAAACAGTGTTCGTGGATGACATGACAAACATAATAATTACCAGTCTTCCTAATTTACTGAGTTAGGGTGCTAAGTACCGAGTCAAATACTAATAAAGTAAAATAATAAAAAAGAAGTTAAAAGCAAACTGCATTTTATTGTGGCTTGTATAACACCGCATTTATATTCCTTATGAAGCTGCCTAAATATGTATTACATGTATTAATTTTGTTGTCTATTATGGTAGGTACAGTGTGGTCGAGTCCTTCTATTAGGTATTGAGTACCTGTATCAGAAGGCCTCGCTCTTCCAGTTTATAGAGGTTTACAATAAGCGTTAAAATGGATATCTCTTATGTTTACATATATTTAAAATTACATTTTCAGACACTAAACCTATGTATGTGTGTGTGTGTGTGTGTGTGTGTGTGTGTGTGTGTGTGTGTGTGTGTGTGTGTGTGTGTGTGTGTGTGTGTGTGTGTTTGTGTGTTTGTGTGTTTGTGTGTTTGTGTGTGTGTGTGAGTGAGTGTGTGTGTGTGTGTGTGAGTGTGTGTGTGTGTGTGTGTGTAGTCTTATCATTAAATTACATTGCTAACCATAAAGTAATTTTTCAGTCTCCTGGTAGTTAAGTGGAAAATATCTAACACACTTTTATGACTCTTCTATATCTCTTTATGTTCATCCTTGAGTCTATTATAATATTGGGGCGTGTTTTACAAGTACCCTGGCTGCCGCGCAAGTAAGCTGCGCAGAAGCAGTCGGCAGGAAGCAGTGCTGCGGTGGCGGCGCCTTAGCGGATTTGCCGCAAACGCCGCGAAGGTAAATGTTGCCACCGACAATATTTACAGGACTGGCAATCGACCCAGTTGAAGATTGCATTTACGGTGGTTTATTGGTGGTTAGTTGGTGTTGAAATAGTTCATTATTAAAAGGTGCAGTCACCCAATAAAAATGTTGAGCATACTTAGAACCTTTTCATTGTAAATGTCATTGTTATTGTCATGTGTATAATTTGATGTTCTGATTGAAATTTACTATGACAACGCACTGAAGTGCTTAAAATTTTCGTTGGGGTACTGTCTGTAGATTATTTTAGAAATCAATCTATCAAAGATTTTTTTAAATTGTATTTAGAGCTTATAAGAAACGAGAGAATATTTCACCATCAAAATTTGACAGTGACTTGAAAAAATATACAAATATTATGTGCATGTGTGTGTGTGTGTGTGTGTGTGTGTGTGTGTGTGTGTGTGTGTGTGTGTGTGTGTGTGTGTGTGTGTAATTGTTATATATGTGTGCGTTAGCGCGCTTATCCCCGTCGCTTGATCTTTTATTAAAGTAGTGTGTGCATAGCAGCCGGTCGTTTCACTCGTCCCTGCCCATATCTAACACTGGCGACGAGGATGATATAGGATATATTGGTGATATAGGATAGCCCTCATGACTCGATAATAACCTACAACGACGCCAACATAAAAATTACAATATTGAAGCAATATGGCCTATAATACGTAAAGACACAAAAAAAAAGATATTGTTTCTAGTTGTATTTACTTACCTACGTGCCCTCTGTCTGACCCTTACTAGTAAATAAGTAAGTCATGGATTATTAATAAAAATCAACAAAGGTCATGTTTGTAACTCCGTCTAGACTGGAAGGCATTCAATATGAGGCATTGTCAATCGATATGTTTGTGGTTTTTTTATTGCTATGGATAACTAGAGACTTGATTAGTTAATAAAGTTACGGTGGGTTGGATTTGTGTGAGAGGACGAATGTTTTTAATCTGTTTATTCCAGTGTGTAAGTAAGAACAGTTTGGTGACTTTTACATTTTGTGAGAAAGTGACTGTTGCATGAATGTATGGCAGGGAAACTGGCAGACAGCCGGACATGGCGAAACAATTATAAATCCGAGCTTGATTACGAAAATACAGATATCTTATCATTTTAACGATTGTGTATCTCTATAGCAACTAATAAAAAAATTAGGGATCCCATACAAAACAGTTACGGCAACCATTTTCTGCGAGTCCGATTCTCACTTGGCTAGCTTTTTTATGTTTGATATCATTTGAAATGGTTCTAAGCTTGCTCATCATTTTCTGCACGACTGTTTCAAGATTAGCATATTCTAGTATAAATTAATTATTTTACATTACATATCTTACCCCACAACATGTTACTCCAAAGACTTCTAAAGACTCCCTCACATTATAACATTTACCTCATCTCTCTAGCAAAGATAAAAGCCCTAATCCGCCAAATTGGATAACTTCTCCTAATCGCTACACGATGGTTCCGAGATAAGGCCCTAAATGCCTGACTTAGTAAGTTCAACTCTGTTGTGAAACTACTGGATTACTGGACCCAGAGTTAGGTCAAGAATTAGGAACAAAAACAGGTTTACCTGACCTGTAGATTGAAGATAAAAAGATAAGATAAAAGACATTTATTCAGGAAGTAGGCGCAAGGGCACTTTTACACGTTAAGAATCTACCAGATCTTCCCAAGATGAGACCACTGCTGCGAAAAAACACCGCAAGCCACTCAGCAGTCAGTCATTTTTTAAACATATTGCATATTACAATGGTACTACTTAGTCATGCATTTTATAAAGCTATAAAAAATTAATTAAATTTAATATCAAATAACATACGTAGTTCAGCAGGAAACATGCCAAAATTCTTGTTAGAGAGATAGATGGAAAAAAAGAAAAAACACCTACTTACGGTGCAAGACGAGACGACCAAATAAAAGTTTCGATATGTTTTCCTACATCAACGGTGTCCCCTAGACAAGATAACGTTTTGCATTTGAACAAATTATTATTGACTTAAGTTTCGGGTTTAGGCTATGCATTTTTGTCTGTTAGATAATCCTCGACCTTATAATACGCTTTATAATTAGACATTTAACGACTTTTTCAAGTAATTTTCAACTGCTGGAAAGGTTTACTTCCAATCTACGTCAAGTAATTAATTATAGAAATGAATGCATTGATTAACAAATTATTTATATACCCTACGGACACGATATTTTTAAATAGCGATTTTATTTTTATTTCTAGTATTTAAATTATGTATATCAGAATTTTTGGTGAAAGAATCTTAATTTTTAATTTTAGCGTGTTAACATAAATAATATTCTCATAAATCATTTGAGACGCTACAGTTAATGTATTAGTTACTTTAAAAAAGTGCTCTAAGGAGACACTGGAATTTAAGTGTATGCCTTATTATGATGCGAATGTGTCATCTTGCAATGATTATGTTGATGATCTAGTTTAGATGATCAGAGAGACATACAGCGTTACGCTTGGTAAAAATTTGTTGCGTAACTAACTTTTATAAATATGGAATAACAGTGGGGTAGCTAAACCATGCTTTGTCCTTATCTGTCATTGTGACATTTGAATTTTACAGATAAGGACCAAGCATGGTTTAGCTACCCCACGGTTATTACATGCTTATAAGTTGGGTAATGTTTGACTAGTAGTGGATTTTAAAAAAAAACCCGACCAATTGAGAACCTCCTTCTTTTTTTTGAAGTCGGTTAAAAAAGGTTTGTTTATAAACGGAGTATATTAGACCAAACCCTTTTTCATTTAATATTCAGGAGAGTTATATTATTTTTATTATGGCCCCATACATTTTTAAAATTTCACCCTTAAAATAAAGCCCCTCCACTTTTTGTCTTTAATGTGCCTGCGCGTGCAGGATACGGGTGCTCCTGGTGCTGTGCGCCCTGCTCCTAGTGGCACCGGAGTGTCATAGACGAGTGCAAGGCGCGCTGCGCATGCCTCTGCTCGACGCGGTGGTAGCCAGCCACACGTCCGCCGACCTGGCTGATATCAGCGGATTTACTGGTCCTGATGGTTTTCTGTGCACTGTAGGTTATAAACGTGTAAAACTAACATGCAAACATAAAACGAAAAATTTACCTAGAGCGCACAAACCACCTAAAAAGAACTCTAAAAAAGTATTTAAATTCTAAACACAACTTCTATGAAACAATAGTTTCGCAAAAGTAGACGCTTCCAATTGATAGACACATGTCATGTCAATTTATCAACCAGGGCCTTTATTTCCGACGGCAAAAACCATATCGTGTTTGATCTGTTATCGTATTGTCACCGATTTGATAGCTCTTATTTACTTAACAGTAAGGGCGGCTTATGTCAATGTAATACCATAACAGGTAGAAGACGATAATGATTTTTACCGTCGGGAATAGAGGCCCAAGGCCAAGATTTTAGGCAGTAAAAAGGATATCGTGTGTGACCAGTTACTTGTATCATATTGTCAACGTTGGGTAACGTCAGGCTTGGTTGTCATATATCGTAGCAGATCAGAGACTTCATGGATCTTACGAGCTTAACAGTGGCTTTTTATTTGTACAAAGCAATTCGCGATTATCAAAATCCAGGCCTCTATTGCAGGCGGTAGAAACTATTTCGTCGTTGACTGATATGGTTTTGTTCTTAACTCGGTCGCCATTACAGTCAAGTAAGTTAGAGCTATCAAAACGTTGACTATAATTTAGTTATTGGTTTTTTGGTAAGTGGTTGGTTTTTCAGGAAAAAATTGTAATAATATACCTTCGGAATTGAGGGTCTTATAGTTGCCGGCAAACTTCTTGAACACGTAACCTTGCTTGCGCAGAAGCGAATTTTAGGTTTCGTTGGGAGCGGGCGGCGGGGGAGCACGCGTCGTTCGCACCCATTGGTCAATCAGTTGACGTTTGCGTCCCGCACCGCGTCCCCGTCCCTCTTCCTCCCTGCACGTATGTGTACGATGTGCGAACTTTCCCCCACTACCTCGCCTAATGTTCAAGAAGTTTGACGGCAATTATACCTTGTAAACTATATTTAATTAAATTGAAAGCATGGCTCAAAGAAAAATGTTTTTACACTGTTAATGAATTTACGTCTTCGTGAAAAAAAATTAGCTAATGTTGTTACAATACTATTAATTGATATTGACTAATATAATTTCAAATTAATTTGAAATAATGTATGAATTGCTTTAAATTTAATTTTTTTATTCGTGTATGAGGTATTCGTGTGTAATGAATGAAGATAATGTAATTCTTACATAATATATATATATAAAAAAAAATGCATGCTGCTTGATGGTGAATTGTGCTGTTCTATACTGTTCTGTAATATTGCTACCAACCATTACCACAATTCTGGCATATAAACTTTTATTTTGACTTTGTTTTTGCTTGTAATTATTATACAAACGTGTGAGAGGGCAATGTCTCTTGAGATTGGTGCGACAATTTGTCAGATAGAATAAATATTTTGAAAATTGAATTTTGAATTGTACATTATAATTTTATTAGCAGGTTTCTTAAAAAAAATTCTTTCTCTAATTACACAGCCCAATAATCTCGATGCCCTCAGAATTATCTCGTCCACATGATCAGAAAATTAGTAGTTTTATATAATTCAGTTACCCATTCAGTTACTCTAGTAAAAGTTTCAGGTTGTGTTTGTAAATGGGTTTAAATCATTTTTGATCTAATGTAACAATTTAATTTTAATGAATCTAGTTTTGATTATATGTTCTACATTGTTTTTTTCTAAGTCTAAGTGAATGATAATTACGCAAAAGTTGAATATACCAATAAGTGACACATTTAGACTGCCTAAATCCTCTGTAACAAACTCGACTAAACTCTGTAAATATGTCGTTGGTGTATCTACTCGTAAAATAAATAAATAAAATAAATAAACGTGTGTTTCATATTGTATCAATTTTCTGTTTAAATATCGTATAAATTAAAAGTTTTTAACGTTTTATTTTTACACTTGTTAACCACTTTTTAGTTCGTAAGAGTTAAACGGGTTCAGTTTCTTGCAAATTTCGAAGAAAAAAAATGTGAAAATGAAATTACTGCAAATAAAATTATGAAAAATGAAGGGATATCCTGATTAACAATAGAATCACTCCTAATCCCCGTATAATTAAGTAGAGGCTATTTTTAGTAAAACACAAGACATTGATCCTATGAGTGGAACTCCATCCTTTGTGGTTGTCATCCAGCCTGCTAGCTGTTCAAAATATTGTTCGTAGTCATAGGCTAAAGTACGGAATAAAAATAAAAATCAATTTATTTAATTTTTATTTTTATTCCGTAGTTTAGCCTATTATATATTCATCATTATTAAATAATTACGAATTTGTGGCGCTTGCGGTGGAAACAATGGGACCTTGGTCAGCTGACATGAAAAGTTTTATTAAGGCCCTGTCATCCCGGCTCATCGACACCTCCGGAGACCCTAGAGCTGGCGCTTACCTTTCCCAAAGGATTGGGCTAGCCATCCAGAGAGGTAATGCAGCCAGTGTCTTAGGGACCATGCCGCGAGCGGACCTGCTAGAGGGGGTGTTCTTTTTATAGTGGTGTTTATGTTTAATTTTTAATATTTGAGTAGCTTAGTTTTATTTTATTTTATTTTAAATAAGTTTAGTTTTAACTTTAACTTTTAAATGTAAAGTCCGTATTTATAGTTGTATTAAATAGTTTACCTTTAATAAATTATTATTTATTTATTTAATTAACTGCGATATAAACGATGTCTACGCGGACGAAGTCGCGAGCAAAAGCTAGTTATAAGATATTTTTAGATGTTTATTGTCCTATCTCTAAGTGCTAAGTAATCAATTAAACCTCCATTGTGCCCGCACAAAGAACCGCGCGAAAACAAAACTGCATTGTTCTTCGGTTCCATTTTAATTAAGTTTCGTGTAGATTTTATTTCAGCAACGAGTCTGGAACGCGTACCTAGTGCTCGAGGAACTGCTTAACGAAGGAAAAAAGCAGGATTTGCCTTAGGGAAAAAGACGCCAAGTAAAAATAGAAAAGTAGGGAAGAAGTATTGTACTGTTTATGGCCCCTGTACCTTTTTTTTGGCCACTTTAGGTCTAAATGAGTATGAAAAATACTGTAAAATTAAAAAAAAAACATAAATAGTTTAGTTTAGTTTAGTTTATTTATTTATCAATGTAATGTTACAATATAGATTGCTTTGCATGTCAAAAAATACGAAATTACATTGATATCGTCAACAAAACATTAATACAAATTGATAAAATAATATTAAAATAATACAATAATATAAAACACTAGTTAAGGTTTAAGATTAATTAGATTGAAGAATATATAAAATATAAAAACATTGGCGATATTTCATAAGTCAAAATTAGAGTACCAAAACCGGTACTTTTACCCTAGTTCGTCTCCGGCCCTTTTGGAATTTCCGTTTTCTATTGCCACTCGGGAGCTAGGGATGTGTCGATGCGCGTCACTCGATACTTAATACGCACGCAATCAAACGCGGTGACTGCGGCGGCGCGGCCTGTTGAGTTTGGTTGTAGTAGTTTTTTATTTTTTTATGACCTAGAGAAGGCAAACGAGCACACAGGCCACCTGATGGTAAGCGGAAACTGTGACCCATAGACATTCGCATTCACAAGACTACAAGACTAAGACTGCAAATGCGTTGCCAACCCTGAGGACTAAGATGGAATGCCTCTATGCTAGTCATTACACCGGCTGTCTTATCCCCAAACCGGAACACAACAGTGCGAACACTGCTGTTTGGCGGTAGGTTAATGGATAAGATGGTGGTAGCGAACCGGACGGACCCCGCACAAGGTCCTACCACCCGCAAAAGCCTAGTCCTAGCTCGCGGCGCATACGTACGAGGCACGCACACATGGAAACAAGCGCAAGCAATGGTTTACACGAACTACTGCTTATGCACTGTGCCAGAAGGCAGCGTCGTTAATCCTTAAGATAGAGAAACATTATAATTAATGATTGAATGATGACGATTGAATTAATTTGCACCATGTACATTACCAAAATAAGCTTGATAAATAAGGATTTTGCGGGTGGTAGGACTCTGTGCAGCGTCCGTCCGGATCGCTACCACCATCTTATCCATTAACCTACCGCCAAACAGCAGTGTTCGCACTGTTGTGTTCCGGTTTGGGGATAAGACAGCCGGTGTAATGACTAGCATAGAGGCATTCCATCTTAGTCCTCAGGGTTGGCAACGCATTTGCAGTCTTAGTCTTGTAGTCTTGTCTATGCGAATGTCTATGGGTCACAGTTTCCGCTTACCATCAGGTGGCCTGTGTGCTCGTTTGCCTTCTCTATGTCATAAAAAAAAAAAAAGGATCTCCCCAAAAAGTTTTATGTCCGTGCAGTAAGAGTGAAGAAGGCATCGCTCGGCTCGGCTCGGCTCGATTCGTTGTTTTCGCTCTTATTGCATGGACATAAAACTTTTTCTTACCAGCTCAAGCCGATTCCGCGTCGATTCTAGGGAGACCGTAAGACACACAACTGTGTCTATTCTAAGGATCACCGACGTCAACGTCATTTTAAGGTATGTCTTAAAATAGTACTCATGCGGCCGACTATCTTTTGTTCATGGAGTTAAACTTCAAAATTAGCATGATGTGGCTAGAAAAGCTCGGTCGCCGCGCCCGGAGTCGGCAGTTTGGCCCCGGGTTTGAATTCCGCTCAGAGGAAATATTTGTTGCTGAGTTTTGGGTGTATTCATATTCATATTAATTTATACCTTGCAACCATGGTACCTATTTACAAGATTTTAGTTCTTAAATATGGACCCTACTAGGGTGTAGCAATAAAAACTTACTAACTTGTTTTCTTTGAATGTCGGTATTTTTTTCTCTATATAAGCATATGTTTATCGTTGCCCAAGAGCTTAGTTTGTTACAGAAAAAATATACTCTTAAATTATCCACGCATGTGGATTTATTTCTTTAATAACTCAACATTGGCAAAATAGTCATAAACAGGATTTTTATCTAAAAAAAACCTCTACGCCAAAATTACGTGTGAAACTACAATGGTTTCTTCCTTTCAAATTATGATATTGCAAAAAGTTACAAAACGATAGACATTTCTTTCTGTGTACGTTCAAATATTGAATTATAACTCCAATCCGTCAACGCAGTGTTATATTTTTTCAATTTCAGCGGAATCGGATCCAATTTGATCCGCGCAGGACTCGTTCTCGTTCGAGCCCTTTTATTTGTTTGGATAGTGGATATGTCGGAGGACAGATAGAATAGGTTCAGCGAAGAAGTTTAATCAAGATGCTGGTTCATATTGGTGTAAGGCTTCTTACGGTCTTGGTTTTGTGCCTTAAACCGTTCCGTTCATTTGACCAAAAGTACTTTTGACAAACGTATCATTTTACAAACTTTCATTTTGTAAAAACGTATTTGTGTTTAAACCGGTATAATTACATAGTCTACATGGGCTTATTAAGTAAGTTAGGTTAGGTTAGACTATTGACGTCTATTGACGTCTCTATCTATCGGTGTATACAAGCATTATTTTTTCAACAACGCGTCGTTGAAAAAATAATGCTTGTATACACACGTATGCAAAGACAACGTCAAATGGTTAGTTATGCAAAATAAATCAAATTAAAAACTTGTTAAGTAGTATTTTAAAAGGACTAATTAATTAAACACAAAAGGTTTTTAATAACCCAACAAGTTTTTTAATAAAAGTGATAACGTCAAGACTTAACCGACGAAAGAATAATTAACGAGGTTTGAGTTTGGGATCCTACTTAAAACTTTTTACTTGTCTCTTTCTCTCTAATATATAAAGCGTGAAGAGTAATAGAGATAGAATTCTTGATTTAATTTTTGTTTCCATTCTCCGTAACATTTTCAATGCCCGGGTTCTAGATAAGCGTACAAAATTGGCTCAATATTTTCAACCTATTTAACTGTCGGCACTGAACTAGCGTGAGTTTTGGTGAGGGTCTAGGTCGAAAGGGTGATTTTATAAAAGGCAATCAAAGGGCTATGTTTGAGCCTTAGGAGTTAAATTGCTGGAAGGGTTTAATAGTACATTGTGCATCAAGGGTAGTATGAAGGGAATTACTAACGAGAGTGTTAGAAGCCCGACGCCGAAGGTGGAGGGCTTTTAATGACTCGAGTTAGTAATCCCCTTACTGCCTGTGATACACACAATGGTTCTCATCACATTTGCGAGGAAAAACACTTTAACTCTGCAAAATATTAAGAAATAAATTTTGACGAACGGGAACGTAAATGGAAACGATATTTTTTTTGTGACCTCTACCACAGATAATAACTGCGTTTAGTTTCGACCTGGATTCGAGCCAGATTTAGCCAATTTGATAAAAATGTATAATTACTAAAATTAATGATAAATGTTGATATAAACTTGAATTAGGTATGAAAATAATGAAATTTAATGAAGCGTATAGGTTTTGTGTAATGTAAGTTAGTCTATAGCTAATTTTTAAAGATGAAATTAGAAACCGATTTAATTTTTGGCTGAAAATTAAACCTCCTTAGTCAGAAATGATGTACGAAAGAGTTGCAAATTTTAAAAAGAAAGTCATTACTCCCTAGGGATGAAAAACTCGCCATAATTCCCGCGGGAACAATTTAGGCCATTGTCCTTCTGTATACAGGCATGGAATAACACCATTTACGAGCAAGTGTGATGAAAAAGGTATAATTAGAGTCGATTCTTGTTTTTTGCACTTTTTGGGGTTACCAAGAAACTATTTAAAGGCAATTTCTCAAAATATTCGAATTAAAAAGAGACTTTTAAAATTTTGTAGCTGTACCATAGTACCACCTAAGTAGGCAAAAAAAAGCCTTTTTGATGCAATGATAATGTAATACTGATAACGATGAAGACAGCTGTTCATCGTTCATAATATATTGTGGCAGCTACACAAAAACAGCGCTCTTCGTGGCCCGTCTGCACCACTCTGGTACGGTAGACGATGTGGTAGAGTACGTCCGTCAGATGGTTGGATGCCGTGTTACGGATTCCAGCTGCGGGATGTTTGCAGTACGCGTGTCGCGATTTATACTGGGGACCGTCGAGTGGTTTGTTAAATCATTCTCCCGAACTCATTATTTCTTCGTAGTAATTTTTCCATTCGCATTTTTCCCCGAACGCGATATTACCTAATTTTATTTTTCACCATTCGATTTTATTACTGTCGCTTTTTTTGTTGTTCGACTTTTTTCCCATCGGTTTTTTCCCGTTCGATTTCTATCTCAGTCGCACTTTTCCCAAAAGTATTTACATCGTAATTCGTAGGTAGGTTTAGGTTATGTTAGTTTTGCATCAGGCCCGGAGGGCCAAACCACCAGAAATAGGAGCTCCGCGGCAGCGGAGCTCCGTCGACTCTGTATCTTCGATAAATTGGAACGGGAAAAACACGACCGTGAAAATATGGTGGTAGGAAAAGAAGCGACTGGATAAAACTCGCAAGCGGAAAAACACGACTGTGAATATAAACTGCCGCAGGAAGAAAGGCGGCTGGTAATATCGCGTTCGGGGAAAAATGCGAATGGAAAAATTACTACGAAGAAATAATGAGTTCGGGAGAATGATTTAACAAACCACTCGACGGTCCCCAGTATAAATCGCGACACGCGTACTGCAAACATCCCGCAGCTGGAATCCGTAACACGGCATCCAACCATCTGACGGACGTACTCTACCACATCGTCTACCGTACCAGAGTGGTGCAGACGGGCCACGAAGAGCGCTGTTTTTGTGTAGCTGCCACAATATATTATGAACGATGAACAGCTGTCTTCATCGTTATCAGTATTACATTATCATTGCATCAAAAAGGCTTTTTTTTGCCTACTTAGGTGGTACTATGGTACAGCTACAAAATTTTAAAAGTCTCTTTTTAATTCGAATATTTTGAGAAATTGCCTTTAAATAGTTTCTTGGTAACCCCAAAAAGTGCAAAAAACAAGAATCGACTCTAATTATACCTTTTTCATCACACTTGCTCGTAAATGGTGTTATTCCATGCCTGTATACAGAAGGACAATGGCCTAAATTGTTCCCGCGGGAATTATGGCGAGTTTTTCATCCCTAGGGAGTAATGACTTTCTTTTTAAAATTTGCAACTCTTTCGTACATCATTTCTGACTAAGGAGGTTTAATTTTCAGCCAAAAATTAAATCGGTTTCTAATTTCATCTTTAAAAATTAGCTATAGACTAACTTACATTACACAAAACCTATACGCTTCATTAAATTTCATTATTTTCATACCTAATTCAAGTTTATATCAACATTTATCATTAATTTTAGTAATTATACATTTTTATCAAATTGGCTAAATCTGGCTCGAATCCAGGTCGAAACTAAACGCAGTTATTATCTGTGGTAGAGGTCACAAAAAAAATATCGTTTCCATTTACGTTCCCGTTCGTCAAAATTTATTTCTTAATATTTTGCAGAGTTAAAGTGTTTTTCCTCGCAAATGTGATGAGAACCATTGTGTGTATCACAGGCAGTAAGGGGATTACTAACTCGAGTCATTAAAAGTTCGATTTCTATCTCAGTCGCACTTTTCCCAAAAGTATTTACATCGTAATTCGTAGGTAGGTTTAGGTTATGTTAGTTTTGCATCAGGCCCGGAGGGCCAAACCACCAGAAATAGGAGCTCCGCGGTAGCGGAGCTCCGTCGACTCTGTATCTTCGATAAATTGGAACGGGAAAAACACGACCGTGAAAATATGGTGGTAGGAAAAGAAGCGACTGGATAAAACTCGCAAGCGGAAAAACACGACTGTGAATATAAACTGCCGCAGGAAAAAAGGCGGCTGGTAATGTCGCGTTCGGGGAAAAATGCGAATGGAAAAATTACTACGAAGAAATAATGAGTTCGGGAGAGTGATCTAACAAATCCGTCCAGTGTCCTGATTTTTGACCTAAGGGTGTCTAGTTCCAGCTGTAACTAAAAACGGGGTTTTCGGGGCAAGCAGCGGCCATGACGCCAATTATGGCAAAACAGGTCAACGCTCGGGTTTAGTTTTAAGTTTAAAATTGTTATTTTTATTTGTCTATTAGGTATTTGTAACTTTGGGCCTTGTTGCTCGAATTAATTATTTTATATCACACTACAAAAAATAAGACATTACAAACGCATAATGCGTTTCAAAAATGTTCAAAATCCTAATCTATCCATGTAAAAGTCTTGTAAATGACTGACTAACTGACTGACACGCTAATAAAAAACCCACAACCTATTATAACGTTGTACAGAACAGGAAAAAACAGTAGGAATGGGGTGCAGCTCCACTGAGGCGGAGACGAGCGGAGCTGTGCCAATATCAACCAATAGAAGGCACGTGCAGTCACGTCGAGCGCGCCTTGCGCAAATTAGCTTTTTTTTATGTCATAGAGAAGGCTAACGAGCACACAGGCCACCTGATAGTAAATGGGATCTGTGACTTATATGCATACATTTAAGACTGCAATCTTAAAATCAAGGATTTTTCAAAAATTTCCCGCCACTGAATTGAATGCATACAAAGTCAGGGGATCCTCTTATTTTAAAATATGCTATGAATACCAAGTTACGAGCATGTTCTAGTGATCACATTAGTCACATCAGTATAATAAATACTAAAGTTTGTGCTCTCACTCACTAACTTTATTTTACTCGTGTTTATCCTTCACGCTGTACGGATTTAGATGAAATTTAAAATGAAAACGTCTTAGATATAATAATATTTTTAGGGATCCGTACCTAAAGGGTAAAAACGGGGCCCTATTACTACGACAACGCTGTCCGTCTGTCCGTCACCAGGCTGTATCTCATGAACTGTGATAGCTAGACATTTGAAATTTTCACAAAAGATGTATTTCTGTTGCCACTATAACAACAAATAGTAAAAACAGAATAAATTAAAGATTTAAGGGAACTCCCATACAACAAATGTCATTTTTTTGCCGTTTTTGCTCCATATTCATTACGGGAACAGGTCACTTGAAATATTCACAGAATATTTAGTAGTATAGGTGAAAAACTTAAGCGAATGACCTGTTGCATGTAGTTTTACACAAAACTAATATGGAGTTTACGTCAAATTTTAAATATATAATGTAAAATTGTCTATACAGATGTGTTACAACTACATGCAACAGGTGATTTACTTAAGTTTTTTACCTATGTATTCAATTTAAAATAAATAATTAACTTAAATATAAATAAATATTAAAGGGCTTCCATACAACAAACGTGATTCATTTAGCCGTTTTTTTGCTAATGTTGTATAGATGCCGCACTCGGCAGGTTTTTTTTTCTGAGTGTGTTAACTTGGGCTCTATACGATGGCATGTGAAAACTATCTGAAAGAGACCTTTATGGCCAAGGAATATTATGGCAAGTGATACAATTATGGCAAAAAAAATCCAGGCTAACGAAGTGAAACGTTAATTTACACAAAGGCTACCTTATCTTCCGTTGAAACATTGTTCTCGTAGTATCAACGTGGATTTTAAGGATGAAGTCGCGAGCAGGGGCAGTGATTAAATATACGTAAGCGATTATTTCCACGCCCAAAATAAAAGATAGAGTTACCAATTAGAATCAAATTTCGGAAACCCTTTCCTTATTAACATCGCTCTCTTTGATATTTCAAACTACTCGCATGCTTCTACATATATATATATTATGGTGATTTTCGTATTGCTTTAGTTCCATGTGCTTCTTTGCGTTTGTTTGTTGATTCAATAAAACGTATTTCAATTTTATCTTCCCTTATTAAAATCGCAAACATTATATAAACTAGCAGACTAAACATTATTTCACGCCTACATGGACTAGTATAAAAAATGCCACTACCCCTGTCCCTCTAATACTAAATCGTATAAACCTATTTCTTTTTTGCATTTATTGCAACACCAAGACACACATAGACAATTTTGAACCCGTGAGAGTCGCCATCTTTGTTAAGTGACATTTAAGCGACATATGGCGTTAAATTTTTGTTGTGGTGAACAAGCGTCGGATATCTTGTGAGAAATAATATTATTTTGAAATCAAGTGTGAATTTAAAGTTATAAGATCATGGTGAAATGCTGTGCACAGGAAAACACCTGAAATTGCGTTCCATCGGTAAGTTAATCTTTTGCTATCATCCGTCATACATTTATTTTTGTTTACCGCGTACTGACTAACATTGGTCTTCAAATATTTATAGATAATTACAAAGGCAATATTCATGAAAAAACTTTCAACTTAAGGTTTTCTAAACAAATACGAGAGATATTTTAGTTTTATTAAATAAAATAACATAATTTGACACTTAATGCACTCTGCAATTTATACTGGGCCGAACTAGGCGTAGGCCTGACATTTGTTTGATAATGCTTCTAAGCAGTACTGGACTTAACAAAATTTTAATCGCTCTCAATGTGATACACTTGATCGACCTCATTTATAATTGCATTGTTTTGTAAAAACATAACATAACTTACGCACTGTGTACTGTTTTGTCTTGTTCTGGTTTTGTTTATGAGTTAGCTATCTTATCTACCTAAGTTAATTGCAGGAAAGTTCATTTCATGGGACTTAATGACACAGCTTTTTCAATAAATAAGTTTCAGTTAAGTACCTTAATACGTCCTTGTTTTTGTATTAGGTGTACACTAAGAAGGTAATCTTTTATGTGTGTAAAGCTGCCACGCATTCTGACCAGTAATGTTATGTCTGCTGGTATATATAATGTCTGTGAAAAGGAAATCTTCAAAACATAAGTTGAATAAATGAAACAAATTGTAACAGCCTTGTTCGTATTGTTGTGTTCCGGTTTGGGAATAAGACAGCCGGTGTAATGACCAGCATAGAGGCATTCCATCGTAGTCCTCAGGGTTGGCAACGCATTTGCAGTCTTAGGCTTGCAGTCTTGTGAATGCGAATGTCTATGGATCACAGTTTCCACTTACCTACAGGTGGCCTGTGTGATCATTTGCCATTAAAGAAAAAAAAAACTGAATTGAATATAAAATTAATGGTGATATTGGTATTGTTTTCGCCTTACTTTTATTATTTCTTCATGTTTTAAATGTCTCTTCTGGGATAATAATTCCTTGTTATAATTTAACTCAGCCTGAATATCTCGTTTATGACGTCATATAAAACAACGAAGTGTTAAATCACCGGGGCGACAGAAAGTCATAATAACTCAGTTTACAGACCTCCTTTGAAGACAATAATAGTGGTTCATTTTAAATTATTTCGCTCATCTGACGCCCCACGCCCTGAGGTTAAAGTAGCTATCTCAAGAGCCATTGTATTATAAAAAAATGGTTTAACCATAATTTTTGCACCACTTCATTAATAACCCATTAGATCGGTAACAGTGGCTGCGAATTAATTTTAATCATCAAGTGCAACATTTTAGTGCGGAATAGACTGTTGCCGCACTACATGGTTGCACTGATTAATTAAATTTAACTCGTGTGCAACTACACAATAAGCATTAAACATGGTATCACGGAATTACCAGAGCCATTAGCCTAATTTGCCATTAACCGGCCACGTGCGAATCCGCACACGAAGGTTAGGGTTCCGTACCTTTCTTGTATGGGAGAATTCTGATTTTATGTTGTTATTTAAAACAGCAATAGTATTATATAATTGTTATGTGTACCTATTAGGCACACAGTAGATACATAAAAATGCTGGAAAATACTGGCTTACAAAGGCAAAGGAGAGAGATATATGGAATGATATGGAGGAGGCCTTTACTCGTAGAGAGGTCCTCAATGATTTAAATAAATAATTATATGATTTTATACTTGTTAATAATGTTAAAATAATGCGAAATATTAATGCATGAAAAAACAAATGAAATTTAAACCAATAAAAAAAAATTAAATGATAAAATATGTACTTAATTATAATCATGTATGAAAATGAAATGTAATTTAATGATATTGTGAAAAAAATACTGTATTTATTGTTTTATTGAGGAATAAAGAGGCTATATATAAAAAAAAAAAATACATAAAAAGTGTTTTTAAATTCGCCAACAGACTGTTACCGCAGGAAATAAACAAAAAAGGGGTTCAAGAGGTACAGCCATTATTCAGTTTGAACAAAATACACCAATTAAATACGTTTCTTGTATGGAGCCCCTTTAATTTTTACTTAATTAAAAACATTATTCTTTGTCACAGCAGCTATTAATAATACACGCACTCTTTGAAAATTTCAAGCGTCTAGCTATTACGGTTCATGAGATACAGACAGACAAACAGACTGACGGACGGACAGGGTACGGAACCCTAAGAAAGTAAGAAAATACCGTCACATTTACTTAATCTGTAGAAAAGACAGCAAAACGAATCTGTAAAAATAAATTTAAAGTGTAGGGTTAAACTCCGTAGTAGAAGTTGACAAAAGCTCGCTCGAGGACTTTCGTCTAAGCTCGCTTGTTTGAGAAAAAGCTTAGCGAAACGTTGGAAGTTATTCCAGAGGCGTTATTCTCTGAAACAACTCACTTTAAAAGCTTCGATGAATTAATCGGCAAACTAATAGTACATTGTGCATCAAGGGTAGTATGAAGGGAATTACTAACGAGAGTGTTAGAAGCCCGACGCCGAAGGCGGAGGGCTTTTAATGACTCGATTTAGTAATCCCCTTACTGCCTGTGATACACACAATGGTTTTCATCACATTTGCGAGGAAAAAAACAAAGAGAAAACACTTTAACTCTGCAAAATATAAAGAAATAACTTTTGACGGACGGGAACGTCAATGGAAACGATTTTTTTTTTGTGACCGCAGACGCTGCGTTTAGTTTCGACCTGGATTCGAGCCAGATTTAGCCAATTTGATAAAAATGTATAATTACTAAAATTAATGATAAATGTTGATATAAACTTGAAATAGGTATAAAAATAATGAAGTTTAATGAAGCATATAGGTTTTGTGTAATGTAAGTTAGTCTATAGCTAATTTTTAAAGATGAAATTAGAAACCGATTTAATTTTTGGCTGAAAATTAAACCTCCTTAGTCAGAAATTATGTACGAAAGAGTTGCAAATTTTAAAAAGAAAGTCATTACTCCCTAGGGATGACAAACTCGCCATAATTCCCGCGGGAACAATTTAGGCCATTGTCCTTCTGTATACAGGCATGGAATAACACCATTTACGAGCAAGTGTGATGAAAAGATGTTTGTAGCCACTTGAGGCAGAGTGGGGTAACTATCTAACTTGACGAAAGACAAGTTTGAAGTCAGCCCTGCTTTCGGAACTTGGGGTACCGGGTTCAAATCCCAATAGAGACAGATATTTTAACAAAAATAATAACTGTCCTCGACACGACACGCATTGTATGGAGGTTCCTCTCTCTGCAACCCTAACCACTGGTAGTAACTAGGAATGATTCTGTAAAACAGATCACCAATTGTTTATTTGTAGAAAAAAAAGAATGAACACATACATACATATTACATACCTACATTAAATTATGCCTGTTTTCCAGAGGAGTAGGCAGATACGAAATTCAATAATAATAATAATAATGTAATATGGCCGCACGGCAGCTAGTGGCGAGCTGTGGTGAGTGGCGACACCACGGACCTGAGTGCTCCCGAGGGTAGGTCCTGTTCCTCACCTCATGCTTGCCTTCACCGGCTGGCTGCGGTAAACAATAACGATGAACAGACCCTCACCTCTGGCTTGCCTTTTTGGCCGGTCAGAGTGGAGTCGCAAGAGCTATATGCTTGAAGGGCGGATGTGTTGCATATGTGGTGAGTGGGCACCTTATGGTCGTTTAAAGTCCAGAAGCACCGCTCCACCCTTAGCCCCTCTGGAACTGTTGCCTCCCTGCTTCTATATATATTCGGCCATTCCGGATGCCCATTCCATTGAGTAGACCAGCCATCGCCTGCCATTCATTCATTGTATCAACCAAAGTAATTAGCATTGGCCAGGCAGGCGCCGTAATTTCATCAATAGCCTAGTTCACCAATCCATAATATCAGATCGTTCATAGAGCCTATTAGTCCTGCATTAATCAGTGGTAGTCCGTGGGAGCATACTTCTATAGTTTGAACTCAGGGACAATTATCATATGGTGTTCCATCACTTTACTAAATTAAACTTGACTAAAGGGCCTCTGCGTGTTGGCTTCGGCTCCATGTACGCCTTCCAAAGTAATATTTTTTATTGTTTAACAGTCTACAGAGAGTTAACAAGAGATGGTTCCACGCCAGAGAATGCTTTTAGTGAAATCTGGTGATGAATACTCCGAGCATCGATACAGGACTTCCAGAGTGCCTACGATACCCAACTGAATAAATCTGCGGTTAACGCCGGAATTGTGCGTGTTCAGAAAAACATCTAAAATGGCAATAAACTGTAAGGAAATCCAAGTACTGACCCAAAATCTCCCGCTGTGGTGTAAACTGATTGTGCGATCAGTTAGGTATCTTGAGAACTTTTGACCTCCTTTAACCTCGCAGTATTCACCATTAAAACTCACTCAAAACAACCCCTGGCGAGGAACCAAGGCCTCGAAATAGTCTCGTTTGTATGAAAAACGCATTCTGACCCGATATTTTTGCTCCTGAGTGTAGTTCAAAGTATTTCCCCTGGGTCTTTCCTCCCATCTTATCTATTTTAATTATTTCTATAACCCTAAATTTCCTATAGTAAATTTTGGTTTACCATATTGAATTATTAGCCTTGAGATATTATCCTCTCAACTCCGGTGCTAGTAAATGTATTAATTTCAAATTCTAGCCCCGAAACAGTTCAGCGTATTGTTCTAATTGCCGTAATACTAGCCTACTGAGAATTCTGATCGGTTGATTATTTTATTGGGCACAGACGGCGGTAGATACGGCACTAGGGAATATCGTTAACGAATACATTGTGTTTAATCTGTAGCTGATTATTATGTACTTAATTTTAGGTATCAAATATGATGGTATCCGCAGTAGAACTAAGGACATAGCCCGATGAATACCTAAACTGAAGTGGCAGTGGGCGAGGCACATTGCTCGCAGGACTGATGGCTGATGGGGTCAGAAGATTCTGGAGTGGCGTCCGCGGACCGAAAGACGAGCTGTAGGTAGGCCTCCAACAAGATGGAGTGACGACCTCGTCAGGATCGCGGGACCGCGGTGGATGCGAAAAGCACAAGACCAGTCTGAGTGGAGAGCCTTGGGGGAGGCCTATGTCCAGCAGTGGACGTCTTTCGGCTGAAATGATGAAGTATCTAATTGAAAATTACCGATATTTCAGTTTTTGCTCTGTTGTTGGTCGCGTTTTTTGAGCAAATTGCTGTAACACTTTGAGTGCAACTTTGAATGTTTTCATTTTTCTGTTTTCATTCGGCATAATAGAAAAATAACTAAAAGAAAAATCATTTGTTTTCGTTCAAGACTTAAAACACAACTTGAATTAACTTTTGCTTTGTTGTTTTGACATAACAGGCGTGTCTTGTAATACATTCATGATGAGAGCAAGATGAAAAGCGTGAATCAAAAGGAAGCATGAAGCAGAGCCAATACCCAAACAGCCTAGAGATATTCGGAAAAGTGGAGGGAGAATGACCACGAGGACGATCACCTACTTGCTGGTCAGACCATGTCAAGTACATAACTAGCCTATCAATCTCATCAGCTCTGAAATAATTCGTGAACAGAAACATTATGAAAGAAGGCCACAAAGGCTTTCGGAGATGAAAAACTACAGTTATAAAGATCACGATGGGAGACGATGAAGAATTGATTTTACCAGATGTATGTTCTCTTAAACATATGACAAAGATAAAAACCCCGACATAACGGTAATCCCTTCTTCTCCTCAATGGCCAAAGCGATTGTCATAAAACCTAGCAAACGATCACAGCTAGAAAACCTACTTACAAATTAAAAAAACCTGCTTCCAAATCAGTTTACCCGTTAAAGAGATACAATTCCACAGACAGATACACAATAGAATAGAATAGAATAGAATAGATATATTGCATAACTATGTACAGATGTAGTGCATAATTTGTCTTGCTATTTCAGTCGGTCACAGTACAAAAAGTACTGAGGTTGACTGAAGTAGCATGACACGTTCGTACGTTTCCGTGAAAATACGAAGGAAAGTAATTATGCACCACACCTGTAGATAAGTGTTACAATATTCAATAAAATATACACAAATACTCAAAGACTCTTGTTTTTTATAGTGGTTTAAAACGGCTCCTTGTCGGTCGTTCGATCGAGCGAGCAAGCTCACTCTAGCAAGGTAGCATAAAAATCATCTGTACTACTATGATTTTTATGCTACCTAACTGAGAATTGCTCGCCCCTAATTCTTGTACGTTCTGACGGGACAAATTAAACTAGCCGGGTGAAAATTCGTCTGTCGAAATGTCAGTGAGCTCCTTAAGATAACATGACAGAAATGGAACCGTTACAAACCTAGCAGCTCATCATAAATCATCAGACAAAGTCTTAGACTACTCACTTATTTGTAGTTTGATGTATCTGTGTTACGCTACATCTTGAGCACCAGACCCAATTAACAAAACGATAGCCTTACTCACTATCGGGTTCCTAATAACCCGTCCCAAGACCCCGCTTCTAATTGATTGTTTCAAGATCGACTTTTTGTACCGTTTCTTACACAAGGGGAGGCTGAACTTGAGCTTGCCCTTTGAGTTTGTCTCAGACTTTAATAAGGTTAGATGAATGAGCTGTTTTATACACCTTTAGAATACTTAATGAGCAAGTACTTTTTAATACAATTTAGTTATCATGAATCATGCAATCCTAGCATTAGTATGAACGCGAGGCTCTAACTGCCTTTCTTTATTTCGTTCAAAACTTAATTAGTTACAAATGACTCATAAATTGATTCAGAATCACGAATCAGAAAGGAGGGTGGGCAAATTGGCCTATATGACCAATAACAATAAGCGTTATGTCACCGGATAGGTAATTCTAAGTTGTAAAACTATTACTACAGCAAGTAGTTCGAAACCTTTGTGTGAAAAATGTTATTGCCGTGCAAAGACAGCGGTGTTTCAAAGTAATTATGCAAACGTCGTCTACGTAGGCGTCCCGATGCTCCCGATTTTTTAAATATTTCTCACAGTTATTTGAGGTTTCCCGCTACACGAAGTCGTTGTAGAATTAAAAAGCATATCCGATGATATAGTGCTTATTGTTATTGGTTTCTAGGCCAGTGTTCGTACATTTCTGCACATCCTCCTTTACGTTTTTTATGACAAGAAAGAATGATGGGCAAAAATGTGTGGAACCCAGCCCAATCGTCAATATAATTATAACTTAGGTAGACTTATTGTCCTCGCAGGACTGATGGCCGATGGGGTCAGAAGGCTGGAGTGGCGTCCGCGGACCGCAAGACGAGCTGTAGTTAGGCCTCCAACAAGATGGAGTGACGACCTCGTCAGGATCGCGGGACCGCGGTGGATGCGAAAAGCACAAAACCGGTCTGAGTGGAAAGCCTTGGGGGAGGCCTATGTCCAGCAGTGGACGTCTTTCGGCTGACATGATGATGATGATGAGACTTATTGATCCCACTATTTGCTGTAATTGCTGTAAATAGTAGAATCAGTTAAGCGTGAGATAGATATATTGGAAATAGCATTGCAACGCTTGCGGGGCACAGCTAATGTAGTAATAAACGTTGTGTGTGTGTGAATATTTGAAGGCTGATAACTCTCTTCTCCGGGGTTTTTGTAGTTTGTCCCCATATTAGAAAATGAAGCTTATGTAACTAGCTTTCACGTGGTATACATGAGATTTGTATTGGTTATATGGGCCAATTTGCCCATCATTCTTTGTCGACTGCTCTTTTTTATCCTCAGGAAGCAAATCTTTGTGTGATGACGAGTTCATGAATCTTCTTGGACAGTTTCTTTGTATTTATTTATCTAATAGCATCTGCCCTCAACTTTATCCGTGTAGGTTTCAATTATCGTTATTCCCTCGAGAAGTTTTTAATTTTTCGCGATGAAGCTTTGCCCTTGTTAATCTAGAGTATAAGCTAGCTCCATTTCAAGTTTCATCCAAATCCGTCTATCTGTTGCAGCGTGAAAAAATAACAAAATATCGCATTTATAATATTCGTAAGCTTGATATACATACTGCATCAGAAAAATAAATGTTGTATGGTAAAATGGACTTACATCGGGTGATAAGGTGTATTTTCGAAACTATATTTTTCCTTACAAGTAATACTACATTGTTGCCCAGGCGCGGAAAATAAGGGTTTTCCTGACGAGGTGGTTAGCAGGCCGAGGAATAGCGAGGCCTGCTAAAATACGAGTCAGGAAATCCTCGTCTCCGCCGAGGCATACATAATGCTTTTCTCAAACATGTGAGGAAATAATACAAATACATTTTTAAAAAGCAAGTAATTTAATTATGCAGAATGAACGAATGTTACCGACTGTCAATTGTTTTTAAATACTAACCATAGAAATTGGAATGCAAATTCAAAAAGAAACACACGCACTGTGCTAAAAAAGCGAGCCGTTACCTTGGCTGTTTGGAATTTTTGTCTTGGTCCTTTTGATTTTGTATGCAAATTGACAGCATTTTTAAGAAAAATATAGACATGGACGGAAAGTGTTTTCATATGGTTTTTTTACTCCTAGGAGTAAAATGAGGCTCTTTCCGTCCTTGTCTTTCAATCGGAAAACCGTTTTTTCCGAGCATGTTTGAGAAAAATATATTCCTGCACATAATATTATGGTGTCCATAGTAAAAAGTGAAGGACATTAACGGGCTAGCCCACTCTGAAGCACGATTCTGTGTGCCGCAAGATTAAAACTAAATAACTTACACTTACTTGTTATTCAATAAAACCTGTCTGAACTCAATATTCAATGAAAATTAAAATTTGTCATCTCTAGTTTTATTTCAACTAGCAAAACTATGAAGTTTCAAAAACTCAACGGTTGGATTGAATATTCCAATTGAAAACTTTCAGGTTCAATACCAATTATTCGGATTTCTACTTGAGTTTCAAGTTATGACTTTTCTGCTTACCTTTAGTAACTTGAGGGTATTATTAGAGAGAATTTCAGTAGGTATTCTAATAGTTTTGCCGCGTTTGCTCGTCTACGAAAACTTTTTGGATAATTATAAGCTTTTTAAAAACTACTACTTTTAGACTTGCGAGTAAACATATTTATCTAACAGTTCTCTTAAAGTTAAAAATAAAGATAAGATTATATTTACTGCCAAACTGTTGAAGTACAAACTAGTCGTTTGTCTCTTCAATCGAATTTAAATTCACAATGAAGGTAAAGGCAAAAGCATATTTTTAAGCATACTTTAGCCATCGTGCGTATATGAATAATACCCCGTTCCATTCGTGTAGTTTTGTAAATTGGTGCATTTATACCTTGCGGTATCTAGAGGAACATACTAAAAGTACTCAATGGTGGGGGTGTAAGGGGGTGTTGAAGGTACCTTTTTTCAGATTCATATCTCGAATATCTGTGCGAATATCATTATGAATACTTATGAAAAAAGTTAATAAATAAAATTAAAAAAAAAAATGTTTTTTACTCTCAGATTACTTTAGGAGCTATAGGGTGTTTAAGTTAACGAGGTATTCTGGCTTTAAACTGTAACAATTTACAAAACACAGATAATTTTTCGTGATTTATTGTTTTTCTTGAAACAACGAACGAATACGAGAGAAAAAAGTATAGGCATAGCTCGGAAACGGAGATATCTAAGGTACTTTTTATCCATGATATTTTGATATTTCACGTGGGAAAAGCAATAAAAACTTCTTCGAAAACGGAGTTACAAGCTGCAAGGGCATTTAATTATTATAAACTTTACTATTGCTTTTTTAAGCAGTTTGTTGATTGTTATAATATTTTGGCTGCAGTTCGTTAGAACTTTATGCGTAAGAAATAAATGTATTTAAAACAAGAAGTTGCACCGACGCACCACCGCGCTGCCCGCCGCCGCCGGCAGCACGCCGGGCGCCAAGCTGGTCATCATCGAGGACTTCGTCGAAGTCAAGCCGTCGCAGACGCCGCTGACCAAGGTAAGTTTACAACAGGGGGGCATCTCCGACATTCCCGCATACAAACCTTGTCCTGACAATAACGAATACAACAAAAAAGACATCAGCCAAATCAGCCGTTCTCGAGTTTTTTTTTAAGGCTTTACTAGGCAAACAAGCACACAGGCCACCTGATGGTAAGTGGAAACTGTGACCCATAGACATTCGCATTCACAAGACAGCAAGCCTAACACTGCAAGTGATTGCGCTTAGCGACACATTTAGCGATTCAATATTATTATATAGATAATAATAAAATTACACTAGACTTTGCGATTTGCATTTCGTTTCTTTTCGTTTGAGCTGAGGCCCTGACTAGATACATTCGGCGTTCTTTATCCTTATCCGAAATGTATAGGATTCACGTAAGCCGTCAGACAGTCGCGTTGAGCGCCTACGTGAATTCCATACATTTTATCAGTTGACGAAAATCGTTTACGTGAGCGTTAAACAACTTGTCTAGCCTCAGGCTCTTGTCCCCCACCGGCGAGGAAGCGGTTAGCTATCGACTATATTCTCGCTCAAGAAACGAACAAAAGATAAAGCTCCCGTGTAAGTAAAAGAGACACGTGTATTAATAGTTGATCGCTGGCTGCTCACACTGCCGGCGAGAAATCTTTCCACTAGTTTGTCAAGAAAAGAGACACAAATATTAATAGTTGTAGTAGTAGCGCTGGCTGTACTCTTCCCGCTCATCGTCGGCGATCGCTAAGTTATTTATTTATCTAATCTATTCTTTTCTATTTTTTTGTTTTTGGCAACTGGTAGCTTTAGGTTAGCAACCATTACTGCCAATGACTTCTGACAGCAGCAAGGTGTGTAGCGTGTTTGACCAGTTTTTTTATAAGTTGGTGGTCCCTGGTTGGTTTTGGTGGTGTTGAGTACCTGGAATAGACATACACAAGGCGTATAGACAAAACAAAACACTTAAGACAATACATTTCGACAGAGACAAAAAATTGGGTGAGACAAAACACCTTCTTTATCTATTATACCAATAGTACCAAACAGATAACAAGATAATCCTGACACATGTCATCGCAGCACAATTTATAACCTGGGTTCGAGGTTATCATTTGTATTTGGGTAGCAAAATTATAAGTTATTTGAACTAAATCAAACTTACCGACCTAGATAATTGTATTCCTACCCTAACTAAATATAACTCTGCCACATCCGGTTTTAACTATTTATAACCCTCTAAAAAAACCACACGTGTAATATAATTAATATTGCATATGCGACCTTATCATAACCTCACACATAGTTCGATATGCTTTTGTGATAATCGCACATGTGCCTTTTCTGTTTTGACGGGCAGTATTTATAACCTCGTCCCACGTTGGCCATTACCGGTTACATTCGCGATCCGGATAAATGGATTCCACGCCCGGTTGTCCGGGTAAGTCGGTGGTAAAGATTTTAATGGAATAAGGATGTTTTAAAAAAGTTATAACATATTTATTCAGTAAGTACGCCGCCCGGGCATTTGTACACGTCAAAAATCTACCAGCGATTCCCAAGAGAAGACCCCTGAAGACTGCTGAGAAGAAACGCCGCATGAAATGTTTTTTAATATTGCTTATGGCAATGATAATACTTAACCTAGCATTATAATATAAGGCTAGGTTAAGTATTATAAATTATGGAAAAAATATAATGCGTAGTTGAGCAGGAAAAAATTGTTTGATGTACAGTCCGTTCGTTCAAATAAATAATAATAATAATAATAATAATCATTTATTTCAAATTAAAAGAACAACAATATATAGTATAAGAAGCAAAACAGTCAATGATCTTAGGTCTAGGAAAAAAAAAAAAAAAAAAAAAAATTACATGATGTCTAAGCTAGGTGACAAAAAAATTGCAACCTGTGTTTTAGATAGTTTGCATGTTTTGATGTGCCGCTACAGTATTGCTACAAAGAAGCGCGGCGCGCACAAAACGCTGTCGGTGCGAACGAACGAACAAACTGTAGGTTCCTCTTTTGTATTTAAAATCTTATAATTTCATTATTTTTCCATTCTAAATGTAACTTAAGGCGCAAACGCACTAAGAATGGACGCAAAAAAAACGCCTTCGCCACCCTTTGGAAACGTTTTTAGGGTTCCGTAGCCAAATGGCAAAAAACGGAACCCTTATAGATTCGTCATGTCTGTCCGTCCGTAGTTCACAGCCACTTTATTCCGTAACTATAAGAGCTATACTATCGAAACTTTGTAAGTAGATGTATTCGGTGAACCGCATTAAGATTTTCATACAAAAATAGAAAAAAAACAATGAATTTTTGGGGTTCCCCATACTTAGAACTGAAACTGAATTATTATTTTTTCATCAAACCCATACGTGTGGGGTATCTGTGGATAGGTCTTCAAAAATGATATTGAGGTTTATAATATATATTTTTTCTAAACTGAATAGTTTGCGCTAGAGACGCTACCAAAGTGGAAAAATGTGTGTCCCCCCCCGTAACTTCTAAAATAAGGGAATGATAAATGTAAAAATAATATATGATTTACATTACCATGCAAACTTCCACTGAAAATCGGTTTGAACGAGATCTAATAATTAGTTTTTTTTTAATACGTTATAAATCGTAAACCGCATTTTACCTTTCATTCAATCAACTCCAATATAATAAAGAATAAAGAAAAACATTTATTTAGATGTATAGTGGTACGGAACCCTACGTGCGCGAGTCCGACTCGCACTTGGCCGGTTTTTTAACTGTGGGAACGCCTTCGCTCTCTGTTAGCTGCGCCTTTAACTACACAATTGAAAAAAAAAAACGTTATGGTCACAACCGGTATCCTGCCATTTGGCAGTAGGTAATGTTTGGCCGCATGTATCGTTTCCCAACCCTTTGATTTGCCTTTCATTTCTCTGTAACTATAAATATTTTATAAATATCCGTATGAATGGTCGCAAAAACGTTTATGTAAAAATGTGACATATTCTGCAATAACCTACAAAATATATGAGAAAACCGTATTCATATGAAGTGAAAAACGGAGTTTAAAAAAATACGTGGCTGTTGTTCAAAAGTTTAGAGCTACCTAGCTGCGTATAACAGTATTCTAAAATGACACTTCTTGATTTGAGGCTGGAATGTTGCTGCAGTATTTAGTTCAAAATTGATACTTTTCGGATACTGTCATTTTTCTTTATTGTGTTTTTTTTTTTGACATACGTGAAATAGTGCATAATTACATTATTTTAAATTCTTTTAAAGAAAACCGAGGAGTAAATATTTGTCCGGCTGACGTAAGCACGGTTGCTAGCTGTGATTGGTGGAAATAAGCTGTATATTGGCCTAAGTGGCGTGCAGGAAGTGCCCTATGCAACAGTAGAGTGATATCGTTAATGATAGTGCATCTTTATAATTCCACTGTGAGTAACATCCTCATTAAGTACAATTTCAAGCTTTTTATCAGTAATAAAACACATTTTGCATGATTCGATTTATAGAATAGCGACATTTGGTTGCAAAATAAGGATTTATAAAAAAAAAACGTTTAAAAAAGATAAAGATAAAAAAAGCTAAAAGATGTTTATTCAGTTAGTAGGCCGCACGGGCACTTTAACACGTTAAAAATCTACAGCGCTTCGAAAGAGACCACTGCTGAGAAGAAACGCCGCAAGAAACTCAAGTCAGTCGTTTTTTAAATACTACTTACTTATATAAAACAATGAATCTAACATAAAATAAAAAAACAAATATATTCAAGCGTAGCCTGAGTAGGAAAATGTGTCAAAACTCAGAATTTTCATAAGGAGTAATAAATAGAAGTAATATATATACATAAATATATATAAAGAAATTATGTAAAACTTGTATATTTATATGACGCTTTTTTAAAAATTTGAATAAAACGTAACGACCCTTTTTTTTTAACGCACGATATTATATCAACCATTCAATATTTTGTTATAACAACTTAATAGAAAACCAATCCGAGTCACCAACTCACCTTCACGGTAATGAAATTCAAATCCAATTCGTTTTATGAAATCATCCAATTCGTGACAAATTATTGTAACGAAATAGAATTAAATTTATTAACAAAGGGAATTATAAAACCAATTAAGATTTAAGCGGATACTGCCGAGGAGATAATTACTTTAGTGAATGAACGGACAAAATGAGTGAATGAGGAACAAATCATTCACTTGAACGATTAAAACGAAGCTGTTGCAAATGACCCATTCAACAGTTCCACTTCACACTTACGGCGAGAAGTTGTTTTATTTTATCGAAAACCAGAATGGAAAATTAAAAAGATATAAGGCAATTTATGTGTTTTATTTTTTAACTTGTGTAGGCTTCACATTATTGCACAGTCCAACATATTTTTTTTTTTTTTTTACACTGTTGTACCTATACTATGAAGTGTTGAAGTGTAGTGTTGTATTATGATGTGGCTATTTGATTTTTCATCATCATCATCATCATCATGTTAGCCGAAAGACGTCCACAGCAGGACATAGGCCTCCCCCAAGGCTTTCCACTCAGACCGGTCTTGTGCTTTTCGCATCCACCGCGGTCCCGCGATCCTGACGAGGTCGTCACTCCATCTTGTTGGAGGCCTGCCTACAGCTCGTCTTCTGATTTGATTAACAAAATAAAGTTCTGCAATTGCACAAATGAAAGAGGTCCATTAGGGTCTCCCCACACCTATCGACGCGGAATCGGCGTTACTGATCAAAAAACTCTAATAACAAAAATTGCCGGACTTTAATTAAACCTTCAGAAAACTTATCTTAGTCGCGTAATACGTCAAATCGCATGAGAGAAAATATGTCGTACATTACGACATATTTGACATGTTGGGTTTCTGCGACAAGGTTTAATGGTGGTTAAACAATTAAACACAGTCACAGTTCTCTTATCTACATCTTGCTTTGATTTCCAATGTGATGCGTAATCGCAGGTTTGACTGAACGAATACCCCGAGCAAGTCGTTTTTGAAGAAGATCTGCTTCACTAAGTACTTTCGCCACTGGAGCAGGCTGTGCAAATGCTGCGCCTTTGAAAACATCTTCATGGCCGAAGTCAAATCAAATGATGTGTTCGGTGAGTATACTCAGGAGCAAAAATTTTAATACCAGGTCAGAGCGCGTTTTTCATACTAAAGAGGCTACTTCAAAGCCTTGGTTTCTCGCCAGGGAATGCTTTTAGTGAAATCTGATAATGAATACCCCGAGCATCGATACAGGACTTCCAGATTGCCTAGGATACCCAACTGAATGAATCTGCGGTTAACGCCGGAATTGTGCCTGTTCAGAAAAACATCTAAAATGGCAATAAAATGTAAGGAAATCCAAATGCTGACCCAAACTCTCCCGCTGTTTTGTTAAATGATTGTGCGATCAGTTAGGTATCTTAACAAATTTTGACCTCTTCTATTGAACCTTGGAGTATCCACCATTAAACCTCATTCAAAACAACCCCTGGCGAGGAACCAAGGCTTCGAAATAGTTTCGTTTGTATGAAAAACGCACTCTGACCCGGTATTTTTGCTCCTGAGTGTAAAACGCAACAACGATCTTAGACGTGTACAAGGTGTAATAGGTACCTACCTGTTAGAAATAATACCCTGACTAAAACCATAATATGTAAACGACCTATCGTTTATTTAGGTTCGGTCACAGTAAGAGATGTAACTTCCACCAGAAAACATCTTTCCGAGTTACTGATGCTTTATTTATAACTTTAGAAATCGTCCCAAATAAACCCGACAAAATTAAGAATAAAGAGTTTGCAAGCAGAATATAAGAAATTATTTCATTTCAAAAACGCAATAAGAGCGAAACAAACGACAATCGGCTCGGCTTGGCCGGATCCAGCGAAGCGAACGGAGCGACGTCGTTTTCGCTCTTATTGCATGGCCATAAATGGTTTTTTTATCAGCTTACGCCGATTCCTCGTCGATAGGTGTGGGGAGACCCTTAAAGGGATAAGTTTCATATTTGCACAATAAAGTATTTTACGTACAGTCACGGACTTTAATTGTTATGCCATTATGGAACCCTGTCATAAAGACAGCGTCAAGTGACGACATAGAAATTACATAGGAAACAAGGTTCTATAGTGGACCTCGGACCATTCTCAGTGTAGTGTTCCGACCGAAGCCGTTACTAAAAACAAAAACCGTCATCTCCATACAGCTACATAGGTCGTGGTCAGTTTACCAACACCGCAAAATAATAAGTTTTCTGTAGGTAGTATAAACATTTAAACCATTTTTAACTCAAGAACCAATGAAGTATACTTAGTCGTGATAATTATGATGTTATAATTATGTAAAAAAACATTATAATCATGTGCTTACATTAACATATTTATCAGATTTTGACACTTGACTTTAACAAAAATGAGCGCTTTAAAGCTCAATATTTCATAAACAGATTGCTTAATCGAAAAATTGTTCCATCAAATCCGCAATATGTTTGAAAGTCCTATGCAAAAACACCCCACACTATGGGGTAAACTAGAAAAAAAATACATCCCCACGTGTAGGGGGAGGTACACTAAAAAAAACAAGGTTTTATTTTACCACTTAATTGGCGTAACTTATATGTATATTCATGCCAAATCTCAGCTTTCTAGTACTAAGGGTCTGAGCTATGCTGCGGACGGACGGACATGGCGAAACTATAAGGGTTCCTAGTTTGACTACGGAATGCTAAAAATCTTAATATATTTCAACAAAGAATCCATGAATCAAACCCAAGTACCTCCAATTAAACTTTCAGGGGAGCTTTCTAAAGTCCTTTATCCTCAGAACAAACAGCCCGAAGACCCTTTACGTTTGGGTTATTTTACAAGTTTAAAGTCAAACGAGTCATATTTAATCGTGATCCTTAGTTTACTTCAACTTGTGCTGAGTTGCGGTCATCTATTTCAAAAGGTTAACCGTCTTATTCATAAACGAGCAATAACTTTACTAAAGTGTGCTTGAAATATGCCCTATCATTATCTGTCATTACGCCATTTGCGTTTGATAGAACGGGACAAAGAATACTTTAACAAAAATAGGTTTAGAATTACATACTTGAAATTAAAATGGAACTAAGGCAGACTGTCCACGGAGCGATGTAGCGGAGCCGTGCGGGACGTAAAAATCCACCAATAGTAGAGCTGCGCCTAGGAAAATAACTTATTCCTATTGGTGGATCTTTTCCTCGCTCACCGCTCAGCTGCCTCACTCCGCTCCAATAGATAGGCAGCTTTAGTCGCGTAAAAACATTATTTAGTGCGATAGCTTCTAGAAGAAGCTTCGTCTTTCAACCGCTCTCATGCTCTTTTACTAAGAGTGAGTGAGAGAGAAGAACAAACGAACTACTTTCTAAATGCTCACAGCTCCCAGACTGTAGGTATATCTGTGCCTCCTGTGACAAGTGATACAACTCGAAAAACACGATTTTACAGGAGAGCGAAAACAAGTTTAAAAAAAATACTGCTCTTAAATGAATATATTTTTTTAAACATTGCTTTTGATTTTTATATCATATAATATCACTTTATTAACTGGTTTTACAAAAATATTGATACTAGTTATAGTTTTTGAGATATTCGAAGAAACGTACTTTATGTATCATTTTACATTTCAGATTGAGCTCCATTTAACTCGTGTAAGATGATACAACTCGAATTGTATTATTTAACACATAAAAGTGTAATCAAGGAGCTCTGGTCATGATTGATACAACTTGTTTTAAAAGCTATTTTTTTGTATTATTTCTAGAGTTAGAGGTTTAGCTTATATATATAAGTTGTAGGGAATTGAATAAGTAATCTTTCTTAAGACGAACGGACATAATAATACGGATATTTAGTGAGTTGTATCACTTTTCACAAAAAAAAATGTAAAATAAACCGTGAGTAATGTTATATATCGAGTTATTCCTAGGTCTGATTACGAAAAAACTTGTGTCAAATAATACAAGTATTTAAAACAAACGATTGCAATCATGATAACTTTATTTTTTTATATACTATGGAATAAAGGAACTAAACATGAAATTGACGGGTAAATAGAACAACGGTCTTTGTGATTTAAGGACGAAATCGTTTTTATTGTATTTTTTATTTCCGAAAGCCGAAAGACGTCCACTGCTGGACATAGGCCTCCCCCAAGGCTCTCCACTCAGACCGGTCTTGTGCTTTTCGCATCCACCGCATTCCCACGATCCTTACAAGGTCGTCACTCCATCTTATTGGAAGCGTACCTACAGCTCGTCTTCCGGTCCGCGGACGCCACTCAAGAACCTTCTGACCCCATCGGCCAGCAGTCCTGTGAGCAATGTGCCCCGTTCGGGCTATATCGGTAACCTTAGTTCTACCTGCGGATATCATCATTCCTGATTCTATCACGCAGATAAACCCCGAGCATAGCCCTCTCCTTAGTCTTCTGAGTGACTTTGAGCTTTCTTATGAGGGCCATTGTTAGCGCCCACGTCTCAGATCCGTAAGTCATCACTGGCAACACACACTGGTTAAAGACTTTTGACTTCAAACACTGCTGTAATTTGGACGAAAAGGTGCTGCGAAGCTTCCCGAACGCTGCCCAGCCGAGTCGGATACGACGAGTGACCTCTTTCTCAAAGTTAGACCTACCTAGCTGGACCCTTTGTCCCAGGTAAATATTGTCATCAACAACGTCAAGCGCTGAGCCTCCGACTATCACGGGAAGAAGTGTGGTGGTTCTCTTCTTCAAGAAAGGTGATAAAACCTTGCTGAAGAATTATAGACCCATCTCACTTCTGAGCCATGTTTACAAATTGTTTCCGAGGTTTATCACAAATCGTCTCGCACGCAGGTTTGACGATTTCCAGCCTCCCAAACAAGCCGGTTTCCGAAAAGGTTATAGTACCGTAGAACACATACATGCGCTGCGGCAGGTTATACAGAAGACCGAAGAGTATAACCTCCTCCTTTGCCTTGCATTTCTGGACTACGAGAAAGCCTTCGATTCGATCGAGACCTGGGCTGTGCTGCAGTCTCTCCAGCGGTGCCAAGTTGACTAACGATATATCAAAGTGTTCAAGTGTCTGTACGAAAACGCCACTATGTCCGTAACGTCCGACTACAGGATCAGAGCACGAAGCCTATTCCTCTGCAGCGGGGAGTCAGACAAGGAGATCTTGTGATCTCTCCGAAGCTGTTCACCGCTGCATTGGAGGACGCTTTTAAGGTTCTGGACTGGAGACTCAAAAAGGATAAAGACATGTAGAGGCTTCCCGCAAGAGGGTTGCCTGTCACCACTCATGGTGTCTCCTACTAGATTCGCTCATTAAAGAAACCAAAAGGAGAGGTATACACAAGCAAGCTTACTCATATGACGGGGTACTGCTAGTTTGGGTAATACCCTAAAGGCCGAACCCTATATTCAAAACGAGGACAGATAGGCTATTTGGATATTTTGGATTAAAAATAGACACATTTTGTATAAGCAAATATCAAGCCTTATCTAACTTCCCCTCGCACTTTATACCTCAGCACCCGACCAGAGACAAACCATTTTATTCTGAACCTTTACAAAACTCTGTCACAACAAAGTAATATTATTAGACCTTACTAAATATTAATACATTTAATATTACACTTTATTATGACACGTTTCTTTCGTAGAAAGTATCAATAGATTTGTTTGGATAGTAATTGTATCACTATGCATCAAACTTTACAGGTTCTAAATGTTCGTAATATTCTTACATTTTTGATACAACTGACTTGTGCCATATGACATAATTTCAAAAATTAGGAAATATTTGGTGACATTTGATATAAATTGAGTTGTATCACTTAACACAAACCAAAAAAAGCAAATATAGGTTTAATTTTTGGTCTAACTCAATTTGTAACTTTCGAAATACGCAAAACTCTGGTGATAAATGATACAACTCAAGTTATATCAAAAAACACGACTTTTTAAAGGTAAATTAAAATCGTGATTAATAATACAATTTTAGATATATCACCAGGCACGAAGTTTTTTTTTATTTTTTGTTTTTTGGAGTGTTTTAACTAGAGAAATAGCATTACTCACTCAAAATTGGAAAAAAAATGGTTAATTGTATCATTTTACACGAAAGTATCTTGGGAACTAGAAGGCCTAGGAACACGGGAGTTGGAGCAAAAGATGCGTAATTTTTTTTCAAGTTGATTCATGAAAAAAACCGCAAATTGCTACAGCTCGAGTTGTATCACTTGTCACAGGAGACACAGATATGTGCCTCGACGTTATGATAGTGTTGCAACGGTCGTGGTCGACGTTTAGAGTACCTTATTGAATATTTGTGTTTTTAAACCCCTAACAAAAATGAGGGGGTAAGAAGTTTAACATGTGTAACTGTGTATCTGTGTGTCTGTTTGTTGCATTGTAACTCCCAAACAGACGGACTAATTTAAGACGGTCACGGAACGATGATTTTATCCCCATTTTTTTTTTCGGTGGAGTTACACTAGCGTTATGTTCCTGCTTGATTTGCAAAGGCCCTAGACAAAATGCATTCGGCGTTAGTTATCGTTTTTCTTTTTTTTTTCTTTGCCCCGCGGCGACTTGAACAGCTGCTACCGCGGGAATATGGCGTTTCTACAATGAAGTGATTTCGCCAGTGTCAAGTATATATAAGTATAATTCAATATAGCAATAAAACACAATCCAATCTTCTCTAGGAAGATTGGTGGCAACGTTGTACGGTGATATGTAGGACAGAGGCCAAAATAGTTTTAACCTCTGTACCACTGCGAGTCCACTTGAAACGAGAAGTAAGATGCCAGGATACACGAAATAAGTCCAAGTCTTCTATCACTGTGCAACACAAAGGCATTAAAAGTACAAATCACTAACAAAAAGAACTTTGAACACTAAACATAAAAACTAAAACAAATTACACATCCGCCATCTTTTGACGTTGCAAATGGCCCCTTCGTTATCGTTATTCGAAATGTGTAGGTTGACGTAAGGTGTCAGACGGTCACGTCCAGCGCCTACGTCAATAGCATACATTTTGTCAGTTTTCGTTTAGGTTAGTTTACGTAACTTGTCTCGCCTTCCAGAAATCACTGACGTTTTGTCATCATTGTAACTGTAAAAATTCCAGTGAATTAGTGAAAATTGAATCAACCGCAACTCAGGCGCATCCCTAACGCGATGAAAGCACTCAGGGCTGCCTCTTGATGAAATAAAGCGCGGCGCCGATTCTCAAAAGTACGTCTTTTGTCGACAAATCGAGTTACCGGCGACAATTCTGCGTTATTTAAACTTTCTGGAGTGTTCAGCGATATTTTTGAAATGCGAGTCAGCACTGTTGGAACGTAGAGGTTTTAAAACTCTTTGGAATTTTGTTGAGGTAAATAGCCGGACATGAGAAACGAATAATTCCGAATGAAATGTTTTGATAGTATGCGTTATTTTTTTTAATTGCTTATTAATGGAACCTAAGCTGATCTACGTACTGCAATTATATTATAAATTGAATCTAAAATAGCTCCATCAAAACATGTTTCGAATAAAATTAAATTCGAACAAGTGTATAAAAATGTTCAGAAAAAAATGACTCGGAATTTTTGGGTGTTATCAGTAAAAATATTTAAAAATTCAGTAAAGTATGCACTTCCATTTTAGCGCTAAAAAACAAAGAAATAACTATTTTAGAATTAAACGAAAGTTTAATAATATTTAACTCTACATAAGTCTACCTACAGTTCGAGCACGAACATTTTTTAATATTTTTTATGTCACATTTTTGAATTGCCTTTGTCAAAAGCATTTCACTGTATTTAAAATATGTCAAATCTGTTTGTAGCTTATATTAATTTAGAGGTCAAACAGTACACTTTATTTAGTAACGTTTTTTTGGGATAAACACACAAACGATTTACAATAGTTTATCAAATAAAATATTATCTGTGCTTTGTTTAATAAGCTTAGTTAAAAAGAAACTCCGAGAAAGATTTCCTCTGGGATACTACGAAGTTAATTGATACAAGTAAATCAAAGAAACCTGCAAAATAATATTAAAATTAAAAATAATTAAATATCAGGGGACGTCACACCAATTGACCTACTCTTAAACTAAGCTCTGGGCTTGTAGGTACAGTTAACAGCATAAATAAGTGATCATTTATGTACCTTGTCGCTTTCAATTGTTTCACAATTTTGTATGACATTTCAAACATGACGTTGAAGTGACAAGGTACATAAATGATCACTTATTTATGCTCTTGACTATACTATGGGGTCCCAGACAATGATAAAATACTTAAACCTCGTAAAGCCCAACTGAACTGCACTTATTAGTTTAAGAGCTTAATACTCACTTACATAAGTGTAATTAATTATATGAATATGAATATGAATAGGTACAAATTAAGGACATACATTTTTCAAAGTGACTTTTGACTTCTTTTTTTTATGGCATAGAGAAGGCAAACGAGTACACAGACCACCTGATGGTAAGTGGAAACAGAACTGTGACCCATAGACATTCGCATCCACAAGACTGCAAGCCTAAGACTGCAAATGCGTTGCCAACCCTGAGGACTAAGATGGATTGCCTCTATGCTAGTCATTACACCGGCTGTCGAATGCGAACACTGCTGTTTGGTTAGGTTAGTAGATAAATAACAGGGTGGTAGCGACCCGGACGGACCGTGCACAAGGCCCTACCACCCGCATTGACTTCAGTTGATTGACACAAGATTATTTTTGAAGAAACGAAATTTGACGTGGGCCTTACGAGGTTAAATAAATACTAACTGCTCATCACACAGATATTTGCCCACACCATGTAAATCATGCCGTGCCATTACACCGTGTAAGAAAACCATGTTGCCTTTAGCCATGTCATCTGTTCTTATTTACTTAAGAATAATGGCGGCAATATGGTTTTACCCAGTAGAATAAACCGGTAAACAAATTCTTATCTCATCGAGAATCCCTTCCAATTCCCCACTATTTGTACTGGAGCCACAAAAGACTATCGCATCCATCTATTACCTTGTAATCTCGTTCCGGCCCGGCAGGCAAATTCAAGAACAAGCAATAACTCACTCTATAGAAACGGCTTACAGAGGTTTTTCATTTATCTCGCCCGATCCGCGGGTAAATCATGGAGATAAGGGACAGGGCGGGGATGAAGATGAAGATGAAGATTAGGTATTCATAATTAGTAAGTTTGTAAATAAAACAGGTTTCTGTGATTTACAATAGAAATCATAAAGAAAGTATGTTTCTTATTACTACATGGAAGAATAACATGTGTGGTTTATTGCTGGATGTCACATCGAATAATATAAAAATTCGTGCCTATTTGATTGTGTTTATCGATGTGGTTAAAAGCATCTGTCACTCTCGCACTTGCAAACTGGTCACAAAGTGACATTTGTTACTGTCAGTGACATCCACCGCGATAAAAAGAATAATACGGGCCCTTATATACATATGTACCTATACATAGGGTGACTTCAAATTGGTAGAACAAAAACTGGCTTGCGGCTCAGTTAATCAATAATAGTGTATGACACATTAACTCAGTTGTTTAAACTATCGTTAATTTTCTAATAAAACTAATAGTTGGAGTCATAAAGTATGGTTACCCTACATTTAATACTAATTTAAACATAGTGGTAGAGTAACCACGCATTAAGTCAAACATAATGGGATAAATTAAAACTTATTAAGCATGAGATAAGTCTCAGGAGATTTAATTTAGGGAAGACGGGGAACCACGGTCACCCGGATTTTGATATAATTCTCAAGAAAAACCGATTTTGTTTTTCATATTTAGTTCAAATTTTCATAATAAATTTGGAATACTTGTTTTTAATTCCGATAACGATACTAGGTTGAGCTGATTTGATGACGTCGGAAGGCGGCCATAGGATCTACGCAGTACCTCTTAGAGAGTTTTACAGTCGGTCTTATAAGTAGATGCACTTTGTTGTACCGTGTCGCTTTAACTTTATCAGATTATTGCAGTTGAATCATTAAATGGCCGACCGTATGTACTACCTAATTTTTTTTTTTTACTGAATCTTGCAATTAAATAGAAACCGGATTTATGTTATTTTTAAGCAACTGCTGAAGCTGCTAATGTGTTTATCAGACTATTATAATGTACTAGATCGTTCAATAAGTCCCGAGACTAAATAGGAGAACGCGCATGTATTAAAAACTTTTTTGATTTTTTGGAAAGTACTGGCTGGTTTGATTGTGATATGTGTATCATTATTATTTGAAAATTGAGCAAGTAAATATTGTTTTACAGACATTTAAGTGACGCGTACTTCTGAAACACAATGGAAAAAAACGAGTTTCGTCTGATGATAAAACATTGTTTTTTAATGGGAAAAACTTAACGTTGAAGCACAGCAGTGGCTTTATATAATGTTATTCGGAATCTGCTCCCTCTAAGCCAACCATTTGTCGGTGGTATGCCAACTTCAAACGCGAACGTATGGACAAGAAATGATGCTGAACGCTCAGGTCGTCCAAATGAAGCAGTGACTCAACAAAATATCAACCAAGTCCTAAAAATCGTTATGTAAGATCGAAAGGCAAAAATGCGCGAGATAGCTGAGATAGTAAACATTTCTACTGGTAGTGTTTTCACTATTTTACATCAAAATTTTGGCCATGTAAAAGCTTTTTTCCAAGCGGGTGCCGCGTTTGCTAACAATTGATCAAAAGTGACAACGTATCAATGATTCAGAGCGCTGTTTGGCACTGTTAAATTGAAATTAAAAGGTTTTTTTTCGTCTGTAAGTGATAATGAATGATATATAAATTCACCATTTCACTCCGGAATCCAATCGGAAGTCAGCAGAGTGGAGAGCTGGTGAAAGCCGCCCGAAGCAGCGTAAGACACAAAAATCTGCCGGCAAGGTTATGGCCTCTATATTTTGGGATGCAAATGGAATACTCTTCATCGACTACCTTGATAAGGGGCAAAATATGAATAGCGAATATAACATTGAATTATTGGACCGATTGAAGTACTAAATTGCGGCAAAACGGCCTCAAATTAATTTAAAAAAAGTGATCTTTCACCAGGACAATGCCCCTTGTCACAAGTCTATGAGAACAACGTCCAAACTAAACTTGTTGGGCTTCGAATTACTTACCCATCCACCTTATTCTCCAGATCTGGCCCCTAGTGACTACTGTCTGTTTGCAGACCTAAAAAAATGCTCTACGGCAAGACATTTAATTAAAATTGTGAAGTAATTGCAGCAGTGGAGGCTTATTTTGAAGCCAAAGATAAATTAAAAAAGCGCTGGAGGGTATGTATCGTAGATGACGGAAAAAATATTTTTATCAAAAAACTTAGTTTTAGTATTTAGTCACGGGACCTATTGAACTACGTGTAATGTATGTCTGTTTGTATGTAGAAACTAAACGCGTGGGACGACTTTGATGATTCTTACGTCAATTGTTTTGTCTTAATCTTGTGAGTGTCATTAGAAATTATAGAAATGAAAGTTCAATAAAGCGGCAATAAGACGCCATATTGTAAAAAATAATAACGTTTAAGTCGACGAACAAGTGAACAAGTGAAGTGAGGTATAATTTTTGAAGTGAAGTCGACAAGTGAAGTGAGGTATAATTTTTTCCTGAAACCTGTTACTTTAGAATAAAAATACCCGTTTCGCATCCCTACGCTTGACAAATGTACAGGCAGCTCCGCTGTGCATTTGCCGATGATTCATGGGCCGGTGTTTGTCAAAATTATTAGCGTCACGCCGTACGGATCCGACTGTACCTTGTAAACTGGAAGCTTAGCTTATTGCGATTTGAATATGACGGATCGCTATTGTTGTTTATTTTTTTACCGTCATTTGTCATTTGAGGAGATGTGGTGCTTTTTCCGCGCGGGACATAAGAACTGAGATTTTTGATAAATGTGATACGCTAAAGTAATTAGTTTGTTGTTTTGTGCATTCGCGGGTAGTAGGACCTTGTGCACTATTTTATCCATTAACCTACCGGCAAACAGCAGTGTTCGCATTGTTGTGTTCTGGTCTGGGGATAAGACAGCCGGTGTAATGTCTAGCATAGAGGCATTCCATCTTAGTCCTCAGGGTTGGCAACGCATTTGCAGTCTTAGGCTTGCAGTCTTTTGAATGCGAATGTCTATGGGTCACAGTTTCCACTTACCATCAGGTGGCCCGTGTGCTCGTTTGCCTTCTCTATGCCATAAAAAAATATATGTTAAAAGTTAAAAAACTCGTGTCTTTTAAAAAGATAAAAGATGACCACTTAGTAGGTCATATGAGCACTTTTGCACGTTAAAATCTACCAGCGCTTCCCAAAAGGAGACCACTGCTGGGAAGAAATTGAACGGTCAGTATTTTTCTTTATTACTTCAATATAAAATAAATTTCCAGCGTACTTATGACAAAGACACTTGATGAAAATTGTCGTGTTTTCAATTCTAATCTATTGTGTATAAATAAATATATATATCAGGGGACAATGTCACACCAATTGACCTAGTCCCAAACTAAGCTCTAGGCCTGTACTATGGTTACTAGACAACGATATAAATACTTATATATAGAAAACATCCATGACTCAGGAACATATATTCGTGCTCATCACACAAATATCTGCCCTTACCGGGATTTGAACCCAGGACCGCAAGCATCAAAGGCAGGGTCACTACCAACTAGGCCAGCGCGTCGTCAGCGCGCGCGCGCGCGCGTTGTTGCAATACATATATTAATTACCTACATTTGTTTTAAATAACCTACAATTTCAACCTACCAGAAGACGAGCTGTAGGTAGGCCTCCAACAAGATGGAGTGACGACCTCGTCAGGATCGCGGGACCGCGGTGGATGCGAAAAGCACAAGACCGGTCTGAGTGGAAAGCCTAGGGTTAAGCCTATGTCCAGCTGTGGACGTCTTTCGGCTGATATGATGATGATGATGATGACAATTGAACTATGTATACTGTACTGTATTAAACTAGAGGACGGTTGCTACCTCGTACGCGGAGAATTAGTTTCTAATTACGCCCTATATCTTCCCGTGGGGGGTCGATTTTCGGAAAATCCTTCCTTGGTGCACCCTTAGAGTACCCAAGGAGTACTCCCTCCAAGTTCCTAGGTCCAGCCGTTAAGGCTGTGCGTTGTATCAGTCAGCCAGTCAGTCACCGTATTGTTTTTAACATTTAGAGATTACTAAAAAAACATTATAAACAGGTAGGTATATTAGTTTGTAACTTTTTTAAATCCAAATCCGTCATTAACTTTATTGAATCTTTACCTAAGAAGTGTCGGACAAATTAACCGGCGTCTCTGGCGACCACAGCTAAGGCTCCTTTTTTGCCCAAAGACTGGGCATCGCAGTGCAGCGCTGGTACGCTGCGAGTGTTCTCGGCACGATGCTCAATGGAGGGTTTTATTTTATAAGTTAGCTGTATTACAAATTTCACATTTGAGTTTTATTCAGTTTGTGACTTAATAAGTTTGAGCCGCTAAACGACTTTGAATTATATGTAGCATAATAATTTAGTCTAAATTGAATGCTCACACGAAGAGTACTGTACAGATATAGGAAGACGGACGAACAGACAGGCTTATTGAAAAGGTCCCCTGCCACCTATAGGGTATGAGACTCGAAAAAAATAACGTGTCGTTAACAAAATCTAGATAAACATAATAAAAATAAAGCAATGCAGCTTCTAGAATAATTAAAAAAACAAATATACCGCCACAAATAACACGTCAAACGTCGTCAATACAAACGTGACAGTTATCCGACTTTGGAGTTTACAATCCGTCCCTGACACCCCCTCCCCCATCCCTCATTGCAGACAAAGTGGGATCATTTGACTTCGGGACTTCCCCGGGACAGTTTGTTTATCCGGGGACACGTCCTTGACTGTTGGCTCAGTCATTTGTTTTGCTCCCATTGATTAAAGGTGTACGGATTTTGTAGGAAATGTTTTATTGGGGACAATCTCGTTTGACAAAAGGTTGTTTAGGGTGAGTATCCACCGGAGCGGTGTGAAAAAATCCACCAAAAGAAAAAATGCACTGCCATAAAACAACTATTTAATTTAAGTCATTGCCCTGGGTTACTATATAATCCCGAATTTTCATAATTCCGAATGCATTTTTTGGTAGAATATTTTATTTTTTATAACGCTTATAAATCAAACCTAACCTAACCTATGTATACCAATTAAATTACGCATTTCATCTAAAATAGCTCCAGCATAACACACTTTTCGAAAAATAAATATCCGGAAAGAAAAAAAAAAGATATACGTTTTTATAATATACATTATGATCAATATAACTGTAATCGCCATTAAGTTGGCCCTTATAAGTAACGGCACACTATCTTATCGCTTCAACCTCTATAATAGACTAGTGAGGAAGTTCAAACGTTAATATGACAAAGCTCTAAAATGGGTACCTATAACTCCCACCGTGCTTTCCTATAATTGAAGACATCCAAACTTCCATCTGTTACAATAACAGCTGTACCTGGAGCACCATCGGTCCGGTGATCTCACAAACTATCGCCAACTTTCAGCGCAATAACACCGCGATATCGGCATGTTTGGAGTAGTGATGTGCCGGTACCGCAACCACAAGGTCTTAGTTTCGTCACCAACTGTTACATTTAATTTATTTATGGTATTAATAGTTAAGGTTACTGATACGTACTACATTTGATAGATAGGATAATTTATGTTTATACTCGGAAGTACTGTTTTAGATCTATTAGTATTAACCACAATCTAGCAACTCTTAATATCCACTCAATTAGGATTGTTCATATTTTTACATTTACTCTAATCCGAAAACTATTTCAAGGATTATGATTTTAAAGCCGTTCTGTATTATTAAGTTTTTGAAATATTTATCTATTTCGGATATTTTGACAAAAGTATATTTAACGTTTGTTTGACTATCGTTATCGGCTTGAAGCCCTTCTAGGTGTATCTTAAGAGTTAGGCGAAATCCGCGTGAAATAATATGTTTTAATGCACTATTACAATCACTTTTTGTCATTACATATAATTGTAATTTTGTATGTTATTTACTAGAAAAGGCCATTTCAAATTGAAAATAATCATGTCATCCATAAAATGTCTGCTAAATAAATAAAGATTTTAAAACAAAACTATTGGGTCAAACACAAAATTAACGAAATTGGTCTCTTAAAATAACCTATTATTTTGAATTAGAATATAAAAACCGTGACTTGTTTTTTTTGGTCTATGCCAAATGCTTTTGGTGACTAATGACACCAACTTTGTGCGCCTACAAATTGCTTTGGGCAGCCCTAGCTCTGCTGGTAGCTACTAGCTACCAGCAGAGTTTATGCTGTTTATAATTATTATAATGTGAAAGGCTCCATATATATGGTATAAATTGTCTGCAAAGCACAGACTACCAACATGACAACATTTAAAAATGCATATTTTTTTGAATCCATAATCTATGTGACAATAATGAGTACTTTTAGAAAAATAAAACAGTTGGGATCGAAAATTCGGCCTTGTTATACAAGCAACCGCCGTTATCAGTTTTCAGGAACTTACTCAATGCAAGTATTTTGGACATAACATTCTCAATAAACAGTTTCAATCATTTTAATAAACAAGCGTGTTTTTTTTACATTGTTAAGTTTAACATGCGCCGAGTGTACCTTTAAAAAAATGGATTTTGCCGTACTATAGACTCAAAATTACAAGAATGGCGACCGAGAAGAGAAAGAAAATAAAATATCAGGACCTGCAACCGAATAACATTTGGTTGTTTTTGGTATCAAGACCCTCGGTCACTGAGGTCCAAGTGTTATATTATAACAAGTTTTTCCTACTCCTATACTTCTATCTATTGGCGGGAGTGCGCTCTGGATAGAGACGAATGGCGAAAACGAGGGGAGGCCTTTGCTCAGCAGTGGGACACAAAAACAGGCTAATAAAAAAAAAAAAAAAAAAACTTCTATCTGTCATTTATATAGTCACGAACACGAATATAAGAACATGCATAATATGGCCGCAGAATAATCCGTAGAAAAGTCTCTCTAGGCTATGCCCCATAACAGCACTTGTGCTTTTTTCCACGCCTAGTTAACTAAACTTAGAATAAAGTATTAAGCGGTAAACACAAACTTTACATTTTTTATTATTTTTTTTCAAAGTTGTTTAAAATTTTGACGTAAGTGTATCACTTAACAAAATCTTTTTTATATATAAAACCTGGCAAGAAATCGTCAATGAAAAAAAAAGTTAACCATAGGCACATGTTTTTTCATGTTTCCGCTCCTTTGTTGTTTTGTGCTTCGTTCGTGTTAGTTAGCTTAGGTTAGGTTAGGTACATATATTACTGTCGAGTAAATATCGTTTAATTTAATGTTGCATTTTATTTGAAACCTAGTCGTAGAAACAATATTGTAAGCAACAGTGTATAACTAAGTCACAAACACTCGTGGCGTCTTCCTTTACGACGTAACACGCGCCACTCATTTTTTTTGACCTCTCTTATACAACTGTTGCATAAACTACTATTTTCAATCAATTAATTTACCTTGTAGGTATTATTTAATTACTATATCATTTTAGTTTTGTCGATATAAATATATACATAAGAAGAAATATACTTAAACTTTATGCATTTTTTCTTGATTTTTTCTAGAGTTTTTAAACGTAACCGATTTAATTTTAGTTACACCACCAAAAGGTATTTTCTGGTCATGAGTAAATTTCCACGGGACATCACTAGTTTCGGCGCTTCAGGCAATGCATGTGGTGCATCCTATACGTCAATATTAAAAGACACAATGTCACTTTATCTTCAGGAGAAAATAAACTCTTTTAGTGGAAGGTCAAGGTCGTATGTGCAATGGAAGTTTTGTGGGAGATGTATGTTCTTGCTAAAGAAGGGTAGCATTACAATATGGGAACATTACAGCTTCGGTATGAAAGTGGACAAACTCGAAATATTGAGCTCCGCAGCGCTGTTTCAAAATTGACATGTAACGATTGGAGTTGTTCTTGTTTGTATCTTTAGTTGTTTGTTATTACATGGAATTTAAAAAGATAGGTATAAAATAAAATAAAATAAAATAGCTTTTAATTCCGACGTTTCATTTACATTAATACAATATTATCATAGTATTATTATTAATTATTAATTCTATTATTAATTATTCTTGATTATCATAGACATAGGCTTAGGCCTCCCGTAGATAGAATCTTCCAATTTTCCTTATTTCTTATTGTTCGTCTCCATGTTGGTCCTGCTACTTTTTAAACGTCGTCCTCCTATCTGCAAAAGGGTATGCCTCTTTATCTTTTTCCATCTCTGGGATACCAAGTTGTGATTGTTTTGCGCCATTTCTCCTTTGTGCTTCATAGCATGTGAAATCACCATATACATTTTAGTTTATTTATTGCAATATGTTTAAAAACATCAAACCGTCTCCAAATTATAAAGGAGTTCCTTCTTTTCATCGATCCTTTAACCACAACTGTGCGAAATTTAAATTGGACCACATCTACTCATCATTCTGATTAAACAAATAATCATTTAAAAAACTGACGAACTGTGAACCTCCTCCTTCTTTTTGGAGTCCTGTGAGGTCCACAAACGACACCTGGCTTGAAGTTTTATTTCATGCGGGCTACACTAATTGCTTTAGCCACTCGCTCTCGTATTGTCAATGTTGTGATAAGTCTTATTTACGTAACAGTTGTGGCGGCTGAGATGAAAACAATACGCTGTCAAACGCCGGTCACCAGCGGGACACTTGTATTTGTGACCACCGCCGTAATAGTGCCGAGTCCCATCGGTCCACGAACACAGTCAGGATACTATTGCTGCTGCCTCGGAGCCTGGCCTGCAACGCACGATGGCGGGGAAGCGGACAAGACAGCCCCAATATCATCCTGTCCTGAATGCGTTATTATATTGGACACGCAAGAAGCTGTATGTCGGCCGCGCAAAGTCGGCCTACAAGCCGCACATGTAGAATGATAATTATCAGTAAGCCCTAAAAAGTGTTATTTTTACTGGGACTGTACAGTCAGCTTCATATAGTTGGTAGCATCCAAAGTAGCCAAATAGTACGTTACACGTCATTATTACCGTAGTAACAAGGGCGTGTAACGAACTATTTGGCTACTTTGGATGCTACCAACTATATGACGCTGACTGTACAACGTGCGAACCTGCGACCCAACATGTTGCATCTGACAGCCAGCGAGCTGCGTTCTCGCTCGATGTCAACATTATCCTTTAAATCTTCGGTGACCCAGTGACCCAAATACTTAAATTTATCCACATTAGATAAGGGGGTGCCAGATAACGATAACCTTTGCGTTTGCGTACGTCTTAGTGCCTGATTTAAAGATCATCATTTGACTCTTCTTGTCATTGTACTTGAGTCCGTCGGCCTCCGCGTAGGAGTCACACAGTGCTACAAATTTTATAAGTCCGCCAATTGATAGGCTAAACAGCACCATATCGTGACCATCAATATGACATCCAATATCAGTGCTACTGAGCTCACCAATCAGCTGTTTCATATAGATGTTGAAGAGCCGGGGCGAGCTCAACCCCCCCTGCGTCACCCCGCACTCCAACCCAAACCCTTTTCCTTTGAGAACTGTAATAATATCAAAATTTGGATACAATGTCTGGTGGCAGTGTGGTCTCCAAGTAAAAATTTCATTCAATTAACATAGGATAGTGGTCCGACGAGGAAACATCTTATAAAACTCAGGCTTTCACAACCAAAGAATGTGCCGATCTCGTAACCACACAGCGTCCAGTCATCGTGACGCCCCATTAGCACTACTAGCATACGTATATAAATGTAATGTTTCTGTCAACTTGCATCACTATCTCACTGGCCACAGAATGCGACGCTCTCAAATGCAGTAAGTGTTTTTTTAAAGTATTGATGTTTTTGGCAAAAAAAAGCAAATTATGTTGTGTTTACTTGAGTTGCGTGTACCCTACACTTAATTAGTGCTTGAGTAAAAACGCCTTTAATGTATAACAAGGTATACCTGATATTTGCTAATAATTATAGTGTTATAGATAGATCGAAATCCCACCTTTACCTTCTCTCTATAGCATTAAAAATAAATATTTGCAGGATACCGCTGATGCTGTGTGTGATGCTGCAGGCACTCTTCTACATTGCAGTGCTGGCGGATTTACAAGCCGTGGCCGCAGGTGACGTCATCAAGGGTGCCCCGGCTGCAGGTGCCGTAACTAAAGGTGCTGAGATCGCAGGTGCTGTACCCACAGTTATCCTGGCCACAGGACCCATACCTATAGGTGCCACGGAAAAATGCCCTGAAGGTCTAACACACAGATGTTTAGATGACGGATGTTATTGTGTGAGACCGTCGAGGCCAGTGAACAGGCCCAGGCCAAGACCAAGGCCAAAACCAACGCTTAAATCATTAATGGCCAAGGATGTCACGGTCACAGGTGCCGCGACTAATGGTTCTGCAGCCACAGGTGCATTGACTAATGGTGTCGCAATTGCAGGTGCAGTACCCACAGTTATCCCGGCCACAAGACCCCTACCCATAGATGCTAGGGAAAAATGCCCTGAAGGCCTAATACGTAGATGTTTCAGCGACGAATGTAATTGTGGGAGACCGCCTAGGCCAAGGCCAAGGCCAAGACCAAGCCCAAAACCAACCAGTACCGTGCCTACAGGTACCTTGATTAATGGTGCCGCGGCCAATGGTGACACGGCAATAGGTGACGCGGCCGCAGGTGACGTGAGCAAGGGTGCTGCGGTCGCAGGTGCCGCGAACAATGGTGCCACTTCCGCGGGTGCCGTAGCTAATGGTGCCGCGGTCATAGGTGCCGCGGCCACAAGACCCTACGGGGAGGATGCTACGGGAAAATGCCTGAAAGGTCTAAGACGTAGATGTTTAGATGACGGATGTTATTGTGTAAAGCATCGGGAGGCCATACCAAGGCGAAACTAAAGCCAAGGCCATTAGGTCAGGTCGAGAGAGCGCTAGTGCACGACAGACGTATATCGGTGGTCTCTAAGGTGAAAAAAATCGAAAAGTGTTGTAAAAGTTAATATACCATTACAAAACAATAATAAAAGTTTTAATACGTGGTTCACCTGTGTTTTTACGTAAAAAGTTTCGAAAAAAGTGATTGAACTAAACTTTAAAATAAAAATACGCTTTCGGACGTTTAACTTGTAATGTTCAAAATATCAAAACAAAGGATTCACAGTGCTAAGTTCGGAGTACTTCGGCTAAGTTCGACACCGATCGGCGCAGAGGTATCAAAGTAACAGTCCAGTGACCTCAGGTGCTTTATTTCAAGTGCTTAGATAACGCTCAGAGTGGCCTAGGGGTGTAGTAGCGTCTTAGCAAGCAGCGGCCGCCGGTTACAGCCTTGGATAAAATTATAGCCTTTTTTTCTATCAGATTTATTTTATTTACTGTTTTGGTAATATTGTTTTTTTTACGGATAATGAAACAATGACTAAATATTGAAAAGTCGAGATCATTTGAATCGCTGCTGGAATTCAATGACGCGAACTCTTCTCAGCTATCCGATACTGCAAGATTACCCACTCTAAGTGAAACGCTTGAAGATAAATCTTATGGACTTAGCTTAGAACAAAAAATTGCGTCACTACGATCAGAACTAGAAAGCGCAAATGCCGAAATTGACAAAATGTTACTCGAAAACGGCATAATAAGAAGAAGGAAGAAGCTAAAAACAGGGAAACCAAAATAACTCAGTTTAAACGAATGTATGGAGCGGCAGTCAGTTCTGGCAAAAAGAGGACGATGTTGTATGATAGTAACCTGGAATAGAAGCGACTTTCCTATCATTTACAACCGCTGATACCTTTTATGAAAAGACGATTGGACGAGGGCACCGAAGCATTACTATCTAATCTTCAAGAAGGTCCTATTGAAAAAAGCGCCACTGCCCCAGACACTGCTATAGTAATACAGCAGCATGAGAAGATGAATACTAATAATAAAGACAGTGCTCCAGAAGACCCTAATGAAAAAAGTGCCACTGCCCCTGACACTGCGATAGTGATACAGCAGCATGAGAAGATGAATATTAATAATAAAGACAGTGTTCCAGAAGACCCTAATGAAAAAAGCGCCACTGCCCCTGACACTGCGATAGTGATACAGCAGCATGAGAAGATGAATATTAATAATATAGACAGTGTTCCAGAAGACCCTAATGAAAAAAACGCCACTGCCCCGGACACTGCGAGAGTGATACAGCAGCATGAGAAGATGAATATTAATAATAAAGACAGTGTTCCAGAAGACCCTAATGAAAAAAGCGCCACTGCCTCGGACACTGCGATAGTGATATAACAGCATGATCAGATGAAGTGGAGTAATAAGGACAGCGTCCCAGACGTTATTCATATTATGCATGAGATAACAAATAAGATATATATTCTTGGTGGTCATCAATGTCTTGGACTGGCATCACAACTAAAGAAAAATCGGGAGAGTAGTGATGTCGCTAAATATGAGGTAGAGGCATTCATCAGAAAAAATCTTTACCAATATTGGCTTGGGTTACTATATAATTCCGAAGAGTCTTAATTCCGAATGGATCAAAATCCCGAATTTTCATTATTCAGAATGCAATGTTTTGGTAAGTACAAGACTTTATTTTTTAACATCGCCTATAAATCAAACCTATCCTAACCTACGTACCAATAAAAAATAACATAGCTTTCGGAAAAAATAATTCAGAATTGAAAGGTGTTCCCACGTTAATAAAAGTTAAAAGATAAAAGTCATTTATTCAGTAAGTAGGCCGCACGGGCACTTTTACACGTCAAGAATTTACCAGCGCTTCCCAAGAGGAGACCCCTGCTGAAAAGAAACGCCACAAGAAACTCAGCAGTCAGTAATTTTTTAAACATATTTCATATTACAATGGTACTACTTACTTTAAGCATTATATAAAGCTATAAATATTGAATTAAATATAATATCGAAAAACATGTGTAGTTCAGCATGAAAACATGAAAAAAATCTTGGGAGAGAGATAGAGGGAAGAAAAAAATAAACACTTGTGTATATATAACACGGTGCAAGACAACCAAATAAAAGTTTCGATATGTTTTCCTACATCAACGGTGTCCCCTAGACAAGATATAGTACATTGTGCATCAAGGGCGGTAAGAAGAGGATTGCTAACGAGAGACTATTAGAAGCCCGACGCCGAAGGCGGAGGGCTTTTAATGACTCCAGTTTGCAATCTCCTTACGGCCCATGATACACACAATGATTTTCATCACATTAGCGAGGAAATAAAAAACAAATAGAAAAAAACAAAATTAAACGAACTCTATTCGCTAAGCTAAAAGAGTTTGACAACTTTTTTTAGTCTTCCACAGATAATGCTTAGAATTGCTTTTTTTTTAAACTTCACAAAATATACAGGCCATCCTGCCAGATTGTAGAAATTTTCAAAATGAAATTTAATAAAATAATTGCGAATGTCTCTGAAATAATGGTAAAATAGAAATATAATGCAGACAAATGTGACGTATAAGTTTAAGTAAACAGTAAAATTGGTTTGTAGCCAAGTTTTGAATATAGGAAATAAACCTTGGCTGATTTTACACCTCCTTGGTCTGAAATGATGTACAAGTGGATTCTATATTTTAAAACTAAACTCATAACTCCCTAGGGAGTTATGAAAAGCTATAACTCCCGCGGGAGCTAAGTCGGCTATAACTGCCCTAAACGCCTGCGTGTTATAAAACCCTTTCCGAGCAAGGGTGATGAAAAACTATTTTTGCATTTGTACAATTTGTTACATAATCCTCGACCCTATAATACGCATTAGACATTAACGACTTTTTCAAGTAATTTTTAAGTTCTGGAAAGGGTAACTTTAAACTACTTCAGGTAATTTATTATAGAAATGATTCATATACTTTACGGACACGGAATTTTCGAATGGCGATTATATTTATATTTCTAGTATTTAAATTACGCTCCAGTTAAGATATTAATTTGTTTAAAAAGTTCTCTTAAGGAGTCACGGGAATTTAAATTGTAAATAGAACGAATGGCCCTTTGTTGTAACACAAATATAGTTTGTATGTCAGCTGCCTATTCCAAACCAGAATACCATAAGACTTAACACTATGGAAATAACTATAATAAACTAAGTAAGCTGTCTCAACATTAGTTAGTTGGCTAATATTCCTAACGGCGGAAGCTGCCGAACTTAGTTTACCTGTCAGTACAGCTATGTGGGGAGTCCATTGCAAATTCTTATCTATTGTTATGCCTAGGAAAACCGTTGCTGTTATACGTATAATCAATATCATCAATATACACTCAGGAGCAAACATACCGGGTCAGAGTGCGGTTTTCATACTAAAGAGGGTATTTCGAAGCCTTGGTTCCTCGCCAGGGAATGCTTTTAGTAAAATCTGATGCTGAATACCCCGAGCATCGATACAGGACTTTCAGAGTGCCTAGGATACCCAACTGAATGAATCTGCGGTTAACGCCAGAATTGTGCATGTTCAGAAAAACATCTAAATTGGCAATAATATGTAAGGAAATCCAAATGTTGACCCAAACTCTTCCGCTGTTTTGTTAACTGATTGTGCGATCAGTTAGGTATCTTAACAAATTTTGACCTACTCTATTGAACCTTGGATTAGCAAGTCTTCGAAATAGTCTCGTTTGTATGAAAAACGCACTCTGACCCGGTATTTTTGCTCCTGAGTGTAGTTGGTCCTTAAAAGTAGCGGCATTATATCTTGTCGCTTCAACCTCCATAATAGACTAGTGAGGCAGTTCAGACGTTAATATGACAAAGCTCTAAAATGGGCACCTACATATAACTCCCACCGAGCTTTCCTATAATTGAAGACATCCAAACTTGCATCTGTTACAATAACAGCTGTACCTGGAGCACCATCGGTCCGGTGATCTCACAAACTATCGCCAACTTTCAGCGCAATAACACCGCGATATCGGCATGTTTGGAGTAGTGATGTGCCGGTACCGCAACCACAAGGTCTTAGTTTCGTCACCAACTGTTACATTTAATTTATTTATGGTATTAATAGTTAAGGTTACTGACACGTACTACATTTGATTTAGATCTGATAGTTTTAGATGTGTTAATATTAACCACACTCTACCACCTCTTAATATAAAAGTGCACGCACATCCTTCGCCAACAAACTGTTCCGCAGTTTGCGAAATTTTGTAAAATAAAATGTATTTTTTTTCTGAATCCATAATCTTTGTGACATTAATGAATACTTTTAGAAAAATGAAACAGTTGGGATCGAAAATTCAGCCTTGCTACACAAGCAACCGCCGTTATCTGTTACCAGGAACTTACTTATCTTAGTATTTTGGAAATAACATTCTCAATAAACATTTTCAATTTGTTAGCTTTTTGATTTTGTTAAAGTTAAACATGCGCCAAGTGTACCTTTAAAAAAATAGATTTTGTTGTACTATAGACAACAGTATCAAGAATGGCGGCCAAGAACAAAAAGAAAATAAAATATTAGAGCCTGCAACCGAATACCATTTGGTTGCTTTTGGTATTGATACCAAAAGGACCCAAGTGTTATAAATTTTTTTTCCTACTCCTTTGTTTATCTGTCATTTATATAGTACCAACACAAAAACTTTGAACAAGATAAGAACATGCATTATGTCCGCAGAATAATCCATAGAAAAGTCTATCTAGCTAGGCTATGCCCCATAACAGCACTTGTGCTGTTTTGAGCCAAAACGACTCGCCTAGCTGCCAATGCTACCTAAACTTAGGATAAATTATTTAGCGGTAAGCACAAACTTAGGGATTACAACAAAATGCTTTTTACCAACATAACAAATCAAAGAATTCAAAGTTTTTGTTCAAAATTTTGACAAAAGTGTATCACTACCAAGCCTTAAGAAAAACTTTTTTAAATATAAAACCTGACAAGCAAGTTAACCATAGACACATATTTTGTTTTTCATGTTTCCCACTCGTTTGTTGTTCTGTGCTTGGTTCGTATTAGTTAGGTACCTTTATTATTGTCAATATCGCGTTTACATTAATTTTGCATTTTATTTGAAACCTAGTCGTAGAAACAATATTGTATGCAACGGTGTATAGCTGAGTCACAAACACTCGTGGCGTCTTTCTTTACATCGTAACACGCGCCACTCATCTTTTTGACCTCTCTTATACAACTGTTGCATAAACTACTATTTTTAATCAATTAATTTCACTGTAGGTATTATTTAATAACTGTATCATTTTAGTTTTTAGAAATAAAATATATACGTAGTAAAATAAATAAAAATGCTTTATGTATTTCTTCTAGCTTTTTGAAACGTAACCGGTATCATTTTTAATTTACTGGTTTAAACAACCAAAAGGTATTGTCTGGTCATGAGTAAATTTCCACGGCGGCACATCACTAGTTTCGGCGCTTCAGGCAATGCATGTGGTGCATCCTATACTTCAATATTAAAAGACACATGTCACTTTTAATCTTCACGGGAAAATAAACTCTTTTAGTGGAAGGTCAAGGTCGTATGTGCAATGGAAGTTTTGTGGGAGATGTATGTTCTTGCTAAAGAAGGGTAGCATTACAATATGGGAACATTACAGCTTCGGTATGAAAGTGGACCAACTCGAAATATTGAGCTCCGCTGTTTCAAAATTGACATGTAACGATTGGAGTTGTTCTTGTTTGTATCTTTAGTTGTTTGTTATTACATGGAATTTAAGAAGATGGATAGGTATATTATTAATCAAATGTTTAAAAAACATTAAACCGTCTCCACCGACTCCAAATTATGAAGGAGTTGCTTCTTTTCATCGATCCTTTAACCACAACATTCCAAAAAAAATATTATACCACCCAAATTGAATGATGAGTACCTACATCATTCTCATCAAACACATAATCATTAAAAAAAACTGACGAACTGTGAACCTCCTCCTTTTTTTTGGAGTCATTTAAAAGTTGGTTTACAATTGACGTAGAAATCAAGAAACGTACAAACAAAAAAAAACAAGAAATTAAAACGTCGTTGTTTTCCTTTGTCACCTTACGTCAATAGTATATGTTTCTCAGTTTTCTAAAATCATCAAAGCAAGATAGGCCTTTAGCAATAAATATAATTATGTTTTTGGTTGTTTTTACAGCCAAACCTAGATCAGCAAAAGAATATCGGTCTGAATAACGAATTCATAGACGCTAATAAATTCGAGTATTGCCATCCGTAATAACTGAGAAACTACCAAATAAATCAGAAACTACTATGCAAATTTATGGTTCTTTCGCACAAACAACAGTCTTGTTTTTATTAAGTACAATTTGTTTCTCTATTCAGCCAAGTCGACCGGAAGTGGCCGGAAATGACGCGGTCTAAAATTTATGCCGCAGAAATGCTGCGACGTAATTTTGCTTTCAGGATCTCATTTTGCTGGGATTATTATAAATTGCCAGGGGGATGGGAAGTTGCCAGCGAAGTTATAATTTGTTAAGAATGCGGATGCAAACGAGTTTGGATCTTTGGATTGGGACTGTGAGAGGTGTCCGTCATTATTTGTTTGTGCATCAGGCAGGTTGCACTACCACTGGGCCTCCATTCTACTCAGTAAATCCATATCGCTTTTGACATATCCGATGGTTTTTAACTTGGCCGCCATTAAAGCCTGTTCAGACTTACTTGTCTTAAGTAGTTAACAACTTTCTAACCTCGAAATTCAACTTTTTTGCATGAAACAGCATTTTAATATAATAAAGCAATCACTGACAATACATTGGCCATGTGATGTCCAAAATGTTTTCTCGGTTTCTTTATTTACGATAAAAGAGCTGTTTTAGTCATTTTTTTCATTTTGAGGTTAGAAAGTTGTTTACAAGAAAGTCAAAAGGGTTAACTGTCAAGTACATAAGAGCTATAGTAATGTTGACAATACAAAAACATGTCAAAGGCAATGTGATTTTTCCGAGTAGAATACAGGCTTTAGAACTTCAGACACATTTACCTGCTCAAGCTACGCTTGAATATATTTTTTTTTGTTTTATGTTAAATTCATTGTTTTATATAATGCTAGGTTAAGCTTTATTGTATAATATCATAAGATTCATAAGTAGTATTTATAAAAATGCGGCGTTTCTTAGCAGTGGTCTCTTGCGAAGCGCTGGTAGATTTTTGACGTGTAAAAGTGCCCATGCGGCCTACTTACTGAATAAACATCTTTTATCTTTATCTTTATCTTTATCAGTTTGAGCAATTAAAAAGAAAGTTAATTGTGTTTATTCAGTAAATAGGCCGCACGGGCAGTTTTACACGTCAGAGGTAATTCTGGGAGCCTAGTGAAAAACGGTACTAGTCGACTTAACTCGTAATAAAACAGGGCGTATTACATAAACTGAGTATATAGAGTTCCCTGTTTCACTCCCCCCCAGGACCCCAGAATTAAACCAGGTCTTGTAAAGCGCATCTAGAAGACCACTGCTGCGAAGTGCCGCAAGAACTTCAACGGTTAGTCGGTCAGTCCTTCCGTAGCTGTTCTATACCTTCACTAGCTGCTGCCCACGACTCTGTCCTCATTAAAACGTCAAGAAGTTTGACATAGTACGATAGTCAGCCGAGTTATACAATAAGACGTGACACGACTAATGATACGTGGAAAATGTATAACTATGTATATTGGGCGCAAAAATATCTGACACGCTCTCATACCTCTAGTAGCAAAGACGGATCAGATATATTTGCGCCCAATGTTGGAAAAATGTTGGTATTTTGTCGAATTAAACGTCCATAAATATAATTCATAATAAGATGCAGACAAAATTAGAAAAAATGACTTTCATTATGTCTTTTCTTCATCTTAGCCGTTAGACTTCCACTGCTGGACATAGGCTTCCCCTAAGGTTTGCCACAAGCTCGATCTTGCGCCGCTTGCATCCATCGTTCTCCCAACCCCATCGGCCATCTTTTTTGTTTTTAGCGTAGTTTTATCTAACTAATTTTGGCGACTCAAAAGTTACAGCCGTAAAACTATGTTGAAAAGGATCCATGTAAGATTAGTATTCTAAATCGTTTTCACAATTCTTGTACAACAGTTAAAAACTCTTAAATCCATAATACAGTCACCGCACCGAATCATAAACCCGAAACTTAGTCAATAATAATTTGTTCAAATGCAAAAATACTTTATCTTGTCTAGGGGACACCGTTGATGTAGGAAAACATATCAAAACTTTTATTTGGTCGTCTTGCACCGTCTTATATACACAAATAGTTTTTTTTTTCTCCCGCTGTTGTCTTTCTCCTAAGATTTTTGGCATGTTTTCCTGCTGAACTACACATGTATTTGGTATTATATTTAATTTAATATTTATAGCTTTACATAATGCTTAGACTAAGTAGTGCCATTGTAATATGAAATAGGTATGTTTAAAAAATGACTGACTGCTGATTTTCTTGCGGCGTTTCTTCTCAGCAGGGGTCTCCTCTTGGGAAGCGCTGGTAAATTCTTGACGTGTATAAGTGCCCGTGCGGCCTACTTACTGAATAAATGACTTTATTTTTTATCCTTTATGTTTAAATGTGTGATTCTTGGTTTTGCGGTCCAGAGTAGATTATATTTATGACTTTCAAGTACCAATTTCACCAAACGATGTTTACCACTTAACAGACGATTAGAGCGTTAACAGCTGTCAAAATGTATGAACTACCAGTCGATTAACACTGATTAAATTTAACAGCATTTATTGAAATTGGTACTAACTTGACCGCCAAATGTTGACATCAATAAAAAAAATGTGATTAGACGATTCCCAAGACTTCAATAAACATGCTACAACATTATTCACAAGAAAATGTAAATGAATATCGGCGTTAAAACTCTTTATGACGTTGTAAAAGACTTGTTCAGTAGCAAAAGGTAGTACGTCCTAGAACAATAGCAATCAAAATTCAACTCTATGTTCCACAAACCAAGCTCATTATAATAGAAAAGTCTGCTGAAAGTTGTTTCTTTTTAAATATGCAATTTGATGATAACACATTGTTAATAAAGACTGGAAAGAATTTCATATTTCACTTTTATGGACTCCTGCGAACGTTTTGTACAGAGATTGTTATTTGAAAGGAACATAAAAAAGTTAAATTAAGTGGCTATATGGAAAGGTTTTGTGTCAGCGATTGGAATGAGCTAACAAGTTATTGTGAGGCACAAACGACACCTGGCCTGGAGTTTTATTCCATGGGGGATATAGAACATTACTACCGAGGCCGGGACAAAAGGGGTTGCTGGCCGAAGTTATATAGACGGCCGAGCGAAGCAAGGCCGGATATAGGTCTGAGGCGGGCAACCCCATATTTCCCGCCGAAGTATGTATAGTGCTTTTCTCAAACATAATTCATTAAAATAATTAAAACAAAAATTACAATGTCAAATACTTAGGTACTAGGAGTGCATAAACATTCAAAGTAACCTACAGTGCTCAGTACGCCCGCCCGCCGGCCCGCTGGTGGCGCTCGCGGGGCTCGCCGCATCGTGCTAACCTCCTAATTACCTCTGCGCTCCTGGTACTTCAAATAAACATGCAAACGCTTTGTTGGATGCACGGCTTACTAAAAAATAAAAAAAAAAACAACAGTACAGTTCTCTCAAGTTGTTCCTTCGGAAACGTGGCACTTTGAAGCCTAAAATAACTAACATAACGCCGACATTACATAGCATGTTTGAGAAAAATTAATTGCTTTAGCCACGCACTCTCGTATTGTCAATGTTGTGATAACTCTTATTTACGTAACAGTTGTGGCGGCCGAGATAAAAACAATACCTTAACAATACGGGTAGCGGCACAGTTAAATAGGGATTACGTGTTCTTCTTTTGTTTCTTCCATGGTTTTAAAAAAATACTGATCAGAGAAACCCAGTACTTTAATTCTGATTTAAAATTCAAAGTATTTATTTGGTAAATTGTCTGCCTAAGGACTCTTTTCCATTTCGGTAGTATGGAGAGAATCGAGTGTCGATGAGTAACACAGTAAAAAACTCCAGCAAATATTTTTTAAAATCATGAAATACAATTATAGTTTTTAAAAAAGTACCAAAACTTTTCAATTTCTCACTTTATCTCACAGTTATAAATTGTATATCAGATACTCGATTTATCACGCTAACAAAAGATCTTATTTAACTACTTAGATGATAAGATTTGAGGTTAAAGGAATAAAGGGCAGATATGTATGTATTAAATTAATAGCAAATTATAATCAGATGTTAAAAGCCCAATTACATTTAGAAGCGTTGACATCCTCGTTGCCTCTTGCTTTTGGTTTAGCACACCAACACCTCCCATCTGGTATACAGCATCTACGAACTGTGTCTTCGGGGCAGTGTATCAAGGACCCTCGTTCCACTATGCCAACGGGAGCCAGGTCATCATCACCGATCTTGGAGAGCACCACGTTGAGGAAGAGCACCTGCAGGATACACAGCGTCAGCGCTGTTCTGCAAATAACACATTAGGGTAGATAACTTTAATTTAAGCTGCCAAGCGATCCGGCTTTTATTATATTTGTTTGGATCTATCTGCAATCAGAGCACTGCAAAAGTCAGAAATAAAGGTCTGCAAAAAGTCCAATATTCCTTCTAAGCGTTCAATATATATGGTAACAAGTCATGTTGTACAATGGTCGTGAAAAATCGAGTTTATTTAATATTTATCTTAACCTATTCTAACTGAAAATATTATGGAAAAGCAGTACTTTTTTTCGTTTACGACAAATCATTAATAAATTGACACATGTACTATGGGTACTACAGAGCGATAAACTCACCTACCTGTAAAGATACATACTTAAACATATACACAAAAAAAAACTGACAAATAATTCGACGAATTCTTATCACCACTCCTCAATTTATAAAATAGCACTAGGCTTGTAGTTACTACAATAATCGATTTAAAAAAAAAATCCACCCACACTTCCTTACACTGAACACCTAACACGATAAACAACGTGTAAAAAAACAACAATTACATAAAAACGATCACTTACTGATTCCAAGAGCGTCGCATCCTGTATCCACTAGAATATTAAATTTAAATCCAAAGAAATACTTATTTATACACTAAATAAAAGAGTGTAGGCACAAAACAACATCAACTCACCACAAAACTGCACAAGTATGTAAATTAAATAAAATACCAATGGTATTTTTATCCTCAAGATTTCAAACAGAACAAGTTGCTGGCATTTCTAGTTGGACTGAGCTGCGTCCATAATATTGATGAATCATGTTAATTCGGCCTAGTGCGTGTCGAGCAGGAATTAATTCAGGGTTCCGTTAAGGTAGAAGCCGTGAATCATTTTATTGCCAACGTTGGTCTATCTAATAAAACCAGAATACCACTGCGGCTTTTAGGCGCAGGACTAAAGTTGCATCCGCAAAAGGATAACGCAACAGAAGTGGACATGGGTGGGACAATTGGCGAGGCGATGTGGTGGTCGAGGGCGGTTACAGAGTTGTGGCCGAGATTAGCTCATAGATCGGTAGCAGACTATCAGCTTGTTGATCTGATGACATTTGGTAGACAGTTGGGAAAAGATAGATGGAGTTAGCACGAGTCCGGGCCTTTGCCCGCACGCCACTTTTGGCGTGAAAATAAAAAGGACGTTACCCTGCGGTGGGTGGGCGTGCGATGAAATAATGATGATGATGATGATGATGATGATGATGATGATGATGATAATGATGATGATGATATAGATGATGATGATGATGATGATGATGATGGTAATGATGGTGATGGTGATGATGGTGATGATGATAATGACAATTGTGATGATGATGACGACGACGATGATGATGATGATGATGGTGGTGGTGATGATGATGGTTGAGATAATGATGACGATGATGATGATAATGATTGTTGTGATAATGGTGATGATGATGATGATGATGATGACGAAAAATACTCTAGTCCCTTTTTTAGAGTCGTTCAGGTTTTTAGGGAGGAGAAGCCGATGTGTTGGATCTCTAGGGATGAAATAGATCAACAATAATCGAAATAAATACTCCCAAATTACGCTATAGGCTTGTACCATGGTAACTAGCAACCAATAAACATACTTAACCCAGAATGTCGTATTATACATAAGAACCTTTCTCTTGAATCACTCTATCTATTGCTGAAAACTGGATTAAAACCCGTTGAGTAGTTTAGAAGATGTAAGCGAACAGACAGAGAAAGCGACTTCATTTTATACTAAGAAAAGATAAAGATACATAGGTACTTAAATGTGTAGTAAACACCTAGCTCCTTAGGCAGCGTTACTACTAACTAGTGTATCGCAACGTGAAAATTTTCGTTACAGCCACGTTTGGATTTTATAATTATAACACAAAAAATTACATTTTTAGCCGTTGGTGACGGCATGCAAGACATGAACACTCATACGTCAATATTCAATCAACCAAACTTATTCAAATCTATCCACATGTCAGTTTTTAGCCATTAAATATTCATTAGAAAGTTTATTACTAGGTAGATAAGTTTCTTATTTGATTACAATTTTATTATATAAATTCACTAATGTTTTATTTTATCTAAAATTAGGAAGATTTTAGCGCTATATACAGAATAAAATCTAATTCTGTAACAATTTTGTTGATGATTGTTGCGTATGGAGTTTAAATAATAAATGCAAAAGCTTTATCCTGCTTTGTCTTGTCTGGGGGACACCGTTGGTGCAGGAAAACATATCGAAACTTTTATGTGGTCGTCTTGCACCATCTTAAATACACATAAGTAGATATTTATTTTTCTTTCTCTATCTCTCTCGTAAGATTTTTGGCATGTTTTCCTGCTGAACTACGCATGTTACTTGATATCATATTTAATTTAATATTTATAGCTTTATATAATGCTAGACTAAGTAGTACCATTGTAATATGAAATATGTTTAAAAAATGACTGACTGCTGAGTTTCTTGCGGTGTTTCTTCGCAGCAGTGGTCTCCTCTTGGGAACCGCTAGTAGATTCTTGACGTGTAAAAGTGCCCTTGTGGCCTACTTACCGAATAAATTTATTTTATCTTTTTTATCTTTAATAGTGTAAAAGTGGCTTTACCTACTCAGTTTAGAAATATAATTATTAAACACAATGAGTTTGTACGGAACCCTAAAAATATAATATTCACCGTGACTTTATTGGTCAAAGATTCGTGGAAATGCAAACTGGCTCCGGATTTATCTAGAAACCACAACGAATACGCCAAATTAAAACAACAAAACTAACCATTCGATTCTGTCAAAAATTTCATTTTTTCGATAAGGTTTTGCTACCAACTGTACTTTTTTTTGTTCGATGTTGTTAGCGACTCGGGTAATTTATATGAGATTCTCCTCAGATAATATGATTATGATAATGATACATTTATAGGAAAAAGGCAAAGGTACTTAACTAGTAAGTATACAGTATTATTTTTAACTTCATTTACTAGTCACAATTATTTACGCATTCATTCATTCATGTCAGCCGAAAGACGTCCACTGCTGGACATAGGCCTCCCCCAAGGCTTTCCACTCACTCGAGTGTTCATATTTGTTATGTTTCGAACCAATAATCCCACAAACCTGTTCATGATTTAAGATTTCCAAGAAAAAAAATAAGGAAAAAAAAAGAGCACGACAGTTCTCTTGATTAACATACTGTTTTAATTAAGAGAATTAGTGATCTACACACACGGCAGTGTGTCCAGCCAAGTTCGAACAAAAAACCGAGCGTCACTGCAGTTTGTATAATTACTCAGACCAATTAATTCTCATCTTCTTTTTTTTTCAGTCATCATCATCATCATCATGTCAGCTGAAAGACGTCTACTGCTGGACATAGGCCTCCCCCAAGGCTTTCCACTCAGACCGGTCTTGTGCTTTTCGCATCCACCGCGGTCCCGCTATCCTGACGAGGTCGTCACTCCATCTTGTTGGAGGCCTACCTACAGCTCGTCTTCCGGTCCGCGGACGCCACTCCAAAACGTTCTGACCCCATCGGCCATCGGTCCTGCGAGCAATGTGCCCCACCCACTGTCACTTCAGTTTAGCTATTCTTCTGAGCTGTTGGGTTTTTTTTCCGAGTACCTATGACTAAAACATAACATAAGCAAAGAGCACAGTTCTATCAAAATTTAACCATTATCGAATAAAAAGTTATAAACTAGCAACAGCTTGTTTTGGCACTGGCTGATCCTTACACTGAATTACTCGTCAAAACCAATGTATGTTAATGTATTCTCCGATGACCTATTAGAGCCTTATTAGAGGCCATACTCAGCTCAAGAGAAAAACAAGAAAAGTGAAAATAGTACATTGTGCATCAAGGGTAGTATGAAGGGAATTACTAACGAGAGTGTTAGAAGCCCGACGCCGAAGGCGGAGGGCTTTTAATGACTCGAGTTAGTAATCCCCTTACTGCCTGTGATACACACAATGGTTTTCATCACATTTGCGAGGAAAAAAAACAAAGAGAAAACACTTTAACTCTGCAAAATATAAAGAAATAACTTTTGACGAACGGGAACGTAAATGGAAACGATATTTTTTTTGTGACCTCTACCACAGATAATAACTGCGTTTAGTTTCGACCTGGATTCGAGCCAGATTTAGCCAATTTGATAAAAATGTATAATTACTAAAATTAATGATAAATGTTGATATAAACTTGAAATAGGTATAAAAATAATGAAGTTTAATGAAGCGTATAGGTTTTGTGTAATGTAAGTTAGTCTATAGCTAATTTTTAAAGATGAAATTAGAAACCAATTTAATTTTTGGCTGAAAATTAAACCTCCTTAGTCAGAAATGATGTACGAAAGAGTTGCAAATTTTAAAATAATAATAATAATAATAATAATGATTTATTTATTAACATTTTACAATAAACGTCTTACAGAAACAGTATACAAAAACTAATAGTACAAGTTTATCCGTACACTGTTGATTCGAAGCGCTTCTTAATTATTTTAACAAACTGCGAACATAATTATGTAATGACAACAAATATTAGTGCATGCAAAGCGGCCGCGCCGCGCGACCGGCGGCTGCAGAGGCGCGAGCGCCCAGAACCGGTTACAACTTAACTACAGGATGCACCTGTTTAAAATATAAATAAACAATAAAAACCTTAAATTATAGGTATATGAGATCTATACTAAGTTTACATTTAGTGAAGTTGTCTTTACAATTAATGAGAATCTAAACTGGCCAAAAAGTACTGTTTTAATTTTCGTTTTATATTATTTTCCTTTAAACTCACCCGCAGGGCTCTCGGCAACTCATTGATTAGAATAGGAACCTTATGATCCAAACGCAAAGACCCGTACATATTATTGTACCGCGGAACGCAGAGCTCCTCTCTTTGCGCACGACGCGTATTGCTGTCATTTGTGTAAACTTTTTTAACTACATTGTCATTATAATAATTCTCGACCAATAGTAAATATTTAACTTGTTCGTGTATTGGTAGGACCTTACAATAATTGAATAAATCTCTGTAGTTATTTCTGTATTTTGCCCGAATTTTTATAGGAACAATGTTTTTAAGCACCCTCAATTGTAACTCGTATATCCTATTTAGGTGAGACTTACACGTAAGTCCGTAACTACTTAATCCGAATGATACAATTGAATCACCGAGAGATCTATACAATAATAACAATATTTTGTATGGTACCTTACTCCTCATTATACAGAACTTGGATAATATCGCCCTAAGCTTGTTACAAACGACTTCTATATGCTCTGTCCATTTCATGCGATCATCTATCACCAGTCCTAGATATTTGTGCTTGTCAACAATTTGTATAGAAGGACATGTGCACGTCAGTGAACGGCTGCTGTCTACGGAATGTAGACAGGCGTGCGCATGCCCGATCAGATGGAGTTCTTTAGAGCTTCTGTTTTGGCTGGAACTCACATACAAAAGCTTGGTTTTAGAATTGTTGAAAACCAAACCGGCGTCGTGAGACCACTTCATTAGATTGGTGAAATCATGTTGCAAGTGCTGCAAGGCTACGTCGATATCCCTATGTGCAGATACCAGGCATGTGTCGTCAGCGTATTGGAAAATACTACATTCATCGACGACACATACCACACTATTTACATAAGAGATATAGTGGAGCGGTCCGACTACCGAGCCTTGTGCTGTGCCCTCACCGACCAAAACCTGATCACTTAGAGCACTTCCAACCTTCACGAAATAAGAGCGATTTTTGAGGTAGTCTTGACACCACTTTGATAAAGGTCCTCTAATACCGCACTCTTCGAGCCTCTCTATGAGAATATCGTGTCGTAATGTGTCGAATGCTTTGCTATAATCGACAAAAACAACCAGAATATGCTTTTTATCATTAAGATGGGTCATGATTTGGTCGGTGAAGGACGATAGCAGTTGGCTTGTATTTTTATGGGGTTGAAAACCATATTGAGTGTCATTGATTATATTATACTTATCATAAAATTCGTAAATTTGGTTACTAATGTACTTTTCTACCAGCTTATCTACCACGGGTAGTATCGTTATCGGTCGATAGTTGGCATACTCCCTTTTACAACCATTTTTAAATATAGGCCTGACTATCCCCTTTTTTAAATCATCTGGATACTGATTGGTTTCAATGCATACGTTGATAAGTTTTGCGATGACAGGGGCAATCTCCTTAGATATAGACTTAATATCAATCGCCCGTATAAGATCCAGCCCTGGCGCCTTATTTACATTCAACGACCTTATCAACTTTTCCATATTTCCGGCAGTCGCTTTTTTAAAGCGCATCGATATATTTGCCGGGTGACCATAACTTGACTTAGACAATATGTAGAAATCACACTGGGGTATAATATGCCTAACGCTAGCTGCGAAAGTACGCGCAAAGTTATTGGCAATATGGCTAGCCTCAGAATCAAATGAATTCATTAAAACTGTGTCTAACGACGCTTTATTTCTACCGGTAAGGCTATTAAGAATGTTCCACAGCTTTTTAGGATCTTTTTGACTGTTCTCAATGTCGAGATATACATGACTGTTTTTAGCTTTTTGAATAACTCTATTTGCAAAATTTCTTGACTTGTTATACTTTTGTTTTAATATGGTATCAGAAGTATTCTTTATCCATTTATTATATAAGTAATCCCTGCGCTTACACGCATTCCGTACTTTATTGTCAATCCACTCATTAGCTATTTTTTTAACGTTATTTTTGATTTTTATTTTTGTGGTCGCTTCCTTATAACATTTCCCCATACTATTTTTTATGAAATTATATATAGAATTTGCGTCATTCATTTCATGCACCGGTTCCCAATCTATTTCACCAAGAGCTCGAGATAAGGTTTTTGTATCATAAACTTCCCTGTAAAGAGGAGCAGCCTGTATGAACTGCGGTGACGTCGGCCCAACGCAAGCCAGGACCGTCGCACGGTGATCGGCCAGTACTGTGCCTATCGCAGCGGTGTACACATCGTGCTTGGACCTTGCAAAAATATGGTCTATACAAGACTTACTGATTTTACCGCTTAATTGTTCTATTCGCGTATAATTTGTTATTCCACATGTCAAGCCGCTGCTACAGAGCACAGTGCAGTATTTATGTTTCACAGGAGAATTAATCTTTAAGTCTATATTCATATCGCCAAAAAGGAATAGATCAGAGCCAGTGTCTATTTTCATGATGAGGTCTTGTAGCTCTTGTATAAAAAGGTGTTTATTAAGATTAGGCGGGCGATATAAAGCACACAGAGTGGCGGAAAAAGAAAGTCATTACTCCCTAGGGATGACAAACTCGCCATAATTCCCGCGGGAACAATTTAGACCATTGTCTTTCTGTATACAGGCATGGAATAAGACCATTTACGAGCAAGTGTGATGAAAATAAAATTATACTCGTATGTAAGTTAAAGTATGGAACATGAGATATAACGTTAGAACTTTTTAGTTTTATGTCGTATGTACGTATATATCGACTTTGTACCAAACATTATATGCCACCAACAATAAGTATTTTTCATCACACTTGCTCGGAAAGGGTTTTATAACACGCAGGCGTTTAGGGCAGTTATAGCCGACTTAGCTCCCGCGGGAGTTATAGATTTTCATAACTCCCTAGGGAGTTATGAGTTTAGTTTTTAAAAATGGCATCCACTTGTACATCATTTTAGACCAAGGAGGTGTAAAATCAGCCAAGGTTTATTTCCTATATTCAAAACTTGGCTACAAACCAATTTTACTGTTTAATTAAACTTATACGGCACATTTGTCTGCATTATATTTCTATTTTACCATTATTTCAGAGACATTCGCAATTATTTTATTAAATTTCATTTTGAAAATTTGTACAATCTGGCTGAATGGCCTGTATTTGTCAAGTTTAAAAAAAAAGCAATTCTAAGCATTATCTGTGGAAGATTAAAAAAAAGTTGTCAAACTCTTTTAGCTTAGCGAATAGAGTTCGTTTAATTTTGCTTTTTTCTATTTGTTTTTTATTTCCTCGCTAATGTGATGAAAATCCTTGTGTGTATCATGAGCAGTAAGGAGATTGCAAACTCGAGTCATTAAAAGCCCTCCGCCGGGCTTCTAATAGTCTCTCGTTAGCAATCCTCTTCTTACCGCCCTTGATGCACAATGTACTATTAATAAAGCTAACTTGTTTTTTTTAAATAACCAGCAGTTAACATAATATTGTCGTTTTCGAGAATGTAATAGGATTGACGTAGGCCGCTATAGATCGCAAAATTCCTTAACGTGAGGTTTATGTATTTAGTCTAATAATTGAACAATCCACTTAAAATACTTACAAAATACTCTTGCTCTTGGTAGCACTTTGGAACTTGGCCTAGTTTTTACACATATTTTTAACAGGATTTTATAAACCATGTTACTAGGCAGGTATATAAATGTGATGTTTCTATGAACTTGCATCACTATCTCACTGGCCACAGAATGCGACGCTCTCAAATGCAGTAAGTGCTATTTTTTAATATTCACTTACCTACTTTATTTATTCTATTGATATTTTTAGAAAAAAATACAAAGTATATTGTGTTCGTCTGAGTTGCGTCTACCCTACACTTAATTAGTTCTTGAGTAAAAACTCCTTTAATGTATAACATGGTATTCCTGATATTTACTAATAATTATAGTGTTATAGATAGATCGGAATCCCACCAATTAACTTTCTCTATAGCATTAAAAATAAATATTTGCAGCATGCCGCTGATGCTGTGTGTGCTGCTGCAGGCACTCTTCCACATTGCAGTGCTGGCTGATTTACAAGGCGTGGCCACAGGTGACGTAACTACTGGTGATACGATCGCAGGTGCCGTGCCCACAGGACCCTTACCCATAGATAATGTGGAAAAATGCCCTGAAGGCCTAGTACGTAGATGTTTCAGCGACGGATGTAATTGTGGGAGACGGCCAAGGCCAGTGATCAGGCCCAGGCCAATACCAAGGCCAAAATCAACGCTTAAATCATTAATGACCAAGGATGCCGCGGTCACAGGTGCTGCGACTAATGGTTCTGCAGCCACAGGTGCATTGACTAATGATGCCGCGATTGCGGGTGCAGTACCCACAGTTATCCCGGCCACAGGACCCGTACCCATAGATGATGTGGAAAAATGCCCTGAAGGCCTAGTACGTAGATGTTTCAGCGACGGATGTAATTGTGGGAGACGGCCAAGGCCAGTGATCAGGCCCAGGCCAATACCAAGGCCAAAATCAACGCTTAAATCATTAATGACCAAGGATGCCGCGGTCACAGGTGCCGCCACTAATGGTTCTGCAGCCACAGGTGCATTGACTAATGATGCCGCGATTGCAGGTGCAGTACCCACAGTTATCCCGGCCACAAGTCCCGTGCCCATAGATGATTTGGAAAAATGCCCTGAAGGCCTAGTACGTAGATGTTTCAGCGACGGATGTAATTGTGGGAGACGGCCAAGGCCAGTGATCAGGCCCAGGCCAATACCAAGGCCAAAATCAACGCTTAAATCATTAATGACCAATGATGCCGCGGTCACAGGTGCCGCGACTAATGGTTCTGCAGCCACAGGTGCATTGACTAATGATGCCGCGATTGCGGGTGCAGTACCCACAGGACCCGTACCCATAGGTGATGTGGAAAAATGCCCAGAAGGCCTAATACGTAGATGTTTCAGTGACGAATGTAATTGTGGGAAACAGCCTAGGCCCAGGCCAAGGCCAAGGCCAAACGAAGCTCAAAACCAACCAGTGCCGTGTCTACAGGTACCTTCATCAATGGTGCCGCGGCCAATGGTGCCACGGCAATAGGTGACGCGGCCGCAGGTGCCGCGAACAATGGTGCCACTTCCGCGGGTGCCGCGAACAATGGTGCCACTTCCGTGGGTGCCGTAGCTAATGGTGCCGCGGTCATAGGTGCTGCGGCCACAAGACCCTACGGGGAGGATGCTACGGGAAAATGCATGAACGGTCTAAGACGTAGATGTTTAGATGACGGATGTTATTGTGTACAGTATCGGATGAGCTTACCAAGGCGAAACTAAAGCCAAGGCCTTTAGTTTTTGAAATTGATTTGAGCTTAAATGTGTCATTCAGAAGCAAAACTTAAGTACAAAATTTAAACAGGAGAGATAAAAAACATGCGTAGATTATTTTCAGTAGCAATGTAAAAACGCGAATACAATTTTAATATGGTTGACATTAAAGAGACAAAATATGACCCACACTGCAATGCCGTTTTTGTTTATAGAACTTGGCTGGACACACTGCAGTTATTGTTTTTTTTTTTAAATACAAGATGAATCAACAGAAGTGATCATATTTTTCTCCGTTTATATTCATGTCAATTTTGAATCATTAACAGAATCGTGGGATTTGTCTCAAAATACCTACCATAGTAGCATTAAATATATAAGAACAACCTCACGTCAATTGACCCAGACTATTGAGCCAGACCATTTTCATCCTTATTCTAACTAATATTAAAGATGGAAGTGTGTTTGTTTGCTTTGTTTTCACGCCTAATAGAATAGTTCGTAACCTCAACACGAATATAGGGTACTTTCAATCCCGGAGAAAAGGTATTTTTAGATAAAACAAACAAATATCAGTAAAGAACCTTATACAAAAAAAACCTAGTACCAAATAAACATTATACTTGTACTATAGGTACTAGACAACCATAATCATACTTTTGCATTGTGTACAATCCAATACAAGCAAATATTTTTAACGACGGTTGAAATGCATTCTTAATAACATAGTTACATGTAAGTAAGTTGTATGTCTTTTCATACATATTACTTCGCCACGCAATGTATCACAAATAGATCCATAAACTTGCACCCTCGGATTTGGAACAAATGGGCTAGACTCGTAGAGCGATTGAGAGAGAAAGTCACACGACGAGCACATAGGCCACCTGGTAAGTGGAAACTGTGACCCATAGACATTCACAAGATTGAAAGCCTAAGACTGCAAATGCGTTGCCAACCCAGAGGACTAAGATGGAATGCCTCTATGCTCGTCATTACACCGGCTGTGTTATCCCCAAATCGGAACACAACAATGCGAAAACTGCTGTTTGGCGGTAGGTTAATAGATAAGATGGTGGTAGCGATCCGGACGGACCCTGCACAAGGTCCTACCACCCGCTTCTGACGTTTTTTTTTTCTATCACTCAAAATGTATGGGATGACATTCTCGTGCGCAGCGATAATCCATGAGGTCAACTGTCATCCCATACATTTTTAGAAACTGCCTCGCAAGGCCGAAGCAATTTTTAGGACGTTATAATAGTGATCCAGTTGAGTGTCCTCATTAAAGGCACATGTACATGAAGCCCAGAACTTTGAGTGGCTGTAACATTTAGCTGCGTTCAGTCCCGACATATTTTAAAGACGAAATTCCGTTTAAGAACGGTACCAATGTGATTTTAGGGCTCCGGGCCGCTAATTGATAAAATTAAACAATAACTTGGGCCGCAAGAACTACAATTATCAGTCCTAAAAATAGGACGTTGGGCCTTGAGGATAGAAAATAAAAAAGTTAGCAGCATTTGCATCTTGGCTACCGCCCCAGCAGTCCTTTACTTACTATCTCTGTTCAGGATTTACGGAGTGTCGTATGTTTAGAATTTTAGAAACCTCAGCAAAAATCTTTAAAATCTGTTTTACAATTTAGTTGCATAGACAATAAAGTTCATAACAAAATGATATTTTGTTTTGCGTTTTCGAACCATATATAAGAGCCCGACTTGACCATGTTTTTTATTTGGCAGAATATTAAATAAAGACTTGACACCACTAAAAGTTAATAATTCATTGCCAAAATACATTTGTTTAAATTTAATTAAAGAGGAAAGTAAAATTAACTCAACTACTAAGTTAGGTTAGAGCTTTTTCCACAACGGAAACGGTTCTAAGTTTAGGTAAGAGTCGTGTCAAGGCGCGTACAGTCTGCTGCGAGCAGAAGGTGGTCGCTTGCAGCGGGCCAAGACACTTTAGGACCTCGGTAATACATACAAAATATTTTCCGCACTCGCACCAGGACATGGTTTGTATTTTAAAAAAAAACCGTGCGGCGCCGGGTATGGAGAGCTAGCTGTTACAAACCAATACATATATTAAAATGTGTCGTGTGGTTGCCGGGTTAGAATTATATGCTTGAAGTAATGTTAGGCGATGAGCTTGCAACCTGTCACTAACTAATACGCTGTAAAACATCTAAGCCTATTTGTGCAAAATGTGGTTACAGAATTATCAACCACTTTTTAAAGTAATTCTGTATCTCTGGTAACCCCACTCTGGGATTACAGGTATATAGGTCTGGTGCCCATAGAGTAAGAAAAAATGTATTTGCTTTCGCCCGCACTCTGTCCGCCTAGAACTCATTTCCTGCCTACAAAGAGTTCAATTCTCGGTATGTATATTTGTGATAGTTCAAATAATTGTTTCATTCTTGGAATTTAGCTCCGTATTTCTCGATATAAGCATGTTGAACGTCGTCTAATGCACATAGTCTGGAGTTTAGTTAAAGACCATGTGATATTTATGTAATACCATGCACTTGTATTTATTTATTTATATAAAATGAACATTTTCCGGGATTTAAAGTTACCTATATCCGTCGCGAGGTTCCGAACTATCTCCGTACCAAATTCATATCGATCGATCAAGACAAAACCAACAAACAAACACACTTGCATCTTTAATATTAGTTAGCATAAGAGTGAGAATGGTCTGAGCATGAGTCAGTTTACGTAGGGTTATCCTTATTGTAATATCAAATGCTGTATTTTGAGACGAAAATCCCACAATTCTGTTAATGTTTTAAAATTCTCGTAAAATTAAATACAGAGGAAAAAGTCACCACAACACTGTCGATAAAGAATAATTAATTTAGGAATATGATAATCTAACACGGCAGCGCGTCCGGCCAAGTTCGAATTAAAAACTGAGCTACCCTGCACTGTTGGTATTATTTACTTTGTTAGTGGGTATATCTAGAAACGTGATTGTTCAATATCGTCAAAAATACACCATAAAATCAATGTTCTATTATTCTATTACAAAAGTTATTTATTTCCAATAACAGCTTATTTAATCACCAAGTGACTCACTCATCAAAAGTATTTTTTTGGGTACTCAATAATCTGCGAAGTAAGAACACAAAAAGGTACCTTTAGTTACGATTTTTCTGAGCAAATAGGCAAAAACTACATTCTAGATAGATGGTGCTGTTCTCGTTAGTTGGTTGGTGCTTCACTTGGCAATTTTTAATATACTACTTTTGGTGGCGCATGCGAACTTGGCCTATTTTACACATTGTCCGTTATTGTTGGGATGTTTTTATATAAATGAGATGTTTCTTTGCATTTGTATCACTGTCTCACTGGACACAGGATGCTACGCTCTCAAATTCAGTGAGTGTTTTTTTACCTATTTTCATGTACCTACAATTTTTACGGTTCTGTGCCAAAATGGTTAACAAGGAAATGAACTTTACCCCCTTTATCTTCGTAATTATAATAATCAAACGTATAGAATAATTACTTGTATTTCATGGGGAAAATAAAATGAAGTGTGATTAACAGTTTTTGAGAAATAACAACTGTATTAATAGTTAGACTAGTCAAAATTGACCTTATGGCGTAAAACATAAAGTTCATAACTTCATTACTATTTTCTTTTGTGGAAATACGGAACCCTCGGTGCGCGAGTCCGACTCGCACTTGGCCACTTTTTATCAAAGTTCGGTTTGTTTAAAATATTACACCGAATTTAATTGCGTTTGCAGTTGGAATTAAAGTCTTGGGATCTTCTCTATGCCAACTATACATACATTCATACATACATATACCTATTTCTATGTATCCAGCATCTAATATGAAACAAAATACTAAACTCCAATGAAAAATTTAACCTCCATTGGGGGGTGGCTTAGGGCTAGTAAATTTCTAGGCTTTTGGCCTCACGCAGCATAAACAAATTTTATATTTACAGTAATCTGGTGGCCTGTATCTTAAGAACCAAAGTCTACTAGCTTACATAGTAGTCTTCCTTTTACATTCTGATGATTTTTGGTAGTTGAAGTTGGTTCAAATGTAACAAAAATTATAGCATTCATTTTCGAGCTCAAAATTTCGGAATCGATTCCCTAAATCTAAAAAATATCACAAATACTTTAACATTGCTTTACACATATTTTCTACATTGTCGGCGTAGATTAAAGATGCTGTCTGTGCAGGATGCGGCTGCTGCTTTTGCTGTGTGCGCTGCTGCTGGTGGCGCCGGCGCGCGCGCAAGAGTTCACGCGCGCGCGCATGTTCATGCGCAACGCGGTGAAAGCTAGCCAGTTGTCCGCCGGCCAGTTCCCAGGCCAGAGCAGTTTCCCATTTATACCAAATTGTCCTAAAGAACAAACTCCTACAGTAATTAAGGGTGAAACAATATGTCAACCAAATTCCACAACCCCACCACGACCACGCCCGCCGCTACTGCCGTACCAGAACAACTAATGCGTGGAGTATTAGTAGCGAAGTGAGCCACACGATACAATGCAAAAGCTTTATCCTGCTTTTTCTTGTCTGGGGGACACCGTTGATGCAGGAAAACATATCGAAACTTTTATGTGGTCGTCTTGCACCATCTCATATACACATAAGTAGTGGATTCTATTTTACTTTATTTTTTTCTTTTCTATCTTTTTCTCCCGTAAGATTTTTGGCATGTTTTCCTGCTGAACTACCGTTATTTGATATTATATTTAATTTATATAATGCTAGACTAAGTAGTACCATTGTAATATGAAATATGAAATATATTTAAAAAATGACTGACTGTTGAGTTTCTTGCGGCGTTTCTTCTCAGCAGTGGTCTCCTCTTGGGAAGCGCTGGTAGATTCTTGACGTGTAAAAGTGCCCAAGCGGCCAACTTACTGAATAAATTTGTTTTATCTTTATCTTCAATTATGTTTTACAAACGAATACAAGAAAAACCTTTAACTAACCATAAAACTCATGAATAACCACTCAGTAGGAACGTAAACGGGGCTTAAGTAAAATGAGCTATTATTTATCACTTTTGGCTGTTAAGAAAAAAAAAGCTGCACGGGCACTTAACACTCAAAAATCCGCAAAAATCCGCAAAACGCCGCAAGAAACTCAACAGTCAGTCAGTTTTTGCTTTTGCTTTTGCTTTTCTGTTACACAAATATTTTAGTACCCTAAAAAATTACAATAAATAACCATTGTCAAAATCTTCTCAAACGCGTTTAATAAAAAGTGGTTTCAAATCAAATTAAATCACATCTCGTTATTTGTGTTTACAGGTAACTCAAGAATAGAATGATACATAATAAAAATATGTCCCACTGTAAACTACCCTCAGGCGTACAAATTAAAACATAGGTAGATTTAATGTAATTGTTGCTCCGAAATATCAAGTTCGGTACCTGCGTCTAATATGTCGTAAGCAGTCTTATGACTACAACATGACACCAGGCGACGCCTGCCTGGTGGGGCCAAAAACCAATGTCACCAATGACAAATATCCTGCGTATGTGCTGTTTAAGCCGAAAAACTCTCAGGTGTTACTAAATTCACTCGTGCAGAAACAAACTTGCCATTTCAGTCAACTTTTCCATAACATAATAATATTCTTCGTATAATAACGGAAGGGGAAGGGAACACGAAAAAGGGGGTTAATTATTTCTTTCCCTCACGGAGGGTGACAGCCGTCGCGCCATATTAAAGGGTAAAGATGAGGGTTCCGTATCCAATAATAAGTAATAAAAGTATACGGGGTTTTTATAATGCTTTATTATTATTACACGTTTATCGCATGACAGAACGTGGACAAAACGTCGGTCAAAAAAGTGACGGATGTTTTATCCACGTTTCGTCACGCGGTAAACGCAGCCATTACGCCCCCAGGGGCCCTAACATGGCTGCGTTTATCACGTGACAAAATTGACATAAGACATCCGTCACCTTCAAACACGTAAACAAGTGCGACAGTGACGGATGCTTTATCCACATTTGACACGCGATATAGACGCAGCCATACTAGTTCTACTAATATTGCAACGGGAGTGACATTACAGAAAGAAGCTTACATTATTCTCAAATCGTGAAATGATATGAAATTGAGATGAGAATTGGGATATTGGAAAATAAAAATGTTCTTTCTTCTGTAAGGTGATTCTAAAACATCTTGTTGAACTCGACGCACCGAATATTAACCGACGAGTTAAAGTTGTCCAGTCAGAGTTGAAACCATATTAAAATTTAAGGGCGTGCATTCTGAATTTACCCACTTTACCCGTCGAGTGAGCGAGCTCGTATGACTTCGGTCACTCAATCTACTTTGACAGAACACCATTTTTAGGATTCGGTATTAAAAAATATTATTTTGTACTGTCCAGCGATATGCATATGCAGTTCAGTTTACGCTGTGAGAAAAGGACAGCTATATAACTGGCTCTGTCCTTTACGCTCACCATAAAATCAACTGCACATCTATCTCATAATAACCCCCCTGATAGTAAATGAAGATGAAGACTAGGTTGAAGCGCGTTGGTTCAGTAGAAGCCCATTCATCCTTGATTTGAAGACACTCAAATTATATCCCTCAGGAAATGATAGACGATGAAAGGGTATTCCACTGTTTAGTAGTTCACAATAAAAAAGAAGCAGCAAAAGGCTTATGACGCATATGTAAAGTTAAAACTGTTTCAAATAATAAAAAGCATGCACTAATATAGTTTTGAATCCGCAATTTGCTACCAATAAAGTAGTCGGTAACTCTCGCAACGCTGATGAATCTAACGACAATTCGTCCAACAAAATCAGATCAGCGGGCCTTATCTTATCTTATCTTTTTTGGTGGAGTCCTTACGGATACACTTCGACCCTGTGGGATCTTTTATGTAATTACCCCTCTTTTAGCACTTAATCCAATGCAGCCTCCACCCCTTCCAAAAAGGCAATGGCAGTGCCTTGAAATCGTTCGGTTCTGGGTATCCACAACCGAGGATTTTCATTCTTACTCCGGCGAGGGCATCTCATTCACACAAAAGGTCATTGTCTCAGCCTCTTCGCCGCCCATTCTACAATCTGTGTTGTCATAAAGGCCCATCTTTGCTAGGAGATGTTTAACCCCGAAGTGCCCGGTAAACACTCCGATAACGTATCGAAGTTGTCTTCTGCTGAGTTTCCAAAGTTCAGCGGGCCTAGTCTGGTTGCATATCCGTCACTCTCGTACACATATACGTGACAGAAAGTGACGGATGTTTCTCGCACTCTAAAAGAACACTTGCGAGGTCTGCGAGAGATAGAGCTTCCACTCGCTAGCGAGTACGTTGCTTGTAACGCATGGTAAGGGTACAGCGCCTCTATTTGACACGGTGAATATCGTTTTTTTTTACAAACACTTATTCACTTTAGGTGTTACAGACAGCCTGTGCAGAGCGTGCATGACGGCGGAGGAAACCACGGCCCACGTCATCATGGAATGCCCTGGGGTGGCAACATACCGGGCACGGCACCTCGGAACACCGAGGTCGCTACCAGAAGTCGTAGGCAACATCAAGGGTCTGCTAGGCTTTCTGGTGGAACTGGGTTGGCAGGAGTAATATCACCAACCCCTTACGCAGAATAAGCGCATACCAGAGTCGTCGAGTTGCGGAAAAGAGCCCGCTACAACCTATAACCTATATAACAATATCGTATTTGACCTGTAACGGAATCGTTATTCACTCGGCCGCCATTACTGTCAACAAAATAAGGCCTATCAAAACGTTCACAATACGATAACAGATCAAACACGATATGGTTTTTACCGCGGTGAATAGAGGCCCTGAGGAGCTACATAAGATCTTTAATCAATTTTTGAAAACTGTCAAAATGTATGAAATTGGCCGAAGCGCTTGACGCGGGCATCGGCAGCTTACGTCAAACATATCGAAAACGATCTCGCAATGCATCTTGCCTAAGGCCACTGGTTAAGCCTCTACGAGCTACAAACATACACCGATACATTCAACGGGGACTCTATTCAACGACGTATTACAATATTGCTTTTGACGTGTTATGGAATTGTCTTTAAGGCTGCGTTTCCACCAGAGATGTGCGAGGATGCGTTGCGAGGGATGTGTTTGTCATTAACCAATAGAAACGCTTCCACCAGAGCTAAGCTAAGCGAGGATAGGTAAATAAAGCGTTTCTCGCAACGCATCCTCGCACATCTCTGGTGGAAACGCAGCCTAACTCGGCCGTCCTTACTGCCAAGTTACTAAGAGCTATCGAAACCTTGACAATACGATAACAGGTCTAAAACGATACTGTTTGCCGTGGTATAATGAGGACCAGATCTTAAACAACCGTCCTTCTTCATCAAGTAAAAAGTCACCGTGAATATCGGATTTTCAGTTGCATGGATAACTTCGATTGACGAAGTTTTAAATGCAATACCTGACTCATCTTGACCGTTTGTCGGATTATATTAAAGCAGCTACAAATAAAAGCATTTCAATAGAAAGGTTTTTCTTCAGCCCTTCACTCGATACTTCGCACAGAACTAAACGCGGCGAACCGGCTCAGTTCGTCCTGTTGAGTTTGCATGTGGTGGCTCGCGGCGAGTACCGTCGAGGCACACACACATGCAAGCCGCGTGATATACCTTTGTATGAAGATGAACTACTGTTTATACTGTGCTACACAGTCGGATTTTGTTGGAACAAAATGTTCCAACTCATGACTGATTGATCGAAATACCTTTATCCTTTGAAAGCTTCGGAGTTGTTGGATTAAGATTTAAAGTAATTAATTTCTGTTTCAGTCTTAGTTTAAATCTTGTGATTTTAGGATTGAATTATTTAATTTAAAGTCAAAGTCACCTTGACTTTGTTACTACTACTTATCAAGATGTTTTGGACTGGACATTCTTGCGGCGCTTCTTCTCCGCAATGATGGTCTTGTTCGAAGCGCTGGTAGATTCACTCCATATTACTAACATATAGAGGAGCCCTCATGTGGCCAATTTACTGAATAAATATTTTGAAATTTTGCTTTTCCTCTATTTTAAAAAACCCAACTGCTGCTTGGATAATGTTGTCAAAGTAATTTTCCTCATAACATATATATTTTATATTTCGCTAATTTCACATTTTTATGTAGCATATGACACTTTAGTGGTTAAGACGAATCTAAGCACGTATACTTTATTAAAATCGGTTTAGGCGTTTAGTACTCACGAAGCGACATAAAGTCGGACATATATACAGGTCAAACACATAACCCTACTTTTGGGGTTTGCCGCAGTCATCTTAAAACTCGTCAGTTTCTTTTTGTCTAAACATTACTCGATTTTTCGATACTTTTTCAAACGATTTTAATGATTATTTTTTCGTCATGTCAAGATCTGGTCGAGGGATCCATGGCAAGTCATCGGAACTCCTTTATAATTTTAAGTCGGTTCATTGTTTTCATTGCTTAGTTCACCCCCAGGGTACCTATTCAAGGAATACTCCTTCCAAATTTCTAGACACTAGGTCCTAAGAGTAAACCCCTTATACTAATAAACTTATTTTATTTAAAGTATTCTCGGTCACTTTTTGTCAAATTCAAATGTCATAATGGCAGATATGGCCAAAGAATATTTTAGAACACTGAAGATATGTATGTCCTTGGAATCCGACTGCGGCAATGCCCAAAAGAAGGGTTATGTGTTTGGGTTCTATATATGTCCGACTCAATGTCTGCTTGTAACTGCTAAACTGATAAACCGATTTCAATAAATTATACGTGGTTAGATTCGTCTTAGCCACTAGAGTGTCATAGGCTATATTAAAATTATGTAAAAGTGAAATTGGTGAAATAAAAAATAAATACATGATAAGAAACATTACTTTGACGACATTATCCAAACAGTTGGGTTTTTTAAACCTTGCCTTTCGTTAGACTTGCCATAACAATTAACTGATAATATTTGATCCGGACTCAGACCAAGTTGGCCGTATTTCCGAGGAAACTTTGAAAATAAATTGATCGCAGACAACGCCGCCATCAATAACACGTTAAATTAAATTAATTATAATACAATCACTTCAGTGTCCCAGAAACGGCAAACGCCGAGCTCAAAACTTATAGCAATTAATTAAAACTTCTGCAGCCAACTACAATAAAAGAGATTAGATCTAACTCCACGAAACAGTAAAGTTGTTTATAATTTGATAGCGCCAACTAGAAGTTTCTACGAAAGTTATTCGCTTATGTTTAAGTGTAATAAGACTAATAAGTTTTATATGGTCTATTAAAAATACTTGTTTTAAGGGCGATCTCTTTGTAGGGTTCTGTTTGGTCACGACACTTTAATTGTTGTACCACTATAGAAATAAATATTCAAATAGTGTAAATTAAAAGTAATATTCATGATTGATAACACTAAAAAATACTGTCGATCGGCTTGCTCACCACGGCTTATGCAGTACCGGTTAACTGGGGGTACTTTGATTTACGGGGTAACATTGACCGACCTTAAAACGATAACTATTTTAGTTGTTATCTTCTTAAATTGTTGAAGTCATTATATAACTGTATGAGTAGCTCAGTCCTGATGAAACATTTAATAGAATAATTAAATATTAAAGATAGTTTTTGGGGTGGGCAATGTTACCCCGTAAATCAAAGTACCCCCATTTTACGTACGCGAAGTGCTGGTAGATTTTCCCGTCACTCCAGTCTTTATGATGCCATCCGCCGGGCTTTTACCAGCGCCAATTGAGTGGCAATTTTAAAGATAAAGATAAAAGATAAAGAGACATTTATTCGCAATAAATCAAAACTACGTTACATAGATACAAAAATATCAAGACATAGAAAAATTGTTGCGAAACGGTCCCAACTCAGCATTCGCTAGCCGTAAAGCTAGCACTGGTTTTTCGTTGGAACCGCTTGGTGAAGAGACGGAAAGTAGCACACTTAACACAAAACAACGCTAAAAGAAAAACATCAAGGATCAAATACAATAATTTGTTCGAGATTATCTCGAACGCCTCAAATGACCATAAAATTTATAGCCTGGTAAAGTTGGCAACACAAAGGAAACCGAATCAATAAAACAAAACCAAAGACAACTATAGTCTATGAAAATGTAAACAAAGCAAGCATATAGGTTACGTTACAAAAACAAAAATGATAGAGTTTCAATTCAAGAAATAAAATAAAATTTTTTTTGATGGTTTTTCATTTAGAAATATTACACTACTGTGTAAAATAATAAACAAACAGTCTTCAAAATGACAACGGTCGGCAAGAAAAGGAATACAAAACACAAAAACTCGGAGAAGGACAACAACAATAGGCGTAGAACTTGTACAAGGCACGTTTTTTATTTTGGAACCAAATGGTCTCATGCGCGACGATGGTAAACGACCTGATGGGGTGACTTTTGTTCCGTGGAAGCTGGGCCGGCCTTTGTTTTGGGATGCCACTTGCGTTGACACCCTTGCGCCGTCGCACCTTCCCGGAAGAAGTACTAAAGGCTGGTTTTGCGGCGGAATCAGCGGAGACCCTCAGAAGGCGCAAATACAGTCAACTTGGTAGAAATATGTTTGAGCCTTTTGGGGTCGAAACTTTAGGACCGTGGGGACCAGGAGGACATCGTATTTTTAAGGATTTATCACAGCGCCTGATCGACACAACTCGTGACCAAAATGCTGGCTTGTAATTGGCACAAAGAAGCATTGCCATTCAACGTGGCAATGCTGTCAGCATTTTGGGAACAATGCCTACTGGTAGCGGTTTGTTAGATTAGTGTAGTTTTAAGTTAATTGTAAGTTCATTTGTATTTTTACCATTAAATTATTGTCATTGAAATTTTAAATCTCCCAAAATTATTATTAACATTTGTATGTCTTTGCCAATCACGGGACTATGGGAGTCCCGGGCCTTTGGAAGGCGTGCATGGAGCCGAAGCCAACACGCAGAGGCCCTTTAGACAAGTTTAATGTAGTAAAGTTATGGGACACCATACGGTTCGGTTGAGTTCAGACTATAGAAGTATGCTCCCACGGACCACCACTGATTAATGCAGGACTAATAGGTTCTATGAATGAACTGATATGGATTGGTGAACTAGGCTATTGATGAAACTACGGCGCCTGCCTGGCCAATGCTTTGGTTGAAATGGCAGGCGGTGACACGCCCATTTTTTTTTTTTTAAAGATTTAATCTTTAGGTTTCCGTTAAAATTTAGAATGGCCAAGAACGGTCTAAAGATTTCCAAAACCGGTACTTCTACCGTACACCTTGTTAAAACAAGAAGTGAACCTCATTACTCAATTATTAAGGGGGGAAAAAGCTTGGCTTAGTTTCTCCACAATAACTCTAGACTTTTTAATAAAGCCAGTCGAAATATTTTATATTATTCCTTCTCGTAATGAACAATAATTGAAACAAAGGAATATCCTAACGAGCACCTTTAATTTTTCACATGACGCTTATTAATTCGGCTTCACAGAAAAACTAAGCTTCATACTTTTCTACTACCTTCTCTCTTTAACACGTTGGATAGAGCTGAGGAGAGAAGGTAATAGCTATAATGAAAGTTGGAGTTGTTCTGAAATGAATGGTTTTATCCAACAAACACCAAGGTGCAAAGTCAACAGAGCTAGCAATTAGCGAGTTTGTTCCAAAGGGTCGGGATTCTAAAGCAGCTGTTCTCAAAGTGTGTTCCGTGGAGTCCTGGGGTTCCATAAGGTCTCTGCAAGGACCCCGTCATGAAATCAAACAAGGTTACATTTGCGACTGTGACAATTGTATGTAAAATTCCTTTTTTAGAGCTCCGTAAACAAACAAAAACGAAACACTGTTACTAACTCGGCAATTGGTTTGTCTGTCCTAAAAATACTACACGTGTTTTTTTCAGCGCGTATTGCGTGATCTCAATACTATTCGATAATACATGTCATATTCGTGTGTGAATCAGATCGCACTTGGCTTTTAAAAAAACAGCTCTTGCTTTATAAACGCTTGGTAAAATATTATGTGTTTTAGAGAGGATTTCAAAGATATTTAACACTAGCGACCCGCCCGCGCTTTGCTTCGGTATTTGTGAGTTTTCTGTTAGAACCGGTAAATAAACCATAATGTATTATAGATAAAACCTCTTGAATGACTATATGTATTGATGAAACTGCATTAAAATCAGTTGCGTCCTTTGAAAGATCTAAACGTACATGAAAAGGGACAGACGGCGGGAATAGCCTTTGTTTTATATTAATAAAGATATTTAAGGACTTAATTGAAACCATGAAACTTCCTTCCTTTGTGTAACGAAAATTAATAATACAAACATAGTTAATTTGCGACACACAATAGTTTTTATTTTAGTCCATACGTGTACTTAGGTACAACATTTTTATTAGATAAGGGGTTCTAAGGGGGCCTAAAGAAGTTTGAGAACCACTATTCTAGGCCGACTTTAATCCCTCTTTTGGTTACGTTTTGCTTAACTTTAGGTTCCAACGTGTGTGTTTGTTTGATCAAATTTAAAATAGGTAAACAGTAAATATTTTGACTTGTTCTTATTTACAACTTATACACTTTATTATCGTTGGTTTTTAAGTACTTACCTAAGTATCACATCACATTGATATTATAAATGCCAAAGTTTGAGAGTTTGTGTGAGTTACGAGTAGTCGACGTTTGTCTATCATTCACGCTGAAACAACAGAAAGGCTTTTTTATGGCATAGAGAAGGCAAACGAGCACACAGGCCACCTGATGGTAAGTGGAAACTTTGACCCATAGACATTCGTATTCACAAGACTGCAAGCCTAAGACTGCAAATGCGTTGCCAACCCTGAGGACTAAGATAGAATGCCTCTATGCTAGTCATTACACCGGCTGTCTTATCCCCAGACCGGAACACAACAATGCGAACACTGCTGTTTGGCGGTAGGTTAATGGATAAGGTGGTGGTAGCGATCCGGACGGACCCTGCGCAAGGTCCTACCACCCGCGAAACATGCACTCCACGACGACACAACATTATTATTACAATTTACTTTAGATTCTGAATCTGATATTTAATAAGGAAGCTGGAAGCCTATGTACAGTATCTATAGTGATGCAAAGTGTTTTGTAATTGTTTATGTGTAATAAAGAGTTGACATACATACCTACATACGTACATAAGCAGGGCCCGTAATTCATATTCCGTTGACGCAAAAATGACGTCACGCTACATAGAGTATAATTCCAAATAGTTTGATTATAATTACCTATTAACCCCTAGTCGTCAATCATTAAATCATGTAAAAATGAGTTAAGTAATCTATTGACGCGTAGAGAAATAAATACCTACTTCATACCTAAAACGTAAATGAAACTATTTGATTGAGAAGGACAGTGGCAAACATCATCGAGTAATATTATGATTAAAAAAAAAGCTGTTTTTATTATGTATAAAAAACCTTGTAATTTAGTAGTCTTAAAAACAATTATGGCAGTGACATTCATAAAAGAATATTGACTCAATTTGCCAGTTTTAGTCATTGAGCGGTGAAAAAAAAAGATGCTGCCGTGATCCTTATTATGATAAGCTGTTTTTAACTTTTGGTTATTATTTTACAGCTTCTTATTTAACTTTTTTGTATATATACCAGATAATACATACCTACCTAAACACCTGCCAAATAAAAACAGAGCAATAAAATCGGCCAAGAACATTTTGAGATTGATGGACAAAATTTAAAAGTCATATTTGTAGGCTATTGTATAGGGAAAACGTGTCCGTTTTTGGGGGTGTAAGTCCATTGTCCTATGAGACAACACAATTGTAAACAAACTTATATTTCTGTATAGAAAAACACATACTCAATTGCACAGAAAACAGCTAAGACTCCGAAACAAAAACTCACACAAAAATATTTGCCTTGACCTGGAATCGAACCCGGGCCCGTTTCATAAGCAGGATCTCTATCATCTAGGCTAGGAACTACGTTGTCTAAAATCATCATGATTCCAACATTCATTTACATACAAACATATACATACGGGTTAAACACAGAACTTCCTTTTTCAAAGTCGGATGCACCTACGGCTTTTTCAACATACACTCAGGAGCAAAAATACCGGGTCAGAGTGCGTTTTTCATACTAAAGAGGCTATTTCGAAGCCTTGGTTCCTCGCCAGGGAATGCTTTTAGTGAAATCTGATGATGAATACCCTGACTAATCGATACAGGACTTCCAGAGTCCCTAGGAGACCTAACTGAATGAATCTCCGGTTAACGCCGGAATTATGCATGTTCAGAAAAACATCTAAAATGGCAATAAAATGTAAGGAAATCCAAGTGCTGACCCAAACCCTCCCGCTGTGGTGTTAACTGATTGTGAGATCAGTTAGATATCTTAAGAACTTTTGACCTCCTCTATTGAACCTCGGTGTATCCACCATTAAACCTCACTCAAAACAACCCCTGGCGAGGAACCAAGGGTTCGAAATAGTCTCGTTTGTATGAAAAACGCACTCTGACCCGGTATTTTCGCTCCTGAGTGTATTTAACCTCAAACTATTCAAAATGCGTAGTTATTCCGCAATCCTGACGCATTCCCTTTATTTCCTAATCAAACAAAGCCGGGGAACGTGCGTTGTATAATTATGGATCGGGATGGGGCGACAGACGGCGCGACAAGCGTGGCGCCAGGAGCCGAGAGCGGGACAAAGAGTATAGGGGGAAAAGAGATGGGGAAGTAGGCTGAAACTTGGTCCTTTGTAAGGCTGGTATTGTAGGTTTGCAGTTTTTGTTAGGGTAGATTTTTATTACTGAGTTTTGGATTTATTTATACTAATTTTATAGAACGTATCAGTTCACAGAATTTTCGTTTGATACAAATTTATTTTCTACAGAACCCCTGTTGATATCAGGTATTAAAAAAAAACTGTGCAAATGAGGTAAAATGACCTGTGTTTTTGTTTTTGGTTGTCTTGTAGTTGTTATATTATTATTTTTATTCATTGCTGTTAGGAGGCTTCCCAAAAAAAACAGTAGTGAAAGAATAATAAGAAAAATGTAGGGATAATGCAAAAAAGTACATAGAAAATACATTGTTTTGCCCTAAAAAATATTAATTCTAAATTTTTATTAAATGATATTTCATGTAAATTGGTGTATTAAGATGGTTGTTTAGCATTAGGTATAAACCAATAAAGCTATTGCCCCTCTGTTTCATGTTTTTCTTTGCTTAAGGCAGCTTCGCTATTTTGTCTGAGTCCACACGCAACTTCTCATTGGTATACTCTGCACTTGTCGCATTCAAGCAACCAATCACAAGATTTTTTAAAATAAAGGCACCAATCAAGCCGTGCTCCAGTTTTCGAACGAACCAATCATGGGCTTTGTTTTCCAAAATATTCTAATCTTCGTAGAGTTCGGCCAGAAAACATAGTTTTCCACTACTATCCTTAGTTTTTACGTAGTTTCTTTGAAAATTAGGAACTGTAATGATAGTGTATAATGTTCAGTGTACTAACGAATATGGTGATAATATACGTGGATGTTGTATTAATGTTGATTTTGGTAAGTAATAATTTTCAGCATTTATTTCTCTGAAAGCATTTTTTTCTCAATGGTTTGATTGGTTTGAGTCTTAATCCATATCGTTACAATTACCTACCTATTTTTAAAATTATTGTGGCTCTTTTATAACGGATAAGTCATAAGAATAAATGGTTTTAAAAGCAAGATGGGATAGACAAAGTGGAATAGGGGTATTTGAAAGGGATGTCCACTTTTAAGACGGTCAAACCGATTTTATGAAACTTAGATAAAAACAACTTCCATTGATCGCGCAGCTTTTTTTAAAAACGAGTCCATTTTACAGATCCATTCGTTTGAGAGCTGCAATGCCACAGACAGAGACACACATATACACAAACACACAGATTTAGAGACCCACGTTAAATGTATTTGTTTCTTTTTTATCGGGATTAACAGCGATAAAGTTTAAACTCCAAAAATCCAAATTCAATGTTCGGAATATAGGCTGAGGTGTCAAGAAGTTCGTCAGTGACTTTACAAAAAAAACCTGTGAGTGTGTGACACGTAGAGATAGACAGACACCGAGGTCTCACCATAAGGGTACCTTTTTCACCATATTGGTACGGAACCCTAATAAAATATAAAAGATAAAAGTTGTTTATTCAGTAAGTAGGCCGCACGGGCACTTTTATACGTCAAAGATCTACCAGCGTTTCGCAAGAGACCACAGCTGAGAAGAAACGCTGCAAGAAACTCAACAGTCAGTCGGTTTTTTGAATACTACTTATGATATGAAATGATTAATGATTAATGATTAATGATATTATACAATTATTAAAGCTTAACCTAGCATGATATAAAACAATGAATGTAATATGAAATAAAATAAAAAATATATTCAACCGTAGCTTGAGCAGAAAAATGTCTCAAAACTCAGCATTTTTATAAGGAGTAATAAGCAGTAGTAATAAATATATAAATATATATATATATAATACAACTTAAAATAAGTGCTTCTGTTTAGTCCTTTAAAAATACCCTTTACCTTAATTTTATTATCCTCACGTGAGATATCCATGGACTTATATCTCCAATATGTCCTTGCCAGCGTCTAAAAGTAACTTGACACTTCCGTAATACACCACACAAAAATAATGACTAAAAGCAATAACGTGCAATAATTGATATGCCTGAAAAGCATTAATTTAGAGTGTCATTAACAGGTTTATATGTTCTTTTTCAGTTGGGCCTTGTGTTGAGCGTGTGTACATACTGCGTGGTGCGCGTACGCCGGTTACAGCGGAATGGACATGTATGTACTTATTACCTTTCTATTATAAAGATCAATGGTAAAATGATAAAAAAAAAACTAACAATTAAAGGAATTAGTAATTTTAATCCGATGGGCTTCCAACATGTCAGAAATATACACATGGTAAACATCTTAGAACTAATTTCACGAAACGATGTCAACGATTAGAGCGTTTACAGCTGTCAAAATGTATGAACTAACAGTCGAATAACATTGATTAAAAACATAGTTTACTTCTACAAATGGCTACCTCAGGAGCTTTGATCCAATAAAGTATTCAAATTCAACGAATTACTGGACGTGTTCCAAATCCAAAGAATCTACCTAAGCGATGTTTTATTTGCAACCCAGTAAAAGTGGTAAAGTAAGCTTTTTATAAAATGTCTTCTCGTAAATTTAACGTCAGCCATCGCGTCTGCAATTTTGCAATCAGATAACATTTACTTTTAAACCTAAAATTCGTAGAACGCTTTCAACAAAGGTATTTTCCAAGAGACGTGCCTGACTCACACATTTTTAATTATTTGGTCTCAAAAATGTTAATTAGGAAACTATTGAAAGAAACTTGAAAATACAATAAGTGTATCACATGTATCTTCAGATATACTCGTACAACATACTACAAAACAATTGACTGCATAAAATACAAAAAAAATGTTACATACTTAGACAGTCAGCAGGCGAACGTATCGCTAAATATCCTTACAAAGAGAGATGATTAAAATTAAACAACATAAATTGATAGGCGGTTTAAACTGAAATAAATACTAAATTATAAAATATATATACAGAAAATAATAAATACCAGGATAATCCCAGCGATCATAATTCTCGCCAATCGATTCCGTTCCGAGCGAGCGTTTACGAAAAACCTGGTTAAAAACCATGACTCACCCCTACTTTACGAATGGGCTATTGTCTAACACACTCGCAATCACGATCATTTTCATTTTGAAAAAGGCATATCTGCATACAAAATGAAAACAATTGTTTCATTTTGAAGCCGATTGTCATTGCGAGTGCGTTGGGCAACAGCGACGCTGGTCTACTTTGATTCCAGATTACAGTGTTGCTGAAGCCTACGAAGGTCTTGTTTTCTCATAAGAACGAGGAAGATGGAAAAGTGGAGCTCAGGTATGAACATCGCCATAATGTCAGAAAAGAAATGCAAGCAAAATTAAAAAAAGTGGCTGTTTACACTCTCGTATAAGGATGCAGAGCACCTATTGAAATCTGTGTCCTAAGTCACATTTTTTACTCGCTTACATACATAAACACACCCACACACTTACACACACACACACATACACACACGCACACACACACACACACGCACATACGCGCACACACACACACGCGCGCGCACACACCCACGTACACACACAAACACACGCACACACACAAACACACACACACGCACACAAAAAAAATTGATGTTATTCAAGTACCCTAAAAAGCATTAGAGTACGGTAGAAGTCGGAAGAACACATCATGGACTGAACCAGGCCTCTTTATTTTAATTAAAATGAATTTTTGAAACTTATGTTTGTAGTACTTTTTTGTTCAAGCAATTTTAATGTTTCTCAGTCTGCCAATATTGAATTCACATTTAGGAATGGGCTCAAATTTGGAATACATCATCAGCCTCTAAGCCGACTGCTGGACATTGTACACCACCTTTGTCATTGTACGCCACGGTGCATCTGCAGACTCTGAGGCCATTCTCATTAAGTTTTTGCCGGTCCTTGCAAATATCGTAGACTTTAAGTAAAGGGCACTTCACAGTGCGTTTTAGAATACTCGCACTTGCTTAATAGACTTTTCAATTATGCCCCTAATTGTGATGTATTTCATTGGCAAGCTCTACTTCCGAAACGGTTTACAAGGTGTCGTTAGATTTGTCTTGGTTATAGGCATGATTATACGTTACAATATTTAAATTAAACTTATATCATTAGGGGTTCATTTTTTCAACATTATATCGACGATCATATCAAAGGATGGGTTTAACGTTTTCTTTTTATCAGACTTAGTTTGTTTATCATTTTACAAGCTTTTATCTAACTTGCACTGTTCTGTATGTTCTTAAGTTGTCCGTCAAAATTTGCGCGACAATTTTGAACCAGTTCCGGTTATGTACACCCGATGACAATACAATATGATGGTATCAAAGAGCTTATCTTATGATGGAGTCGGAAGGTGGCGATGGGATCCAAGCTATATTTAACGTAAACCCACCGTGTTGAGACTCATTAGATTGGTCTTATCTTAATAAGCAAAGAACGTTTGCAAAAAAAGTGCAGTCGATAGCAAAAGCTTGTCCAAAAATGAAATTGACAGAAACTTATTCTTTCACAGAACCGTCGTAGCTTACCAGAACCCGTTCACAGGGGACTACTGCGTCCACAAGTCCCGGCCTCCTCAAGGATACCTGAACGCCTTCCCGTCTCCGGAGTCCACAGACAGTGGGGTCTCTGAGGAGTATGAGCCCTTGAAGCCCGTGGTCGAGCTGAAGGGAGAGTACGGGGGGGAGAAGGAATACGAGGAGTTCAATGTAAGTTGTATATATAAATGAGGAAATTTCTGTCGTCCCCTAAATTCGCTTTTAGACTAGTTGGTAGTGGTTATGAAACTAGCGGTCTTCATTTAAATTTCCAACTATTTGGAGTTCAAATACCCACGGTATGCTCTCCAAAAGTGTACGTACCCTAGTCATTGTTGATTGTGATTTTAAACTTTAACTTTTAAATCAATGTTTTACTTCAATTTTCCAGATCAGACACCACGGCAAACTGGAGACTGTGGACATCAATGGCGTCAACAAAACAATGAATTGGAACTACAAGGAGTACCAGATATAAAACAGTACCTAGTATAACAAATTATAGGGACTAACCAGTTGTTTGTGCGTGCCTCGCTATAAACTACCATCATATGGTAGAATAATTGTTACAACTCAATATATGTACAATAGTTATCAACTAAGTATGTTACATTTAAAACTCACAAATCAATCAATCAATCAACGCGTAGAATTAGTTTCCCGCTACTCTCTCTATTTCTTCCCGTTGAGGTTTCAAAAAACGTGTCTGCTTTATAAAAATCGAATCGTAAATGTTTTGACGTTTAAATTCCATTTCTAACATTTACTGAAATCGATTCGTTGTAAGACAGCGGATTTAATAAAATAACGCAACGCATTTTTTATTATTTAGTGTCTTATATTATAAATATTATTCGTTTATAAGAAAGCTTGGTTAAACAATGCTCATTAAGTAATTGTTGCTGCTCAAGGATTATTGTGAAACAAGCCAATTATATACTTTCAAATGGGTACGATAATAATAAGAATTAAATAATACTATTGTAAAATACACAAGTGTGAAAATGTCGATTGTGTAACGACTCAACTCGCATAGCTGTCAAAAAAAAACCAATAAAATTTACCTTTGGGCGATAACATTTCTTATCCACTAAATCATTTTTTTCATATGTTATTGTAGTTATTATGTAAATAGGTTTGTGCGTCTCCGTATTTTTTTTTCCAAGAAATTTTTTTTTGGAAAGGAAAACGTGCAGGGCTTTTATCCTAGGCGGTAATACCAAGTTTGACCTGTTAATCCTGTGCTTTTAACGTTTAGTTTTTAATAATATCTACAACCTATTAAAAACCGTAAAAAGTGGATTAGATTTAAGGAGAGAGGAATGTTATCGTATTTTGTATGGATTTTTTCTGTATCATAATCCTCTTAAGTGACTTATTATGAGGGGCATTATTGTAACGGCTGTTATAATGCCAATTACACTCACGTACTTCTAGCTTAAACTTGATTTAAACGTTTATAAAACCCTTCTCGCAAATTGCACCATGGCGAATGGCGCGTTGGTGTTTGAAACATATTCGAGATTTGAAATTCATTAAAGTGTCGTTTGTGTGAGACCACAGATAACTTGTTTGTTACACTACGGTAAAAACTACTTGTATAATCAGCATCAAAAGTAAATATAAACTTTTGTACCTTGTCGCGTTACAGTCACGTTAGCAATGTCAAACGCGATTGTCAAATGTCCTAATGCGATAAAATACACCAGTGCTCAGCTACTTTTATTCTTAAGAACAAATTATTCTGTTTCCCGAACAGTTTGTCCCATAATGACCCATAAAGATTGCTTATCCTGTATATTAAAAAAACGCTTTAGTGTTTAGCTTAGCTTTACTTGGCGCCACACTTTGGGATATTTTAGAAACAATTAAATCGTTCTATTTTCAAAGTTGTGTATGAAGAATCGTAACTAAGGAACGATTTAAACGACATTAGAGTGACTATAAGTGCGGTCGTTATTATTTTAGCCTCGCTATGTATAATTAATATTATGTTCGTATTCAATATGAAGTAATAAAATTACTTAATCAAGTAAAATCACTGGGTCTCTTATTTTATGAATTCGAAGACCTATTTAAAATGTATCTAGCTTACATACCATAGTTATAAAAACCGTTAAAAATTGTCATTAAAATGTAAAATAAGTGTTGAAATTAAAAGTACAATATTATCCAATTACTTAAATTCCATATTCGATTCCACATTGCATTTTGTAAATTATCATAATCGATAATGTAAGTCAAGGAAATGCGATACAAGAATATAATTCGTTTTGCTCAAAATGTTTTTATTTTCTCTGTAAAATTATAGAAAATAGAAAATAGAAAATAGAAAATATTTATTCGACGATCACAGGAAAAAACAAATAAAACACAGATTAAATTTAACATTGACAAAAAGAATGGCAACACAGAAAAAAATTTAAACAATAAGGAAAAAGAATTTAGTAATTTTAGCATAATGTTGCCATGGGTGATTCCTGTCGTCGAAATTGACACCACTCAGCACTATGTCACGGCCTGAACCGCGACGCTGATTTTCAGTGGCGCCAACGTGACACACGAACGAAGAGACAGCGGTTGCCCACATATACACTGATTTAAATAATAACCAATAAGAGAATACAATATATAGTAGAAAAATGGAATAGAGGAGTAAAATATAAATATTCATAATATTCATACAAATAATAAAAATAGGAAGGCAACTGAGCACAGGAGACAAGGAAGTGGAGAGGGGTAAAAGCGCCAATCGGTGCTACCAACATAAGGCTTTAACAAACGGCGCGGGTCGGCAGCGGAATAACCGGTACCTACCCTCATTTACCTCCTCTCACTCTTGGGGTGTGGCTGGATTACGAAACAAAATTAATTTATATTTATTCTATTCAACGTTGATTTAGCTTAAAAAGTCAAAGTCAAAGTCTTAGTGCGTGAAATAAAATAAATAGTGTTTCAATGGTACCTCAGTGCGAAATTTGAATTTAACTACTTACGATTCTACTCAGAGCAGTCCCACAAGGTAAACATTACAGCCTTGAAAAATGAAAATTGAAAAGATTGCGTAATGATCAAGCTTTACTTTTTTTGCTGACTTAGTAAATTTATGACTGACGTTGCGTTTATTAAAAACGAAAATGACATTTTTGGCTCTGAATATTTGTTTATTTCAGTTTAACCAGAAACATGTGCATTATAAGCATATTAAGCTTTTGTTTATCCTCATATCCTACCAGTGAGGTTGCGGATGCAGGTTATTTATTAACATTATTTTTTTATGTATTTTCCCCGATCACTCAAAGACAACCGGACATTTATATTTAGTCCCGTTGTGAACACGTCAGGCTCTGCTAATGGGATCTTGGAGAAATTTTTCATTCAAAAATTCACAATTTTTCAATAAATTTCATGCGTCTATTTTAAGACTGCGCGGAGCATATGCCGTATGTACGGCCACGGACTTTAATTGATATACCACTATAGAACCTTGTCGTATGAAACCTACGATTAATTCCCACGTACCTACCTAATGTCTATCTCGTCACTTGACGCTGTCATTATTATAGAGTTGAGTACTATCATTGTATTTTTAAATCTGACAGTGCTTACTTGTACTACAAATAAAAACACAAGTTATAGGATATATCACATAGTTTAATATGAATTGACCTTCAAGTTTCTGCGGGTGGTAGGACCTTGCGCAGGGTCCGTCCGGATCGCTACCACCATCTTATCCATTAACCTACCGCCAAACAGCAGTGTTCGCATTGTTGTGTTCCGGTTTGGGGATAAGACAGCCGGTGTAATGACTAGCATAGAGACATTCCATCTTAGTCCTCAGGGTTGGCAGCGCATTTGCAGTCTTAGGCTTGCAGTCTTGTGAATGCGAATGTCTATGGGTCACAGTTTCCACTTACCATCAGGTAGCCTGTGTGCTCGTCAGCCTTCCCTGTCATAAAAAAAAAAAAAGTCATCAACTTAACGGAAAATTTGCCACCTTTTCTCGTTAAGCTGACAAATAAAAGGCAAATTGTTATTAAAGTTGGTCACGTATCTCGTAAACTGTGTTTTTACCTGCGTTACAAAAAAGCACCGTCCGATTTCATGAAAATTCTTTAGTTAATTAGTAATCACATTATTAGTAATGCGGGCGCCACTGGACGCTCGACGTTTGTGTTATAATTAGTTTATAATACAGGTAAACAGTGTATCATATATTTAATAAGTTTACCTTATAATTTTCCTGAATCGATGGTAGCCTAATGATCAAACTTGTGCCATTATTTGTGCGAAAATGTTTTAAAAAACCACGTGAAATATATTTCAGATAACCTGAAGTCAACACGTGTTCAGCAAAAAATTGCTTTCCATGAAACGAAAAATCTGCGAAGTGATACGTTCTGTGAAGTGAGTGTCGGTGAAACCAGGGGACACCCTTGCATTTGCTTCTCCCTTCTAGTCAAACAATAAAAGGAAAATATATATTACTAAACTACATATACATACATACATATCGTCACGCCTGCATCCCAGAGTGGGGTAGAACGAGCTACAGAATTACCAACAACTCTTAACAATTTGTTATTAATTCTATAACCACATTTAGCACAAACAAGCTAAGATGGGTGTATTAGTGACAAGTTGCAAGCCCATCGCCTAACAATACTACAAGCCCGAAGGCATGGAGTGGCACTATTCTAAGCCGGCAACAAACATTCACTCAGGAGCAAAAATACCGGGTCAGATTGCGTTTTTCATACTAAAGAGGCTATTTCGAAGCCTTGGTTCCTCACCAGGGAATGCTTTTAGTGCTATCTGATCATGAATGACCCGAGCATCGATACAGGACTTCCAGAGGGCCTAGGATACCCAACTGAATGAATCTGCGATTATCACCGGAATTGTGCATGTTCAGAAAAACTCTAAAATGGCAATAAAATGTAAGGAAATCCAAGTGCTGACCCAAACTCTCCCGCTGTTTTGTTAACTGATTGTGCGATTAGTTAGGTATCTTAATAAATTTTGATCTCCTCTATTGAACCTTGGAGTATCCACCATTAAACCTCACTCAAAACAACCCCTGGCGAGGAACCAAGGCTTCGAAATAGTCTCGTTTGTATGAAAAACGCACTGCACATTTCATTATATTTGTTTCTGTTTTCAGAAGTATCGTGGTTTTACAATACCACAAAACCTGCTGATTTTCCTTGATTTACAGATTAACAAGCGATCCATCCACGCTTCGCTTCGGTTTATACTTCGTATATAAACAAGAAGTTATTTTTCATAAAATCCGTGTAAATAATTTCTAAGCATATATATAGTCCATACCATCTGACTTGCCTTATTAAGTAAACATTTTTATAACCTCAAAATACTCCTTTTTCGCCTAAAACAACAACTGCCTCATAAAATAATCTATGATATAACATTAACGGCCGTTTTAGCCAAAAACGACGCATTTCAAAAGTGATTTCTAAATAAGACAATTCAGATGGAATGGAGTTTAATATTGAAAACCGCATGAAAATCCGTTCAATTTTGAGATCATCGCAAACATACACACAGATGCGGTGGGGGACTTTGTTTGTACTGATAGAAAAAAGATCGTTTCAAAACCGATTCAAAATGTTTCTTGTTTGATGTGTCATATCGACATATTTCCTAAAGTCGAAACCATAATTCACGAGACATCAACAGATAACGCGTTACCAGGGCTAACTTCACGGCAGTTAAAGTACCAGTAATTTACAAACGTGAAGTGAGGAATGAGTTGTCAAAGTTGTCACACGGATTATTACTCGTAGAACTAAAGAGCATGCTGCTGTGCATTTCGTGGCCTAAAACCATCAATTTCCTTCGTTTTATTATTCAAACGGTCGTTCCGCTATCTGCCGGACCATGCTTCACTGGTTAACATGCAAATGTCTGGAAACAGACCAGCGCTGAAATAAATGTAGGTTGGCCTGGGTCATGTTGAGCGAGTAAACTCGACCTTACTTACTTACCACAAAAGTGAAAGTATAACAAAATATTCTCACTGGCGCATACTTTAGAATAAGGTCACCATTGTTTCGGCGAAATACGTGTGCCAAATGTATCATTTCCCAACTTTTCATTTGGCAACCCACTTTTTTTTCTGTACCGCAAAATTTCAGGATTTTATAAAAAAATAATAAACCTACACGACGGTTCTACACGATGATACTGAAATAGATTCTAAAAAAAATATACATATAACATTGGGTTGGCAAATGAAAAAGTTGGGAAATGATACATTTGGCGAACATATTTTTATCAAACGGCAAACTCCGTGTATAATAAGTTGGAGGTGTGTGTTAATGAAACTGATACGCATTTTACTTCCATCGTTTGTTCGACTGTTGTAGATTTTAGTCACATTTTACCTCAATCATATTATATTTAACTGTAAATGTTTACCTCGGTCGTCTATTTTGTTGTTCGACAATAACTTTAGTTGCATTTTACCTCACTCATAAACTCGCTCGTACTCTTTAGTAAAAATAGTATTGTTTGCGTAGTCGAAGGCTAGGATTATTATAGCGACAGGCATGACAGTTTGGCCCTCGACTTCAACGAGAACAATATTTTAAACAGCTTCCTAGCAGGGGCAGGACGACGATCACAATGAAGGGAGTTCCACTCACATACTTTGGATTTTTGGTTAAGTATTTTAGCCTTTGTTTGTGTTAACTTTTATTACAAGGTATATATTTTATTAAACTTAAAAACAACCCTACACCTTTAAATAAAAATGCAAACAGTAAAAAACGCGTTAAATAAACCCGCGTTGCAAAAAATACATATTGCAAAAAAAGCGACTCGGAAGCACTACTATATTTTTTTTTACTTGTCATGGGAATATCAGGGAACAGGAGCAGAGGCTGGCAAAAAAGTGGGGGCGCGTGATAATTTCGACGTATTTCAAAGTGACTGGAGAAGGTGAAAAAGAGGGAAAACCTTTGCCCTGCAGTGGGACACTAATACAGGTAAAAAAAACGGCGGTGGAAACAAATGCCGGAATTCAGAACATCGTTAATTAGGTCTTTTTGCGATCGAGTTGAAATGCGAATCAGTAAACGGCTACAAGGAATTTATGCTTTCGATGTAAGTCTTAAGCAGGTATAATATCGTGTGGCATAATTGTTTTTGGTCATAATGTTAACATTAAGTGCTCGACGCGATTGTGTAGACGCCGTCATCCTTTATAAAATAATTCACTGCCAGCTCGATGCTCCCTCACTTCTTCATAATATCAATTTCAAGGTCCCTCGCGCTCGTCAGCGCCAGTGTCGCAAAAAGGAACTATTTGCAATACCCAAAGCCAGAACATGTTATGCACGTAACAATTACCTAAGGCGTGCGTGCAGGCTACTTAATGATAATGTTAAATTGATCGATGTTGACATTTTTAACTGTAAATTAGGTAATATTAAAAAAGCATTTACATTTTAGTTCATCTTACCTCAAACATTATAGGCGCTCGGCTTATGATGACCGTTTGTACCTTCGGTCGAGGACGGGAATATCTTTGCGCTTTTGTACCTTGTCCACCTAAGGGTATGTTTCTACTGCTATATAATGAAATTGCACACGGATTAAAGTGACGAGGGACTGGAGCGCAACTATGTTTGTGACTTCGACTGGACCAAAATGGTCATATATTTAGTGCAAGTTTTTGTATAGTAATTATATTAGTATTCACTACACGATGTATCATATTGTAAGAATCAATATGTTCTTTTTTCCTCAACTTTTTAGTTTATGTTTGTTAAATAGTAGGCTATAGCTGTCTTATCTATAACGAATTAAGGAAACTATAGGTTTAAGTTTACTCATATTTTGTGTAACACTAAATGTATACAACCGTTTGTTTCTTAATAAACAATAAATAAAAAAAAAATAAAGTCTAAATGTATTTTTGAGAAACTGTATTGTTTTCAGAATTTTAATAAATTAAACCTAACCGAAAACAACGTTTGGCAAAATGCTATGATTCGACAATACATTTTTGTACAACTACGATGTTTAACAAATAATATAACGGGTAAAATAATAATTTAACAAAATAAAATATTTTATATCATGTCATTTGACAAACTGCTCCTTTAGGTATCCTGCCTTTTCATTTTACATTTCACAAAAATCATTTCGCAAAGTATGTTTCATCACTACGAGTACATCTGTATACAACTAACAGGTTTAGCAAATAATTGAAATGGTTAAAACAATAATTTAACAAATTTTCATTTTGTGTCGTCACTTGACAAACTGTTCATTTATTATCCATTGTAATCGGCCAAACAATCATGCATGACTGAAAAATGTTTCACATAATGCAATGTTTGGTTCGGTCATTTTGTTGACGACGCGCTGGCCTAGTTGGTAGTGACCCTGCCTACGAAGCGAGAGGTCTCGGGTTCAAATCCCGGTAAGGGCAGATATTAGTGTGATGAGCGCGAATATTGGTCCTGAGTCATCGATGTTTTCTATGTTAAATACATAGAAAACATCAACAGTATATATTTCCCTATATAAATACCATGGTTGCAAGGAATAAATGAATATGAATGAATATATATCCTTGTCTAGTACCCATAGTGCAAGCCTGTGCTTAGTTTGGGATTAGGTCAATTGGTGTGACATTGTCCCCTGATATATTTATTTTTATATATTTGACCGGTTGAATGTTGTTTTACAGACAGAATTTATTTAGAATTTCGTTTCTAGTACCTATTTATTTTCTCGTATTATCATTTAATACAATAATCAATATGTAGAATAATCACGTAGGGAGCGGGTAACAAATATCTAGTTACCTAACTAGAACTCGTTGACTTACACTCTGTCAAATTGTAGAAATAAGGAGCTAGGGGGCTAATATGGCTGCGTTTATCGCGTGACAAAATGTGGATAAAACATCCGTCTCTTTCTGTCACGTGTATAAGTTCGAGAGTGACCGATGCTTCACTTTTTGTCACGAGACTAACATAACTATACTAGGCCCGCTGGCTGAATGCTAGCACTACCACAGGATTATGCTGAAACAGTAATAGAATCTCTGGCGCAGAGATACAATAATGTTTTTACTTCTCATGCTTGTAAAATCTTCTGCACAAAATCACAAAAAACAAATACATTGGCGGGAAAAAGGTTTTTGTCTAAGTTTAATGGCTATTAATTAGTAGTTGTTCTCTTTACAACATTTGTGGTGTTACGGAATTTAGTGAAGAGAAATTCGTAATTGAAAAAAACGCAAAAGAACTTTTTGAACACACATTACAGAAATCCAAGAAATTTTATTTTAAAACGTATGAAAATTTCAAAGTCTGTTAAAGCGTCAAATAAGTCAATACATTCGCATTCTTGTAAGTTATTTTACAATATCACAGTTTTGTTAGCAGAGTGTATAACTCGGTCTAAAAACCCATTTCATTCTCGACTTGATTATCCAAACTCGCCTGCTGGCTCGGATTGATACCATAACTCTTCGATAAAATGTTTTGGTCTATGCCCTTGTTGTACAATCTACTATATTGTGCTCTCCACTTCATTTCCTGTGTTATAACTAGAATTGTGGTTTAGTGTGCTCATGGAGAAAAATGGATTAAACAAATAGATTTACTTAATAGCGATAAATTTTAAACGTGGACTAAATTTAATCTTCTCAATAGTTAAATCACTTAATGTGTGCTCAATATCTTCAAATAGGTACATTTCGTAAACGCAGTTAAATCAAAAAACCCGGTGCTAGCAACTTCTTGAATTGCGTTATTTTTTTTATAGAAATTGAGTATCTTGGCACTTTTAATATTCCCTCCCCCTACCTGCTCAGGTGGGCTGGCAGAGATTAATGCTCTTATCGAAGATAAATAATTGAGAGCTTGAAGTATAGCGTAATTATTGGACCCTTCACTAATGGACCACTCCCTCGTTCTGAATTTAAATTTCGAAAGTAAAATGGAATTTGATTCTTCAAAATTTAAGTTTAGAAGCATTTTCATTTAGTGTCCATTAGGCTGCACAGTAAATGTTTTGGTTCAAAAATATTTAAATCACATCTTTATTTTTATTTTCATTTCGAAGTCGTAGGCCAGGATTATTATAGAAAGAAGCATAGCAGTTTGGTCTACGACTAAAAAACATTTTTTTCACTTCTCATGCTCGTTAAGTTAAAATGGGCTTTTACGCTCTTGTGCTTAAAGTAATTTCTTCTTTGAAGACTAAGGCAATTAGGCCTTACAGCCGCATACACAATACACCTTCATTAAATTGTTATATTTTTATGAGGTTCACGTTATATCTTAATTTAATTACGACATTTGTATTACTACACTCAGGAGCAAAAATAAAGGGTCAGAGAGCGTTTTTCATACTAAAGCGGCTATTTCGAAGCCTTGGTTCCTCGCCAGGGAATGCTTTTAGTGAAATCTGATGATGAATACCTCTAGCATCAATACAGGACTTCCAGAGTGCCTAGAATACCCAACTGAATGAATCTGCGGCTAACGCCGGAATAGTGCATGTTCAGAAGAACATCTAAAATGGCAATAAAATGTAAGGAAATCCAAGTGCTGACCCAAACTCTCCCGCTGTGGTGTTAACTGATTGTGCGATCAGTTAGGAATCTTAAGAACTTTTGACCTCCTCTATTGAACCTCGTAATCCACCATTAAACCTCACTCAAAACAACCCCTGGCGAAGAACCAAGCCTTCGAAATAGTCTCGTTTATATGAAAAACGCACTCTGACCCGGTATTTTTGCTTCTGAGTGTATATACAAATTGACGATGTTACAGGCGTGCATTTACGTAAGCAAATATAACGCAAATATTTATAATAGGTATGTTGGCATTAAGGCTCAGACCATAGTCGAACGTCACAGTTTAAAATTAAAAAATAAAGTTAAGAATAAATGTGGCGGGAAGCTAAATTATTCGTCAAACAAAACAAGGGACTAGCTAAGTAAATTTGTTGAATGCGGTTGAAAATTCAAGAAGTTATTGGGAAGTAATAAAACAATGTCTTCGAGTAGGTACTGACGATCTAATAATGATTTTGCCTGAGACTTTAATGGAAAGAAGTGCTAAAAATGTAATTGAGCAGATATTTCCGCCTAAATCGAAGAAAATCTATCTCAGCACATACGATAGTTTTATGGTTTGGAAGAACCAAAACAACGTTAACACGTTTGCGGAGTTCAGTTTTTTAAGATTTTTTGAAGAATTGTAGAATAATTTACAGCCTCCAACTCCAACCCAACCCGTGGAGTTTAAACATGACGTGAATATAATAACCTATTCTAGGCTAACATTTCTAAAGACACTTTCCAGCGGATACAAAGCTAAAGAATCTATAGTTCTCTCAGCAATCCAGGTGGAAACATTTTTATGCGTTTTCCAATTAATTTTTCATTTTTATGCGTGAACGTAACATTTAAATTACGTTATAAAAATTCATTAAATTTTCTTGTGTATGCTTATTCTTTCTTTTATTTCCTTGCAATCGAAGTGAAAAGCAGAGTGTAAAACTCGACCATAAAACCCATTTTACCCTCGATGTGACTATCCACCCTCGCCGCACCAGCTCGGGCACGTCTTGGGTAAAATGACTCGTTTTATGCTCTTGTTGTACAATCTACTATTGAACAGCTAGCAGGCAGGATCACTCACAGGGTCTGTGTCATGGATTTTCCTAAATTTGGCTTCTATTTTATCAAACAATTGTTAGAAGTAATTCTCTTTATTTGTAAATCAGATAGCGAAGACCACAAGGTAGTTAATAGTGTAAAACATTACAAAGATCCGAACTTGTTTTTTTTTGGCTGACGGGTTTTTTTTTTATACATGTTTCATTTACCAGAAACTGAACCCAATTCGATTAGTATGAAATAAAGGGTTTAATAGACTTTAAAAATAAAAATATAAAAACTTTTAGTTAATACCACGTTTATACAGCTAAAATGATACAATATAAAAAACACCTTTTTTTTATTTTTATTTATTTATTAGATACATCAACGATATATTTACAAATGTATAGTTTGTTACAGAGGATTAAGGCAGTGTGTCATTTATTGGTATACTTTTGCGTTATTATCATTCACTTAAACTTTGAGAATAACAATGTAGAACATAAAATTAAAACTAAACTTGTACATAAGATTAAAAATGATTTAAACCCGGTTACAAACACAACCTCAAAGTTTTACCAGAATAATGTTATTCATATCAAATATTTCTTATTTATCTACTCATCACCTAACGGTTAACTGAATTATTTTAAACTGGGTTTTTATATTAATTAAACGAATTGAAAGTCGTCACAGGGCCGAGATTCTAGAAGTCAAAAACCATATCGACTTTGACCTGTCATTATATTGTTAACGTTGTGATAAGTAGCTCTTATTTACTTAACAGTAAAGGCGGGCGTGTTAAAATCAATGACCGCCTAGGATCTTGCCATGGCCCTAGGCCTCTATTCAAAACGATAAAAACCATATCGCGTTTTATCTTATCGCGTTATATACGATATTGTTTTTAATGCCTAGAATCTTAGCCCTGGGGGATTATGATGACATAGCTATGCAGTTCAGTTTACGGTAAGATAAAAGGACAGAGCTATATAACTGCTTTAGCTCTGTCCTTAGCTAGCCGTAAAAAAAACGAAACTTTTGTTTCATAAAAGTTGTGTCAAACTTGAAAAAGTCTACTTGGCTCTTTTTTTTAACTTCTTCCTAGGTGGTGGGTGCGCTCTAGGTAAACTTTTAGTTTCACCTTGGCATGTAAATTTTTCACCTGCTTCTACACGATTAGAACCTACAGCGCACCGAAAACCTGCAATACCAGTAATATCCCTGATATCAGCCAGGTCGGCGGACGTGTGGCTGGCTAGCACCGCGTTGAGCAGGAACATGCGCGCCTCGCACTCGTCCGCGACGCACTCTTGCGCGAGCGCCTGCGCCGCCAGCAGCAGCGCGCACAGCACCAGCAGCAGCCGCATCCTGCACACACAGGCTCGTTAGTGTCAAAAAGTGAAGTGTTTTTATACTAGGGGTGACATTAAAAGAAAAACTGAACTGCACAGAATCAGAAGCGTAGTTTTTTATGCGTTTTAATTTTTACTGAGCAGTTCAGTATTTTAGTTTTTTGCTGCGCAATTAAATAAATGACATTCTCATTCTCAACAGGAATATTTTACATTTACAACAAAGTTGAATCGATGAACGATAGCTTTACCACACAAATACCTAATTTTTTAGTAAAAGTGCAAAATAAGAAACCGAATGTTTCATACCATTCTGATCCTGAAATACTACTAAGTTACCATTGACGTAAATCATAAAAATCGTTAAATGTATAATAGGCTACCTGTTACGAGTAATTCATCGAGACATAGGCTTGCAGTCGCGTGAATGCGAATATCTAATTTTTTTATGGCATAGAGAAGGCAAACGAGCACACAGGCTACCTGATAGTAAGTAAAAACTGTGACCCATAGACATTAGCATTCACAAGACTGCAAGCCTAAGACGGCCAATGCGTTGCCAACCCTGAGGACTAAGATGGAATGCCTCTATGCTAGTCATTACACCGGCTGTCTTATCCAAAACTGGAACGAAAGTGTGATCATTTCTTGCGTGACACTATTGCATAAAGCAGTTGCAAGAAAATTATTATAATAATATTCAATTATTTTGAAACTAAATTGACATAATAGCATAAAACACTCTTACGGTGCGGGAAAACATATTGAGGAAAACTATACAGTCAAAGTCTAGGGGCGATGTGTTCACGACCTACCATGTGTGAGTGCGTGAGAGGGTTCGTGTGTGTGTGTCTGTATATGTCAGAGCAAGAATTAATTTTAACATTGCGGTCAGGACTACAGATAAAAGATCATTTGGAACACCATTACCGCGAACGGTAGAGCTACGCATTAAGGTACAAATTAGATTCATGTCACAGGTAGACAGTTTTACAGCGGCCCCAAATGACTAGACTGATGTCTGATACATACGTAGTTGGCTCCAAAATAACACCCATGCCCACACCTGCTGGCGTGGCCATATTCAATAGGGGATATTCATGGCTTTATTCACAGCTTCAATAAAAGTAACAAACCATTCATGTAACAAACAGTTAAGAAAAATCTTTATATGAATCGCTATAAAAATAACCAAGATAAAAGCTTTCTGACAAAATAAAATTTAACATGGAGTTTATAATTATGGCCGACCGTTAGATGACACAGTGCATATCGGATCTATCTGTTTATTTAGCAGTTTAAAAAGAATCATCCATATTTCTTGGCCGATTTCATTTTAATTTAACTTTTGATGATATGTTAGTATTATCATATTTAGTTGGGAAATGCGATTTTTAAAATCCATGCATGTTTCCTATACACTGCAGCGTGGTGCCTATAATCTTGCCCACTGCGGTGCACTTGGACAAGCGACGTGGGTTGATCGGTGTCGTCGTCGCGTGAGAGCCCACCGCGGCGCACGCCGTGCATGCCACGTACCGAACATACCAATGCTGAATGTACAATGCTGAATATGACGTAACAGTGGAGGGCACGAGAAACGTGCATACACTCAGGAGCAAAAATACCGGGTCAGAGTGCGTATTTCATACAAACGAGATTATTTCGAAGCCTTCGTTCCTCGCCTGGGGTTGTTTTGAGTAAAGTTTAATGGTGGATACTGAGAGGTTCAATAGAGGAGGTCAAAAGTTCTTAAGATACCTAACTGATCGCACAATCAGTTAACACCACAGCGGGAGAGTTTCGGTTAGCACTTGGATTTCCTTACATTTTATTGCCATTTTAGATGTAATTCACAATTCCGGAACATGCACAATTTCGGCGTTAGCAGCAGATTTATTCAGTTGGGTATCTTAGGCACTCTGGAAGTCCTGTATCGATGCTCGCGGTATTCATCATCAGATTTCACTAAAAGTATTCCCTGGCGAGGAACCAAAGCTTCGAAATAGCCTCTTTAGTATGAAAAACGCACTCTGACCCGTTATTTTTGCTCCTGAGTGTAGTTTACAAATCCTTCATCTAAAATATTGCTTTTATATAAAATAGTGTGATTCTCTGTTTATGGGATATAAACCACGATGTAGAGACCTTAGATGAAAATATTTAGTGAGGCAACTAGACCATATTGGACCGACGTGGATTGCGTCGCGTGTTTATAATTTTTCTTGTAACTTTAAATATTTCCGGATTTATATCAGTACCATCGTGGAGTACCCTATAAGCTAGGTTAGTTTTTTTTTAACAAAGCGGATTGGAAATTGAAAAATTGGGAACTGGTAGGTAAATTTGGAAAACATATTTCGCCGAAACAAAGATAACCCTTTATTATCATGATTGCATTACTGTCAAGTCAATAATAGCTATTGTAATGGTAACTATACGATAGCATGTAATAAGCGATTTGGTTTTACTGAGTAAACAATCAAATCAAAAATGGTGATAAATCAGAAATGATGATATCCGCAGTAGAACTAAGGTTACCGACATAGCCCGAAGAATAGCTAAACTGAAGTGGCAGTGGGCGGGTACATTGCTCGCAGGACTGATGGCCGATGGGTCAGAAGGTTCTGGAGTGGCGTCCGCGGACCGGGAGACGAGCTGTAGGTAGGCCTCCAACAAGATGGAGTGACGACCTCGTCAGGATCGCGGGACCGCGGTGGATGCGAAAAGCACAAGACCGGTCTGAGTGGAAAGCCTTGGGGGAGGCCTATGTCCAGCAGCACGTCTTTCGGCTGACATGATGAGTAAACAGTTCCTCCTAGTTTAGGTTATTTTTGTTTAATGTTCTATGAAAATCATTGATTAAAGCGTGATTCCTTTTAAAAAGATATTTTTGTAACAATTTTCCAAATTTTGAATGCAAAAAGGATGTGATTTTAAACCTAACTCATGCTTTCATTCTCACAGTGGGGTAGGCAGAGCTACAGAATTACCAACAACTCTAAAAATGAATAAGCATCACATAAGGAACTTTACAGGAAAACTATCTCAACTACGAGTATGTAAACTCGAATGGGTTCTGAGATACCGGAGAGGCGACTAAAGTGTTTACACTGAAAATAATATAAAACAGCGCCAAATAACCATGAATACGAAATTCATTTATAATTTTTATTATTTGACATAGTTTTTGTGTTTTTAGAATCGGTTTCGGAACCCAACACTGAGCATGTTATAAAAAAAAACCTGTGTACAACTTCAAGGGAACCCGATCAATAAATTATTTTGAAGTTAAACTTTTTTATCTTATTTCGTTTATTTACAAGAAACGAAATATACGTCATGACAAATTTGCAAGATATGTAAAATTTGACTAGGTATTCTCTCGCCCAAGTTTCAATAATGGTACATTTTAATCAAATGTTGTGTTGAGACTGGTGGCTCAAATTACTATTAAATAGGAGGACTAAATTAAATAACTAATATTTTGTGAGTTTTACACGTTTCTCTACCAATTACGCACGAACTGTTAAACCAGTTAAAATAATGTATGTATGTATGTAATAGTATGACAACTCTTTATTACACATAAACAATTACAAAACACTATAGATAATGTACATAGGCGAACTTATCCCATATGGGATCTCTTCCAGTTAACCTTGGACTAGAATAAGCGAGGACAATGCAAGAGGATAGGCAAATTTACAAAATAACAGAAAAAATAAAAAGTACATACATCCGAAAATACGTATGAAAAAGTAATAGGTAATATTACTTTAATAAAATACATACATAGGTAGTAAAATACGTCCGTAAACAGTAATTAAAAATTTGGCATTAAGGCTTATAAATACGAGGCTGTACGAGTAAATGTAAAATATTCTTTTTTTTAATTTCATCTCTGAAGGGTCGAAATAGTGTATTAAAGTTTCTATGGTAAGTCATTTTTGAAGTAAATTACATCAAATTTAAAATCTAGGCTTCTGGTACGAATTAAAAGAAATATAACTTTGCCGTTTATAAAAATTCCACACTAAACTATGTTTTCAAAAATCAATTTTAAAGTGGTTCTTTTTATTTAATTTAAAAAGGTACGTCTGTTGGAATCATAAACCAACAGACGTACCTTGTTAATTTAAAAGACTCCAATTTCCCGTGAAGATATTTGCCGTAACCGTTAATAAATGCTCAGGGTCAAAACATACAAATATGTGGGCGTTGACCTGAGGCAAGAATGTTTTTCATGGGCAATTGTATGTTGGCCTATCAAGATCAGGTAACGCAGAAACCCCATTTAAGGAGCTGTACGAAAAATGTTGTATATTCTGAAATATTCAATTGAGTAATCAGACGTCATACATTCATTTATTAAAAAAAAAAGATAAAAGATGTTTATTCAGTAAGTAGGCCGCACGTTTTACACGTCAAAAATGTACCAGCGCGCTGGTAAGCGCTGCAGCGCTTCGCAAAAGACTACTGCTGAGAAGAAACGTCGCAAGAAACTCAACAGTCAGTTGTTTTTTTTTAAATACTACTTATAATATTATACAATTATAAAGCTTAATCTAGCATTATATAAAACAATGAATTTAACATAAAACAAAAAATAAAAAATATTCAAGCGTTACTTGAGCAGGAAAATGTGTGTTGCCATTATATTGGTTTAAAAGCCATAAATGGTGTTAGAGCCTATTGTTAAAATAATATGCAAGACAGTGTTATGATTATTAATAAAGAGTGAATGTTGAGTCATTCATTAACCTGTTGTTTTATTATTGCAAGAAAATCTTTGCTTACCTAACCAATCTAGGTAAATAAGGGTCAGGGGTGGTGGCCAAGATGACCTACGTTCAGCTTACGTTTAACGAAATCGACAGAAAAATGGAGTGACATTCGATGACGCCTGTTAGTCCTGAATACATTGTTTCTAGTCTATTTGACATTTATAATTATGATGACAATATCATATTTTGATATGATGATAACAAGGAACTTTAACCTAGAATGAACATGCTAAATCACACTCGAGCGAAGCCGGGGCGGGCCACTAGTTCCTTACTTCAAGACTTTTCCTTACAATTGGCTAGATCCCAAAAACAAACAAGACTAAACTAGTAGACAAATATTTTAAACAGTTTGGTTAAACACCACGCGGGTGATATAAAACTAATATTCAATTAGTCATTAAACTCATTAAGTCATGAAGAACTTATAATTAGTTTAGTAACAAAGTCAAACATACGAAATAAATTAAAAATTTTTTTTTTATAAATAATATAAAACTTACCTTAACTCAGATGCACAACTTGACTTGTTTCTTTTTTTAAATCTAATTAAAAAGTATGTTCACTTAGAGTGCGTATAGTTCTGAGGCCAAAGGAATAATGATTTACGTTCTGAGAACACATTTATTATAACTATACTCGCCCTCATGAGGCAAATCAGCGTTAATTCCAGTTGTTCATCATCGACACTATTCTCAATACTATTCCCTATTATGGTAATTAACAAAAACAGTTCGCGTTCTTTCCTTCCGTGTGGCTTTAACATTATGTAATTTATAACACAAACAATCTTCTGTATTTAATTTTAACCTTTTAACAATGTCTAATTTTATCGTGCTGTCTTGTCCTACAGTATTTTTGCTAGCGTCTACTATATCTAATCTATATCTAAATATAGGTGCAAAACAAGTGAATCACCTGTTGCATGTAGTTGTGTACAAAACTTATATATAATTTACGTCAAATTTCAAATATAGAATGTCAAATGGTTTATACTGATGTGTTACAACTACATGCAACAGGTCATTCACTTAAGTCTATTATTACTCGGACATTGTTATTGTTTTCTTGCCACAAATTTTGATATTATAATCCATGTATAATTTAGTTCACGACCAATTAGACGCAGGTACAACAGTCTGGGGCATTCCCGGTCTACCACCTCTAGGGTGAAATTCGTTTGCGCGTTTGACGCAACAAATACAAACAAATACTTAAATTTGGTTAATTGTGAGTGGGAAGGGTGCCTTTGCCCAGCGGCGGGATATCCGGGCTATTGCGCTTGCGCTGATTTGATTCCCAATTGAATTATAATCGGAATATAATAATAGGTAATGTGCGGCGGTACGGAACCCGTGCGATTCCGACTCGGACTTGACAGGTTTTTTATAAATAATATTAAACTTAACTGAACTCAGAAGTACAATAGAACCTTCAACTTGGCAAAATAAATTGGTGACTTAGTTCAGGTGCGCAACGACCTGAGCGCTTTAGGATAAGGTAGCTGCAACGAACAAGCCAAGTTATCTTAAGTTTATGACCGCAAATATCGTTGACTGTACCGAACTGGGTGGGTATCGAGGAAACCACTTATAAAACGCGTTTTACAAGGTGTGGACGACGGTTAATATGTTGTTAATTTTGTGTACTTACAAAAACAATGTATTTATTTGACACAGAAAAGCTGACTGACTGACTTCTGAGTTTCTTTTCTCTTTGAGTGTCAAGAGCCGTGCGGCCTATTTACTGAATAAACATCTTTTTTTTCTTTACAGCTAAATGAGCAGGATAAGTAAATTACAGGCTCACAAAAGTGTTAAAATGTGCCCTCATCTAATTAATACCTTTAAACCAGCAATTCTTGCATATATAATATAATCTGAATCTCTGAAACTGCTCCAACGATTTTCAATAATTTTAGTATGCAGAGGGTTTCGGGGCCGATATAGGTAGGTTTGCTTTTTATAAAACGTCGTTATAACAAAAAAAATACTGCTGCGTTAACGTCGCTATTGAGTGGTTATTAATATATTTTATGGTTAAAAAAGGTGTTTGTAAGTCATATTGTATCGTGGGTTACATCGCTACTGATAGTCAGTTGTTTCGTTACGGCCGTCGAGGCGGGTGGGGGGTGGGAGGGGATTTGATACTCGGTTGACATGTCCAATAACCATCAGCTTTTCTTATAGGTTGTTGATCTGTAGGGCACTTATATTGCGTAGAACCAAACACGCCGCTGATATCAGCCAGGTCGGCGGACATGTGGCTGGCTAGCACCGCGTTGAGCAGGAACATGCGCGACTCGCAGTCGTCCGCGACGCACTCCTGCGCGAGCGCCTGCGCCGCCAGCAGCAGCGCGCACAGTACCAGCAGCAGCCGCATCCTGCACACACAGGCTCGTTAATCTATACCAGTACATACAAAACGCAATGTCCCGATTAACTTACTGAGTCATTATCACCCAGCATCTTGATCTTGAGAAGGTTGAATTTTAAACCCCGAGTTGTCATGGCATGTAGAACTAATAATTTGTAGAAACTAAAATGATATTAAACAAGATTTAAACTAAACTTAAAAGGATATCATCATTATAATGGTTCCGCACATGAAGGATGTAAATGAAAATTATTTATTCAGAAAAACTTAACTTAAGACAACAATGGTTTTGGGTCCTGCGCTAGGACTCCCTGTGTTGCAGCGCCCAATCATAAGGATAGCCCAACGGGACCCTAACAATATGCCTACTTGTCCGTCCGTCCGTCCAAAATTTAAAAAGTCGTAACAGGTAGCGGGTATGTTTTTTAGAATACTTTTTATAACGGTAGACTTACAAACGATTTTTTTGAATAAAAAAAATATGAAACAGTAATGTTTGTCCCATGAAACGTTTATTTTTAAACGTTTTTTTATAGTATCGTAAGAACGGTAAAACAAGCAGGCGTCAAATTTGATATGATTATAGTATAAACCCTATAGAAATACAAACAAATATTTAAATTTGGTTAATTTTGAGCGGGAAGGAGGCCTTTGCCCAGCGGTGGGCCATTAAAAAAATCGGAATATAATAATAACTAATGTGCGCCGGTACGGAACCCGGGCGAGTCCGACTCTGACTTGACAGGTTTTATGTAATAGTACATTGTGCATCAAGGGTAGTATGAAGGGAATTACTAACGAGAGTGTTAGAAGCCCGACGCCGAAGGCGGAGGGCTTTTAATGACTCGAGTTAGTAATCCCCTTACTGCCTGTGATACACACAATGGTTTTCATCACATTTGCGAGGAAAAAAAACAAAGAGAAAACACTTTAACTCTGCAAAATATAAAGAAATAACTTTTGACGAACGGGAACGTAAATGGAAACGATATTTTTTTGTGACCTCTACCACAGATAATAACTGCGTTTAGTTTCGACCTGGATTCGAGCCAGATTTAGCCAATTTGATAAAAATGTATAATTACTAAAATTAATGATAAATGTTGATATAAACTTGAAATAGGTATAAAAATAATGAAGTTTAATGAAGCGTATAGGTTTTGTGTAATGTAAGTTAGTCTATAGCTAATTTTTAAAGATGAAATTAGAAACCGATTTAATTTTTGGCTGAAAATTAAACCTCCTTAGTCAGAAATGATGTACGAAAGAGTTTTAAAAGAAAGTCATTACTCCCTAGGGATGACAAACTCGCCATAATTCCCGCGGGAACAATTTAGGCCATTGCCCTTCTGTATACAGGCATGGAATAACACCATTTACGAGCAAGTGTGATGAAAATAATATTTAACTTACCTGAACTCAACTTGGCAAAATAAATTGGTAACTCAGTTCGGGTGCGTATTGTCCTGAGAATGAAGGAATAATGATTTAATGTCCTGAAAACACAATTAATATATTCGACCCCATAAGGCAAATCAGCACTAGGTTAGTCATTATCGATATTTCACTCGATACTATATCCATCTACGGTAATTAACAAAAACAGTGTAAGGTCATTCCGTACGTTTGGTTTTTACATTACTACGTATCGACGGTTCTCAACCTCGTATGTTGAATGATGTCCAGTATAAACTGACACGCACTGAGTATGCACTCGCGTACTTAGTGAGTGTCTGTTTATACTGGACTATTCTATATACGAGGTTTAGTCATAGAACCGTCGATAAAGTAATTTATGACGCAAACTCACTCTGCGATTAATCAATATTAATAGTACGTTACTACAGAGGCCGGGACAAAAGGGGTTGCCGGCCGAAGTTATATAGACGGCCGAGCGAAGCAAGGCCGGATATAGGTCTGAGGCGGGCAACCCCATATTTCCCGCCGAAGTATGTATAGTGCTTTTCTCAAACATAATTCATTAAAATAATTAAAAAAAAAATTACAATGTCAAATAGGTACTAGGAGTGCAGCATAAACATAAAAAGTAACCTACAGTGCTCAGTACGCCCGCCCGCCGGCCCGCTGGTGGCGCGCGCGGGGCTCGCCGCATCGTGCTAACCTCCTAATTACCTCTGCGCTCCTGGTACTTCAAATAAACATGAAAACGCTTTGTTGGATGTACGGCTTAGTAAATTAAAAAAAAACAGCTATTTAGCCTTTTCATAAACACAGCCACCATGACCAAATTAAAATTAAAAAAAAAATTACTTCCCGTCCTAGGCCTTCAATTTCGTATGAAATTCCATTACTCTCGAGTTGTTCCGTCGGAAACGTGGCACTTTGAAGCCTAAAATAACTAACATAACGCCGACATTACATAGCATGTTTGAGAAAACCTAACTTTTAATAGTAGATTGATAACCAAGGGTTGAAAGTGACCCATTTCACCCGAGATATTTCTGGCGCTCGAACGAAGAGAGAGCGCCAATAGTTCGAGGGGAAATGGGTAATTTCACCCGAGTTAGACATTCTACTTTTCATTTCGACTGTGAGGAAAAAAGACACGGTATACCTAAATATATTTAATCTCGTTTCCCGCTTTATCTATTGAAAACTTTTTTCTGGATTCATAAAAAAGTTAAAATACACATGCTGCCAACATTAGAAAAGTTAAATCGAGTTGGTCACGGCCAAGGAGCATGACTTCCATCTCATTCTTACCCTAACTAAAGAAAGAGATGGAATATATTCGTGACGTAATAAAGGTCAAATTTCTTGTTTCGAACGGATGTTCGGTGTTCAACCTCCTTGTTGTATAATAAGCTCCTTGGTCGTGACCAACTCGATTAAACTTTTCTAATGTTGGCAGTAGTGTATTTTCTAGATGGCCATGCCGAAACGTGTAAGAAAAAGTGTCATGCTATGGCATAGCATGACACTTTTTCTTCATAGCAGCTATGCTATCACGCCATTATGGCGGGCAGCAGAATAGAGGAATAATTTTAAATGTTGATTTTCTGTAATTGCGAAAAAAATAGACCAGTCTTAAAATGATTTTCATATGAACCTACTTATAGGCCGTAATAAATACATCGTTTAACGTATAGCCGAGTTTAGATATATGAAAATCTTTTATTTTAATAATATGACGTAACTCAATTATCTTAGACTCCGTGGCCAATCGTAACTATTAAAAAAAATTTACTTTCCACCCTAGAGATGAAAACGCAATTTTCCACCCGGCTATCCACCCATTCAAATTAAACTTTCCGAACAGGAGAGATGAAAAAGATATTGATTACTTTCCCTTGAGCTGTGCTATCCCACAGCGCTCCACTTTTAGCACGTGTCAACCGGTCAAGTGCGTGTCAGACTCGCGCACCGAGGGTTCCGTACCGCTGCAAAATAGGTTTTATTATTTTGAAACGAATCAGCGCGAGCCCCACTCAAACTTGACCAGTTGTATTTTGTGTTGTTTTTCAGTTTGCTCTTTAACTATAGAAATTTTTACATTGTTGGTTTTACCATTTTTAAGATACAAAAAAAAGACGGCACAAAACATTTCACGTATTAGGGCACCACCTTTGTTATTGCACTTTATTTTTTTAGTTTGTTTGTAAATCCGCCGTCATAAAACATATTCTGAAATAAATATATCAACCAGCTATCTATTACCTACCTATGGTTCAAAAGATATAGATTCTTTAAATTTAGGACAGACGGATGGACGGACAGACCCGTTAGGTTCCCTTCTGTTGCAGGAGGCCCGTAGAAAGATACACAGGAGTCGGATGTATTAACTATAATCAGATGGGGTACTTTACAAAATCTCCAGCATGACAAACGGGTGCGCCAAAGTTGAACTAAATTTTTAATGTCGATTATCGGAAATCCGAAAATGTTGTTCCTAATAATTTACATCCTAATAATCACTACTCATAACTACTTTGTTCCTAACGCTCTGAATTCCTAATGATTCAACTTCATAATGTCCGTTTCAATAAACATCGATCATACTACTATTTGTTTTCCTATATTTTCTCAACATAACCATCTTTTACACTATTGTTCATTGTTATATTATGCGATGTCTTATTGACACTATTTTTTTATAATTCTACCACATAGAATACGTTAAAATAAGCACATTTTACTTGAAAAACTTTTCTCTAAAGTTAATAGTGACTGAGATCCTAAGGGTCCGTCATTACGTAGGCAGTAGGGAATAGGGACTTAGCGGCAAAACCGACTCGGATCGCGGATAGGTTAGAAGACGAAAGCGGGAGCTTCGCTCCCGCTTTCGTCTTCGAGGTTATTTTTTTTTATAAAAGAGCAGATCATCTTTACCTTTAAAATAATCCTGCGTAAAGTCCTGTACTCGGAAAGTAGGTTAAGAATGTTATTTAAAAAAAAATAGGAGTTTACAAAAAGTTACATCAGTGACATTAGCACTTAAAATTTTAAGAGATATGAGTTTTATGAGCTACGTTAATAGTAAAATAAATTGTAGGAACGAAATTTTTAGGAAAACATTTTTTAGGAGCAGTGATCATTAGGAGTACAAATCGTTAGGAAAATCAATTTCGGGTGATAAACTTTAGCGAAGCCAATATGGACCCATGACAAACACCGCGCGGCTTCCCCGACTGACTGCCATCTGTTAGCGCATAGCGGAACTAAATTATCTTCATTTCCATTGACAAATGTTTAACAAAGTTTATATAAAAAATAGATAAATTATTATAAACTATAATACTCATCTTATTTATAATCAAAGCTAACACTTCGGGTACGGAACCCTAAAATGTCTTAACTTAGTTTAATTAACAAATATATCTATATAAACTATTTATTATTATTTTTATTATTATTTATTTATTAAAAACAAACAACATAGTACAATAATATATCATGCCCTGCAAAACTGTTGGAACAGTTTGACTGCAGGATTGTGTCCATTAATTAAATCTGTTTTACCTTACAGTATGTCTAAATCTAAATTATATAATATGGAAGTGACTCTAATAAAAAATTCTTGACTAGCCTCTTAAATATACGAATATTTGGCTCCTGTCGGATATCCTCGGGCAAACTATTCAGCACATATGGCACACGTTTCCTTAAAGTTCTATCCCCAAAGTAATTGTTTACTCTAGGTACTTCAAATTTGCCCGCAGATACCGACCTTGTGCCATAATTATGACCAAACTAATGGTACCTCGGTACATTGCAACAAGTTGGGATCCAACATTTTAATTGTTTGTTGTACCTACAGGATTGTGTTATTCTGTTGATGAAATCCAGAGTTTTGAGCTTGGGGTGCTGGTATATCCTTAAAACAACGAACATTTCGTCATATTTATGAACCAAATCCTAAAGTTCTTAGCTAAACCTATAAACAATGTTAAAAAGGGTGATTTGGTGCAGTATCGACACTTCAAAGAAAGGGTAATTAAATTCAAACAATAGACATACATGTGACAGCCTCGGAGTAATCGCGAAATTTAAACAATTAAACGGCGTCCTAGATGACCGAGTTTAACGAAAATGCGATACCGCGCGCAAGCTTAGTCCTGCGGCACGGCGGATCGCGTCGCACCGCTTCACATTGAAATCGCGTGTCACCGCATCGGATCGCTTCGCAGTTCTGTTCGCTTTGAATCGCTCACGTAGAACATAGCCTTATCAGTAGCAATATTATTTATATATTTACAAATTATCTAGGTGCAAGTGACAAAAAAACAATAAAAACAAAAGAACGAAAACTTTGTACAGATAGCCAAAATCTGAAAAAAGGTACCTTCAACGCCCTCTTACACCCTCAGCACCACCCTTAAGGACTTTTAGTATGTTCATCTGGAGATCGGGTATAACTAAACCATTTTACAAAACTAGACGGATTATTTCCCCTGATATTCGGCCCATATTGAACGGGATTTGACAAACCGCAACCAGTGGGCATTGTTCCCAAAATGCTCATTGGCTGTTGAATGGTTTTGCTTAGGGCCTACGCTAGCTGACGCGGATTATCCGTAACGGACGCCCGTCTAATAAGAATTGGTATGAACACCGCTAACTGGCGCGGGCGCGTGCGACGGACTTTAATCCGCGTGGCGGGCGGCGGGCGTCCGCTCCGTGCGCACGCGGCGGGCACACGCTCGCGGACTTGTTTCTTGAATTCAGGCGCTAAGTTAGGCGTGGCGTGCGCCCATCGCGGACGCCCGTCGCGGACTCGCTGGCCCGCGGCGGGTGTCCGGAGCGGTACCCGCGAGCGTGCGTACGCGGCGGGCGTCCGCGTCAGCTAGCGTAGGCCCTTAGTCTATGTGCCAAGTACAGGCCAGCATTTTGGTCACGAGTTGCGTCGACTAGGCGCTTTGTATGATCATACTTAATTGCATTATTTAGGCTGACTATTGTAATAACCTTAACTAACTACGCTTCCAGAAGGGTATTTAATTATTTCCAAAGGCAGGTCCCAAAAAATACGTTCAGCATTGGCATCAACTCAAAATTCTCCACACTTTCGTAGAAAATTGATAAAGACTCTATTGAATAGGGTTCAATACTCATCGCGGTCTCTCTCCAATGAAAATACTATAAGAGTTCAAGAGTAAATTCAATTTTAAAGTGATTTCATACTTGCCTGGTTTTAACTGTTTTAAAAGGCAGTTAACGTGAATGAGAAATACAACATTGACTAATTTCTGCCATAACCATTGCAATCCTAAATTCTATTTCCATAATCGTTTGTTCTATATTGATGATGTAACATAAGTTTATCGACCTTTTATCGTAGTGTTGTAGCATTTCACATTAATGAAAACTGTCTTTTAAAACATTAAAAACTAGTTAACTTCATTCTCAACGGATAATAAGTAAACAGCCGGGCGGCGCCGGGCGCGGACAGCTCATAATAGATAAAAATATTTTAACATAGCTATCACGATGCTATCAAATTAAATAAAGATTCGATACGTTCCCCTGCAGAAACCATGTCCTCTTGACAATATACAATATTAAGTTTTTTTATGACTAAGTTATGAAGTTGTCTAGTTTAAACCAAGCATTTATAGCTCGCAGGACTGATGGCCGATGGGGTCAGAAGGTTCTGAAGTGGCGTCCGCCGCCCGGAAGACGAGCTGTAGGTAGGCCTCCAACAAGATGGAGTGACGACCTCGTCAGGATCGCGGAACCGCGGTGGATGCGAAAAGCACAAGACCGGTCTGAGTCGAAAGCCTTGGGGGAGGCCTATGTCCAGCAGTGGACGTCTTTCGGCTGACATGACGATGATGATGAATACAAAGTAATACAATCAATATTCTTCTGTTTACAATCTTGTCTCGATACTAAATGACACACTTATAATTTAAGATTATGTAACAAGTATTTTAAATCACGAATGTTGCTTCTGATAGTTCAAGCATTAATGGTTCCATTTCGACCGTGGAGGGCGTGAAGGCTTTTTTGGTTGAGGGGGGGTATTGGTTTTTTGTGTACATGTTTGTCCGTCTTGCTTATCTCGTACTCTATCTGTAGCGCAATTTGGCAAGGGATCCCCGAGTACACTGATATCAGCCAGGTCGGCGGACATGTGGCTGGCTAGCACCGCGTTGAGCAGGAACATGCGCGCGTCGCACTCGTCCGCGACGCACTCTTGCGCGAGCGCCTGCGCCGCCAGCAGCAGCGCGCACAGCACCAGCAGCAGCCGCATCCTGCACACACAGGCTCGTTAATCTATACATACAAAAGGCATTAATTTAATTATGTATTATAAGTCTCAGCATGTCCAGCAGTGGGCGTCTTGCGGCTTACATGATGAAGATGATGATAATAAGGCTCATCACTATAGATATCATAGTCAACAATGACTTGATATAAATACACCATCTTTATATCACTAGTCAAATAACTATATTCATAACATATTTCACTACTGTTATAAAGATTGTTTTTGATATCTGTAAACACTGTTTGATTGTAGGTGATCCGAATAGGAGACGATTTGCACCGGGCTGTTTATTCAATGAAAAGTGTTTTATATCAAATTTAATACCCTTAATAATAAATAAAATAAGCAGTCAGTGAAGGCGATGTCAAGCAGTCAGTGAAGGAGCGCTTCTTCTGTCGCTTGACAAAAGTTCTTAACAGTCTTTTGTCGGGTGGCAATAAGGTGCGCGCCTTCAATGGCTGGGTGATGCCGCTGCTCACATACTCCTTTGGCATACTAAGATGGACTCAGACTGAGCTGGATGCTCTGGATAGGAGGGTCCGTCTACTGCTTAAATCACATCGCATGTTGCACCCGCGCTCATCTGTTATGAGATTGTACATCCCGAGGAAATGTGGAGGTCGAGGCATTTTAAATGCTAAGAATCTCCACAACCGCGAGGTGTGCAATCTCAGGGATTATTTCCTTAACAATGAGTGTAGGATGCATCGCGATGTGGTTGCAGTAGACAGGAACCTCACGCCTCTCTCCTTGGCAAACGGGAACTGGCGCAGACCAACGGTGTTGAGCACTGAGGACCGCAAGAACATATGGAAGAGCAAGGAGTTACACGGACGCTTCTACCGGGCCCTAACCAGGCCTGATGTAGACTTTTTAGCGTCCGTGAACTGGCTACGTTTTGGTGACCTTTTTGGGGAAACCGAAGGTTTTGTCTGTGCAATTGCTGACGAAGTCATAATGACGAACAATTACCGGAAGTATATTCTGAGGGATGGCACGGTTGACATTTGTCGAGCGTGCCGTTGCCCCGGCGAGTCCCTCAGACATATAATTTCCGGTTGTTCGCATTTGGCCAACGGTGAGTACTTGCACAGACATAACCTCGTGGCCAGGATCATCCATCAACAACTTGCCCTTCAATATGATCTTGTTGATTCTGAAGTGCCGTACTATAAGTACGCACCGGCGCCAGTTCTCGAAAATGGTCGTGCTACGCTCTATTGGGATCGATCTGTCATCACGGACAGGACTATTGTCGCCAATAAACCTGATATCGTGTTGGCAGATCGATCTCAACGCCGGGCAGTGCTCGTCGACGTCACCATCCCGCATGACGAGAACCTCGTGAAGGCCGAGAAGGACAAGCTCAGCAAGTACCTTGACTTGGCTCACGAGGTGACCGCCATGTGGGATGTTGACTCGACGATCATTGTCCCGATAGTTGTTTCGGCCAACGGTCTTATAGCGAAGAGTCTCGACCAACACCTCAAGAGACTCTCGCTAGATGGCTGGATCAAGGGCCAGATACAGAAGGCAGTACTCCTTGACACGGCACGCATTGTGAGGAGGTTCCTCTCTCTGCAGCCCTAACCACCGGTAGCTTGAGCCCTGCCCCGCTGCCGGCGGCACCCGTAGGTTAGGTTTTTTATAATGTATATTTTTTGTATTAGTATTGTTATTTTACTTTTATATTTGAATGTTTATTATAAAAAACCTAATTTGCAGAAAATTTAATAAATATCTATGAATAATAAAATAATAAAATAAGTGTGGTGAATAGGTAGACTGAAAAAATCTTAGACTATGAGGCTGTCAGACTTTTATAATAAAGGCGGGAATAAACTTTTGTAGAAACAAGTAAAAACATATTTTTAGGTTATCTCCCGTACATGAAAAGCAATGGTAAAAACATATAATTTTAGTTTACATAAATAATTTGTTGGAGGGCTATTCAAACACTATTGTAAATTAGGTACTAATGTAATTTTATTTTTTGAGGATTTGGGAACTGTTTGGATAAATTGAACTCTAAATACGACGCGCTGGCCTAGTTGGTAGTGACCCTGCCTACGAAGCTAGCGGTCCTGGGTTCAAATCCCGGTAACAGCAGATGTTTGTGTGATGAGCGCGAATATTCGTTCCTGGGTCAAGTATCTTTTCTATGTGTTTAAGTAAATATTTCTGTATTATAAGTATTTATATCGTTGTCTATTACCCATAGTACAAGCCTAGAGCTTAGTTTGGGACTAGGTCAATTGGTGTGACATTGCCCCTGTTTTTTTTTTTATTTGTCCCATTTTCGCAAGAGTAACAGCAATACTACATTTACTTAGGAAAATATCTTAAATGCAAGCACAGATAACGAAAGGGCATTGGATAAGTTTTTATGAAGAAGACTTGTTTTTCAGTGGCCATGGATGATCTTTCCATAGTTATTTATCTACAAATAGATTATATGTATAATTTATGGCGATAAATAATGTCAGAGCGGAGATATTAATGATTTAGGGTCCGTTCACACAGACCGGCAATTGTCATCAGGAATTTCCAAAAAATAGTAAATATGCTAAAAAAACCTTATTACAATGACTCAAAACTCTGTTTTCAACGTGATGAAAGTCTGCTCTCCTCTCCGAGCCGGTCTGTGTGAACGGACCCTTAAGCATTTAGTTTTTGGTACAAAAAGTACGCACATGTATGAATATTTAAATATCTCGGCTCCGATGCACTCAAGAGTGTTAAAAGATAAAATATGTTTATTCAGTAAGTAGGCCGCACGGGCACTTTTATACATCAAAAATCTACCAGCGCTTCGCAAGATACCACTGCTGAGAAGAAACGCCGCAAGAAACTGAACAGTCCGTCTTTTTTTAAATACACTTAGCTTATAATATTATACAATTACAAAACTTAACCTAGAATTATACAAAACAATGAATCTAATATAAAATAAATATATTCATTGGTAGTTGAGCAGGAAAATGTGTCATAAGTTAAACTTAAAATTTCACAAGAACTTATAAGTAGTTATAATAAAAGAATAAAAAATATACAAATTATACTTACCTTTGACAGTGCAAGACAACCACATTAAAAAATTCGATACGTTATCCTACAGAAACCGTGTCCCCCTAAATAAATTAATAATAATGTTGTCGTATTTTTAAGACTACATTATTATGAAGTTATTTGGGGGTTTAGTTTAGGCCAAGCATTTTTATCTGTTAGATAGTCATCGACTCTACAGTAAGCTGTAGACATCAGAGACTTTTTCAAGTAAGTTTTAAGTATCTCCTGGAAATAGTAACTTTAAAGCTGCGTCAGGTAATTTATTATAGATATGGATGCATTGACCTACAAATGATTTATAAGCCAACGTGGCAATTTAAGGCAATTTTATTTATTATTTCTTGTATTCAAATAATGTTTATCACAATTCTTAATAGAAGAGTCTTGGTTTTTAAAAACATAAATAATATTTTCCTAAATAATTTGTGACGATACTATCAACATACTAATTTCTTTAAATAGTAATCTTAAGGAATCACGGGAGTTTAAGTAATATATAGAATGAATGTTTCTTTTTTGTAACACGAATATAGTCTGTATGTCAGCAGCTTTTCCCCAAATCAGAATACCGTACGACATAACACTATGAAAATAAATATAATAAACTAAGCCAGCTGTCTTAACATTGCTAAGTTGTCTGATTTTCCTAACAGCATAAGCTGCCGAACTTAATTTATATGCTAGTTCTGTTATATGGCGATTCCATTGCAATTTCTTGTCTATAGTTATCCCTAAGAAGACCGCCTCATCTACCATTTCCAAACACTTATCATTTAGAAATATACTAGATTCTACCGATCTAACATCAGGCAAAGCAAACCTAACACATTTAGTTTTCTTAGCAAAATATTAGTAGTAAACCAATTAAGTACTTTACCTAGCGTGGCGTTTATCCTACTGTCATCGACGGATTTTCGGTCTACCTTAAAAATTAATGATGTATCATCAGCAAATAGCACAATATCACAGAGGTTATCTACTATTACTGTTACAGCAAGTGGCATTATACATTAAATATTTCAAGTGTGCTATTGTATTATTGTAATTATATGGCATATTTGGTGTATATGATAATGCACAAAGTATAATTTTACCTATCCCAGCCTTTGTTTAATGTTGACATAAATCCATCTACACTAGACTTATCTATACCAAGACCGTTACCTACTATAATCACTAGAGTAGTAGAACTGTCATTACTTCCCTTTGATATTAAATAACATAATTACATAAGACTTGCATTATGATAGCAATAATTTGTTACATTTTTTGTCAACCCATTTCAGACCTTATCTGATCCGAATAAATAATAGATTTATTATTACTCATTTGTCTTGGAGACTCATCTAAAACTACTTTTTATTTCTTAATCTACTTATCACCGCATTTAATTTGTGAACACTTAAATCATGTTCAGTCATATCAGAATCTAATTTTTCGTTGCAATTCTGCACCCTATTTTTCATAACCGATAACTCTACTTTCATTTTACAATAGTTTTTGATACACTTCTGACTTTTATTAAGCTTCTGAGTACGCCTTACGTATTTGTTTATATTAACATATTTCTTTAACTTATTGTTACTATTGAAAATATTAAGGTTTTAATGTTACTGTCCTTATTATCCTTATCACCAACCATCTCCTGATACAATTTTTGTGTGATTGAACTGTCATAACACTCACGTTCTCTCCGTAAGTAATTTAACTCTTCGTTATAACATTACATAGCAAAATATATTAATTTTACGAATGGCCGCTCACCTTGAAAATGTAAAACTTTTAAAATGCTGAGTTGGGACCGTTTCTTTGGTTTTATATTGTTGCGAAAAAATGTTTCTTTATCTTTTTCTATATCTTAAATGACAACACTTTTAGCCAAACCCCTTTTAAAATTGTGACTTACTGGATTCAAGTGGATGTATTGTAAATAATGATTGTTTGCAACAGTTAGAACTCATTATATATCAAATAAAACGGGAAAAATATGACATTTAATTAGTAATTATTTTACCAAGAAGTCAGCAAACGATGCATTTTCCTTGCATTTGGTATCATTGGATAGCTCTTACAAAATCTTATTATGTTATTATCAATTTTTAGTTTTGACCGTTTAGGAAATACCTACTGAACCCAGAAAGTGAATTAATTTACTCTAGAGTTACGTGTCGGGTGTGTAATGATCGGTATAACCACTTTTGATATATTTTCATTAGATATAAGCACATTTGTTATAACTTTTTTTTTTTATTGTCGCATAGAGAGAGAAGGCAAACGAACACACAGGCCAACAGTGGTAAGCGGAAACTGAGGAAACCCATAGACATTCGCAATCACAAGACTGCAAGCCTAAGACTGCAAATGCGTTGCCAACTGAGGACTAAGTTGGAATGCCTCTATGCTAGTCATTACACCACCGGCTGTCTTATCCCCAAACCGGAACACAACAATGCGAACACTGCTGTTTGGCGGTAGGTTAATGGATAAGATGGTAGTAGTGATCCAGACGAACCCCGCACAAGGTCCTAAATACCACATTGTTCCCTGATATTTGTTTGATATTATTTTGATATTACCACAAAGTCGATATTTTTATAGTGTATAATGTTCAATAAGTATAATAGATGTTTGATATAATGTTTACCTAATAAATTAACCGTATGATATCAGTATTAGTGATACAATGTGTAATAAGATATAAAAACGTATACGTATCCATCTGCAAGGGATCATGGTGGAACCGGCTATTTGCACTTATTTTTTGTTTTATTATTCCCTCGCTCGTCGTCGTTCCTAACAACCAGACCTGCCTTGAGGTAGAAAAGGTAGGTTATTATAATAGAAATTAGCTTAAATATTATAAAAAAGCTCACTTTTGGCGCTTCGCCGGCCGCTGCCGCGGCAGTCGCGGCACGTTCTCTTCGCTCGCTTGGCTCACGCGCTGTAGGGTCGCAGTTCTTCCTAACACTCTTCCTCGCTTTGCTCGTCGTCATACCTAAAGAAGACCTGCCTTAACGCAGAATAGGTAAGTTATTATAATATTAGTACCTATTTTAGTTTTTTTTTTTTTTATGGCATAGGGAAGGCTGACGAGCACACAGGCCACCTGGCCCCTATTTCACCAAGCTTGACAAGTTCGACAATTGTCTAAATTACGTGACAATTGTATTTCATGAAACAGCAATTGTAATAATCAGGTGACAATTGTCGAGTAGTCACGATAAGTGTTGTTTCACAAATCTCTACATTATTAAACCACGCTGACAGGTGCGAAAATAATAATAAAAAAATGACATTTTTATATCGTGAAATGGCAGTTGTCAAAATTCTGATACAATTGTCACGTTGTCATGACAAACGATAGTCTTTATATTTTTAAATGTGTAAATCAACCGTATGTTGATTGTTGAAAGGCGTCCACCATTACCGCGTACTTAGTCCACAATTATACAACAATAATTATTATATTAGTTTGGAGTGTACAAACTAATTTTTATTTGATTTATCAATCGCTCAACAAATGAAACACACACATGACTATACACACTTTTTTTCAGTAAACGAGAGCGGTTAGCTTGGCTGTATGGATAGTTTCCTCAGTCTTGTCGACTATATGCAATTATTCTCACTTTAAAAAAAACTGTAGCAAGAAACAAGGTTACTATTTTTTTAATTTTGATGGATGAATATGAGACACTACCCGTGTTCGTTTTTTAAAAGTAAGTTTTCCGATCATGTTTGGGTAAATGTATTTTTATTGATACTAGCCAGTGTTTATTTTTTAATTTCAAAGTACGTGTGTTTTGGAAGCGAGCATTTTCGAGTTTGTCCGACTAAATATAATTACCAATTACAAAACTTAATACCTAATTAAGTACACCGATGGTTTATTATAAATTGGCTTTTTATTTTTTAACGTACGCTCGAGAACCGCTTAAATTTTAAATACATATATAGTTGTGGATAAAAAACGGACACTGGCTGAATACGAATACCTTTGATCACTTTGCATGAAACTTATTTAAAACTATTAAACTATTTCCCGCGATTTTAGCCACAAATAAGTAAATCATTTGCATTTGTGCATTTTCGTGCACCATTTTTTAAAGTGCCTTGATTAAAACCATTGCAATATGGATATAACAATTTAACATTCGACATGAAAATCAAGAAATGGAAAGAAATAGCTGACGAGGTATTGTGACCCTGAAACCATCCAATGCAGTTATTTTTCTTGAACGCAAAGGCAGTGACGTCAAAGGAGAAATTTATTCGTTCTTTATAATTATATTCTCCTATATGTGAACTCATCTAAATCACTGTCACTACTACTCCTTTAGCCATTTTGTAACTAACAATGAAAACACTACAATTGTAACGCAAGCCTGACACAGCTCTTATCTCATGTCAATAATTACCGACAAATTTGCAAATATGTCGATATGGAAAAATTTACAACTGTTTCTCAACATAATTGTCCTTAAAATAAATTATGGACAATTGTCACGCGTTGCACACTGTAATTGTAGACAATTATGTATGTCCATAGAAATAAAATTAGATTTGTCTACTTGTCACCTGTTACTGGACAATTGTCCGAGACACTTGTCGACACTTGTCTGCAGACATATGTCATTGACAATTGTAACTTGGTGAAATAGGGGCCTATGGTAAGTGGAAACTGTGACCCATAGACATTCGCATTCACAAGACTGCAAGCCTAAGACTGCAAATGCGCTGCCAACCCTGAGGACTAAGATGGAATGCCTCTATGCTAGTCATTACACCGGCTGTCTTATCCCCAAACCGGAACACAACAATGCGAACACTGCTGTTTGGCGGTAGGTTAATGGATAAGATGGTGGTAGCGATCCGGACGGACCCCGCACAAGGTCCTACCACCCGCAAATACCAGTACTACATTATTCCCAGCGGTTATTTAGAACACTACTGTTAGATTAATTCAGAGTATTGCCCTACAAAACGCGACGTTGATTATCGCTTGCCTATTTTATCCTTTTCACTTTCACAACTTTTTGATTCTGTTCACTGACCTTACATAACGTGGTTTCATTTAAAATCTAAATGTCTGATTGTCATTTTCGTTCAGTCAAGAGAAAACAAGAAAATTCTGAAATTACGATTTTATTTGCAGACAGAAGAACATTAGATTTTAAATTATTTTCTTGGAATATTCCTAATTTATTGAAGCGTCACAGTCTGTGTTCGAATCGAATATCGTGCTTGGTAGTACGGCTAGTAGTACGCCCTGAAGATATCATCATCATCATCATCATCATCATGTCAGCCGAAAGACGTCCACTGCTGGACATAGGCCTCCCCCAAGGCTTTCCACTGAGACCGGTCTTGTGCTTTTCGCATAGATATGTCGGGATATAATATCCGACCACAGTTTTTCCACGACATCTCCTTCCGCGACTGCTGATATTGTCGCAAATTAACCGTCGCGACTTCGCCGGAACTCTCCGGGTAACTGGTTACTGATCTCCGTCCTGATTTGTCTTAGCGAGCTCTCTTTACTTCTAGCCCCTGGTCTTTTTGTTGTTCTTCTCTTTACAGTCCACCTCTCCCGGGGAAATCAATCTACGGCTACGCGATAAGTGGGTTAGGCGATCGCTGGTGTGGTGAACCTTGCGTGACGCCAGGTCTCCAGCGCTCTAATCAGGGTGCATACGTCATCAGAGGCCCAGTCCGACGAGCATCGGAGACCTCCACTTCTACTTCAGATATGCGTGGATTCACAGATTAGGAATAGGTTTTGACAAAATTCTTTAAAAAAAATATTTGATGTAGTTCCCGTCTATGTGGCGTTCGCTTTTTCCACCCTATATCTAGAGAAATACATACGTACATACTTACATACATAGAAAATACTCAAGACTCGGGAACAAAAAAATACTTGCGCTCTTCACATAATATATATCTCCCTTCCTACCTCCCCTATATAATTATATCGTCCCTTTCCCGGCAAAAAGAGTTATATATACCATTGGAATCAGCGAATTTTTCTGCGTCGATCTGTCTAGGTTTCAAAGCGTTGTGACCACTTTGTTTTTTTTGGCTCTTTAGCCATTCAAAAATCACTGAAATTTTGGAGCCAAATGACTAAAACGACGCTTATTTCTCATTTTTACACTTAAGTTATTGTACCTTTTCACCATTCTTTAAATAATTGGATGTTGTTCAGTTATTTGCGTTTTTTCTAATGTTATGAATGATGGCGCTTTAGTATTTTGTGCATTTCAAGGAATTGCATCCTTTGTCGCTTAAGTAAAATGTGCCCACTGCGTTTGAATTTCTGAACGCGTTTAGTCTTTTGGTTGTACTGATAAGAAATCATGAAAATGCCTTTAGTAATTTGAGAAAAAAAACTAACCATATTCCTGTTACATTAGCCGTTTTACCGCTTACCAAACCCTATTAGTTAAATGCGATTAGTAAAAAAAACTATGTTTTTTATTATTGTTTTGGTCAGTTATGCCAAAATGCTGCAACTTGTATATAGAAAAAAGAAGCATTTAGTTCTTTGTACGTTGTGAGATATCGCAAAAATTGGATGTTTAGTAACTTGGCATAGCCTAATTTCATGCGAAATAAAAAAATCTTCAAAAGTAAATGTGGACTTTATTTCTTAGTCTTAAAGTTAAAATCACTTTGCCAATATACTTCTGTCGGCAAAAATAACGGCCCGGCGGCTTACACAGTGAAGTAGGCGCGGGGCGCGGGTGTAAGGCGAGGGCGCGCGGGTGTGCGGCGCAGGCGCGGGTACTAGTTGCGCTTACGGCGGCGCTCAGTCAATCAGTCGGCGGCTTGAATTTGCCAGTGAGTGTGTTATGTGACTTGTTGCTGTGCGATGGTTTACCTTGGAGTGCATACAGGTTAAGGTAAGTTTGTTTATTATTTATAATTTATTAGGATAATGAATTACTAATTATTATTAGCTTTGGCCCGTGAAGGTAGGTACTGCCTGCACCTATAAGTACACGTAAAAGTGTGCGTGAGAAAGAAACAGTTGTTTAGCGGCTATAAAAGCCTTGAGCTTAATTTGGCATTGGTTCTATTGTTGTAAAATTTTCCCTGATATTTATTTATTTATTGTTTTAAATACGGTACGTAAATTGAATCTAAATGAAGTCGATTTTCGGATGTTGAGGAACGGGGGGGCTTAGGCAAGTGCAGTGTACCGCGCTGGATCTCGTGCCGCCCTGTTGCTATGGATACGCGGTACGCTTACCAAGCTACCCGCCTTAGTTAACACCCGAAAGTTCACATCAATCTGATTTCTTGCCAGTGATTATAACTACCCTACCAAACTAAGTACGTATTTTAGGTGATAATCGTCCCATATTAAACTACAAGCATTTAAGTTATTAAAATAAATAAATAAATATTTTCTTTGCCCTCTAAACGATTGATCAGATTTTGATGCGGTTTTAACTTGAACTTTAACTAACAAACGCGTCAAATTACAGATCGAAATGGAACCAGACAAAAAGCTATACGACAGAGAGCATGATAAAGAAGATAGAGAAATAGATGATAGAAATATTGTGCACAGGTGGCCTAAGTTACGTGTTGTGCGTCGTATTAACTTTGAAGGTAAATTAAATTAAAAGAAAAGTCTTAAGCATAATGTGGCCAGCCAAATCAAAAAGAGAGTAAGCGTCGGTAAAATTTTGGGTAATTCCAATTATTGTTATTATTTTATTGCTATTGTGAATATAAAATAAAATAAAATCCGTAAACTACCTTTTAATTTGGACGGCCACATTTTTTGCTCTAGATATCACTTACCTGTAAAATAATAATGATTTCCTTGTTCAGATTCTGAAGAAGATGCAAATAAAAATAAAAAACAAAACATAGAACGCCGCCTAAAAAAGGAAATGACCGAATACGATTTCTGCAAAGTTAGTATCTTACCTTCCTGCCTACACTAATTGATTTATATTTTTGTACGATGAGCTTACCTGATCATATGCCGTACCTCAACCCTAGAATAAATTATGATGTACTTACATGTTTTTCTTAGATCTGAAACAAGAAATTAATAATGCCAAGTAAGCATCAAAAGAAACTAAAAGCCGTTACGAAACTAGGAGTTCAGTAAATAACGTTCTGATCAGAGTAACAGATTAACGTCACGTTGGGTAGTCTTCTTAATATTGGCCGGATATTATATGACATAACTTTTTCCTTGTTTCAATCTTGACTATGTTTTTTTTCAGCTCCTATGCTACTGATATCCCAAAGCTAGATGGCGAAGAAATTATTAAAAACAGCGCCGAAAGAAAAAGTTCAACTGAGAAGGGCAATTTAGATAGTATGAATATTCAAGGAGAGCATGTAGCGAATATCAAACTAACACTAAAACAAAATCAGACATTACAATTAAATATTCGTGACCATAAAACTCCAGCTAAGCTTTACATCCAGACCGAAAACATTGAGCGACCTGTAACCCGTAGTATGACAAAAAAATCACCTAAGAATGATCATATATCACAGCTATTGACATCAGAGGATAGTCAACTGGTTGGGATTGAGTCCGAACTACAAAAAACCGATCCAGAGATGAAAGCTGTATCTCCACGTGAACAGATATGTTTAGAAAACAATAATTTGCTAAATGTGACAGATAAAATTATCCAAGGTTCAGTGACATGTGAATTATTACAAGATAAAATATTGCACAAGTTGCCGCAAAATCTGAATGACGAGGTGAGTCTTGCCGTCTCACCTTTTAATATTGATATGCAAGAAGAGCTGGATAATCAGCCCGTATTACAGGACCAGGAATTTAGTGATTATATGTACGAAGAATTTCAACGAATGGAAATTGACTCAGAAATACAGACGCAGCCCCTGATAGTTTCTGAACAGAAAGATGGTTATTGCTACAGTAGTAGTGATTCTATTGAAAAACATTATCCCCAAGTTGTTGAAGCGATAATTCATGCATATAAACCAGTAGAACCATGCGTGGAAAACAGTATTGAGATATCGCAGCAACATCATCTAGTTATTTCAGAAGCTTCGATGTCAAAAACATCACCAAACGCCTTAGATAACCATGCTTAATCTACGCAACCAACCTCGTCGTTACTGCTTACAGATTTCAAGAACTTCTTTTTTTTTTATTAGCCTTGTTGGGTATCCCACTGCTGGGCAAAGGCCTCCCCTCTTTTCCGCCATTCGTCCCGATTGAGTGCATGCTCCCGCCATTCGCTTTGAAACGCGTCTAAGTCATCCCGCCATCTCCTTTTTGGTCTGCCTCTGCTCCGGTGGCCATCTTGCGGAGTCCATTCGGTGGCAGCCTTGGCCCATCGTTCCGGATGCATTCGGAAGACGTGTCCAGCCCAGTCCCACTTCAGCTTAGCGGTCTTGGCACCCACATCCGCAATACCAGTTTTGGAGCGCAGTTCGGTGTTTTTGATCTTGTCAGTTCTGCGAACACCAAGTATGCTGCGCTCCATTGAACTTTTACAAGAGGAAAATGTTTCACTTTTAAGGCATTCTTCTTATTTAGACTACCTAGGGATTTTACCAATTAGAGATGCAACTTCACAGCTCACTTAAATAAAAAAATAAAAAAAATAAATAAAAAAAAACCTTTTAGTTTCATGCAAACAATAAAAAAATGCTTAAATGTAACTTAAATAAAATAACTGAAATAAAACAATCCTATCCTGGTACTTTATACTTTTGTGTTATGCAAATACCTAAATGTTATTTAAGGAAGGATTAATAATCTATATTAAATTTGTTAAATTAAAGAGTCTGCATGAACCCCTCCGCAGGTGAAGGCCTCCTCCAAAGATGCCCAATTTCCTCTATCTTTGGCGGCTTGCATCCAGCTTGGGCCAGCTGTTTTTGATATTTCATCTTCCCACCTCAAAATCGGTCTTCCACGACCGCGTTTCCCACATGGGCCTTTCCATGATGTCGCCCTTATGGTCCATCGTTCATCTGTCAATCGCGCTACATGCCCGGCCCACTTCCATTTCTGTTTTAGGGCATATTTTAGTGCATCAGTACATTTTGTTATGCTTCTTATTTTAGAGCTTCGTATTTTTTGGATTTCCTTAATTTTGAGTATGCTTCTCTCTAGACCCCTTTGGCATGTGACAATTTTGTTCTTTACTTCCAGGTCTGACATGCGTATGTAAGGCACGGTAAAAGGCAGCTTGACATGACTTTGGTTTTAATGTGTACTGGCATATTGCTTTTAAAAATCTCTTTCAGGCTCCAATATTTGTTCCAAGTATGTTGGATACGTCGCTCAATTTCTAAATTATTGCTCTTCCTGTCAAAGCTGATTTGTTTGCCCAAGTATATGTATTTATCTGTGTAGTTTATGATTTCGTTGTCTAACGATATTGTTTTCTCCGTACTGTTTGTCATTAACATTGTTTTTGTAAGGTTCATCTCTAAGCCGACCCTGTTACTAGCCGCGTTCAGGGAATGGAGCATGAGTTGCAATTGCGAGCCTGATTCTGGTAGAAGCACCAAGTCATCTGCAAAGCGTAGGTGGCTCAGGTATTTTCCGTCAAGTTTTAGGCCGCATCCTTGCCAATCTCGCTTTCTTATTATAGACTCAAGGATGGCAATGGACAGCTTCGGTGAGGTAGGGTCGCCTTGTCTCACTCCCCTTTCAATGAACAGCTTCGGTGAGGTAGGGTCGCCTTGTCTCACTCCCCTTTTAATGAACAGCTTCGGTGAGGTAGGGTCGCCTTGTCTCACTCCCCTTTCAATGCGAAAGCTTGGACCGACTTTTTCCAATTTGACTCTACCTGAGTTGTTACTATAGATACTTTTTATTACCTGTATATAATCATGGTCAACCCCTTGTTCTTTTAGCGACTTCCAAATACTAGAATGCGATACGGAATCGAAAGCCTTTTTGTAATCTATATAGGCAATGTAAAGGGCTATCTGCCTTTCTTGGTATTTTTCGATGATTAGTTCCAGAGTGTGGATATGGTCTATCGTGGAGAAGCTCTTCCTAAATCCCGCTTATTCTATGGGTTGTTCAGCCTCTAATATTACACTGATTCTTTGGTTTAGGAGAGAGGAGAATAGCTTATACATACCTGGCAGCAAGCTTATTGGCCTGTAATTTGCAATATCACAAGGGTCACCCTTTTTATAAATTAATATTATATCTGACACTGACCATTGTCTGGGTGTTTTAGAAGTTTCCAGTATGAGGTTGAACAGATGCGTTATCGGTAGAGCCAGTAATGAGTGGGCCAATTTTATGGCTTCATTTGGGATGCCGTCTGAGCCGGGGCTTTTATTTGTTTTTAGTCTTTTTATTGCCTCTACAACCTCTGTTACCAAAAAAGGTGCTCTACATCTCTTTTCATTTTCGTCTATACGGTCCGGTTTGTTAGGTACGATATTTGCATGTTCCTGGGATCTATAAAGTGTTTTGTAGAATTCAGTTGCAGTCTTTATAACATCAAGACGACTATTTAGTGTCTTCCCACCGCTATTTAACCCATCAATCCAGGACTTGTTTGTTCGAAGTTCTTTAAAGGCTTTTTTCGAACTGCCTGTTTGTTCTAGATGTTTCTCAATAGTGTCCGACCTGTACCTTGTATAGTCATGTTTTATGCGTTTGCTTATCAGCTTGTATAGAGCAGAAAGTTCATTTTTCATGGCCCGAGTTTTGTTTTTCGTATGTTGCAGTAAGTGTCTTCTATTTAAAAGTTCTATGGTGCTCTCTGATAAAATTGTATGACTTTTTTTTGTATTTGTTTTTGGCAGACGAGCTTCCTGGAGGCTTTGGGTGATAGCTTTTAATATTTTATCGTGAAAGGATTGTACTGAAACAATAGCTTGAGAATCTTTTAGATTTGATAGATGAGAAGCGATGCACTGTTTGTAGCGGGTCATTTCTTCATCGGTCTTCAATGTAGGAGATTGGTTATTTTTGAAACCAGATCTTTTCATTTTTATTTTTTTCAATATTATTGTTGCTCTTACTGGTCTGTGGTCTGAAGAAAAATTGAGATTCAATACCTCGACGTTTTGTATCATACCAGGTTTGTTTGATAAAATGTAATCAATCTCGTTTCTATATTCGCCGTTACGTGACCGCCATGTCCATCTACGGTTTGGTTTTCTTTTAAAATAAGTATTTAAATTGCTATTTTGTTTTCAAGAGCGAAGTCTATTAATCTTTGTCCCCTTTGGTTTCTTTCGCCATAACCGTTTAATTTCATTATCAAGTATTCTTCAGTTCTGGGTTGGCCTATTTTAGCGTTTAGATCACCCATGATAATATACAATGTATGTGATTGTTAACTACTTGGGCTTGGGCGTTGTTATGTTCTTTGCTCTGACCCCAGCCCATGATGATGTCTCGATGGTTCTAACAGTAATAAAAAATAAATTCGGTTTACCTTACTGTATATTAGAATAGAATAGAATAGAATATTTATTAGTAAGAAATATACATCGTCATTTTAAAATTACTTATGCGTTAAGTTTAAACTAATTTTATACATTCGATTCAATATGTTCATAATATTAATCTATACATATATTAGGCATTTTAATGACACAAATTTCGTATACCTTCACTTATGTTGCAACTAACTTAATTTGCTTACTTAACATAGGTATGTGCGCTTATTGGTCTCATTAGTATGTCTTTATTTCGCAATAAAAATATAGCTATGGCATTTTACTCGTACTATTTACATAATATAATGTTATGACAAACTATGTCATTACTTTTTGCAATTAAAATAGATTGCGTCTAATACAATAAAATATATGATGAGGAACCCTGACTCTTATTAAAAAAAACGAGCTGGCGGTTTAACTTCACGCCCGCTTTTAGTTACTTTAAGAGGAATGTGTCCTTCAACCTTGTCAATAGAAGGTTCACTACATTGTGCTGTACCACTCGGGCTTTGAACACTATCGTTCAACACATACGCCGGTTTTAACCGATCTATAGAAATGCTTGCGGTGCGTTCTGGTAACTGTACTAAAAATACTTTATCTGTCCTACTAATAACACGAAATGGTCCGTCATAAGGAGTTTTCAGCGGTCTTTTGACGGTGTCGTCTCTAATGAAAACATGGCTACACGACTTTAAATCAGGATGTACGAAAAAACATCTTGAGCTGCCATGCGATTTGTCACTGGGCTTGTAACTACTGATTGTGTGACGTATCTTGTCTACCAAACTATTGTCATCAATTACCTCACTGGTCGTGCCCTCATAAAAATCACATGGTAACCGTAAAGTACGACCGAATGTCATTTCTGCAGCGCTAACGCTAATATCGCTTCTCAGTGCTGCACGTAGACCAAACATAGCTGTGGGCAACTCATCTACCCATGACGAATCAATCAACCTAGCCTTCAATGCGGATTTCAACGAACGATGCCAACGCTCTACCATACCATTACTCTGAGGATGGTAAGGGGTAGTTCTAATTCGTTTCACTCCAATGCATTTAAGTAAATTCATAAACAAATTACTCTCAAACTGCCTGCCCATGTCACTTGACAACTTTACCGGGCAACCATATCGCACTATCCAACCCTCGTAAATAACTCTCGCAATGGTGTCCGCGGTAATGTCCTGTACCAGGAAAGCTTCGGGCCAACGTGTTTTCCTATCAATGATTGTTACGCAATACCTAAAAAAGTCAAAGTCAAAGTCATAGTTCTTTATTCTTCAATTTAGGCATAATATAATGCACCTATGAATGTCAAAAAGCATTACCACCGGTTCGAAAAATAAAACCTTTGCCCCGAGAAGAACCGGCGTAAGAAACTCGGCAAGGTATATTTTTTTCAGGAAAAAAGTTTACATAATTACATAATAATTATAAATAGTTTACAATATCACAGTATTTTTTCACAGTAGGTGCCTTTTTTAAGCGTAGGTAAATTTATGCGTAGATTACTCATGCAGGACGGACGACTCACTGTCAAACATCCCTAGGTAGGTAGGTAGGTAGGCATTTATTTCATATTGAAAATTACATTATTCTATGTCACATAATCATAATGAATTCACAATAAGATCGTCAAAATGTAAAAATATAAAATAAAAATAATAATGAAATGAAATAAACAAACGCAGTCAAATCCATGATATAATCGTTTACTTTATAATATGCTCGGGAAATTAGTTTTTGTTTTACGACAGATTTAAATTTAGAGTCAGTAAGTTCAGTAATACTTTTGGAATTTTATTGTAGAATTTTATACAATTTCCTAAGATTGATTTTGAAGTTTTGGCCAGTCTATAAAATGTGGTTTTTAGCTTTCCTGTGCTCCTGGTCGCTTTTGGCTTATCAATGTTCGTTGGGAAATTATGTAGATTCTTCCTAACAAAGATGATTATTTCAAATACATATAGCGACGGCAGTGTTAGAATATCTATTTCCTTGAAGAATTCCCTCAATGACACACGCGACCCCAAGTTATAAATAGCTCTAATAGCACTTTTTGCAAAAAAAACACTGTACCGATATCAGCACAGCCGATCCCCACAAAATAACACCGTACGTATTTATACTGTTAAAGTTAGCGAAGTAGACCAACCGTGCCGTCGCTACATTGGTAAGCTGCCTTATTCTCCTGACTGCAAAAGCAGCGGAGCTCAACCTACTTGCTAACGCAGTTATGTGGGAACCCCACTGCAATTTGGAGTCTAATGTAATACCTAGAAAAACAGTTGTTTTTACAAAGTCTATGGTTTCACCATTAAGTTTAATATTCGAGGCTAAGTTTATATTTGATGATGAGAATTTTATACATTTAGTTTTATTTGGATTTAACATTAAGTTATTGGCAGCAAACCAGTCAGATATCATGGAGAGGGTATTGTTTGGTTCAATGAGTTCAGTATCTTTCCTATTTACCTTGAATAGTAGAGAAGTGTCATCAGCGAACATTACAATGCCTGACCTTCTGCTTACCATATACGGCAGATCATTTATATAAACAAGGAACAGGAATGGGCCCAAAATAGAACCTTGAGGTACGCCCATATCTATCTCTATCACTGCCTAAACGGCTCCATTTATCGCCACCTTTTGATTTCTCTGTGTTAAATATGACTTAATGAGATCTAATGCATTTCCTCTAATGCCATAAAAACCAAGTTTACAAATTAAAGTGCCATGATCTACACAATCAAAAGCTTTAGGAAGGTCGCAGAAGACTCCAATGGCGTCCTGTGACTCTTCCCAAGCCTGTAAAATAAATTTGATCAAACTTGCGCCCGCGTCAGTTGTAGACCTACTTTTCATAAAGCCGAATTGTTGATCGTGTAAAATTTTATTAGTATTAAAGTGAGAAGTCAATTGTGTTAGCATTATTTTTTCAATTTTTTTGCTGAACGCAGGAAGGATAGATACTGGACGATAATCAGAAGGATTATTTCTATGACCTTATTTAAAAATAGGAACCACCTTACTAAATTTCATTAATACTGGGAAAATGCCACTGTCGATACAACTATTGAAAATACGAGCTAGGGTGGGAGCAACGACCTCCAGAATGGTTTCAAGTACCTTAACTGACACGCCCCATAAGTCTTCCGTTTTTTTATTTTTATCATTTTAAAAGGCTTAAGTATATCGAACATGATGAAATTTGAAATCGCGTACATTTCCTAATTTTACATTTTCAGATAGAAAGGATTGGGCTATTGCAGTGGACGATGCCAGACATTTTGTTATGTCACTAGGAATTTTTGAGAAGATATTATTAAATTTACTCGCTACTTTTACGGGGTCGGTTATTAATGTATTTTCTATCTTCAAGGAAACAGTGGATTCGTTTTTACTTTTTTTGCCGGTCTCAGTGTTTATTATTTTCCAGACTGCCCTGGCTTTATTATCTGAAGATTTTATTTTTTCATTTAAATGAGCTGCTTTCGCCTTAATGCATAATTTGGAATAATTCCTAACATATTGATGGAAATGTTCGTCAGTGGTACAAGATCGCCTATCATAAAGTTGGTATAATTTATCTCTACTTTTCCGGATTCCGGCAGTTGCCCACTCATTGAATGACATTTTATTACTAATTTTAATTCGCTTCTTACTACAAGTTTTATTAAATTCTCTACATACTGTATTTAGAAGCATCTTGAATAGATAATTCGGATCATTTGATTCTGTCTGTGAATTTGACATGGAGACTAGCAAGTTTGACTTTAGTAATTCTAGTCTACTTTCGCCCAGTGGTCTTATTTCTATAAGGCGATCTGGATGCTTTTTCTCGCAAGGTAACCTCACCATCTGTGCTTTATGATCCGAACGGACCCCGTTCACTACGCTTCCAACTAGATGAGGACAGTTTAACCAGACATCATCTATACAAGTGGCTGAGGTGGGATTCACCCTGGTAGGTTCTTCAAACAGGTAGTCCAAGTTGAATGACCTAAATAAACTGATATATTGATCTTTTTCGACTGATTGAGATAAAATATCTATGTTGAAGTCACCGCAGACTACTACTGATTTCTTATTATTAAACCTTGAGATGTCGTGGGTAACGGACCCACAATATCGACATGAATATACTCGAACCTGTCTACAACTGGAAATTCTTTAAAAGCTGATAATGTGTGCCTATTTATTTTTGACTTCTGACACTGTATGCAACATTTTGCCCACTGTCATACATCTCGATTCATTCCAGGCCAAAAAAAAAATTGTGTAATTAACTGCCTACTTGTTCGTACCCCTGGATGACTAAGATTATGAATTGCGTCAAAAGCGTTTTTCCTAAACTGTAATGGTAAATAAGGCCTGGCATTGTTCGTTGACATTTCGCAATACATTTCTTTACTACATGTGGGTAACAATATACCCTTGATAACTACACTGTTTGCCGCGTTTTGGTTCGCGGGTTTAGCAATGTAGTCGTCGAGTTTCTGCGCGTCAGCCAATTCGGGGAAATCAAGAAACGTGGGACCGGAAATGGTCTCGACACGCGATAACGCGTCAGCTACATTATTGTTTCTACCTTCTACGTATTGAATATCCGTTGTGAACTCACTGATGAATAATAACTGCCTTGTCCGACGAGGCGTTTCTATATCACCGTTAACGTTTCTAAAAGCGAATGTCAAAGGCTTATGATCGGTGTAAATAACTAACTGTTGTCCCTCAAACAATTTTCTAAAATGCCTTATGGCTAAAAATATTGCCAACAATTCCCTATCATAGGTACTGTATTTCTCTTGAGCCTTTGACATCCTTTTGGAAAAATAACCTAATCGCTTCCACGAGTTACCTACCTTAGTTTGTAATACTGCGCCGACAGTGGTGTCCGACGCATCTGTCATAAGAGCTAATGGCGAATCTGCGATAGGATGTGATAATGTAGCTGCTTCCTGTAGGCTAACCTTACATTGTTCGAATGCTTTGACAGATTCGCTTGTCCACTGAATCTTAGTCTTGTCCTTTTTCTTACTGTTATGTAGAATTTTGTTTAATTCTGCCTGACTCTTTACTGCATTCTGAATATGAGCTCTGTAAAAATTTACCATACCTAGAAATCGTCGAAGGTCCTGCACTGTGTCTGGCCTTGGGTAGTCAATAATGGCCTGCACCTTATTTTGAAGTGGTCGAATTCCTTGCTCTGAGACTTCGTACCCTAAAAAATCTACTTTGGATTTACCAAAACTGCATTTGGAGATGTTGATGGTGATGCCATACTCGTTTAACCTTGTGAACACCGCTTCCAGATGTTTCTCGTGTTCCTCGGGCGTCTCGCTAACTATAAGCAAATCATCTATATAACAAAACAAAAAATCTAAACCCTGAAGTACTGTTGTGTCCATAAATCTCTGGAATGACTGGGCTGCGTTACGAAGCCCGAATGTCATTCGCGGAAATTCAAATAGCCCGAAAGGCGTTATAATTGCGGTTTTCTCAATGTCATGTTCCACTATCGGAATAAAATGATACGCTCTATTAATATCTAATTTAGAAAATACCTCATTGTTTCCTACTATGTATGTAAAATCTTGAAGCCTAGGGATAGGATATCTATCTGGTTTAGTTACCAAATTTAATCTGCTTTAATCTCCACAAGGTCGCAAATCGCCGTTTTTCTTTGGTACTACATGCAATGGGCTCGCCCATGGGCTTTTCGAAGGCCTACAGATCCCTAATTCCTGCATAACCCTAAATTCCTCTTTAACCTTCTTATATCTGTCTGGAGGGAGGGGTCTGGCCCTCGCATAAATCGGAGGCCCCGTAGTTTCAATGTAATGAACAACATCATGATTTGGCGGCTCTTTAAATGACACTGGCTTAGTTATCTCCGGGTATTTACTAAGTAAATCATGCAATGGGTGTCTCTCATCAACAGTTTTAACTGACGCTTCCTTATACTTTACTACTAATGCACTTACATTTAGGTTAGTTACGTTATCTATCAATTTTCGAGCTTTTAAATGAACTAATAGACCATATTTACTTAAAAAATCAGCTCCTAAAATGGGCTGTTTAACATCTGCCAAAATGAATGTCCAACGGTATGCCCTCCTTAGTCCTAAGTTTAACTCTAATGTTTTAATGCCAAACGTCTTAATTTCTGTTCCATTTGCTGCAAACAATTTATAGTCAGTACTTACATTATCTATTGCTTTATTTCTACCTGGTAACACTGAAACATTGGCACCCGTGTCTATTAAGAACCGTAGTCCACTTTTGGAATCCAAAACGCACAGCCGGTGAGATGGCTCGATGGCGCAAGCTTCCGCCACTTCTTGGACCTTCAACAGTTTTCCGCCTCCTTTTTCCAAGCGCAAGGTGAAACACAACGACGTGCGTTTTCTCGGTAGCGATAGTGATACGAGCAAAGCCAGTCGGTGTAGCTGCCGGAACCCAGACTGCTCCAGCTGCCAGACGAGAGGATTGCCTAACTGGTATTCTGGTTTGGGGTAAGGCAGCTGACATACAAACTATATTTGTGTTACAAAAAAGGGCCATTCGTTCTATTTATAATTTAAATTCCCGTGACTCATTAAGAGAACTTTTTAAAGAAATTAATATCTTAACTGTAGCGTCTCAATTTATTTACGAGAATATTATTTATGTTATTAAGAATTTAGATTCGTTCACCAAAAACTCAGATATACATAATTTAAATACTAGAAATAAAAATAAAATAGCTATTCGAAAATTCCGTAACCGTAAAGTATATAAATCATTTCTTGGTCAATGCATTCATTTCTATAATAAATTACCTGAAGTAGTTTCAAAGTTACCCTTTCCAGCACTTAAAAAATATTTGAAAAGGTCGTTAATGTCTAAAGCGTATTATAGGGTCGAGGACTATCTAACAGACAAAAATGCATGGCCTACACCCGAAACTTAGTCAATAGTATTTTGTTCAAATGCAAAGGCTTTATCCTGCTTTTTCTTGTCTGGGGGACACCGTTGATGCAGGAAAACATATCGAAACTTTTATGTGGTCATCTTGCACCATCTTATATACACATATATAAGTAGGTAGTTGTAGTTATTTTATTTTATTCTTTTCTATCTTTCTCTCCCGTAAGATTTTTGGCATGTTTTCCTGCTGAACTACTGTTATTTGATATTATATTTAATTTAATACTTGTAGCTTTATATAATGCTAGATTAAGTTGTTCATACCATTGTAATATGAAATATGAAATAAGTTTAAAAAATGACTGACTGCTGAGTTTCTTGCGGCGTTTCTTCTCAGCAGTGGTCTCCTCTTGGGAAGCGCTGGTAGTATCTTGACGTGTAAAAGTGCCCGTGCGGCCTACTTACTGAATAAATTTCTTTTATCTTTTATCTTATCTTTAACAGCTTTTTAAATGAAATTCGATTTGAATATACTGTTTTATTTTACTAGGTAACTGGTTACAAGAGAAATAGTGCCTAAGCAGTTCGGAGGTGGTAAGGAAAGGGAATTTGCATAATTTTGAAGTAACAGAAACGTTGAATTTAGTGGTAGGGAGAAGCCCGAATTTGCGTTTTGTTATTACATTTGCTAAGTTAAGATTTGAAAAGTTTTAATAATTATTATAGTAATTAAATAAATTTATATAAAAATAAACTTTTAGCTTTTTTAGAAACGTTAAATCATTTTAAAATTATATAAAATAAATGTTGCATACGCAACATACTCCCGGGCGTTGAGAGTCTACTCAACTATAAAAGGATAATACGCCCTTAACTAACAGGGAGCGGACATAAATTATTGTAGGCTCTTCGGATGATCCCCTTCTTGGTGATGATGTCAGCGACCCTGGCGACGCCGTCGGCCCCCGGGTGCACCTCTGCGACGCGGCCCAGCAGCCACAGCAGCGGCGGCAGCCCGCGCTCCCGCACGAGGACCATGGTGCCGCGCTGCAGACTGTCTGAAGAAGATTGCCATTTGGTCTTCTGTTGGAGGAGAGTTACGTACTCATTAACGAAACGATTCCAGAAGTGTTGCTTGAGTTTCTCGACCCTCCGATGTCGGTCGAGCCGAGTGACGTTAGCTTCCGTCAGTGAAGCGTGCGGAATAGACAGAAGCCAGCGTCCAATAAGAAAATGAGAGGGTGAAAGATATGTAAGATCGGAGGGATCAGGTGACAGAGGGGTAAGAGGTCTGGTATTAAGAATACTTTCTATCTGAATTAAGCATGTGTTCATTTCCTCATACGTTAAATGGGTCAAGGTAAGTATTCGTCTCAAGTGATGTTTTACTGATTTTACTGCGGCCTCCCATAGACCGCCAAAATGTGGAGAATATGCCGGAATGAATTTAAAATTAATATTATGTTGCTCTGCCATACCTGAATGCAAATCGTTACAGTTATTAAATAGAAATTTATGTAGTTCGTTCGCGGCCCCGACAAACGAAGTTCCATTGTCGGAGTACAGCGTGTGCGGCTTGCCGCGACGAGCCATGAAGCGGCCGAGAGCAGCGAGAAAGTCCTCCTTGGTTAAGCTAGTCACTAGCTCCAAGTGAAGAGCCTTGACTGAAAGACAAACAAAGATTAAAATATATGATTTGATTGTTTGACACCCTCTACCTTTGCGACTGGCTATCAGCACTGGCCCGGCATAGTCCATTCCAGTATGCAAGAATGGATACTCTAGTTGTGTCCGATCAGTAGGTAGGTTGCCCATTGTCATTTGACCTTGTTTAGCCTTGAACCTAGTACAGCGAACACAAGAATTTACAATATTTCGGGCTAAGTGGCGTCCTCCCAAAGGATAGTAGGCCTGTCTAATGCTTGACAACAGTAGGTTAGGAGGGGCATGTAGCAATGCAAGATGATGCATATTAAACAAAAGCTTAGTCAGGTGGTGTTTACTGCATAAAAGAATAGGATGTTTAACATCGTAACTGTAATAAGAGTTGTTAAGGCGACCACCCACGCGAATTAAGTTATCTGGACATAGAAATGGAGTTAATGAACTTAATCGGTTTTTTGCTGGCAAAGTGTTACCTGAGGACAGGCTATTATACTCGTCGGGAAACATTTCCCTTTGAACAAAATGTACCAGTTTTTTTTTACGATTTTAGTTCGGAGTACGTTAGTTCTGGTAAGGTTTTGTTTTTCACATTTTTACAATTATTTATAGATAAGGTTTTGTTTTTCACATTTTTACAATTATTTATGAATTTGTAAATATAAGCTAAGATTTTGTCGATTTTTGTAAATGTTGAATTGTTTGTTATGAGGTTAGTTATAGAATTTGCATGCTTAGTTGTTTGTATATTTGTATGAAATGTTGCTTCCGGAAGTATTTCTGTATGTGTGTTGGGAACTGTGGGGAGTTGTAGATTAGTGTGGTGAAGGAAGTCGGGACCAGTCCACCATAAAGTGGATGTGCTGATCTCTTCAGCTCTCACCCCCCGCGACACGAGATCTGCAGGGTTGAGCTTCGACGGCACGTAGCTCCACGTGTGGTCGTGAGTGGTTTCTTGTATTTCGATTACTCTGTTGCGGACAAACTGCTTCAGACGATTAGGTGAGCCTGAGACCCAACCTAGCACTATCATGGAGTCCGACCAAAAGTAACTACAATCAGACCTCACTGTCAACGATTTTGTGACCTTTGCCCAGAGTCTTGCGCCTAGCAAGGCTCCGCAAAGCTCTAATCGAGGTATAGTGGTCTGCTTCATTGGAGCCACTTTGTTCTTCGACGCTATAAGACGAGTGCACACTGCACCGCTGCCGTCTACTGTTCTGACATAGATACAACCTCCAAAGGCCTTCTCCGAGGCATCCGAGAATACGTGAAGCTCAGTCTGTGTAGGTGACCCACACATTACCCAACGATTAATATGAAGCTTATTAAGGTGTGAGAGTGACTCCACAAATGAAATAAAATTGTTTTTAATGTTCATTGGAAGTTCAACATCCCAATCGCATTTTTCAAGCCAAAGTTTTTGTATTATAAATTTGGCTTCGACTATATAAGGGCCTACGAGGCCTAAAGGGTCGAATACCTGGCTTATGACAGATAAAATTTTACGTTTTGTAATTTTAGTAGGAATTTTGATGTCAATTGAAAACATTAATTGATCTAAATTTGAGTCCCAATATAAACCTAACGTTTTACAAGGTGATGTGCTGTCAAGGTTTAATGTTTTATGAGTGTCATCCTTAAGAGCGCAAATGGACTGCAATATTTCGGGGCTGTTGGACTGCTACTTAAGTAAGTTAAACTTTGCTGACTCTAAAGTATCCATAACACTTTTACTTATTTCGATTAATGTAGGTATCGAGTCACTACCACTTAAAAAGTCGTCTACGTAAAAATCATGTTTTATTGCCTCCTTTACGCGAACATCGTGGCACTGGTCGGCAAGCGACACAAGGCACTTCGTCGCTAGGTAAGGGGCTGAGGCAGTACCGTATGTGACGGTATTAAGGGTGTAAGTTTAAAGGATCAGAAGGATCAAAACGAAATATCATTTGTTGCAGTGACCGTTGAGAAGGATTGACTAAAATCGCTCGGTACATCTTCTCGATGTGACATATTTATGTTGTCTGAACCGCAGCAAAATGGAAAGTAGGTCATCCTGTACAGTTGGACCTATCATCTGTATGTCATTAAAAGTCATTATTTACTAATGAAGTTTTGGTTTCGGTCATGTGACCTACATCAAGGTACTCTTGCATGAAACTAAGATACTTGTCTTTAAAATGTTGATCTCGCTCAAGCCTTCTCTCTAACGACAAGAAACGGCGCTTGGCCATGAAGTACGACTCGCCCAGGACTTCCGGAGAGTCCTTTAGAGGTAATGTGACAACAAAGCGGCCATCCTGGTCACGATGATTACGTTGACGATAAAATGATGAAATTACGGATTATAAAGAATTAGTCTATGAGTATAATGACAATGCCTAATTCATATAGAAGTATGCTTAATTCCGGGAAACAAGAGGAAATTAAGAATAAAGATGGAAATTGGAACGGACTCACTCTGTCTATGCACTTATGAGTGTTCTCCAACGATGATGACGAAGAAGTTTTGCTTGAGCAGACGTCCCACGAGCGTTCCCCCGATGTCGGCGACCGCTGGGACTCAGTGCTTGATGTCTTCGCGGCGTTCTTCGTGCGCTTGATGCTTCGAGAACACGAGGGCGACGTCGATGGCGAAGTAAGATGACCTCCCAATGAAGCTCCTTTGTCTGCTTATCGTTACGACGATATAAAGGCGGCGAAGCTATTTCTTTTTAAAGGCGAAGGACCATATGTAGCTGCCGGAATCCAGACTGCTCACGAGAGGATTGCCTAACAGCTTTTTAAATGAAATTCGATTTGAATGTACTGTTTTATTTTACTAGGTAACTGGTTACAAGAGAAATAGTGCCTAAGCAGGTCGGAGGTGGTAAGGAAAGGGAATTTGCATAACTTTGAAGTAACAGAAACGTTGAATTTAGTGGTAGGGAGAAGCCCGAATTTGCGTTTTGTTATTACATTTGCTAAGTTAAGATTTGAAAGGTTTTAATAATTATTATAGTAATTAAATAAATTTATATAAAAATAAACTTTTAGCTTTTTTAGAAACGTTAAATCATTTTAAAATTATATAAAATAAATGTTGCATACGCAACTGTCGGGGTTGCTCGAAGTACATCTAGAGGCACTGGGTCCACGAGACCTTGACCGATGTCTGCTCTGGCGATTTTGACCATACGCTCGTTGTCTGCAGCGACCACATCCCGATCCTTGCGGTTTTCCTATCTCCAAAGTTGCTATCCTTGCACTCAACTTTGCAATCTCTGCCAGCACCACGGCTGTACTTTTGTCTACGCCGGGCGACAACGAAGCTACTTCTGATACTCGCATGGGGCGAGAAGCTTCCATTACTGTGTCTGACATGGCCGCCAAACTGTCCAGACTCTTGTTATCGGTAACTGCCAGTACAGCTCTCACTGCCGACGGCAAATGGTTCTGCCACAGAATGGACAAAGTTTGATCCGGCATCTTCCCACGAGCCAGGTCTCTCATCCTCCTCAGTAGTTGCGACGGTTTTTGTTCTCCCAGATCCATTTCACTTAGCAACTTCTGCAGCTGTCTAGTTGCCGACTCTTCATAAATGTATAATATTTTCTCCTTTAATGCTGTATATTTCCCTGTCGCCGGTGGTTGTAACAACAAGTCTGTGATTTGTCCGATTGCGTCCTTACTCAGCTTGCCAATAACCAAATCGTACTTGGCTTGATCGCTTAGGTGTTGCGGATTCAAAATTGATTCTATCTGTATAAACCACATCCGAGGCTGGTCTGCCCAAAAACTTGGTAACCGTGATGCAACCGACACTGCTGCAAGATCATCGCCTCCTTGGTCTGGTGCTGCCGCCGCCGTCGGTGGCACTCCGCCTGGCGCGCCGGCGCCTGCCCCGGAGGTACCAGGCACGGAATATGACATTTGTAATGTTATTTAGGTATGCTGTTTGTGCCTCAGTTCGTTCCCTGCTGCCCACGATGAGCCTTCCCCAATAAAAATACTCCGAAAATTGTCTAAAAAAAAAGTACACTAGAGTTTGTAACATTCACTGACACTGTTCACTTTGTTCGGGGTCACCACTGTAACCATGACTATTTCTAGCCAGGGTTATCGTAAGTCTATATGGGGTAGAAGGGGGTCAAGTGAAAGTCTGGATAATGTTGTAGGATTACTTATTTCCAATTAATAAAATACACGACAAGAAATGTGGGAGTAGTGAAAGCGAACGAACGAACAGCAAAAGTTACATTGTGTCCCTACAGTTTTATATTGTTGCGAAAAAATGTTTCTTTATCTTTTTCTATATCTTAAATGACAACCCTTTTAGCCAAACCCCTTTGTAAAATTGTGACTTACTGGATTCAAGTGGATGTATTGTAAATAATGATTGTTTGCAACATTAGAACTTATTATATATCAAATAAAACGGGAAAAATATGGAATTTAATTAGTAATTATTGTACCAAGAAGTCAGCAAACGATGCATTTTCCTTGCATTTGGTATCATTGGATAGCTCTTACAAAATCTTATTATGTTATTATTAATTTTTAGTTTTGACCGTTTAGGAAATACTGAACTCAGAAAGTGAATTAATTTACTCTAGAGTTACGTGTCGGGTGTGTAATGATCGGTATAACCACGTTTGTTATATTTTCATTAGATATAAGCACATTTGCTATAACTTTATTTTATTTTATTGTCGCATAGAGAAAAGGCAAACGAACACACAGGCCAACAGTGGTAAGTGGAAACTGAGGAAACCCATAGACATTCGTATTCACAAGACTGCAAGCCTAAGACTGCAAATGCGTTGCCAACTGAGGACTAAGATGGAACGCCTCTATGCTAGTCATTACACCACCGGCTGTCTTATCCCCAAACCGGAACACAACAATGCGAACACTGCTGTTTGGCGGTAGGTTAATGGATAAGATGGTGGTAGTGATACAGACGAACCCCGCACAAGGTCCTACCACATTGTCCCCTGATATTTGTTTGATATTTGATATGACCACAAAGTCGATATTTTTATAGTGTATAATGTTCAATAATCAATAAGTATAAAACTCAGTTTTGGTGCTTCGCCGGACGCTACCGCGGCAGTCGCGGCACGTTCTCTTCGCTCGCTTGGCTCACGCGCTGTAGGGTCGCATTTCTTCCTAACACTGAACTCCTCCTCGCTTTGCTCGCCGTCATACCTAACGGAGACCTGCCTTAACGCAGAATAGGTAGGTTATTATAATATTATTCCCACTGAGCGTTATTTCGAACACTACTGTTAGGTTCATTCAGAGTATTGCCCTACAAAACGCGACGTTAATTATCGCTTGTCTATTTTATCCTTTTCACTTTCACAACCTTTTTGATTCTGTTCACTGGCACAACGTAACATGTTATTTGCAGACAGAAGAACATTAGATCTGAGGCCATTTGCAACGTCAAAAGATGGCGGATGTGTGATTTGTTTTAGTTTTTATTTTTGTGTATTTAGGTGTTCAAAGTTCTTTTTTGTTAGTGATTTGTATTCACAGTGATAGAAGACTTGGACTTGGTGTATCCTGGCAAGATTGGATTGTGTTTTATTGCTATATTGATTTATACTTATATATACTTGACACTGGCGAAATCACTTCATAGTGGAAACGCCATATTCCCGCGGTAGTAGCTGTTCAAGTCGCCGAGCGGCAAAGAAAAAAATAATTAGATCTTTAAATTATTTGCTTGGAATATTCCTAATTTATTGAAGCGTCATAGTCTGTGTTCGAATCGAATATCGTGCTTGGTATAGTAATAGTACGCCCTGAAGATATGTCGGAATATAATATCCGACCACAGTTTTTTCACGACGTCTCCTTCCGCGATTACTGATATTATCGCGGATTAATCGTCGCGACTCGCCGGAACACTCCGGGTCAGTGGCTGCTGATCTCCGTCCCGATTTGTCTCTCTTTACTTCTAGCCCCAGGTCTTTTGCAAAAATGTTCGTTTCTCAGTTGTTCTTCTCTTTATAGTCCACCTCCCCAGGGCAGATCAATCCACGGCTACGCGCTAAGTAAGTTAGGCGATCGCTGGTGTGGTGAACCTTGCGTGACGCCACATCTCCAGCGCTCTAATCAGGGTGCATACGTCATCAGAGGCCCAGTCCGACGAGCATCAGAGACCTCCAATTCTACTTTAGATAAGCGTGGATTCACAGATTAGGATTAGGCTTAGATCAATTCTTCAACATGTTTTTTTTTAGTGATTCCGTAAAAACTAGGTGACCGCGGCGGGATCACGGTTTGTCTCCGTTCTCTCCTATTTAACGTTAATTATTTTAGTGTATGAGCTCATATGTTATAGATACTAGGGTTATTAGGGTAACTCTGGTGTTACGCTTGTAATCATGGTTTTACTTTCAGTTATATATTATGTAATAAATGGTTTACACCGCTTTCAGTTTTTGTATTTCTTAAAAATTATAAATGGATGGACATTGTCACCGCTCAATTTTAGGACTTTTTTTGGATATTAAAACCTTCTCAGTTTTTTCTATGCTTACGCTTGATATCGTGTGTCACCTCTGACCTGAAATAGTTTTGTATGTAAACCCCGAAATTTACTTTGTGTTTCTTAGAATAGCATCTGGTGCGGGGGCATGGTTCTTGCGGGTGGTAGGACCTTGTGCAGGATCCGTCCAGATCGCTACCACCATCTTATTCATTAACCTACCGCCAAACAGCAGTGATCGCATTGTTGTGTTCCGGTTTGGGGATAAGACAGCCGGTATAATGACTAGCATAGAGGCATTCCATCTTAAAAAATAAAAAAAATGGTTTCCGTTATACATACGATCGGTTTGGTATTGTATCTCTTAAGATTTCGAGACCCCAATTTTATCAAAAATCCAATGATGCAGTATTTATTTTTGTATTTCAAACATTAAGTTAGTCTCCCTTGCGTATAATTTATTTTTTCCAATATTTAAGATAGTTGCCGTATATGTGGTTCGCTTTTTCCACTCTTTAGAGAAATACATACGTACTTACATACATAGAAAATACCCAAGACTCGGGAACAAAATAATACTTGCGCTCTTCACATAATGTATATCTCCCTTCCTACCTCTCCTATATGTATATACACCGTGTTTTTTTTGATTTACGATAACTTCGGCATATTACTAGGTATATCCATAGAAACTAATTGGTAGATTAGATTTTTAAATATTGCAAAAAAAAATTTTTTTTCAGTTTAGACCAAAATAATGAAATCTTTTATCTTTGGTCATTCTAAAAGGGCCTTTAGAGTTACCTAGCTAATAATCAGTGTCAAATACGTCTATGTTGGCGTGACATACACACACAAGTAAAGATAACACTTGACAGGTACAAGTCACTTTAGATTGACGCGTATACAAACCTAACAATTGGAAACTCTTTACTCATACGTATTAAGAGAAAATTGTTGTTATCAATTAAGAGCCTTTTACACTAGTTTAACGTGATTAACTGATTAAATTTAAAAATTAAATATCTTTAAAAGCGTTAGACTTATCATTTGTCTGTCTTCGGGAAATTAACTTTGTTTGACCTAAAGAACGTTCCCTTAAAGTTATCGTAAATAAATAAAAACACGGTGTATATATATCTATATTTCCCTGAGTGATTTATTAGTTATATCTTTTACTTTTAATTGTTCTACTTCACTGTTAGGTTCACGTTGTCAACAAGCAACTCTTATTTCCATCCATTATTTCATCCATACATTATTGTCCATCTGTCTGTTGGTTTAAGTCAGACCAAGAGAACCAAGAGTGCTTGGTACTACTTTGTAATTTGGCAAAATTATACATAAACATTACGCAGACAAAGTTGTGAAATAAAATCTTAAAAATATTTATTTTCGGGTCGGTGCACAAGTAAAACAAAGTATTTCATAAATGATTTACATAATTTAAATATTTTTACTTATGTACAAATGGCGGATAACACAACCCAACGTACGAAAAGGGTCAACTTATTAAAACAGACTTTTTACACATTTAAAAATGGTCACACCGCACACAAAGGAGCAGTAAATAAATTCGTAAAAATGTTCCGACAAGCTCTTGCCCGGTTTTTATTATAAATGTTCTGGAATATTAAGAATGCGACTCGGACGACAAAGGCCGGGGTCCCGAGCGAATCACTTACAACTGACAATAAATATTGAGCACATTTTTATCGCCTCCTGTAGCTAAATATATTGCGAAGCCACAAAACTTATCGTTTCTAAATGCTAAAAAAAAAAATTATTTTATTATATTTATCATATTTTGTATTCATATTAAATAAAAGTTTTATTGAAATGTGAGTCTTTAATGTCTGTCATAATCATTTTTAGCCATAATGTTTTTTAGTCATAATCATCGCAAGTCAGTATTTTTCTTTTAACTGTTAATTATTGGTCATGGAACAGACCAACAATGTTAACATAGTTGGTCTGTTTAAATTCATAGTAGGCCTGCTCATTCAATGTACAACTATCGATTGTTTTGGGGACCAAGAACAGACCATCTTTCGCCACATTTCCGAGCAGTGGCGTGAAATAGTACATTGTTGTAGAGGTTAGAAAGTAAGCAATAGATGGACGAGTTAGTTCGAAAGTACGAGTCCATCTATTGCACTCGTACTTTCGAAGTCGTAAGTCGTAAGTCGTTTTATTTTTTTAATAATATTCATCCCGGATAGGCAAAGGAATCAGATTCCGTACAGCCATAATTATACACCGTGGGCCCGAATAACCCGACCAATTTTAACAATCGATACTTGAGCCTATTTGTAGAATATAATGGGTATAATATGTAGTCCAATAACGCATAATTTCCGAGATTTTTATTATTTAAAAATCAATTCCATAGTTAATTAAATTTGAACTCTGTCACCTTAACCTAAAGCATTATTTACTAAGAAAGATTCATGTTGTAAGTAGCAATATCATCCACATACAACATAAATTAATTAATCAATTTCTTATTAAATAATGCTTTAGGTTAAGGTGACAGAGTTCAAATTAAATTAACTATGGAATTGTTTTTTAAATAATGAAAATCTCGGAAATTATGCGTTATTGGACTACATATTATACCCATTATATTCTACAAATAGGCTAAAGTATCGATTGTTAAAATTGGTCGGGTTATTCGGGCCCACGGTGTATGTCTGCTTTTAATTATCTGAAATAAAGTTGGTTTTTTATTTCCTCGACTACTGAGTCGTGAAAAGCACTGTGTTAAGCCTCGGCCGAAGGTGCAATAGATGGACTCGTACTTTCGAGGGCCTCCGCTATGCGTCGGCCCTCAAACTAACTCGTCCATCTGTTGCTTACTTTCTTACCTCTACAACAATGTACTATTTTTAAATATTTAATGTAGACATGGCTGCTGTGTTTATGAACAGGCTAAATAGCTGTTTTTTTTTAAATATACAACGCTTTCATCCAACCAAAGCGTTTGCATATTTATTTAAATTACCAGGAGAGCAGAGGTAAATAGGTAATGTAACTCGGTGTGGCGCAGAGGCGGCGGCGCGGCGGCATACCCCACACGGCTGAGCACTGTAGGTCACTTTTAATGTTTTCAACACACTTGCTCAAAACGACCTTTTTATTCCACCGATTTTTGGCTCATAAACCTAGATATTAAACACGCGTGCTTTTTCAGTATATTACGCACAAGTGCCTTTAGTTTATTAACCCAAACAATTTACATTTATAGCCTAGTACCAAGTTGTAAGTACGAAGAAGAAACTATATAATTTAGTCGGGTTATACCTACCTTTTTTTTTCTTAGCAACAAACAGTTTTTATGCGGCAAATAACATTATCTACATATTTATTTCAATAAATTGGTGAAATCAGCTTTATTACTAAAAAAAAACTCAATTTCATTAAAATCATTAAAAAAATCTGTACTTAATTTGTATTTTAAACATGAATTATTATATTTTAAATTTGGCTGTTGGCCGATCTCGTTCGCGCCTTAGCCATGAGCGCGCATCGGTATCGCGGCAAGAAAAAAAAACAACGCGCCAGCCGCCATTTTTCGTAAATAATTGACGGCTGTGACGAAGATAGTTTGGATTAATTATTGTGAAATTTAATATTAACGAAAATGTCTTCTTTAAGTAAAGAAAATGAAGAAATTGTAATTTTACCAACTGTTTTAATAATTAATTAAAATTTGACTAAATGAAGAGTCTTGTTTTTTTTTCGCAAGTGTGTTGAAAAACGTCGTATGTAACACGTGTGCCTGTGACCATAATATACGCGGCTTTCTTGTGGCGCACTCGCTACCGCTCGTGCGCACACAATAGCGCCTTGTATACAATGGTCAACTTAGCACACTTGTATCATAATGTACTATTATGCACTCTTAGCATTTGACGTTGAAATTTTTGTTTTAATTTTTTAGTAAATTATATGTTTGAGAAAAGCACTATACATACATACCTCGCCGTGAAAAGGGGCTGCCAGTCTCGTAAGTATCCGACCTCGCTTCGCTCAGCCGGCAACCCCCTACTTTCCGGCCTTTGTAGTACTGTACGAGTACCATTACGTCATTTGTAAAAGATTCATATTCAAGTGACAAATTTCGTTGTATGGTGGGCCGTAAGAGGTGTGCGAACTATTGCGAACTTTTCAGTCTTGATGCAGCGCTGCAGGCCTTTTATGATCTCGTGGGTAAATATTGATAAAACATCTGTCACCTTCTGACCAGTATGAAAGTGCGAGAGTGTAAGCATGAGAGTGAATGCTTTATCCATATGTATCCGTCGTGATAAATTCGGACCATAATACGGGGACTGGAGCTTTATGCTACTGTCTTTACAACTATTGTCACCGTATAATAGCTCTTATACACACAGGAGCAAAAAAAAACGGTCTGAATGCGTTTTTCATACTAAAGACTTTCCTCGCCAGGGAATGCTTTTAGTGAATAGTGATAATGAATATCGCGAGTATCGATACAGGACTTCCAGAGTGCCTAGGATACCCAACTGAATGAATCTGCGGTGCCGGAATTGTGCATGTTCAGAAAAAAATCTAAAATAGTAATAAAATGTAAGGAAATCCAAGTGCTGACCCAAACTGTCCGGTTGTGGTGTTAACTGATTGGGCGATCAGTTAGGTATCTTAAGAACTTTGACCTCCTCTATTGAACCTCGGAGTATCCACCATTAAACCTCACTCGATACAACCCCTGGCGAGAAACCAAGGCTTCGAAATAGTGTCGTTTGTATGAAAAACGCAGGGTTTTTTTGCTCCTCAGTGTAAATTCGACAGTAAGGGCGGCTAACTTGAAAACATTGCGTTAAAAAGTTTACAAATCTCTCTTTCCCTGGCCAAACAGGGACCTTTTGAACGGCAGAAAAAGTCTATCACATTTTTATCAGGGAATTTTGCTTCCTCAAATAATGGCCGATAACAATGATATATTTCTTGCTTTTTCCGGGTTGGGCCTTATCCGAAATATTCTGTAGCTTGATAAGTAATACTCGTTAATGTTTTTAACTGTGACTCTGTTTGTTATTTTTTTACAGGGCGTAAAATTATTAATATTATGGTCAACCTCAAAGTATAAATATTGTTTTTAGTAAGGGTTGCATTCATCGTATCATCTGTTATGGTTGAAATGATAAGTTTATTGTATTAAGCTTTAACAAGCTGTTGCTCCAACGGTTACAAACGGTTTTAAATGTCCTGTATAAGTACTCAGCCTGCATGCATGCGTGCCAATAACAATTGAGGGGCTGATCTAAATTAACTCGTTCGGAAAGTAAAATAAACATAATGATTAATTATAAAAAGCATGTCCACAATAGTTAAAATAAATTGCAAATGTATTTCCACACGAGTAAATCTCTTACACTATAGAAGCACTTACCTAAAAGCCAGTTGGTCAACTTATTTCTAAAAATATTTGTTCCTCGAGTATGGTATACGTTCTCAGGTATCACATTATAAATGCTAATGCACATGTAGTGTATATATTTTGAGTTAATTACTTTGTATCAGCGAGGTTTATAACGACAACGTCTTTAACTTTAATCCTGGGCTGGCGTAGCATGACTTCACTTTGCTGTTTAAAGTATAAATATTTCCCCTATATAAGTACAAACACAAGACGATGCCCGCTACTTCGTACGCGTAGAATTAGTTTCATGCTACTCCCCCCCATTGGGGATCGATTATCGAAAAATCCTTTCTTAGTGCTCATTTACATCTTGAAAGGAACCTGTACCAAATTTCAAGCTTCTAGGTACAGTAGTTTCGGCTGTGCGTTGATATATGTCAGTCAGGTTTGCCTTTTATATATAAAGATGGCATTGCCAGACTATTTTTCTAATAATGGAACACAATTTTCGCCAATTCCTTTTTTTACCTCAATCTTCATAGTGCGAAAACAAATCTATTAAGGTTTTTGCAGATTCGGTCGACGTGGTCCTTCCAGTTCGGGTGCTTATCAATCGTTACGGCAAGGAACCTCGTTTAATTTTATAGATAAAGACATATTATTACAGCAATTTTTAATATTCAAGGTAGTTGCCATTCATGTGGCGTTCGTTTTTCCAAACCTGTATAGGTACCATAAACTGGGGGTACTTTGATTTACGGGGTAACATTGCCCACCCCAAAAACTATCTTTAATATTTAATTATTCTATTAAATGTTTCATCAGGACTAAGCTACTCATACAGTTATATAATTACTTCAACAATTTAAGAAGATAACAACTAAAACAGTTATCGTTTTAAGGTCGGGCAATGTTACCCCGTAAATCAAAGTACCCCCAGTTTACCGGTACCTATTTATATTTTATAAACAAATTCTCAAATAAGTACAACGTAGCCTAGATGCATACTGCTAACTTTATTGTTTTCTATCGACTAGAAATTTACAGAATTAACAGCGGTCGAGCGATCAGTCATCAGCTTGAAAATACTTTATCTGGTCTAGGGAACACCGTTGATGTAAGAAACCATATCGAAACTTTTATTTGGTCGTCATGCACCGTGTTATATACACAAGTAGTGTTTTTTTTCCTTTTTTCCCTCTATCTCTCTCGCAAGTTTTTTGGCATGTTTTCCTCCTGAACTACACATGTTATTTGATATTATATTTAATTTAATATTTATAGCTTTATATTATGCTTGGACAAAGTAGTACCATTGTAATAGGAAATATGTTTAAAAAATGACTGACTGCTGAGTTTATTGCGGCGTGTTTTCTCAGCAGGGGTCTCCTCTTGGGAAGCGCTGGTAAATTCTTGACGTGTAAAAGTGCCTGTGCGGCCTACTTACTGAATAAATGACTTTTATCTTTTTATGTTTATATTACTTCAATCGCATTTATATTATTAGGGATTCTCAAGTATGAACCAAAGCGTCTGTCATTTAAATTTAATGAATATAATTTGCTAGAAGGAGTATGTTAGGTTTGAAGGTTCAATCTCAAACTTGTCAACTTGCCCAAAAGTTTACAAATCAGTTCAATAGCAACATGTCATCAACAAAAGCCAACTTGCATGCGGAAACGAAGTAATGAACATTGAGTGTGACCCGGGAATGAACCTGCGACCCTAACTCTGAGTAAATAGTTGGCAACACTAACTTGCCACTCGCCTCGAGCTGGCTTCTATTAGTCTACGCACTGTGCTGAGAAATAGTGCGTTTTTTACAAACGATTGTCAGTGTTTTTCAACGTTCTTGAATATGAGATTTTCTTAACCATTTTTCTCCGATTTCTCCGATTTCTCCGATTACTCCCGAATAGGAACCCTCTCAGCATTGTGCAGTGGAACTGCGGCGCTGATTTTCCGAGGGACCCTGACTTAAAAACCAACCTAAATTAAACATAAAATGGGTAACAGAAGACAATTGACAGGTAACATTACAAATAACATTCACATTATATAACTTTTTCATAAACGCACTATTAACTTATTTTAGGTAATGTAAGTTATGTCTCTTTTCTTCAAATACAAATGCCACAATGACGGATAAAGATCAAACATTTTTTAAGCACACTTTAACTAATGTGTGTTTATGAATTAGAGGGAATCTATACTAAATATCATAAAGAGAGAGTACGAATTTTGTAAGTTTCTATCTATCCGTCAGGTAATCTCCGGAACCACGAAGCCTGTTTGAAAAATTCTATTACCATTTGAAAAGCACATTAAAACAGAAGAGAAGTGAGGGTGGACGCTAGTAAGTGAGTAAAATAAGATGGAGTTCACATCAACTTCTTCGTACTTCTGGCTCTTGCCACCCGTTCCATTGTGTGTCCTTCTTCCTGCTACCGCCAAAAACCCAGTGCGTGGCTCGTCAAAGCTCCGGTCTAAGTTCTCCATAAGTTGCTCGTAGCGGCTGTCAATTGAGACGTCCCGCAGAATTGGCCTCGTAAGGCATTACCCAAACTTCCCCACAAAGCCCTAATATGACGCACTTTGTCGCATTCACACCATGTTTGGACAACTATACGATAATTAAACCAACTGGGAGTGACGTGGTTTTATGTGGTTACTCAAATCATCATGACGTCGTATTTTATTGTGCTTTAACTATACAGTGAGGTCATCTACATATAAAACGCATGCTTAACGAATAGGCTAGATAAATTGCCATCGAATACGAACGCTAACGTGGTTTAGTATCACCTGGTCTAAAACGCAGCTGGTATAAGCAGCAAGTGGTCTAAAACGCAGCTGATTTTATGTACCAAGAGGTAAAAGTTCACACCTGCTCTATATATTTTCAAAATGCCTCTCTTATACAAAACATTGACTGATACCCGCTATGCGGGGCTCCTATTTCTGGGCGGTTTGCCATTCGGGCATCTGAAGCTACCTAACGTACCCAACCTATCTACTTTGTGTGTTTCTGTGTTTTGAACTGCAGATCGGGCCTCTTCTGATTATTTTAGACTTAATGCTAATTAAACCAGCTGCATTATAGTATTTGAAATTTGGACGACTTGATAATACTTGTTTGGGACGAGTGGCTTTTTAGACCGCTTACTGGCGTAGACCAGTAGCGTTTTAGACGACATGATACTAACCCGCTAGCGTGGGTTTGGTGATCACCTGTCACTTCCAAAAACATATGGAATTGACTTAAGTCACGTGATATATCACTCGTTACAACTGACACGCTGTAATGTGATCACTATCACTCGCGCTAATCGAATAGTGATAGTTTTGACGTTTTGTCCGTCGTTACGCAGGACTATTTTGACAGGTTGAATTCAACACGAGCACTATCACGATATAAACGTCGGAATCTAAGGGCAACTTGGCTTGCTTTTTCATTTTTGACAACGCAAAGCGATAGGCGATCGCCAAATGAAATCGGTATCCCATCAAAAATAGTTCTGTAAAAACCGGACAAGAGCATATCGGACCATGCTTAGTTACTTGTATAAAAAAAAAATTACAACGTTGTCGACGTCATTTCTGTTTTTTTTTTTTTTATGACATAGAGAAGGCAAACGAGCACACAGGCCACCTGATGGTAAGCGGAAACTGTGACCCATAGACATTCGCATTCACAAGACTACAAGACTAAGACTGCAAATGCGTTGCCAACCCTGAGGACTAAGATGGAATGCCTCTATGCTAGTCATTACACCGGCTGTCTTATCCCCAAACCGGAACACAACCGTGCGAACACTGCTGTTTGGCGGTAGGTTAATGGATAAGATGGTGGTAGCGATCCGGACTGCACAGAGTCCTACCACCCGCAAACTCTCTGCGTAACTATGCCAAATTACAGTTTAACCTATCTTAATAAAAGCGTATATTGTAATGAATATAATAGGTGAACCGTCTTGTTTGAAAAGAGTCTTAATTGTTTCTTGAGATACAAGTGACTAAAGTGTTAGGTATCAAAAATCATCTGAGACAGCATTCAAATAGATAATTAGTTCACAGTGGTTGTATTTATGTGATTTTTGTGTTTGGCGTAACGGCTTCAGAACCCCACACAGAGTATTGTCCGACAATGCTTGTTATTTTTTTAAATTACCAGCAATATAGTAAACCTCACTATATTGCGAGAAAGACATACACTTTATGGTCCCCGTGGCGTTGTCCCAAAGATGCTTATAGCATCGCCTCACTGAATTGCCAAAGAAATATTTTTAGCGAAAATACTACCAGCTGTTTGTTTTACATAATTCAAAAACGTGCTGAAACAACATGGAAGGAAAATGTTTTTTTTAACTGATATTTACCTTGTTACTTTATACATGTCGCTTATTTACAAATACAGTGACATAACTTTAAAAAAACACAATTTGCATAATGAATAGGGAATCACACCTAGACGCGACGTGACGCTGCACACTACACATTTCACTGTGAGAATTCATGACGCGTGGTGCAACGTATTTTGCATTCTCACAATGAAATGTGTACCTCTTCGTGTAGTAAATAATAGTTATTTTCATAATCGTGTTATAATAGAGAGCTTTTCAGTCGAGTACCGTGTTTAGGCCACCAAGCTTGCTGAGTGGCCTAAGTAAGGTACGAGATTAACAAGCTTGATTATGACACTATTGTGAACAATACTTTTTGTACGAGTTCATTAAAATTAATAATTTAAGTCATTAATACAATCACCACCACATCGACATTTGTATCAAACCACGGCGTCCGTAATTGTTGCAGTACTGTGCTGTTCTGTTGGCTAAAAACTAGCCAATCACAAACCATAGTTTTTTATTTTTTTTATGCCCTGGATACAGAAGCAGGTTTAAATAGATTTTTGACAGATGACGCGACGCTGCTACGTTCCGAAACGCCATAGATTGGCAATTTTGTATCGGATCGAGTGTCCTTAAACAAGGACACATATTATTGAAATACGAAGTTCTATTTTCAATTTTTTTTCAGTTGTCTTGAGCGTATCGAAATGGTTATTTCGGTTGTTTCGGAAGTGTCAACGATGAAAAGAGTGACGATGCAGTATTCTCTATGAAATCTTAATACACAGATTTTAATCGAGGAGTACAAAAAGTATATTTCGAGTCGCATGTGCGCACAGCGTCGCGTCACGTCGCGTCCCGGTGTGAGTTGACCCTTACGCAACAAAGTGTCAACCCTCAGTACACTATCGTTGTGGTGTGATTTTATATTGCAAATTATTGTGTGATAACACATTTTTACGTTACAGCGTCCTAATGTACCAACAACGTGGAATTTATATTACGTTTCAACTTTTTATATAGATAAATTAAGATCTAGATTACACGAGCTCTCTTGACTTGTGCAATACTGACAGTGCTGTAAAACTGACACGATCAAGATGAAATTAGGGCCCGCTGTTTGATCAGTAGTTAACTCAATACTAATTGTTCGAAAAAGGAATCGAAAATTTGACACATTTCCTTGAGATTTAACTATTAGTTACGGTTTTTAACGATTAGCTACTTAAACTGCTGATCAAACAATACGCATTTAGTCATTTTTAGTAACTTAACCCTTAACTAGGCAAAAGTAAAAAAAAAAACTTTTTTTTTATCGGCAAAAAAATAAAAACACATTCCAAACATAATAATAATAACTAAATGAAATAAAAGCCTTAAAAACCAGACTTCATTTTTTTGATATTTTTACTAAACCCGTTTTATAATGCTCCTATATTCATATATATTTGAGATGGTCACATTAAGACCTTTTAAATGATACCCATATTATAATTAGAAGTTTTTTTTTGTTGACATAAATAATTGAGATTTGGCCATTGTTGTTATTTCAATTTTAACAGTTTAGGTATCCTATTTTACCCAGGATGGTGAAAGGATTCTAACGATACCACACACATTTGAACCGGCTTAGCCGTTTAGACGTTATGGTGGAATAAAGAATCATTACATAGATGTACCCTGAAAACAATACACTCCTTTTTCTTATGCAGTCGTGTATTATTATTTTTCTTTGCCCCGCGGCGACTTCAACAGCTACTAAAGTCAAAGTCAAAGTCAAAGTCAAAGTTCTTTATTCTTCAATTTAGGCATAATATAATGCACCTATGAATGTCAAAAAGCATTACCACCGGTTCGAAAAATAAAACCTTTGCCCCGAGAAGAACCGGCGTAAGAAACTCGGCAAGGTATATTTTTTTCAAGAAAAAAGTTTACATCATTACATTATAATTATAAATAGTTTACAATATCACGGTATTTTTGTACAGTAGGTGCACCTTTTTTTTAGCGTAGATTACTCATGCAGGACGGACGACTCACCGCCAAACATCCCTATCCATGATATAATCGTTTACTTTATAATATGCTCGGGAAATTAGTTTTTGTTTTACGACAGATTTAAATTTAGAGTCAGTAAGTTCAGTAATACTTTTTGGAATTTTATTGTAGAATTTTACACAATTTCCCAAGAATGATTTTGAAGTTTTGGCCAGTCTATAAAAAGTGGTTTTGAGCTTTCCTGTGCTCCTGGTTGCTTTTGGCTTATCAATGTTCGTTGGGAAATTATGTAGATTCTTCCTAACAAAGATGATTATTTCAAATACATATAGCGACGGCAGTGTTAGAATATCTATTTCCTTGAAGAATTCCCTCAATGACACACGCGACCCCAAGTTATAAATAGCTCTAATAGCCCTTTTTTGCAAAATAAACACTGTACCGATATCCGCAGCCGATCCCCACAAAATAAGACCGTACGTAATTATACTGTTAAAGTAAGCGAAGTAGACCAACCGTGCCGTCGCTACATTGGTAAGCTGCCTTATTCTCCTGACTGCAAAAGCAGCGGAGCTCAACCTACTTGCTAACGCAGTTATGTGGGAACCCCACTGCAATTTAGAGTCTAATGTAATACCTAGAAAAACAGTTGTTTTTACAAAGTCTATGGTTTCACCATTAAGTTTAATATTTGAGGCTAAGTTTATATTTGATAAATTTGCTGATGAGAATTTTATACACCTACTACCGCGGAGATATGGCGTTTCCACAATGAAGTGATTTCGCCAGTGTCAAGTATATATAATTATAAGTAAGTAAGTATATATAAATCAATATAGCAATAAAATACATCCATTCTCTAGGAAGATTGGGGGCAACTTTGTACGGTGATTTGTAGGACAGAGGCCAAGATAGTGTTAACCTCGTACCACTGCGAAACCACTTGAAACGAGAAGTAAGATGCAAGATACATGAATTAAGTCCAAGTCTTCTATCACTGCAACACAAAGGCTTAAAAAGGACAAATCACTAACAGAAGAGAACTTTGAAAACGTAAATATACAAAAATACAAAACTAAAACCAATTACACATCCGCCATCTTTTAACGTTGCAAATGGCCTCCAGGCAAAGCCTACAAGCAAGTCGTGTAAAAAGTGAACATTATAGTACCTATAATTATGTTGACTGTGACATACATTGCCAAATTGAGGGTGAATTTAATATTACTCTATGTTAAAACCCACGGAAGGAAGGAACGCGTTTTGTTTTTGTTAATTAATACGAAACAGCATCGAGATACGGTATCGATAATGACCAAGCTGATGATTAGCCTTATATATAAGGTCGAATACCTATAATAAATCCGGTTTTTCAGGACGTAAATCATTATTCCTTTAGCCTCCGAACATTACGCGCCTGAACCAAGTAATCGTAATTTGTTTGTTGAATTAAACGTTATACTGTGAACTCAGGTAAGTTTATAAGTATAGTGTATAATAATCCAGGGTATAAACTTTTTAGCTCTATAGCGGTCCTGTAGCCTCCGTTTAAAGGGGAACGCCCCGGGGGTTTCAATCCGGGCAAGTCGTACATTAACCGGGGCGTTTTTCAACACGGTAAAAATCATATCGTGTTTGACCTGTTACCGTATGGTCACCGTTTTGACAGCTCTTATTCACTTGACAGTAATGGCGGACGACGTCAGAACAATACCATAACTGGTCAAAGACGATATGTTGTTACCGTCGGGAATAGAGACCGAGAGCTCGGAAAATACGGGGTAAAATTATATGAAATTAGTTTTGCATACTGCATTCAATATTGTCCTTGTACAAACAAAACTTGGAGCAATATGGGAAAAACATCGATAATAATTGAGTTAGGCTGTTATTTAAGTTTGCCCCGTATATTCCGAGATCTGGACATAACCCGGCCCTGGCCCATGGCGGGTACGGGTTCTTCTAGGTCAAATTGTTTTAAACAAATCCGTTCCGCCGTTTGCAGCGTGAAGAAGTAACAAACGAACACAAACAAACGTTTGCATTTATAATATTAACAGAATATTTTTTTTTTTGTTTAGTTTTAATCTTTCTTAATATATTTTTTTATCGCTCGACAAATTACTTGTAGTTCTTCATGATAATCATGATATGCAATATTTTTGTCCCATTTAACTGGGGCTCTATGTTACTAGTTTTCGATTTTATTTTATTTTAATTAAAAAAGAAAATGTCTTTTGATGTAAAAAAATACTTTATATTCATATCGCGCCTTCTGCTCATTTAATACGCCTGATTTTCGAAAGCTGCAAAAAAGCGGACATTTGCACTTTTTTGAAAAGCATATAAATATAGAAAGTTATTTCCGTCATTTTTACCCCAAGGAATAGGTCGAGTTACCCGTCACCCTGTATATCTTATCCCTGGACTAGGGAAAAGTCACCAGTGGTCAGCCAGAGACCTGTAGTCGGCCTCTGCCTATACTTTGTAAGGTCGACTACCTGGTCTCTGGCTGATCACTGGTGACTTTCCCCTATAGTTGTCTAAAATGCTATTTAGAAACAATTTGATTGTTTATAAATTATCCGTAGGGTGTTCAATCTAATTGTGTGTAAAATAATAGTATTAGAGTTTTGCCCGTGACTCCGTCTGCGTTAAGTTGGGTTATCGTTTTCTCTTTGGGAAGTAGCAAATCAAAATATGATAATTTAGTGCATAATTTATTCGTAGGTCAATTTTATTATGGTTAGTAGTAAAAAATCGAAAAAAGAAGATGGTGAAATATTTTGGTTTTGAATTTATTTATTTATTTATTGGAAAACAAACAGCATGAAAGTTACAAAATTATTTTTTTTTTAAATATGGTGGCATCAGCCAAAACAGTTTCACTACTAGATACGAGTAGAACAACATATGCTCAGAAGAGACATTTTTTATAAACAGACCATTAATTAATAATACAATTTATGAACGGAAGGAGTAAGAAAGCAAATTTGGAAGAAGAGGAAAGAAAAAAAAACACTCAAAAACACTAATAACTAGCTACAGTTTTCAGTTTTCAGTTTCAGTGGTCTTAGTACTGATTTTCATGTTTTTAATTAAATACTTTCCACACAAACCTCACAAATGAAACTCGAATATCCCAAGTTACATGTATCGTTGTAGCCGAAACACGTCCACTGCTGGACATAGGCCTTGTTTTTTTTTTTGACCCGTGGGAAACGCGTGCCGACGGGGTCCAGGACGGATTATGTCCGACTTGCACGGACTAAAGCCCCCGGGGCGTTGCGCCAACTGCAACTAAAATAGACTACATAATAACTTGCACCCCCCATTTTACACAGTTTGTGGTTGAATGTCGAAAAGTCCTTTCCAAAACGATGCTGACAAGATAAAACCAACACCTCAAGATTTCCAATTTCTATTAGTATGGTTTGGGCTGGGTGATGATGACTCAGTCAGTCAATGGACATTGCATTTAGTATGTATACATTAAAAAGCCTGTGTGTGCAGGATGCGGCTGCTGCTGGTGCTGTGCGCGCTGCTGCTGGCGGCGCAGGCGCTCGCGCAAGAGTGCTTCGCGGACGAGTGCGACGCGCGCATGTTCCTGCTCAACGCGGTGCTAGCCAGCCACATGTCCGCCGACCTGCATGATATCAGCGAAATCTACTATTTTACATCATGCCTTTCAGGTCAAACATATGTAACATTAAATGGCCATCAGCGATGTCAATCCATTGTCAAATCCCCACCTAGACCACGCCTGCCTCCACGGCCACCGGCACCGAAAAAGAACCATTAATGCGAGGACTATCTGTAGCCATAGCCACACGAAACAAAATGACTAACAAACAAACACAAGACAAAAGCCCTTTTTAATGATAAAACGTAAATAACGAGTGATAGGGACTGTGGCTTAAATTTTACTTAAACTTACTCAGTGTTCTTTTTGACAGTCTTGGAACGAGCTGCTTCAGTATTATTTATAATTTACTCTCAAATTGTTATCTTTCTTATCGGATGCCTAGGTCATACAAAGAACACACCCTCTCCAAGTTTCAGATCTCTACGATCAGCGGTTTAGGCTGTGCGTTGATCCGTCAGTCAGTCTGTCAGTCAGTCAGAACAAAGCATTTTATATGTAGGTATACGTACGAACGTGTCTTGCTATTTCACACACACACACACACACACGCACGCACGCACGCACGCACGCACGCACGCACTCACGCACGCACGCACGCACGCACGCACGCACGCACGCACGCACGCACGCACGCACGCACGCACGCACGCACGCACGCACGCACACACACGCACGCACGCACGCACGCACGCACGCACGCACGCACGCACGCACACACACACACACACACACACACACACACACACACACACACACACACACACACACACACACACACGCTCAGGTCACACAGGTCACAGTATAAAAAGTACTGAGGTTGACTGAAGTAGCACGACACGTTTGTACGTTTCCGTGAAAATACGAAGGAAAGCAATTATGCACTACACCTGTTACAGGTAAAGTGTACTTGAAATATCCTCTGTTCTTACGTATCATCATCATTATCAGCCGCAAGACGTCCACTGCTGGACAAAGGCCTTCCCCAAGGTTTTCCACAACGATCGGTCCTCTGCTGCTGTCATCCAGCGGTTTCCCGCGACCTTTATCAGATCGTCAGTCCACCTTGTGGAAGGTCTGCCAACACTTCGTCTCCCGGTTCGCGGTCGCCACTCTAGAACCTTTCCGCTCCAACGGCCATCAGTTCTACGAGCAATGTGCCCCGCCCACTGCCACTTAAGTTTTGCAATCCGGTGAGCTATATCGGTTACTTTAGTACGGTTACGTATCATTATGGTATTTAAATTGACGGAAAGGGACAAAATATACTGAATAAAGGGAGTTGTGTTTATAAGTATCGTACCCGATGGTTGTACACACAAACGGAAACGGAAAAAATATTAATTTATTATTGTGCTATGTATTTTTTAGGATTTATTGCTTTAGTTTTAACATTGTAAAAACTTCTATTTTGTGTTAAATAAAATGTTGTAGCCATATAAAATTATAATTGCATTTATTTTACCTTAAAAATGTCATTCGATGTAAAAGCTTTTAATAAACCCACAAGATCTACTAGATACAAGGATAAATTATACTTGCCTCGGTCAAAATGTAATATTTTTAAAGTTAATTCTTACTTTATGGCAATAAAAATTTACAATCATTTACCAAATGTAATTAAAAAATGCCCCTTTAATAAATTCGACCAGTTAATCACAAGTTGGCTATAGGGAAAATGTTTTTACTCCGTTCGGGAGTTCCTTGATGAAAAGCGATTTGAATTATAACATTGCATGCCTAGTTAAGGTAGAACATAAGCACATCCTGTTCCACGAAGATCTGTAAATTACTATGTTCTGGCAATAAATGTCTTTGTCTTTGTCTTTGTCTTTAAAAAACCGGGCAAGAACATTTTGGACCAAGCTCAGTGGGGGGTTTTCGTTTCTACATACACAAAAAACTATATCGAAAAATCACTTAGTATGAACTATTTTTCTACTTCAAGTTTGGTCTTAAATGTTTTTTAGTAGGTATAAATAGGGATGATTTTTTTTAATTGTATTTCCAATTAAATATGGACACACCAAAAAAAAAAGTGAATTAAAATTAAAATCGGCCAAGATGAAACAAGCACTTTAATAAAAACTGGTAATTAAACAGCGATTAGACAGTAAGATCCGACACACCGTGTGACGTCATGTGACTTGTAACTGTATTGCTAGAAAGAGATCAAATTTTTGTAGGCTTATTATCTTGGTTATTTATGTAGATATTCAAAAAAATATTTTTTTCAACTGTGTTTTATTAAAGCTGTGAATAAAAGACATATATTTTCCCTATTTAGTCAGCTGTATCTCAAGAACCAATCAAGTTTTCTTAGTCATGATCATGTTTGTGAAAATGGCAGATGGAAGAGTTCAAGATCATCATCATCATCATCATCATCATCATCATCATCATCGTTATTATTATCATTATCACCACCATCATTATCACCATCATCGTCATTATCATCATTAAAAACTTAATTAATGCATCTCACTTTTCCATGTGAGTCAGTTAACTTAAACCAAGTTCCTATACAAATTTCGAGAAAATTTTTAGCAGGTCGTACGGATGACAACTTGGTAATGTAGTAAATAACCAACGATAAAAAAAATGGTCGAAAAAGCTCGTATTTATCTTGCTTTTGTAATCAGTTTGAGCCCCATGCATCGGTAAGCTTATTGAGAAAACTTGTCCGTCAAATGTAGCTTTTTCTACTTGTGCTAAAATTGACATTGTTTTTTGTATCAAAATACCACCTATAGCGTAACCTAAGCGTTAAAACAATTCTATAATGAACGTTGTCATGGCAATAACAGTTCTTTAATAATTATTATATGGTTCGAGAAAATGCGGTAAGAGGGTAAAATAATAGTTTGTTATTTATTTTGGCATGTCAGTTTATTTCTATTGATACTGTTGATATGTTGTCATCTCTTGCAGCGGCAGATTCTCTTCAACGCTCGTTTCATGCCGGCAAAGTAATGTCGGACTTGCTCCTGAAAGTAAAAGCATGAGATTTGGTAACAAATATATAGTAGGTAGCAGTCAACATTGTAGTTGATGCACAATTTTCTACTTTGACGCCTGTAGGCGTGAAAACAATTTCAAACAAAATTTTTAAATATTTTAAAGCTATTAAGTACAAATATGAGTAAGTATCTTTAATAAACAGATCTTTTTATACATGAATTCAGTAAGTAATCTAGTTTGGACCAAGTTAGATGAAAAAGTAATAAATCAAGGCCCTAGGCCAAGGCCCAGGGATCAATATCTCAGAAATTAATAAAAACCACTGAACATACATAGGGGTTAAATTAAATCGATAGTTTTTTAGCTGCTCTATCATCCCATTCGTTTATGCACTTTCGTTGTTTTTAGGTCAAAATGTTTTAGTAAAAAAACTTTTTACATTTTCCCTACTTGTAAATGGTTGTATGTGGGTAATAACATTATTATGTTATTTACACTGCAAGAGGAAAACAAAATTACGTTATTTAAGTTATCGCTTTTATCCTGACAGGAAAAACATTTATTAAATAAAACTTATTCGTCAATATTTAGGTAAACAACTTCAAAAATGGAGAAACCGATTTTGATGATTATTTTTTTGTTGGAAAGGAGATATTCCAATGGTGGTACCATGATAAGAAAAGCAGGATCTGAGGAGATCAGTGAAGACTTGAGGGAACTCCTAGGCAAACGTATAGCGATTTTAGTATTTTTAGTGACCACTACAGCATTTGCATTCGGAAAGTATCATTTGCTGAAGCGGAACTGATGATGAAGACCACAGGTGGCCACCGGAACTCCTTAACGGTACCGGTTTCAAGGGTGTCGATAAGATATCTCGATTAAGATAGTTGAGCGACTACAATGAAGAACATTGAATTGTTTAAAAATGACTATGTTTTTCCCGTGGTGTTTCTTGCGGCGAGCGTGAAATGTCTTCAAGTCTCGTATCAACTAAGAAGTGGGATTACTATCACTGAAAATTATATTTTTTTTTTTTTTCTAAAAAACGTATTTTTTTTATGAAAACATTTTTTTACATTTCGTTCCTAATAACATAACGTTCACAATCATCTGTAAATTGAAGTTCATGACCACCAAAGCCATACCCGGCACGGTCGGCACACATTACAATCGTCTCTAAACTTAAAACTGTAAAGTGCATAATCACCTGCATCAGATTGAAGCACATGGCGACCAAAGCCATGCCAAGCATGAGGTACACTGAGCACACAATGAAGGACGTCTCGATGCGCTGAGTGTACACCCGCTCTCCTGGGACGAAGTCTCCGAACCCAATGCTGTAGGCATGTTTAAAAAAACGTCAATTGCGAGTCAGACTCACGCACAGAGGGTTCCGTATAACCACAGTAGTATATATATTAGTAGTTTATATATTTCAATTTAAATTCAATTTCGAATCAAATTTGTTGTTTTTCTTCAGGGTTTTTACTAAATCATACCTAATTTGACGCTTGTATATTTTAGCGTAATAACACATATTCTGAAAAAATAAACAACCGTGATAGATAGCGATCTATCACGGTTCAAAATATCCAGAGAGTGCAGTGGAAAGGCTGCCATAGTGAATGTATGAGGTGCTAATTCGGCGCCGTCATCTCGTTATCGCTGTCGTATCGCGGCAGTGGACAAACGGCCTAAGCCATTTAGCCTATTTATCATAAATAAGCAGAGCACACCTGCTAAGTGAGATGAAGCAGAAGTAGGCTCCGTCGAGCTGGTCCCATTGCTCCCACATGCCAAAGATCATGGACCCGAACATTATGTACCTGGAAACAGACAACATTGTCCACGTTCTTATCTATACAAATCTAAATCAAACTCTTTCGTGACATACAGACAACACACAGAATATTTCGCTAAACCTAGGGACAATACATTTTGAAAAAATAGTTTTTGGGTATTTATGGTACGTCATTTTCCTCCATTTTAATTTATACTTTTGAGATGGATCGAAATTGATGACCGGACAATCAAGATCATCAAGACTGCGCAATTTCTGAATATGGTACATGGCGACCGCGAGGGTTCGAACTTGGTACCTTATGAAATTATCGCTCTACGAATGACGCGATTGTCATTGTGACGTTTTTGAATAAAACAACCGAATAATGATAGAATACCAATACACCCATCAATCTCCCACCCCAGTTTGACACCCCATCAATCACGATACAGCGTGTATACAAAACAAAGTAAACGAATTGATACTTGTATAGCGAAACTAATATACAGCCAATTTTGTAGGACTACTAATGCCGCAGAGAAGCCAGCGTGTTCATTGTATAAAGACGCGCGGTTCTATCGTAATTTTTAAACAATTTTTATGTCACAAGTGAATATAATGACAGATAAGCTGGTATGATTTTATCAGCTGCTTCTATTAATAAACGGACAGAGAATAACGTTAGCAGAGACCAGAATTTTTGTGGCATTATTTTATAACGCTAGGAAGTTCTCATTTATTGACTTCAGTGGGCCTAGTATGACTGCGTCTATATCGCGTGTCAAACGTGGATAAAGCATTTTTTATCTGTTAGATAGTCCTCGACCCTGTAGTAAGCTTTAGACATCAACGACTTTTTCAAATAATTTTTAAGTACCTATTGGAAATGGTAACTTTAAAACTGAGTCAGGTAATTTATTATAGAAAAGAATGCATTGACCTACAAATTATTTTTCACTTCTCATGCTCTTAAAATGCTACTTAAATCTCTGCGAATCGGGACTAAAGCTCCTTATTAATCTCTAGGGATTAAAGTATTTTTTTTTAATTTACTTTGGAAACCCCTAAACAACCAGTCACGGTGTTTGTGAATGGAGAATTATCGCCATTTTCAGTGATTGTGTATGGACCATATTTTTGGGTGTCGAAATAAACTCAAAATGACAACTGTGCAAATATATAAAAAAAAGGATTTAATTTTGTGAAACACGATTAACTATTACGAATATGAATCTATTTAATCATATTAAGGCCGAACTCCTTTATTATGCGTGGTCCAATTACTTTTCAAATGGTTTCCAAGTTTGAATCTGTTGGCTAAATATGCAAGCATTTAAAACATCACTTTACGAAAAACCCGCGGAACTTTTTTTTCCTATTTGTATTTTGACTAGATGTTCATAACTTGTATTGAGCGTACGTTGTTAAAAAAATTCACCAATTAATTGTGCAACTTTAGAAATTACGGACCAGAAATGTCATCATCATCATCCAGTGAAGAAGAATTAACGCCTAACTCCAGAATGGAGAAGAGAGCAAAAAAGGTGATACGAAATCTTTTGCCGCCAAAATCTAGTGGCATTTATTTAAAAACATACCAAACTTTTATTGATTGGAAATGTGGGAAACAAATAACATCATTAATGTTAGATTAATAATAATAACATAATTGTAATTTTGTTTAGAATATCGTTTTTTTCCTCCATTCAAAGTGAAAAGTAGAGTGTTTAACGCGAGACTAAACAATCATAATGACACTCAAACTACAGCCACCCTCGCTCGCAAGCTCGCTCGCGTGGCTAAACATCTCGTGTCATTATGGCTTGTTTTAGTCCCTTGTTGAACAATCTACTATACAAGCCTTACAGATACGATTTTTTTTAATAGCAATTTTATTTTTATTTCTTTTACCATCTCTATGCCATAAAAAAAATACGGCGGGAAGTATCTCTTTGTGAAATTATGATTTGGTAAAACATTAGTGAACCTAGGGCCCAGATATACATAGCATCGGTGCGCGAATCCGACTCGCACTTGACCGGTTTTTCTTTGTGTTTAACACAAGTTAAAGTTATTTTAACTGAAAAAGTTATTTTCTCTGGAACTCGCTAGAAATCCAATAAGTCTTTCACGGTTGAATGCATTCGTTTTTACAATGGAATCGCGAGCGCGCTTAAAGAAAGTTCAAATGGCCAGTCTAGAAAGCACAGCATCGATTTAAGGCTTTCAATGTTCTTAAATGATGCAAAAAACTTAAAACGACTTTTAAACTCGTTTTCTGCCGAGCCTGGGATGTGGTTCATTAATTTGTAGGAAATACTAGGTCGAGGGTTCCGTTAGTATAGGATTTGATTCTGGAAAGTTTAATATTGTAGTGAAGATCAAATAATTATGTTTACTTCAACTTTGATCAAAGTTAATCTAAGCATTTGCCTAGAATTCACTGCCTAAAAAAACGTGGCCTAAGCATCAAAGGTATCGTAGCTAAAATCGTTGGAGATTCTACGGGGGGCGGGACTATGGTACTAGTCCGCCATGATAGTGATACATACCCAACCATGATAGACACGCACACGCTGATAGGCACGGTGATCGTCTGCGCATCAAACGTGACGTAGCTAAACTCGCTGGTGACGCTCTCGCTTCGGGGCTCCGACCAGCGGTGGGGGGTTTGACTACGGTACTAGTCAACCATGATAGTGTTACATACCCAACCATGATAGACACGCACACGCTGATAGGCACGGTGATGGTCTGCGCATCAAACGTGACGTAGCTAAACTCACTGGTGACGCTCTCGCTCCGGGGCTCCGACCAGCGGTGGGGGGTTTGACTACGGTACTAGTCAACCATGATAGTGATACATACCCAACCATGATAGACACGCACACGCTGATAGGCACGGTGATGGTCTGCGCATCAAACGTGACGTAGCTAAACTCGCTGGTGACGCTCTCGCTTCCTGGCTCCGACCAGCGGCGGGGGGGTGGGGCGCGCGGGGGGAGCGGCATTGACATGCTACGTAGATAGTCTGGTCTCCTGGGAAATGGAAATGATATGTGTTAGCCAAAAGCAAACTAAATCCGTCTATTAGATCCACAAAATATTTATACCTGGTATAAAATAAAGTCGCTTCCCGCCGTAAGTCCCTCTGTATGTACGCTTAGATCTTTTAAACTACGGAACGGATTTTATTGCAGTTTTCATCAATAGATAGAGTGATTCAAGAGGAAGGTTTTAATGTATAATAATGTGTATTTGAGTACTGGTGTACTCAAACCTGAGTACAATCGCACTCCATAAGAATACATGCGAGGTCTGCGAGGGACAGAGCTTCCTCTCGCTAGCGAGTACGTTAATTGTAACTCATGGTAAAAGTACAGAAGAGGAGGGGGGAGAGGTTTTGAAGGCGTTGCTTTTGCAATTACAAACTTCGATTTACAAACTGTAGATTTATATGAATCCGACTCGCACTTGACTAGTGTTTTACTCTATTTGTTTTCCAGATAATAAAAAGTTATAAATTAAGTACAGCTTTTGTGAGTCATTATATCACTAGAGCATAATAATATGAAGTGCAAATGGTTTAAGTAACTGATACAAAATGAGAGCCTCTAAAACAGTGTGGTTTTATGAAACGAGCCAAAGGCGAGTTTCATAATAAGAACACACGAGTGTTTTAAGGCTTAATTATGAATATTTGCATACATTACTTTATCTTGGTACACACATATTTATTATAAGTAGGTACCTACTCTAAGATGGGTTCAGAAGCCACGACTTCACGACAAAAATGGCGGCAAAACATACTTGTGCTGTGTCAGCGTCACGAACATGAATGGTCTTTTTTAAATCATAGACATACTCGTATTAATAAAGTCCCTATTCTCATGTCGTTTGAAATCAATCGTACGATATTGCTGTGAAATATACCAAGTTGACGTTTCAATTGATACTAGATTTGGGTCTATATTGTGTTCAAAAAACATGTTCCAAACTTGAAACTCGTTACTTTACAAGATTCGGTTACGTAATTTCAATATTACGTTGACAGCTGTCATCACTGTCACCTACTACCACAGGTAATGCTGGTCATTGCCAACGGGTTTTGAACGCATAATAGAGGTCTTGACTTATGATACATGTGTAAATAAATCAATTTTAATGCTTTAATTGTATTTCGACCTCCTTATACTAAACAATCTAAACCAAAGTCAAGTATAAGAAGTCTTCTCTCTTAGCGCTATAAAAGCCTCACATTACGTCATTTAGCGGCGTCTATTGTCAGGTTAAAGTGGTTTAAATCGTCCATTAGAGACCTTTCAGACGATTAGCCCCAACCCTTCTAAGGGCGCTTCAGACTGCCGCGATTGTGTGTCGACCTTTGTGATTCCTTTGAAGTTGGACTTTGATAGTGTTCGATTAGATAGAGAGAAAGTTGTCGTTGATACTTTAACCGTTGTTAAATAAGCCGCTTTTGGTTAAGTAGTTTATACGCAATTTAATTGGCTTTTGCAACGTACAGGATTGTTATTTTTTTATTTTCTTCGAGAAGTCGCGTGTTTGATTTGATTCGATTCGTGTAATCGATTTTTGGTAAGGGCAAATGTTTATGAGCTCAAGTAGTTTTTGTGAGTTTTCAATGTTTTCTTTATTAATATTATTATTATATTTCTATATGACTGTGTTTTTTTTTATAATTGTGTTGTTCACATAGTACAGGCCTAAAGCTTATTTGGGACTAGGATGTTTATTTTATTTGTATGTTTGAAGTTCAGGGCTTCTTCGGTCGGTCGAATTAATGAACGAGTGAACGCGGCGAACCGGCGAGTTTAAGTAGTCCCGTCAGAGCGTACAAATCACATTTTAGCGCGTGCATTCTCTTTCTTCCGTTCGATCATCCGGCAGAAGCCCTGCTGCCTAATAGAGAATCCTCCTCCGTTTATGAAATATTACGCTAGAAAGCGCTGATTTTTGTTAGAGTCAAGGGCCAAATTTGATTGTAGTTGTTTGTTTGTTTGTTGTTGTGTTGTTGTAGCTTCGGAACCCTACACTGAGCATGGTCCGACATGCTCCTGCCCGGTTTTTACTAATTCACTACCCACTGCGATTTAGTAAAGTATTTTTTTTTAGCCTAAAACAATAAACCTATTTTACCCAAACCACAAACAGAAGCTAGTAAATTAATAACAACAGTCCAAATGCTTTGGACTCAAGTTCTTAACCAATTCACTTAGCTATGCTGTTTCAATTCAAAACGGGACTAAACGAAAATCCGTCATAATTAAGTGAAACTTTAATTATTTGCCCCAACCAAAGCTAAACATAAACCCAACAAGATTAGTATTCAGTTATCTTAGAAGTGCCAAAGACCCATAAACGTGTCATGTTTCTAAAAGCATTTGAAACTCGGGCGTGTAATGTGTTGGTTTTCAATTTTACGACAATAGGCTTTTGTAAATTAATATTTCAGATTGTTATTACAGGCACAAAGCAAAGTCTAAGTCAAATATCTTTTCAGTTGTCGCGCCTGTAAAGTTCCATTTTAATCGTACTTTAGGGGATTATAATGGGGTTTTGTACCCTAGAAGGTATTTGTTATTTTTGCTTTAGAACAAAATAGATTCGGATCTCTTTAGTACGAATATATTTTTTTTTAGTTTTAGGTTTGTGTGTACATATTTACATGTGCAAAATGTGGTTGCAGAATTAACAAGTATAGAGTTATTATTAATTCTGTAAGTGTAATAACCCGCCTTCGCTTCGCTTCAGTTATTGTGAGTTTTCGTAACACACGTATATAAACCAGAATTGAATATACATAACAATTTGCATTTAAAACATCTTATTTACTTTATAGTAATGGCAGCTGACTTAAAAACAATAAAAACCACATCACGCTTTTTTGCGTCGGGGGTTAAAAATAACATGTCAAAAATAATATTAGTTAACGTCATAGAATACCTACCTTTGGAATCTAGGGGGAGGTAGTGACTTCCTGAAGTTTGGAGTCTCGTCGGACTCGGAGCCAGGGGTCCTGGGGCGCCTCCGCCAGTGTTCAGGGCACTCTATGCTCTCCACGTCACTGAGCTCTATCTGAAAAAATACCTTGTTGTAATCTTCATATTTTAACCTTTAGTAAACCCACTGGTTAGACTGAACCTTATTACAGTAATGATATTCAATCATTAATTCACGTTGGCTGGAAAGCGTCCACTAGAAAATTACGGATTCTGAAAAACACCTAGTTTGCAAAACCGTCATTAAAAAAAAGGAGAAAGTATAAAAAACTACGAAGTAAAATGTGCAACAATATTAACTTTTACAATCTATCTGTATGAAAAACAAAAATTCGCCGAAATGTACGAGTATGTACGGGCTTTCCAACGACTGCACCGAGTTGGATAATTCTTTTTTGCTATTTATTATTGTCAGGATGAGGTTTATATGAATAATCCAACGGAAAAGTCGGAAATTTGCAACAAGGGCGAAGCCGCTGGCGGGTCTCTATTCAAATATAAATATTATAAGTACCAAACAAAAACACTGTATTGCCATCTCTTCCTTCATTCTAAACCTAAAACGGCACCTTTTTGCTCGAGAGTCAGAAACAAAACTTTCCAGTCCTTTTGATCATTAGATACTTTAGAAAACTGTAAGCATTGAAATTTATTCGTATTCCTAACAGCGAGCTTGTAAATTTTCAGCAGCAAACACAGCCAGCGTGTGAATAGTGGCGGGGTCGCGAAATATATTCATGCCCCGGGCGACAAATCTCGCCACAAATATTCAATTCGTGTGTCCCGGATATTTTTCACAATTTGTTTGGATCCCGGTCACTATATTTGTTTGGCAATTCCAGTGTTGGCTGGCTTGTTACAGTATTGATGTTAGCAAAAGGGAAAAAGGGAGTTTGTTGATGCTGAAAGATAGTGACGATTTCAAATCTACGTCTAGTTCGTAGGAAATTGGCTTCATGTCTAGTGCCTAAATTCTCTGTATTTCTTGTCACCCTTCTTTCTATTTTAGAAGCTTTTATTTAACTCCCAACGTATCTGTGAACGGGTCAAATCTGGCAAGTAAAATTTGACCCAGGGAATGGGCTGGCATTTGGACCACGTATGTAAACGCTGTAAGAGCTGATCTAATGATGATGCGGCGATAACGTCACCGCTATAGATTCAACGTAGACCCACCGTGTTGGGATTCATTCGTTTTGCAAAAAAATTACAGCAGTCAGCAAAATCAATTTTTTGGCTGAAACTAAGGTATTTCAAAATATTCTTTACTTCCGAGACAAGGAGAGAAGTGTTGTTGCATTGAACGACAACATCGTAAAGAAATCTGCACATCAAACAGGTGATTTTATAAAAGGAGCTATTTTCTTCTACTAATCGATAAGATTATTGTTCAGAATAAAAGCACCCTTATAAACCTTTGGTCTTAGAAAAAAATTATCGCGAAGTTTGGTTTCTTTATAAAAATATAAGTAAAATGATCTAACTAAAGTATTAAAGACAGTTCCCCTCCAGGGTCCATATGTTTTTCCACCTTGTATACAACAAAATACCTGTCCAGTAGTGCGTGCGTGGCTGTTTATACCATACCTGTGTCCTCAGCCGGACGACTCTCCTCCTGGAGAAGCCAGGACACCCTCGGCAGAGGCAGACCAGCGCGTAGATGCACTTGAACCAGCGTGCTAGCAGCTCGCCTGCAACAGTACACTTGATTAAAAAAACATGTTTATGCAGTAAGTCCCGCACTGGAATATTCACGCGTCAAAAATGTACCAGCGCTAAGAGGAGATCGCAGCTGAGAAGAAACGCCGCAAGAAACTCAACACTCAGTACATTTTGTACATTTTCATTGATGAAGTTATGACAGGAGTATAGTCTTTGAAATGTAAATCTATTCGCGCAGTAGCCATATATTATCACAAACTCGGATAGTGAATATATATCAGGCGATAATCTCACTCAAATTCACGACTAGAGGTGGGATGCGTACCCGGGGGGTAAATTCGGTAGTGGCCTACAAGATCTTATGTACACTCAAGGAATTTAGTTCCTATACCACTTTGGACTATGTCAAAGTGACACTGTAAATAAAATCATAAGAAGTCTCTTACATTTTTATTGATTACGTCACATTGACACAGTCCAAAGTGGTACAGGAATTAAATTTCCTTGTGTAGCCCAAGTGCTAATGTGAACTGAATAAATAAATGTATAGATAGATACCAGAGTAGAGAGACTTACCGACGTTAGCGAGGTAGAGCAGGAAAAGAGGCATGCCCAGCAAAGTGTACAAGATCGTAGTTATCTTGCCCCAACTCGTGCGCGGCGAGATGTGTCCGTAACCTGCGAGAATATAAAATATTGAACAAGCTTTTCTTTCAGAGTATTTTGCTGTCTAGACATCGAAACTAGGAAAAAGTCAGTTGGAGGTCCCTTAATGTATACAATAATTCACAGAGCCATAGAGTTTTTTGGTTGATTTTAAAAACGTGAACGTGTTTAAAATAATTTTTCAGGACCAAAAGGCGTGAATTAGATCCTCGCATTCGTCTCCCTTAAATGCAAATTTTTACGCAGTATAATAGTGGTCCAGTTGTCTCTTTCCTACCTATAGCGGTGATGACTGTGAGTGAGTAGAGGAATGCCGAGGAGAAGCTCCACTGTCGCGAAGGTCGGCTGCCGTCCCACCCTCGCCGAACCGCTAGCACCACCTTACCTTGGTACTCTTGCATCTTGATACTTATCCTGGAAAGGAGGCACTTGTAAATACTCCTTCAAGACCCAGACGCTGGTAACCCTTACTTTTTTTTAAATAGGTACGTGAGCATTCAGGTCACCAGATGGTAAGAGGAATCTGAGAACCGTAGACATTTGAAATCTCAAGAATACAATAAAATAAATAATAAATAAATAAATATCAGGGGACAATGTCACACCAATTGACCTAGTCCCAAACTAAGCTCTAGGCTTATACTATGGGTACTAGACAACGATATAAATACTTATATAGAGAAATGTATACTTAAATACATAGAAAACACCCATGACTCAGGAACAAATATTGGCGCTCATCACACAAATATCTGCCCTTACCGGGATTTGAATCCGCGACCGCTAGCTTCGTAGGCAGGGTCGCTACCAACTAGGCCAGCGCGTCGTCAAAGAAGAAATTCTGTTTTGTTGAAAATCGTATTAATTCTTATAAGTGACTTCTAGAATCAGTTTTAAAATTTTATAACCTTTGGTATTTATTTAAAAGAAGCTTGACGCGGAATATTCGAGAATTTCAGTTATGCTTTCGCTTCATCAGCGTCCGTTGAAAAATTCCAATCGTTTGTTAACTTCCATCGTTAAACGGAATCTCTGACGTGTATTTTATTTCTGACGTAACGACAATTTCAATTTTGTGCTCTCGGGCTATGCTGGGATTTATTAATAAAACCGGACAAGAGCGAGTCGGACTCGCGCACGAAGGGTTCCGTACCGTTATCTACACAACATAACCAAAAAAACGGCAAAAGAATCACATTGTATGGGAGCCCCCGTTATTTATTTATTTTATTTTTAAAGTGAATATATCAAGTGTCTACCTGTTGCCGGTTTTAATATGGAGCAAAAAACGGCAAAAAAAACATATTTGTTGTATGGGAGCCCCTTTAAACATTTTATTTATTCTCTTTTTGGATATGTTGTTATAGCGGCAACAGAAATCTTCTGTGAAAAATTCAAGTGTCTATCTATCACGGTTCATGAGATACAGCCTGGTGACAGACAGACGGACAGCGGAGTCTTAGTTATAGAGTCCCGTTTTTACCCTTTGGGTACGGAACCCTAAAAAATGGGGATGTTAACTATAGAGACAAATGTCGATCGATGGACCTTGTTTTTTTTCTAGTTGGAGTTCAAGAAAATTATAACTTGATAATAAAAACAAAAAAGATGCCTTGTTTTAAAAGTACAGTTTACGTGTTCGAAAAGTACAATCATAGAATAATTAATTATACAAATAGAACTTGTAGTATAGGTAATCTTAACTAAAAGTCATCTTGCATGTACATCTGAATACACCGTTCGACATTCTACTCATGGCCTAATAAAACAAGGTCTCTTACGAAAGGGACACTTTCTACGTCATTAAAATGTTGCCACTTGAATAACTACTGCCCAAAACTATGGACAAATTCGATTTTAGATTAATGTATGATTTTATTTTTAAAATTATATATCAAGAATAATATAAGGCACGAGCTTAATTTACATATACGGTTAATACATTACATATTTACTTCAAATTAAACGTTTTAGTTTAATATTTAAGGTTTTTTTAAACATAAAGGATACAATGTGGAATTACAACCTGATACTACAGGCATCACCGGATTCACCAGATCAAAATGGCTGGTTACAAATCTGTCAATTTGATGTTTCTCACCATACTATTCGCACCTATGGGAATATCATATTCCGCTCGCGCTCGGTATAATCACGCTAATGATGCGGCAATGATTTTCAAACTGACCCGGTAAAAGTTTTTTGTAAAATGCAAAATGGTTAAATACTTACTCTAATTTTAAAGTTTGGAAATATTCGGTTGCTGGATATGACGTAGTACGTGTCCACTCACGTGACCACTGCTTCTCGGAAGAGAACACCAGGCGAAGTATTATTGTAGCATGATCTACTTATATTTGAAGTTTGACGTAAGTTCCATAGTACACAACTGCATCCAAGAAGACCTTTACTTGAGTTTTTACTTCTTTTTGATACTCTAGTCTATAGCATTTTCAAATTTTACACTCACTTCCTTGCATGTCACAACGCTTCACTTCCGAAAATTTATCCGACCTTTTGATTTTCTAACATCGAATTGTCCAAGCGAAATAATCGACGTAAAACCACTTAGATGTTAGTATTCTTAATTGCACCGCAGACTAAATAAAAAGGACGCATGTGCAATTTGATAATGAAAGCAAATTGAACCACCTGTCTTAGGAATTAAGGTCTTAATACATGGGCGGTTGTATGAGACATACTCCCTTTTTTCAAATGAGGGCAGAATAGTCTATCATTCGATATTCGTTCACAGTGCATGGTATTAGAACACAGTCTCTTTTTATCTCATGTTTCTTCATAATACACTTCTTAATAAATTTGATATTCAAAGCTTTAACCCCCGTGTTAAGATATAAGGTCACTAATAAAAACGCGGTTCTATGAGACATACACCTTTTTTTCTAAGGAGGGCAGTACTACACATGTCTTTACAGATTTAAGTCTGTATGATGTGATGAGCCTTTAGGTTTCCTATCTTTTCACCACATCTTGAATATATCTTCTCATCACTTAGAACTACTGCAATGTCAACAACCATCATGCTCCTGCAATCCTGGTCACTGAGTAGGGTTGGTACAACATGTTTTCTTCTTTGGCTCTTCTCTCTCCGCTGTTAACTTCGTCACCTTTCAAACAAATGTCATGCTTCACACAATCCATTCAAACATGTCTTGGTCTTTCTATATTCTTTCATCCATCTTCATATTCATCACTCTTCTAGCTGTGTCCTTCGTCTCTCATCACTACAAATTCATACCAAGCCTTTACAGAACTCCTCCGGTCTGATCTATTATTAGTGCTACTTTCAAGCTTATTCCAATATATTCACGAGCGATGTAAACAATATAAATGCAAGGAAGGATAAAACAAATTGTAATAAAGCAAAAGTTAAATAAAAACAATATTTGCTTACAATTAGTTACATACCTATGTCTTAGAGTATTGTTGAACACGTTCAACTCAAGCGCATACTGCCAGAGGCATCGCGCTGCGTTGTCCCGCTCCAACGTCATGTTGTTTGCTCGCTCCCTCTCGCTCGCACCCTCTATTGCTTGGAACATGAATGCACCTGTAACAAGTAGTATTGTATATGTTTGTGTGATTGTGTAGTGTAGACACTACGAACGCGTTAAAAACAGATCGCGATATTTGATTTGCAATAATAATATTAGGAAGGTTGGGGGTAACTTTTTTTTCATACTAGAGAACGCCCGCGACTTCGTACGCGTAGAATTAGTTTCCCGCTTCTCCTCCTATTTTAACCCCTTAAGGGTTGAATTTCCAAAAATTCTTAGTGCTCACTTACATCATGAAAGGAACCCCTGTACCAAATTTCAAGCTTCTAGGTACAGTAATTTCGGCTGTGCGTTGATATACACCGTGTTTTTTTTGATTTACGATAACTTTAAGGGAACGTTCTTTAGGTCAAACAAAGTTAATTTCCCGAAGACAGACAAATGATAAGTCTAACGGTTATTAGTTAACTCTAAGATTTCATTATTTTGTTCTAAACTGAAAAAAAATTTTTTTTGGAATATTTCAAAATCTTATCTACCAATTAGTTTCTATGGATATACCTAGTAATATGCCGAAGTTATCATAAATCAAAAAAAACACGGTGTATAAATCAGTCAGTCAGGTTTGCCTTTTATATATATAGATGACATGACTATCTAAAACTATGTATGTATGTATACGTATATTATATGACATTATCAACGAAACCACACTCGATGGCGTTAGTAGCACATATGGTTGAGGTTTTTTTTTAAAGTATAAATGAGTTTTGTGACAAGCATAGCACAGACAAAACAGATGGACTTAAAGAAACGAAAATAATAATGTTGCCTTGTTTAACTACAAAAAAACCTAGAAACCAAAAAAGGGAAGTAAATTGAATTGAATAAAACATAGCACCGATAATGCTTTCTTCGCAAAACGTCAGAGAAGAAAGCTTTTACGTCTAAGTAATAAAAATACTGAATGACAAGACTGACTTTCTTTTTTCACTAGCCTGTTTGAACAAAGGGCGTTTTACGTAAACAAAAGACTGGGAAATTAACTTTAACTGCATTACGCCGCTAAAAAGTTTAAAAGTACCGCAACAAAAAGTTTTCGCGATCTTTGTTAACGAGCCTTTACACTATAGTAGAGCCAATCTAGGGTGATGCCTGTGACAGGTCTTACTATAGTTTCTTTTAGGGTGTCCCATCTTTTATAAACAAACATTATTTTCATAGACTTATCACTTCACAGAATTTTCATTTCATAGAAATCTATCAGCTCTACCTGTGTTGATTTTAGGTTATCTTAAATAATATGATTCACGTAAGGTTAGGTTAGGTTAGATTTGTAACCATCACAACGTAAACTGAAATCAACACGAGTTCAGCAGAAAATATTTAGTTACTAGAAATAAAAATAAAATCACTATTCGAAAATTCCGTGTCTTATAAATTACAGACATAGTTATAAAGTTACCCTTTCCAGCACTTACAAAATACTTGAAAAAGTCGTTAATGTCTAAAGCGTATTATAGGATCGAGGACTATCTAACAGACAAAAACGCATGGCCTAAACCCGAAACTTAGTCAATAATATTTTGTACAAATGCATAAATACTTTATCTTGTCTAGGGGACACCGTTGATGTAGGAAATGTCTTGCACCGTCTTATATAAACAAGTAGTTGTTATTTTCTCCTTTTCTCCCTCTATCTCTCCCCCAAGATTTTGGGCTTATTTTCCTGCTGAACTACGCATATTTTTTAATATTATATTTAATTTAATATTTATTGCTTTATATAATGCTTAGACTACGTGGTACCGTTGTAATATGAAATATGTTTAAAAAATTACTGACTACTGAGTTTCTGCGTTTCTTCTCAGCAGGAGTCTCCTCTTGGAAAGCGCTGGTAAATTCTTGACGTGTAAAAGTGCCCGAGCGGCCTACTTACTGAATAAAAATGACTTTTATCTTTTTTTATCTTTTTAATAATATCTATGAAATGAAAATTCTGTAAAGTGATAGTGTCTATGAAACAAGGGTATAAAGTTTCTTTAACTTTTAATAAAAACTTATATAACATTAATCCAATAGGGATGCTGACTCATGTTGAACTTTAAAACGAACGCCACACGGACGGCAACTACCTTGAATGAGTGGTAAAAGGAGTGGAGTAGTGGTCTCCTCTTGGGAAGCGCTGGTAGATTCTTGACGTGTAAATGTGCCCGAGTGGCCTACTTACTGAATAAATTTATTTTATCGATATCTTTTAAATATTGAAATAAGCAAAAAAGGAAAGGAGCATTATGCCTTACTTTTATTTTAGAAATAATTAAATACTGTATTCATTAATGTTTGGAAATCGGTCTGCCTTAACCCACAATCGAGCTGGTTGAATATAACAAAATAATAAAGTAGAGATTTTTATGGTCTTTATTTAATATAAATGATCATAATTTATTGTTATATTCGACCAGTTCGATTCCCGGTTAAGAGTTAAGTTCGAAAATCCAATAACGCAGTAAGGTAGATGCCGTTCATGGGCTGTTCGTTGTTTCCACCCTGTATAATCTGATAATATGGATTGAAAAACTGGAAATTATAGGGAAAAGTCACCAGTGGTCAGGTCTATACTTTGTATGAGTGGGAAGAGTACAAAAGATAGATTTCCCACTCTTCGCACTCATATAAGGTCGACCACTGGTGACTTTACCCTAATAACAAACTGAAAATAATATTTATTTTCCTTATCTTTGGGACCGTTTGTAAAATTCCGCAGTCAAGAAACCCTTTGCTCGTAACAATGAGTCCATACTTTTACGGTCATTAAACTTGTTCCTTTTATTACTAAAATAAATTGTTTTTGTACGCCGGAACAAATCAGACAAAATTCAAGCAAGATTTTTTCCTCTTAGAAGAATCTTTCAACGTCGTTGTTTAAGCGATAATTAAACTTATTTTACGTTTCTTCTTCTTTAACTATTTTGAGGGGCCTTTCTAGGCCTCGTCTAGGGACATTTGAAGAAATTTGAGGGTAATTAATTGAATTAAACAGTCAGAGAAAAAGAAAAACCCTAATAAAATATTAAATTTACGCGTAACTAACTCCTAAAAAGCCACTTGACGTCGCTAAGCCAACTTTTCACAATAGAACTACCAAATTAATCGATATTGGACGCTCAAATACTCCATCACCGAACACTGAACAAAACCTTCCAAGGAGCTACTCGACCGTGAACCTTTTCACTCTAATGACTCAAAACTCTATTCATTGTGCTCATAATAACATAGCTAAATCATTGAATCCTTGCGTTTACAGTAGTGCGCGTGAGCGTACAACATGCTAGGAATTTTGGGTTCATTGTTTTCGAAGCACGGTAGGACTAATGCGAGATATGGAGTCGCTATTAATATTTAAGAGACATGCTCATATTAAATATCGATTTAACCCCTATGTATCTTCAGCGATTTTTACTAGTTTCGGCGATATTGATCATTGAAATCTGTTTTTTTGTAATTTTCCCTTATGTCCATGTCACGAAAAATCATTAATTTTATTTTATTTCCTAAGTTTTTCAGTGGTATCTTACATAATTGGAATCATTACGAATCAGCGAAGTTTTGAAACTGCTTTTTTTTTAAGTAGTCATATAATGTTTGTTTCTCCATACTAGGTGTCTCAGTCAGTGTTTGTTATTCACTTTGTACGGAAAAAACTAACTTATGTGATTACTTAAATAAATTACAGTAAAAACACAAAATAGGATTAAAAAATTTGCTGATTCTAATTGATTCTAATTATATCTGATACCACTGAAAAACTTATGAAATAAAACATGAAATCAATGATTTTTCGTGACATGGACAAAAATTCAGATTAAAATGATTAATATCTCCAAAACCAGTAATTAAAAATCGATGAATATACATGGTGGTTACATCGATAGCTTTTAGCTGCTCTATCAGTACTAGGCGGAGTGGCGTTGGTTTCTGGGACACCCTGCATAATCTAATATTCCTACTGACCTAAGACAAAACAAGAACAATAAAAAAAGATTCTTAATTTGTTTATTCTGAAATTTCTGGTTTATCCTTCTTTCACCGACACTCATTATCATTACATAGAACGTGTCACTTCGCAGGGGTTACTAATGTCTTGCACATTTTTTTTTGGCATAATTCATCATTTGGCATAAAGTCTGTACTTTTCAGGATTGACATAAAATAAACCTAACCTAACCTATTGGATTCTATGCAATGGTATTTTAAATAATCCTGAAAAGTACACGGTTTCAGAAAAAAAGACTTATGCCAAATGATGATTGTGCGAAATGATGAATTATGCCAAAAAAAGTTATGCCAGATGAAGGGAACCCACTTCGCAGACCTTACTTTTCGGTATTTTCTGCTGAACCCGTGTTGCTTTCAGGTTATCTTGCGATGGTCACAGGTCTAACGCTAACTTAACCAACGTGAATCCCATTTAGATGAGGGTTAACTCTTCAATTGTTGTTAAGTTGGCTTTACTACACACAAAGACTAAACCCTCAAATGATTTTCTATTAACTTTACGATTATTCGTATTGTGAACTTGAAAGGAAATTGGCTGGAGGGTTGGACCCCTGGACTTTGTTTGAATGGTTTTAATCAAGCGTGAAGGAGTAAAAGGGTAGGTATTCTAAATCAATTGTAAATGTTAAAACAAGAATATTATTTGAATATGAGAAATCACACACACACAAATCAAAATTTATCAACGATCAAAAATTAGTGATCGTAGGACCTTGTGCACCGTCCGGATCGCTACCACCATCTTATCCTGTGCAGTGTTCACAATGATGTGTTCCAGTGTGGGGATAAGACACCCGGTGAAATTATTAGCATAAAGGCATTACCTAGTCCTCAGAGTAAAATCAGCATTTGCGGTCCAAGAATTGCAATCTTTAGATTGTAGTCTTAAGAGTGCAAAATTATAATTATGATCCCACTTACCATCAGGCGACCTGGGAGGGTTATTATGAGATAGCTATGCAGTTCAGTTTACGCTGAGAGAAAAGGACAGAGCTATATAACTGCTATAGCTCTGTCCTTTACACTCACCGTAAAATAAACTGCATAGCCATGTCATAATAACCCCGTTGAGCTCATTCGACTTCTTCATAACATAAAAATACCCTACACAATATTTATATTTTGTACTACACGTTGCGATACATTGCAAAGTATTAAAATTACTGTAGAGATGTTTTTGATCCTTAGTAATTGTGTTGGTTAGTATGTTACGGATAAACTCTGGAACTACAGAATGGCTTTAAAAAAATAGGAAGCTTCTTCTACGACTAATATAGGACTACATATATTTATGTTATTTTAATCACAGCCAAGCGAGGGCGACTCACTGTTTAGGATTCCTTAGGAGGTTTGCTAGTATTACCTATTAGTTATGTTAAATTTAAAGACCCCCATCATACGGGTTACTTATTATGATTAATTGAAGTATCAATCATTATAAATACTATACGTATTATGTTTTTAATAAATAAATAAGTTCATAAACAAAACATTATTATGACTGTATGTGTAAATTCCTTATTAAAAATCAACGCATTTCAACCGAATTTCCAACGCATTTCCATTGAAACCGATTTCCTTAATACTTCAATTAACGGTTTTTAAACTCTAGGAAAACCGGAATGAAACCATATAAAACTATCCACAAGGAAACAATCATTTAAAACTTTTGTAATTATATGATTAATTTAATAACTTATTTATTGGTTTTGCAATTTTAATTCGAATAATAAAACCTGTACATATGTTTTGATGTGGTCGTATTTTGTCTATATCTTGTCTTACTATAATAATATTATAAATGAGAATGTTTGGATGTTTGTTACGCAATCACACTTCAACCAATGAATGAATCGGCATTAAACATACCACACATACTTATATAAATTAGGTTCTGGAATGGGACTATAGGATGGTTTTTATACTGGAAAAATTAAAAGTTCCCAAGGGAATAACCGTAATCGGACGAAGTCGCGGGCAGAAGCTAGTGTAAAATAAAATTAATCCCCTCTCATTACTTTTGTTAAACTATTATAGCCTGTATGTCACTCCCGCATCCAAGACGAATCTAACGACACTTCATTATATTAAAATCAATCAAGCCGTTTAGAATCGACGACGACGCGCTGGCCTAGTTGGTAGTGACCCTGCCTACGAAGCTAGCGGTCCTGGGTTCAAATCCCGAAAAGGGCAGATGTTTGTGTGATGAGCACGAATATATGTTCCTGAGTCGAGGATGTTTCCTATATATTTAAGTATGTATTTCTCTGTATAAGTATTTTATATCTTTGTCTAGTACCCATAGTACAAGCCTAGAGCTTAGTTTGGGACTAGGTCAATTGGTGTGACATTGTCCCCTGATATTCAAAAATCGGATAAAAACAGGTAACACACGAAAAATTACAGAACCCAAAACAAATTTTATAAAAACCGAGAAGCACGTCTTTTTCCACCCCAAAATGCAGGCTAATAACTTCTCATAAATCACTTTTTCGAACAATAAAAGACCTAAAACACTTTAGGAGCCAGCAATCATTCTTTGTATGCTAAATTGAAAGAAGACTCGGCCAGCGTTATAAGCATTGTCGGACCCATTAATTACCTTAAAGTGATAAATTGAGTTTTCCAGCAAGTAAATTATGTTTAAGGGAATAACGATCAACATTTCTTGTGTTAAGTTGGTTGCAAAATATTTACGTTTTAACGGTAGAAGCTTTTTCAAAGACGATGAATAATTAGGGATATAGTAGCAATTAGCGAAGAATTAGTTTCCCGCTACTCCCCCTACTTCTTCCCGTTGGGGGTCGATTTTTGAGAAATCCTTTCTTACTGCACCCCTAGACCTCATAAGGACCCTATGTACCAAATTTGGAATCTTTAGATTCAGCGGTTTGGGTGTTTGCTTTTATGTGAGTTCAACCTTTTTTGAATAAAATAGGATTGAGTTTTTAAACATTTGTCAAAATAAAATGATATCAACATCGAAGCAAAACCACCCCAAAATAATTTTCTACCCCTTTTTTACCCCCTTAGGGGATGAATTTCAATAAAATAAGAAACACGTCTTCCATGAATTCTGTTAAAAAAAGTTTATGAAAATTTGAAGTATGTAGATTGGACTATGGAATCCCGTCGTCCCATACAAAATTCGCCCTACTTTTTCACCCCGTCAGGGGTACAATTTTGGAAAATCCTTTTTTATCGGATGCCTACGTCATACAAAGAACATAGCCTCCAAGTTTGAGGTATCTAGGTTGAAATATTAAAGTGTGGTGCTGGATGGGGGCTAGGACTTCTGGAGTGTCAACAAATAGCCCTTAAGCTTGCGCCAAAAGGTGTACATGCTGGACACTCCTTGGATAGGAGGAGGGAGAGCATTCCAGCACTTGGACGCTTGGCTTGGGCGCTTGGAATTGGTGTGATATTGTCCATATTTCGTAAAAACCTAACTATATAGTTCTCCAAAAGGAACACTGGTGGGTGTTTCTTTAGCGCTTTTTTAGCTTTACGTCTTTCTTACAATTAATGCCCCGTTTGCTAGTGCCTTTTTTTCACTTTGTTTTAGCTAATCTTGCTTCTATACTCTGAATAATTTTAATAGCTCTAGTTGTCAAGTTAATAAGCTACAATACTGTCATTGATATGATTACGATACATATGCAACATACCTACTATCAGCCCATTGGAACCCTGACCCACCATAGAACGGTGTCACAGTGACATTATAAAACAATTTCTTTGACACTTATTATGACTTCAGTCATAACGTCACTGTGACAGAGTTCTATGGTGGGTCAAGGTTCCAATGGGCTGATAGTACATATCTTCACGCCTGTAATCCCAGATGGCGGTAGGCAGAGCCGCAGAATTATCTACAACTCTAAAAACTTGTCGAGGATTCTGTAATTACATTTTGCACAATAATAATTAGGCTAAGATAAGCAGGACGTAATTAGCGAATATTTATAAGATGGACTAAATCAAGATTATAGGCTTCAACAAAGTAGAATGGATTTAAGGCCCCTGTTCTCCCGATTTCATTCAAGTTGCCTTGGGCGTAGACCCCGTTACAGAGTAACTTACTTCCAAGCACGTTCCACTTTTATCAGAGATTCCTTTGAAGGTTATTTAATGGAACCTATTCAGGTTGTTATTAGATTAATCTACTTAAAATTCATTAGTAAATGGACATATTTGAGTTGGAAATCATTTTAAATAGTGAACATAATTTTGTGACAAAAAAGGCGGCTAAGTATATATCTACAGAGTGGAAAAAACGATGGCCACATGGCCGGCAACTATTTTAATTTTTTTTTTTTTTAAATACTACGTTATTGGTTTTTTTTTTAAATCCTCTTCCTTTACCGGAAATCGAACTGGTCAAATATGACAAAAGTTGTGTTTTATGATACAGATCGAAAGGGTAATTTGATAGTGATCGTTTATACTCGTATCTACAAAACATACATCTTTAAATTAAATAAAGACCCAAAAAAAACCTCTTTACTATTTAGTTCGTCACATTCGACCAGTTCAATTCCCGGTTAAAGCTGACGTATTTTCAAAAAATCATAAATGCAGTATTTAATGGTTTCAAAAGTAAAAGTTAGTCTCCTTTGCATAGAATATGCTATTTCCAATATTTAAGTTCCATGCGGCGTTCGTGTTTTCCACCTTGAGGGCCATGCCCAGATGCATTGCGATAACTAACCAATCTACTATCATCAACCAATATATATCAAACTAAACCAATCGCGTCACTGGTAGATGACGTGATACGAAAAGTCACGTGATCTACCAGTGATGCGATTGGTTTAAAATCGAAACGAATAGAAACACTAGGTAGCGTAATGTATCGGGCCCTCTGTTAGTATTATGCGTACTATATCGATGCAAATATGTTTCAGAAAGTAGCGTTCATTGAAATGAAATCGAAAAGACAATCGATAAAGTGAAATTGCATAAAATGATGTGTTACCGTTAAAAACTGTGTTGCAGGTGGTAGGAGCTTGTGCAGGGTCCGTCCGGATCGCTACCACCATCTTATCCATTAACCTACCGCCAAACAGCAGTATTCGTATTGTTGTGTTCCGGTTTGGGGATAAGACAGCCGGTGTAATGACGAGCATAGAGGCATTCCATCTTAGTCCTCAGGGTTGGCAACGCATTTGCAGTCTTAGGCTTGCAGTCTTGTGAATGCGAATGTCTATGGGTCACAGTTTCCAATTACCATCAGGCGGACTGTGTGCTCGTTTGCCTTCTTTATGCCATAATAATAAAAAAAAAAAAAAAAAAAAATACATGGGGCTCAAATCAAACGAAAAAACTCACCAGCTATGATATAAGCGACCACCAACACTATAACACCAACATTGCTAAAGAGAAACGCTAATATATTCCGCAGGTAGTTCCTTATCCGCGATGCCAGTCTCCTCTTGCGCCTAGGCATTCTTTCATCCTGTGCCAAAGTTTAGCACTGACGCCATCTTGAATCCGTCACACATCTGGCATGGCAATGCCAGTCAGTCTTTGTGGTGCCATTCAGCTTGGCAAATTGAGTCATAGGTCTATGCTAAAGTCAAGACGCTATTTATCGTCTTTAAGGCGTTCTGCCTTGACAAGTATATGCCAAAGAAATATAGGCTTGGCTAGTCAATTCATAATGTTGCCAAGTTCAGAACACAGTCAGTACGGTAAATCAAGTACGATTAAATATGCCTCTTGAATTGGTTGGTTTTTGCAGACATACTGTTAAGTGCTGTTCATTCGTAGCCGGATCTGAAACAAAACAATTATCAACAATTAACAATAATAATCAAGTTTCCTGACTATTCCTCTTGCCATATATCTAGAATCACTTTCAGTTTTCCGAAGGAAAATGGTTTCAGCCTGAAATGTTGGTTTTGCTCGGTCAGTAGATCCATACAGTTAAATGTGGTAATTGAGTATTTACAATTTATGTATGATATGACATTCTCTAATTTTAGTGACTTTTCTAGTGATTTTGTCCTTCATTTGCTATAAAAAAGGTTTGAGGCAGATCAGAAAAACAGTATAAACGTCCGTAATATGTTAGATACTTGATTTGATTTCTCCGCCAGTTTGAAATCAATTTTCATGTTTTTTTTATGGCCTAGAGAAGGCGAACCAGCACACAGGCCGCCTGATGGTAAGTGGAAACTGTGACCCATAGACATTCGCATTCACAAGACTGCAAATGCGTTGCCAACCCTGAGGACTAAGATGGAATGCCTCTATGCTAGTCTTTTCACCGGCTGTCTTATCCCCAAACCGGAACACAACAATGTGAACACTGCTGTTTGGCGGTAGGTTAATGGATAAGATGGTGGTAGCGATCCGGACGGACCCTGTGCAAGGTCCTACCACACGCATTTTTATGTATAGGTTGGCCACATATTCATTTCAGCAAGATTTGATCATGGAATCGATGGAAAGTCAACAGTTTTTTTTAATAATTCGGAATTAAGTTGGAAGGTTGGAAGTTGATTATTAAAAGAACTTTCTTAATATTAAGTAGTTCTACGCCATAGCATTTAATTAGCAAACTAAGATTAACTTAAATAAGTGCATTTTACTTTTGTTTCTGTGCATGCTGTGATCTTCTGTAATTAATAAGGCGCTTAGCTTGTAAATGTGCATGTACAATATTTATGTAACAGTGTACTTATTGTTGAAGGTTATATTAAATAAATAAATAAATTATTTATATTTTAAACATTTAATTTTAACTTCAATTATTATTTACTGTACGCATGGCGTTCTCCATAGAATATTCAGCTCCTTGGTACTACTCTGTAAGTTTATGTTGCCAGCCCTAACATTGTTTGGACAGCCAATCAACACTATTCCCGCGTGTTTATAAACCGCTAACAAAACAACAGGGTATCCGCATTGAATAAAATGGTGGAAAATTCGTGAATGCCATGGTGAATGTAAAACTAAAACAAATATGTTGAAACATGTTATACAGCCAACAGCAACAATGATCGACATCTTTAATATAACAGTCTTGATAGTTGGCATTAACAAATTAGACATGTGTTTTTGACATTTCACAACATTATCTGAGAGGCCGGCCCTTGAGGCGCAGGAAGCGTCAAACAAACTAGTATGAACATAAACAAAATGAAAACATAACTCGTATACGATGAATATTCAGATATTTGTTGGTTTGTTTGTTAGTATCGCAGTCTGAGAAACGGTCCTAAAGACTTTTACGAATATTGCGTCCTAATCCGGAATTTAGTGATGGCAGGGCTTTGTGTAGGGTTAAAAAAAAGATAAAAAAGATAAAAGATGTTTATTCAGTAAGTAGGCCGCACGGGCACTTTTACACGTCAAAAATCTACCAGCGCTTCGCAAGAGACAACTGCTGAGAAGAAACGCCGCAAGAAACTCAACAGTCAGTCGTTTTTGTTAAATACTACTTATGATATTATACCATTATAAAGCTTAACCTAGCATATATAAAATAATAAATTTAACATAAAATAAAAAACAAAATATATTCAAGCGCCGCTTGAGCAAAATGTGTCGAAACTAAGAATTTTCATAGTTCACCCGGAGTTAGTTAGTTTATCCGGATCACTACCACTATCTTATCCTTAAAGCTACATGCAAGACTCTACATGAGATCTGATGACTTTTTGACAATGCGAGCCATATGGTCGTCCTGGTAACATTTCACATGAAAATGTTTTAGTTGGGATATTCTAGACTTCTAAAAACCGGGCCGTTAAAACATAACGTCGCTTCATGAATTCTTCCGATCGGCAAGCAGGCGGCGGCTTCACACCGACGGCTGTCAGCGGCGACAGCTCGGAGACAAATCGATGCCTCTATTTATACGCAGGTGCTGCGCAGGCGGCGATCGACACCGCCCGTAGATCCGTCACTTACATTGTTTCCTGGCTAGAGGCGGCCTTTTTTGGTTGTAGGTAAAACTACGGGCAGGCGTCTATTCTAGGCGGTAAAATCCAAATCGTGTTGGACTTGTATGGTATTGTTAACTCACCTTCCATTAGCCATTAATATCAAGTAAATAACAGCTATCAAAACCTTGACCAAAACAATGACAGTTCCAAAACGATATAGTTTTACTAGTGTTGAATAGAGGCCCAATACATAGCATGGATTTGTAACAAAGAAGAATTAAGGTTAAAAAAAGTCCAAAGATTTGTAATAACAATGATCAGAATCATCAATAAATGATTTATTTTAAAAAAAAACTCGAAATTAAATAAAAAATGGCAAAAACCATATTCATCAATAATTTATTGGCTTAAAGTAAACGTACAAATTTCAGTCATAAGAGCTGTTTCCATGAGAATAAGGGGCACAAGAAGAAACATCAGAGCTTTCGAGTGCGATGATGGAGCCGGAATTCACTAATTAGTCTCAAAATTAATTTCGTTTTTATATATGTAATTATTATTTTTTTACCTTAGATACATGTTCTGTATTTTTTAACCGACTTCTTGTTCTTTGTAGTTATTAAATTTTTGTGTTTTTTTTTGTTATTACAAATCTTTGGACTTTTTTTAACCTTAATTCTTCTTTGTTACAAATCCATGCTATGTATTGGGCCTCTATTCAACCCAATCAAGACCAAGAAACGTCAGAATTCTATGGAATTAAAAATCAAGGTTTTGTCATTATTTACTAAATACATGATTATATTTGCAGTATTAGGATTGCAGTCTTAAGATTGCTAAAGTGCTAATCTCACTTAAAAAACACTTTGACAAGACTTTCAAGTTTCAAAACAAAGACATTTCAATTCCTTTTTCACCATTTTCCTTAGAAATTTTATTTATAGTCCGTTCGTTTAAATAGTTTGCATGCTCTGATGTGCCGCTACAATTGGTACAAAGAAGCCGCCGACGAACCATTGTCGGCGACTTCAAACGGGTGCAATGCACACTATTTGAACGAACGAGCTATTTATTGCACAAAAATGTAAATATCAAACTAATGTACAGTCCTTATTTCAATGGAATAAGGTAAAAATGTAGACATATCTTTGACATCGACTGTACAATGGCAAACTGAACTAACAAAGGTGTAGGTACTTCGTAAGCGCTAAAATTACAACTGGAATTTGACCTACTTCATTTTATTTGGGCTAATACTAATAGATCTAATGTTTATTTACTCTAGGCTTTTGATCTTAACACTATGTCTTGTGCCATTTGGTAATATCTGTTGATGTGTTAATAGTTAAACACAGAAAGGCAGAAAAGCGTTTACTTTCGTTTATGGTTCTGCATTAATTATTATAAATATATATTACTATTTGATATATTACAACCCCCGATATCACTGTGACTTCAGAGCTTATATTTGTAAACCAGCTCAACCATTTTATTTGAAACCTAACTAAAAACCATCCCCCTTTTAAATTAACTTTATTTAAAACAAACCGGCCAAGTGCGAGTGGAACTCGCGTGGAGAGGGTTCCGTTTAATTATAAATATTTACGATTCTTTCTATATTAATACAAAAAATCACATTCTAAATCCTCACAGTAAGCCGCGAGTTAACTACTACTAGCGCTATCTAGTGATGTTTTAGTGAACTATTTTCCGTAAGTGAATGTATTATATTGAATTTACCACTTTATTTTCCATTGATCGAATTCTTATAGGTTTTCCTGTAGTTGATAAAATCGAAACCATTTATTTTACAACAATAACAGTTATATTTGAGAGATATATTTTTGTTACAATCGCATCATTTTTTATTTTCCTAAATACATCACCAAAAACGACCATTATCAATAAAAAATACTTTGCACATCTGTGTTTGGATCATAGGATTACACCATCCTACCAAATTTCATCTGATTTGGTCCAGAAATTTCGCAGCAAATTGGCCGTGACAGACGGACGACGGCCAGGCAAACAAACGCACGAGTGATCCTCCTATAAGGATTCCGTTTTATCATTTTTTTGTACGGAACCCTAAAAACGCGTTCAAATCAGTTTGGAAGTTACGATACCATGGACAAATACACAAATTACACACGTTAAATTATACTTTACATCCATTATACATTAAAAAATCCTCTACATGAGGTCTAAAATAGACGTATTATATTTGTTACATTTGAATTGACATACATAAACTTACGCCTTCGTTCCCAAACGCCTAACAGTAGTACAAGCCTTTATCTCTTAGTCACCTCTTACGACATCCACGGGAAGACATGGAGTTGCACTATTCTTACCCGGCAATCTGTCATTGTCTGTCATTACTCATACAACGTACCCACTGATAACCCTTACAAAAATAGAGCCAGTTATTTCGGCACCCGCATCTATTTTTCATCTAATCTAAACGAAAAGGTAAGACGAGAATGACAAATGAAGTGCGTACGGCTTAGCAACTCTGCGCTTTTACTTCAAAAAGGCGTATCTACAATTAGCTAGTAAAAATAAATTGTGCTTTTTAGATATATGAATATAGTTGCATATGCAAAGAGGGTTTTGTAGGAGATGTGGGATTTTGTAATAGATTGTACAAGTCACGTCTAGTGATCATTTATCGATGTAACCTGTATTAGGTCTCGTAGGACTTTCAGAGAACTGGATCACGTGAAAGAACTTTTAATAATACTATTTTTGACGACGCGCTGGCCTAGTTGGTAGTGACCCTGCCTACGAAGCTAGCGGTCTTGGGTTCAAATCCCGGTAAGGGCAGATATTTGTGTGATGAGCGCGTATATTTGTTCCTGAGTCATGGGTGTTTTCTATGTATTTAAGTATACATTTCTCTATATAAGTATTTATATCGTTGTCTAGTACCCATAGTACAAGCCTAGAGCTTAGTTTGGGACCAGATCAATTGGTGTAACATTGTCCCCTGATATTTATTTTATTTTTATTTTATATTACGTAGGTACACAATTTCAAGAGCCTCTATTCAACATGGTTCAAACCATATCGTGTTTGATCTGTTATCGTATTGTGAACGTTTTGATAGCTTTTCATTACTTGACAGTAATGGCGGCCGAATGAAAAACCACACCATAAACAGCCAGCCTCTATTTCACCAACTTGATAATGACAGGTGACAGGTGACATTTCAGTGTACACGGCGCAGATTATATCAAACCCAGTGATGTATCAGCGTGTTTTTTTTTTCTTTGCCCCGCGGCGACTTGAACAGCTACTACCGCGGGAATATGATGTGATTTCGTCAGTGTCAAGTATATATAAGTATAAATCAATATAACAATTAGGGTAAATCTCCAATAACTGGCCACCCTCCCATAACTGGCCACCTCATACTAAAAATGAACTATGTTACCTACAAACAGAATTCAATTTAGTATAACGTGGCCAGTTATTGAAGGGTGGCCAGTAATTAACACCTTATACTAAAATGCATTCTATTCTAGGTATATCAAGATCATTTTTATTGTGAGGTGGCCAGTTATTGAAAAGTGGCCAGTTATTGGCGATTTACCCTAAACACAATCCAATCTTCTCTAGGAAGATTGGTGGCAACGTTGTACGGTGATATGTAGGACAGGGGCCAAGATAGTTTTAACCTCTGTACCACTGCGAGTCCACTTGAAACGAGAAGTAAGATGCCAGGATACGCGAAAAAAGTCCAAGTCTTCTATCACTGTGCAACACCAAGGCATTAAAAGTACAAATCACTAATAAAAAAGAACTTCAAACACCTAAATACACCAAAATTATAACTAAAACAAATTACACATCCGCCATCTTTTGACGTTGCAAATGGCCTCTTTTCCATCAGCGTGTTTACTTTGTTATGTATGAATTGTCACCTATCACATGTCACTGTCAGGATGATAAAAAATGGGGATGGTTAAATACGATCTGGATTTTGCCGCCTAGAATAGAGGCGTGGATCAATACTATCTGCCAGTTAAATAAGAGAGTAGGTACTTACGTTTACGTTTCCTTTATTTCGTCGTATGTAAAAAACCAGCCAAATCCGATTCGGTTTCACTACGTACAAACTTGTGGTAGGAATGTAAATAGTTCGTTAATTTGTCTGTTTATAAACGCTATGGGTCTCAGATCCCATTTACCATCAGATGGCCGGAGTGCTCGCGTGCCTTAACACACAACTTGTACAATAAAAAAAAACATTTAAATTTAACCATAAAGCTACTCATACACGTTTAAAGCATTTAAAGTTTTATATTCTAAATTAATGTCATTAATGACCTCTGGACGAGTAAAGCCCGCCTTCATTTTACTCCATGCGTTTCTATCTTTGTGTACCTCATCTTCTCGTCTTTGTTTCCGTCTTCCTCTATTCCTTTTAGAGGTCCCGTCCTCCTAGTTACTTTTACCCACTCTTTCATTTCATTTTTTTTCTCTCTAGTTAGTGTTGTCATTACATCAACAATATTACTATGATATCAAACCTAGATGGCTACACTTAAAATAGAATACAAGCACTGAACGAAAAATCTCTACAAAGTCCCAAACACGACAAACAAACGGTCGAACGTTTGCGTTAGAACCAAACGTTTCTCATCAGCCTCTTTTTTTAAAACTATTTTAATAATTAGACGCAACTCAATAAACAAAAGGAAACGTTCGTTAGTTGCTCTAAATATCTCGTTATAGAATCGCCGGGGGAAATCGCTGTCAATGCTGAATATTTATTTTATCTAGCATCGTATTAATCAGTTTTATAAATATCTTCAACATCAACTTAAGTTTATGTATAGAACGCGCCGTCGGGTTCACACAAACCATACACCTGCAATAATCAAGCCGAGCTTTAGTTATAACGACTACATCTTATCTAATTATTTAACATACATGCAGCAATGGTTAGAATGCGTGTCGATGTAGGGATAAGATAGCATAGAGTCATTCAATCTTATTCCTCAGAGTTGGCCACGCATTGGCAGTCTTAGGATTTGAAAACCATTGGAGTTATCGTGTTCATAGACCGTTCGAGTCAGGCTTAGATGGACGATTGCGAGGATCTTATCAAGGTGGCTGGCAAGAGCTGGATGAGAGTGGACGATGATGATGATCTATGGAGTACATTGTAACAGGTCTACCTACCTCCAGCGGCGTGGACTAGGAAGTGGAAGATGGATTTTGTACAAAACCTGAATGTTTTCAAAAATACCAATAAAACTAGGTAAAAAACATATTTAAAGAATCAAACAGTAAAGTGGGTCATAAAATTATCGTATTACTTGCTATTGCGCGTGAATCCATCGTCATAGAATTCATTTATCGCTTTTCCATCGGGAACTGGCCTATTTTCCGGGATAAACAGTAGCCTATGTGCTATTCCAGACTATAATATATCTCTGTGCCAAATTTCATGCAGATCTGTTTAGTAGTTCTGGCGTTATTGAGCAACAAACATCCAAACATTCGCTTTCATAGTAGTAAAAAAGTAAGATGTATATTAATTATACATATATTTATTATGTATAAGGATGCATAGACAAATAAATCCACACGATACCCGTTAGTGTCAATGTAAAAACATAATTCTCAAAGAAGTCGGTAAAAATGTCTCGTAATTAAACTCGAGCTATATCGCGTTTGATCTTGAGTTTAAACCCGTGCAGTTGGTGATTACCCTGTATACGCAATCAGTGCCAAATAACTCGATTTGTAGCCAATTTAATATAGAAATCAGTTAGTTTAGTTCTGAGCGTGTAATGTCGAAAATAATTGGCTGTGTCGACATAAATATGTATTTTGGTTCAATTAGTCTAGTTGAAGAACACGTTAATAATGATCTCGCTAACTTTGTTCCAGAATATATTTCAAGTAATATAGGCCGAATATATTAACGTTGAACTTCTAATGAGATGTTTTTCTCTGTATATTTATGAAAAGGACGTGTGCCAAATTGATTTAAATTCAAATTAATGTACTTATCTAATTTTATAATATTATAGGCGATATGTATTATGTTATAAAGAAGACATTACTGTTGCGTAAAAGCGCCGCAATTTTTTTTTTCCAATCAAATATGAAGAGTTAATAATTAAACTCCCGCTGTAAACTGTCAATTGTTTAGTAGAAAACTCAAAAAAACAGTTCATCCGCTGAGAACCAAAGCCATGACATACAAGATGGAGAAACATAAACAGAGACTTCAAGAGCCTTTGTACAGTCACAACACGTGAATGTTAAGCCACTTGCAACTCTTCGTAATTTAGCAGAGTAATACATACTCGATACACGAGTATAACCGACTAGACCAGATTTGCATTACACGACCAAAATACGAACAGTGGCAGGTGGCTCAACAATCCCATTGTGTGACTGTACCTTCGTTAAGTAGTACTGTGAACCGAGAGCGACACGTATCTCCCCGTTATCTTAGTCCACGTCAACGTTGATTCTATTTTTTCTTTTTTCTTTTCTCTCTCTATCTCTCCCGTAAGATTTTTGGCATGTTTTCCTGCTGAACTACACTGGCATGTTATTCGATATCATATTTAATTTAATATTTGTAGCTTTATATAATGCTAGACTAAGTAGTACCATTGTAATATGAAATATGTTTAAAAAATGACTGACTGCTGAGTTTCTTGCGGCGTTTCTTCTCAGCAGTGGTCCCGTCTTGGGAAGCGCTGGTAGATTCTTGACGTGTAAAAGTGCCCGAGCGGCCTACTTACTGAATAAATTTATTTTATCTTTATCTTTGTCCAGGTCAAGTTAGGCTAGTCGAGGTGCTCCCTTCAGAGAATAACTCCAGAGATATTTATCCAACTATCACACGTTTCATCGACATGCTGCAGATCGCAACAGAAACGGGGCAGAGCGTTTTGTAAGTGCTTTGCAGTTGGTAGGGTTATCAAAAAATAAAGGCATGAAAAATGAATACTGTAATCAAATAACTATTTTCCAAGTCAAAGCGAAATAAGTTCGATAAAAAAACCTATGTTTTATTGTCATTGTTTTTCAGCGTGGCTATGGTTCGTGCAAATTGGTTTTGATCCAGCTCCTGTTATAAGAAAGGTCTTAAATATTGAACGCAATGTGAACTTAAAAACAATACAATACAATAGTGTCCGAATAAGAATAAGGAAAAACTTAATTATATTTCACATAGAATAGAATAGAATAGAATAGAATAGAATAGAATAGAATAGAATAGAATAGAATAGAATAGAATAGAATAGAATCTTTATTTGCATAAAACATGGGTCAGAACAGATGTTACAATAGTATAGGAGCCAATCATGTCCTGCTGTGCCAGCGTACAAATATTGTCAAAATTATTACTAATTTATCATAAATTTAAGTTATACTTAAATAAAATTATTACAGCAGCAACATACAAAATATAAATAAATCATTCAAATTTACACTCATTATTAAGGAAGTCGTTTACAGTGTAGAAACAATTATCAATTAAATATTTAAATAACAGTCTTTGGAATTTATTGGTTGCATGTTCCTTAAAGTCCCCAGGTAACTTATTGTATATCCTAATAGCCATGCAGTAGGCATTGTTTCGAAATAACGCAAGTCTTTGAGAGGGAGCTACTATAACATTTTTTTTCCGCTTATTAGGTAACACTTTAAATAAGTATAAATGTTTTTTTACAAACATACACATTTCGAAAATATACAATGATGGCAGGGGCAGTATATTTTTCCTCTTAAATAAAGGTTTGCAACTGTCTAAAAAGTGAGCCCGACATAAGGACCGAATACACTTTTTTTGGGCTTTAAAGATACGAATGGCATCCACAGAATTACCCCACAAAATCAATCCATATCGTAATATTGATGAGACATAACCCTGGTATGCTGCAGTTGCTGCAGCTTCAGATACAATAGAGCGCAGTCGACTAAGGACATATACAAATCTGTCAAGCTTAACGCAAAGATTTTGAACATGAGGTTTCCAGTTGCAGAACTTATCTATAGTAACTCCTAAGAATATTGCTGAGTCACTTTCATTTATATGTGTCCCTTTATAAGATATTTTGGTCTTTGTGGGATTACCTTTGTAAGTCTGAAAATTTACAACCTGTGTTTTGCTTAAATTAATTTTCAAATTATTATTTTCTAGCCAATTTATTAAGTCATTTAGAGTGGAGTTAATTTCGTTGTTAAATGGAGTATTTTTATCATCTTTGAATACTATTGTCGTATCATCTGCAAAAAGGATAGTCTTATGGTGGGCAATACTGGGGAGGTCATTAACATAGAGCAGAAATAACAGTGGTCCTAATATACTACCTTGAGGTACGCCATATTTATTTACTCTATACGGTGATCTGTACACGGCTTTATGGTTGTTGAATGTACTTGTGATTTCTACACATTGTTTCCTATTACTAAGATAACTTTCAAACCAGCTATGGGCAGGCCCTCTGATGCCGTAAGCATACACCTTTTTTAAAAGAATGACATGACTAACGACATCGAAGGCTCTACTCATATCCAATAGTAGCGCTACTACCGGTATCTTTCTATCTAGGCTCTGCGTTACTATTCGCATTAGTTCAAAAGAAGCTAATGTCGTCGATTTATTTCTTTGAAATCCAAACTGGTTTGGGTTTAGAATATTATTTTTAGTTAAAAAGGCGTACATTTTTTATACATGAGTTTTTCTAATACCTTAGAGAGAACTGGAATGAGTGTTATGGGACGGTAGTTAGATATGTCCGATTTAATTCCTTTTTTAAATAACGGCTTGACAATAGAGTATTTCAAACGATCTGGAAATGTTCCTTTTTCATAGCAAAGGTTAATTATGTGGTTTAGAGGAGCCGAAATACTCTTTACACATTTTTTTAGTACACTGGTGTTTATGTCATCATACCCAGTTGAAGGAGTATTTTTAAGGTTATTTATTACTTTTAAAACGTCTTCAGACCCATCCGGTGATAGAAAAATACTATTTTGGTTTTGAGTTACTGAGGACGGTATCGTGTATTTATTGACTTGTTTGTGTTCATTTACTGTGGCAATCAGGTATTCATTAAATTTCTCTGCTATACTTCCTGGATTTCTATAAATTATTCCCTGGTATTCAATTTCGTTAATATCTTTCTCCTTGTTTTGGTAAATGGAATTGTTTTTGATGATATTCCATGAGGCTTTACATGAGTTTTTGGCTTCCTGTATTCGTTTAAGATTAGTGTTTTGATGAGATTTCAACATGCATGTTTTAAGGATTTTGGCATAATGGACGTAATTTTCCAAGTTTTCTTTTTTGTTTGATTTGGAATTCTTATATTTTAAATAGAGACGTCTTTTATTAATACAGCATTTTTTGAGCCCTTTTGTTATCCAATTTTTTTTTAGCTCTTTATTTACACTTTTAACGGTTATAATTGGAAAACATGGCTTGTTTTTAAAACTCTCATTAGATTTGAAATTACGTTGTCTAAACATTACGTGTTGTCTGTACTTGATGTAATGCAATATGTAAACACACATTTTGACGTGTTACTCTGTACTGTATTGGTTGATTGTGGCGTCTTCACAGCGCCTCTATTCGACACGGTAAAACTATATCGTGTTTGAGCTGTTATCGTATTGTCACCGTTTTGATAGCTCTTATTTACTTGAGAATAGTGGCGATCAAAGACGATATGTATTTTACCGCTGGGAATGTCAGTTTATGTGGGGCTGTCCGCTGATATTTATTTAATTTGTAGCAGCCCTCGCTGTTTACACAAGTCCTGAGCAGCTTATCTGGCTTTTGTACTCGCGTATTTGTTTTTGTTTCTGTGTTAATTTGTATTGATCAGGCACAAGGTAAACTGCTTCAAATAGTTCACACGATATATTTGCGCCTCTCGTATCGAAGAGTTTAACTGTGAATTGTTTGGATTGTTTGAACGAGAGCCGCGCACGCTAGGCTTGTTTACGTGTTGTAAGATAAATTAGAATGTGGATGGATACGGTGAATGTTGTAATAGGATGAATTACCCTTGTCTAACCATGCTCAGTGCACGGATTTTTCGCAGTAACTACACTGAAAATGGTGATTGTTACTGGTCGAAAAACACTTTTTTTTCTTTGCCCCTCGGCGACTTGACCAGCTACTACCGCGGGAATATGGCGTTTCCACAATGGAGTGATTTCGCCAGTGTCAAGTATATATAAGTATAAATCAATATAGCAACAAAACACAATCCAATCTTCTCTAGGAAGATTGGGGGCAACGTTGTACGGTGATATGTAGCACAGAGGCCAAGATAGTTTTAACCTCTGTACCACTGCGAGTCCACTTGAAACGAGAAGTAAGATGCGAGGATACACGAAAAAGGTCCAAGTCTTCTATCACTGTGCAACACAAAGGCATTAAAAGTACAAATCACTAACAAAAAAGAACTTTGAACACCTAAATACACAAAAATAAAAAATAAAACAAATTACACATCCGCCATCTTCTGACGCTGCAAATGGCCCCCCGAAAACTCTTAAAGTTTGCGGCCAAATTATAACGTCTTGACAGTTATGAATATTCTGAATTAATTAAATAGTAATGTTCAATCAGTAAACATGAATGTGTTTTCTTTAACTGCTTTTCAAGCACTTGATGATAGCTTTCGTAAACAGTTAAACAAGTGTTTTTTGCACTGTGTGTACCTAGAAGAAAATTACATTTTTAGTGTACGAATACAAAAAACTAGCACCGAAAACCACACGTTATATTAGCAGACATGGAGTTTTTGTGGCAAAAACGTCAATTAACTAGGCACTTGCTTCCGATATTCAATTTATCGGTAACTGTTTCAAATATTTATTTCAAAGTGACATTTCATAGTAGATAGGTATGAAGTTCACCGGAAAAACATCGATGTTATAATGATAGGTAATATTTAATTTCCTATATTCAAAAAGCGAATCGTTTTCCTTACGGACAGTACGGCTGCTCTACGGTAAAAGAAAGTAATTACAGTCGAGTAAATTTTACAGGAGAGCGAAAAAACGAAACATTCTTTATTTAAAACGTATTTTTCATTGTTTCATCAGCTTTAACATTTAATAATGTGTAAAATAATTTGCTCTACCTACTGTGTAATAATTTTATGACAAATTATTTTTAATTATCTTTTAAATTAACAAAAATTGTTTTTCGGTAGTAAATTATTTTGTTAAAAATAAATGTGTCATATCAAAAACACAGTAAAGTACATTTACTTTCTTTTTAAGTTGCGTATAAGCATATCCCTTACACAAGTTGAAATTTAAATAATGAAGTAATAGTACTTACCTTTTTTTTAGAAGTGTTAGGAGGCCATTTCAAAATTAAAATTCTTTACTAAACACAGTAATGGCGTTTACTTTATAGAATTTTAAGATTGTCATCATGAGGGATCGGGTGGCTTACTAATAGGATATTATGTTACTGTAGGTACCAATTTACAATAAAAAATGATAGGCGTAAATTGTAACTTTTTTATTACATATTGCACAGTTTTTACTTGTAATTATCACATACTTTTAATTTTTAATAAAATTTTAATGGGGTGTTTCATAAAAATAGCACACCTTTTACAATTTTTAGGGTTCCGTAGCCAAATGGCAAAAAACGGAACCCTTATAGATTCGTCATGTCTGTCCGTCCATCTGTCCGTCCGTATGTCACAGCCACTTTATTCCGTAACTATAAGAGCTATACTATGGAAACTTTGTAAATAGATGTATTCGGTGAACCGCATTAAGATTTTCATACAAAAATAGAAAAAAACAGTAAATTTTTGGGGTTCCCCATACTTAGAACTGAAACTCAATTATTATTTTTTCATCAAACCCATACGTGTGGGGTATCTATGGATAGGTCTTCAAAAATTATATTGAGGTTTCTAATATATATATTTTCTAAACTGAATAGTTTGCGCGAGAGACGCTTCCAAAGTGGAAAAATGTGTCCCCCCCCCCCCCGTAACTTCGAAAATAAGGGAATGATAAATGTAAAAATAATATATGATTTACATTACTATGCAAACTTCGACCGAAAATTGGTTTGAACGAGATCTAATAATTAGTTTTTTTTTAATACGTTATAAATCGTAAACCGCATTTTACCTTTCATTCAATCAACTCCAATATAATAAAGAATAAAGAAAAACATTTATTTAGATGTATAGTGGTACGGAACCCTACGTGCGCGAGTCCGACTCGCGCTTGGCCGCTTTTTTCAAATCTGCACGTGAGTTACGATCATCAATCTATTTTTCTTACTTAGAATGATGATCCCAAGATCCCAACCCCCGTGCAGATTTTTTCACAAATCTGAAGAATTTGTAAAAGGTGTGCTATTTTTTTGAAACTCCTCAAATACTATACGTAACCTCTGGCATACATGTCATGACACATGATCCTGTTTAGCTCAATGACAAAACGTAGCAACTTTGAAACGAAGATTTGAATAAAAGAAGTTTAAAAGTTTCCATCTTTAATTCGTTTTAATTATGTATACAGGGTGGCACATTTAGATCCGTAAGTATGGGGAAGTCTGTAACTATAAGTGATACAAAGATCTGTTCTTAGGAACCATGTCATAGATTTTAGTGACAAGAAAAACTGCATACATGGATTTAAAAAAAAACCTTGTACCTACTCAGTTCGAGAATCGAACCAGGTCATATTGAAAAATGAAACTTACATTATTTGTATATTTTTGGATATCGATTGTGTAGGTCGTAAGCAGTAAATGTTACTAAGTACGAAACATGATATCTAAAAGAATAAAATGCATTAAATTTCATATCCTTTAGTTTAATAAAATGGGTCTTCGAATGACACCCATTTTTTATATAGCATTTTCTTTTTCAATACGACCGGGTTCGATTCCCGAACAAAGTACAAGTTTTTTTTTAATCTATGTATGCAGTTTTTATTGTCACTAAAATCGATGACATGGTTCCTAAGAACAGATCTTTGTATCACTTATAGTTACAGACTTCCCCATACTTACTGATCTAAATGTGCCACCCTGTTTTAGAAGCTACGGGGGGGGGACACACATTTTTCCACTTTGGAAGCGTCTCTCGCGCAAACTATTCAGTTTAGAAAAAATATATATTAGAAACCTCAATATCATTTTTGAAGACCTATCCATAGATACCCCACACGTATGGGTTTGATGAAAAAAAAAAATTGAGTTTCAGTTCTAAGTATGGGGAACCCCAAAAATTTATTGTTTTTTTTCTATTTTTGTATGAAAATCTTAATGCGGTTCACCGAATACATCTACTTACAAAGTTTCCATAGTATAGCTCTTATAGTTACGGAATAAAGTGGCTGTGACATACGGACGGACAGACGGACGGACAGACATGACGAATCTATAAGGGTTCCGTTTTTTGCCATTTGGCTACGGAACCCTAAAAAGGGTACATAAGTTAAAGGACTAAAGTTAAGAATCGGTAATATATCCTTTCATCACGAAAATTAACGTATGAAAATGTATGACTAACAACTGTTAGTTTACTCGGCCAAAAAAAAAAAGTAAGTGCCATTAAATTATATTTTGAAAATATTAAAATGGAGTTTAACAATTTATAAACAAAGTAAATGTTGGTTAAAAACCAATTTAATTGAAATAAAAATATAATAAGAAAGTAACTGCCAGTAAACTACTTTGTTTTTGCTTTATCATTTTGTTTACTTTGTTTTTGCGTAGACACATCGGTAAATTTGATACTTTTTTACAAAACAAAAATCAAGCAATGCTACTTAATTTCTTTTTAGCTAAATTTCAGTCCTAATATAAACATTTTTACCAAACAGAAAACGAAGTGAATCAATTTACAACAGAAAAACAAAGTAATCGACATGCAATTACTGTATTTATGCTTTGTAATTGTGTTTTGCTTTGTTTTTCGGTAGATATTTTGTACCAGTGCCTGCAGTTACTGTCTTTAGCGAAACTGTATCTCTAAAACTAAAGCTCTTTTGATGATTCCGAGAATGTAGCAACATCCGTTACTGTCTAAAAGTGCCAAAAATGTAAAAACATCGATTTTGAAAAAAATGTCAGTTACTTTCTTTTTCCGTAGGGCAGCCGAGTAGCGTTATGGATATGACATTTGCTATGTACAAAATGTCAAATTTTAACGACACGTCACAACTCTACCAACGGTTTTGAATATAAGAACGCACCATAAATAATTCATTGGCATACTTTTGAGACATTTTAAAATTCAAATATACATCAATTTGTACATACAAACTTTAACTTTTAATTTGTTTCCTACACAAATACTGCATAAGAGTTATGCAAGTTGCATGTTCATATTATAGGTTATCTCATAGTCATAACTGTCATAAGAAAGTACAACTTATCGATTAATTAATATCGTTCGGAAGTCTCTAGGACAATTTTGTTCGTGCCACAAAAACTCCCATGTCTGGTTATTAGCTAAGTTTCTATTGAAAGCTAACTTAGATGATTTTAGTAGGTAGGTATAAACCAATGTAGTTTACTTATATTCCGGTTTTCCTTTTAAGTATATTGGTTATGTGTTTCCATCGATATCTCTTTTCTTATGAAACTCAGACATCTGACACTATAAAATGTTCTCATTACGAATACCCACCTCTGGGACAGCTTCGGCGCATTGTGGGCAGCTCCGAAACCTTCCAGTACCTATGATGGTTTTGATTTACCTAAGTTCCTACTTTGAAAATCGAAGTTCGAAACTTCCATCTCTTCCCTTTCTCTCGATTTAGTCCCGAAAGTCGAGTGACAGGGATGGATACGTAACTTCAAACTTCGTTTTTCAAAGTGAGTCCTCTGAATCCGGCTTGCCTTCACTGGGATTACACGGGAGACCGTCATAGGTACTACCTATTAATATAATATATTATATCTGGCCATATTTAATCTGTGCTCGTAAGGCACATTCACATTACTATTTATAAATAAAAAAACAAAACAGAGGTTCGAATTAAAGACAACTGAATTTGATCTAATGTTATAAATCAAAAAGGACTAAATCGTGTGAAAACCTTATCTATACCTCGATGTTTCGATCGTGTTGCAACGGTCGCAGTCACGAGCAGACTATGATTCTTAACTTTTCCAAAAAAAAACCTAACCTAAGTTACACAAACAACAACCCCAACAAAAAGCAAGCTTTGATAACGCAACTGTTATTTGACTGATATTTATGTTGACAACGCGTAGATCCAGTTGTTAGGTGATCCTGCCTACGAAGTTAGTCCCGGGCTCTCGGAAAGGGCAGATATTTTTTCCTGACTCATGGATGTTTTCTGTATATTTAAGTATATATTTCTCTATATTAATATTTATATCGTTGTCTAGTAACGATAGTCCAAGCCTAGAGCTGAGTTTGGGACTAATTCAACTAGTGTGACATTGTCTCCTGACAAAAAAAAATACTTTACCACAGTTCTCATTTACTTGACAGTATTAGCGGCCGATTAAAAAACACGATAACAGGTCAAAAGCAATATTGTAATGTAAAACCGTATTGGCATTGACGTGTTATATTATCGCATAGTCTTTATTAAAATAGCTCTCATTTACCTGACCGTAATGGCGGCCGATTAAAAAACAGCGGGTTGGGCTTTTGCGGGTGGTAGGACCTTGTGCGGGGTCCGTCCGGATCGCTACCACCATCTTATCCATTAACCTACCTCCAAACAGCAGTGTTCGCATTGTTGTGTTCCAGTTTGGGGATAAGACAGCCGGTGTAATGACTAACATAGAGGCATTCCATCTTAGTCCTCAGGGTTGGCAGCGCATTTGCAGTCTTAGGCTTGCAGTCTTATGGAATGCGAATGTCTATGGGTCACAGTTTCCACTTACCATCAGGTGGCCTGTGTGCTCGTCAGCCTTCCCTATGCCATAAAAAAAAAAAAAAAACAACAATACGTGACACGGCAAAGACAATCATGATTTTACCCAGTAGAATAGAAACCATATTTAAATTAAATCTCTAGCAAAAAGTTCCAATTTCAAAATCAAATGTAAAATATGGCATCTATAAATCAATTCAAGTCTGAGCACCGCTTTACAATTTCAAACCTCATAAAAAACCAGGGGCGTATTTTATCGCCGCTAACAATAAAAGTTGTCGGCACACACAGGTGAGTTTGTTTCCGAACGATAAATGAGACACGCCTCTACCAAAATCAACCTAATCGCACTGTATCAAAGTACAAATTATAATGAACTCAGAATAATCTGTTTACATTACGTTCGAAAATACGAATTACGTTGTCATTCGGCTTCAGATCGTATTTCGATGGATCAATTTCAAATTTAGTCTGAAAACTTTGGGAAGTTCGAGAAAAATGTGAAAATAATTTTAACGATTGGATAGGTAACAAACGTTGGTACGGAGTTTTATTATGAATTGGTTTCTGCTTTATTACACTAGGTTAGATTTGATTTCTGACAAAAAAAAAATGCTGCCTATATGTAAAAAAAAGATAAAAAAGATAAAATAAATTTATTCAGTAAGTAGGCCACACGGGCACTTTTACACGTCAAGAATCTACCAGCGCTTTCCAAGAGGAGACCACTGCTGAGAAGAAGCGCCGCAGGAAACTCAGCAGTCAGTAATTTTTTAAACACATTTCATATTACATATTACAATGGTACTACTTAGTCTAGCATGATATAAAGCTACAAATATTAAATTAAATATAATATCAAATAACATGCGTAGTTCAGCAGGATAACATGCCAAAAATCTTACGGGAGAGATAGAGAGAACAAGTAAAGAAAAAATAGAATCAACTACTTATGTGTATATAAGATGGTGCAAGATGACCACATAAAAGTTTCGATATGTTTTCCTGCATCAACGGTGTCCCCTAGACAAGACAAAGCAGGATAAACCTTTTGCATTTGAACAAATTATTATTGACTAAGTTGCGGGTTTAGGCCATGCATTTTTGTCTGTTAGATAGGGTGACTTGTCGTTTCGCCGAGTTTAATAACGCAGATTTTCGCAGACAACTATTGGCAGACCTTTCTTTTGTACGAGTAACGTTCGGTATAAATTCGTTACGCCTATTATTGGTTTCGCCGAGTAGTCGGTAGACAGTAAAGCGATACGCAGAGTTAGGTACGTTTAGTCGATTATTTATTGATGTTGATTGTAGTCTAGAAGCTACAAAACGACAGATAAACATACAAACACAATCGTAACCCTTATTGTTGCCTTAGTAAAAACCATAGTTGGTACACAGGACTTAGTCAAGCTCGTTCATTCTAGAAATAGGAGTTGATGTAACCGTTAATGATAACACTACGTCACCAACCTGGACGCAGATCCAGCGTCGCACGCGCACGTCATTGTTCTTAACGACAGCTGGTGGGGCTACAACGCTAAACTTAATTATAAATCTTTTTAACTAGCCGCATAATCCGTTCAGTAGTTTTTAAGATGTTCGCGAACATACACTCAGATAGACAAGGCAAGTGATTAGATAAAAAATCATTTAGGTTGTTATAGGTTGTGGCGGGCTCTTTTTCGCAACTCGACGACTTAGATATGCGCCTATTTTGCGTAAGGGGTTGGTGGTATTACTCCTGCCAACCCAGTTCCACCAGAAAGCCTAGCAGACCCTTGATATTGCCGACGGCAGAAGCGACCTCGGTGATCCTAGGTGCCGTGCCCGGTATGTTGCCACCTGGGCAGGGCATTCCATGATGGCCGCGGTTTCCTCCGCCGTCATGCACGCTCTGCACAGGGGGCTGTCTGTAACACCTAAAGTGAATAAGTGTTTGTTAAACAAGGCTTGGCCAGTTATGGCTCCAGTTAACAATCGGAGTTGGGCCCTTTTTTTTTTTATGGCATAGGGATGGCTGACGAGCACACAGGCGACCTGATGGTAAGTGGAAACTGTGACCCATAGACATTCGCATTCACAAGACTGCAAGCCTCAGACTGCAAATGCGCTGCCAACCCTGAGGACTAAGATGGAATGCCTCTATGCTAGTCATTACACCGGCTGTCTTATCCCCAAACCGGAACACAACAATGCGAACACTGCTGTTTGGCGGTAGGTTAATGGATAAGATGGTGGTAGCGATCCGGACGGACCCCGCACAAGGTCCACCCGCAAAAAAAAAAGTTCCCTTTTAATAAATCCTTTTTATTTGTTTCACTTTAAATTATTTAACCTTATATGTATAGGGTGGCATGACCGTACATATAAGTTCACAGAGTTTTGGTAACGCATTTGTGGTCTTAGAATTGTAGTCTTGACAATACAAATTTATATGACTCATAGATCCAGGTCAGGAGATCAGGTCGCCTGGGCCTGTGCTTGAGAAGTCAAAAAAAAACAGTGATAGACTAGTGTAAAAATTCAACCTAAGTAGAAATTCTATAGTGTTGGCATCGCAGATCTCCGGGCTCCACGCTGCGTGGGCGCATGACGTCTCACTTCATAGCACGCCGGCTTGACGCTCGCGCTCCACACGTTTTATCTAGCGGTACCTGGACCCTGGCACCGTGTGCGAGTGATCTACTTAGTGCTGGAGGTGTCACAAGGCCCTATTAAAGCAACTCCTAAAGTGAAAAAAAATCACCAAGACTACGCGAAAGCGAAATGGATCAAAAAAATGTAGATTTTTTTGGAGTGGGGTTCCAAAAAATAAAAGGGGTTTGGTGGCCGTTACCTTAAAATTTCGGAACCCCTGCTCTAGGCCATATGGTAAATATTAATTATTTTATATAATTACTATTAATTAAACAATGTAACCTATAATTTTGGTTAATATACCTAAATAAATCAATCAATCAACGTTAGTCCTCAGGGTTGGCGCATTTTCAGTGTTAAGACAGCTGCAGTCTTGAGTTTGTAGCTTTGAGAATGCAGTTACAGATCCCACTTACCATCAAGTGGCCCTTTTCGTCAAAAATATATTGCTAGACTATACCTAATAGTGCAAATATAAACCTAGAAATTCTAAGCGATCAGGTTAGTGACAGATCTCCGGGCTCCACGCTGCGTGGGCGCATGATCGTTTTATACGGTTGATATTAATTATTTTACATATTATAACTTAAACTACGCTCGCGGACTAATAAAACGGGTCAGAGTGCATTTTTCATACTAAAGAGGTTATTTCGAAGCCTTGGTTCCTCGCCAGGGAATGCTTTTAGTGAAATGTGATGATGAATACCTCGAGCATCGATACAGGACTTCCAGAGTGCCTAGGATACCCAACTGAATGAATCTGCGGTTAACGCCGGAATAGTGCATGTTCAGAAAAACATCTAAAATGGCAATAAAATGTAAGGAAATCCAAGTGCTGACCCAAACTCTCCCGCTGTGGTGTTAGCTGGTTGTGCGATCAGTTAGGTATCTTAAGAACTTTTGACCTCCTCCATTGAACCTCGCAGTATCCACCATTAAAACTCACTCAAAACAACCCCTGGCGATTAACCAAGGCTTCGAAATAGCCTCGTTTGTATGAAAAACGCACTCTGACCCGTATTATTAGTCCGCGAGTGTATGTAACTTATAATTTATATGCATAGCATGACTGTAGATTGATTGAAGATTGGCAATGCATTTGCAGTCTTAGGGCCGTATTAATAAACTCATCTTGACTGTGAGGCCCGTCACAAGATACGTCAAAGTAAACGCCAAACCATAGAACACTGTCATCTTTGACGCATCTCGAGATGAGCATTAGAGATGAGATCAATTTATTAATGCGGGCCTTAGGATTGCAGTCTTGAGAATACGTCTATGGGTCCCATTTAGCATCGTGTAAAAACAACCTAGAAATCAACGCTAAGGTTAGTTAGCGTCACAGATCTCCGGGCTCCACGCTGCGTGGGCGCATGACGTCTCACTTCAAAGCACGCCGGCTTAACGCTCGCGCCCGGCCGGTTTTATCGCACCTCGATTAGCCACGTCTGTTTAGAGGAGATTTATTTAGCAGCTCCGAGTGATGATTACTTTGTTAATATTGTTATTTGAAATGGATATGGGAGTTGAATAGCAAATAAAGTTTTTAGGGTTCCGTACGAATAATGAAAAAACGGAGCCCTTGTAGGATCACTCGTGCGTCAGTCTGTCACAGCCAATTTGGTCCGAAAATACTGGACCGATTGAGTTGTTATGTACATTGATGACCAAAGCATAGATGTGCAAAAGAGACTTTTTTTTTAAACATGGGTAATTTTTGGGGGACTAATTAGGATATTTATTTATTTATGATATGTGCGATCGTCATAATGAGCCCAGATGAGAATGAGATCTCAGGAACAATTAGTTCCTAAAATTAAAAAAAAACGACATATAGTTCACTGCTTGTACTTAGATTACAGAAAAACGGATTTTAGAGTTTTTTCTCGTCTACCCCATAGTCAGCCAAAACCACAAATACCTTTTTTTTTTTTTTTATGGCATAGAGAAGGCAACCGAGCACACAGGCCACCTGATGGTAAGTGGCAACTGTAACCCATAGACATTAGCATAAGACTGCAAATGCGTTGCCAACCCTGAGGACTAAGATGGAATGCCTCTATGCTAGTCATTACACCGGCTGACTTATCCCCAAACCGGAACACAACAATGCGAACACTGCTGTTTGGCGGTAGGTTAATGGATAAGATGGTGGTAGCGATCCGGACGGACCCTGCACAGGGTCCTACCACCCGCGACACCTACTAAAAATCAGAAAAATATCTGCAATAAACGCGCATATAACGAATTTTATAGAAAAACTATCAACTATCACTAATTGTAAGTAGACATCATTCGTTTTTGAGATACAGGCGATTAAAGTGTTTATACCTAATACGGCACAAAATGACTTTAAATAGAAAATTAGTAATTACTTGTTGTTTTAATGTTTGTAGTACGTAGCGACTTCGGAACCCTACACTGAGCATGTTCCGACATGCTCTTGCCCGGTTTTTTATTTTAATGCTAGCTGTCTCTAACTGAGGCTGGGCGGATGGCCGTCCAATCTCGTCGTTATTTTACTTCGGTAACCACTTTGAAAACCCGTACACAATCAAACGCTTCCAAAGATCAACTTTGACTAACACGATGAGGTTCTTGCGTTGTTATACATAGAATAACAGCACTAACAAAACATTAAGTAATACCATAATATTTATAAAATAATTTCCTGTATTAATTTCCCGTGACTCACAAATGTGTAAACGGGCATTCCCCACCAGCTTCAATACTTGTGACTCAGAAAAATAACTAAACACTGTGTCTTAAAATTCTTTACACTTCATACGATCTGTGTCAACTTAAAGTGTTGTTAGAAAACGTTGTATAGGCAATAACCGCTGATGGAATGGACGGTTTCTCGGTGCCATTCATAATTTAATTTGTGTTAATAGGAGTGAAATAATTAGCAGAAAGTGGGTAGCTCTGTGAAATGGTGGCATCTTTAGTGATTGCATTAGCATTCGCGGCGGTAAGTAATTCTGGTTTTTCAACCAGAGTTTTGGACTTTAATAAGTTTAATGATTTGATTTGTGAACCCACGCTTAAATCACGTAGTTACAAAAAGATCTGTAACAACTTAGCTTCGGGCGCTAACGTTTCTCATCCACGACCTTTAGAATATATTGTAGGTGTTAAGAAAAACTTCTTCTTCGTTGTTTTCACTCTTGACAGAGTGGTCGTGGTCATCATATCAGGCGCTGGTGGCAAGCTTCACAACTCGCCACTCCTCTCTGACAGCTGCCTTCCTCGTGCATTGGTGTAAAGAGCTATCTACAGCAGCCTTAATTTGGTCTGGCCATCTCATAGGGGATCTGCCTCTAGGCCGGGTGCCTTCAACTCTTCCTTGGACTACAAGTCGCTCAATGGATACCTCCCCCTACAGCGTACGTGGCCGAAAAATGTGACTAGGTTGTAATTAATAATTGATTAGTTCCAAATTAAGCCCTTATAGGCTTCCCAAGCACGTAAGTGTCGCTAACATCAATATATCAGCTAATTCAGAACTTACAGAGTTCTCTAAGTGATGCATAAGAGTTTCAAAGAAAGCTTCAATATTTATAAAAGTTATTTAAAACTTAATTTACAGCTCATGCTGTATAAAATTATTGTAGAGGAATCCATGTAAGCTTAGGCTGTATACTGGCTATTTTATATGTAATCACTTACTTATTACAGCTTTAGATGTTATTATAGTATCACTTGGCACTTGTTGCTGTACAATATATATTATGTGAACTCCGTTTTAAAACTATTTTTGGTGGCCTAATTTTACACTCTTATAAGTATAGTAGTTTTATGACTTCTGCCTATGAGGGCATTATAAAACTAAAAGAATAAATGACAACTATATTACAGCTTTAGTCTGTATTTCTGACAAACGCTCGTTCGATCGATGTCTAACGAAGGTTCCGTAGCAAAAATATTAAACAGTGACAATACTGAATTAATAGTTATTTCAAATGTGTGGATTCATTTAGATCTTCGGGACCTGACTATGACGTAGCTCAAATGTAAGCGAATAAAGGAATGGGCTAGAGAAATAAATATATCTCAAGTTGCTCTAAATGATTTAACTGCAATTATTAATAGCAGATATCCAGGAATATTGCCACGCCACGCTAGATCAATTTTAGGGACCGTCAAAGAAATACGTATCAAAACAATCGCGCGAGGGGAATACTGGCAAAATGAACTCACTGATCCACTAAAGAAAAATGGATTAATGGTCCTATTAAAATAACCTTAAATTTTAAGTCTACGAGCATTCAAAAGCTCAAACAAAGAGTTTTGGCCAATTTTGTGTGCTATATTTGAAAAAAAAAGCAAATTAAAAAATGGTTTCCTATCACTATCGATGTATCGTCCGATTATCGTCTGGCAAAAATGAGGAGACTGTGCTGGATAAAACTTGACAAGTAGTAAATTATACAACGGGTACCTATTAAAAAAAGTCTATACAACGCCAAATAAAATACTATAGTAAAATTCTTTAAATAAATATTCGTTAAAATAAACCAAATTTTTTTTTTTTTTATGGCATTTCGAAGGCTTACGAGCACACAGGCCACCTGATGGTAAGTGGAAACTGTGACCCATAGACATTCGCATTCACAAGACTGCAAGCCTAAGACTGCAAATGCGCTGCCAACCCTGAGGACTAAGATGGAATGGCTCTATGCTAGTCATTACACCGGCTGTCTTATCCCCAAACCGGAACACAACAACTGCCCCTTCGCTTGCCCCTTGACATTCTAAATAAGTTTAAATATAGGTTTGCCTTCACATAATAAATCTTTGCGACCACGAGAAGTAAAAATAGTAATTAACCACGCTTGGCAATTATTATTTTTTAACCGACTTCAAAAAAAGGAGGAGGTTATACGTTCCACTGTATGTATTTTTTTTTTTTTTTTTGTGTATGTTCACCGATTACTCCGTCAATTGTGGTCCGATTTTGAAAATTCTTTTTTGATTTGATAGGGTATACTTTCGAGGTGGTCCCATTGCCACCAAATCGGAATCTGATGAGGGGATCAGTGAGGAATTGAGAGAACTCCTCAAATATTGTAGGCATACATAAAGCGATTTTAGTATTTTTAGTAACAAGTCTAGCATTTGCATTCAGAAAGTATCACTTGGTGAAGTGGACCTGATGATGAAGACCACAGATGGCCACCGGAACTCCTCAACGGTACCTATTTCAAGGGTGGCGATAACGATAAGATATGTCGATTAAGATAGTTGAGCGACTACAACGAAGAATATTTACTTGTTGAAATATGACTGTAACTTTCCAGTGGCGTTGCTTGCGGCGAGCTTGAAATTTTCTATAGTTTCTCATTTATTGAAAAGTGGAACTACATAACAGCATAAATAGGATCACTAAAAAGTATTAAATAAAATAAATGTTTAAAAAAACAAAAAACCGCCTTCAAAAATGCAAAAAATAACTTCTTATAAAATGATAGGTACCTATAGGTAGGTCAGTCCAACTGAAGTCGGCGTCCCACAATATTTTAAAACAAAAGCCGAATACAGTTGGACTGACCTACCTATAGGTACCTATCATTTTATAAGAAGTTATTTTTTGCATTTTTGAAGGCGGTTTTTTGTTTTTTTAAACATTTATATAATATAAAGTGAGGAAGAGATCAGTTGTTTTGACCTAAGGGTTTTTCATTTGCTTTATGGATCTGAAGAGAATTATTTATAAGTTATGTATGAAGAATCGAAATACATCTAAACGAATAAAAATATTCCGATATAAAGCAGATTAAAAGCTAAAAGCTGTATAAGTGAATCCATTAATAACATAGTGCAGCTACTAAGCTTATAATGCTCTCCAGATATTGCTGAGGCTGTTTAAGAATTGTCGCCATTTTGAATGAATAAAAACACATTTGAAAGTATAAATAAAGAAATACTTGACAATATTTGACAATAACTAAAGTCGCATTATGATTTCCAGCCTTAAATAATGTGACTGTGGTCCCAGATTTAGTATTCACAATATATTTTGATATTCTAACCTTAAAAACAAACAACCAATTTTTAATCTTTCCTTTATAATTTTGCGGCACTTATTTTCACCGTTATGCCATCCGCTGTCCAAGTGATTAAAGTCTGTAACTTGGCCAACCCTGAAGACTCAGATGGAATGCCTCTATGGTAGTTGTTTCACCGGTTGTCTGGAACACAACAATGCGAACCCTGCTGCTTAGCGGTAGGTTAAATGTTAAGATGGTTGCCTGGTTACCCGGACGGACCCTGAACAAAGTATAGTTATTTATGTATGTATGTTATTTATTTAACTAGCACATAATAAAGCTTCTAAGGTACGAGTGCCGAGACTCGCAAGCTCGCGCTCTAATAACAGACTATATAATTACATAACTTTTCTACAAGCTTAAAAATATAATGACAAAAATAGACGATAACCTTTCTCGTATCTCTCCTCGATGTTTCTGCGAACAAATTACTTGTCAACAAAGTAATTTTCATTATTGGCGTTAATAGTTTGTGAATTTTATTGTTAAATGTTAACAAATTTCATGCAAATGTTAAATAGTTACTAAAGTAGTCAGCTACTACCGCGGGAATATGGCGTTTCCACAATGAAGTGATTTCGCCAGTGTCAAGTATATATACGTATAAATCAATATAGCAATAAAACACAATCCAATCTTCTCTAGGAAGATTGGGGGCAAGTTTGTACGGTGATATGTAGGGCAGAGACCAAGATAGTTTTAACCTCTGTACCACTGCGAGTCCACTTGAAACGAGAAGTAAGATGCCAGGATACACGAAATAAGTCCAAGTCTTCTATCACTGTGCAACATAAAGGCATAAAAAGTACAAATCACTAACAGAAAAGAACTTTGAACACCTAAATACACAAAAATAAAAACTTTAACAAATTACACATCCGCCATCTTTTGACGTTGCAAATGGCCTCCTACTAAAGTAGTCGTTCTGACAATTTATCATAAAAGTTAGAATGTCAAACGAAACGCCATTTTGTTGATATCCAAATTGAACGTAACCATGGTAACCAAATAACAATTTCAAATAATAAGAAATTAATTTTTAAACACATAATTAGTGACATTTGTTTTTTATACACATATTTAATCGGTATTAAAACATTTTTAACGGTTTATTATACAAATTAGGAGGTCAAGTGTTCACTTAACACCAAGGCTGATATTCAGAATGACTGTAACCATGGTACAGATGTAGTGCATAATTGTTTTCCTTCGTACTTTCACGGCAACGTACGAACGTGTCATGCTACTTCAGTCACCCTCAGTACTTTTTGTACTATGATCGACTGAAATACCTAGACACGTTCGTACGTTTCCGTGAAAATGCGAAGGAAAACAATTATGCACTACATCTGTAATAACAATACCATAATTTTTATAGAACTGTTATTACCGTGGCAACGCTCATTATAGAATTGTTTTCCCGATTCGGTTACGCTATAGGTGGTATTCTGACACCATTAACGTCGATATCGTTAATGGTATCAGAATTAGCAGTTTATAGTACGCAAGTAGAAAAAGTAACTTAATAACCTTTTTTTTTCAGACGGGAGGGGTATTAGTGTCCCTTGCTTGGTGTTGCAGCAATGTTTACAACATGAAACACGAAACCAAAGAGAATAAGGAAAAGATTACACAGCGGATACGATTTAGAAAAAAGGATGACCAAATAAATCCCAACGACGATGACGATGGTTTCGAGGAGATTTCCATTGATGATGGAAACGGTGGAATCGATACTGTTGATAGTGGACATTATACTTCTGATCTTGGTGGCAATCATCACCAACATGATGATAGTGGAAAGAATGCCGGTGATAAAGGTCACGGGCATAGCAATGGAGATGGTGGCGAAGATGGTTGCAATAATAGTCACGATGGTGTTGGTAGTAGACATAATGAAGGAGATAACAAAGGAGATAGTCACAGTAGTAGTGTTAACAGTGGTAATACTGGTGGCCATCATAACGGAGACAGTCATGCTACTAGCGGGAGTTACCACGGCAGTAGTCATGGTTGGAGTCATCACGGTGGAGATAATCACAGCAGTGGTTGGGGTCATGATGGTGGGGACAATAGTCACAGTGGTTGGGGTGGCAGCCATCATGGTGATAGTGGACACTACGATGGTGGTGACAGTTGCGGAAATGATGGAGGTGATTAAAAGTGAAAAAATCACAGTATCGTGGTTTACAGAAGATGTGTAAAAGATTAATTATAATATTTTAAGTCATGAAGAAAATCATGAAATTGGTGTGTATTTTAAGACACAATTGGAAATACGTAATCGCGCAGCACTGCAGATCTGACAATAGTTCCTATTAAAAGTATGAACGTAATTTAAAAAAGATGGTACACAAAAAAACAAGAGTCCAGTCCAGGCATACCATGCAATGCCATGTTTTGCATTTAGAACATGAAAAAACTATTAATCTTAGAGAAAATTTAACACTGTAACATTGAACTAATGTTGTAAGAAGCTACTAACTACATATTCCAGGTACAGTCAAGTGTAAAAATATGAGAGAGCGAGCGTACGTTCCATGAAAATATGAGTGTTGGTGAAAGAAGGGGAAAACCATATCGTTGTCTAGTACCCATAGTACAAGCCTAGAGCTTAGTTTGGGACTAGGTCAATTGGTGTGACATGGTCCACTAATATAAAAAAAAACTTTTTATCGAATTTTCAAACATGTCTGAAAATAAGTCTTTACTCAAACTTACCGCAAACTTAAATAGTTTTATATATTATAAGCTGTTGCCCGCGACTTCATCCGCTTAGAAATCGTTTATCGCTGCTCCCTCGGGAACAGACCAATTTTCAAGGATAAAAACTATCCTGTCCTATTCCAGGACCTAAATGTGCCAAGTTTCATCCCGATATGTTCAGCGGTTAAAGCAGGTATAATATTAGTAAGATAAGATAAGTTGTTGCCCGCGACTCCGACCGCATGTGTCATTTATCAATAATATCGGGTAAATTTTTATTTATTCTTTCTCGAGATTTAGGCTATTTTCAAACTGAATGTCATCGAAATCCGCTTAGTAGTTCAGCCATGACAACATACAGACAGACAGAGTAACTTTCGCATTTATAATAATGATTACTATTGATGTATGTTTTTTCACTAACTTATAATTTAGTATTTTTCAATAAGTATTTTAGTGTAATGATGCAAAGTTTTTATTTTAAAAACTTACAAAATTTTAAGTTTTTCATAAGATTCACCGCGAAAGCAATTTAAATTGAATTTATTAAGTATATGAACTATGTTTAATTTTAACGTCGCACAAATTTTGTATGATTTATCTGACGTTTTATGGTCGGAGCCAAGAAAAATGTCTTTTGAAGATAATAAATCATGAAGAACTATGTTTATTGGGACAAGCTTTGTCGTAGAACATAATGAAGCTTTTAAATCATATTAAAAGCTTCTGTAATAAATAAAGGGATGATTATTTTTTATTCAGAATCTTATAAAGTTCAAAAGAAGCTTTTAGATCACAGAATAGGAACGAGAGGCTGTCTTTAATGAAATTAAAAATAACGTCACCTAGAATTATCTTTTTCTGAAACCAATGATTTATTTAATTTGTTTACGTGCAATAAAGAGTTATCATGCATACATACCTTTTCTAAAATTCAGACTTTATTTGTATCAACTGACTACCTTCGTAATATACCTACAACGAATAACATTTGTGCAGTTTTTACTAATTCAAACATGGCGTTTAATAGTATAACAGAGTATTAGTTAATAGTTTAATAGAGTATTCATTTTCCAAATTGAAAAGAGTCAAACAAATAAGTCATATTACTTGTCCTCTTTCCACTTCAGTAGTAAGCACCATCACTACCCATACATACTTGACTAGTGAATCTAGTGAAATAGTGTACGCACAGTACCATTGTATACTATGCTGGTATTGCTATTGGATTGACAGGTGGATCACAACTACCCCGCAGCGTAAGATGGCTCCAATTAGCATCAAAATAAAAAAACAAGGCACTGATTGACCGAACATACATTTAGTTACAAGTATTCATTTTTTTCAAACATGAATTGACAAGAAGAACACATGCAATTTGTAATAAATATTTAAACAAATCACAAAAAAAAATACTACACTGGTGTCGTTTTAAAAAACAACTGAATCGACAAAAGCAACAAAACAAACCATCAATTTTGTCCCTTGAATTCAAATCGAGAACTGATTAATTTTTATTGTATTCTTCTTCAGATACACTGCTAAAAAAACTCTTACACTTACATTAAAGTTTCACTCCTATAACACCACTAAACCGTTTGGCAAACACATACAAAATCACTGTTATCGCAAATCCAAATAAAAACAAACTAATCAGAATACCAATCACTTCCACTGAAAACTCAACTCCTAACTTTGTTAGCTGGTGTCCACTGAGTCACTGAATCACTGAGTGACTTCAAGCCCTGGTTAACTTGTTCAGTTTGGTTTGAGTACCGGAATGCTGGTTGGTCGGTAGTCCAGCCCGACTAACCGCGGCCGACCATCGGTTTATTTGTTGACAAAGATTTACAATGCGTAGACGCACCATTTGATAACGAAACTAATTTTGACACCTCAGATATATTCCTAATAGGGATTTATGATTTCTTTCTTAAGGTTGTAGTGTAAATCTATTTTTTTTTAATACTAGCTGTACGACCCTGACGCCGCCTAGGGATATTTTTTTAAATACGAACCATGTCCTGATAATCACTCGACTCATTGGTTACGGCGTAACCAAAGGGAACAGGGATTTATTTTTATGTACGTAGATAATGACTAGTCGTGCAATCAGCACTTTTCTTATTACAGGAAAACTTCACATTTTAATTTGTTTCTTGTGTTTTGAAAATAACGTTATGACGACATTGTGTCATTAAAATGGATAAAAGAAAAAAACAAGAGCCATTGTAAAAAAATACAAAAATTAGATAGATTTAATGATGAAACACATTCTGAAAATGGAATTAAAATATCTGGAAATATCAGACTTTTTACATACCCTTGTTAGGATGTTCGATAAAGCAAAAAAAAACTGATCTAAATACAGGTTGTATGTGTCGTCATCAGTCTTGTTAACCATGTATCTCAAAAACCTATCTTAGGAAAAAGTTTCCCGTCTACCTACTCCCATCATCTTTGCCCGTCTCGTCTAATATTAGGTGCGCACGCGACGGCCCCGTTGCGTATCAGTTTTAGTTTTTATTGTGCGCGGTATTTCGGGCGCACTCGCCGCGCGCGCGGCTTTACTGCCATCGGTCAAGCTCTGGTCGCCAAGTATTCGCAGATTGGGTACAATCAAGCGATGATTAAATAATTTGGGGGAGATGCAGCGCAGACTGACCGGAGACTTAATGTTAATCATCTTAAGATGCTGCTCCACTATTGGAGGATAGCTGTTAATCGTGGAAAGTTGTTTCTGTCCATCGCAAAGCGGAGCAGCTGCTCTGTATTAGCGATTCAAGTTCAACTTCTTCTTAGGAAGGAAGCTTGGATGTTAATCCTGGAAACTTGTCTCTGTCGGCAAAGCAAAACAATCAAGAGAAGTCCGCCGTTGTACATAATGTATCTTAATATAAGTGTTTTTTGTGAAACGTTTCTGTTTGTGCAATAAAGAGTTCACTTACTTACTGCTCTGTGTTACTGACCTCAGTTCCTCTTCTTCTTCTTAGAGTGCCACTCCACTAGGAAGATGGCACTAATACTGGACCGGTTTAGCTGAATAATGGACACTTTACTCTTAATTCAAAGATCATAAGGTTATAAATTAACCGTCTGAAAATGTATGTTTCATGTTCACCATACTGAAGTTTGGATGTTAATCCAGGAAATTAGTCTATATCCATCGTACAGCGAAACAACTGCTTTGAATTAGTGATGTCATTTCCTATACTTCTTTATAGGAGACCACTCCACTACTGGAGCTTGGATGTTACTGCTGGAAACTTGTGATCCTTCGCAAAGCGAAACCACCGCTACGTGTTGCCGAATCCAGATCCTCTTCTTCTTAGGGTACCGCTCCACTACTGGACCTTGGATGTTAATCCTGGAAACTGGTCTCCGACTGTCACAAAGCAAACCGACTTAATTATTTAAACTTGCTTTTAATTTTTAAGGCTTTTCATTAGTTTCCTCGACGTTGAATTGTTGACACGCTTGTTCCTGAATGTTGAGTCCAGCTGATACGAAGTGCGCTGTATTTTAGCTATATTTAATTTAGGTTGGTTACCAAACTACTGCAAAAAATAATAGATACCAACTACTTGTGGCGACCTGTTATTCTTACTCGTTGTTAAAACCTATAACTCAGATATTTCCTGAATTAATGTGGACAGTTCGATTTGCTTAGTTGGTTGTTGGTATGCCTGCCCAAGAATCAAGCGGCCCGACATGTTGCTCCCGGGTTTTACTAGTTTTTGATCTTATTATGTATCTTTATCTTTGTAGTGTTTTAGTACTGGTTGTTTGGGACTAAATAATTGTGTGTTCCCTTAGTTAAGAGCGCTTTAGTTGCGAGTGGAGATGGCCGATTTTTAAAACATTGCAAAACTTTCCTTAGCTGCGTCAACCAAAATGTCTGACATTTTCGATTCGATTTTCAAATCCCACCTAAGTTCAGTCAACTTCTGATCATTGCTCTAACAGTAACCAGCACATTTTAACCCCCAACTTTGAACAGTTACTTTGTATACAGGGGTCAAAATTATAATGGACATTAAGTCGACATCGTTGCGATAAGGAGTAAAACCGGAGCGCCGGTATATTTACAGATTGGGGACAAATCATAACGAAACCAATGATTCAATTAACCTGTATACCAGGATATGAAGAACCGGTCACGAGTGAATTGGGTTCTGCTAGAATTCCGTAGTAATGCATTAAAAAAAAAACGAATTGACTTGAATTAATTTGTTATTATCTTGTTAACTCTGATCACAGTTTGAGTTTTAGAGATTTATTTTTATTAATAAAGTCAAACAATCACAAGTTAAATGCAACTTTTGACACGGATCCCGTAACAAAACTGTTGTAAACCTGACAATTGGCGGCGTTCGTTTCATATTTACAGTTAAAATATAGTAAAACAACTTTATTTATTTATTTATTTCTACAATAACAGGCTTATAGTTTTATCCAAATCGCATATCACGTTAATAAGTATTACAGAATATTATACAGATACATTAAGACACTGACATAAAATAATTAAGATTTATAACAAAAGAGACAAAAATAGTAGACGAGTACAAAAAAAGGGTTATTACAATTACAAAAACCAAAACGAAGTACGCAAGAACGTACAGATAGGTACTATGATTTACAACGGGCCAGCGGTCGGCTAGCACGTCGGTATCCTGGAGCTCGGCAAGTAGCGCGTTTAACAGCTCTACCGCGTACTTTATATTTCAACTGCACATATATCAGCATCGAATCGCATTTTGTAGTACAAAAACGCAATATTGTATGGAGATGCGTCCGCATCAATTCACCCTTCCGCATCGATTTAGCTTCAGCATTAAATGCGTATAAGTGTAGCTATCCATTTAACATACTTAAGAATGCTTATTCATGATAACCTGAACACGTGTAACAGCATACTTTAACTTCCGATGCGTATAGTGTGTCCAAAATCATCCAGCTAAATGCGATTCGATGCTGATATATGTGTCTTCACCCTTAGACAATGATAACCCCAGTCCGCACATGATAGCTAGCTTGGTTAACCCTTTAAAAAGATAAAAGATAAAGATAAAAGAAATTTATTCAGTAAGTAGGCCGCAACGGGCACTTTTACACGTCAAGATACTACCAGCGCTTCCCAAGAGGAGACCACTGCTGAGAAGAAACGCCGCAAGAAACTCAGCAGTCAGTCATTTTTTAAACTTATTACATATTTCATATTACAATGGTATGTACAACTTAATCTAGCATTATATAAAGCTACAAGGACGTACAGGACCCTAAAAACCTTGCATACTAGTGGCGTATAACGTCATATTTACGAGGAATTGGTTGTGTCGCGGGGGTCCAGTAATAATGGTCGATTACTATTTTAGTACTTCCGTCGAATTAAGCAAACAAACTCTAACTACAACAGAACGGTGGGTTTATTACCCGAAGCATTTCAAAAGAACTAACTTCCGATAATCGCCGCGCGCATTGGATCACATAAATTTTGAATCAGTTCTTTTAACATAGGTTCCTTATAAGTAACTGCACAAGTGCTTACGTTGGTAGTTACTTTAAAACCATTTTTGAACTGCTGTACTTATTAGTCATACCGACATAGCCCTAAGAATTGCTACACTTAAATGGCAGTGGGCAGAGCACATCGCTCGCAGAATAGATGGCCGATGGGGTAGAGGACTTCTTGAATGGCGTCCGCGTACCGGAAGATACAGCGTGGGTAGGTCTCCAACAACGGGGACCGACGACTTGGCTAAGGTTGCGGGAAACCGATGGATACAAACGGCGCAGTACCGGTCTTTGTGGAAAACCTTGGGGGAGGCCTATGTCCAGCCGTGGACGTCTTTCTGTTGAATTGATGTATGGTAGTGAATCTTGGGTAAGGCAGAAGAAGAATGAAAATAGGATTAATGTAGTTGAAATGAGAGCTCTGAGAAGTATGTGTGGAGTCTATAATCCTTACCTTATAGATAGAATAAGAAATAGGAAGATCCGAGAACGATGTGGATTGAAAGATGTAAAAAAAATGTTTTAACGACAAACACAATACTATTACAAGTAAATTGATTCAACAATAATAATAACATTAAGAAAAAAATACTGTGCTTATCTCTAGGTAGTAACTTATACAGAGTGTGGACTCAGGAACAAAGCCACTATTACTGTTGATCCCCAGACTAGGTAAACCTGTATCGTGGGAGCCGAAAATATTTTAACCAGTAAGATGTTTTCCACAGTTGACAAAAGAGGTAAATTGAAATAATTAGGTACAGTATGTAGGACTAAGAAGGGAATGCTAAGTTGGTTTGGTCATTTAGAAAGGATGGATGAAAGAAGAGTTACGAAAGAGATATGGCGAGCGAGATGTCGGTTGAGGACGTCCTAGATGGATGTACGGTGATCAGATTCACGATGTACTGAATAAGGGCGAAATCAAAAGCACCCGAAACCGACGTACGTGCATGAAGAGATTGATGAATGTAGAGGAAGCGATAGCATACAAGTTTAGACCGGTGCATGGCGTTCCAGTCTCTGCCTACCCCAATGAGAGACAAGCGTGAAGGTATGGTATGTATGTATGGGTGATGATAACGATGATGATGATGATGATCATGATGATGATGATGAAGATGATGATAATGATGATGATTATGATGATGAATTATCTGTCAAAGGAGTTAAATCGACCACGTACAAAGGCAGCTATCCATAACGAATATACTTAAGAACATTCGCCAAATTTGAATAGTGTGTTGCATAGCGCGATGTATTCAGAAATTAGAAGATGCGTGCGACTTAGTACTTGTAGAATTAGTTTTCTACTCCCCATATTTATTTACAGAAATTATTTAGAAAACTCCTTTCTTAGTGCACGTCTTAGGTACCCAAGCAATATTCCTTAAAAAAAATAAGTTTCTAAGCTCAGCGATTTATGTGGTCTGTTGTCTATCAGTGAGTCAGTCACAGGAGATTTAGCTCATTTATTTTTAAGGAATATGTAGTAATAACAGCATTGTCTTTCTGCTGTCAACCTTTTGCTGGAGTTTCTTGCGGCGCTTCTTCTCCGCAATCATGGTCTTGTCCGAAGCGCTGCTGGTAGATTCACTCCATATTACCGACGTGTAAAAGAGGCGTTATATCGCCAATTCGGGTTACCTTTGTTTCGGCGAAATATGTTTGCCAAATGTATCGTTTCCCAACCGGTTCATTTGCCAACCCGCTTTGTTTTCTGCAACCATAAATATTTCAGTATGTTATAAAAACTAACCTAACCTAACCTGTAGGGTTTTATACGATAGTACTAAAATAAATCCTGAAAAAAAAATATAACATAGGATTGGCAAATGAAAAAGTTGGGAAACGATACATTTGGGAAACATATTTTTGCCAAACGGCAGGCTCCCCGCCAATTTACTGAAAAAATATTATTTGAATTTTTAATTCTGAATTTTGTTTCGGGTTACAGGATTCATTTCTTATTAGCCGGGCACTGTAGTAATCTTTACATATACTTAGCATCGGCTGCAAATATCAATTTCTAATATTATAACTACGGAGAGCGTGAGTCACTTCAGGATACAATTTGTCACACTTTGAATCCGACGTATCAAATGTATCCGCGGATTAAAGGTTCAAGGGTTCAATTAAGGGACATATTTGTATGATGACCGCGAATATGTGCTCGGGAGTCTTAAATATTTTCTATGTATTTCTCTATAAAAGTAAGTTTATCATTGCCTAGTACCCAATAGCTTAAATAGCTTAAAATGCCACTAGCAGACAAATTTATTCACCTACAGACACTTAACAAAATATATTCGACAAGCAGTTACATAAAGCTGATTGAAATCCCTCATGCATGTTATTTCGTTGCGCCGCGGCAGATTCTATTTCATCCCGACTCAATTTGATATACTGCGAGCCTTAGGAACCTTACACGGTGACTAAAGTTTCATGTCTAACTCCTGATACAAAAAGATAGGTGTTTTTATGTTTAATCTGTGTATATATGTATCTGTCCGAGGCTTCGTCACTCTCAAACTGATCGACCGATACGGACACAGTTATTTTTAATAGAAGGAGGAGGATAGCGGTTTTTTTTAAATACACTACGTTAGTTCTTAGTTGGACCAAAAGTGGTTGGGCGGTTAAAGAGCGGTACATATTTGAATATCAAAAAAATAACATTGAATAGTTTTACATATTCTAATGCTAGACTTAATAGTATCATTAGAATATGAATATTTGGAAAAATGATTCATTGCCGAATCTCTTGCGACGTTTCTTCTAAGGAGTGGTCTCCTCTTGGAAAGCGCTGGTAGATTCTTGACTTGTAAAAGTGACCGTGTTGCCTACTATACTATAAAGTGAATCTACTAGCGCTTCGGACAATACCATCATTGCGGAGAAGCGCCGCAAGAAACTCCAGCAGAAGTACATTTTTTCCCATAATAAAACACAATAATGCTTAAAAGTAACATTACAAGGTAATAAAGTAATAAATAATTATTTTAAAACTAACACCGATAGAATCATTACAAATGTAAGCGCAATATCATTAAATTAAAAATAGTGACTAGGAGAACAACATTACGAGATCTCTACGTCAGGAACGATAATCGAGATAACTAACTGAAAAACAGGTCCTTGCAAGCGTGAACAGACCGGACCCCACAGACGCACCCGGTCACGAGTATGACGCGTATCTCAGCCATCTCCTCCCTCAACCATGTGTTCGGGAAGGTGGCGACTTGATCAACGACGCCGCCGTAAGGAAAGACCTTTGAGTGAGCATGACATGCTCATGCTGCCGGACAAAATATGTATATCATTTATTTTTTTAAATAGCTGTCCGGCGAGAAACATCACATTGTGTTCTCATTTCTGAAGTGTCTTGTGCACAAGAACCATAAGCGCGAGAGCGGGTATTATTATGTAGTCTTGAAGGTTTTCTATGTATTTAAGCTAAGTTTGAGACCCAAACCAATTTGTGCGTGCTTTATTTTTATATTATTTAGAGCATACTGATTCAACTCAAGTTGCCGCAAGACCGAACACTTCGAACCTGGTTCTTCGCAAGCACTAATCGACCCTAAACCACTAGTCTGTCAGTATTCTACTGAAATGCAAAAAGTAATCTCTCAGCTGCATTTCAGAGTGCAGTAGAAATAAATTTATCGTTTTAACTCTTGTGACCCAACAGTGGAGAGGTGCATCAAAAATATTAAAAGCAAATAGAACGGGTACGCGCTTGCTCCTAACAAACACTTTATCCAAGTATTTCAAAGAATTTTATTCAATTTTCATTAGGTGACGTAACGTGCGTGCAATCCTTTTTGATTTAAGAGAATGGTGATGGGACGTTTCAATAGTGTAGCTGTCATTTTTTTCCAAACTTAAGCGCCGGGCGGATGAGGCGATTTGCAACGTCAAAAGATGGCGGAGGTGTAATTTGTTTTAGTTTTTATTTTTGTGTATTTAGGTGTTCAAAGTTCTTTTTTGCTAGTGATTTGTACTTTTAATGACTTTGTGTTGCACAGTGATAGAAGACTTGGACTTATTTCGTGTATCCTGGCATCTTACTTCTCGTTTCAAGTGGACTCGCAGTGGTACAGAGGTTAAAACTATCTTGGCCTCTGTCCTACATATCACCGTACAACGTTGCCACCAATCTTCCTAGAGAAGATTGGATTGTGTTTTATTGCTATATTGATTTATACTTATATATACTTGACACTGGCGAAATCACTTCATTGTGGACACGCCATATTCCCGCGGTAGTAGCTGGTCAAGCCGCCGCGGGGCAAAGAAAAAAATAATAATCTCTGGGTGATAACGTTTCTCCCCCCCCTAAATCAAGTCCGATTTCCACGATTCTTGAATTATTTTGTAAAAAAACGTAAACAAACAATTTATCATAATAACTCGATTTACCGGGTGAAAACAAAAGCGGCGTCGGTTCACATCCTCTTGACAAGTTTTACTTTAAAATGTCACCTGTCACCTGTCATTGTTAGGATTGTGAAATAGGATGTAACTTCTATTAGTAACAAAGCGCAAAAGTTCCGTTTCCGCCATTCTGATTACAATCATATTCTTTTGCCGTTAAGGTTTAAAATGTGACATAGTCTTATTTTAGTTATATACCCTCTTTTATTTATACTTCTTAGTATGCCACTCATAGACAGATAATTATCTAGAAGAGACACGAAAAAAAAATGGTTCGATATAAATACAAAAGACGGAATCTTTACTTTCTGTCTCACCCCACATATACGTTTTTTCAAGGCCGATTTTGTTTGTCCCCAGAGCCTGTGCCAAACAATGAAGTGAATTGTTGCTTTTAAGTATTTTATTGTTTGTTGTTTGTGTTTATGTGTCGTACGTTTCGTAGGCCTCTGTGATCTAAATAGTTGTATTTAAGGCTGGAAAAACCAGTGCTCGAAAAGATGAAAACATAACCTTTCAACGGTAATAACTTCTCATGATAAACCATTGCCTGCTAAATGATAATATGATTTGGTCGGGTTGTCTGTTTTGCTATCTCAAAGGGGACCTATACGCGTGACTTTTCTAGGTAATACTCTGTCTACGGTGAAAGAGGACGTCAATTAGTAGCAAGCCACATAAGTTCCTTATGACAGTTACTAAAGACTGAACTCAAAGTAAGCACCATTTAAATTTAAATCATATACTTTTCTCGTAACGTTTAAAATGCGTCACAGTTTTATTTGAGTTATACCCTTCTCGTTTATTGTTATACGCCTTAGTTGCCACCACAAACCGAGCCCAATCTTATTTATCTTGTGGCTTTCGTTGATATCAAATTTTAAACGGGTTTGTGCGTTGTTGTACAGTTTAAAGCAGCAGTGGCTGTCCACGTGTGACTTGATGTTGACCTATTGCAGTGGAAACATCGGTAATACATCTGCATCTGTATAATCGAGGTAGGTACCGCATTTGTTGCATTTGTGTCACTCACCTTCATTTTGTATTTTATTTTTATTGCTTCTTTCGCGACTTCGTCCGCGTAGTTTTTAATTATCGTTATTTCCTCAGAACTTAGTCATTTTGCTTTGGATTCGTTGAAGTGGTATTTAAGATAGGGGGGAGGAATTGGATGAGGATAGCTCAAGATGTATTAGAGGAGACTTAAATTTACAATTGGGTGGCGACAGGTTGATTAGGAGAAAGAGAGAACTGACTTTAGTCAGTTTATCAACAGTGTTAGAAACAGTGGTCCGCCTAATATCGTATACATAAGATTCCATCATCTATCTCGCTAATTATCAAGTTTAGGGAAAAGTTTTTCAAGTAAAACATGCTTATTTTAGCGGCCTTTATAAGATAAAATCATTTAAATTAGGTGTCATAATGACATCAATCTTCCGAAAAAAAAAGTCCCTGACGCCTTGAAATTAACCAACATTTGATCCCCTATAACTCAACCATTTTTGAATTTAGAGAAAAGTTTTTCAAGTAAAACATGCTTATTTTAGCGTCTTTTATAAGATAAAATCATTTAAATTAGGTGTCATAATGATACCATTTTGCCGAAAATTTTTTTGTCCTGCTCCCCCTTTGCTTAAGTCCAACCGAAACGGTTAGGCATTTTAAATAATAGGGTACCATTCAAGTGCGAGTTGAACTCGCGTGGAGAGGGTTCCGTACATGTTTTTTTTATGACAAGACTTGTATCATAATTCCTGGTGACTTTTTTAAAAAGTCTACTTCAAAAAAGGGGATCTCTCAATTCGACCGGTTTTTTTTTAAATGTTGTTTCGCAGATAACTTCGTTGTTTATGAACCGATTTTGACGATTCTTTTAATGTTAGAAAGGAGATATCCCAATAATTTAGGATCTGATGAGGAAATCAGTGAGGAATTGAGGAAACTCCTGAATGATTATAGGCAAACGTATAGCAAGATTATAGGCAAACGTATAGCAATGTTAGTAGTTCTAGTGACAACTCTAGCATATGCATTCAGAAAGTATCATTTGCTAAAGCGGAACTGATGTTGAAGACCACAGATGGCCACCGGAATTCCTCAACGGTACCGGTTTCAAGGGTGGCGATAAGATATCTCGATTATGATAGTGGAGTAACTACAACGAAGAACATTTAATTGTTTAAAAATGACTATGTTTTTCCCGTGGTCTTGCTTGCAGCGAGCTTGAAATATCTTAAATTTCATATCAACTAAGAAATGGGACTAGATAACAGCTTATTATTATGACTAAAAATAATAAAATTAAATAAATGTTTTAAAAAACAATAAAGCGCCTTCATAAACGCAAGTCGCAAAGTCGGCTTTTGGTAAAAAATATTGTGAGTTTTAAAAGAAGTTATTTTTTGCGTTTCTACTGGCGGTTTTTTATTTTTAAACCATTTATTTTGTGTTGAACTTTCCGAATCTATACATATATTTAATACACTTTAACGTCTTTTTCAGGAAACATTGAGTCAAATTTACTTGTCAGAGGAATTCTACACAAAATGTCAAAACCGGTGGAATACAAGGACCTAGAGGCTGAAGTGGTCGCTCGGCTACGAGGGCTATATAAAGGTCAGCCATGTTATTCCCTTAAGCGATTAACTACTCAACTCGTCGCAGTTAATATTAACTTGTGTTGAAGTTGTAAATATTTTTAAACTTTCACGTCTAAATACGACACACATAATTCATAGAGCAGACAATAAGCTTGTTTATAAGTTTGCGGGTGGTAGGACCTTGTGCAGGGTCCGTCCGGATAGCTACCACCATCTTATCCATTGACCTACCGCCAAACAGCAGTGTACGCATTGTTGTGTTCCGGTTTGGGGATAAGACAGCCGGTATAGTGACTAGCATAATGACATTCCATCTTAGTCCTCAGGGTTGGCAACGCATTTGCAGACTTAGGCTTGCAGTCTTGTGGATGCGAATGTCTATGGGTCACAGTTTCCACTTACCATCAGGTGGCGTGTGTGCTCGTTTGCTTTCTCTATGACATAAAAAAAGTACTTTATTGCTGCTATACGACTCTTCAATAAGTTATAATATAATTTAAAAAAAACTAGAGGGTAACCAATATAAACTTCTCTCAAGAATTGGCTCATTCAAAAAGCATTCTCTGAGGTAAAGGAATTCTTTGCCCGATGACAAATATTGTATGTAATTAGTCATTTAACAAATTGAATTAATTTAAAGATTTAGCTTATCTTTATTTTTGTAATATACGTGCGAAACGAATAAAGTGTTGAAGTTTGTTTCTTGTTATTCCTTTATATATATGTACACAGTTATACAGTCAATTATATTTATAATTCTATTTCTATGATAGGGGACATAGTAACTCACGACAAGTAAGCATACATATACCTCTTTATTAACCCGACGTTTCGGCTTTCAGATTAATTAAAATCGTGTCGTGGCCAGGGGCATTATTATGACATAGCTATGCAGTTCAGTTCACGCTCACGGAAAAGGACAGAGCTATATTATAACAGCTCTGTCCTCTCCTGTAGATAATTATTTTTGTTGTTGTACAGGTTAAGGCATGGTGATGACAGTTAGCTACCACCTTTGTATAAACCTTGTCTACACACAGCTGACTGAATTTACCGTCTTTCAGAGGACTTCGAGCAGCTGACCAGGTTCGGGGAGCCAGGGTACCTTCTGTCAGCTCGGTTCAAAGGCCACGCTGATGCCGTGCGCGCCATGCCCGTGCGCCCTGAGGATGTCTGGCTCATGACCTTCCCTCGATCAGGTACGATCATGTATTAAAATACGGGTACAGACACGGACTTTAATTAATATACCACTATAAAACCTTGTCGTATAAAACCTACGATTAATTCCCATGTCTCCCATTTCTCATGTCTATCTCGTCACTTGACGCTGTCAGTATGACAGGGTTCCATAGTGGCATAACAATTAAAGTCCCTGACTGTACCTATAACTTTATCAAAATACCTTACGACAAAGTTATCATTACGCAGAACTTTTGTTTCATCGGAAGGCATTTCTACAAGACTTACCTACATAATGTTTAAAATATCCTGTTTTGCGGGTGGTAGGACCTTGTGCAGAGTCCGTCCGGATCGCTACCACCATCTTATCCATTAACCTACCGCCAAACAGCAGTGTTCGCATTGTTGTGTGCCGGTTCGGGGATAAGACAGCCGGTGTAATGACTAGCATAGAGGCATTCCATCTTAGTCCTCAGGGTTGGCAACGCATTTGCAGTCTTAGGCTTGCAGTCTTGTGAATGCGAATGTCTATGAGTCACAGTTTTCACTTACCATCAGGTGGCTTGTGTGCTCGTTTGCCTTGTTTATGCCATAAATAAATAATAATAAAACATCACAGCTTCAGTAGGAATTGGTGTTTGATGACACGAAATTCGATGATAATTTTACAATCGATGATGTGAAATTCGATAAAATGATGGTTTACCATTAAATACATTAAAATTCCCGATATAATGTTATATCGACCCCGACTATAAAAGCCGATACCTATGTTTTAAACGGCTCAAACGATTCGCGTAATATCAAGCTAATAACTATTCTGATCCTGATTAATAAACGATTTTGAGCACGCGCTGGTCTAGTTAGACTCTAACTACGAAGCTAGCGGTCCTGGGTTAAAATCCCGGTAAGGGCAAATATTTGTATGATGACTGCAGGGATCGGATATTCGGATCGATATTTACCTAAACTTGGCAAATCCCGGAAAAGTTGGACTAATATGGAGGCGGCTTTTTAATTTTAATCAGTTTAATAAATATGCTCCGGGACTCTGGGATCGCACAAAATTACATAAAAAGGCACAAATTTAGTAACATAATTAGTTAATGGGTATTTTTACCTGCTATGCGTGAGACAACGGCGGCAGTAGAGATAGCGGTGGGGTTTGAGACCACGGGGATAATATTGTCCTTGAAATGTCGGAAGTAAACAATTTTAAACGTACTAGTAGTTTAAAAGTAATAGTACTCACGGCAAGTTCCGATAAACTAAGTAATGATAATGATGTTTCCCTAGTTGAATAAAACTCAGGTAAATTAGATTTAATATTTTCCCATAGAAAATTACATTAAATACATAAAAAATAAGCGTATTTAAACTCTCAAATATGAGTTTGAACTGCGTTGTTACTTAGTTAAGTAATCCCGGGAATTTTATTAAGAAAATAAAGCTGAGTCCGTCTCCATACCATTCACGCCGCCAAAGTATAGGTAAATATCGATCCGAATATCCGATCCCTGGATGAGAGAGAATGTTTTTTTTAGGTCATGGATGTTTTATATATTTTTAAGTATATATTTATCTATATAAGTATTTATCCCGTTGTCTAGTATCCATGTGTGACCAGTGTGTGTTGCCAGTGATGACTTACGGATCTGAGACGTGGGCGCTAACAATGGGCCTCATAAGGAAGCTCAAAGTCACTCAAAGGACTATGGAGAGGGCTATGCTCGGGGTTTCTCTGCGTGATAGAATCAGAAATGATGATATCCGCAGTAGAACTAAGGTTACCGACATAGCCCGATGAATAGCTATGCTTAAGCGGCAGTGGGCGGGGCACATTGCTCGCAGGACTGATGGCCGATGGGATCAGAAGGTTCTGGAGTGGCGTCCGCGGACCGGGAGACGAGCTGTAGGTAGGCCTCCAACAAGATGGAGTGACGTCTTCGTAAGGATCGTGGGAGCGCGGTGGATGCGAAAAGCACAAGATCGGTCTGAGTGGAGAGCCTTGGGGGAGTCCTACGTCCAGCGGTGCACGTCTTTTGGCTGACATGATGATGATGAGTACCCATAGTACCAAGCGAAGAGCTTAGTTTGGGACTAGATCAATTGGTGTGACTTTATTTATTTACATTTCTTCAATTCCATTAGGTACGCACATGACTGCTGAGATGCTGTGGCTTCTGCTAAACGATTTAGATTACAACAGAGCTGCAGAAGTTCCGCTGTTTAAACGGAATATATTCTTAGAGTAAGTGTATTTGATATTACATCCCTTTTCATTCACTACCTTCATTTATTATTTTATTTATTTATTTATTTATTATCCTCAACTTATTCTATCATTACAGGTTAAATAGGTACCTAAGGGTCTCCCCACACCTATCGATGCGGAGACTGCTTTCGCCGATTGTTTTACACCACACTTTTCGCATTTAGCCGATCGGCCGTCTCAGCGGTTGTAAATCTACGTTCAGCCGTCTCATCCTCGGTACGGCCGCTGAGACGCCCGGTCGCCTGCGTTTGCTATCGCAGCAGCTGTAAACCTACGATCAGCTCCGTGCGGCCGTCGAAACGTCAGATAGCCCTCTATGTAATAGTACGCGTCTGCCCACATCTATCAATGCCGAACGGCTGTCGCCAGCTCTAAATGGCTCTTTGCGTAGCTACTCGGCCGTGGTCGGAACTGTTCAGCCCTCGCCGGCGCCGATCGGCGGTACTCGGCGATGATGTAAGAATGCGAACGCGTGCGGTTGGCTGCTAACAGCGTCGTACGGATGCGAACAAAACCAAAATTTCCGGTCGATAGACGTCGTTTCGCGTCGGCCGAGCCGATTGACGTGTGTTTCGCTCTTATTGCGTAGACAAAGTGTTTTTTGATCAGCTAACGCCGATTCCGCGTCGATAGATGTGGGGAGACCCTAATACTATCTTATCTTATCTTGCCTGCTCCCCTTTAAGTCCTTCCCTCTCACACTCTCAGCTGTTCGAATGTGCTTCCTCACAATGTATTTTATTTACCGTAAGAAAAGCTTGCTGGCCTGAATATTCATGCTATCTAAGATCTATGGATTTAAAATGGGTCACCGAATGAAAGACAGGTAAATTCTACCAAACAATTAATAGTATGTACAATTGGTACAAATAGTACTTTAACGACGTCTGTCATTCGTATGCGTGTATCCATGTTTCTTTGTAACCAAGTAAAATGTATTATTGGATTGCTTTTCACCCAAGGAGCGTCATAGACTATAAATATTATAACTTTCTCAACCTTAATGCAGCAGCGGGCCAAGTATGGCTGCGTCGATATTGCATGTCAAATGTGGATAAACCATCCGTCACTCTCGTTCTTATTTACGTGTCAGAAGGTGACGGATGCCTTATCCACACTTTGTCACGCGATAAACGCAGCCAATTCTCCACCCAATTAACCCCCAGGGGTAATCACTAATCAGGTTGTAAAAGCTTGTTTCCTTTGTCCTATGACTGACTTTAATATTCAACATGATTGTACAAAAGTCTTTTCTTGTAACAATTGCTATTAATTTCCCGCAGGATATTCTCCTTGCACGGCGACGATGCACCAATTGGCTACAAGGTCTTAGCTGATGAACCCTCCCCACGCCTCATCAGCACCCACCTGGCTTTCTCCCTCCTTCCTCCAACTGTTCTGGATACTGCAAAAGTCATCTTCGTCGCAAGGGATCCGAGGGACGTGGTAGTATCATACTTTGACTTCTATAAAAATCTGAAGAACTATGGGAGGTTTGAAACGTTGAAGCAGTTCTGGGGAGTGTTTATTGAAGATTTAGGTGAGAGTTTGTTACAAAACTAATTCTTAGCGAAGCAATCGTTATGTAACTTTATCATACCGAATTAATTGACGTTTAACTTTTCTAATGAGGTCATTAGCAATTCCAGAAGCAAAACCTAATTGGTTAGTTGTACAGTCAACAGCATAAGTAAGTGATCATTTATGTACCTTGTCGCTTTCAATCGTTTCACAATTTTGTATGACATTTCAAACACTACGTTATAGTGACAAGGTACATAAATGTCTTTTATTACTTTGGTATTTTTTCTTTCTTCCTGATCATGTTTCCAGTCGTCTTCACACCGTTCTTCGCACTTTTGAAAGAGGCTTGGGCGCGCAGAAGCCACCCCAACATGTCTTTTATGTTTTACGAAGATATTATCAAGGTCTGTACTGCGGTATATTATTAAATCTGAATCTGAAATTATTAAAATACTGCGCTTCCCTTATCAACCTATTATTGAGCAAATACAATACCATGAATAATTGAATACCATGTTACACCCTGTTTTAGTTAAGTATCTACTAATTAAGACAAAAAGCAGACATCACCGACGATGTTGCCTGCGTGCTTTTAAATCCCATTTCTCCTAATCAGATCTAAGTTTGCATAATGTAATAATAAGCCTAAACTTACTTATTTTTTCATTAATAACCTATTTTGGCAATGGTACCAAAAGCGATAAAAATTATTTTATTTATTTTTATTTATTTATTTATTAGACATGCCAACAGCACATAAACATAACAAAAAGAAATAGGTACATATTTACAAAGAACATTCAAGTTTATGCGCCAATAACAGGCACGCGCCAGCAATCAAACAGTCTAATAGGGACTAACACTAAAAGTTAAAACAAATAATCTTGAATGGATACAATAAAAAATTACATCTTTAGAATAATATAAAATAACAATAATTAAGCTAAAAGGGTTAAAAAATCTATATATATATATATATATACATTTATCAAACAGGTAGTAGAAGAAACAATACTTATGCTAGAATAAAAATTTAAAATTTAAATTTAAAATTAAAATAAACGAATCACGACGTTAATAAGGAATCAAGCATTTTACGCCTTAGGATAGGTATGGAGTCATAAAAGATATCTATATCAAAGTCATCAGCTAAAGCCTGATCATTAAAAAACTTTTGAATGCGATAAATAGGCAAGGACTTTCCCAGTTTCGTTCTTGTACTACCAGGACGAAACGTAGTGCGCCGACATGTACGCATATTCGTTTTAGGTACTGTGAAATTTACCAGTTCTAATAGATAAGGGTTATCAATTTTATTATTAATAATTTTATGCAACAAAACCATATCGTGATAGCGGCGTCTATCTTGCAATTATATGAGAGACAAAAGTATGCGGATGTACAGTTAACCTTCGAGCTATTCCAAAATAATCAATGACCACCAATTCATTGGTAATTGTTCTCTTCCGTGTCTCCAGGACATGCCAGCAGCAGTACGGCATATCTCTCAGTTCCTGGGCAAGAAGTGCACTGAAGATGAAGTGGCGAAACTGTCAACACACATGAACATAGACAACATGAGGACTAACACGTCGGTCCAGCCTAAGATGGATCAGGTGTTCGTAAGACAAGGTAAATACTTAAAATACCGCTATCTCAACAAACCGTAGTCTTGATATTGGAAATTCATTCAGCTTGTTACCGTGGTATTTGATAACTCTCGGCTCGGTTGCCTTCTCCGTGGTCTGCATTTGGGTTGATGTGGGAGATTTCATGGGTATAATGATATATTGATATTAGTACAAAAACATCCACGACTGGACACAAGAGCTTCAAGGATCTCCACGACGGTTTGTTTTGCGCTACTCGCATCCATCAGCCTCCTGCGATTTTCACCAGATCCACGGGCCACCCTGTGAAAGGCCCAGCAATTGGATAGATGGCTGGAGGGAAATGGATGTAATTAACCATGATCATGGGGATGATGATGACCATGACTGGCTTTGAGGAGTGCCAGTAATAGCATAAAAGATCCTAGATCCTAAAAAGATAGTATCCAAAAGGGCCCATTTTCTAAGATAAGATATAATGCCACAATTAATTTGCAGGCAAAGCCGGCGGCTGGCGTGATCAATTCGACGAGGAGATGCGCGCGCAGGCCGATGACTGGATGCAACGCAACCTGGCTGGCACTGGCTTGGTCTTTCCTGAACATCAATAAAACAATTTCATTCGTTTGATTTATTTACTATGGTAAATTGTACATATTTAAATAAATAAAACGTGACTTTAGAAACAAAAAAGGCTTTAATGTACCTATCTAGCACAAATGAACTCGCCTCACTCACAACATAAATTATGTAGTTACAGTTACTTGCAAATGTGTTGACCAATGAGTCTCCAGCTGTCTCTTTTAGCCTATACCACAGGGACCCAATGGACTGAACTTGTCAAAAGGGATGAAGGTATCTTCAGGGCCGAGACCCTTGTACTTAATCTGCCGCACCCTGGGTTGGTAACTGTTCCGCGGAGGTGACACTAGGCTAGGGTGCCTACAAAAGTAGTATACTTGCAGACACATCAGGTCTCGCCGCACATTTCACGGCATTAAAGACATACCGTCACCATCGCCATCGTCCCTATTGATACCGATTCCAGTAAAGCTGAAACGTTGATGGTGGGACGTTGGATCATATCATTTAATGATAGGTAAATAAAATAATGCGGCGGCGGCGACCTAAGTTGTTCAATGTTCCGCGCGGCCGGACCAATCTCCTAAATAAAGCTCCTCTCACTCGAGCCTTATTTATTTTGAATCAAGTGGCTGAGAAGACTGATTTGTTCTCATGTTCTTTGTGTGAATTCACCAAAGTGACTTTTTATGTTGTAATGTACGATATGAATAGGCAGTGAGTCAGTTTATAGGATGTTGGTATACTATCGCATTAGGGTCTCCTGTAATGATAGTGTAATGTGTTACTAAATAAATAAATAAATAAAAAGTAAACTGTAAAAAGTCTTAAAAATTTAAAGCGCCCAGCAAAATGTAATAGCAATCTCTAAAAGCAACTTTGCAATAATTTTGCGACAGGCGCTCATATTATGCATGAATGTTGAAATGCTAATCTTGAGTTACAAAGGAGCTATAAGTACATTAAAGAATCCTTAAGCCTTTGTGAACTTTGCAGAGCACAAAGACTGTCTGAAAACAGATTAACCGAAGACTATTAAAGTGATTTACCAGAGCGCTGCAAGAGCAAAGTTGATGATTATATTTGTGGGTTACGTACATGTTACGTACCTGGTTATAACGACGACGTTAACACAAACTTAAGCCTTATATTGCAAGCTTCTATTTAACTTACTTCGTTCGTATATCTGTCATACTGGTTCAAACCTAGCTATAGGTAGTCTGTTATAGTAATGGGCTGCAACTGGGAATACATGAAATACACTGGAAGGTCTGTATCAAAAGGATCTCCGCTGTAGGTACATCCATCGAATTGCGATTCGTTGGTTTGTTGTCAAACTCGCTCACGCATTCTAGGTACTACGAGGAAGGGAGCCCCGGTAACTTTTTGAAATATCTCTAGTAGATACAGCTAGTATTATATTTGAGCAGAAAACGCCGAAAAATCACGTTTCTTGTATGGTAAGCAATTTCTACTAACTCGTCGTCGTCTGAGTTCATTATAACGTTTTATTAGAAATTACTCAATTGAGAATTTTAAAAAAGGCAAAAAAAAAACTACCTATCTAAATATCTACTCGTATTACAAGTATATTTTTTTTAAGATTTTCCTCCTTCGAATCGAGTGACATGTAACGTCATGTTTTAAGTAGAATAAATTTGTTTTTTCCACGTCTATTCAACAACCAGTTCCTAACACACTTTTGCCCAATATCTTACGTTTAACACTGACCTCTCTAGAGATAGGTTGTGAAGGTCATGACTAGGTGGCCCAGTTTACGGCCACGAGAAATGGTCACGTGCGTAGGGCACGTGGGAACTTCGCCCTTAAGGTCACGCCACGTTGGAGACATGCGTGGCGTAATCGAAGTTGAATAAACTGGACGTCTTACCTACTCTTAGCTAAATAAGTGAAGTAAAAGAGACAATTTGATGATCCTCTGAGAAAGATGATTCTCGCAACCATTTTGTTTTACAGGCTATCTTTTACACTTTGAGGTGGTACCATACCGTAATGTAATGAAGCTACAACGATGGTTATAACCTTATATACTGACTGACAACGCACAGCCCAAATCACGAACCTAGTGACTGGAAATTTGGAAGCAATATTCCTTGGTTACCCTAGGGTTGCATAACAAAGTTTTTCGAAAATCGGCCCCCAATGGGAAGAATAGGAGTAGGGGGAACCAGAAGCCAGAGTAATAAAGACACCCTGATTTAAAATATCAACGTTAAAAAGAAAATCGTCTTAACTTGACAGACTAGATTTGGCTAGTTATAATATTTTAACGAAATTACTTAGAGATAGAGAAATAAATAGGCCCCGTTTTTCTGTTAATTTTTAAAAACTGACCACTTCTTTAGATAACTTTATTTCATTTATACGCATATTAAATACATACTGTAAATTATTGACTTATAAGTCAAATCAATCTAATAAATAAATCAAAATAGAACTAAGCTTACCGACATAGCCCGAAGAATAGCTAAACTTAAGTGGCAATGGGCGGGGCACATTGCTCGCAGGACTGATGGCCGATAGGGTTCTTGACTGGCGTCCGCGGACCGGGAGACGAGCTTTAGGTAGGCCTCCAACGAGATGGAGTGACGACCTTGTAAAGATCGCGGGAACGCGGTGGATGCGAAAAGCACAAGACCGGTCTGAGTGGAGAGCCTTGGGGAGGCCTATGTCCAGCAGTGGACGTCTTTCGGCTGGTAAACTGTATATTGATTTGGAATGTGCAGCATGGTGCAGTTTCATTGACTTATAGTCCTTTTTCAATGCCTTTTTTACTTTAAATATTTGTCGGGTGTAAACCGTTGTGACATACACAGACAGACTAGGTACCACCGAAACCTCACGTCCCTACTTTACCATTTTGGTACGGAACCTTAAAAATCACACACTTGCACACAAAACACAAGGCCAATGCAATGTAATTACACTTAAGTTGGTTCCATAACCATAGGGTAACGTTTTTGCCACAGTTAAGAAACTAGGTTGGTTTTCGCCGGAAACCAGTTCGTTCGGTGGTGGCTTGTCAAACCTGTTGTCAGCAAACCTGTTAAGTTGACTGTTACATCATTAAAACTATGTGTTTCTGGTATAATCATAATTTATCTCTTATAATAATGTAAATCGTAAAATAAAAGGTGTGGACACTGAATGATCTTGTTCTGCTTTTTTATGTTTTAAATAAATAAATATCAAAGGACGATCTCACACAAACTGACCTACACTCGCGGACAAATAAAACGGGTCAGAGTGCGTTTTTCATACAAACGAGGCTATTTCGAAGCCTTGGTTAATCGCCAGGGGTTGTTTTGACTGAGTATTAATGGTGGATACTGCGAGGTTCAATAGAGGAGGTCAAAAGTTCTTAAGATACCTAACTGATCGCACAATCAGTTAACATCACAGCGGGAGAGTTTGGGTCAGCACTTGGATTTCCTTACATTTTATTGTCATTTTAGATGTTTTTCTGAACATGCACTATTCCGGCATTAACCGCAGATTCATTCAGTTGGGTATCCTAGGAACTCTGGAAGTCCTGTATCGATTCTCGAGGTATTCATCATCACATTTCACTAAAAGCATTCCCTGGCGATGAACCAAGGCTTCGAAATAACCTCTTTAGTATGAAAAACTCACTCTGACCCGTTTTATTAGTCCGCGAGTGTAGTTCCAAACTAAGCTCTAGGCTTGTACTTTGGGTACTAGACAACGATATAAATACTTATATAGAGGAACATATAATAAATAGAAAACATCCATAACTCAGGAACAAACATTCGTGTGCTCATCACACAAATATTTGCCGATACCGGGAATCGAACCTTGACCGCTAGCTTCGTTGGCAGGATCACTACCAGCCAGCCAGGCTATCGCTCCGTCATCGTATTGCACCTATGTAATAAAGTGGTTGTGACAATCCCAAGTTTTTACACCTAAAAATCCCTCTGGATCACTTTGAATTTTTCGATTATTCGTTTTTGTCATTTTATTCCTGTTTTACGGCAGAAATTTGTGTCCATTGTGGACATTTTAAAGTAGACAAAATTTGCAAAAAATGAGACCAATCCGGTCGCGGTATTTTTTTATTTTTTCATATATAGCAATTCAAAAGTTTGCATTACCAGCTGTCAATGTACATAAGAGCTATCATAACGTTGATAACACAAAACAATTACGCATACCAAGTAGGCATATTAGATCCCCTGGAGTGTTATTCTATTAAAAACGGCGCTCGGTCGGTCGAACGAGTGAACGAGTGAACGCGCCACACCGGCAAGTTTAAGTAGTCCCGTCAGAGGACACACTTTAGCGCGTGCATACTCAATTAGGCAGCCATATACGTTCCATCTTCACCTTATCGACAGAAACCCTGCTGCCTAATTGAGACACTGTTTTTTTTTTAATGTACGTACTTAGATACGTTGAAATTCGATGATTTGAAAACGAATACTTGTAGTATACGAGTGTACTATTATGATTTGCTGATATGTTTTTGCTCATCGTTACTGAATTTGTTACCAAACAGGTTCTCACGGTCACCTCCCATCCATAAAATATACTTTTTTTTAACAGCAAAAAATAACTAAGAGGACCAAAAAACTACGCTCAGGAGCAAAAAAAACGGGTCAGAGTGCGTTTTTCATATTAAAGAGGCTATTTCGAAGCCTTGGTTCCTCGCCAGGGAATGCTTTTAGTGATATCTGATGATGAATACCTCGAGCATCGATACAGGACTTCCAGAGTGCCTAGGATACCCAACTGAATGAATCTGCGGTTAACGCCGAAATTGCGCATGTTCAGAAAAACATCTAAAATGGCAATAAAATGTAAGGAAATCCAAGTGCTGACCGAAATTCTCCCGCTGTGGTGTTAACCGATTGTGCGATCAGTTAGCTATCTTACGAAATTTTGACCTCATCTATTGAACCTCGGTGTATCTAACATTAAACCTCACTCAAAACAACCCCTGGCGAGGAACCAAGGCTTCGAAATAGTCTCGTTTGTATGAAAAACGCACTCTGACCAGCTATTTTTCCTCCTGTGTGTATTTAAGATGGTAATAATATTTATTTATTGTCAATTATTCATAATCTTCTGTTAACTTTTGTTTTGCGGATTATTTAATCTCTGGTCTCTATTCTTAAAAACCATAATAATCGTATTTGACCTGTTACGGAATGGTTTTTCACTAGGCCGTAATTACTGTCAAGTAAATAAGAGCTATCAAAACGTTAACAGATCAAGCACGATATGCTTTAGGTACACCATGTTAAACAGAGGCCCTGGCCTCTATTGTAAGCAGTAAAATATATTTTCATATCACCTACTCGGAAAGGGGACTTTTCTTCCCTGCTAGGAGGGATCAAAGTGGCACTTTTCTGTTCAAGGACATCTTGTTGCCAAATTTGATAATTGTTGTTAAGTGCGATAATTTCCTGTTGTTAAATTTGATAATTTCAGCATTTCTAGAATGTATGAATAATTAAATTTGTTTCATCACTAAGATCTTTTATTTTCCTCATAGGTGATGTGAAAAGCAGTATGTGTCACACGGTAGCAAAATTATTTCCACCTTGGGCGTTAACACTTGAATCCCTCACTACGCTCAGGATTCTATTTTAGAATCCCTCGCGTAGTGAGGGATTCAATTGTAGAATCCTTCGCTTCGTTCAGGATTCAATGTACGCCCTCGCCTTAAATATGTCATTTTGCTCCCTTGTGACACAATCTACTATTTTTAACCTGTTATGAAGTCTATGTCGTGTAAAGCTGCCTAATTGAGAATGCACGCGCTAAAATGTTTTTTTGTACATTTTGATGGGACTACTTAAACTCGCCGGTTAATATTAGCACGTTGATTTAAAAAAAAAAACGCTTCTTTTTACACGCACCGCTTTCCTACATAGATATTATTTTACTACCAGGAGTGTGATTCTCTCAACGTCTGTCGTTCGTAACGCCGAGTGAATGTCCAAGCGGCGAGCGAACAAAACATATTTTAGCGCGTGTATTCTCAATTAGGCAGCTTTATACGCCCGACTCTTCGATTGACAGTGCGTGAGAGTGCCACATCACGGTACTGTTCCTATATTCCACTGGATGAAACCATATTGCCTTTAAGAGGAGTGTTGCCTCGTCCGAGTTCTTAATATGATGTAGATGTCATGAAAAATGTCTGTACGTTTTTGTTTCCACGAAAATATTCCTTAAAACAAAACTTTAAAAAACAAAACAGAAACGTACAGACCTAGGTATTTATAATAACTACAACATATTCAAAATTCGTTAAAATCGGGGGCGAGAAACGTTTTCGCCCGGAGATAAAGTATGTTTTTTTACAGCTACGCGATTTTAGCGGCGCTTTACAATCCTCTTTAGTGTTATCGTATTGTATCGTCAGAGCTATCGTATCGGTGACAATACGCAATATCGTACGTTGGCTATATGGTTTTAACGTTTAGAATGGAGCCCCAAACCTCGCTGTTCACCACGCTCGTTCGTTAACATAATCCAGCCCATGCACCAATGTCAATGCACGACATATCAAGGTTTAATCGCTTAAGCAATTTTACCAAACAGGTCTGTTGCAATCGTAGTGCGTTGAACTTGCTAATAGAGGTCAAAATGGTTTGGGTAAAATTATAAAGGTGTCTCGAATATCCAACCGTTGGTATAAATTAGGCATTATCTGACAACAGGCCAATGACCAACTGACTATCTCTAATGCTCGTCTCGAGATGTGTCAAAAATGCCCAGTGTTCTATGGTTTGGCGTTTACTTTGACGTATCTTGTGACGGGCCTCACAGTCAAGATGAGTTTATTAATACGGCCCTAAGACTGCAAATGCATTGCCAATCTTAGGTAGGCTTTTATTTATTTATATAAAGCAACTTCTATCTACAGTCATGCTATGCATATAAATTATAAGTTACATACACTCGCGGACTAATAATACGGGTCAGAGTGCGTTTTTCATACAAACGAGGCTATTTCGAAGCCTTGCTACCTCGCCAGGGGTTGTTTTGAGTGAGGTTTAATGGTGGATACTGCGAGGCTCAATAGAGGTCAAAAGTTCTTAAGATACCTAACTGATCGCACAATCAGTTTACACCACAGCGGGAGAGTTTGGGTCAACACACTATGGCCCAAAAGTCCGATCTAGCTGGACAAAAACGATCACCGCATTTCTACAAAAGTACTAGTTAAAACGATAGCATATACTCCCGAGGTCACAATTCCGTTGATAACTTTATGTAAGTACCCTCCAATAATGCAATATTATCATTGAAGTGCCATTACGAGCGTTGTCGTGATTATTAAAGTGAGTCACTTTCCGTATTCAGTTGTATGTATTTCTAACTAGTTTTAAGATAAGTTCCTAATTTTTTTAATCATGGATCGTGAAGTTAATGGTAAGTACTATGTTTTGTAAATATTACAATTGTAAACAAAGTCGCTTTTGCTGAGAAAAATACTGATGAACACAATCTATATGACATTTTTAGTGCATATTTCAACTTTATTAGACCAGAAACTACCTGTAATTTCATGTCCCATAGCTGTATTTTTTTTATGTCATAGTCTCATTCATATAGTATTGGCTTATGTAAATTTGAGACTGCGGACGGCTGCGGAACCGCGTCATATTTATAGTTAAGCTAAAGCTAAGTTTTACGTAGAGTTCGCAAAATTATTAGTTTTTGAGCTGGACCGTGTTCCAGAGCAAAAACGTACGATGGCTTATTCTAAAATACTTGAACTGGTGAGAGAAATACGCGGTGAAGATAGTTTGGGAAATGTCAGTTTACCCAGTTTCGATGACTCTGACGAAGAAGAGTAGATAAATTGGGTTGTTCTGTGTATTTATAACATTCATAATTAAACTTTGTATTAATAAAACATGTATTTTTATCTGTGCTAATCCTTACTTTTTTAGGTGACAGTGACAATTGTAATAAATTAATATGCTTTTTTCTTTGAAAATAAAACCAATTATAACTGACCTCTTCTGCCTTAGTAGTTCTTCTTACACAAAGGTCAAGATACACTGGAGATTTAATTTTCACGTTAATAATAGAGAGAAAAAAGGCCATATAATAATAATTTGCTTAATTTAGGCAAATCATAAATAAACAAGTCCCTTGGAACTCATTAAGAGTATAATAGAAATATGTCCAGCTAGGTCATGCTTTTGGACCATAGTGCAACATTTGGATTTCCTTACATTTTATGGTCATTTTAGATGTTTTTCTGAACAGGCACTATTCCGGCGTTAACCGCAGATTCATTCAGTTGGGTATCCTAGGCACTCTGGAAGACCTGTATCGATGCTCGGGGTATTCATCATCAGATTTCACTAAAAGCATTCCCTGGCGAGGAACCAAGGCTTCGAAATAGCCTCTTTAGTATGAAACCACGCACTTTAACCCGGTATTTTTGCTCCTGAGTGTATATGATCCTACTGCCTCAATGATCTGAGGTTAATCTCTTAAAAACCGGTCCAGTGCACCGAGAGTGCCTTACCGCCGCACAGTAGAAACCCTCGATACGCGACTCCGTATGGCACTTGACCGGTTTATACTCTCTGACGGGACAACTGCAACAAGCCGGTCAATATTTGTTGCGCCGATTTGAACAAGTTGTTAAGATAAAAAAGATAAAATAAATTTATTCAATAAATAGGCTGGACGGGCACTTTTACACGTCAAGAATCTACCACCGCTTCCCAAGAGGAGACCACTGCTGAGAAGAAACGCCGCAAGAAACTCAGCAGTCAGTCATTTTTTAAATTTCATATTACAATGGTACTACTTAGTCTAGCATTACATAAAGCTACAAATATTAAATTGAATATAATATCAAATAACATGCGTAGTTTGTTGTGTAAGGGTCTCCCCACATCTATCGACGAGGAATCGGCGTTAGCTGATCAATAAACTCTTTATGCAATAAGAGCGAGAACGCCGTCGCTCCGTTCACATCGCCGAAACCGGCCGAGCCGAGCCGATTGAAGCTTGTTTCGCTCTTATTGCGAAGACAGTTTTTACGCCGATTGCGCGTCGATAGATGTGGGGAGACCCTAAGTCTACCTGGTCTCTATTTAACTCTGTAAAACCATATTAGCTGTGACGTGCTGTCTTATCATCAACGTTACAATGACTCTTATTTACTTGGCAGTAATGGCGGCCGAGGTAAACACAATACCATTACAAAAAGAATGGGTAAAACGTTACCTATACCCTGTCCACGATAACGAGCTAGTATAGCGGTCTCTCTTTTGCACTTTTGTATGCAGATGAAAGGGACAAAAAAGGAGAGTGGGCGCGAACGATGGCACCTCACTGTCATGCTCGGCTTACATGCTCCGTCGCTCGAAATATTTATTTTAATATCCCTTATGATTTTTCTGGTTTAGTTAAATAATAAAGGACCCAATAAGTATTTACTTATGTATTCATTTATTCAAACAGCAGAAGATAGTCCAGTAAACAAGCCGAGTCACAAGCAGATTAAACCGGTAAAAATTGAAAAGAGATCACTATAACGCGTCCGCACCGTGCAAGAGACAGATGTTGACTGAACTTCGACCGCCATGTAAACTCACCCGGTGCACGTGCATCGCCCTTATCGCTGACCAATGACGTGCTGTCTAAGTTTGCTAGTATTAGCTCGTTATCGTGGACAGGGTATAGTAGAATAGAGGGTCCTAATTTGAAGGGTGGCGATAAAACATCTCGATTGAGCTGGTTAATTGAATATGATGCGGCTAATTTAAATGGTTAATATGATTTCCCCGCAGTGTTGGTTGCGGCATGCTTGATATATCCTAGAGTATCTCATTCATTGAGAAATTGGACTACAAAAGGCATATTTTGATCACTAAAAATAAAAAAATAAAAATGATATCTCCTTTACATAATATGCAGTATAAAACAGCTTAGATTTTTTAAAATATTCAACGGATTTTAATTCAGCTTTTATCATTTTAAAGAGTGATTCAAGAGGAAGGTTTTTTGTAATAAATTCTGGATCATGTTGCAGAAAACTCACATAAACCGAAGCGTAGCGAGAGCAAGTCGCTAAAGTTTTAAAAAATTACGAAACAGTGAATCGCTTTCCAAATAGTCAAAAATAACTTATTTTCAAATATCACTGTCAACTAAAGTCGGGATCATACAATATTTTTCACCAAAAGCCAACAGAATATATTTTTTTAATTTTTAGAGGCAGTTTATTGTTTTTTAAATATTTAATTGTTATTAATACTCTCAGGTACCTTCTACATAATTAAAGATATTTTGGCGCCAAATTTATAACTAGGCATACTTATACACGCGTGCCTCGCTTGATAACCAGTTTAAAAACCAGCACTTCGAGCCTCCGAATCTGGTTTCGATTTGACTCATAAACTTAAAGTCATGCGTAAACCCTAAATTAAGTAACTTGTTTCTGTTTGGCCACTTGGATAACTGGTAGAGATCGCCTTAAGTAAGTTTTTCTATGGCAAAGAGAAGGCACGAGCACTCAAGCCACCTGATGATAAGCGGGGCCTAAGACCCGTAGACATTTGAATTCAATCTCAAGACTGCAATCCTAAGACTTCAAATGCGTTGCTAACCCTGGGGACCAAGATGGAGTGCCTCCATGCTTGTAATTCACCGGTTGTCTTATCCCCAACCGGAACACAACAATACGAAAGATAGTGGTAACGATCGGACGGCTCCAAACGACCACACCAGAAGGTCCTACCACCACAATTTTTACATCCGCTGTACTAACGCATTGCCTGAAAAATAATCGACTCGCTATCTATCTTCTAAATATATAAAAGGAGAAACTGACTGACTGACCGACTGACATATCAACGCACAGCCGAAACTACTGGACCTAGAAACTTGAAATTTGGTACAGGTGTTCCTTTCATGATGTAAGTGAGCACTAAGAAAGGATTTTCCGAAAATCGACCCCCAACGGGAAAAAAAGGGGGAGTACTGGGAAACTAATTCTACGCGTACAAAGTCGCGGGCGTCCGCTAGTCTAATATATACAATTCAACTCTTTAAAGGCCGCGGAACCCTAAAAATGAAAATTGCCTAAAACTAATAGGTATGACACGTCACACTCATAAATTAACGTCAGTGTTACACGCCTAAAACAACTCATCCAATACACGTGGCTCACGTGTGTAGCGTGGCGTGCGGCATGGTGGAATTCCGGCTTAATACCATGTCACTTTTATCCGTCGCACATGTCCTTGAAAGAAGTAAATGCGGCAGAGTTCTTAATTTTGACTTGTAGAACTGTTTTATGACATGAAGAAGGCGAAGGATCTGTGACCCATAGCCATTTGCTTTCTCAAGATTACAGTCTTAAGACAGTCATCAAAAATTACATTGAAAATGACCTCTAATTCAAAATATTCAGAATTCAAATTCAAAATATTTATTCAGTAAATTGGCCGCATGAGGGCTCTTTTACACGTCAGTAATATAGAGTGAATCTACTAGCGCTTCGGACAAGACCATCATTGCGGAGAAGAAGCGCCGCAAGAAACTCCAGCAGAAGGTCATTTTTTCCCATAACAAAATACAATAATACTTAAAAGTAACATTACAAGGTAATAAAGTAATAAATAATTATTTTAACACTAACACCAATAAAATCCTTACAAATGCAAGCTCAATAACATTAAATTAAAAATAGTGACTAGGAGAACAACTTGACGAGGTCTCTACGTCAGGAACGATAATCGAAATAACTAACTGAAAAACGAAATCTCGGCCGATCCCAATTTCTATTGCAAAGATAAAGTTATATAAACAAATTATTAATGTACATAATTTGCCGCCAAACTCCCATATTTAGGGCCGTATTAATAAACTCATCTTGACTGTGAGGCCCGTCACAAGATACGTCAAAGTAAACGCCAAACCATAGAACACTGTCATTTTTGACGCATCTCGAGACGAGCGTTAGAATTGAGATCAGTTTATTAATACAGGCCTTAGTCTTACTTCAACTGTATTATCGGCCTTTACTCGCTGGTTAATGATTCGTCTAACGACTTGTGAAGATAGTTGGTTGAGATTCACCTCCCAGGAGCATCACACGTGCGCCCGCGCTCAGTCGCTCGCAGCCTGCGTGCACGCATTCCGAGGTTACGCTTCAGATCAAGTGCGCGTTCTGTTGGTGCAGTGGTGAAAAAAATTTAGTGCTTTTTTGTGATAATCAAAAATAACGGTGAGTTTTTATAAAAAATTAAGTCAAGTTTTTTTTTTAATTCTATTCCGATTTTCAAGTGTTCGCTGGTTACGTTCATTCAGAAAATAAATTCTGCAACATTTTCCAAAAACCCTTAAATTAGCAAGAATAAAAAAAGGCGTCCCTATTTGATTTGAAACAAGCATAAAAAAAAAAAAGGTGGACATTATAGTATGTGCATGTGCATTATTGATTTAAGACATTTTACAAGAAAACACATTTTACAATATCACAAAATAAAACTGGTACACACAGCAACACAGTCATTACATCTACCGATTGACAGTTAACAGTATATTTCTTTTTAAATCAAATTCCTGTATATTATTCAGCAGCTTATTTTCCGGTCAGTTAAAAAGATGTAAGGATGTAAATGCCGAAAACCTAATTATACAGTTAACAACTTTATTGTTGACTCGCTAGAAAAACCCTGTCGCGGAAAGCAAATGATTAATCTTGCCGTGATTTCTTCTCTGTGACTAAAGGCTGTCGATATGACAAGGTTCTGTATATAAGGAAAAACAGTTACACCTGCGCAGAACCAGTCCTTTTTGGTGTACCGAAAGCGAACCATAATCGGATTACGAACAAGTTTTGGGGATCCGCGGTAAAAAAATATATGGCATAGTGAAGGCAAACGAGTGCACAGGCCACCTGATGGTAAGTGAAAACTGTGACCCATAGACATTAGCATTCACAAGACTGCCAGCCTAAGACTGCAAATGCGTTGCCAACCCTGAGGACTAAGATGGAATGCCTCTATGCTATTAATTACACCGGCTGTCTTATCCCCAAACCGGAACACACATAGGGTTTTATTTGTTTTTGAAAAGTTTTGTTTCTTATTGTGTCTCTGCTTATTTTAATGTTCACTTTACCTTAATGATATCTGGGAACTAAATAGTACATTACTTAACAAGGGCTGTAAAAGAAAGAAAGCCCGAAATCGCAGGTATTTAAGACCCGAGCCGTAGGCGAGGGTTGTAAATATGCGATAGAGGGCTTTCTTTTTTACTGCCCGTGATGAGTGCACAATTTTACGTCTTCACCTGGCCACAATGCGAGTTTTACCGTGCGCGCAGCGTGCGATAAAACTCACATTATGGCCAGGTGTTACGTAAATACTTTTGACATTGAGAGCTATACTATCTTACCCTTTCACCTGCCGCCAAAGAATCTGAGGAAAATCTTACACAAATAAAACTTGTTCAGTTGTTCCTAAGCTTGTTAAATACAAAGAAAACCTCCTAATCCTCCATCCCAATGCGCTCATCACATAATAATTTGCCCTTTCGTAGAATTTTGAATTTCTACTGAGCCCTTAGGGTTGCCAACGAACTCGAGCACCGAGGGTTCCGTATTTAGGATAATATGGTTCGAAAACGGAATAGAAAATATTCATTTTGTTATGAACTTTATTTTCTAGGCAAGCAAGAAAGCTTTAGTGGTCCTTTATTTTACATTTTAAATAATTATCTTTAAATCAGGAATTTTACAGAGTTTTTGGTCCATAAACTTCGGAGAAGGGGGGGAACGGTCTTTTTTTTGTACATTTTTGGGTACTTATCAAAAAGTAGGTCAGGGTTTTTTTTTTCTTATTATTATTTTCCCTTTCATATGATACCCACTCTAGAACCTTTCCGCTCCAACGGCCATCAGTTCTACGAGCAATGTGCCCCGCCCACTGCCACTTAAGGTTTGCAATCCGGTGAGCTATATCGGTTACTTTAGTTCTCCTGCGAATCTCCTCATTCCTGATTCGATCTCGCAAGGAGACACCCAGCATAGCTTTTTCCATCGCCCTTTGAGTGGCGACCGCGAACCGGGAGACGAAGTGTTGGCAGACCTTCCACAAGGTGGACTGACGATCTGATAAAGGTCGCGGGAAACCGCTGGATGACAGCAGCAGAGGACCGATCGTTGTGGAAAACCTTGGGGAAGGCCTTTGTCCAGCAGTGGACGTCTTGCGGCTGATAATGATGATGATGATGATATGATACCCTGTCAATCAGCCGTCTGACCGTCTTTCCGTCTATCCTTCGATATGTCAAGACCCTTTAATCCTATGACATGGCTATCGAGTTAAAATTTAAAACCAGTGGACTTAGTATTAAATGGATCGCACAAGGTAAACATATTTAGTAAAAATACTAACTGTATGGCAGTGAGTATTTACAATAGATTGCACAACGAAATAAAAGACCTACCACCAACCAAATTTAAAAATGTACAAAAAAAATGGCTTACCCAGGAGTGTTTTTACTCTGTAAACGAATATTTCGACTACTGTGTTCATAAATCGTAATGTGACATGGTTTAACTTATTTAAGTAGTATTAATGTAGACAAATGAGTATTGTTATTAAGATATTGACATCCTGTAAATTATTCATGAAATTATTAATTTATTCTATGTATTAAATTTATTGCCTTTAATTTTTTGCATGCCATGTACTGGCGAAATGTATAGAACTCTGTAATTACTTACCAACTGATGTACCACATTTTTGCATAAATACCTAAATCTTTTACTTACTTACTTAAACATATTGGATTATTTAAATGTGTACTCTGGATAATAAAAAGGAATAAAACGCACTCATTTGTGAAATACCAGATTATAGAAACCCTACAGTCTCAATACTATAGCTGCCGGAATCCCAAAAATTTACATTCAAATTACGGTACGGTTGATTATCTTAACCTAATGTTTCGAACTTGGTTTTTTGGGAATCTGGTTTCGTACTCGGTAAAACTATATTGCTTCTGTCATGTTATCGTCTTGTTTTTAGCCGGCGGCCAATACTGTCAAGTAAATAAGAGCTATCGTAACATTAACAATACGATTACATGACAAAAGCAATATATTTTTACAAGCTAGAATAGAGCACCCCTGTTTTTTTGTTATTTTGAGCATGAGCGCAAAAATGCAATACCTATTCTAAAATAGTTATTTATGTGACTGGAGCATAATGAGAGGCATTAATACACGGCCGTGGTTTTATGAAACGAGCCGAAAGGCGAGTTTCATAATAAGATCACACGAGTGTTTTAATGCCTAATTATGCGTACATTCACATACAAAACTTGATCTACATGCATATCATACGTTTTCTACAACATGTACAATATGGCCTAAATTTTCATAACTTTATTTTCTGTTCTCCGGAACTATTCGAAAGTTCGAAACAAATGACTAACATTTAATTTATGCATAATATATTGTACCTATGAATGTCAAAAAGCGTTACCTACCAGCATTATTCGATAATCACAACCAAATATGATTCCTTATTTTTAAAATGATTTTCAAAATTTGTATGTGATACTACCACAGATACAAGTTTACTAATATAAGCCATTTGCTTATCGTTTTTGAACATATTATAGGGAAGTTATGCCATGGATGTAGATAAAATATATTTTTGAAAGCTCTTGTAACGAAGGTGCGAATGTTACAGTATAATAATGGTTAAATTATCTCTTAAATAAATATATATATTTTTGAAGTATGGTTCGGCTTTTAAAGTTATAATAAAACCAAGCAGCATTATGGGCTAGGTTTTATATAGCACCAATAAGTCGCAGGTTCGGAACCTCGGTGCTCGAGTCCGACTCTAACTTAACCGGTATTTCCACTCTTTTTTTGCCATACTTTATTTCGAAGTGAAATTGGCCACATGACCCAATTTTTACCTATAAAATGCACTTTACTTTGATGGTTGCCTCTTAAGAAAAAAAATGTTTTACCTGTCGGCCATTACATCGATTAACTTTCGTATTACGTATGCAGTTGCACCGTCTACAATAATTTTCTGATTTGCCCAAAGGTCAGCTGGTAGATAATGCCATTAGGCATTAAGTTCACCTTTTGAAATGAAATGAAATGATTTGCTGAGAGTAAAGGATAGAGCATAGAGGGATAGAGCTATATAAGCTGGGTCTCTATATTCTACTCCGTTTAACATATTGTATTTATTGTATTGTCTGTCAGACGTCATTTTTGATAAAATTTAGAAAAAATACTAATGGTTCAATGATAATTACATTGTTAATTTAGTGCATAGCATGACTATTTAATGTTATTGCGGAAAAAATTAAGGTATTTTTCACGAAGGTTAACTTTATGATCCCGAGAGTCGTTAGAAGAAGGTACTGAGCGATCGATACAGAGCTATATCACGCTATGCGGCGATTTTTTTTTTGGCGACGTCCAGTATGCGCCACGTCAGTCGCAGAGGGTTAATTCGGCCGCCATTACTGTCAACTAAATTAGAGCTATCGTAATGTTGACCATACGATTTATGGCGGCCTAATTAATAGTACATTACTACCGAGGCCGGGAAGTAGGAGGTTGCCGGCCGAGTTCATATAGACGAGGCTAGCAATCCCTTTTCACGACGAGTTATGTATGTTTTCATCACACTTGCTCGTAAATGGTGTTATTCCATGCCTGTATACAGAAGGACAATGGCCTAAATTGTTCCCGCGGGAATTATGGCGAGTTTGTCATCCCTAGGGAGTAATGACTTTCTTTTTAAAATTTGCAACTCTTTCGTACATCATTTCTGACTAAGGAGGTTTAATTTTCAGCCAAAAATTAAATCAGTTTCTAATTTCATCTTTAAAAATAAGCTATAGACTAACTTACATTACACAAAACCTATACGCTTCATTAAACTTCATTATTTTTATACCTATTTCAAGTTTATATCAACATTTATCATTAATTTTAGTAATTATACATTTTTATCAAATTGGCTAAATCTGGCTCGAATCCAGGTCGAAACTAAACGCAGTTATTATCTGGGGTAGAGGTCACAAAAAAAATATCGTTTCCATTTACGTTCCCGTTTGTCAAAAGTTATTTCTTTATATTTTGCAGAGTTAAAGTGTTTTCTCTTTGTTTTTTTTCCTCGCAAATGTGATGAAAACCATTGTGTGTATCACAGGCAGTAAGGGGATTACTAACTCGAGTCATTAAAAGCCCTCCGCCTTCGGCGTCGGGCTTCTAACACTCTCGTTAGTAATTCCCTTCATACTACCCTTGATGCACAATGTACTATATGTATAGTGCTTTTCTCAAACATATAATTCATTAAAAAATTACAATGTCAAATACTAGGAGTGCATAAACATTAAAAGTAACCTACAGTGCTCAGTCATCCGCGCTGTGTCGGGTGCGCCACCACTGCGCCGCACCGAGTTACATCGCCTGCGTTCTAAGTTGCGCTACGCGCCCTTAATTACCTCTGCTCTCCTGGTACTTTAAATAAGCATGCAAAGTTGGATACACGGATTAGTATAATAAAAAAAAACAGCTAGGGTAAGAGCACCAAAAGATGAACGATTAAGCGACTACACCAACTTTAGACAGTTTATATTCAGTGAAAGTAACAAATTTCACCCTATTTAATTTTTTTTATGGTACAGTATATGGTCTAGATTGAAAATGACTATTATAAAGCCTGTTATTATATCTCCGTATTTTTAAAAAAATCATTGAAACCAAAAATGTACCGATTTGCCCAAAAGATGAACAGCGCGCCCTAATTCTGAACGGTTTGGGCCCAAAAGTTGAACTAACATAATAAAATACCTATATAATTTTAATTCTATTCACTTTTAGCAATAAAATGCGAGTTAACGAAATATTCTTTATTTTTTAATTGTTTACAATTATTTAATATTACTTACGTACATAAGGTTCCTATTTATTTTTTATTTTTTTTCTTTTTTTTTTATGGTATAGAGAAGGCAACCGAGCACACAGGCCACCTGATGGTAAGTGGAAACTGTGACCCATAGACATTAGCATAAGACTGCAAATGCGTTGCCAACCCTGAGGACTAAGATGGAATGCCTCTATGCTAGTCATTTTATGGTTATTTGTGTCATAAAAGCAACGAATAAGTATTTTTTTATCAATAATCATTAGCAAAACTACTTAGTTACTTATCTTTTTAAACAGATAAACCGACAAAAAGTGTTACTTTAACATTTATAATATTAGTAAACATTTCCATAAATACTACTAGTATACTACTACTAGTGTTCATATTATAAAACTATGCCTAAAAGTTGAACGACTGAATTTACTTAGTTCAATTTTAGGACACAGAATTTATGATATGAACAAACAAAATCAATTAGGTGTTCACATATTGGAATAGAATCCAAAACATGAACTAGTAAATTTAATTCGTTCAAGTATTAGGCACACATTTTTTATTGAACAGTGATAGTTTTCATAGTATTTAAAACTCCAAAATCATTGGATTAGACATCAAAAGCTATGTTCATCTTTTGGTTTAAAGATACAAGAGCATTTAACGATCATTTTTAGTGCTTAATTTTCCATCTGTCATTTCAGTACGATTTATTAAGAAGCTTTAAAAAAAGTACGCCTTGCCTAGTAGCTGAACACCGTTCAAGTATTGGCTTAGGTATACGTTTTTGAAACCATTACTTGAACGGCATATTTCTCGTTAACTAACAAGAAAAAAGAAATATCGTATAACTCCAATAAAAGAGTGATTAATCAAGAATACATACCAAGCAAATCCTTCTAAGACTGACAATTATTGAATTTTATACGTAATTAAAAGCTTAAATTTGGAGAGCACTGTCCTTATCTATTTTCCCATACTATCGACGTTTTCGGCGGGAAGCTCCAGAACGACGACCGATCACGGCCAAAAAGAATATAATACTATGTTAAGATTTAATGGAGGTGTAAGCAAAGAGTTACTGTTTAAGAAAAATAAATTCCGAACTATGTAATATTTGTCACGATTTAGTTATGTGATTTTTTCGATCGAGTGTTCAGCTTTTGGGTGTCGTTCATCTTTTGGTGCCCCTACCCTATTTAGCCTGTTAAAACCAAAGCCGCCATGTTTACATTTAAAAAAAAAGAAACTTCTCGGTCCAGGCTTCCAATTGTATGAAATTCCTTTACAGTTCTCTCGCGTTGTTCACATAACGCTAACATTCCATTGCATGTTTGAGAAAAAACAATACCATAACAAGCCAAAAGCATTATTGTTTTACAGTGTTGAATAGAGAGCGAATATTTCACGTCAACAACCACCCACTGATTAATATCTCATCTCATCTTATCAACCAAAAAGCAATTTTATTTTAATGCCCGTAAATAACGCGGAATAGCTTTGAAATTATATTTTAATGGAACTTATTTAGATAAAATACTACCGGTCCCGGAAACACAGCAGTTTAATGTTATTATTTCATAATTTGTTTTTAGATTTTAGTATGTATTTATTTAGCATTACAGGAAATAATGAACTTTTTTTAAATTATCTTAAAACGGAAGCAAATACGCACTGTAATAAATAATAATAGTTGTTTGACTATGCAAACCACATTATAAAGACTAAAGGCATAGAGCCGAAAATACATTATGGTTGACTTCTTTTTACTTATGGTTTTCATAGTGAGTTGGAAAGAGATGCATCTATAGCTGTTCTTTCGTTATTTGGTACATCGTCACAAAGCGCAATTTTTACCTATAAGCGCCAGTGTCAGTAGCATGAATAGGCTATTTTACTAATTTTAGAAAACGTTTTTAAATGATTCTTTATCACATAACAAGCACACTACATAGATATTTCCTTGAGATTCTACTGTATTATCAATAAAAATGTAAGTTAAAGTTTAAATTTTCAAAACAACGCGAAAAACGCTGTTTCTATCTATGGCGGACTAGTGTGACGTCACACGCAAGTAAACAAACAAGTTCATTTGACAGCCTTAGCATATGAAGTGAATTTGGGGTTTGTTTTGTTTACTTGCATGTGACTTCACATCACAGATTATAAAGTATTTCTAACATCACATAGCGTTTTTGCCACAGATTAAATTTCAAAAAAAATATCCTTATTATTTCGTGTAATTTTTAAAAAAAATAGACATAATTTAATGTGAAATAAAGTGAAATACGTTATTTTACGCTAGTATCAGATAGGATGACCACAATTTGTAGTATATTTTCAATGTTGTCAAATAGCCTATTGACAGTAACACAGCTGCTAAATAAAATAGTTACCCTGACGTAACATTAGTAGGTTGTAATATTGACTATTTCTATTCCATTTTGTAGTATTGGAAGGCCAAAGAAGTCCAGTCTAATTTACGTTTCTTCACTTTCTGACCATGACAGAATAAATAAGAAAAGATACCTTGTTTTTGTATACAAAATTCATTACTATCTACAAAGTTACAATCTATCTACAAGTCTTATACATCCATATTTTATTCGAAACATAACTTTTTATCTGTGTCTGGAATAGATTGTATTTTTTTTTTTAAATCTTGCGTTTCTCGTTAAGTATTTTTAATTTAAAAAATGAGTCCAATCGATGAAGATTTTACTCCAACAGAATGTAATGTAGTGACCCTGCCTACGAAGGTAGGAGTCTTGGGTTCAAATCCCAGTAAGGGCAGATATTTTTTTTTTATGGCATAGAGAAGGCAACCGAGCACACAGGCCACCTGATGGTAAGTGGAAACTGTGACCCATAGACATTAGCATAAGACTGCAAATGCGTTGCCAACCCTGAGGACTAAGATGGAATGCCTCTATGCTAGTCATTACACCGGCTGTCTTATCCCCAAACCGGAACACAACAATGCGAACACTGCTGTTTGGCGGTAGGTTAATGGATAAGATGGTGGTAGCGATCCGGACGGACCCTGCACAGGGTCCTACCACCCGCATTTGTGTGATGAGCACAAATATTTGTTCCTGGGTCATAGATGTTTTCTTTATATAAGTATTTGTATCGTTGTCTAGTACCCATAATACAAGCTTAATTTGGGACTTGGTCAATTGGTGTGACATTGTCCTCTGATATTTATTATTATTTATTATTTGTATATTTAATTTGGGTTTTATGGTTGATTAATAAATGTCTGTGTTCTTCTTCTATTTACGGGACAGTGGTGGCGGCTAATTTAAATTCGTTGTAGAAACCAAAACAAAGAATTGAGCCACAGACAGGAGTAATAAAAATTACGATCCCATTCCAATCTCCATGAACAATCCTAATAATGTGTGGCAGTACGTCTTTTTGTTCTTATCATCCATTTCAATATAAACACTATTGAGCTTTGCGTTACGTAAAACTTAAGAAATTTGACTTTAATTGCCAGGAAAATAAATAAGAGAACAGACATTCCACGTCACTAGCACGTTCTTGCGGAATGTGTCAAATACATGCTAATCTTTATCTGGTCATAACAATTATAATAAGTAACAAAAAAATTGTTTCTTCAACGTAATAACACGAATAATTAAGTTCTCGTTTACAGTTGCTAGATGAGGTGTAAACAAATATAAGTCAAAAACAAATTATAATAAAATAAACGTTTTTTTTTAAATATAAATAAATAAACTAATACGCAAATGGACCTTGTCCCAGTCTTGTACTTTCGAAATTTAAAGTAGCTGGATATATTAGTATTAATTATAATCAGCTACTGATATTGTTAATTCAAACCACTCAGTTAAAAACTTATGAGCTCGACTGCACTAGGGCAAGACGAAGACAAACAGTACTCAACAGTACTAACAGCTCATCACACAAATATTTGCAAGCAGGTTAACTACCAATTAGGCTATTCTCGTCGTGATAACAATGAACATACTACACAATCAATCAAACATATTAAATGTTGTTTTTTTTCCTGTTTTGGAAACCGGAATGTTTCCAAAAGTCGACTATAATAAGAAGGAGGAAAGCCATATTATTAAACTATAGTTTTTCCTTAAAATAATCCAACATGGGCGTTTGATGACACGTTTGGCCAAGTTGGTAGTGACCCTGCCTGCGAAGCTAGCGGGCCTGGGTTCGATACCTGGTACGGCCAAAAAATGTGTTTTGGATGTTTTCTATGTACACTCAGGAGCAAAAATACCGGGTCAGAGTGCGTTTTTCATACTAAAGAGACCATTTCGAAGCCTTGGTTCCTTGCCAGAAAATGCTTTTAATGAAATCAGATGCTGAATACCCCGAGCATCGATACAGGACTTCCAGAGTGCCTAGGATACCCAACAGAATGAATATGCGGAATAGTGCCTGTTCAGAAAAATATCTAAAATGGCAATAAAATGTAAGGAAATCCAAATGTTGACCCAAACTCCTTCACTGTGTTGTAAACTGATTGTGCGATCAGTTAGGTATCTTAAGAACTTTTGACCTCCTCTATTGAACCTTGGCCTATCTACCTTTAAACCTCACTCAAGACAACCCCTGGTGAGGAACCAAGGCTTTTCGAATTTTCCAATACAATAGATTTGTTAGTACGCTATGTAAATGGTTACTAGAAAAAAGATTTTACTCTATCAGGGATTTTTTATCTGTAAGAAATAATTAATGGAATGGAATGTCATGTAATATTAATAATTAAGGGTATATAATTTAAGTTCACAATCACATTTGCATGCTGGTGTCGCTGGCGAGAGCGCTGACCAAATGTATATTATTTATCAACCACTGTAACCGCATCTCAAGTGAATAAATTTTGATGTGATTTGATGTGATTTGATGTGATTTGATTTGATTTGTTTTCGTTTGTATGAACATCGCACTCTGACCCGGTATTTGTGCTCCTGAGTGCATTTAAGTATGTATTGGTCTATATAAGTATGTTTATCGTTGTTTATCACACAGCACAAGCCTACAGCTTACTCTATGGCAAGGTCGATTTGCGTAAGACGAACCCTTTTTTTTAAACTTTCGTCTATAATTAACCCCAACACGCTTTCCATTTAAATGAGAGCGATTCATAAATGTCGGTCAATCACGTTCTCACTTAATCGATAATGATCATTAATGACCAAAGCCGTTAATTTTGTTATCATTTTCCTCAATTAATTTATTGTCAAAAGACAAAGTGTGTTAGGAGGTCACAATTATACTGCCAAGGGGTGTTCCTCGCCAGGGGTTGTTTTGAGTGAGGTTTAATGGTAGATAGTCCAAGATTTAATAGAGGAGGTCAAAAGTTGTTAAGATACTAACTGATCGCACAATCATTTTACACCACAGCGGGAGAGTTTGGGTCAACATTTGGATTTCCTTACATTTTATTGCCATTTTAGATGTTTTTCTGAACAGGCACTATTCCGCATATTCATTCTGTTGGGTATCCTAGGCACTCTGGAAGTCCTGTATCGATGCTCGGGGTATTCAGCATCAGATTTCATTAAAAGCATTCCCTGGCGAGGAACCAAGGCTTCGAACTAGCTTCTTTAGTATGAAAAACGCACTCTGACCCGGTATTTTTGCTCCGGAGTGTATTTCGTTTTGAGTGATAATTTAGGATTTATTACGATCAAAAAAACGCTATAAATGAACAGCATTATATTAAATACGAAACCATAAAAGCTTTAAAAAAACATCGTCTAAGACAAATTGCGGGCAGATGCTAGGTGTTTAATTACTTTCGGTGTAACATGAACTTTGTGGTTCAAACTTTTCTTTCACCGACTGTCCTTTGTACAATCCGTCATCTGAGAGCCTTGCCAAGATGCCCCTCTGCTTACCGAGATCAAATTAACGACTCTACTCGTGGTTATGCGTTAAGTATAGCGAAGATCCTGTAGCCATCTTCGACCTCAAAGACTTTTTCAAAGATTTTTTTATTTTTAACGGCCTTTCTTAAACATATAAATTTTAAATTTCACTCCATCCAAATGTAAGACAAAAATACACGTAAAGTACAATGTCATTCAAATAAAAGACAAGTCCTTATGGTCTTAGAGTTCCAGGTGGCCTTAAATAAATCAAAAATTCATAAATATTACCGGGAAATGAAGACAGTTGGGGACGAAAACTAACTTTTTTTAAAAATTAGAACGCAATGCATGATACAAGCATTTTAAACTGCTAATTATACAGTAATTAGACAACCGCTGTCTAATTATCAGGTTTAACTTCACGGTTTAACGGTCATGACATACGGAGCCGAGACGTGGAACCTGACAGTGAAACTAGCCCACCGACTACACGTCACCCAGCGAGCTATGGAAAGGTGTATGCTCGGGATCTCGCTAAGGGACAAAATCCGGAATGAGATAATCCGGCATAAAACTAGGGTCACTGACGTAGTTCAGAAGTGTAGCAGACTGAAGTGGCAGTGGGCTGGTCACATCTGTCGCAGAACCGATGATCGGTGGAGTAGACTGGTTCTCGAGTGGAGACCACGGCTCGGCAAGCGTAGCGTAGGACGCCCTCCAGCCAGATGGACCGACGACCTGAAAAAAGTGGCTGGTGGTGACTGGATGGCGAAAACGGGAGATCGGGCCTTGTGGCGAACCCTGGGGGAGGCTTACGTCCAGCAGTGGACTGCAATAGGCTGAAATGAACTTCACTGTTGATCTCTTTTGCGTATTTTCACATTTTGTTGATTTAAAAAAACCATGCATACTACCTACTGTTTTATACATATAAACCTTTCAAGTCGTTCTCTGAGTAATTTCAAAATAACTACGAAGCCACCGCTATAAACGCCGTTTAGATGTTGACAGTTAAACCTAAGATTTCCTGGTGTCGTGATAATTGCCTTATTATCAAGTAATGCGTAATTGTGGTTCAGGAAACCAGTTCCATTGAGGTTTCGTGTCGGCAAGCACGAGAGCTACGTGAACAAAACACGTAACGGATATTATGTTTTTCCTTTACCTTAACTCATTTTTTTCCCCGTTAAATCGTTTACGCTAGCTTAATACATATTTTCTAGCCTCAGATTCAAAATACATTTATTTCGTTTGATCGTGGCAGGTGGAAAGAAGTGTTCTCTGCCTACCCCTCTGGGAAACAGGCGTGATTGAATGTATGTATAGTTTAGTTTAGGTAGTTTAGTTTATTTATTTATCAATGTAATGTTACAATATAGATTGCATTGCATGTCAAAAAATACGAAATTACATTGATATCGTCAACAAAACATTAATACAAAATGATAAAATAATATTACAATAATACAATAATATAATAACACTCAAATAATCAAAAACAACAATGATAAATAAGTAATAACTGGTCAGTTTCCGATGTCAATACACAAAACTAATAAAGGTCAAATATCAATAATAATTTTACAATTTAAGTTGCATATATTCGTCGACAGAGTATAATGGATTATCCAATAAAAGGTTTCTCAACTGATGTTTGGATGCTTCGTCGGATGTTACATTTTTAAGTTTAGCGGGTAGACGCTCATAGAATGTGGGACCGATGACACGCGGGTTCTTAGCCGCAAGTGCCCTGCGACGGGGAACTGTTCTCAAACGCCCGGTGCGGAGCTCCTTGCCAGGAATATTAACTCGTGCGAAGGATGAAATATTATTTCTGACGAACATTATTGTTTGAAATAAGTAAACCGAGTAGTGCGTCAATATGCGGTACGTTACGAAAAGGCCCCTGCAAGAGTGCCTAGGTTTTGGTTTTGATTACATTCATGGCAAATCTCTTATTTGACTTCACAAGATTTATCTTTTGTTGAAAATGTTGCTACAATTTTTTAATCCAGGGTCTCTGTCATACTTAGTAAAACAATATGTAATCGAGTATTAATTTGACTTATCCGCGATTACCTGTCAAGCAAATCATGTTATCACACCGTTGATGCTATAGTCTAAGACAAATGAAATTGGCGAATTTGTAAACAACAAAACCACTAAAACTCGATAATCATGTGCTTTTAAAGATCAAGTGGGGTCTTAGCAATGATGCAACACTTGATCGTACTTGACGTTGCCGATCTGAACATGGCTTCCTCTTCCATTAATCCCATACCAAACATCCTAATACCAACTGCTAACTTAGCAAAAACCGTTCGACCGCTTAAAACTGTGGTAATATCAAAGAAGGTGCTAACTGCAATCTAGTAGTCGAAGAATTTATACTCTGTTGCTAATTACATTCAATTTAAAATGCTCCGACTACCACATTGCAGTTAGCTGCCTTCTTTTGGATTAGTACGGCAGAAAAGTTATTGAAATGTCTTTTTTGTTTCAGGATACGATGACCGGCGAAGTGAAGCAGTTCTCGGTGGAGAAGGAATATCTGAAGAACCCTGATATATCCCCGGACGACATCCAGAAGCTACGGGAATGGCTGAAGACGCAGCCTCATCTCCCCGCAAACTACCTTAACGGTGAGTACTTCCTCTACATCTAACTTATTGGTCCTTAAAAAAGATAAAAGGAAAAGAGGAACCAAGGCTTCGAAATAGCCTCTTTAGTATGAAAAACGCACTCTGACCCGGTATTGTTGCTCCTGAGTGTATGTGATCCTACTGCCTCGATGATCTGAGGTTAATCTCTTAAAAACCGGGCCAGTGCACCGAGAGTTCCTTACCGCCGCACAGTAGAAACCCTCGATGCGCGACTCCGTATCGTACTTGACCGGTTTATACTCTCTGACGGGACAACTGCAACAAGCCGGTCAATATATGTTGCGCCGATTTGAACAAGTTGTTAAGATAAAAGATAAAAGAAATTTATTTAGTATGTAGGCCGCTCGGGCACTTTTACACGTCAAATATATACCAGCGCTTCGCAACTGCTGAGAAGCCGCAAGAAACGCAACAGTCAGTCGTTTTTAGGATTCCGTAGTCAAACTAGGAACTCTTATAGTTACGCCACGTCCGTCCGCAGCCTAGCTCAGAGACTCAGTACTAAAAACCTGTAATTTGGCATGAATGTACATATTAGTCACGCTAACAAAGTGGTTAAATAAAATCTTGAAAACAAAATCGATTAAGGGTTCCGTTTACGACATTTTAAGCTTTAACGCAGTGTCCATTATTATAGAAATGGAGCCATTGACCTACAAATGATTTATAAACTTTACAGGGTGAGTTAGGTTGACGATATTAAAAATACCGGCATAGAGCGTGTCGAGCCACGCGCAGTTAAGGGTTTCGTGTATAAAAAAGATATACGGTAACTTGGTCGACTACTACTCGTTAACTTAGCTGTGATGGTTTTACTTTTTCTCAAACATGCTCGGAAAAAACGGTTTTCCGATTGAAAGACAAGGACGGAAAGAGCCTCATTTTACTCCTAGGAGTAAAAAAACCATATGAAAACACTTTCCGTCCATGTCTATATTTTTCTTAAAAATGCTGTCAATTTGCATACAAAATCAAAAGGACCAAGACAAAAATTCCAAACAGCCAAGTTAACTGCTCGCTTTTTTAGCACAGTGCGTGTGTTTCTTTTTGAATTTGCATTCCAATTTCTATGGTTAGTATTTAAAAACAATTGACAGTCGGTAACATCCGTTCATTCTGCATAATTAAATTACTTGCTTTTTAAAAATGTATTTATTTGTATTATTTCCTCACATGTTTGAGAGAAGCATTATGTATGCCTCGGCGGAAACGAGGATTTCCTCACATGTATTTTAACCACCTCGTCAGGAAAACCCTTACTTTCCGCGCCTAGGCAACAATGTACTATTCTTTACATACTTTCTTAAATATACCTGACTGACAAAAAAATTACCACTTGAAAGCTTAATATTTCGAAAACGGATCCCTGAATCAAAAAATGTTCTCAACTGACCACCACTAATTTTGAAAAATCTATCCTATCATCCCGTATAACAAAAAAAAAAGTATATATTTGTAATTTTATTTTCTAAATTTGTCCGTGTAATTGATAATGAATAACCATGCTAAATTACTTTATAGCACCGAGAGTCTCTGAGTTTATCCGCAGACGGACGGATGGACAGACGGCTACCTAAAGACAAATACCTTTATTACTGTAGCACTTTTACCAACGTCTTAAGGGCCTTGGACTTTTATGTGAAGCAGAAATTACGCGACTCACACACAACTCCAAATTACGCTCGTCGGCTTCCCACTAAGTGCCCCCATCTTGAAGTCTCGGATAAGCCATTAATTACCCAGCCTGTATAAAATGTAGCCAGAGCTTAGTTCTTAGTCATGGTCAAGGCACCAATTACCCTAATAGTGGGTAATGTCAGTCTGATATCACACCACACGAACCAGCGGACAGTCTACAGTGCTGGCTGTGAAGGTTTAGTACGCGTTTTCAATCATTAAAGACCAGCAATGGATGTGAGTGAGAATAAGAAGTGGAATTAATAATAGTAATCGCCCTAATGACATGCAGTTTAATTATTGTTAGTAATAATAGGTGATATGTGTCTACAATTTCCCGGTAAATCTTTCTTAATTAATAAGTAACCTAGTAAGTAACTAAATTCACTTACCTATAATATTGTAAAATTTTACTTTAATTTCCTAATGTAATCTTGCACACCATTCAATCTTGTATGTTTACTCCGTGTCTGTAGTCTGTTCACGCATCATGTATTTTTGATCTACCTCGGTGTCGCATCATATCGGTCCTCACGACTCGGGCCTGTCCTAGTGTGAGGACCATTGATATTCATGTCCGAAACCTTTTTGTATACTATTGCTTAATTTAATATACTATAATATTTAAAAGGATTGTTCTAATTGTTTGATCAATAAATAAATTGAAATTGAAATTAATTACTAGTAGTTTTAGGATTCCATACATCAAAACTAGAACTTTTTTTTTCTAAGTTGTACCATTGTAATATGAAATATGAAATAAGTTTAAAAAATGTCTGACTGCTGAGTTTCTTGCGGCGTTTCTTCTCAGCAGTGGTCTCCTCTTGGGAAGCGCTGGTAGTATCTTGACGTGTAAAAGTGCCCGAGCGGCCTACTTACTGAATAAATTTCTTTTATCTTTATCTTTTTTATCTTTAGACTATCTGTCCGTCGGTCAGTCACAGACAGACAATTTGCACTCAAACTACTGGATCTTATCTTAGTTACTTTCACATATTATGTAAGTCGGTGACCTAAAGAGGTATAACGTAAATAAATAAAAAAAGCGCGTGGGGTAATTTTGGGGGTTTCTTTTTTTAAAGTGTGATGTCAAAAATAGTTTACTTTAGGATTAAGTAACTTCTCTAACCTCACTGGATTGCCAATAATAGTACACACTAAAGCTAAAACGATAAGACTACCGAATGATATATATCTATTTTGTCTCGTCATTAATGGGGGAACCCGAAATGGCAATGCTGCAATGTGAAAAACCTGACACAACTTATTTTTTACTGTTAAGTTCGATAATGCAGCTGTGGTTTTTCTTACGCAGAAATTGGTGATCTTTCAGATTGACGAGCTTTGGTTTTTGAGGAGATCGATCACAAAAGATACTTAAGTACGAGGCGTCGCTTATCATGCTGCTGCCACTGATTAGGCCAATAAGGGGGGCTTGCAGCACTGCATTGTCGTATATTCTTACCCCTCCCCTGTTCCAAAGAAAAAACGGAACTTGGGAGTCTTATTATAATACTAGACATGGAAGTTACAACTAAAAAAGTAAATGCTCAGCCAGGTTTTTTGAATTGCAGCATCACCATTTCGTGTGCCCCCATTAATAACGAGACTAACCATATAAATATCATCCGGTAGTCTTATCGTACTCGTTTAGTGTGGGCTCTTAGAATATAACAGGACATTAAATGGAATCTTCGTAATGACGGCACGAGGCGCATGCGCGTGACGGTCCTTTGTTCAGTACCCTTACCATGAGTTACAACTACCGTACTCGTCGAATGCTCTGTCCCTCGCACTCTGTAAGAACACTGCGAGGTGTGCGAGGGACAAGGGTAGAGGGCAATCGACTTTATTGATCAACGTTTGCGCCACTCAGTTATAATGAAGTGATACTTTAGGATCTATGTTTACGAGTATTATGATTTATGATTATTAATTTTATGACATCGCAGTTATAATTATCATACAATATTGACGACCTATGCCTATTTTAGAGTGACCCTGCCTATGAAGCTAGCGGTCAGGTGTTCAATCCCAGGATGGCCAAATATTTCAAATATTTGTGTGTACGCGCTAGTATTTTTTCTGAGTCTTGGATTAAGTATTGATTTCTCTTCTTAAATATTTACATCGTTTGTTAAAGCCTAGAGAACAAACTGGTTTCCGAATACTTCTTATTATAAAAAAAAAACTACGAGCCAAATAATAAAATTTAAATTCCCTTACAGACCTGGACCTCCTAATTACCTTCCACTGCTGCGAAAAGAGCGCAGAGGTAGCCAAGCAAGTGCTAGACCTGCATTTCACCCTGCGCACGCTATTCACGTGCTTCTTCAAGGATCGCTGCTTTGACAAGAAGGTCGAATATGCCTTGAATAATGTGTAAGTAAACTTTTCTACAGAAAAATAAGTAAAAGTATCTTCTGTGGTGTAATACTCTTGCCAGAATGGTGGTGGAAGTCACGTTGATTTTGTGGCCTGCATCACAATGCGACGTCATTCTTCGCGAACTGCCGCCCTTCTGGTACTTCGTGTTTCGGTCGGTTTTTATTTGGTCAGTCCACTTCATTGACGATCTTCCGCGTGGTCTGATACCCTTGCCCCCATCCACTAGGATCCATTGATAGGATAGAAGTAGACTGTGCTTTACTTAAATCCATTTGGATTCATTTGCACTTTTTATACTCTGGAATCTATCAATGGATTCTGTTGCACTCTTAATGACACTTCAATCCATCAATGGATTATATAAACTTTAATATACGTGATTCCATCACTTGATGGATACTCGTGGACATTTAGTATCCATTCATGGATCCCGGTTTATAAAAAGTTCAAAAGAATTTATAAATGAAGCTTTGTAGACTTCATAGTATATTGAAATCCATTGATGGATCACTCCAAACGAATTTAAGTATACATTAAAGCCCACTCTACTCTATTAATGGATTTGGAAGTACAAAAAGTCCACTTGACTCCTTTAATGGATCCTAGCGGAGGGAAGCTGCCCTTGCCTTGCCTAGGCGGGCCTAAGATAATATAGAATACATTCAAGACCCAAGAAAACACCAAATACCAGCGCTCTTCACACAATATTTGCTCTTATTGGGAATCAAACTCAAGACCTTCGTAGGCAGGTTTACGAACAACAAGGCTAAACTCGCCGCATTCGGAAACCAAATATTATAGGAGAGTGTAATCTAAACCGTCATAATTTAGTATACTACTTTTGTATGCAATTTCGCCTCCACTGTCCGGTGGTCTGTCTGTCTGTCAGCACTCATGAATTATGTTATCTACATGTCATAGAGTGAATTTTCAAAGAGTGTATATTACTAAAGTTGCTATAGCGAAAATAACATAATGACGTTGATAAATATTTACCCACTTTTAACGTCTAGCTGCTCTAAGTTACTTGCTAATGAGTAAACAAAATAAAAAACAAATCTCTTAAGAAATAGTTGTTAAGAGGATTGTGAAGTAAATTTCCATACGAAATGCGATAACGTTTCTCTCCCCTTTAGCCTAGTACGATTTTTACGATTTTATTATATGTTGAAAAACTGTTTTCCTTTCCAAGAAAATATTTCTGAGAATGAAACAACTTTAAAAAAAAGCGGCCAAGTGCGAATCGGACTCGCGCACGTAGGGTTCCGTACCACTATACATCTAAATAAATGTTTTTCTTTATTATTTATTATATTGGAGTTGATTGAATGAAAGGTAAAATGCGGTTTACGATTTATAACGTATTAAAAAAAAACTAATTATTAGATCTCGTTCAAACCAATTTTCGGTGGAAGTTTGCATAGTAATGTACATCATATATTATTTTTACATTTATCATTCCCTTATTTTAGGGAATGATAAATGTAAAAATAAAGGGGGGACACACATTTTTCCACTTTGGAAGCGTCTCTCGCGCAATTTATTCAGTTTAGAAAAATATTTATTAGAAACCTCAATATCATTTTTGAAGACCTATCCATAGATATACCACACGTATGGGTTTGAGGAAAAAAAATAATTGAGTTTCAGTTCTAAGAACCCCAAAAATTTATTGTTTTTTTTCTACTTTTGTATGAAAATCTTAATGCGGTTCACCGAATACATCTACTTACAAAGTTTCCATAGTATAGCTCTTATAGTTACGAAATAAAGTGGCTGTGACATGCGGACGGACAGACGGACGGACAGACATGACGAATCTATAAGGGTTCCGTTTTTTGCCATTTGGCTACGGAACCCTAAAAACAGAAATGTACAGAACTAGTCCTCAATAATAACTACAACATATTCGAAAATCGTGGAAATGATTGATTCCTTTTTCGTCGTAGGTATGCCTGATTGGACGTATTCTTGTTTCGGCACATTCCTGTTTGGACGTATTCCATTTTTGGCATATTCTATCAATCTTAGGTAAGAATAATTTCTTGAAATTAAATATAAAACGATACCTAGGATTGATATCATTTGTTGTAGATAATGATTTAGGAAAAAACGTTATGTGCCGAAACAAGAATATGCCGAAAACGGAATACGTCCAAACAGGAATGTGCCGGAAAAAAAATTCAAAAATATGACTGACTGCTGAGTTTCTTGCGGCGTTTCTTCTCAGCAGTGGTCTCCTCTAGGCAAGCGATGGTAGATTCTTGACGTGTAAAAATGCCCTTGAGGTATAAGATTCTTTTATCGTTTATCTTTTTGACAAGAATATGTTCAATCCAGAATACGACGATTGTATCGGCGCTTCACAACCTCTTGATCTATTCGCAACAATCATTCTGAGAAATGTCATCATTGCCCTATGACCTAGACCTTCACCGTGTACGAGTTGCGCATGCGTTGTAACGCAATGACCTCCATAATTTATTACGAAACTTCTTTAACCAGCGACTGTTGACGTAAAATTGTAAACGTATACAATAGTATATCTTTAATCGTCTTATTTTAGTGGCTTCAGGAGCTTGTGTAAGGTCTGCCCGGATCACCACCATCTTATCCATTAACTTACCACCAAGTAGCCGACAGTGCTTGGGAATGGTGCGAAAATTACCGGTTTTAATTAAAGAGCTTAACCAGATTAACCATAAACGCTCGCTCGGAGAGGAATCGATTCGCGATTATGATCGCTGGGAATAACCTGGTATTTTTGGCCTTTGATTCTTCCTGCTGTTGGATGGCGTGGCGACGTAAAATGATAATGCCGGGTTGACTTCAATCTGAGCTAGTGAAAATGAAACTAAAGAGCCATGTCAGCAGAAATCATTATTTTCATGTTGTTTTCATGTTTTATTTCATAAGTTTTTCAGAGGTATCTTACATAATTAAAATCACTCCTGACCCTTGTCAGCAAAGTTTTTTAAACCTTTTTCCATACAAAGTGAAAAGCAAATACTGGGACACCTAGTATGGAGACACAAACTTTGTGACTACTTAAAAAAAACGCGCAAATATATTTAAGAACTTTGCTGATTTGTAATGATTCTAATTAATATTATAAAACTTAGGAAATAAAACACGAAATTAATGATTTCTCGTGACATGGACATTATGACACAATCTCTGATTATGCATAGGGATTAACATCGATAGCTTTTAGCTGCTCTATCAGCTCTAGGCAGATTGACGTATCGGTTTCTGGGACACGCTGTATTTAAAAGGCAAACCTGACTCACTGACTTAGATATCAACGCACAGCCAAAACTACTGTCCCTAGAAACTGGGTACAGGGGTTCCTTTCATGATGTAAGTGAGCACTAAGAAAGGATTTTTGAAAATTTACCCCCTATGGGGTTAAAATAGAGGGAGTAGCGGGAAACTACGGGATTCTACGCGTACGTAGTCACAGGCGCCCTCTAGTTAATCATATTTGCTTCATACCCGCCCGCTTGTCAATATGGCGGACCTTCATTACTTGCTCACAATGACATCATTTTGAGATGACACAAATTCCATGCCCAAGACCCGGGGCGAAGAGCGAAATGAATACACGTAGTATTTTGTGGCATTGATTGTATTTTCCTTCTTATCTTGACTTTGAGTCGTATAACACGATATGAACCGAATCGTTTTTGACCCTGTTATCGTATTGTCAACGTTTTGATAGCTCTTATTTACTTGACAGTAAGGGCGACCGAGTTATAAACAATACCATAACAGGCCAAATACGTTTTAAATGGCGCAGTATGGTTAAACTATGGAAAAACGTATCTTCTGGTTAAGCTAGGTCATAAGTTAAGGCGACTACCCACCAAAGCTATGTAAAAATCTACCAGTTCCTATATTAGTGGGAGATCCGAATAGGGGACGATTTGCACCTGTTTAGTATAGGTTAGTCCATGCGATACCCTGCAACCTATTGGTGTTTTTTTTCCTCGCACATCGCTCCGCTACGTCGCGCAGCTCTCAGTCATATCAGCTGGATACTCACCCTTAGGATCAGACGCATTTTTTTTCTTTGCCTCGCGGGACTTAAACAGCTACTACCTCGGGAATATGGCGTTTCAACAATGAAGTGATTTCGCCAGTGTCAAGTATATATAAGTATAAATCAATATAGTAATAAAACACAATCCAATCTTCTCTAGGAAGATTGGTGGCAACGTTGTACGGTGATATGTAGGACAGAGGCCAAGATAGTTTTAACCTCTGTACCACTGCGAGTTCACTTGAAACGAGAAGTAAGATGCCAGGATACACGAAATAAGTCCAAGTCTTCTATCACTGTGCAACACAAAGGCAAAAGGTAAATCACTAACAAAAAAGAACTTTGAACACCTAAATACACAAAAATAAAAACTAAAACAAATTACACATCCGCCATCTTTTGACGTTGCAAATGGCCTCCCAGACTTCTCCCAGACGCATTTAACATAAGAATAAAAATACCATGTGTTTCCCCCACTCATAAGTCAAAGTTGTGTATTAGTGCGTCTATGTAACTGTGTTGTTGTATGTCAGTCTGTGGCATGAGGTTTTTTGAATTAAAAAGCTAGTTTAAGCTGCAGACGCACCGAGAGTGGCGCCGCCGCGCTTTGGAAACGCCTTTTTAGGGTTCCGTAGCCAAATGGCAAAAAACGGAACCCTTATAGATTCGTCATGTCTGTCCGTCCGTCTGTCCGTCCGTCTGTCCGTCCGTATGTCACAGCCACTTTATTCCGTAACTATAAGAGCTATACTATGGAAACTTTGTTAGTAGATGTATTCGGTGAACCGCATTAAGATTTTCATACAAAAATAGAAAAAAAACAATAAATTTTTGGGGTTCCCCATACTTAGAACTGAAACTCAATTTTTTTTTTTCATCAAACCCATACGTATGGGGTATCTATGGATAGGTCTTCAAAAATGATATTGAGGTTTCTAATAAAAAAAAATTCTAAACTGAATAGTTTGCGCGAGAGACACTTCCAAAGTGGAAAAATGTGTGTCCCCCCCCCACCGTAACTTCTAAAATAAGGGAATGATAAATGTAAAAATAATATATGACGTACATTACCATGCAAACTTCCACCGAAAATTGGTTTGAACGAGATCTAATAATTAGTTTTTTTTTATAAGTTATAAATCGTAAACCGCATTTTACCTTTCATTCAATCAACTCCAATATAATAAAGAATAAAGAAAAACATTTATTTAGATGTACATATAGTGGTACGGAACCCTACGTGCGCGAGTCCGACTCGCACTTGGCCGGTTTTTTAGTATTGGAATGCGCCTCCGCCGCCTCTGATGTACGTTAATACGTTTGCGGGTTTAATCGTGATGCATTCTTAGCTTAGTTTAATGAAAATCATCTGGGCCATTTATCCCTTCATGACTAGGATAAACAGGATAGAATAGTAAATCACACATTCAAACAAGACATACGTCTCAAACGAGAGCGCTATCCTATAAAGGGTTAAAGGTTGGCGTAGACATAACTGCTCAGCACCGAGTCGGCTCAAAGTGAGACATTGAAGAGTTAACTTTGATATGTGTTAATACGATACACATTTCAGTGGACGGCACGAGACCATACGCCCGGATATAGCTTTACTTTAACTTTTAAAAATGATTTGTACTAAAACAAATCAAATTTCACTTTTCAATGTGTCTGCGTCAACCTTAAGAGATATCATGGCTGAATGTATTTCTACTTGCAGCCTCTTCGCCCCCCTGCCCACCCCCACGGTGCAGGGAGACCGCGCCATCTACGCGCGTCTCCTGGACCCAGACCCTCGCCACTTCAACTTCGTCGACGTCATCAGGACCTTCATGATGGTCTTCGATCTGTGGCAGCATGAGGAGGGAAGCTGGCCAGGGTACGTTGGTATTTTAACCCCTGATGTGAAAAGAGGAATGTTGTAAGTAACCAACCATATGGCTTTTGAAAAATTAAAACGTTTTTTTTAATAACTTTTCTAAATTGTAAGGAATTTTATAATAAACTAACTTCTGCCCGCGACTACGTCCGCGTAAAATTAGTTATTCGGCCATCCCATGTTATGGGGGATTTTGATTGTCGTTGTTTCCTTGGGAACTTATAAAACTTCCAGGATGTAAAGTAGCCTATATGTGTTAATCCTATGTATATGCTATTTCCATTTCATTTTTTGACGTATGCTTTTTTTATTTTGCAATAAACATTGATTCATTGACTGATTTATTGTAAATATGAGTCTTACTGCCTGAAATAAAGTTATTTCATTCTAATCTAGTCTATAATTTCTCATTGTTAATGAATTGCATCGTAACCTCATCAGATGATCACACCAACTTCAAATTACAATCTGCTGAACGATCTGCCCAGTGTCAGCTTTAAAGTGAGCAGGGGGGGGATGGCAGCCACAACTTGACCTCCCCCTACATTACAGTAAATTACACACTAACCTCTTTCCATGGTGATTACAGGTTCGTGCTGGTAATAGACATGGACACCGCCGTGGTGGGGCATCTAGCGAGAATAGACCTTATGAACCTTAGACAAGTGCTGTATTTCCTTCAGGTTGGTTTATGTATGGTATAATCAGTGTTCATTTGTTAATTAGTGGTGAAGTTCATAATTGGATGCCTGCAGACACGTTTATTAAAATTGTAACTTTTTGACGTGTTGTCACTTTCTGATTTCCCAATTAAAAAGAGACAATGTGTTCTAATGGGGCATGAACGCTATTGTGACTTACGATGTTCCCCAACTATTTAACAAACTGTCTAACTGCCGCACTCAGAGACGTCAATTAAATGTAATGCTTGTTTAGTGACTTGTTGTCTTATTCCTATTGCTATAGCAAAGACAGTGACAGCAGCAACTTTAATAAAGCATTAAATTTAATCGACGTCTCTGAGTGCGGCATTAACCTGACCTGTCTTTTATAATTGACTGGGATTATTACAACATGGACATAGCTACTATAGCTCTGTCCTTTTCGCTCGCCGTACAATGAACTGCATTGCTATGTTGTAATTACCCCCCAGTCAATTATAAAAGACAGGTCAATGCGAATATTCAGACCAGTTGCATTGGGCGTTTGTCATCGTTATCCAAAATATAAAGGATTGACGTAAGCCGTCAGACGGCCGCGTCAAGCGCCTGCGCCAACTGCATACATTTTGTCAGTTTTCGAAAACCGTTTACGTTAGCGTCAAACAACTTATCTAGCCGCACAATTAGTAACTGAAACTCAACCTAGATAACCGTCGCCCGCACTTACTCGTTATACTTAGTTCTCTTTCATGCTTAAGTGGTCTACATAGCGACTCAAGGAAAATTACATTATATTATTCATATTTCTTAAGTTGTTTGGTGTGATAATCAACGACGCAGAACGACTACATGAATACACCTTGGCCTGTAGAGATACGTGTAGCCATTATTTTGATCCGAAAAAACTGAAGGATAACGCTAAACATAACCAAACCCATCGAAGGTTTGATAGGTTTTAGGAAGTAACCTCGTGATGTTTTTTAAGGACAGTACTAAAACTTTTAACAGGGCGACCTGTTTAAGTTCTGAGATGATTAATATCATGTGTGTCCAGAGTGGCTAGCAAGAAGGTAGTATTAGATGGACGTTTATAAGTAAGGGATTAAAAGAAAAACATAAACACACTGAACTGAAAGGGCTATCCTGTATGAACACATACCTTTGTCCTCTGAAATTTAATAGTTTCCATAGCAATATTGATAAACGACTTCTACGCAGCAAGCTGCAAAAGCTAGTAAAATTTATAAGGTCAAAAATATCATGTTTGGGTTGGTCAATACTGAGTATAACGTAAATCCTGTTGCCACCTTCCGACTCCATCATCAGATATATCATCAGAGGTATTTAAATTTCAGCCCATTTCATTAAAAAGAACTGCTTCAAAATTGAGCAAGATCTGACCAAACACACACACGTAAACTTAAATACGATTTGGTTCCAGGAAGCTATGCTGGTGAAGCTGAAGGGCGTCCACTTCATGAGTGCGCCCAGCTTCATGGACAAGCTGATGATGATGCTGCGCCCGTTCCTCAAGCGGGAACTCCTGGAGATCATCCACATCCACCAGCGAGACTCCAGCTCCACTGAAGAGTACTTACCGAAGGAAGCCTTGCCCAAGAACTGTGGGGGGCAGTACAAGGACTTTGAGACTATTAAGGGTTCGTTTGTTTTTATAAGCTCTTATTTTATTTATGAACAATATAAAAACATTCATTCGGAAAATAGTTGTAGCCAGAGTTTTGCGCTTCAAGTGATTGCGCTATATGCGTATGTCGAAAATAGTGATAGGTTATCAGAAACGGACCAAAACCAACAAATAAATTTTAATAAAAAACCTGCTTTGATGAAACACACAAAAGAAGTTGTTGCAGATTTTTCATATATTAGTTGCAAGTTGCACTGGACAGTCACTTCATTGCAATCTTTAGGAAAAGCATCTAGCTTTAGTGCTACTGTTACTAGCCTGTTTACGCCGTTAAATTACATCACCAAAACCTTTGTTTTTTTTTTAATAAAAATAAACTTATGCATTTATAATTTTAATATTTCAGAGGAAACTTTGGTTCGTCTTCAAAGCAACCCCATCTTCTTCAGAGACGAAAACAGAAGAAGAGTCAACGAGACGCTGCGGAAGGGCAAGAACACCGTCGAAGACATCTTCGGGATCCAAGGAAGCTTCAAGAAACTAGACATCGACTAGGATATTTTTACCATATACATCACCACCGCGTTTATCAACAACGTTACCACAATCAGTATCATCATGATCTCCATCATCAACATCATTAATAGAACCAGTAGCTCAGAATTTGTTTTCAATCCACAAAGTGACTAACACTAATTGACGTTGTAGAGTTGCAACAGTCTACAGTTGAACTCGGAAGTATCCGTTCACTATAGTATCTCGTTGCAGTAACGGGAACACCTTGAAATTCCGAAATATTTTCTGCCGAATATTAATTTGTCAGAATTATCATTTCGATTGAAAGTTGTATTATGCTGGAGCTATTTTAGATTATGTTATGTTTGATTTATAAACTATATCGAAAAAAAGTTCTATCGAAACATCGCATTATTTTGACTCTTTGGAATTATAATAGTTTGAATTTAGTATATACTTATATTAGTACCTAAGATAAGGTAAAAACATGTACAACTCCTTTGGGCCGTTCGTGAAAGTACGAGTACATAATATGGATTGTAAACAGTCTACTTTGATAGACACCAAATGAATAAGGAAAAACTGGTGAAGTGCGTGTCGAGAACGCATTAATTTATTATTCCGTGCTACGTACAACGCCACAAGATGTCTGCCTTCTCTAAAAAAAACGGAGGTCACACTCACAATACAGTTGTTTTTCTGTGTGTGTATGATATTAGATTTTATCGACAGTTGTCCTTTTTTATGTATAAAATTTTCGTTGGTGTCTTCTAGACAATGGCTCAATTAGATAATGAAGTTACAAAATGTATTTTTGGATCACGAATGAAATTCTTCAAGCGTTTTTTTAAAGTTTCCTAGATTATGAGTGTATTATTAAGAAAATGTAAGTTATTTTGTTCGTGATGCCAAATTTCTGGTAGTGAATAAGATTTGGGGTATAAAGGCGATTAAGTTTATAAATTTTGGTGTTTTATTTACCTGACTAATTTTTTAGAAGCCCTTATTCCTGTGTCGTTTCAAAATTAATTGAGTGTTGACCGTAAGGTATGTAGTAGTTATGGACGAAAATTGAACTCTTTTCGGAGTAAAATGAGCGGTACCTATGCTCCAATTTCACCTAAATATTGTGGTTCCAACCATATCAATATACTTCTGCGAAGTTATATTTACCAATAAGATTTCCTTGTTAAGTACTTACACTAGCTGAGTGATTTTGACAATAACCGCTCATTGTCTCCGGTTTTACCGACAAATTTATTTATTATTCTTGCCTGCGAACGATCTTTGAAATGATGCTCCACAAAAAAGTATGATCCTAGGGCTCTTAGACGTAACTCATTTTCTAGATACATTGATTTCCAGAGAGGTAGGCAGAGACCACTTCTTTCCACCTTCTACGATCCTGACAGATTTCATTCGCTTCTTTCACATTCATACATTGAGTCAAGCATGCACGTCTGTTCCGGGTACTTAATATTCGGCCCTTTTCCAGCATCTTCCGATTTGATTCGAAAAAGTACGTCTAGGGCGGCCCCTACCGACCCTTCCACTCACTTTCGCTCTGTATGTCTCTATCGTCAATCTTCTTACATCCATCCTTTCCAAACGACCGAACCATCGAAGCATGCCCTTTTCAGTCTTAATCACTACATCTTCTTTTAGTCCACATTTCTCTATGAACGTTTCATTCCTTACTCTATCAATCAGTTTCACACAACACATGCTACGCAAAGAGCGCATTTCAACAGCATTTATACGTCTTTCATGCTTGTCCTGCTACACCCAACATTCACTACTACAAATGAGAGCAGGGGCCAACACTTGTGAACAGCCAGTTGGGCTTTTTGTGAAACGCCCCTTCTGTTCACAAAGGAGTACAGGGCGCCATTAATCTGATTGCCCGCATGTACCGTTCTCTCACACTTATCATCTCTTGTAAACATACTTCCTTTGGGTATACGGAAAATACAGTAAACATTTAGCTTTCTATCCAGTGGGCCTAGTTGCGTTTATCGCGTGATAATATGGGAATGAAGCATCTGTCACTCTCGTACTTACATACCTGTCAAAAAGTGATGGATGTATTATCCACATAAGCATAGGCCCCTGACTGCAGATTTGATACTGTCGTCGATATCAATGTAAAATCCTTGCCCTACCTTTGCTTCAGCGTAGTTGGGTAAAAAAAATAACCTCTCCTCTAATTTCTTTGATTAAAATATTACCTTTTCTGAGAATGTACGGTTCAAGCGAGAGACCGTGAGATCAATGCGAAGATTGCCTGAAGTTGTTGAAGGGTAATTGCACAAATGATCTAACACGTACGAAATGTGCCCTAGTTAGCTGATCTGGATAAGAAGAGAGAAGATACAGTCAGCATCATAAATCGCTATTCACTATAGAAGGCACCTCTCTAACGCCTTTACAAATAGTGTGGATCATACGCCAGCATCATAAAGTGAACAATTTAAAACTTAGATACTAATATTATAAATATGAATGTTATGTTTGTTTGTGTCGCTTTCATAGTTAAACCGCAGAGCCGATTGTAATGAATTTTTGTATGGAGTTATACAATACTTTTTGTATCGGAAAATCATACGGTTCCCGAGTCAATTGCGATTATAGACCGTCGCGCAACAGCTAATATTATAAATGCGAAAATTTGTGTAAGTGTGTTAGTTTGTTATTCCTTCGTGCAGCATCGGCTACATGGAATTGGATGACGTTGGGAGTGAAGATAGCTTATAGATTAACCTAGGCTGCTTTTCATCACGGAAAAATTTAAAGTTCCCAAAAGAATTACGATATTTGAATTCTACATGGACGAAGTCGCAAGCAGAAGCTAGTTATACATACAAGTATAGTCCTTAACGTTATGTCACGGACATCTGATAAAGTAATACGCGATATAAATGTGCATCACAGAACAGCGTAATAAGGTAAACTATTGAATGTGTGCAGAATACGTAATCTAGATACGGGATACGGTGTGTCACGCCAAGTTCGGAAACGATAACTATAACAACAAACGACCATTAAACTCACGCAGTTTCGTTATTTTTGTGCATGTACTCGTTACCACTATATGTTTTACTTGTCTTCCTTAATCATCCAAAGGTTAGCTGGAATATGGATATTCCTGTTCTTTAAATATTGCGTTTGAGTTTCTGTGTTTTGTACATACAACACAATGTAAGGATGACTCACTAAGCGTGTTTATTTTTACAGGAAGCTATTCGAGTATTTTCATGCAACTTAGATTTACATTTGGATCAATTATATTTAATCCCACATTTGAAGTGTCTCCTATGGCTTTATTAAACTGGGCAAATACATTATATTGCTTTTGACATTCGTGATATTTCTGCCTCGTCTGCTATATTACTGTCTAATAAATAAAGAGCTATAGTAACGTTAAGGGAGGCCATTTGCAACGTCAAAAGATGGCGGATGTGTAATTTGTTTTATTTTTTATTTTTGTGTATTTAGGTGTTCAAAGCCTTTGTGTTGCACAGTGATAGAAGACTTGGACTTATTTCGTGTGTCCTGGCATCTTACTTCTCGTTTCAAGTGGACTCGCAGTGGTACAGTGGTAAACCATCTTGGCCTCTGTCCTACATATCACCGTACAACGTTGCCCTCAATCTTCCAGGAAGTTTGGATTGTGTTTTATTGCTATATTGATTTATACTTATATATACTTGACACTGGCGAAACCACTTCATTGTGGACACGCCATATTCCCGCGGTAGTAGCTGTTCAAGTTGCCGCGGGGCAAAGAATTAACAAAAAGTAACGTTAACAATACTAGTCTCAAAGAGCTACCCTTTAAGAGGATAGTGAAGAGGCGCTAATCGCGTAGCTGTCAAAAAAAAACCATACAAAAGCTCCGGGTGACAGATAACGTTTCTCACTTCCTAGATCAAGCCCGTTTGCCACAATTTCTGAATAGGGTAAAGTCACCAGTGGTCAGCCAGAGACCTGTTGTCGGCCTCTGCCTATACTTTGTATGAGTGGGAAGAGTACGTAAGATATACTTTCCACTCTTCGCACTCATATAAGGTTGACTACTGGTCTCTGGCTGACAACTGGTGCCTTTACCCTATGTTGTAGTTACTATATAGACCAAGGTCTGTAAGTGACTGTGTTCTTTCAAGATTTTTTTAAACGGCTGCCCAATAAAAGAAGTGTAATGTTTTCAGGGTTCACATAGTACGAATTTTTATCCCACTATAACCTCTAAACGCCTGAGAAGATTTAGACGTGTGTGGTTTCGTTAGAATCCTTTCACCAACCCGGGTGGCAAAGAATACCTAAACCGTTAAAATTTAAATAACAACAAATTGTAGGTATATCGACGACAATATAAAAAATGCTGTCTGTTTTTAAAGCTTGCAATCATATTCAACAATCGTAAAAATCTCACTAGGTTACAGGGAAAAGAAACGATATCGCATTTTCTACGGTAATGACAGTTGCACCACAGTACAATTTCAACATGGCGTGCTACATTAGAACAGACATTAACTCTTTCCCAGTAAGATCAAATGCACTCAGAGGTTTAATAAATAATCACGCCAGAAAACTCAAGACGGTGACATGTAAACTAGCTAAGTCTACCAAAACTACCCACGTAATAGGCCCAACAATTTACAACTTCTTACGTGACAGCATAAAAAAATTGACAAATAAATAACTACATCGCATATTGTACGGATTTTTTTAGCTTCTCAATCCTCTATAAGATCTTTCATAGAACTTGGCAGTCTTGGCAGTCTTTCCAATCCTGCATTTCAGTTTTACCGAACTTGGCTGCTTTATCTCATACATGCAATACACTCAGCATCCTTAAAAAGAATGTACATTCCTACTGAGATTTTACACTTAACGCTGAGTAAACATTATGGCTAAACGCGAACGTGAACAAAATATACATGTCTTTAAATTTAGCTGTTTCTGTTATATTATACAAACCTTTAGTTTCAACTCAGATTGATATTTATAACGAAGTTTCCTGGATATATTTTTTTGTACTAAATCGACAGACCGAAATTAAACGATGCCGCTCGATGTGATTTTACATTTGGTTACGTCAGTTTTGGCATGGAACTAATGATACTTTTTTTTCCGCGACTTCCTACGCGTAGAATTAGTTATTCGACCATTGCGAGGGATTTCGACTATAGCTAATCACTAAAAAAAAAAAAAAAAATTGCATGATGACATATATGTTAATATATAGTTTAAGCTATCTCCATTCCAAATTTCATCCAATTCCGTCCAGCCATTGCAACGGGAAGGAGTAACAAACTCACAAGAACTTTTGTTTTTATAATTCACTGGATAAAAACAGACTTTCGAGTTACTTGCGACCCTTCTACTTAACAGTGGTCTAGCAGACAATATCTTGGCAAGAGATGGTCTACTAGCTAGTCTTGTCTCAGACATGTGAATGTGTTAACAGGGCCCATACTTACAGAAAACAGCTTTTCATTTTCATTTTCAACGTAACTTCCAGAAGGAAATGGAAAACCTCATATTAAATTTTTGCGGATGCTAGCCTGACGTTAAAACGCGACCATTATTTCTCAAATGTTTGTAGAAACTGCAGGATCATTACATTATAAACCCTGGCATTCACACCAATAATGGCTCCAGTCACAAAGGACCCTAAAATGAGATATTTCCACGGTCTGTCGCCTCTAAATGACTGTCACGCCATTATAAAACTATCATGATTATTATAAATTTCATAGGAAGCGGAACTAAATTATTGGTGTTTAACAGTTTTCCTGTGGTTCTGGTATAAAAGGACGGGGGTCTGTTTGGTGGGCACAGGTGATTGAAGATGAAGTATCTTGCTCTGCTTATGACTGTTCTGGCCATCGTGTTTGCCGTTGTGGTACGTATTTCATTATTGTTTTCACAGTGTACATTTTATGTAGGTAAGATTCCGTACGTCAAATGAAATTTTCTACACTTTACTGAGTTGTTCTGACGAAATTCAAACTAAATACACTCTGGAGCAAAAATACCGGGTCAGAGTGCGTTTTTCATACAAACGAAACTATTTCGAAGCCTTGGTTCCTCGCCAGGGGTTGTTTTGAGTGAGGTTTAATGGTGGATACTCCGAGGTTTAATAGAGGAGGTCAAAAGTTCCTAAAATACCTAACTAATCACAAGACGTTAATATGCCTATTGGGTGGGTAGACCTAACCTTTAGAACGCTTTAACCGGCAACCGATATCTGCAGATTTTTAAATGGCCCAGAGAATGTACGAAGCAACGTGTTAAGTTCACAAATAAATAGTTCAAAAGGTGTAAATGTTGACGATGGTTACGACGGTTTATAATGATTTTGGCAGTAATGATTGCCACTGTCATCAGTTTCAATACTAATGTTCAAAATGATAATGATCATGATATTGACGATGGTGATTATGATGTTTACGGCTTTGATGAAGATAATGAAAATGGTGATCAGGATCACATTGACAATGTTAATGATCTTGTTGCTAACGATGATAATGTTTTCAAAATTAATGATAATGTTGACGGCTTTTATGATAATTGTTACGTCGCCGTTGAACAAGCTGTTAATGATTTTTACAGAGCGGCATGGGCATCGGTGGGCCCGCTGGCCTGACTGAGCCGAAGAAGGCTGGCTGCGGCGGCGGTGGAGGCCGCGGTCCCCCACCGGGCCCTCCACCCACCAGTAAGTTATCTATAAGAACCTCCTAATAGTTGTAGTAATATGAAGTTTTGCTACCTCTCCTTTTGCGCCGATTTCAAGATGGTTTTAGCTGGTCTTGATTTTATCGTGATCTGTTGACGTTATTGTAGCTTTTAATGTTATTTATAGTTTTTATAGTTATTTATACACGTACTCTAAACTAATTTTTCACGATGTATCAAATTCATTGTAAGTTTTTTATATACTAAAACTTTGTTAGCGAAATAGGCATGCTTTTGTTCAGATAAAGCGCACTGCTAGAATTTTAATTCACATCTATCATTTACCAAAAAAAAAATCGACTAAAATATTACACAAATTAAATAGTCTATTATCTTGAGTTAGTACAAATACTATATTTTTCGAAAAAAATTATTACTTATTTTTTTAATTTTAATTTTAATTTTAATTATTATTACTATCTTCTCTTTCAGACAGCACGGGTTAAGCAGCAACCAACGGATTCCGGCAAGTGTGTGACCAATAAAATAATTTGCAATTTCATAATTTTTTATTTACAAAATAAATCTTATACACATGTCAATATGGCAATTCGTCATATAAAAATAGAAAAATATAGAAAAATCGATCGCTATTCGCTACCAACTAATTTTAAATTTGGCAACGATGGAGTATTATGTTGATCATCCTTAAGGTCTTTGGATTACTTAGAGCCGTAACAATAAACCGGATCTTGAGTAAGATACCCATCTTAAGATATGTCAAAAATTACAGTTTCCTATGATTTGACATTTCTTTGAATGTATCCCGTTTTGGCTAGTATTGTTTTAGTTATTTCATGGATAAGGCAACCCAGCACATAGGCCACCCGATGGTAAGTGGGGTCTGAAGCCCATAAACATTTTCAATCTCAAGATTGCAATCTAGGCAATTCAGGCATTCCAAATCATGAGGATTTGGAATGCCTCTATGCTATACAAGAACCAGACGGACCGTACACAAGGTCCTTCCATCACTATACAAACAACGTATCTCTAGACAGGCATCTTGGCCAATATCCTTTTAAGAAAACAGCCCTTAGGGCAGTATTAAAATATTTATTTTGTGCAGGATTGTAGTCACAAGAAAACATCATCTTATAGAAAAGTGTTTTCTGACATGACTTGAGACAGAAAACCCACTCAAGATTAGATTATAAATACGGTTATTATGTATTTATGTGTTTAGTATTGCTCTCGTTTTTTAGTTAATTATCAAATTCTTTGATGATCTGTTTACATGATATTCTTATTTCTTAATATCTTGTTCTTAAATTACGATTTGGAATATAACAAGCTTGAAGAGTAGGTAGTTTAAAAATTACTGGAATTCACTGGGAGGTGTTTGTTTATTGTGCATCCCATACGGGAATATAAAAAAATGTGTGCAAAAATTGGGTGTTTGTTCATGTTTATTCTGTTTTTATACTAATACCCAAATAAATAATAGAAAAGCAAACGTTTTTGAAGAAGTTGGGGTGTTAGTCTCATTCTTGTGATTGAAAGTAAACGACTTAAAGCTTGTTGACAAGAAATCCTTAAGTTTGCTGCAAATTGTGAGTCATTCAAGAGCATTATGTATAATAATTAATAACGCATATTCTCAGTGGGTAACCTGTTTTGACGTCGTTTTAAAGATATAACATCGTTTGTTTTCTATATTATATTTATGACAAGCTCCAGAGAGTAGAAAGGACACCAATTTATTATTCCCATAGCACTGTTAAGCGATGGGCTTGCAACCTGGCACTCATACACTGATAAACATCTTAGCCTAATTGTTCAAAATGTGGTTACAGAATTATCAACATTTTTTAGAGTTGTTGGCAATTCTGTAGCTCTGCCTACCCCACTCTGGGAATGAAGGCGCGAGTTTATGTATGTATGTAAAGCACTATCTCTTTTACCAGCTAGCACTAAGCAGGTTTTTACGGCATCTAGAACAGTGATACACAAATCGATTACTTATAACATAAATAGAAATCTAAATGGAGATGCTATTGCAACGCTAAGGTCTTAGACCTTCAAGTGCTATCTTACCTAGGCATAAGCTAACGGAAACATCTACGTTATGCAATATTATCGCCAAAAGATGGCGCTGTCGTCAATAAAAAAGATCATCAGTAAAAATGAGTTTAGAGTTTGTTTAGCGTAACTTGCGCCTACAACTGTATTATATTCTTTATTATTTAAAAGTGTGCTACTACTCTGCACTTAAGGCCGTTATTAATAAACGAATCTTAAGTGAGAAATCTATGATTCGACGTATACTTTGACTTATCTTGAGATGGACATCTCTAAAGGTCACGCCTAAAAATATGCGTTATTATTCGTGTCGTAATTCATCAGATCGACAAATCCCATGCCCTCTCACTCGTGCCCTAATTCCTGCAGGCTCTCCTCTTCCTTCTGTAGCGCCTCTCGCTCTGCCGCGATGCGCGCGTGCTGTTCGGCGATCACTCGGAAGAGCTCGGCATGTTTCGCCGTGGCAGCTGCGACGGCTACTGTTTGGCGGGGTGCTGCGGCTCCAGCAGCTAGAATGAAATGAGATTCGTTTAAAATATATTATAAAGTTAACATAATGACAGTCATACGTTCAAAAGTTGGGCAGTCTTCTTCTGCAAATACGTTCAGACGAACGCAGGGATTTGAGGTTAGGGACATTATTAAATTAAGCATCACGGGACCTGTGACGGTTTCTGTGACCTCGGTCTTAAGTCTATAAGGTATGTGTAATTATAGCCCTAGTTGCTCAAAAAAAAAACTTAATCTTTTTAAACAGGACTTGAGTTAGACGCCTGCCAACTCATAGAAAATTGTCTTTGCATTATGTCATGAAGAAGGCCTGGTCCTACTACCATTTACAAAATCTGAACTCAATCAGTCTATTGATATTGAATTATGAAAACCTCGCTTTTACTAACCCTCAGGATGCGGGAACGCCGCGTGCTCCTCAGCGATCTTGGCGTAGAGCTGGTAGTGGCGATCCTTGGCCTTGGCTACCGATGCGGAGTCGGCGGGTAGATCTGGAGGGGCGTCGCTCAGGATAGGGTGGAAACCCTCCTTGTCGGCCACGTAGTCCACCTTGCGGATCTTGTTGCGGGGATCCACGTAGGAGAAGGTTCCTGGAATGATGGGGAATAGACGTTAGAAATACCTTTGAGGAAGAAAAGGGGAAGAAGTTAAACTAAATCTTTTTCATCATTTTAGCAGGATGACGTCAACGACAGACCATTCCAAGGTTTGCCAAAAGGCCCTGCGCTGGCATTCCATCGGTTTTCCGCAACCTTAGATTCATCGTCATTCCACCTTGTGTGAGGGTATACCCACAAGCCCCACAGCGTAATATCTCCTATTATTTTCTTTTTAACTAGGTAATTTTACATGATTTGCGAATGACTAACAGGGTAATATTTAGTCATCCAAATAAAACAATACAAGTTCGGTAGCATTATTTAATCTATAGGTATGTATTTGAATTAAAAAAAATAACTACTAGACCCACCGTGTGAAGGCTCGTGAGATTGGTCTTAATTACCTACTGACAGCTATGCAAAATAAGTACAGCCTGCAAAAAGAGCTTATCCCAAAAATCGTTATTTTCGATAATAAGTCGAAGTATTTATCTTACCTCTAACAACGCCGCTGCCGTCGCTAACCTCTGCATGGTGCCTGTCCGCATGGCCAGGGTACCTCCCTGCGGTGTAGGCAAAGGCGTACGGCCTGGGCGGCGGAGGCTCCGTGCTCGGCTCGTGCTCCAGCTGCAGGTGGGACACGTCGCCGCTGCACAGCGCCAGGGTCGCGAGGATCAACGTTGGGTACAGCATCTTGAAATTGACAAAGAAAAATTTTGTCCTTAAACGGTCCCCCAAAATGTTGATAGTAACATGTGCCTTATCCTGGGTGATGCTGCAGTAAAGTGTAAGGCCGTTTCCTGACTTGGCGGTATGCTTGCTGTAAAACGTACTGTCCGGTGTGATTCCATTACTGCTAGCATACCGACAAGTCAGGAAGCGGAGTATCAAATTATATAATTTGCAAAACACACTTCAGCAAGTAAGTGAATAAGGTACAGTTATTCAATGATACCGCACTTGTTGTACCGTTTAAATATATTTTAACCTTTGCTTTACATATCTGAATGAGGTACACCAATAAATATTCCTAAGATTTTATTTTTCAACTTTGTCCTTCAATGATGCATCAGATGTCCAAAATGGTTCACTAATGTTTGACCAAATCATTATTTGACAAACGTATCATTTTACAAACTTTCATTTCACAAAGAGATACTTCCCGCCGTATTATTTTTAAGGTTTTTGTGGTCGATATTGTAACCTAACCTAACTTATTTAATAAGCTCATTTAACCTATGCAATATGTAATGGTTTAAGCACAAACACGTTTTTGCGAAATGAGAGTTTGTAAAATGATTCGTTTGTCAAACGTACTTTTGGTCAAATGAACGGACCCCGTCCAAAATGATTCAACTTTATCTTCATCACTTCATATTTAATCATATTTAATCTTCATAATAACAAGCTAGTTTGTATGACATTACATGTATGATGTCATTTGCTCACATAAGACTATTAACTATAAATTATACGTCTATTTGTTTACCTATTACTTCATAAGTAAACGTTTGCCAAGTGTGTCAGCCGTGAGACCAAATGAGATTACTTACAAGACTCATGTCTAACACGGCGTCGGTAACTTATGTAGGTTTAATACAATGCTCGTTCGTTGTATTCATCTACCTACACAGATCCCACGGTTTCTAATGTTGGTAACAGCTTAATTTGCTGCTAACATTAAAATACGACGTCAGTTGCTAGAATAATGTAATTAAATCACATTAATACTAAACAATAAGGTTCCACAGGTCACAGTGAACTTTACCTTTTGCAACAATGGCAGCTGTCACAAAAGGAAATACCTTTCTTTAGATATTTTTAACGGGTGCATGACCTTCTTTCTAGGGTTCCGTCCCTCAAAAGGAAAAAAACGGGACCCTTATAGGATTACTTTGTTGTCCGTCTGTCTGTCTGTTAGTCTGTCTATCCGTCTGCCTGTCTGTCAAGACCGGGTGCGCCAAAGTTGAACTAAATTTTTAATGTCGATTATCGGAAATCCGAAAATGTTGTTCCTAATAATTTACATCCTAATAATCACTACTCATAACTACTTTGTTCCTAACGCTCTGAATTCCTAATCATTCAACTTCATAATGTCCGTTGCAATAAACATCGATCATACTACTATTTGTTTTCCTATATTTTCTCAACATAACCATCTTTTACACTATTGTTCATTGTTATATTAAATTTGTTTTATGTAGAATGGTTTTTATTCCTAAAATAGGCAGTAGGGAATAGGGACTTAGTGGCAAAACCGACTCGGATCGCGGATAGGTTAGAAGACGAAAGCGGGAGCTTCGCTCCCGCTTTCGTCTTCGAGGTTATTTTTTTTTATAAAAGAGCAGATCATCTTTAACTTATAAAAATACATTCGGAGTAAAATTTTTTAGGTGAGCCAATATAGACCCAAAAAAAATATGATTAAGAATGTTATTTAAAAAAAAAATAGGAGTTTACAAAAAGTTACATCAGTGACATTAGCACTTAAAATTTTAAGAGATATGAGTTTTATGAGCTACGTTAATAGTAAAATAAATTGTAGGAACGAAATTTTTAGGAAAACATTTTTTAGGAGCAGTGATCATTAGGAGTACAAATCGTTAGGAAAATCAATTTCGGGTGATAAACTTTAGCGAAGCCAATATGGACCCGTCAAGACCCTTTATCTAAGGAACACTCCCTTGAAGCTGTGAAAAATTCAAAATTCAAAATTAACATAAAAAAAGACTTGTCCATTTTTGATACGATTGTTTATTTTAATAAATAACCATCGTTAAATTAGTTGAATTAGCACCAATTTGCACTAAACTAAAAAACTAACTTCATTAAAAAGTAAACTAATAATACTAACTTAAATAAATAATAATAATTAGTTGATTGAGTTTAACATGAAATATAAAGGTGACGAATCTAGAACCCTTTTCAAGTCAGCTAATAGGAAATGGGGTAAGGGCAAGACATTTCTATAAGAAGGAACAGTTGCAGAACGATGCTGATCTCCAGGTAGACCTTGAAATAGATACTGTTTTTTTTTATGGCATAGAGAAGGCAAACGAGCACACAGGCCACCCGATAAGTGGAAACTGTGACCCATAGACATTCACATTCACAAGACTGCAATCCAAAGACTGCAAATGCATTGCCAACCGTGAGGCCTAAGATGGAATGCCTCTATGCTAGTCATTACACCGGCTGTCTTATCCCCAAACCGGAACACAACAATGCAAATGTTTGGCGGTAGGTTAATGGATAAGATGGTGGTAGCGACCCGGACGGACCCTGCACAAGGTCCTACCACCCGCAGATGCTTGTGACGTAGGTATATGAGCATGCTTAAGCACGCTTAAGAACTAAATAGAATGTTATACCCCACTAGCAACATGCCCGCACTTCGCTTCGGTTTATGTGAATTTTCTTAAACACTAGGGTTACGTATGGGTTACAAGTTACACGTGTACCTGGGGTTATGTACGGACCTAAACCTGAATTTATTATAGCATAAGAACCTTCCGTGAAAATTATGTAACTGATGGTGACAACCGCATTAAATTCGTTGCGTTAAGTTGTTGGCGTTAGACAGACAGTCGCGGAAAGCGTCTTTTTTTTAAACTACGCAACTAGTGCAAGTATTAAGTGCTGCCGTCTTAAAATCTACACTATGCACATCATGTTTATTGCATTATGAGCACTGCAATTCTCGTTTCCTAAACTATCAACGTTGATCTCTTGCTGAAGATTCTTGCGCGCCTTCTTCCCCGCAGTAATTGTCTTGTCCGAGACACCAATAGATTCACCCCATATTACCGACGCGTAACAGCCCCCATGTGGCCATTTACTGAATTAATATCTACAAGTTTAAATTTCCATTAGTTATAAAAAATAATTATCTAAAAATCATCCTCTTATTTTGGCACAGAAGTAATCAGCACCAAATCCAGTTTGAGAATTCAAAGTATTCGCCAGTTTTTGCCTGGGTGAGTTGACCTTTTTAGTTCACGTCGAAAACAACCGGTATCAGCCTGGAGTCATTGCATTGAACCTGCGCGTATCCGGGTCTCTTGCATTTATGTTAAATGCGTTTCAATAATGTAACAATGCAGTTCTGACTGACTGAAACGACCTTCGGGAGTTAGCTTCTTTTGCGCTCGCACTTATAAAGCTCTTTACGTCTATAGCATGAATAGAAAAGCCTTCACTGTAATGCCACCTACTTTTAGAGCTAAAATGTTTTAAACGGCCTAACTGATTTTTTTGCGTGTCCGATGGGACCTGAACGGAACCCTTTTAATATGCCTACGATGTCCATCTGCCGTCCGTCGTCCGTCCTAACTGTAAAGAGCTGTATATTTGGAATCGTAATAGATAGAGGGTAGTTTTTTGTTCAGAATACGTGTTTTTTTGGCGGATTTACTTAAAAATAAATGTGGAAGTGATATATCCCATACAAGAAACGATTTTTAAAACATATTTTTACTTTTGTTGCGTCTAGAAAACAAACTATATAACTATACCGGGTGTACAATCCAAATGGGTCAGTATGGAGAAGTCGGAAACTATGAGAGATAGCGAGATCTGTTCTTAGGAACCATGACGTCGATTTTAGATTTAATAATAATTACATTCAAACTTTGCGAGTTGCAGAATTTATACACATTGATTTTGACCAGGTTCGATTCCCGGTTATGTATGAGAGTTAATAAAAAAGTTTGAATGTAATTATTATTAAATCTAAAATCGACGTCATGGTTCCTAAGAACAGATCTCGCTATCTCTCATAGTTTCCGACTTCACCATACTGACCCATTTGGATTGTACACCCGGTATACAGAATAGTTCAAATAGGAATATAATAATACCTACAGTGCGGCGGTACGTAACCTTCGGTAGGCGAGGCCGAGTCGCACTTGACGAATTTGTATGATACAAAACCTTACTTGTTGAGTTACGAAGCCACAGAGAAGTTAATAACCCTGCAGTTTTCTAGAATGGTAGCTACGTTCGCGGAGTGGTTATCGCATAAAGGTTGCGGTTTTTTGTGTCGTGGTAGACAACCACAATGACTCCGAACCAGTACTATCACCAGCATTGAGGCATTCCATCTAAATCATCAGAGGGCCTGGCAAGATGCACTACGGTAACTAGCGTTTGTAATCGTTTCGCTTTTAAACCAATCGCGTCACTGGTAGATGAAGTGATACGAAAAGTCACGTGATCTACCAGTGATGCGATTAGTTAAAAACGAAACGAATTTGTAGTCCCGAGATTGTCAGAGTAACGCCACTGCAGACGATGGAAACGAGTAAAGCCAGCGTTCAACTATACTCAGGAGCAAAAATACCGGGTCAGAGTGCGTTTTTCATACAAACGAGACTATTTCGAAGCCTTGGTTCCTCGCCAGAGGTAGTTTTGATTGAGTTTTAATGGTGGATACTGCGAGGTTTAATAGAGGAGGTCAAAAGTTCTTAAGATACCTAACTGATCGCACAATCAGTTAACACCACAGCGGGAGAGTTCTGGTCAGCAACTTGGATTTCCTTACATTTTATTGCCATTTTAGATGTTTTTCTGAACATGCACAATTCTGGCGTTAACCGCAGATTCATTCACTTGGGTATCCTAGGGACTCTGGAAATGGACTTCTAAATAGCCTCTTTAGTATGCAAAACGCACTCTGACCCGTTATTTTTGCTCCTGAGTGTATATTCGTGTCTCTTTTATTGACGCGGGATCTATATTTTTCGTTACGACAAACTAGTTGAGCGAGTTCTCCTCAGCAGGGTGATGAGCCAGCGATCAACTATTCATATATGTGTCTCTTTTATTAACAAGGGATCTACAGTCTTTTGTTCGTTTCTTGAGCGAAGCGAGCGAGCAGTGGGACAAGTGCCTAGATTGCCATCTTAATATTATAAATATGTGTATAGACTTTAACATCCAATTACCATAAGTGGTTTCCCTTCTCCATTCTTTAAAACAATATTGAGTTATAACGATCTGGTTCCATCAAAAAAGAATATTAAAATGAGGCTGAGTTCGATACAAGATAATAAGCGGCCGAAGTAAAATAAATTGATATAAAGTTTAGTTGTATTGAGAACCGATTTCCTAAATCTTAGGTACGTGCCGGAAATTAATTTAAAAAAAAATAGGGGATAATGCCACACCAATCGACCAAGTCACAACCTAAGCTCTAGGCTTGTACTATGGGTACTGGACATCGATATAAATACTTATACAGAGAAATATAAGTATTTATAACGGTGGTGTATTTATAGTGCGGGTGGTAGGACCTTGTGCTGGGTCCGTCCGGATCGCTACCACCATCTTATCCATTAACCTACCGCTAAACAGCAGTGTTCGCATTGTTGTGTTCCGATTTGGGGATAAGACAGCCGGTGTAATGACTAGCATAGAGGCAATCCATCCTAGTCCTCGGGGTTGGCAACGCATTTGCAGTCTTAGGCTTGCAGTCTTGTGAATGCGAATGTCTATGGGTCCCAGTTTCCACTTACCACCACACAAATATCTGCCCTTACCGGGATTTGAACCTAGGACCGCTAGCGTCGTAGGCAGGGACACTACAAACAACTACACTACAAGGCCAACGCGTCGTTCGTTCTTCACTTGGTAAAAAATATAAGGCCTTGTTATTGAGTTTGCAACCAGTTAGAAGTAGTTGAGGTCTTAATGGGTAAGTAAAATAACGGCTTTTCTCTATATATCTAAAACTATAAAAGCTTAGCGTGCCGTGATTTAGCCGAGTGGCTGCCGGTATAGTATCCTGCTGGAGTTTTTTGCGGCTATTCTTCTCCGCAATGATGGTCTTGCTGAAGCGCTATTTAGTAGATTCATCATTATCAGCCGCAAGACGTCCACTGCTGGACAAAGGCCTTCCCTAAGGTTTTCCACAACGATCGGTCCTCTGCTGCTGTCATCCAGCGGTTTCCCGCGACCTTTATCAGATCGTCAGTCCACCTTGTGGAAGGTCTGCCCACACTTCGTCTCCCGGTTCGCGGTCGCCACTCTAGAACCTTTCCGCCTTCCTTGAACCTTTTAGTAGATTAACTCTATATTATCGACGTGTAAAAGAGCCCTCATGTGGCCAATTTACTGAATAAATATTTTGAATTTTGAATTTTGAGTACCACACCATGTCTTCCCGTGGAAGTCGTAAAAGGCGACTAAGGGAATAAAGGCTTGTAGTATTGTTAGGCGATGGGCTTGCAACCTGTCACTAATATACATTGGTAAACATCTTAACCTGATTGTGCAAATTGTGGTTACTAGGGAGTTATTATGACCATTCAGTTTACGCTGAGAGAAAAGGACTGAGGTATATAACTGATATAGCGCTGTCTTTTACGCTCGCCGTAAAATGAACTGCATAGCTATGTCATCATTACCCCCCAGAATTAACAACAAGTTTTTAGAGTTGTTGGTAATTCCGTAGCAGTGTCTGCCCAACTCTGGGAATGAAGGCGTGCGTGTATGATATATAAAAGCTTCATTCATAAAATAATTATACATAAGCATATATAATAAAAATGAATCGCTAAATGTGTTGATAAGCGCAAAACTCGAGAACGGCTGAAACGATTTGGCTGATTTATTTTTTGTTGTATTCCTTATAGAGATAAAGAAAAACCACCGTGAATGTCGGATATTTACAGCGAGGCGTAGCTACTAGTAAGCATATAAAATTACAGCTTTGCTTGAATTGCGTCGTCAATGTATGTTGTTGATTTTGCTACGCACTCATAAGGAAACGCATAGCCGAATTAGAATAAACAAGCCTCATGGTGTATCAGGTTGTTTATTGGAGTCAAACCTGCTACACGACCTTTCGGCTAGTTGCGTCACTCCGATAGGCCACTAAGCCTCTAAACAATAACGTTCTAGCTTGCGCCCGCGACTTCGTCTGCGTGGATATAAATATTTCCTGCTAATAATGCTGGCGGTTCTGGTTTCGATTTCTGAGGTAAAAATTGGTGTCATGTGCACGAATATTTTTTCTTGAATCTTGAATGTGTTGTAGGTATGTATGAAGAGTGTATGTACATATATTTATTTATTGACACACAGACGCATACATACATAAACTCACGCCTTCGTTCCCAGAGTGGGGTAGGCAGAGCTACAGAACTATAACAACTCTAAAAACTTGTTGATAATTCTGTAACCACATTTTGCACAAAATAAAAATAAAATTGCATTGCGGACTTAACTGCCCTCCTTGGAAAAAAGGGCGTTTGTCTCGTAGAACCGCGGATGGATTAGTAACCTTATTTCTTAAGACTGGGGGTACAATATACTTTGACTATCAAATTGCGTATGCGTCCTATTTATTTAAGAGGGCAGTTAATGACTCATAGCTTTCTTTACCAGTCAACCAAATAATCATGCAGAAAGTAACAAAAGTGGTGCTGGAAAATAAAGACAGGAAACATAACATAGAACATCATCAGCTCTCTTGGACCAGTAGCTCCTTCAGCCATATTCGATTCGTCTATCACCCTTTTTAAGAAACTGCGAGAGAATAGCGATGCTATAACGGCTAGCTATCGAGTGTATAATAATTATCATTGGCCGCATCAAACCGGTAGCGTTTTAACGCATGCGCAGATGAGATCATTTGCATTCCAAATTGATCTTCCATATCCTGAACCATTCGTAAACTAAGACAACAACTATGTTGTTTATCACTATTTTAAAGATAAAACCTTCGATTTAATGGCGATCCCTTTGAGAGCTGTTGTCTCTTAAATAGCTCAATCAATTTCCATGAAACCTTGCTAAGAACTATCCCGATTATACTAGAATTTTTTTTTTTCAAAACCGCGGCTATATGGGTACATCCGACCTTAAACTTATAACACCCTTCTTATTTTATCGACGGGGTAGTGTCTAGAACTCTTAACTCTTAACTGACTTTTTCGCGATTTTAAGATCTTCTTTTTAAAGTCTTCAGTAATGATTAGTGATCGTTATCAACGTGCTGTATTGGTAGCAAAGTATGGTTGACAAAAAAACGAATACACCGGTATTTTAAGCAATATATATTTCATTATTTATTTTATATATTATTTACTTTTGGGAGAGGCCTATGTCAAGGGTTACTAATGTCTTGCACAATTTTTTTTGGAATAATTCATCATTTCGCACAATCATCATTTGGCATAAAGTCTTTTTTTCTGAAACCGTGTACTTTTCAGGATTGACAGAAAATAAACCAAACCTAACCTATTGGGTTCTATGCAATGGTATTTTAAATAATCCTGAAAAGTACACGGTTTCAGAAAAAAAGACTTTATGCCAAATGATGATTGTGCGAAATGATGAATTGTGCCAAAAAAAGTTATGCCAGATGAAGGGATGCCATATTTATAATCACTTATCCAAATTATACAAAATGAACAACTAAAATCTGTTGAAAATTTCTTCAACAGATATGGCTGTCAGTCGTTTACGTCGATTAGAAAAAAACCATTTTAATTTACTAAATGACCTTTCTACGTTAACAGAAGTCACAGGAAGGTAAATTAAGTCTTTAAAATAGTTCAGGCAATTTTTATTGACGCTCTCCGGAATATCCACCTCTTCGCCTTTTATAACTTAATGTTGAAATTATTTTATAAACAAAAGTGGATATTCAAATGTATTTGTTTCTACTGCCAACCATACCCTTTGCCACGAAAAGTGCACTTTGATAACGATCACTAGTAATGATGCCAACTTAAATTGTGTACCTCTGAATTTAGAGTTCATAGTACCAAGCCGTCGATATGTACCGACCATTCAGATTCTAATCAATATGGCAGTTTTAACTATACGACTGTCTTTATGCATAGTGGCTCCTAAACAGTTTGTTTAATTATCGTATCGTAGGGTTATATTTTAATAGAATGGATGTTTTTTTGTGGAGATTCTTAGAAATATTTAATCAAAATCGGTTGGGCTGTCTGAGTTAGCTTTGAGGAGCGCAATTATGTGTTCGGTGGTATTATCTATGTATTTATTAGCTATTGACTGTTTTTACTGTTTGATTTCAAACTCTCCCAATAAGTTTGAAATCTAAAATTAAAACATAGCTCAGAATTAGATGACAAAGCTTAAAAACATAGTAAAAAAATCGTAGTACTTTGTTTTTAATTATTTATTCTTATGTTTTGAATGTATGGCGATAAGGAAGTCGTCAACATATGCCAAAAAAAAGTTTTGTTCGTAAAGAATTCGCACTAAAGTTGGGAGCTGGATCCGTAAAATACTTCAAGGTCACCGAGCCGCCCGCTAGGCGCCAGTGTAAAACAATTTCATATGACTACTATCACGTCACCTTCCCCTGGACCTTGAGATACAAGCCAAGGAGAAATGACCCGCTTTCTCAAAAACTAAAACGGTATGATTCCATTTATGTATACACAAGGTTTTACTTTGTCCAACACATCGAAGTAGACCAGTGGGCCTAGACGAGTTGCAATTATCAGTAATTTATTGCAATATCATAATGTTATAAATGTGACAATGAACTTTGATAATTATGAATAGTTATACTATATAAATTGAATGATCTGCATGTTTAACTAGTTTTTTTTTTATGGCATAGGGACGGCAAACGAGCACACAGACCACCTGATGGTAAGTGGAAACTGTGACCCATAGACATTCGCATTCACAAGACTGCAAGCCTAAGACTGCAAATGCGTTGCCAACCCTGAGGACTAAGATGGAATGCTTCTATGCTAGTCATTACACCGGCTGTCTTATCCCCAAACCGGAACACAACAATGCGAACACTGCTGTTTGGCGGTAGGTTAATGGATAAGATGGTGGTACCGATCCGGACGGACCCTGCACAGGGTCCTACCACCCGCGAAAAAAATCCAACAGTTGAGGAAAAAGAGTGGAGCACCCTTTTATTCATAAAAGCGCAATAGTTAAGGTGTACTTCTAATTATGGGCACGAGCAATTATACCCGTCAAAAACCTACCACCATTTCCGAAGAGGAATTTACTGCTGAGAAGAAATGCTGCAAGAAACTCAACAGTCAGCCATTTTATGTTCTATTCTAAGTGGAATCAATCGACGCTTCGTTAATCGAAATCAGCTCCTTTTATCATCTACAAGCTAACAAACTTACTATCACCCCAATGGAAAATGACCCACCATATAACTGTGTTACAGTGACGTTGTGATTAAGCTCGTAACCGGGCACTTCGGGGTTAAACATCTAGCAAAGATGGGCCTTTATGACAACACAGATTGTAGAATGTGCGGCGAAGAGGCTGAGACAATGAAACACCTATTGTGTGAATGTGATGCCCTCGCCGGAGTAAGAATGAAAATCCTCGGTTGTGGATACCCAGAACCGAACGATTTCAAGGCACTGCCATTGCACTCCACTATCCGCTTTTTGGAAGGGGTGGAGGTTGCATTGGATTAAGTGCTAAAAGAGGGGTAATTACACAAAAGATCCCACAGGGTCGAAGTGTATCCGTAAGGACCCCACCATAAAGATAAGATAAGATAAGCTCGTAAGTAGTGTCAAACAATTTGCTGAACAATGTCACTGTGACATCGTTGTATGGTGGATCAGGGTTCTATTTGGCTGATAGTTCATACTTTCGACTTCTTAGCCTAGTCGACAGTGATCTTAGAAGCTAGCGGTCCCGAGTTCAAATCCCGATAAGGGTAAAGGTGCCTGAGACTTATTTAAGCATGTATATGACTATATAAGTAAGTCTATCGTTGTCTATACCTTGTCCACGTTAAAGAGTTAGTAAGAAAACTTAAAATGCACGTTTTTGGCCAGCGATAAGGGCACCGCTTGCGCACATGATGGGTTTACATGTCGGCCCAAATCAGTCAACATCTGTTCCTTGTACGGTGTGGACGCGTTATATTACTCTTTTTTGTATTGTTGATATCACTTTTTACCTGGCTCGTTTATTGGACTGTTTCCCGTTTAACCTGGCCTGCCAAATCAACTTACGAACCAAAATCATAACAAATATTCCGAGCCAGGCATGTATGCCGGCCCCGCCAGTGAGGTGCGATTGTTCACGCCTACTGGTGATGTCTTGTCCCTTTCATTTGCATACAAAAGTGCAACAGAGACGGCGCTTTGCTAACTCTTTAACAGGGACCGGGTATAGTACCCATAGACCTGCCTAGCCTATAGCTTAGTTTGGGACTAGCTCCATTTGTATAAGATTCCCCAATGATATTTATAACTTCAACATTACCCTCTTTCACTGCCCAGTCGGGTAAACCCCGCAATTCTTACAAGACCGCGGCACCGGCGCACGCGCGGAATGTCGCCTTGACCCGCGACTTCACTGTCACTTTTCACAATAAAACAATAATCGTGACGTTTCGGTAACTAGTCGAAGGCTGGCGGCGGAACCAGAGTTGTCTATGCCTATAACCTTCTAAAGATTTAGACAGTATGATATCCCCATTTTACGTTAGTAGCAGAGCTCGGATTTTTCATGGCAAAACAAAACACCATCGTAATCTGGCTAGTGGTAGAAACATCATTTTATTGATATCAAGTATTATTTATAAAGCTGTGCTCGAACGAAATCCTGAATATGAAAGTTTAAGAGATATATCTGAAAATTGTACTCAAGCTGAAAATTATACCAATTACAATGAATTTTATAAATTTGCTCCCTTGACGTCAAGTGAAGTTGAACGTACATTTAGTATACATATATAAATGGCGTTATAGTGATAAATGAATTTGTTTGCTCCCAGAGAATGTTGAAAAACTAATGATTATCTACTCCTATCACCATTACACGAATAAAACGACACGTGCTGCTGTTTCTATATAACTTCATACAAACTATGTATGTTTTTTTATGTTGTCTAGGTATGTTATTTTATTTGGTCACGTTTGTTATTCTATAACACAATTATCGATATCGATAAAATGATGTTTCTATCACTAGCCAGATTACGATAGTGTTTTGTTTTGCCATAAAAATCCGAGCTCTGGTTATTAGGAAGTTATTGCAAAACAATGCGATAATTACGTTGTGACATCCATGTAATCCAAAGCTTGCTGATTCCGTCCACTAACTTGGCAGATCGAGCAGCAGTGTTCCGGTGTGGGGGTTGAAGAGCCGGTGAAATAATTAATATAGAGGCCTTCTTTCTCAGTCTCTTTAGGTTAGCAATCGGTGCGCCAAAGTTCATATAAAATTGCAACTCAGATCGCAACTACGAAACCAAAAAAATTATACCGCTGGAATCGTAAACTTTTCAGAAGTTCTGAAATATTCAATATGTAGGTAAGGGGTTACCTTTGTTTCGTCAAAATATTTTTGGTCAAATGTATGTTCATTTGCCAAACCGTATTATAAAGGATTTCAGGATTTTATAAAAACTAACCTAACCTATATTCTACACGACGGTACTAAAATAAATTTTGAAAAAAAAATATAACATTGGTTTGGGAAATGAAAATTTTGGGAAATGATACATTTGACAGACATTTGAGTTGCGATGATTATGACTTACAGTAATAATAAGCCAATATGGACCCTATATTAATCATCAAGGGACCTATGTTTAAAGCGAAGGGCCTATTTCACATTAAGTAAATGGAATGGGCTGAAATTTGCAATACAGCTTTGAGGGTGGTAGGACCTTGTGCAGGGTCCGTCCGGATCGCTACCACCATCTTATCCATTAACCTACCGCCAAACAGCAGTGTTCGCGTTGTTGCGTTCCGGTTTTGGAGATAAGACAGCCGGTGTAATGACTAGCATATAGGCATTCCATCTTATTCCTCAGGGTTGGCAACGCATTTGCAGTCTTAGGCTTGCAGTCCTGTGAATGCGAATGTCTATGGGTCACAGTTTCCACTTACCATCGGGTGGCCTGTGTGCTCGTTTGCCTTCTATATGCCATAAAAAATAAAAAAATAAACCGATGACGATGCAATATTTTATTGACAGGAGTTTATTATACTTCATAAAGAAACTCTCATTTGCGACTAAATGGGGTTTTTCTCGACTCTAAATACAATACGTAACTTTAGTGGAATGTAGAAAATTAACATTTGGCACGCAGTGATCGCCGGAGACAGTTGTTATGTAAAGTGACTTTAGAGATTAGAATAAATATGTTAATTTGTTACGTAATAATTGGTTCAGCCCTTTTACGACCATACGCTTTTATCTCGGAGGAAAAGAGGCCTTTGGACACAAATAACGGCTAAAAAAAATGGAAGGCTTTTGCTACTATAAGAAATATTCAGAAACTTCTAAGAATATTCTTAATGGATGCAAATTGACATTTATATGTCATAAGTAATTTCTCGAGAAGATGTCCTGCAACCCGCACATTGCTAACCTTTTTAGGGTTCCGTACCAAATTGTTACCTAAAAGCCCTTGTAACTTTCTCCTCTGTCCGTTCGTCCGTATGTCTATCATCGAGCTGTAATATAGCACAAGAACCGTAATAGAGGCAGACAGTAGAATTTTAACAGAGACTGTATTTCTACAAAAAAAAACAACTAAAAGAGGGGTGCCCAAAAATAGTACGGAAGGCTTCATGTACGAGGCCAACTCGCACTTAAGAGTTTTTTGTAGTGTTAGGAAATAAATTGAAACAGAGGCCTTTAAATTATCACCACAGTCAATAAATACTGCAAATTTGATATTAGTAGTTAGATGCTCCGCCCGGCCTCCGAAGCCGGCCTCGTCGCGACCCCGACCTTTACCGACACATCACGAGGATTTACGAAGCTACCCACTAGTTTATCAAACTACATTATAATTAGACATTAGAAACGAGTAATACGCAGTACGAGTAATCATTCAGAACTTATGAGCAAAAACGGGTGGTAGGACCTTGTGCAGGGTCCGTCCGGATCGCAACCACCATCTTATCCATTAACCTACCGCCAAACAGCAGTGTTCGCATTGTTGTGTTCCAGTTTGGGGATAAGACAGCCGGTGTAATGACCAGCATAGAGGCATTCCATCTTAGTCCTCAGGGTTGGCAACGCATTTGCAATCTTAGGCTTGCAGTCTTGTGAATGCGAATGTCTATGGGTCACAGGTTCCACTTACCATCAGGTGGCCTGTGTGCTCGTTTACCTTCTCTTTGGAATAAAAAAAAAAAAAAAAAAAAAACTCGACTGTGGAGTAGTATGACATAATACAATCACGCCTTTTTCCCACTTGCTACGTTCCAGACAAACTTCCCTGGCTCCCTTCCCACTCATAAGTAATCTTCATAAACGTGCATCGGTTTAGGGTACCCCTGGCCTGAGGGCCCTGCCGAGATGCACAACGTTAACAAGCGTTTCTAATCGTTTCGCTTTTAAACCAATCGCGTCACTGGTAGATGACGTGATACGAAAAGTCACGTGATCTACCAGTGACGCGATTCGTTTAAAAACGAAACGAATAGAAACGCTAGTTACCGTAGTTCATCATGGCAGGGCACTCTGGCCCTCTGGCTCCTCACGATGGGAGTAGTATGACGCCCCCTTTTTAACCCCTTTTCTTTATAAGTTCAATGTGTTTAACAGCGTTCTTTAACGAACATTCAACTAGGAATTATAGTCTATTCTTCATTCGACAGACGATTTTTACACTAAGTGAAGCGAGACGTTGCCTCACGCAGGCGTGATAACATCTATGTTGCAACCACATTGCATTTGGATCGCTACATCCGCGTGGATTGTGATAGGATACTTATCGCGAATTTAATCTATTGTTATTGACAGCTGGTTGTTACAGAACTATGAGCTGGGGCTTGTACTTAATATTAGTTATTTATTCTGTGAGTTGATACGTAAGGCTTTTTGTGACCCCCGGAAAAAAACAGGAATATAAGTCTAACGTTTGTATCTTTATATGTGTATGTCTTTGTAAGCTAGTTTAAATCGGGATGGTTCATAGGTAGGTTTCATAAAAAACTGTTGGTTGTGATAACGATAGTTACCACGAACTACTAAATTAGAAACTTTTTTTGTGCAGAATCCCTGTCACTCGACACTGGACACTAAATCATAAGAAAGGGATGGAGCTAACGTAACTCAAACTTCGATTTTCAAACTAGGGTCTCTGCTTTGAAAGAAACCATTAAATGGGGGGTTTTTATCTATTAGTTACTTATTAGTTACCTACATACAATCACGCCTCTTTCATCCACACTCATAATAAGTCTCTTCATATACGCGCTTCGGTTTAGAGTCTCCCGACCTGGCCCTTTCTTAATACGTCCTCATTCTGATCGCGGAAAGTTCGCCTTGGCTGCCCTCTTTCAACATAACCAACATAATAACTATTTAATTAATAAAACTCCAAGCTCGCTTCGCTTCGGTTTATGTAAGTTTTCTGTAACATCCGTTCATAAATCAGAATTGATAGAAACCTTCCGTGAAAAATTATCTAACTGAATGGTGAAACCCGCGTCAAAATCCGTTGCGTGTTAGTCAGAATAGGCGGATACACAGACAAAAAGACAGACGCGGAAAGCGGATATATTCTTATCTATTATAAAATTAACATTAAATTATTATTATATCAAGCTTTTATTTATTGCTTTCGTTCGTAGTCTGCTATTCGGGTTCAAATCCTGGAAGTGAATTTTAAACTACTTCCCTTTATAGTAATGAGGTTTTTGGAAAACAAGTGCCTAAGCTCGCTGCAATCGTCTTTACTAGATATCTGTGCGCTATATAAGCCGAGAGCTCCCTAGCGAGCCGTCACTGTAACTGTTACACGTAACATCGTGACAAACCTGTTCTGCACTAGGAGCTCGTTACTGTAACTGTTACACGTAACATCGTGACAAACCTGTTCTGCACTAGGAGCTCGTTGCTGTAACTGGTCCACGTAACATCGTGACAAACTATTCTCCACTAGGAGCTCGTTACTGTAACTGTTACACGTAACATCGTTACAAACCTGTTATGCACTAGGAGCTCGTTACTGTAACTATTACACGTAACATCGTGACAAACCTGTTCTGCACTAGGAGCTCGTTACTGTAACTGTTACACGTAACATCGTGACAAACCTGTTCTCCACTAGGAGCTCGTTACTGTAACTGTTACACGTAACATCGTGACAAACCTGTTCTCCACTAGGAGCTCGTTACTGTCACTGTTACACGTAACATCGTTACAAACCTGTTATGCACTAGGAGCTCGTTACTGTAACTGTTACACGTAACATCGTGTCAAACCTATTCTTCACTAGGAGCTCGTTACTGTAACTGTTACACGTAACATCGTGACAAACCTGTTCTCCACTAGGAGCTCGTTACGGTATCAGTTACAGTTCGCTAGTAAGTCTCCGGCTGTAGATGTCTACATAAGACAGATGGCCATAATTACTATAAATTTGCAAACGCACTAAGCTCTCTCCTACTAAAAAGCGTTTCCAAAACGAGGTGGAGGCGTTTTGTACGGGAACTTACGGGAACGCAGCGCAACGCGCCGCCTCCGCTTTCTGTGCGATTGTTAAGGATCCTATCCTATGTAGAGTTGATACTAATTACGGCCTCTGGAGTCGCGATCGCAAGAATTCGTAGTTTTACATCGGAACACTAAAAACCGGACCTAAGGTTCAGGTTCAACTATTTTATAAGCTTACACAGTTTAAAAACTCCTCTGCTTGGCATTTTAATTACAGATTAAGATTTCCTTGTATAAATATGTCTCGAAATTCCAACGCACGATCGTTCTAAAAAATTTAAAGGTCAAACAAATGTCAAAGACAAACATGTGAATATGGAATAAACATGAAAGCTATAACAGATTATTGGCATCAAATGATTTATTTTTAATATTTAAACATTTTGTTATTGTCGCTATAATATTTTCAAATGTATTGTTACTCAATTTAATTTCTAAGAAACTAAAACATCGTCAACCATTTTAGTCTACATTGAACTCGAGTCCCAAGTATTCCTATCGCTACCAATGTTACAAAGTGTGTTTGTTTGTATAGTTTTCGCGGCACAACACTGACTGACGTGAAATTTAATACTTAGATAGAATATTACTTTCATTCCTAGAATCAGGACAGAGTCGCGGACAAAAGTTAGCAACTGTATGTACAGTACCCCAACGAACATTTTAAGCACTTTACTGCACTGTCATAATAAACTTCAAACTGATCATCAAATTCTAAGTAGGTCAATAAGATTGGCAGTCACAAGGACCATGTTATAAGTATTTTCAACATGTTTATTGGGTACGACACGACTTACATCACAAGCCCATAAATACAATTTTCAAACGGTACAAATTGCATTTAAATTCTTCACGCGTTTAGGTCCTAAGCGATTGTAGACAGACTGATACAATCACAAATAAATAATCACACAGAAACTGTACTATAAAACTAGTGAAACCTTGCGCTTTTTAAACGGCTTCAAACAAAAATAAAAATAAACGGAAGAAGGTTCTCCATTTGTCGCATTTGTGGAGATTTGAAAATGAGGATGGTGCTGCTCAGCACTTAACCCCTCTCGCGATTTTGAACTAGTGTCCAACTGAACATGCGGTTTCGGTTTCGGTTTCGGCTGCAAAACTAGTTTCGGTCGTTCCAACTGAACTTGAAATTTTGTAGAAAAGACTGCTTGATATCTTAGTATGAAATTAAAAGTCAACAAACCCTTTAAATAACCTAATTGAGGTAGGCAGTACCACTACAGCATCAGAATATACCTTTGAAGGTCAAAATATAGTCTATGCCAACCCCTGTATGAAGACCAATTCAACGATACGTCGCATTTCGAGTCAAGCCGTTTAGGCTATAGGAGGTAGCTAAGAAACATGGATACATACATACATTTGTATATAATGTAAACACGCAAAACACATTACCCTCGTTAATTGGGAAGGCGGATAAAAAATAATAAAGAAATCTATTTACTATCTTATATTTAGTCTATTTACTCAACTTTAAGGTCAAAAAAACGCTTAAAAGTTAGTATTAGAATTCAAAGTATCACAAATAAATCTTACTAGATAATAATAAACATATCTACCTATTTTGAAATAAATTCACTTTGTTTCTTACAAATAGAGATTTCAGTTTCATTTTCAAGAATCTAATAATGACTTAATTATATTATGAAATATTACGATAGTACTTACATTCGGGCTGGATCCACACAAGGTACACTCGTGAACGCGCTGCGCTGACTGAGTGAATGGTGACCGGTGAAGGTGAACGAATAGGTCAGTCGTTCACTCTCGGTCTCATTCAGCATAGAGTATGCAAGCGCTTTCGATTTCGATGAACTAAACCAGTTTATGCATTTGTTTTAAGGTGGAAATATAATTTAGAATGTATTAGACGTTCGGATTTGATGGTTGCGCTAGCGTCTCTGCCTACGCAGCAAGCGGTCCCGGTTTCGGTTCCCGGTATGGGCCATTTTTTTAAATCCTTGGGCAAGAAAACGGGCGCACAGGCTACATGATCGTCAGTGAGATCTGTGATCCTTGGACTGCGATCTTAAGACAGCAATTTTGTTGCCAACCTTGAGGCTTAAGATGAAATGCGTCTATGCTAGTAATTTCTCCATTTACACAAGGTCCTAACACCACTAAGACATGATGAATAAAATTCTGTCAAAAACTAATTTATTGTATTGCCATATGTATAATATCATCATCATCATGTCAGCCGAAAGACGTCCACTGCTGGACATAGGCCTCCCCCAAGGCTTTCCACTCAGACCGGTCTTGTGCTTTTCGCATCCACCGCGGTCCCGCAATCCTGACGAGGTCGGCACTCCATCCTGTTGGAGGCCTACCTACAGCGCTTGAGTTTCTTGCGGCGCTTCTTCTCAACAGTGGTCTCTTTGGAAGCGCTGGTAGACTCAGACTTGTAAAAGTGCCTACAGGGCCTACTTACAAAACTTTATAAATAAAAAAATAAAATAAAAAGCTCGTCTTCCGGTCCGAAGACGCCACTCCAGAACCTTCTGACCCCATCGGCCATCGGTCCTGCGAGCAATGTGCCCCGCCCACTGCCACTTCAGTTTAGCTATTCTTCGGGCTATGTCAGTAACCTTAGTTCTACTGCGGATATCATCATTTCTGATTCTATCACGCAGAGAAACCCCGAGCATAGCCCTCTCCATAGCCCTCTGAGTGACTTTGAGCTTCCTTATGAGGCCCATTGTTAGCGCCCACATCTCAGATCCGTAAGTCATCACTGGCAACACACACTGGTCACACACACCCGCCTGCCAAGCGTGACGACTACGGCATTTTTCCCCCCAATGGTATGTATAATATAGATTGTTTTTTTTAGTGTGCTTATCTGATTGTCAAGCTCAACAATTTTAAAACAAGCACTGTAAATACTGGCAAGCAATTTGATTCATAGGCAACTATGGTACAATGTCAAAGTGACGTATCGATTCAAATGGTAAGAGACTTCTTAAGTGGATTGTGGAGCTGAAAGATTTTCACTCCCTAAATAAAGTCTGATTTATACGATCTTTGAATATGTTGTAGAGATGATAAAAAACTAAGTCCGTACGTTTTCTTTTTATAGTTTTCTTTCGCGAAAATATCAAATTGAAAGAATTAAAAACCGATACGTACAAAAACCTAATTTGTCATAATTAAGTATTAGTAAACATATTTTAAAATCATGGAAAGCGGCCTAGATTTAGGACGTGGGGAACGTTATCGCCCGAAGCTAAATAAATCTGTATAGAATTTTAGAACAGCTACGCGATTTAAGCGTTCGTTCAGAATTCTCTTAAGAATTGAATCAAAACGTCACTTTGGTATAGTTCCATATTGCCTATGAATCAATTTTTTTTTTTTATGGCATAGGGAAGGCTGACGAGCACACAGGCCACCTGATGGTAAGTGGAAACTGTGACCCATAGACATTCGCATTCACAAGACTGCAAGCCTAAGACTGCAAATGCGCTGCCAACCCTGAGGACTAAGATGGAATGCCTCTATGCTAGTCATTACACCGGCTGTCTTATCCCCAAACCGGAACACAACAATGCGAACACTGCTGTTTGGCGGTAGGTTATTGGATAAGATGGTGGTAGCGATCCGGACGGACCCCGCACAAGGTCCTACCACCCGCAAAAATTAGTTAAGTGTATACACTTACTTCGAAGTTTTTATGTAGGTACCCCATCATTTCATTGAATTTCATTTGATAGATTGCTATTTTTTGCGGTAACCATGTTTTCAGGATATCTCAAACATTAATCACGGAGGTTAGGTTAGGTTAGGTTAGACTAGCAAAAAAAACTGATGAAGCGAGTAATTCCTTTCGATGAAAAAAAAATCTGCGTAATGATACGTTCTTGAAATGTGTTTCGATAAAAAACGGGTAGGGGAGAGCGGGCTCAAAGTTCCAAGTTAACCGCAAAATTGGCTAAGAATACTTGATTTTAGTATTCAACTTCAACTTACATGTAACTTTAATATTAAGACAGTATTTTGGGATACTTTTTGAGTTTTTTTATTATTGTTATTTTAATGCCGTACCTCGGAGAGTTACAACTTACCCCAACTAGGGGCAAGTTGTTAACAAGCCGGTAACTTACTACCATATCTGTTAAAGCTATCATTTGTGAAAAAACAAGTCGGTGTATTTAATTAATAATAATAAATTAATTAAATAAATTAAATATTAATCTAAACACAATTACTCACTGGTTAGAGTCACATAATTTAAAACTGAATCTCAATAAAACAAAAATAATTCAATTTAAACCTTACCAAAAGCAGGCACTACCCATTTCATATTGTCATAATAACATCAAAATAGAAACAGCTAACTCTGCGACCTTATTAGGCATACACCTGGATACTCATTTAACGTGGAAAATTCATATCCAAAAACTATCAAAACAATTATCCTCCTTCATATACGCCCTCCAACACCTTAAACGTGTCACTGACTTCCAAAATCATCAGGTAAACAAAAGTCCAAGTTGTATTTAGACAATTACTAACTATTTCGTAATTAGCAGCTTATCAAACTTGTAGCTAATCAGCCTTGATAATTAGTTAAGTCTTCAGACATATCTTTGCCTTGTCTTACGCTGAAAATATCTTATCTCTTTTCCTCGCGGAGTAAATTCAATTAGAACCACTTACCTCGGTAACTTTTAGCCCCGCCACAATGGGTAAAAACCCTAATTACCTTGGAAACCCTATTATTAATGAACTCAGCTATCCGTCTCTTCGTCTGTCTGTCACCAGGCTGTATCTCATGAACCTTGATGGCTAGACAGTCGAAATTACTAAAAACAGAATAAATTAAATATTGATGAGGTGCTCACATAAACAAACGTGATGTTTTTTCCTTTTTTTTGCTAGTGTTTTATAGATAGGTACGGAACTCTTACTCACTTACCAAACCGGTTTTTTTACCAAATGTACCTACATTCATCCGAATTTTCATTATTACGAAACCTTATGGTGCTCTAACATTGTGTTTATAAAATGTTACGTGTAACACCCGTACATAATCTAGAACTAGAACTATAGATGAAAGCCGCGTTAAAATCCGTTGCGTAGTTCGACAGATCTAAGCGTACATACAGATGGACAGACGGCGGGAAGCTACTTTTATACTATGTAAGGAAAATGAACATTTTGAAACACAAACCTTTTAATTTATAATACATTAAAATTATAGTAACATTTTAGAGGGGAGAATACTGGTCTCATGGACTGAATTCCGTACCAACGAGTACTCCAAGAACTCAGCATCAAGCAGCGTCTATCGTCTATAGTAAAGTCTCGCATCCTCACATTTTTGGCCACGCATGCCGTAGGGGGGAGGTATCCATTGAACGACTTGTAGTCCAAGGATGAATTGAACGCACCCGGGCAAGAGGCAGATCCCCTAAGAGATGGACAGATTAAATTAAGGCTGCTGTAGATAGCTCGTTACACCAATGCACGAGGAAGGCAGCTGTCAGAGAGGAGTGGCGAGTTGTGAAGCTTGCCACCAGCGCCTGATATGATGACCACGACCACTCTGTCAAGAGTGAAAACGAAGAAGAAGAAAAGTATTGTAGTAGTTTGTAGAATGTTTTCATGTTGTAAATTGTTTTATGACTGCTGCATTTGTATATGATGGGATTATAAGGTTAAGTAAGAACTAAGAGCAATATCAAAAAAAACAGCGGACTGTGTCACACCAATTGACCTGGTCCCAAACTTAGCTCTAGGCTTGTGCTATGGGTACTAGACAACGATATAAATACTTACATAGAGAAATATATATTTTAACACATAGGAAACATCCATGACTCAGGAACAAATATTCACGCTCATCACACCAATGTCTGCCCTTATCGGGATTTGAACCCAGGACCCCTAGCTTCGTAGGCAGGGACACTACCAACTAAGCCAGGTCGTCGACGAAATAAACATTCAAATCGAAATAAATCGAAAAACTGCGGTTAAAATTATGAAAATTCGTAATGGTCGAGCAATTTAGCATTATGAATTACGAAATTTAAGAATATGTAGTGTAGATCTGATAAAAAAATCGGAAATGATTAAAAAAAACATTTCCGGTCAACCTCGCCGAAACAAACCGCTAAAATTAAGTTAAAAATAAATACATCAAAATCATAAATGATTTTCGCTTTCCTCCGAACAGGAAATAACCTCTCTTAGCTCAACCTCTCTTTTGTTGGCTTGAAGCCAACAAAAGATTTTGAACCTTAATCGCATAGCATTAAAAACGTTTAATTATACAGATTATTATATCTGCGCCTGAGTTGATACAGAGGCAGCAGATCACAGTACTTGACAAGCCATTGTGGGGTGTAGACGTACAAAAAAGTTGTAAAAAAAATTGTGCCTGAAATATACGCAATAACTGTAAGTTTTAATTATCATGTTGTAATTTTTTCCTTGCAAGAAAAAAGGTTTAATACATTTTTTAATACCTCATTATTGTGAAACACGAATTATGCCTGTAGTCATTTAAAGTTTCAAGAAAAAAAAACCAATAGCCCATTCTGTGTTACAAAAAATTTAATATAGTGTCTTTTTCTAACTGGATTTTATGAGGAAAATCATAGGAAATACCGGGAAATTGTGCTAGCAAACATTAGGTCTTGTTTTGTGAAAATATTTTGGCATATTACGTTTTTGGTCAAGTGTGAGTTGTTCATAAAATATAATAAAGTTGCCCAAAATGTTTGTTTTATCGTGATAGCCGCAGTTGGGATCATTTCATACAATGTAAACGAGAATCGGGAGTATGTCGGACAAATTTACAATAATATTTATTAGACTTAATTCCATGAAAACATCATTTCACTGTATGAAAAGAAGAAAATGGGAAAAAAATTAGTAAAACGTTTTTTTATACTTATTGTAATAGGTGCGTTTAAAAAATAAATCTTGCGAATTTGAAACAAGTAACATGCAATACATTGAAATAAATAACCTTTGGTCAGTATTTATGAGATTATTGCACGAATATCATAAAATAAAACAATTATGACATTCAAGCTGTAGGATAATTTATTATTCACACTCATACGTTTATTTTCGTTTGCTGTTTTCATGTTAACGTTTTTTGTGTTGCGCGATAACCTACCACAAGGTCGAATTTTTGACCTCATAAATACAATTAATCGATGACCTACGAATAAGGTCCGTCCGGGTTAGTCCGGACATATACGGACTTTTTCCGGCTCTTTAATTTGTCCGGATTTGATGCCTACATTACCACTGTAACTACAGTGGTAATGGCTTGGTACAGTAGTGATTTCATTTTGTGACTAAAAAGTCCGGACGTTTATTAAAATGTCAGACTTTTTGTCAGGACTTTTCAAATTCATAAATGGTTACCCTACCAGCGTAAGTTATCACGTCGTATTTATACATGGAATGGAGATGGATTTATGGATGGAGCACTCAAGCCACCTGATGGAGTGTGTGATCTGAGAGTTATAGTTAGCCTACTAGTTGGTAGCGACCCTGCCTACGAAGCTAACGGTCCTGGCTTTAAATCCCGGTATGGGCAGATATTTTCGTGGTGAGTGCGAATATTTGTTCCTGAGTCTTGGATGTTTTCTATGTATTTAAGTATATATTTCTCTATATAAGTATTTATATCGTTGCCTAGTACCCATAGTACAAGCCTAGAGCTTAGTTAGAGACTGGGGCAATGTGTGTGACATTGCCCCCAGATATTTATTTATGTAAATTTCCATTCCTGAAGATTTTTGTACTTTAGTACTCTTCGTATTTCCCTTTTACAGACTGACAGACGGACAGACAAACAACGTACTGAAGCTCTATCCTACCTCATCATCATTCATCATCATTTCAGCCATAGGTCATCCACTGCTGAACATAGGCCTCTCCCAAAGATTTCCACCTCACCCGGTTGGAAGCGGCCTGCAAATCGTCCGTCCATCTCGCGGGGGGTCGCCCTACGCTGCGCTTGCCGGTACGTGGTCTCCACTCGAGAACTCTACTGCCCCAGCGGCCGTCAGTCCTTCGAGCAATGTGGCCTACCCATTGCCACTTCAGCCTGCTAACCCGATTGGCTATGTCGGTTACTTTAGTTCGTCTACGTATCTCCTCGTTCCTGATTCGATCCCGCAGCGAGACACCAAGCATAGCTCTTTCCATGGCACGCTGAGTGACTCTGAGCCTATTCAAGAGGCCAACGGTTAGAGACCACGTCTCGGCACCGTAGGTCATCACTGGTAACACACACTGTTCGAAGACAGTCTTCAGACACTGAGGTATTTTGGATGAGAAGACGCTGCGTAACTTCCCACGCTTCCGAGTTTCCCACTGATATTGGGGTAGGCGTTACATGGGCGTTCGACATAATTTTTGTCTTGTCCATGTTCATTTTGAGGCCTACCTGTTGAGAAACTCGATTGAGGTCTTCGAGCATTTTGCCGAGGTCGTCCAGCGATTCCGCCATGACTACGATATCCTACCTAACCTAACCTAACCATTTTGCTTTTGACATGTTATTGTATTATCAACGTTTTTACGTAGCTTTTTTAATAGAGCTCTCTCCGTACAGTAATCCCAGCTTCTTATAGAGTTCGGCTGGCTATCGCCATCACCCTTGCACTCCCAACTGACGGTATATTTGTTACTCGTGTCCCATACAAAACGAAGATTGCCAATATACAGGGTGTCCCAGGAAGTAGTGTCAAGCGGAAGTCCAGAAGTAGTGCACCTCAAGGGGCATCTGAATCACCCCCATGTATGTTCCGCGATTTTTCGTAGTTTAGGAGTTATGGCCTTTTTTCACATTTTCTATGAATCTGCGACCATGGAGACAGTTTTGGTCATTCTGACTGCAATAATTGAGATAATTGGCTGCTTGTTTTTTTAATGTATACCTGAATAGTACGTGCATGTACTCCATTTAAAAACAAAACATGATCGTTGACCGTTTTGTCAAAAAAAAAATAGAATCACAAAAAGTGAGAAAATTTTAACTGTGGTCCAGACATTAAAGGCCGATTACAAAAAAAAAAACTTGCATAATTATTTTTTAAAACTATGTTTAAAAACTGCGTAATTTTATTGACTTTCTACCCTATTAATTTTATTGATCTAGTATTAAGGGATCATGCTAAAAAAAATAATCAAAACGTACGTCATCCGTAATTTTCACTTTTTCTAGTATGGCGAAGCACAAATCTGAAATTAGGTTTGTACTCCGGAGTTGGCATAAAAACCTTCTTGGTGCAAAACAATAACACTGGCCACTAATTTTCAGATGCCATTAAATTAAAATTAAAAAATATTTGTTCCTCGTTTGTTTTTTTTCTCATTCGATCGTGTTTTATTGCATTTACGGTTCGGATTTTGGTTTTCATTGTGATTTTACGACGATTTGGTGTTTCTGGAACTTGGATTTGATTTGCTTTGTGACTTGGATACTTATCTTATTAGTGATTTTAATACGACCTGGCTACATCCTGGATTTTTGATTTGCTTTGAATTGGATTTATTTTCTTTTTACCTTTTTTTTCGAACTCTTTCTGCACATTAATTGCAAATTATTCTCAAAACCATGTCTTTCTCACAAAGAGACTATGCGTTAATGCATTATTACTATGGTTATGCAAGAGGCAACGCATCTGAAGCAGCCAGATTGTACAGGGAGCATGTAGAGAATAGAGGCGAGCCCGAACCTGCATCTTATCCCGATCACCGTACCATTTTAAGAGTACATAACTGTTACATGGAAGGTCGCTTGCCTGGTACGCGATCTGGTCGTCCTTTAGAAATGCATGACTTTAGTTTAGTTGACTTGGTAATGGACGAAGCAGAAAGAGATCCAACGATTAGTGTCCGAAAAATTCAAAACCGAACTGGTATTTCAAAATCAACGGCACATCGCGTACTGCAAAATGAGGGTTTACACCCGTACCACTTGCAAAAAGTTCAACAGTTAAAACAAGAAGACTATCCTAGAAGAGTAGCGTTTTGTCAAGAAATGTTGCGGCGTCAATCTGAGGACGAAAATTTTTTCAACACTATTTTATGGACTGACGAGTCCCACTTCAAGCGATGTGGGATTTTTAATATCCATAATTTCCATTATTGGAGGATTGAAAACCCACACGCGGCACGTGCGTCTAATTTTCAAGAGCTATTTAGCGTAAACTTGTGGACTGGGATGGTGAACGGACAGCTGATTGGTCCATTAGAACTACCCGACCGCTTGAACGGCCAATCGTATTTAAGATTTTTGCAAGAAGAACTGAACGAATTGTTAGATAACGTGGATTTACTCACACGCAGGAACATGGTGTTCCAAAACGATGGTGCTCCATGCCATTACGCGAGAATCGTAAGAGCACACTTAGACGCACGATTCCCAAACAAGTGGATAGGCCGTGGGGGACCAATCGCATGGCCACCGCGGTCTCCGGATCTTAACCCTATCGACTTTTTTGTCTGGGGTTATTACAAAGAATTAATTTACCAACATGACATTACTAACATAACAGAACTAAGAGCGAGATTGAGAGAAGCGGAAGAAACGATTAAAAACAATAGGTCCGCCTTCTTAAGGCTGAAAGGAAATTTTTTCAGGAGATGCAGAGCATGCATTGATCACGGAGGTCGTCAGTTTGAAAACTTTTTATAATTTGGTACGTAATTAAACTACTGGCGTGTATTGTATTTGCTTTTATTTACTTTAAGTAATACTACAAAAATTTAATTAGGAACGAGTTCGATTTGATTTTTTTTAGCATGATCCCTTAATACTAGATCAATAAAATTAATAGGGTAGAAAAAACAAACGAGGAACAAATATTTTTTAATTTTAATTTAATGGCATCTGAAAATTAGTGGCCAGTGTTATTGTTTTGCACCAAGAAGGTTTTTATGCCAACTCCGGAGTACAAACCTAATTTCAGATTTGTGCTTCGCCATACTAGAAAAAGTGAAAATTACGGATGACGTACGTTTTGATTATTTTTTTTAGCATGATCCCTTAATACTAGATCAATAAAATTAATAGGGTAGAAAGTCAATAAAATTACGCAGTTTTTAAACAGGGTTTTAAAAAATAATTATGTTAGTTTTTTTTTTGTAATCGGCCTTCAAAGTCTGAACCACAGATAAATTTTTCTCACTTTTTGTGATTCTATTTTTTTTTTGACAAAACGGTCAACGATCATATTTTGTTTTTAAATGGAGTACATGCATGTACTATTCAGGTATACATTAAAAAAACAAGCAGCCAATTATCTCAATTATTGCAGTCAGAATGACCAAAACTGTCTCCATGGTCGCAGATTCATAGAAACTGTGAAAAAAGGCCATAACTCCTAAACTACGAAAAATCGCGGAACATACATGGGGGTGATTCAGATGCCCCTTGAGGTGCACTACCTCTGGACTTCCGCTTGACACTACTTCCTGGGACACCCTGTATATTACGAAAATGGTTGCACTGTATGTTATTCTGTCTGTCAGTTTCTCAGTAATACCACATGACAATAGGGGTCCATTAGGCACTGGTCGCTGAGCTTCAGCTTCATGAAGCTCAGCGATGAACTATAAATGTATATCTCTCTCTTTTATTTACACGGGAGCGATTATCTTTTGTTCGTTGCTTGGGCGAGAAAATCGCCGATAGTTCATCGATTACCCGCTCGCGGTGGGACCAGTGCCTTAGAAACTTTAAAAATCGAATTAGTGCGTCAGTTCAGTAGATTATCAAAAAATATTGAACAAGTGTTTATACTTTATCAAATCAATCAAAATTGACAAATATGCGTGTCATACGCGTCATACTTCGGGAGTGGGGGCTCATGACGTCACAAGTGTGCCACGGCGTGACGACACGGTGAACTTCAACGCATTTTACCTTCGTATTTATTTGTTTAATTGACAAAAAAAAATGTGGTCAATATTTGTTGGTAATGTTAATGACGAACTAATATAATTTTTAGGGCACTGGCCTATTACAAATATTTTTAATTTCGACATGGTTATCGTGTTATCACCGTTACGATAGCTCTTATCTACCTGCGGCTGAGTTAAAAACAATACGATATCATGTCAATCGGACGATCGGTCGAGCGAAGCAAAGTCGAGTAAAATGATGTTGGTACGCCCTGAGGGGACAACTTCATCTCGCCGGGTAATAATTAATCCGTCGAGTTGTGAAGCCATTTTTAGGGTTCCGTAGCCAAATGGCAAAAAACGGAACCCTTATAGATTCGTCATGTCTGTCCGTCCGTATGTCACAGCCACTTTATTCCGTAACTATAAGAGCTATACTATGGAAACTTTGTAAGTAGATGTATTCGGTGAACCGCATTAAGATTTTCATACAAAAATAGAAAAAAAAACAATAAATTTTTGGGGTTCCCAATAGTTAGAACTGAAACTCATTTTTTTTTTCATCAAACCCATACGTGTGGGGTATCTATGGATAGGTCTTCAAAAATGATATTGAGGTTTCTAATATATTTTTTTTCTAAACTGAATAGTTTACGCGAGAGACGCTTCCAAAGTGGAAAAATGTGTCCCCCCCCCCCGTAACTTCTAAAATAAGGGAATGATAAATGTAAAAATAATATATGATGTACATTACCATGCAAACTTCCACCGAAAATTGGTTTGAACGAGATCTAATAATTATTTTTTTTTTAAAACGTTATAAATCGTAAACCGCATTTTACCTTTCATTCAATCAACTCAAATATAATAAAGAATTAAGAAAAACATTTAAATAGTGGTACGGAACCCTATGTGCGCGAGTCCGACTCGCACTTGGCCGGTTTTTTTATGGCAAGGTTAAGGCAAACGGGCTCACAGCGCGCCTAGTATGGCCACTCTCGTGCTTATTTACGTCAGAAGTTAGCAGCCATATTAGGCCCCCAGGCCATCCGATGGTAACTGAGATCTGTGATCCATAGACATTTGCATTCTCAAGACTACAATCTTAAGACAGCAATCCCTAGACCGCGCATTGGTTGTCTTATCCCTAGAACACAGCAATGCAAACAGTGATGCTTGTGGCAATTCGTTCAGAGAAGCTGTATCCTAGAGTTTATTTTTTAGTAGGTACGAACCCTAAAAGTTGTTAAAAAAATGCTCGAAACCTCTTTGTATCGCAAATAAAAAATAAAAATAAATATTATCCACCTTGAAAATGTGGCTTAAGAAATAAGGAAGCGTCGTTATATTTAATTATTTGCTTTGCAAAACAAAATAACCAGACATCAAATTATTTATTGTTGTTTTTACAAAATTGGTTTAATGAATAAATAAATAATACTAAGCCTACTTAACACCCACATTATGTTTTCGTGGGTGTTTAATTAACTATTATATTTTAATTTAAACCAATGTTCAACTATGATTCAAGTGGGAGCCCGTTCTTTCCCGTTTTTGTGATTTTTACATAATAATTTATACTTATTCATAATTTTTATATCGCTGGAACTGTAACCCTTTTTAAGAATATCTTAAATGTCTGACAAGTAAACAAGGGTTAACCGTTTTATTACCGAATATTTTTTTCCGGGTTCAGACATTTATGTTTTTCATATAAAAAACCTCAAGATCAAATAAATGACAACACGCGTTTAAAACTTGTAAAAAGAACTGACATTGGAATGTCGGTCGGGTATTGAACCTTATTTTTGTTTTAGAACCAATCTTAAAATAAAGGTACATTATCTATAAGCTACATACAGAAGCCTGGTTGGCGTAATCGGTAGTAGTAAGTCACTTCTCGACTGTATTCTGACTCAATAGTTGTCTCATTCTGCCGCATCCAGGAAGATAGGGTCGCCACCTTCCCGAACACATGGTTGAGGGAGGCGATGGTTGAGACGCGCGTCATACTCGTGAACGGGTGCTGTCTGTGGGGTCCGGTCTGTTCACACTTGCAAGGACCTGTTTTTTAGTTAGTTATTTCGATTATCGTTCCTGACGTAGAGACCTCGTCATGTTGTTATCCTAGTCACTATTTTTAATTTAATGTTATTGAGCTTGCATAAGGATTTTATTGGTTTTAGTTTTAAAATAATTATTTATTACTTTATTACCTTGTAATGTTACTTTTAAGTATTATTGTATTTTTTATGGGAAAAAAATACCTTCTGCTGGAGTTTCTTGCGGCGCTTCTTCTCCGCAATCATGGTCTTGTCCGAAGCGCTAGTAGATTCACTCTATATTACTGACGTGTAAAAGAGCCCTCATGTGGCCAATTTACTGAATAAATGTTTTGAATTATGAATTTTGAATTTTTAAATATGTATTGACTTTTAGGCACATTTTTACAGTGTTTCCTCTTATTTATTTATTAATTAATAAGTCACATGATAGTTTTCAACATTTGCCAAATCACTTACACGTTAATGTCGTTAATCTTATATCATCATCATCATCATGTCAGCCGAAAGACGTCCACTGCTGGACATAGGCCTCCCCCAAGGCTCTCCACTCAGACCGGTCTTGTGCTTTTCGCATCCACCGCGGTCCCGCGATCCTGACGAGGTCGTCACTCCATCTTGTTGGAGGCCTACCTACAGCTCGTCTTCCGGTCCGCGGACGCCACTCCAGAACTTTCTGACCCCATCGGCCATCAATATTATATGCATATTCTGAAATAAAGTAACTATTCGTTTTTGGTATCGGAGAAACAGAGTCGTTAGGATAGCTTAATTAAGTAATCAACACACATAGATTCCGGTACCACAAATGAAATTTTCCTACTTATTTCCGTAGGTGTTTCTAGGTTAATACATCAATATAAAATGATAGTTAAATTAACTGGTCAAATGCCACTCTTTAAGGTTTGATAATTAGTCCGTCTCTCTATCCCGGTTTTTTCGTGAGAAAGCGGAAAAAGGGCAAAATATGACAAGTAATAGATACAGAAAATGAGCCACCCTGTATCATTTGTACAATTTTCCAACAACGTTCACGGATTAATACGTGATTTAAATTAATGAATGTATGAATCTGGTAGCAAGCGCAGCGTAGGGCGACCCCCCGCGAGATGGACGGACGATTTGGTCAAGTCCGCGGGGACCCGCTGGATGCAGGCCGCTTCCAACCGGGTGAGGTGGAAATCTTTGGGAGAGGCCTATGTTCAGCAGTGGACGACCTATGGCTGAAATGATGATGATGATGAATCTGGTTTATAAACTACATGCCCAACTGGCCAGTTATAGATATGAAATGTATAATCCTACAATTACCAACCGATTAACTCAATCACAAAGACTCCATTATGCAATGATTCCTATTTACAATCGTTTGCAGTTGTTTATTAATAACTAGCTTTTTCCTGCAACTCCACGTTTAAGTTGTTTATCGCTATTCCCTCGGTACGTGACTAATTTTCTTGAATAAAACCCAGTTTATATACTATCTTTGTACCACTTGTACAGTACCTAAATGTTCAAACACTTTAGTGCACTGTCATAATAAACTTCAAACTGAACATCAAATGATAAGTATGATAATAACAATGGCAATCACAATGACAAAGCTCTAAGTATGCTCAATTTTTTTATTGGGGGACTGTACGTCGATCGGCAGAGGCGTGTGCATTCGTGAAAACAAAACAAACAATGCAACCCAATGAAGGTTAAAATACAATGGGAGTATTAATATACCTACGTATAACCAGAAATAAACTAAGCGGCTAATTTATAGTGAGCGAGTCAAAGACATACATTATGGTATATAGTTTTTTTAAATCATGATATTTCACTAAAAGTTTTGCTACCAGACTTATTCATAGATATTTATTTAATTTTCTGTAAATTAGGTTTTTTATAATAAACATTCAAATATAAAAGTAAAATAACAATACTAATACAAAAAATATACATTATAAAAAACCTAACCTACGGGTGCCGCCGGCAGCGGGGCAGGGCTCAAGCTACCGGTGGTTAGGGCTGCAGAGAGAGGAACCTCCTCACAATGCGTGCTGTGTCGAGGAGTACTGCCTTCTGTATCTGGCCCTTGATCCAGCCATCTAGCGAGAGTCTCTTGAGGTGTTGGTCGAGACTCTTCGCTATAAGACCGTTGGCCGAAACAACTATCGGTACAATGATCGTCGAGTCAACATCCCACATGGCGGTCACCTCGTGAGCCAAGTCAAGGTACTTGCTGAGCTTGTCCTTCTCGGCCTTCACGAGGTTCTCGCCAGACTTATTATTATTACGTTTGGTAACTACATACAAATATTTTGGGACTTAACCTCCCCGTAAACCAGTAACCATTTCAATAGCCTATATCACCTCCTTCGTGTCATTAAATTCCATTTAAATGTTAAAGCTTCATTAATTATCTCCACAATAATTCTAAAATGGATAAAAAAGATAAAAGATAAAAGAAGATAAAAGAAATTTATTCAGTAAGTAGGCCGCACGGGCACTTTTACACGTCAAGATACTACCAGCGCTTCCCAAGAGGAGACCACTGCTGAGAAGAAACGCCGCAAGAAACTCAGCAGTCAGTCATTTTTTAAACTTATTACATATTTCATATTACAATGGTATGTACAACTTAATCTAGCATTATATAAAGCTACAAGTATTAAATTAAATATAATATCAAATAACAGTAGTTCAGCAGGAAAACATGCCAAAAATCTTACGGGAGAGAAAGATAGAAAAGAATAAAATAAAATAACTACAACTACCTACTTATATATGTGTATATAAGATGGTGCAAGATGACCACATAAAAGTTTCGATATGTTTTCCTGCATCAACGGTGTCCCCCAGACAAGAAAAAGCAGGATAAAGCCTTTGCATTTGAACAAATTACTATTGACTAAGTTTCAGGTGTAGGCCATGCATTTTTGTCTGTTAGATAGTCCTCGACCCTATAATACGCTTTAGACATTAACGACCTTTTCAAATATTTTTTAAGTGCTGGAAAGGGTAACTTTGAAACTACTTCAGGTAATTTATTATAGAAATGAATGCATTGACCAACAAATGATTTATATACTTTACGGACACGGAATTTTCGAATAGCTATTTTATTTTTATTTCTAGTATTTAAATTATGTATATCTGAGTTTTTGGTGAACGAATCTAAATTCTTAATAACATAAATAATATTCTCGTAAATAAATTGAGACGCTACAGTTAAGATATCAATTTCTTTAAAAAGTTCTCTTAATGAGTCACGGGAATTTAAATTATAAATAGAACGAATGGCCCTTTTTTGTAACACAAATATAGTTTGTATGTCAGCTGCCTTACCCCAAACCAGAATACCATAAGACATAACACTATGAAAATAACTATAATAAACTAAGCGAGCTGTCTCAACATTAGTTAGTTGTCTAATTTTCCTAACGGCGTAAGCTGCCGAACTTAGTTTACCTGCCAGTGCAGCTATGTGGGGACTCCATTGCAAATTTTTATCTATTGTTATGCCTAGGAAAACCGCCCTATCTACCATTACGTCATGCATACAATACAATAATAAACGACTCAAAGTCCGTGACCAAACTCACAATGAAAAAAAAACCTTCTTTGCCTCTTATTCACCCCAAACATGCAACTCAATGTATGCCTAATATAATATTTTGTTTGACAGTTAAGGTTAATTGGTGAGTTAAAGGTTGAAAGTGTCAATTATTGACGTCACGTTGTGATAGGTACCTACCGTTTATAATAAAGATTATTATGATATTTAATAATTATTCAATACATACTCATTGATGACTTGATACATACATACACGATTTATTATTAATCTAGTAGATAGTGTCGATGCATACAAATTTAAAAAAGCAAGAAATAAAATCCGTGCATCTCAACACAGTGCGTGTTTCAAGGGGATATTATTCAAAATTACGCCGACAAAGTTAATAGTTTTCAGGTACCATACGTTATCTTAATTGATTATTAACCGACTTAAAATAGGAGGAGGTTCCCAATTCGTTGGTATTTATTCGCAAAAATATTTATTTGAACAATTTCCTCACATGATTTTAAGACAAGCATATCATATCACATTTTATCACCTCGTCAGGCAATCCCTTCTTTTCCGAACCTCAAAAACCGGTTTTTTTTTTAAACTTTAAATAATTTAGGGAGCCTGTGGTTACTTATTTTTTGGCCGTATTTGCAGTTTTTCATAATTATTGATAATCATAGTTGGTTTTAAACCTAAGCTCGCGCGGCGGCCGGGGGAAGGGAGGCGGGGTAAACCCATAAAGGCGCGCAGTGAGGTCTTAGCAACGATTTACACTTGATCTTTACTTTCACATTATGTGTAAGATTAAATAACGATTATTATTATTGGGGGGTTGAATGCCTTGTGTGCCACTTCGACCATTACTGATCTTTTGCGGCAGCCCTTTGTTAGAGCTCACTGCAAAGACCCGTTGCGTCCAGGAATTTCCAGATGCTTTGGGCAGTGAGGAGTTGCATCTCTTGTGGGTCCACGATATGTCGCCTTAAGTGGATACTTCTTTTGCGCATTAGTGGTCCGCAGAAACAGATGATGTTCATTGCTGTCTCCTCTGTCTCCTGACAGAACCTGCATGTCGCGTCTTGTTTCATACCCACTAGAAACAGATGTCTGTTCAGTTTGCAGTGGCCAGTTAGGATCCTAGTCAGTGCGCAAGGCTTTTCTCTTCTGAGTTGTAGAATCTCTTTGGAGAGCTTGCTTCTGAACCTTTTAATTAGTGATTTCAAGTGTTTTTGTCCTTTTGTGGACTTCCACAGCTCGCTTAGCAGGGAATAGGCTGTTTGTTTTGTGTTGCCACAAAACGGCTCCGGGCCGACCAGGGGGTTGTCAGCGCCATTCCTAGCCAGTTCGTCTGCAATTTGTTTCCATCAATGCTGGAGTGCCCTGGTACACATCTAAGTATTACTTTGTTGGAGTCTCCTAGGGTAGGACGATTACGACGACGTTATTTTAAATAAAAACACACTTGATTAAAATATTTGAGGTTATGTGTCAAACAGTACTAGTTTATGCTTTGCTTTGGCTATTTCAATTAACATAGACCATAGTTTAAGTTGGGTTTGACATTGACTTTTATTATGACCTAAAACATTGTGACTAAAAAGAATGATTGCATACAATTTAGACCTGATATTTTTTATTGTGTCCCAGCCAATTAGGAAACATTGAATAGAGGTTGTATGTCGGTCTCGTTATAACTAATGACGACGGTGACTGTGTAAATAGTGGGCTCTAATCATGTAAGTAGTTGTGCCCACTTAGCTCGGGCAAGGTGAACTTACAATGTACTACATTTTTTCCTCAGAAGGTTAGTGTCAGTGCAGTGCAGCAATAATACATTATCCAACAATGGGCTCAAAAATATCTGACACGCTCTTATGCCTCTCATAATACAGACTAGTCAGATAATTTTAATTTTTTTTTTTTTTTAATATAAAGTACACATTATATTTAATTAAATTGTAAAAATAACTAATATTAAATAAGACTAAATCTATATATACACTAAAACATTAAATCTAAGAATGGCCCCTGCGGCATTGTACCAAAGATGCTGGCAGCATTTCCTCGTTGAATGGCTAAACTTATTCGTCGAGCGAGGAAACTGCCAGCTCTTCGGTCTCCAGTGACGTCAATAAGTCTCTTTGACAATTCCTTAAAAAGGCTAACAGCACTAGGACCCCACGGACCAAGGGTCTCGACCCCGAATGGAATAAAATTATATTCTGGGCCGAGACCGCTATATTTGCCAGTCTTAATGTTTTCAGCCGCTTCGGCCGCTGCACCAGCCCTATTGGAGGTTCGTGGGAGATGTGACGGGGCCAGCGTGTCTACACAGGTTGCATCCCACACTAGCACCCGCCCCATATTCCATGGAACCAAAGACATTCCGTCAGGTCTCTTGCCATCATTTCTGGAGATACCGGACGGCTCTAAAAGGGCCGGCACGTTAACAGAGGCAAGAGACCGACGGATGATGTCGTTTAGTGCAGCATGTCTTGAGAAGCGGCCAGCACTCCTCTGGCAAGAAAGTCCGTGATGTCCTAGCCGATCGACGTCACTTCCGCAGGGGCACCGATGTGGAGCGCAGACCGGGACCCCAAGGCGAAGGCAAACTGAAACTCGGAGTGTGTTAGGGTCTAGGAAAGTACCAGTGCTTGGCGAAGGATGAGCTTGAAGCCAGTATCCAGCCTCCCTTGTACCGACTGCTAAAATTCTAGCACGATCCGCAGCGCAGCACTGGCTAAGAAGGGAATCAACAGTCAATTTACATGCTATGTCATCCCAACACCTCTGCGATTTTGGGTTATCAGGAAAATTTTGACCGGGGCATGCAGTTAACCAGCCATTCTTTGCGTCCTCCAAGCCTGAAGTCTCATAGTTTAAAGGGAATTCCCTAAGGATTTTTCCTATGAGACTAGAAGAGCTATGGATCGACGAAAGAAAAGCTGGTAAAGCAATACTAGAAATTTTGCGGACCCCTAAACCACCGTACCGAATTGGGAGGGATCCTTGGGTCCAGGAATGCTCGCTTAGCTGAATATTAAGAATTGATTGCAGGTTACTTTTGATCAAAGTATCAATTTTGGACAAAAGATCTTGATGTTTCCAGAACGGACAGCAGCGAAGCACATAAGTAAATTTAGGGACAAAAAGACAGAATTTAATAACTAAAAGTGCAAAATGTGGACTAATGTCAAGAAGCCGATGGGAATTATTTTGAAATTTAGAAATAGAATTTTGAATATAATCTGAAAAACTTTCTTCAAAAATAGGAGATCCCAGGAGGCAAAGTGTACTTTTATCTACTATTTTTATATTTGGGGCAAGTTCGTTGAATTTTTGTATTATGTAATTGTCAGCGTTGGAAGGATTTTGGATGAAGAGTTCACACTTATTGAAATTTAGCTCTAAACCAATGGCTTTAAAGTTGTTTTTTAAAGATGAAAGATCGGAAAGTACTGTATTTACATCACCTCCTAAGGTCCCATCATCTAGATACCAAATATTAAATTTTGAAGCTAAATTTTGAATTAGAGGATTAATAGCCAAACTGAAAATTGCTGGCCCCAGGGGATCCCCCTGCTGACAACCAACTTCAGATGACAACTCGTTTGATCGGTACATCAACTTCGTTGGATCTGAATAACAGTGAAGAAGATAGTTGTAAATTTCAGGAATGTTGGATTTTATTTCAGACAGCAGGGTATCCCTATTTACCGAATTAAAGGCATTTTTAACATCAATTTTGAGTATCACTTCGCATTGGTCGCCGCTAAGGTAGGTGCGAAGAGCATGAACGGCAGCCTCGCAGCCTCCCTTAACGCCAAAGCCTAACTGAACGGGTTCAAAACAAGATTGTAATTTTGGTAAAATATGTCGAACTGCGATTTTAGATGCAAGGCGGCGAAGTGTTGCTCCAACAGCAATAGGTCTCACCCCACCATCTTTTTTAGTGAGGGCAATGAGGTTCGCACCGTACAAAGTGGGTACAATGTCCGGATGAATGTTGCCCGAGTACATCATGTTAATAAGCTTGGTAAGGCCACTGACGAGATGCTCACCAGCATCGCCCACACACCGAGAAGTCAAGTCTTTTAAATGTTGGGGTGAGAGTCCATCCAGGCCCGCAGCAGAACCGGGTTTAAAAGATAAAATTGCATTAGTGACGTCGTTGTTTGTTATTTGCAGGCATGCATGGTTTGCTGTTGGAGGGTCGAGAAAATAAGGCGTTGCAGGAGCTGGGGGGTGTTTCGTCTGTAGGGCCAGAAGTGTATCAGGGTTATCTGGAGAAAGCACGTCACAAGAAAAGAGAAGGCGGGCGGCACCTTTGAGATCTCCGTCGCTTATTTTATTTTCTATTGTTTTCAGCTGATTGTGGGAACTATGAGTGGATTTATGCGAGGGAAAGGGAGTGAAATTGCTTGTGCAGTTATTTTTAATTTTTTGGGTTAAAGATAAATTTGAATTGTCTACTTTAGCGTGTAAAACTAAAAAAGGAAAAAGGAGCAGGTTGTGCCAGTCTTGAAGGGAATTACTTTCTGTGCATTTACATATGAGATGAGATAAATGAGATGCGACGGAGATTCTGGCGCCGCGGGGAATTCGTTTGACTATATTTACACTGTTTTTAAGATGGCTGAGTCGAACATGGAATGGTTGTTGAGTAAACGGCGTATATGAATCTAGGTTTAAAGGAGAAGCATCTTGGCTTAGGCAGCTACGATGTATTTTACTTTTATGAATGTTTAAGCCCCGAATGGATTTGAACGATTTTGAACACAAGTTACATGAATGAGTGTTGGTAGACGTGCTCACACCAGATTGGGTCGCAGCCTGCATGTAAAAATTACTTACCTATCTTCAAAACTTAACAAAACAACAATAGCAAATAGAAAAAAGAAAACATAAACAGAAATATAAACACAAATGACACTATGACACTGCACGACACCGCACACACTACACCACAAAATGGGGCTCCGCCGGGCAACTGGTTTTGTCTCCAAAACGTTTTGAAGTGTTTTTACCCATTTTGAATATTAGCTTTTCCGTATGTAAATGAAATGACAGATGACAACCTCAGCACAATGAATATAACAAGGAACGATTTAAATTAAAGTCGTTTCTTTAAGATTTATCCCAAAAAGAAAAGTTAGGTCAAAAGACGGTCTTAATTAGACCATTTGTCCATTAAAACATGAGATAAATAAAAGAAATGAGAAAATAAATAAAAATATGCGTCTTGTTAGATAGACAGTTCAGTTTTAATTTATTTTATTTTTATTCGGAAACCTAACAGCCTTCTTGTCACTAAATAAATTTTACAATGTTTAATAACCTAGGCCATTTACACATATTCACTTAAAGATAAGATTGTATGAGTATGTTACAAAGAATAATCGAGCAATTAAATAAATAACAAAATTGTAAACAAAAATAACAGTACACTTTAGTACCTTGTCACATTAATTGCTGTGACAACATCACATTAAATAGGCATTAAGGTACTAAAGTGTACATATATTTATGAGCTCGACTGTACAAGAGTTAACCTTAGGTGCTTACATAATAACTTTTAACAAATGTAATATGCAATAAACTATTGAATTTGAATTTGAATAGCGCCAAACAAACATGAGTTTACAATGTATTATTCATTTACTTATTACTATTTACTTCTTGATGCTTCCTTGGAGTTACAATTTTTTTTTAAATGCTGTGGTTTGCTCATGAAAATATCTAATTCCATAGTGTTCTAATCCAATTCCATTTTGAGCCCATTGTTGGATAATATATTAAGACTGGTGACTGTACATATGTTTTTTCATGGCATTGGGAAGGCCGGACGTGCACACGGCCACCTGATGGTAACTCGGATCTGTGACCCATACACAGTTCAATTGTAAAGACTACTCTTAAGACTGTAAACCTAAGGCACGTATTAATAAACTAATCTCAACTTTAATGCTCGTCTCGAGATGCGTCAAAAATGACAGTGTTCTATGGTTCGGCGTTTACTTTGACGTATCTTGTGACGGGCCCCACAGTCAAGATGAGTTTATTAATACGGCCCTAAGACTTCAAATGCGTTGCCAACCTTGATGACTAAGATCGAACACCTCTATTTTAGTAATTTCACCGGCTGTCTTATCCCCGTACCATAGGAAAACAAATTGCATGAATTCAATTAAGTAGCTACAAAAAAATATTTTAGTGACAAGTTATTTAAAAAGCAACCTTTGTAAATCAATTCTTATTTTACCCCTTGACATTTCAGCACCATGTCGGCGCCAGTTCTGATGAAGCCCCTGCCCCTGGAGGTGGAGTACGGGAAGAAAACCGGCGTGAAGCCCGAGGACATCAGCAAGCTGAGGGCCTGGCTGGCCACGCAGCCACATTTGCCAGGAGAACTGCTTACTGGTCAGTTTTATATATCGAAACATGCATACATTTTTTTATGGGATAGATATTGTAAATAAGCACACAGGCATTTTTAAGACTGCAATCTTTATAATGCAATCCCAAGACTGCCAGTCTTAAGATGAAACCCTGTGGACTAAGATGAAATGCCTCTACGCTAGTAATTTCACTGGTCGTCTTATCCCCACACCAGAACACAACAATGCGAACAGTGCTGCTTGGCGGTAGATAAATAACATAACCCCTCGTATATCTTGACATAAATCTGTGCTCAAAATGGATATGTTTAGTTTTTTGAACTATATCATACTCTAAAGAGACTAGAACGATATTTTTTCACCGCTGACATAGGGGGTCCGATAGCAGTATCACAAGAACCTTCATTATATGACAGTTGCATAACCACTCTAGTACATTTTTATTGATACTGATTTTGTTGTTACAATACTATAAAATCTATATCATCAGTAGGAGATGGACAGAATCTGCATTTAAACGAGAAGTTAAACAGAATCCTCAAATCTGTTTGCTCGATTGAACAAACTTGTAAGCCCTGCGACTTCCGTAAACGTAAAACCTTGGCAGCTGCGTACGAAATAACTGTGACTACTATTCACGGCCAAGTAAACAGATTTAAAAGTAAAACAGTGCCTTTTTAAATTTAAATCTGTATAATTTATTTTTTATGTAATAATAAGTATTCGGTATATAATAGGCTTCATTTTTTTCTGTCCGATAGCGTTAATTACTATCAATATCTTAAAAAACTTAAGACTGTGTGAGCGAAATAATACGAGCCCACTCACTCTACGCGTAAAGCGGGTAAGCTGAGAATGCACGCGCTTAAATGTGGTTTTTACGCTCTGACGGCGCAACTTCAACTCGCCGGTTAATACTTGTTGCATCGAGTTCAAGAACGAGTTGTTTGAGAGAATCACCTACGAGAATTATTCCATCTGTAGTACTTACGTTTTGTACCACCATCATATCCATTAACCAGTGGGTTGCTTGGTAGTGACCAAGCAACAGTGTTCGAATTGCTCCGGTGTAGGGTTAAGACCACCGGTGTAATTACTACAGTGTTTTTCAACTACGATGAGTTCTGTGACAGCTCTTATAAACACGTATTACACTTGTTTCTTTAACTTTACATAATAACTACACTGGTATACACCTGGCGACGCCGTTCAGGAACTTAAATAATTAATCGCCTATTGTTAAATACCTCGCATGTGAGTATAGTGATTGAAATTACGAAATACAGCTGTAACAGAACTCATCGTAGCTGAAAAACATTATAGCATAGAGGCATTTCATCTTGATTCTCGGGGTTGGCAACGCGTTGAGGTCTTAGATTGCCGTTTTGAGATTGTAGTCTTGAGATTTCAAATGTCTATGGGTTTCAGAACCCACTTACTATCAGGTGGTCTGGGCCGCTATTCAAACGGTAAACACCATTTTTGATCTGGTTTTTTTTTTTTCTTTGCCCCGCGGCGACTTGAACAGCTACTACCGCGGGAATATGGCGTTTCCACAATGACGTGATTTCGCCAGTGTCAAGTATATATAAGTATAAATCAATATAGCATTAAACACAATCCAATATTCTCTAGGAAGATTGGTGGCAACGTTGTACGGTGATATGTAGGACAGAGGCCAAGATAGTTTTAACCTCTGTACCGCTGCGAGTCCACTTGAAACGAGAAGTAAGATGCCAGGATACGCGAAATAAGTCCAAGTCTTCTATCACTGCAACACAAACGCATTAAAAGTACAAATCACTAACAAAAAAGAACTTTGAACACCTAAAAACACAAAAATAAAAACTAAAACAAATTACACATCCGCCATCTTTTGACGTTGCAAATGGCCTCCATCTGTTATCGTATTGTCACCGTTTTGATAGCTCTTATGTACTTGACAGTAATGGTTGATGACGTCAGAACAATACCATAACAGGTCAGAGACGATATGTTTTGTTTCGTCGGGAATAGAGCCTTGAGTGCTCGTGTGCCTTCTCGTTACCATAAAAAAAACGTAAAACACTCGTTAGGTCCGAGTGATATGTCACTTCATCATCATCATCATGTCAGCCGAAAGACGTCCACTGCTGGACATAGGCCTCCCCCAAATGGGGGGAAAATGCCGTAGTCGCCACGCTTGGCAGGCGGGTTGGCGACCGCAGTTATATCATGTAGTCCGCGAAGGACGCTGCTGCCCATCCTCCGGTTATATAGTGATATGTCACTTGATATACAATAATTCTTTAATAAAGCAGGGGCCGTTTCTTCTCGGTCAGCTCATAATGCTTTTGACATTTTATCGTATTCACTACTTTTCAACAGCTCTTAATTAAATGACGGTAATGGCGGTTCAAGTTAAAAGCAATAGGATAACATGCTAAAGGAAATACCTATAGTTTTTTTGCTGTTTTTATGGCTTTTTGCTGCAAGGCACTGTCAATGTCAAGCGGTTTGAGAGTTGTATGTATATATGTATGTATGTAAACTCTTTATTGTACAAAAATATAAATATTACAATATTGTTACTAAACTAATGTACAAAGGCGAACTTATCCCTAAATGGGATCTCTTCCAGCTGACCCTGAAGTAGATGAGTAAGGACAATGCATAGGGTTGGACACATACAAGTTTTGCACAAAAGTAGCAAAAAGAGATGATGATACTATAAATAAATAAATATAAAACAAATAAACTAATATATAAACTTACATATATAATACACATAAATAAACTAATATATAAACTTATATATATATATTCATATGCATATATAAATAATAACCATAATTCTTAAAGGAGCTTAGCTTCATGACTCATCCAACCACAACGTTTTTTTAAATTTCTCTTAAGAGAGACCACTGAAGGGGATTGTCTTAAGGACAACGGAAGTTCATTCCACAGTTGGACAGCATGGACTGTGAAAGATTTGGCATAGAAGCGTGTTTTATTAGAACGAACAGCAAGGGAGAGATTGGCGCTGGAACGCAGACGATGACCGCTTCCACAGGCCAAATAGCAAAATCGTTCGGATAGATATGGAGGGGAAGAAGGAAGGAAAAGCACATTGAAGAGGAGTGAAACAACATGTAAATCTCTACGGCGTCAAGGATTGTCAAATAGTTTGACAATCCTTGACGTATAAGAGTGGCATACGAAATTTTTCGCATAATGATCTTTTCGCATAATTTTTTTAGGCTCTTTTAGGCTGATATTGCAGAAATTAATAATCATCTATTGTGTTGATTAGGTTAGGTTACATTAGGTTAGTTTTTATAATAATAAAAATAAAACCCTTTCTATTGTTAAAATACATTATGCGAAAAAATCATTATGAATTCCGATACAGACCCGACGTATAACTGTATAGGTACATATGCGCTATGGTTTTACCAAGTAGAATATCGGCCCTGGCCCGGAAAAACCGTCGTCTTTATCCTGTTATCATAATTATCACTGTTAATAGCTCTTATTTACTTTACAGTAATGGCGCCAGAGTTAAAAACAATAGGTACCATATCAGGTCAAATACTTTTTATAATTGCCGTCAAACTTCTTGAACATTAGGCGAGGTAGTGGGGGAAAGTTCGCGCATCGTACACATACGTGCAGGGAGGCAGAGGGACGGGGACGCGGTGCGGGACGCAAACGTCAACTGATTGACCAATGGGTGCGAACGACGCGTGCTCCCCCGCCGCCCGCTCCCAACGACACCTAAAAATCGCTTCTGCGCAAGCAAGGTTACGTGTTCAAGAAGTTTGCCGGCAACTATACCGGCTAGAACAGACGCCCTGAAATCAAATTAGTTGACACGTCAATTTAATTAATGTATGATCTGAGTGGAAAGCCTTGGGAGGCCTATGCAGTGGACGTCTTCCGGGTGACATGATGATGATGATGATGATGATCACTAGATAATAAATTGCAGCGACAGTTTAAGGAGCACAGCTACAATTATTTATTATGCTACATTAGTTATACCTATAGATATGTAAAATACGTCTTTATGTCACCGTGTTGTTCGTAGTATGTAGATGTGTGCAGGTTGTCTTGCGATGTTTTCCTTCTATACCTAGTTAATTCAGAATTCAAATTAACACAAAACAGCCGAAAGCTCACATTTCGATCCTAGTTTGAATTGGCGACCGTTCCACATAGAGGTATTTGAACGATCTACGCGGCCAAAATTATTTTTATGCTTATTAGATCTCAAAACAATGTTACTAAATAAAATAACAAATATTCTTACAAAAAAAATTATTTTTACAAGAAAAATTTATTTTTACAAAAAAAATGTGTATTTTTTTATACAAAAAAGATTTTTTAATAAACAAAAAAGTTTTTTTTAATAAAGAAAGGTTTAAGTAATAAAAAAAAAACTTATTTTTTAAATAGAAATACAATATATTTTTGTATCTTTGCTTTTTTGTAAGTATTACATTTTATTATATTGTTGGATGAAATTACCATCTGGTAATTAATCTGGAAATTACCGTAACTGATTCTTGAGGTGGGTAAATTTTCTTCTTGGCTTTTTGTAAGGCACTATAGCATGGAAAAAACTTCTTATTGGTTTTTCTTATAATCTCATACTGTCCTTGGGTCAAATCAGCATCTACAAACATTTGCAAAGCTTGCATTGGTGTTAAGGAGGAGAATTGGTCTTCACTTGATTTTGTACGGTAAAATGCTTTTTTATATTTAGTTGCTCGTGTCGGAGAGCTGGAGATATCCTTTAGTACAATTGATGCATCTTTTTTACCAGATTTTCCCAGTTCCACTGTCGCAGCATGTATTATAATCTCTTTCCCAAAATTAGAACGAAGTTCTTCAGTCTTCCGCCTTTTGCTCCTCTCACTTGAGTCTTCGAACGACTTGGATGGTCGACCTGGCCGATTTTGTGATGTCGCAACAACAGGCATTTCAAAAGTACCTTCCAGCCAAGACTGGTTGTATTTAATAAAATTATCTTCTTTATAGTAAGCTTTGCTCCATCTTTTTTTGAATTCAGATTTGAAATGGGCAAAACCACGCTTCAAGTGGCTAATTTGGTCTTCATTGTAATTTTCACATGAATAAAGTTGATCTCTTAGATAGTTCAGTTTGGCATCTAAATTAGGCAAATTTTCCTTCTTCATGCGGTCAAACAAGTATTGCCGAGTCACAATTCTTACTCCTGAAGTACCCTCCGAACCTAAAACAAACGAACACGATTTTAAAATCGCAGACAAACATTTCGAGTTTTATACGAAATTTCACTAAATATCTTTAATCGCCCAAAACTGTATCTATCCGGATGTTTCCGGAGGTGTTTTTGCTAGTAGTTATAAAAGAAAGATCAAATAATAACCTGTAATAGTAACCATAGCCCGATCTACCCCGATACATAAACAAAAACACTAGTAAAGTAAAAATATTGAAGGAAATCACAGCACGAAAATGAGTTTCTTTTTATTAAAAAAAAAGCATAATTTTTTTAAGTTACTAAAACTTTATTAACATAGAATATAAGTTTCTTACCTTGTCCTTCAGAATCCATCACTTTCAATTTGTAAGAAGAACTTGATAACATAAAAAATCACTTCGGAAGTTCAATGTTTAGTAAAGCGCGCCGAGAACAAACGTACACTAGGTGAAACGGTTAAATTCCGACTGACGCTACGGGCGCGGGGTGCACGCTAGCAGGTAGAAAGGGTAGGGGTATTGTGCCCGGGTTAGTGCTTTGTTTGAGGAACTCGTTTTTATCGGTATTATTATTATTTTGTTTTTGGGACTTTTGGCCGCTTAGATCGTGCAAATACCTCTATGTGCGTTCTGTTGAAATTATGCGTGTATTAACTAATCGAAACCGTGTATAAGTGAGTATAGGTAGGTAGTGCAAAACAATCTCATGGAGATTCTACGAGAGCCAAATAGAGAAAACACAGAAATTTAAGAACATTTTCTTTTAGTGCATGTCTGGGGTCTCTGTCTGTGGGATCCGGTCTGTTCGCGCTTGCAAGGACAGTTTTCAGTTAGTTATTTCGGTTATCGTTCCTGACGTAGATATCTCGTCGTGTTGTTCTCTCTTTATTACCTTGTAATGTTACTTTTAAGTATTATTATATTTTATTATGGGAAAAAATGACCTTCTGCTGGAGTTTCTAGCGGCGCTTCTTCTCCGCAATGATGGTCTTGTCCGGAGCGCTGGTAGATTCACGCTATATTACCGACGTGTGAAACAGCCCTCATGTGGCTAATTTACTGAATAAATATTTTGAATTTTGAATTCTGTTTTGGGTAACAAATGCCAATTATACCAGATGTTTATATTTACCATTAAGTAGCTGTAAAAAATAGGAACATAAACATTATAAATAATAAATATCAGGGGACAATGTCCCACCAATTGACCTCGTTCCAAACTAAGCTCTAGGCTTGTGCTATGGATACTAGGCAACGATATAAATACTTATTTAGAGAAATAAATACTTAAATACATAGAAAACATCCATGACTCAAGAGCAAATATTAGCGTTCATCACACGATTATCTGCCCTTACCGGGATTTGAACCAAGGACCGCTAGCTTCGTAGGCAGGGTCACGAACAACGAAGCCAGCGCGTCGTCGTATGAATACATTATTACAAGTGACAGCAAATTAATAAACAAGGGACTAAAACAAGCCATAATGACACGAGATGTTTAGCCACGCGAGTGAGCGAGCTAGCGAGAGTGGCTATAGTTCGAGTGTCTTTATGGCCGTTTAGTCTCGCGTTAAACACTACTTTTCACTATAAATGCGAGAAAAAAAAACAAATATTAACAAATATGACTAAATTGTCAGAATTTTAAATTTAATTGTTTGACGGTTTTTTTTTGGAAAATTACACTTTAAATGCTTGCATATTTAGCCAACAGATACAAACTTAAAACTATTTGGACCATACATAATAAAATTCAATTATCCTTAATATATATTATTTAAATAGATTCATGCTCGTAATCATTAACCGTTTTTCACGTAATTAAATCGTTTTCTTTATAGTTTTTTGGACAGTCGTAATTTTGAGGTTATTTCCACGCCCTAAAAGAGGCCCATACACAATCACTGAGATTTGGATTGGCTGCTGGTTACCAAAGTAAATTTAAAAAAAATACTTTAATTCCCTAGAGATTAATAAGGATCTTTAGTGTCCATGTGCAGAGACTAAAGTAACATTTTAAGATCATGGCAAGTGAAAAAATCTTTATTAAGCTTTTTATTATTGTTAGACTGCCAGTTGCATCTGAGTTAGCTATCACCTCTATAATGTGGAGTATAAATCTATGAGTCATAGCATAAGGTTTACCTTGAGTTAGCGGTTTAAAACCTGTTTATTTTAATAAACGAACAAGAAGAAATATAAGTTACATCAATCATAATCAAGTATTATCTGCTTCATTATAACTAGCTAAGTAGTTTTATTTTAAAAATATGATCATTTTTTTTAAGTTTGACATTCTGCCCAGGCCAAATTTAAAAAAATTAATGTGACCAAAAATTACCCAGGAAAGTTCCTTCTTTGTTACTGACATTCATACGTTTTTGGTAACAAGAGTACTTCCCACGCAAATATTTTGGGACACATTGGGATAACATGTAATTGCTTGGTTTTGCCGCATCTCTTTTCGCGTAGAAGTCCTTTATTGCTATACCCTCGGAAATTATAAAGCAAATAATAAATATGAAAAGGAAAGTAAACAGTCCCATTTTCGGGGATAAAAATTACCCTACGACGTTATCTTATCACAATGAAAGAGGCCCAAACAAACAAACATTTATAATTGTATATGTATAATGTGTAATAATATAATGTATTGAAATTCAAATTCAAATTCAATAGTTTATTGCATATCACATTACAATTCAAGGTGGAACAAACAGGAATAGGCATATATATGACACCCTGCAAGGGCGCAGCAACACGAGAGGGCTAGCTATATTTATATAATAACTAATTTATGTCTAGATAACAATAGGTACTTAAAATAATTATCTCTATAAACTATATGTTATTGCACTTTTTATAACGTAACTTAATATAGATTTAGAAACTTTCATTAAAATAATCGTTTAATGTGTAGTAGCATTTATCTATAAGGAATAGTTTTAGTTGTTTAATAAATGCAGTAGGTTTTTCTATATTTTTTATAAAGTTAGGTAGGTGGTTATAAATTTTTATCATCATGTGATGGGGGCTATGTGTTACTAATTTCATTCCTGGAGAAGGGCATTCACACACCTAATAAATTTATTAAGATAACAACAAGTATTTAGGTGATTTTATGTATGTTTTTTTTTATGGCATTGAGAAGGCACGCGAGCACTTAGTCCATGGGATGGTAAGTGGGATCTGAGACCCCAAGACATTTGAAATCTCAAGACTACATTCTCAAGACTGCAATCCTAAGACCCGTATCTCAACTCTTATGCTCGTCTCGAGATACATAAAATGACAGTGGTCTATGGTTTGGCGTTTACTTTGACGTATCTTGTGACGGGCCTCACAGTCAAGATGAGTTTATTAATACGGCCCTTAGACTTCAAATGCGTTGCCAACCCTGAGGGCTAAGATGGAATGCCTCTACGCTAGTAATTTCACCGGTTGTCTTATCCCCACACCGGAACACAGCAATGCGAACACTGCTTTGGCGGTGGGTTAATAGATAAGCTGGTGGTAGCGATCCGGACGGACCCTGCACAAGGTCCTACCACCACTAAAACCGTATATTGTAATGATATCAATCGCTTTGTAAAAAATAAATTCTCATTGTATTTTAATTCAAGTTAATTACGTTATTTCCATTCTATTTCGTTAATAATAACTTTGACATTGGCAGCCACCATTTTTCCTGCGTCATTACTTGTTTTCAATGGCACGTTGATGATCAAGTCATCTAAGCGCTTGTTTCCCTGCCACGGGACAATTACTGGCAATTAGACGAGCTGTGGAGCGGTAAATTGCTAAAGCGAGATATTAACGCTAGTTTCGAGGTTTATTCTATAGCTAATCGTATTATTTATAGGTTCTTAAGGATCTGTACCCCAAGGGAGCTCAACGGAACCCTTTTAATACGTCGACGCTGTCCGTCCGTCATTCCTAACTTTAAAGAGCTGTATTTTTTGAACAGTAATAGATAGTGCGTTGATTTCTTTTTCATTAGTGTATTATTTCAGCAGATTGAATAAAATAAAAATAAAAGTTAAATTTTCAACGTATTTTTTATTTTTATTGTATAGTAACAAAAAATCCAAAAAAAATATCCCCTGGGTCACGAGTCCGACTCGCTCTCGACCGATTCCGGGTTCCAGACCCAAAGGGTTCAAATACTGCTCAGACGTGTCCCCTCATCCCCTGATATGTATGTACTTTTTTTCCAGATCTAGACCTTATCTTGACCTATTACTGCTGCGACTGCAGCTCCGAGGTCTCCAAGCAGGTCCTGGACCTCCACTTCACCCTCAGATCACTCTTCGAGAACTTCTTCAAGGACCGAGTGGTCGACCAGAAAGTGCTTACCACCTTAATGACCTCGTAAGTCACTGAAGTGGTTACCTACGCTGTTTCGTTTTTCCGAAATGTTAATTACTCCGAAAATCATTTTTCTCCAAAACCGTTCAACTTTTTTGGTTTGTTATAAAACTAATCATAAACATAGTCGTAATTATAAATCGTTTATTGTAAGATTGTGGTGTTAAAAAAAGGACTTATTATAGATAAAATAGTGGAAGCGCAGGACAATCAGCCGTTTCAGGCGTACGATGATATACATCATCATTATTTATACACAATGAATTCTTAACAAGCTTCATACATTACATCACGTTCGGCCCTATTTACCTAACCTAACCTAACCTAACTTAACCTTTTGGATAGGACAAGGACAGGAGTTCCCTTAAGCCCTCCTTCGTCAGCTAACGCCAACACTTGGGTAGTACTCGTAGATAAGAAAAAATATCGATTGCTGATAAAAATTTCTTTGGAGTAGGTTGGTATACAAATAACACTGAGTAGTACCATACTATTAAATATATTGAAGCATTTGTAGGGTTTGAAAAAACATACACTCAGGAGCAAAAAAAAACGGGTCAGAGGGCGTTTTTCATACTAAAGAGGCTATTTTGAAGCCTTGGTTCCTCGCCAGGGAATGCTTTTAGTGAAATCTGATGATGAATACCTCGAGCATCGATACAAGACTTTCACAGTGCCTAGGATACCCAACTGAATGAATCTGCGATTAACGCCGGAATTGTGCATGTTCAGAAAAACATCTAAAATGGCAATAAAATGTAAGGAAATCCAAGTGCTGACCAAAACTCTCTCGCAGTTTTGTGAACTGATTGTGCGATCAGTTAGGTATCTTAACATCATTTTGACCTCCACTATTGAACCTCGGAGTATCCACCATTAAACCTCCCTCATAACAACCCCTGGCGAGGAACCAAGGCTTCGAAATAGTCTCGTTTGTATGAAAAACGCAATCTGACCCGGTATTTTTGCTCCTGAGTGTATTATGAAACAAATTGAACTCCTTGAACGTTATAATAAACTTAAGATATTTTCGAGAATCTTTCCATATATTTGATAGAGAGTCTACCTAATGGACGACCGACTATTGGTCCATTAACACTATTACGTTGTTTAAACATAAGACGTAATTTATTAATTTCACGTTTCATAAAAAGCACCAATCTCTACTGGTTTCTGTTTGGCCCATTGACTGACTGGTAAATAATTAAGGCCGCTGCGGGTTATTTGTACTTGGGTGTCTTGGGTACTTAATAATTTGTGTAAACGTGCAATGAAGTTCCCCATTCACGTTACGACAGTCGCATAGTCCGTCGTGCAAATTTCATAATCTTCCAATTACTTTGATCCAACTCACTAGATTTGATAGCGGTTTTAACCAATTTTCTACATGACTTTGATCGTACAGTTTGATGTGGATTTTCACGTTTCAACCGTTGGAACTTCGGTCGCATGCCATGACAAGTTTGTCGTAATTTTTAATGACCTAGCAAGTTGGTTAAAACAACCATAATATCTTGCAACATGGATCACTTACCTACTTGGAGAAGCGTATTTTACTGTAACTGTTATTTTATAGGGGATTTTTTTTAAATTATTCTAACCTAACCGTCTTTCCCAGTTACTTTTTCGAATCAAATGGGAGAAATACAAGAAAAGGGCCGAATCTTCTGATGCCCAAAGTTTAACTGGTAGAGACTACCATTAGGCAATCTTTTGTACACAAATATGTATTTTTGTGCAATAAAGAATAAATAATTAAATCTTGAGTACCAGAAAACGTGAAAGAAGCAAAAGAGATTTGTCAGGATCATAGGAGGAGGGAAGAAGTGTTCTCTGTCTACCCCTCTGGGAAACAGGCGTAATTTAATGTATAATGTATGTATGTATTTCACATTCGGTCTACAAATATTTTCTGTGAACTTTGGCGTACCGTGAAAGTGTCTCATATCATCAGACTTCCTTACACTGTCCATTGTTCAGGTTGCCGGTGCCGCTGAAGCAGCGCGCGCACGACGGCTCAGCCGTGATCTACTGCTGCCTGATCGACTCCGACCCCAAGAAGTTCATCTTCCACGAATCCGTCAGGTAATGTAACACGTGTACGGTCGGCCAAGAAAGTGCAATGGTCTACCAGTTTTGACAAAAGTTTCTGTGAGATCTGAGATCGCTAAGGTTGACACCTGTCACTGTCTTAATATTATTTCAACGGAAAATCGAACTTGTTGTAACATGACGTGCAAAAAAACTTCAACCGTAGGGTGATAGACCACATTTTTGGCTGATTCGACTGTAGACCAGGTTTTTTTTTTAAATGTTGTGAATTGCCTAATCATACCGAATGCCAGGGCAGTGAACGTGAAAGGTTATTAAAACTGCTAGAGAGCGCTATCCTTTTCACTGCCTTGAACTTGCGCATCAAATTAAGAAACAGACGACATAAAAAAAATAGTTATTTTAGTGCCTGGTTAAAGTCCTACATCCTTCAGCATAGAATCACTTCTACCCAGGGCCATGAAGCCTGACCAGAAATTGATCAATTATTTTGAAACGTCAATATTCCAGGGCAGTCCTTATGGTCCTGGACCTATGGCAGCAGGAGGAAGGCACATGGCCCGGCTTCACCATCGTCTTCGACATGAACCGCTTCTCTCTTCAGCACCTGGCGCGCTTGGACCTCCAGACTGTACAGCAGTTCCTGTACTACCTGCAGGTGAGGTTCAAGGACTTTAGTGATTGACCAACCATAGAACCCTCTCCATATAGCTGGGAAAGCGTAAAAATAATAGCGTCCGTATAGAGTTATAGGTGAAAAACTTAAGTAAATTACTTCTTTCAAATTGCAAATGTGAAATGTCGAACGGTCTAGACAGATGTTTTAAAAGCAGCTGACCAGATGCTAGATAGACACATACATATACACAAAGAAACTAAAAATGAAAGAAACTACGACTCAAAAGAAAAACACTAAAATATACCGATTTGGTGTCTTGCCAAAGTTTTACATTAAATTGTAGCAGATCCCTCCTGCCCCCTATTTCACCATCCTGACAATGACACGTGACAGGTGACATTTCAATGTACATGGCGCAGCTGATACGAAACCCAGTGATGTATCAGCGTGTTAACTTTGCAATGTATACTGAATTGTCACCGGTCACCAGTCGTTGTCAGGATGGTGAAATAGGGGGCTGGTAATCCCTCCTTGTGTTAGGAAGTTCCGCTCATCCACTATGAACTTACAATTCAGTTTAGTAAATTTTATATAAGATACATACCTATTGTACTAGCTGGAAATAATATTTAAACCCTTAATTTTATATTGTGTAAGTTGTGTAACAGCATTTAACAAGCTATGCACTAATGAAAAAGTGATTTTATGTTGACGATCTTAATGTAATATTGCATTTTTGACATGCAATCTTTGATCACCAAATACCAACCATGCAATGTAATTTGTATGGTAATATTATAGATGAATAAATAAAGCAACTGGGTTTGTACCATTCACTAACTCCATGCTCTTTTTCCAGGAAGCGATGTTGGTAAAAGTAACCGGACTGCACTTTATCAACGCACCGGCATTCATTGACAGGGTGATGATGTTGATCAAGCCCTTCATGAAGAAGGCCTTGATGGAGGCCCTCCACATTCACCAGGAGAAAACAACTAGCCTGGAGAAGCATTTGCCCATGGATGCGCTGCCTTTGGAGGCTGGGGGGAAATACGTGTCGACTACTAAGATACGGGGTAAGATTTTCAAGAGTTGGCTTAGGTCACGACGAGATGAATATCTGTAATGATCGACATCTCTCGTTGCTCTTCTCATCAGTGAAGGTCGTAGTCGTTTATTTATCTTAATATAAATTTTCTCTGTTTCTGACTCCGTCTTGTCTCTGGACTGACATGTATCGTAAAGCCAAAAAGGGAAATGTTAAGACGTTTTTGACAATATGCTCCAGTCCAAATTTCACACAAAGACTGGTGCAAAATTATTATTTTCCGTGTTATTTGTTCTCTCTTTTTACTTACCTATAGGATCACGACACGATATTTCTAATGCTACCATAAAAGCTACATTCTTTGATTGTCATTGGTAAGTACCCTTATGTATGGGGTAGGGTCTCGGCAACGGCCACAACTAAGAGGTGTTTGCGCGCAGTTTAGTGCGCAAACTTCCGCTAATAGTTTCATTATAACAAAGATAGGCGTATTTGTATATTTTCAGACGACCTCCAAGAAAGGATGAAGTTGAACAAGCAGTACTTTATTGAAGAGAGCAAGAGACGAGTGGTGGAGTCCAAGCGGCCAGGGAAACCGAAGACGATCACCGACATCTTTGGGAGCATCGAGGGGTCGTTCAAGAAACTGGACATTGACTGATGGGTGATGGGATAGACAGGATTTAAGGCATTTAAATAGTATAGTAGGAAATTTGAGCCACAGTAAAAATAATAAATAATGTCTTTGTTCAAAGATAATCGACACTTAGCACAGTGATTAAATCGGATATGACAAAAACATAATTAATGCTTATTAATCTTATTATGGTTTCAGCAGAAAATAACAATCGATGCAATTATAGTGTTGGAGACCTGTGTGTTTCTGTGGCACCGTAGCTCCAAACCGAGAGATCGATTAGGATGCAGTTTTTAAAATCGTTTGGGCCGTTTAGGATTTGCTCTCAGAGTAGGGGTAGCAATCATTTTGCTTGTTTTTATTTGTTGAATATTTCTTGTATGAATAATTAAATTAAAACATGCATGAGTAAAATGCTTTTTTCGGTATTCCACCTTTTGGCAGAAATATGTTTGGCGAATGTATCGTTTCCCAACTGTTTCATTTGCCAACCCGCTTTTTTTCTGTAACTGTAAATATTTCGGGATTTTTTTTCTGTACCATTTTGTAGAACCCTATAGGTTAGGTTAGGTTAGTTTTATAAAAAATATTAAATATTAAAAGCGCGTTGGCAAAGGAAACGGTTGGGAAACGTTACATTCGGCCAAAAATATTTCTGCCAAATGGCAGAGAACCGCTTTTTTGTCTTCTTTTTAACTACCTATACTACAGACTAGGTAGCTAGGTAGTGACAATGTAAAGTACGAACAGTGTTTTTGTAAAGTACCTAAATTATTGTGCTGTCGGCTCAAATTATACTGTCGGCATTTTTGTCCGTTGTGACGTTTATTTATACGTTATAAATAATAATAAATTGTATTTAAAAATCAAATATGATTGCTTGTTTAAAGGTTCTTGTTAAAGGGTATGGATGTATCTACATTGTGGGCTGTGTGATGTGATATTTTATAAACAGGTTCTTGTAGGCACTTATTGTTTTATTTTTGCCTCACTAAAAATCTAAGATGATTGTCAAGCGCCGCTAAAATCGCGTAGCTGTCAAAAAAATCTATACAAATTTAGGTCCGGGCGAAATCTTTTCTCACCACCACCATCAAGTCCGATTTTCACGATTTTTGAATATGTTGAACTTATTATATATAGACCTAGGTCTGTACGTTTCTGTTTTTTGTTTTTTAAAATTTGGTTTGTTCTGAGAAATATCTTGAAAAGGAAATCATCATGTCAGCCGAAAGACGTCCACTGCTGGACATAGGCCTGCCCCAAGGCTTTCCGCTCAGACCGGTCTTGTGCTTTTCGCATCCACCGCGGTCCCGCGATCCTGACGAGGTCGTCACTCCATAATCGTCAAAATCGGATGAGGCTTAAGAGAGAAACGTTTTCGCATTTTGTATAAAGATTTTTAGCTTCACAATCCTCTTAATGCCCGAACTGATCTTGAGTGAGTTGCCCATTTCAAGCTGCCTCGGCTGTGTATCTCTCATCAACAACCCCCAAAAAGTCTTTTTCCGTCCGTTGTTTGTTCCACTTGTGGAGGCTGTGATACAAGACAATCGGTGAGTCACCAAGTCGAACTGTGCATTCAGTATGGGGATGTGACCCCATAGTAGAAGCACGGACTTCTGAAAAAACGATTCATGACCCCACATTGGGGCACCCGGACAGGGAACGTGTTAAGTCCCCGAAACGGTCATTTGCGAATGTTTACGTGATTGATTGTCAATGATACTACGGTATTGATAGCAAATGAAAAGTTTGATGGCCGTCAAATGTCGGACGTGCCTGAACGAACGACTGAAGTTCTATTTCTACTACGACTGAACCATGCGCGAATATGCCTTCTATTTTTTTTTACTTTTTATTTATTTATTAAAAAGATGAAATTACAACATAGAAATTTCAATAGCCTGTCGTTTGAAACAATCAATCATGTAAAATTGTTATTCGCAACGCAAATGACCGTTTTGGGGTCTCTTTACCGGGGCACACGTGGGAGTCGCTCAACAGGCTGCGCGCTTGAGGCCCACAAGCGGAAGTCTCTTGCTAACTACCGTTTGCTAGAGAAACTTCCGCTTGTAATTTGTAACTTGTAGCTTCGTAAAACGGGCCTGTGGCCGGTACGGGTACGGGTCGGTAGATGCTAAGAGATGCTAATGCTAACTTGGTAAAGTGGGTACACTGCCGAGGACCACTGCAGCCGCGGTGTTCACCACCGTCCAAGGCGCATGTCAGACAGCGGGCCCCGACAAGTACGCGGCGGGTATACCGGGTGGAAACAACGAACGCCACATAAACGGCCGCTGCCTTAAAAACTGGAAATAGCAAGTCCTACGCACAGGAGACGCACTTATATTTTTGAAAACAAAAAATACTGGGTTATTCCCACCTGTTACCACCAATTTGTTACCACTGGTAACAGCTGGGAATATTTTTCCCACCTGTTACCACTAAAGTACTCTGTGGTAACAAGTGGGAATATTTTTCCCATTTGTTACCACTAAAATATTTGGTGATTACTGGAGAAAAAAAATCGCAGTTGTTACCAGTAGTAACAAATTGGTGGTAACAGGTGGGGAATAACCCAAAAAACTGCAAAAAAATATATCCTCTTCCTTAACCGGGTATCGAACTGGTCGAAATGACAAAACAATAAAGTCAGTGTTTTATGAGACAGATCGAAAGAGTCATTAACAGTGATAATTCATGTCCATAAGACATACACCTTTAAATTAAATAAAGACCTATTTTACGGTATGAAGAAAATGAACTATTGTTCATAGGTTAAGGAAGGTGGCGTCAGCCAGATGTCATCTTGTGACGTTCAAAAGGTTAAGACCTATTTTACGGTATGAAGAAAATGAAAAATAGTTAAGGAAGGTGGCGTCAGCCAGATGTCATCTTGTGACGTTCAAAAGGTTAAGACCTATTTTACGGTATGAAGAAAATGAAAAATAGTTAAGGAAGGTGGCGTCAGCCAGATGTCATCTTGTGGCGTTCAAAAGGTTAACACTTTTATAACCTTAAAATGCACCTATTTAGGCTAGAACATAGAGACACTTGATAGATGCATCAATTTTTCCATCTCACATCAAGGATCGCTTTTTAAAAGAGCTAATAGTAGTTTTAATCAAAACAGGAGCAGTTAAAGCGTTTCAGAGACGCTGCCTGCGGTGGCGGCCAGTTGTATTCGCTAACATTGCGCTTACAATGCTGCAATGTAAGGCACTGGCACAGGCACTGGTCCCACCGCCGGCTACTGACTATAAGCTAGTAGAACTATGAACCACAAAAGACTGGGCGAGCGGCGAGAAGCGAGTAAAGTTTTGATAGTTTTGACGCTCGGCAGGCATCGGCGAGTACCGCTGAGCTAGTTTTATAGTCGATAGCTTTTATCGCTGCGGTCAACTAGTAAACAGCGGTCCCACCGCCAGATATCGGCGAGCTCGGCGAGCAACTAGTAAAATTCTGTACTAGAAACAGTTGACAATCGGCGGGAGGCTAGTAAAAATTCTATGGAATTATAGCTTACTCGCCGGGCGTTGGGAGTGTCCTCGCCGGCAGTGTGAACAGCGAGCGATGAACTATAAATATATATCTCACTCTTTTATTTACACGGAGGCGATTATCTTTTGTTCGTTTCTTGAGCTAGAAAAAAGTCGATAGTTCATATCTCACTCGCCGGCGGTGGGACCAGTGCTTAAGAGTCTCCAAATATTCTACCACACGCGGCCTACATTACAAGCGAAAACAACTGGCCGCGACCTCAGGCCGCGTCTGTCTATGAAACGGTTAAAGGTTATGTTTTTGTTTACTGCATAAAACAAGCGAAAATAACCAGCCGTCTTAGTCAAGTTATAAAAGAGGAAACAATGAAACGATAAGGTTTTTTGGCAAAATATATTTCATAGAAACATACTTTTACTCAAGTTACGCTTAAACCATACTTGGAATAACGACCGCGTGTACCGCTCCTGAAATAAAAAAAAAAATACACATTAACATGATTTTTTCAAAAAATAAACCCTCTCGATATACATAGTTGTTTTCTCATCTCCCATAAAAGCTGATCCATGCAACAATAAGTTGTAAAAAAAATGGCCAAGATGTAAAGCCAACAGTTATTTGGCCGAACTGTTACATGACGTTACAGTGCATATCGGATCTCTGTCTAATCGCTGTGTAATTATCATTTTAAAATGCTTGTATCTTCCATATTTTTTGGCAGATTTTAAATTAAATTTCACTTTTGGTGATCTCCTTTACGGTATTTCAATATTTTGTTGAGAAATGAGACTTAAAAATCCATGCATATTCCCGCGGATTATTGATTGAAAAGTCGTAGTACATGTCTAATGCATGCGTAAAGGCGTATCTCGAGCACCGACAGTAGTAGGATTAATAGTATTTAGCTATGTAATTGTGAAATGCCTACTATGTTAACCTTTGCTATTGTTTTGTATTGTTTGAATTTGACATTTATATTTGTTTTTTATTTTTTATTATTATTATTTTGACATTTTAATTTACTACTATAATTATATTTGCACGCTTGCATGCAAGCTTGACACATGAAACATAATGTACTGTAACATCCCTATACTGTGTCTATGCAAATAAATATTTTCTGATTTCTGATTTCTTAATTCTAGAACTTTTCAAAGTCATTTATTGCGTGTCACATTACGTTACAACAGGTGGAACTAAAACTACAGGTATACATGTGACGCCCTGCGAGGGCACAGCAACATGAGAGGGCTACTACCCATTTCATTATCCTTCACGTATAAGTAAGAAAATAACTCTACTCAATTATGCTTTATAGGAAAAAAAAATTTCTTGATAACATGAATTAGAATAACATGATTGTTGTGTACAATTTTGGTACACTACATAATTCTGAAGTCATAATATGAATTGACAAAAACACCGAATACCAAATGAGTTTTGATATAATATTTTATGGTATTGCTTGATAATATAAAATAGCTCGAGCATAACAGCTAAAGGAAACGTGAAAACTTCGAAAAGTGAATATTCGAAATTTTAGATGATCCCGCATAATTACTGTGCTCTCGAGAATTTTCGGGAACGACGCTTCTTTTGAAAGGACTTCGAGAAAAGTAAACTCACCTGCAAAATGCATTTAGTCAAAGAGACCGAAGCCCATGTCCTCATCCTCTGATTCGGACTCTTCCTTCTTGGCCTCCTTGGTTTCTGTAAGAGACAACACGAGGGTTAGAGCAGGAGAGTTTAACATGTGGTGGGAGGCCGAATTAAAACAGCATCAGATATGAGATTAACATCAATATTCTTCAGTCGAAAGATGGTGTAAGTTTGAAATCATCATTAAATAATCTAGCTTTACTTGAGAGAAAATGCAGCTCGTTCAGTATTGGAACTTGCGGGATGAATAAATTATTAACAAACGGTTAGTTGTAAGAATTAAATGCATAACATTATTCCTTATCCCTAATCAAAATGGGGTCTATATTAACAGGAGGACTTTATCTTATTTCTAAGAGCCACACAAGTTAATCATTCATCATAATCATTTTAGTCAAAATCTACTAGTTTTGTCACAAGGACCCATCAGCATTTTCATTCATAGGAAAAAAAGCACACAGGTGTTTATGTTAAAAACTCCTACCACTGCGGATCTTCAAGTCTTTTCAATTATCATGTTATCTATCTATGAATTACCTTTCTTCTCCTCAGCGGCGGCGGCAGCGGGTGCGGCGCCAGCGGCAGCAGCCGGGGCGGCCGCGCCTGAGGGCATCGAAGACAGCTTCTCGCGGCCTAAGGAGTATAACATGTTACAATTTGTGCATGGGGCAGTTATAGAGCATGTGGGTGATTAAGGCATCAGAGATGTTGTGAACAGCAATGTTGTTCAGACGAAAGATGGTAATGGTTGTAAATCATCATTTAGGTTTGTCATAGTACCGTGTTTATGAGCAGTGTGTAGTCAAAGATTTATTAGTAATTAAGTATTTAGTAATAACCAACACTGCAGATTTTAAGGGGCAGGTGTGTTGAACTAAACTGAACGACTCTATTATCCATTGCTAGTAAACAAATTGAATGTCTGACAAATTTGGGGATATGGTCAAAGTATACAAAATACTGGTGTTCTCAATTAAAAAAAAACCATACCTGATGTGTGGCAAGTGTTAAAAAATAGCTTTGATCACTCACCAGCCGCAATCAGCTCCTCAAGGCTCTTCCCGCTGAGCTCAGCGATGACCTTCTTCAGCTTTTCAGCATCAGCCTCGATACCGACAGAGCTCAGGATCTTCTCCAGGTCGGAGGCGGCCGGGGACGCCTTCCCTCCCAGCTCGGCGAGCAAATACGCGGCCACGTAACGCATTCTGAAAGTTGCAACAGTGAGAAAATACCATAGAAAGAGAGCTTAACTCTTTACTTTATTAATGCTAGGTGTTATATTCAGGTTACTATATTTTATTTACTTTTTAATATTGCTATACCCTAATAGGGTCAATGTTTAGCATTATACTATGCTGTAACTCCACTGGTAAATACCATGGATGCAATAAATTGGATGATAATAATATTGAATATGGTAAAATATAGCAAATTCAAGTTGTACACAGTTCAAGTTGTAAGTTAACAAATTCTTAGCCACGTTAGTAGTTTTGAATAGCAAAGAGCGGCATCACCGTGCATGAAGCTCTTTGAAAGAGGTTAAATACTCAACATACATGATAAATACCGTATACTAGTGCGGCCGCAGAATATATGAGTTTAACTAACAAATTAACCTACGCTTACTAAGCTTTGTTCATCTTGGCTAGACATTATAATGACGACAAAAACCGTTATTTGCAATAAAAATTACAATGTTACACAGACTTTAAGGTTATGTTGACCTTTTAAATTGATATTTTAATATTATAAAGCAACACAATAACACAATGATAAATTTAGTATATTTTTACGTCCTAGCACTAAATTATTCATGGAATTGGTAACAAATATATGAAACACTCGCGACCAAGTCGGGGAGTCAGATGCCGCGCACATGAAATATCTATGTTCATCCTGCACAATTCAAACAACTTTTCACTAAAAACTAAATTCACTAGTAAATCACTGTCCATTATTTCAGTTTTTAACATTATTTTGAATAAAACACTTACTTTTAAGTCGTTGAGACACGAAACGTGTTAAGCCGTTTTGGTTAACGTTCTTCTTGAACGAAATGTCAAGAGGAAAGAAATCAATTCAATCTTGAAATGACAGCTAGCGTTTCGTTTTGTTATGCCGGTTTGACATTAGATGTATTTTTTCGTTCATTACTTACAATTAGTAGAATTTAAATAAAATACAAAATTACAAGTATCTGTTACTCAAACAGTCCTGCTTGCCTGTGGTTTGTTTACTTCCCATTTTAGATACCTACATCACAGTTTTTGGGGAGCAAAAACGCACGGAATTTTGCCGCAGTGCGCGCTAGGCAATAATGTTTGAAAAACAAACTTATTTATTTAATAAATATACAAAGCAAAGGCAAATGGCTGTTATCGGAAACATTTTTTTTATATATAATATTTTTGCAAAATACTGCTAGATAAGCAATCAAAAACCATACAACAACACAGCAAATACTTTCCGCTTGCCGAACACCTTTTTTAAAAGGAAGCACCTTTTATGCTATTGTTAATAGAATTCTATCAATGCTACCTCTGGTCTTTGAAAATCGAAGTTCAAAGTAACGATAGCTCCATCCCTTTCCTAGGATTTTAGTCTCGAATGACGAGTGACACTGAAAGGGCACCCGAAGTTTCGAGGTTGTGGTTCTTGGTAACTACTTAGAGGCCCTACTTTGCAAATCGAAGTTGAAAATTACGTTAGCTCCATCCCTGCCATTCGTCATTCGTGACCAAATCGAGAAAAAGGGATAGAACTGATGGAAGTAATGTAACTTCAAACTTTGATTTTAAGTAGGACCTCAGTTCATTATCTGCACGCACCACCCACACTGTACGCTATTGTGGAAGCAATATTATTTATCTATTATAGCAAGCAACTAGTGTACGCATATCTTTACACAAACGAAGTTGAATAACTATAAGTAAGTAACTTAAATGATAAAGTAAGTACCTACGGGAAATGTAACTCAAGTTTATCTTAATGTTTCTTTTAATTTGAAAATGCATTATTTATACTAAGACTATCAAGCACTAAATTCAAAACTCGGATGCACTGTCCATTACACTCGTCATTCGTGAGAGCCTAATTATATAATCAAACAAATCCGAAAATTATTGATCAAACAGAATATTTTTTGTCGAAGCATTGTTTCACTCAAATTTTTGCTTACTGGCCTTTTCTGTGACGTGTCGCGAGCTCTAAGGTCGCGAGTGTCGCAACACTACTTTTTATTGCTGGATAATTGCTGAAAACGCCTTAGATCTGTCAAAAAAAAGCATCAAATAATCGAAATGCTAACGCGAGGTTGGTTGGTTGCCCTGACTTTACAATTTATATCATAGATTTATATTTTTTGATATAGTGTTGAATTAAGTTAAGTCACAGATTATAGGATATTTTTAAAGTTAAATTTAGTTCAATGGAGGTGTAGTTTATACGTTTATTCCCTACAAACTGCAACGGTCCTAGTCAGTTCGGGAACACGTAAGTACTCATTTAAACATCGTGTCAAATTTCACGTTAATTACTGAAGTAACTCGGTGGATTGAGATGGATGGTTGGTAACCAACCGCATCAACCACGCTCTGTTACTTATCAGCTTGCGTGAAATCTGACGCGGCTGAAGCCATCATGGTATGAAGAAGCGCTGGAGCAGTTGTATGAAAGTTATTAGGCAGTTTTACAATAGACCGGCCTCTGGTAGTTATCTGGTACATCCAGAGACCGTCTCTCGTAACTCTGCTGCCCTCAGCACTCGGCGACGGGGTCTTCGGCCGCGAAGGTGTACACATAGCGATGGGTAGAACACAACTGTTCTCCGCATTGGGGTTTTACTGCCATCGTTATTTGTGGACTGTCTGAACTGCTTTTCGTGTAGATTATGTTCATTCTATGGTTGCTGTGAAGATTTCCACTGAACCGGTGAAAAATCCTTAAATGTTGCATGATTAAATGATATTGAACCAACACTTGTTTGTTTAGCTAGGCACTTAATAATGTTGTGCATTGCTTAAAAGGTCCTTAAATAGTGCACATATCAAAGTTACACAATGAAGAACTATATTGTTTTTTCATATCTTATTGTACTTGTGACAGATGTCATTTGGAAATAGTGAGGCTGCTAATTAAAATTATATTTTTTTAAAATTATGAATTATGTTCATAGGAAGGAACTGTAATTGAGTCGAATTCTGTTATAAATTGGTTAACTCAATTTAACTACTATAAAATAAGGTATCATAAGTCGTCTAACATCACACTATGACTATTGCCAGTGGCGTGCACAGACATTTTAGACAGGGTACATGAAATGTGTATGGTGTACACTATACACTGACCTTTCTCAATCAATTGTGTTTTTTCTGCTAAAGAAAGTTTTGAAAACGCATTATCTATAATATTTAGCACACACACACACCACTATGACAACTACCACAATGGAAATTGTCAATTTTTCAACTAAACTATCTAGTTGTTAACATTTGTTCAATTCTTATTTCCCGCTCTCACCATGAAACACTCACAACAAACAATGGGGACTATGAACAAACATAAATGAACATTATCATTCAAACGCATCTGGCAAAAATGGAATGACACTGTATTTAACGTATGTAGATGTTGCGATGTCATCGCGTTATATCAATCGAACTAATTTAACAAATTGATACACTGATGAGCGGTCAGATGGCGCTAATCCAAGATTTAAAAATTATAGTAGGGTAGACTGGTTGTTGTCTTTCTGTCATTATGGAGTGCACGCCACTGTATTGCCATCATATGGTAAAGTCTAGATATATAGGTGTTTTTATGTGGTACATAAATGATTAAAATCATATTGGCGAATCAATTCCATCGAAGAACTAGGTTACTGTCAAACACTATTAATGGTATGTATTGTTTTGCATACTCCTAGATGCAAAAAGTAAAAGTAGTTTAACTATTTTGTTTTTAGTTCCATGAAACTTGTCCATAGTTTTTCATCATTTCATTGCCTCCTAACACATGTCCCACATGTATACCTGGTTATTTATATACCCTTCACCTGTAAACTGTAATGTGACATGCAATAAACTATTTCTATTTCCTACGGCCCACCATACAATGCAATTTGTCAATGGAATATGAATATATTAGGAATGACATAAAGTCAATTTTCTAATTTGATCATTAGTCGACCCGGAGTTTTGTCGCAATGACGTCACATTAGAGTAGTTTGGGGAGTAAATGGAATGGTGGTAATTAATACGGCAACCTAGTCTATTGGTCTTGCACAGAATGTTTTTTTGTAATCTGGCATTCACAATATAAATGACCTATAAGCCAATTGTCAATTTGTTAACTTATTGACGTTGTGTTCTTTCGTTAACTGACTCTCTGTAACACACCAAAAGTTGTTCTAAATGATTTGTGGTTAGGCTACGGCTTCTAGCAAAATATATCCACTTCAAAAAGGAAAAGCTTCTTTCCACTTCGACAGATGTTGATCTGATCAAATAAACGATTTTGATCTGATTTGATTTATGAAATCAGTGGCAGGGCGGCAAGAACATTTTTAAACACACGAAAATTTTCAGTATAGTAATAACAAGCTTTTAACCATGTATATATGCGGCTTGCTTTGTCTATCATTGGCTTATACGCCACCGATTATAATATTTGCTACTTGTTCTTTTTAGGTATCTGTAGTTTCACCTTCAGAAACATAAATATCGTCATTGCTTTGAAAAAACCTCGTATCTTATATTCCGTAACCTACGATTTTAAACTTAAACGTTAAGAGAATTAAGTTCAAACTCATACATCTCGAAATATCAGATACGAGTTTTTCCCAAAGTAGTAACGATATACGCTTCGCGAAGTTCTTCTTGAATTGATGCATAGGGTAAAGTCACCAGTTGTCAGCCAGAGATCAGTAGTCGACCTTATATGAGTGCGAAGAGTGGGAAATATATCTTCCGTATACTCTTTCGACTCATACAAAGTATAGGCAGAGGCCGACTACAAGTCTCTGGCTGACCACTGGTGATTTTACCCTATCTTGTTTTGTATAGTTGTTGTAAGTAATTCTGACGCAGTGTACTTTCCAATGGTAGTTACAGATGATGCGTAACACTGAGACAACTTTCGATAAAAATAGAAAAGTGCGGATTATTTACTTGAGTTCAAGTTATAAATTTTGAAAGATTTAAGTTCTACTTTTTTTGTTTTTTCTGCCCGCTCGCTATTTGTAGGTGTATTTTTGAATGTAGATGTTTTTGGATAGTGTTCTTTTTTGAGGCCTGTTTTGTTTTACACCATTAACAAAAATTATTTCCGATTACTTTCAAAAAGTCATATTTACCAAGGTATTTATTTAGAGACATTTTTTTATATCAACAGATCATTAAAATACATGCCTTGTTAGTTAGTGTCACTGTGAAGTGCAGTTGCGAAAAAAGCAAACATTTTATATTTTATGTCAAAACTTAATTAGGTTGTATAGGTGTAAGCTGATAAATTGATTAAGATAATTCTAATGTATATTTCATTATGTTCCACTGTTCCATTTACTGAATGGAACGGTGCTAATTAAGACGAAAAACTACCGTTCCATTTACTCCCCAAACTACCATATTGTGACGTCATTGCAACAAAAGTCCGGGGTCTAATCATTAGTCATAAAAACCGAAGAAACTACACTACTCTTTTTGCATAAGATCTTTTTTTGAATGGTATTTTGTATTATTAACCTGAGGAGATTAAAAATGTGTAATACAATAATTATTGTTTTTTGAAACAATTTTACTAGAGACATTTCTTAAAGTTAGTTGACCTGTTGACTGCTCAATTGGTTGGAACAGTGTTTGCATGAAATGTACAATTTCAATCTATCACAAGCACAATAAAATAATTATGAAAAATATAACAAATTCAAGTAAAGTTATGTCCAAGTTGCAATATCAACGAAAATTAATTAAAAAAGTAATTACATTTTTTGGATATCGTAAGTTTGGTTCAATATCATAGTATTAAGTTGTATTGGTTGATAAGTTAGATTGCATCTTATATGGAAATTGAAAATGTGTTTCACCCTTATACATTTTAACGTGTCTGTTTTTAATTTCTATAAATATTATGTTTTCTCCGAATTGATAATGGTTACTATCGTGAGATCGAATTTCGTTACCAACTGTTTTGTTGATCTGAATTTTCATAAGGCAAAAATTCATTTTTATCTGAAACTGGGGCGAATGCGGTTTGGTCAAATGTATGGTTTCCCAAAATTTCATTTCTCAAAAAGCATTTAGTGTTATTTCTGTTTTATATCCGTGATATCGAAACCGCTTGCTACGTCTATTAGGTTAGGTTACACTTGTGACTACATGGAAAATAAAATCACCTGTGACGGGAAACAACTTTTAGGGGAATTAAAATTTGAGAAATGATGCATTTGAACAAAAATATTTTGGCCAAACCAATTAGATCCGATTAACTTTCCTGGATTGTTACAATAAACTTAGCTTAACCTGCAGGTTCCGTAAACATTTTGAAATGTTAATAGATTCAGATAAAAAAAAATCTAAGTTCGGACAAATAAAACTTTTGAGAAACAACACTTTGGGATTGCGATAGGATAACCCTTGTTAACATTTATAATGGTAATTTTAAGCAAACTCCTTCTTAACTGTGTTTGAGTTTTGCGTATGGCTATTTTTAATTTACAGTTAATAATTGTCTTTGATTTATCTCAGTTAGTATGGGAAAATTATGCCAAAAAATAGGCCAATCTTGCATCAATTAAAAACAGGAATATGGTTTATTAAAATATGTAATAATAACAGGGAGTGTAGTGTAAAAAATAACCTACTAAAAATTCACACCTATGTATATGATTTTAAAAAAACGTTTATGAATTTTACGTTGTAGATTGAAATATTAACAGGCATGTTTGTAAGGAGTATTTGTAGAAGAGATAAAGCACCAGTAGGTCAGTAAATTAAATATTTGTTGCGACAATGTTTTTTCTTTAAGAATTTTATAACATTATATACTTCAAGCCAAAATATAAACTGGTCAAAAAAGGCTAGATGTATTTTTATGATATGTAAAAAACTACATTACTTTGCACACGAGATATCGAATTATCTCGAATATTGGCTCAAGCTAAAATGTAACAAAACTTATAGTGGTTAAATAATGAAAAATATACAAACCCAGACTACAATTTCTCAGAATTAAATTTCTTTAATTAATGTGTTAAATTTACTTGTAAATAAGTTACGAGTCTATAAACTAAATTTAATTGTGTTAGATTTTTGCCTTATTATTTAAACAATGCTTGAAATAATAATTTCTGTAAGACTTTTTAGTTTAATTTTGTTTGATAGCTTATTCAAATATTTACTGAAATTATTAAAAATCACTTTTTTTATTTATTAACTTGTTTATAGGAAAATTATTCATTCGGCAGAAATATATTCTAATTCTTAACATGTAGCAACTAGCAACTGAAATTGTCTTGTTTCTTAACTATTTTAGCCTTGAATTGTATTCCTGGAAAATGTTTTATTTTTGATTACAATAACAATAACGATTTTGGAGAGCTAAGCTCAAGTAGATGATACAAGAAAACAACCAAACAATACAACGTCAACGTCTGAAAGGCCTCTACTATTACAATTTTTAACTATAAAAAAATGTCTTATTTGGTCAAGATGAATTTAAAATTATTAAATAGTATGTGTTAGTTATTATATTCATTTTATGATTTAATACTTCTTTATATGTGTGTTAGTAAATTTTAAAATTTATTTTCATAATTTATCTGCTTTCACTGTCTATTAATGGAATTTATTTCTATTTAGTTCAATTTGTAGTTATTGATGTGTATTAAGAGGATATCTCGGACATGCATTTTTGGATATTATGACCACTGAATTATTTTACCAGTCACTAGAACTGCAAACTTTTATAGTTTTTTTTTAAAATCACTTACTGGCTCGGTCATATCCTCTGCTAATACACAATTTAGAAGTGTATGTGATATCCCGTTAACAAATTAATGGGATCCTTTAACCTTCTGACTGCTCAGTACTTATTATTAAAACAAGCCACAAGATCTAATTCACAAAGTCTTACTAAGTAGTCGGTGGGTTAACAATATGTATCTTTACGGGGTTCACCAACAATTAAACAGACGTTTGAATGTAGTCTTCTCTGTTAAGACAAATTATTGTATCTTAGAAATAACTCCTGTAGCAAATACATTCTCACTACTAACAGGATTTGGCTATTGAATTTGAGATACTGGTATTGACTTAAGAGGGTAGAAGCATCTGTTAACAGTTCAGTAAACGATAAATTAAAAAATAAACGTCAGTTTAATTGTCGGTGAACTCCAGATTAAAGTGTTTTAAGCTAACACCATGTTTCTAGGTTAGAGAAATGGAAGATAGTCCAGTCCCACCGTGTAAAAAGCAAAAAATGAACCAAACTAGAGTAACACCAGAATTTACCGAGGACTTGGATGTGGATCCGGAAAGTTTCCAGGGGTTTCATGTGGGTGATACGTTTGTGCGGCCCGAACAGTTGGAGAAATTGAGGGAGTTCACAGTCTTGGATGAGGTGAAGAGCAATGATGAAGACAGCGAAGAAGAGGAGACGGATGACGATGATGGTACAGTGATTTGTTTTTTACAAACTTTTATTCAGTCAGTATGTCCGTAATCTGTTCGTAGAAACAAATTGTTTTTCCCAAACATCGTCTTATTGCTGTAGTTGTTAGTAAGTGGTACATATCGATTTCCATTGGAGCTCTGTGACCAAAATGATTTATTATTCATTGATTCTGACCGGTATCCAGTCGCGAGGCGTTCGTACAAGCCGATTATTTACGGCTTACAATAACAATATGTTTGTACACACGCGCAGTTACATTTCACTGCGCGCGAACTTACACCCACAAAATTATTACAAGTCCTGCGGTCACTCTCCGCCGGATTTGAACTAACACATTCAAACACTTTTCTAGCGCTTCGAACTCACACACAGACACGGCGGCACGTGAAAACAATAAAAATCAGAGTGAACGAGCGCGCTAGTCCGCGCTCGCACGCCGGCTTATTTCATCCAATTTTAAACTTTAAGTGTATAGCACGCGTCACTTTCTTTTCTCGAGGACGCCGTCGCCGCCACCTACGACCTTCAAACTTTAATAATATTTTGCATCCTTTTTTCATTACGCAATTACGCATTACGCGACGCCATTACTTTAGTTCGCGTCGTCGCGCAAAGATACACAGTGTAATTCTTGTGAAAGTTTTTTTGAATTACCTATTTATTTAGTGTTTTATGATTCAAGTAACTAGTGAAATTTAGCTCGCTAAGTGTTCGTTCTGTGTTCATGTGCTGTAATGATTTGTTTGTAGTTACCTACTGTTTGGATTATTTGATTTTGTTCACGACGACGGAGGTTGGTGTATATTCTATTTTTAATACGTTAGGTACCTATAGGTTTTACCCAAATCTAATTTAGGTTATATTCGTGGTTTTTCAATATTTTTGTGTCTTATTTGCATGAACTTAGTTTAGGTTTACTTGGATTGTTTGGCGCTTTATGCGTGTCATGGTTTTCTTAATAGGTACAGGAAGGCGGGTACGGACGGCGCATGCCGCGGGCTGTGGGTTTTCTTTATTCGGTTGATTTTGTTGCACGAATTTGTAAATATATGTTTAATTAAGTCTTTTTTTTGGTTTCTGTGTGCAGACCTGCAGTGCATGTATTTAATTTGGTTTATTTTTGTTTTGTTTTTAACAAAGGACAACTTTTTATTTTGCATGATAGGTATTAGCAAGCTAATTTTTACTGTGTTTTGATTTCTAACGTAAATTAACTATATTGTCTGTGTGTTTAATGTGTGCGTACGCAACTAACGGCTTTTTTCAAAGCCATTTTTGTCATACTTGACATACACTGTTCATGTAATACCAGTGATGTCATGTATGGCGAAGGTGGTGAACACTAACTGCAAGGATCGCACGTAGAAACAGTTACCGCACTTACTTCAGCACTGCTTTTTGGGAACTAAAAGATGACATCTATTTTATTAAGGTAGGTAGGTATGTTTTTTTAATTAATGGAAGGGGCAAACACGTACACACGCCATACACCTTTTTTTGCTCCGGCTTGTCTATTTATTTACGTGACGCTTCGCCACTGCCGGTATCTATCTCTCTATGTCATGGGTGACTAAATTTAAAAAAATTGACGGAACTAACTTCATGTCTTCGTCTTCGAACTTCGATTTTCTAAGTTGGGCCCTAGTATGAGAACTTTGATGCCATGCATACACTTCCCCGCACCACGCTAGAAAAAATCTAAAAGGATGGGTAGATGTGCTTTCGCACGGAGAACACGAGATGGAGGTAGTTCGCGCGCCCCACGATTGCAGCGTCATAAGCGAAAAATTTAATTAATTGCTGGTTACTATAAGACAACACAGATTGTAGAATGTGCGTCGAAGAGGCTGAGACAATGAAACACCTATTGTGTGAATGTGATGTCCTCGCTGGAGTAAGAATGAAAATCTTCGGTTGTGGAGTGGATACCCAGAACCGAACGATTTCAAGGCACTGCCATTGCACTCCACTATCCGCTTTTTGGAAGGGGCGGAGGCTGCATTGGATTAAGTGCTAAAAGAGGGGTAATTACACAAAAGATCCCACAGGGTCGAAGTGTATCCGTAAGGACTCCACCAAAAAGATAAGATAAGATACTATAAGACGAAAACATTAATTAAAAAAAGAAATACGGAGCAATTGTTAATGTTTCCTTTTTGCGTTGATCATTATCAAAAATAATTGTAAAGATTGTTGTAGGATTTTGAACATTCTATCAAAAACAAGCACATAGATGTAATATTTGAAAATAAACATAACGATATTGTTGCTATTAATATTTTTTTCACCTTTACATTACGTTACATTTGGAGGAAAAATTACCAATTAATACATTCAAAATGCCAATGAACAAACATACACATAGTTCTTATATGGTTATTGTAATCCAGATCGCCAAACACTACCGAATTAAGCATAATGTGTAAGTACGTATTATGCTTAAGTTAAATATGATTAAAACACCTTGAAATATTTCGTTATTTATCATATTCCGAAAAAATACTATAATAAATATTATAAATTCGATTTCCTGGAGACTAGCATTCCCGTTTGCAGGCAAGTCGGAGGGAGTGCCCGAGGATGAGATCGAAAAGATGCTGGAGGAAGACCTTCCAGATGACTTTAAGGGGGCGCCCAAGGTCAAAGAAAAACCTTACATCACCCGGCAGAAGACTGTGCTGGAAGGTTTGTCCGTATACCTAGTCATGTCATATGACACTTTTTTTGTTTTTCTATGATGTCTACTTTGTGTACTGCTGGCCAGATATATGTTCTACCACTTCAATTCTGTCTGGTGCCACCGAAAGATTAAATTACATGTGCATTTGATCCACGTTACTAAACAACTACGACTGACTGACTGACTGACTTTAGCAAAATATCTTGCTGCATAGGAATTTTGTCAAAATTGAAATTACATTATCAGCCAATTAGCTGTTTTAAATTGTATCCCTGCCAACGCGTAAAAGATGAATCAAAATTAAATTACTGGCCACTAAGAAGTTCCGATGGACACCTTTTACGTTCATCATGTCAGCGCGATGGCACCATATTGTTTTGCCATCAGCACATCTAATGCACAATAATGCTGCTTGATGTGGTTGGTACAACTTTTCGCCCAGTTGTAAACGGCGCTCACATTGCTCAAAATTCAAAATATTTATTCAGTAAATTGGCCACATGAGTGCTCTTTTACATGTCGGTAATATGGAGTGAATCTACTATCGCTTCGGAAGTTCGGACATGACCATCATTGCGGAGAAGAAGCGCCGCAAGAAACTCGGTGCTGGGCCAACGTTTCCTGGGACCATTAATCCTCATAAAGCTGCGCGTCCATTGGGTCGGAATCGGAGAGCATGGAGCGGCCGTATTTGTTGCTTTCTATTGATATTTATGAATGCAGATATACCGATCCAGTGCACATTAAAAAGCAACAAATCGAAAATACGCTCTGATTCCAACCCAGTGGACTCGCAACTTGAATGTTATTTTGTCTTATTACTAAACTCGCATTCCAGAGAAGGGTGTGAATCAGTTCGAAGTGTTACCTCTCGACTGGATGATGGTGCGGCACTACAGCGGCATGCCAGTGTACATGCATCGCGGCACGCGCGTCTGCACGCTCGCCAAGCCCTACTCGCTGGGCAAGGGCAACACCAGGGTGAGTGGGATTAGGGAAATTGTGTGTAGTAAGGAAAATTGGGGAGGTCAGAAAGGGTAGCCTGTGTAAGGGAAACACCAGGGAAAATGTGAGTAGGCGGCGGGGTATTAGGGGGAAATATGGGGTATAATGGAAATGTACGTAGTAAGTAGAGTATTAATTAAGTGGAAAAAGATTGTTAATGGGGTTTAAGGAGTGATCCACTTTGAGGGCATGCCTGTACAGTGAATGATGGTGCGACACTGCAGCGGCATGACAGTGTACATGCACCGCGGCATGCGCCTCTGCACACTTGCCAAGCCCTACTCGCTGGGCTAGGGCAACACCATGGTGAGTGGGGTTGGGGACACTGCGTGTAGAAGTAATATTAGGGTAGCCAGTGGGGTATAAGTGGAAATGTGAGTAGGCGGCGGGGTATTAGGGGAAATGTGGGGTATAATGGAAATGTAGGTTGTAAGTAGAGTACTAAGTGGAAAAAGGTGGTAAATGGGCTACAAGGAGTGAACCACTTTGAGGTCAAGCCTGTACAGCATCACTGCAGCGGCATGCCGGTTTAGCGCGTCTGCACGCTCGCCAAGCCTACTCGCTGGGCAAGGGCAACACCGGGGTAAGTGGGGTTGGGGGAATGTGGGTAATCAGAAGAGATTAAGAGAAATGTAGGTAGTTCACAAAATGTTTGTAGTCAGTGTAGTGTAAAACGTGGGTAGTAAGCGGGGTACCCATCCAAAGCTAAATTTATGATCTTTTTAAGCCGTGTCCAGCATGTAAGTGCCTTTGACTATGAAAAAACTATATTTCAGCGTCACGACATCCCAATCAGCGCCATCCCCTGTCTCGCCTACCGTCGTGCTTTAGAAGAAGAAGAAAAACAAAAAGTGATAGACGCAAGGATCAAAGAACAGATAGAAAGTGGGAAATGGGGCAACAAGTTAAATGATAAAAATAGTGATATTATTAATAAGCCCGCTGAAATAGATGAAAATAAGAAAATGAATAAAACTTGTGACGATAATTATTATATTAGTAAGCTTAGTAATAGTAATGATGCAATTTTAAAAAATAAAGTTTTACAAGAAGAAATTGAGATAAAACAGGAAATCAATATAGAGATCGAGCAGATAGAAGCTGATATACGAGCGCAATGTCCGTTTAAACAAGAAGTTGACAATGTTTATAATCAATTTAATGGAACACCTAGTGATGGAGAAGCTGGCGTCAGCGATGCGTCTCCTGTGGATGATTTAGATACTAATAATAAAGAAGGGGACACTAGCAAAGATTGTAATACAGAGATACCACTAGAAAGGCAGCCAGTGGTGCTGCCAGGCGGTATAGTCATGCCTCCTCCGAGGGTGGAGACAGTTAATACTAGTTGGAAGACACGACAACTTAACCACGATGAAGTGAACGCTTACTGCAAGAGTCTGTTCAAGTTCAAAACTGTCAATATAATGCATTTCAAGTAAGTAATTTTCGTCTTGTAATATCGCGCAAGCTCACATGCAACTTCCAGATTGCAATCGCCTTGCCTTGAGATGGAATATTTCCATGCTCGTTTTTCGGGTTCCGAAGTCTAACAAGGAATCCTTATAGTTACTCCATGACCGTCTGTCCGTCTGTTCGCGATCTAGCTCAAAGACTCTTGGTACAGAACTAGCAACATATAAAAAAAAACACAAAAATTTGACACGCTCATACCTCTAGTAATGAAGACTTGTCAGTACTTCTTGTGTACTACAAAGCTGTAATTTGACATAGTTATGCATTTAAATTACGGCGACGGCGGGTAAGATAAAATTTAAAAAAAAAGTTTATGGCATCGTGTGAGGTATCGTTATGTACGTGTTATTATCAGTTTGTGATAGGATAAGTATAAAAGGAAAACTATCACGACTAAGTAGCTTTGATTTGTTGCTGAGGTACAGGCGGCTTAAGTGTTTATGCCAAGTGCGGTTGAACTCGCGTGGAGAGGGCTCCGTACATTTATGACACAGTAAAAAATATCGCATTTGAAATGCTCACAGTTAGACGCGAGTTAACTACTACTAGCGCTATCTAGTGGGGTTTTAGTGAACTATTTGCCGTAAGTGAACGTATTATATTGACGTTACCACTTTATTTTCAATTGATAGATTTCATATAGGTTTTCCTATAATCTACAAGCAATTAATAAATTTTCTGTTTTTCAAAATTTTAGGGTATTTAGTTTTGGAGATCAATTTTCGTCTTCTTTCATGAATAAAATCAAAACTTTTTAATTTACAATAATAACAAAAATGTATTTGAGATCCTCATAACAAGCCCTTTCATTTGATATATGACATAGTAAGGGTTGCAAAACTTTTTTTTTTATTTCCTTATTTGTCCCCCGAAAATGACAATTATTAAAAAAAAAAATATTTACTATGCACGTCTGTGTTTGGGTCATCTATTTACATGTGTACCAAATTTCAACTCAATCGGTCCAGTAGTTTCGGGGCAAGTTGGCTGTGACGGACGAACGGACAGACAGACGCACAAGTGATCACATAAGGGTTCCGTTTTTTCTTTCAAAATGTATTCATACATGTTATTTTTCGAGATTTTTGTGTTTGTAGTAACGGCTTCGGAACCCTACACTGAGGATGGTCGACATGCCCGGTTTCTCACAGTAATAATTACTTGAGACTTCGTTGATCTTTGATTGGATTTAATAGTGTCGTATGCTCATTATAGCGTGAATATTCGGGCGTTTCAATCGCCGTCATTGTTCTCTTCAATTTTCTATTTTCGTTAATATATTGAAGAGAACCATGACGGCGGTTGATACGCCCGAATGTTCACCCTATAATCTAAAATATATATAAATAAGTTCAAAAATGCAAGGAGCCTGCAATCGGTCCATAAGTTCTGTCACAAAAATGTAGTGAAATAAAAGTAATTTGGGAATATGTTAATTAAAAATACTTAAAAATGAAAATTATTTCATTTCAGATAATCGCAGCAATTTTCTGATCTTTAAAAAATTACGACCAGCATCAGAATTACGCACGACTTTTCAGCGAATTTCAGTTTTTCATAGTGATTAAAAGTCTGATAGTTTAAAAAACAAGTTTATCGTTTATTATTGTTAACCATTATTATTTTGGTTCTAATTTTAGATTCACCAGCATTCGATCACAGCCTATGAAGCAAGTCATACGGGAGGTATTTAGATTGCTACAAAGTTCTACAATAGTACATTATGATACAAGTGTGCTAAGTTGACCATTGTATACAAGGCGCTATTGTGTGCGCACGAGCGGTAGCGAGTGCGCCACAAGAAAGCCGCGTATATTATGGTCACAGGCACACGTGTTACATACGACGTTTTTCAACACACTTGCGAAAAAAAAACAAGACTTCATTTTCTTTGCTTAAAAAAGAAATTTTCGTTAATATTAAACTTCACAATAATTAATCCAAACTATCTTCGTCACAGCCGTCAATTATTTACGAAAAATGGCGGCTGGCGCGTTGTTTTTTTTTCTTGCCGCGATACCGATGCGCGCGCAAGGCTAAGGCGCGAACGAGATCGGCCAACAGCCAAATTTAAAATGTAATAATTCATGTTTAAAATACAAATTACAGAAAAAATTAAATGATTTTAATTAAATTGAGTTATTTTTTAGTAATAAAGCTGATTTCACAAATTTATTGAAATAAATATGTAGATAATGTTATTTGCCGCATAAAAACTGTTTGTTGCTAAGAAAAAAAAAGGTATAACCCGACTAAATTATATCGCTTCTTCTTCGTACTTACAACTTGGTACTAGGCTACAAATGTAAATTGTTTGGGTTAATAAACAAAAGGCACTTGTGCGTAATATACTGAAAAAGCACGCGTGTTTAATATCTAGGTTTATGAGCCAAAAATCGGTGGAATAAAAAGGTCGTTTTGAGCAAGTGTGTTGAAAAAGTATTAGCCGATTTGTAATAAATCAATATAAAAAGACAATCTTACACAAAATGAACTATTCCCAGACAACCATTAACATACTTATATAGAGAAATACACTCTTAAATAGGTACAAAAACATTCAAGACCCAGAAACAAATACTCCCGCTCATCACAGAAATATTTAGCCTCTACTCGTCACTACCAACTGGGTTAAATGCGTCGTATAGACTATTTTAATTTCTTATAACTTACATTAGATATAATAACCATAATACAAAACAACATACAAGATAACAATCACTATATCCGATATATAATCCGGATCTAACCTAGGCATGGTTAGGTTAGAACTGCGACCATAACAGCACGCGAGCCGAGCGAGCTAAGCCCCAGGAACCGAATGATATTGTTTGAGAGTTATAATTTATGTTCTTAGAGTATACGTATGTTTTGCTTAGCATATAATGTGGATATTATATTTAGTTTATGTGTGTTAGTTTGTTTCATGTTCTGTTACTTACTTTGATTTTTGCCACACCTCACCAGTCTCGCCTTGGAAATCAGGGAATAACACATAATTCTTTATTCAGTATGTAACATTCGCTATTATTGTAAAATATTCGATCAAAATTAAGGTAATGTATAACGTCAAAAACTCTTAAATTAAATCATTGCTGTAGTGTAGCTTAAGTTATGTTGTTTTTTATAAATAAGGTTCGATTCAATTTATAGGTTTATAAAAGCACCTTTCAACATAGAACAAAATCTCTGTGACAGAACTTATGAATCGACGAGGTAGCCCAAGAAATAAATGTGTCAACACTCTGTTCAGAGAGATATTAGTTGAATAAAGTTTCATTCAAGGAAACAATATAGTTTTTACAATGATATCATGGCTTCGAGGAGGGTCAAACAGCAAATTTCGGGAATAGAAAAAATATGCACTCAAATTGAATAAAAGTATTCCTTATTCATCTTTATATTTAATGCACTTTTCCATGCGCTCAAACCAGTCTTTAAAGCACTTATTGAACGCTGAAATAGGGGTCGACAAAATTACAATTTTGAAGGCCTCCACTGCTTGTTCCGACGTCTAAAACCGCTGACCAAGCAACTTATCCCTGATTTTGGGGAACGTGAAAAGTCATTGGAGCTTAAGTCGGGCTGTATGGAGGATGGTGCAGTAGCTCGACTTATTCACCATCCAGATAAGTACTCAGTTTTTCCGAGCGGTGTGAGTGCGGTGAAGGATGATGTAGCGACTGGGCTTGACTTACGGAGCAAAGGTACTCGTGCCAATCGGTATTGACCGTTCTACTATCTTCAAGATAATATTAGCTACGTGACCCGTATTTTAGCACGGCCAATAAGATAGTGTCTGTCTTTTTGGCCGTGCTACGAGTACCAATAACTTTGGTCGGCTTGAGCTCGTCTTTGTAGATATGGATCACTTGAGATTGGCTTTTATCCACGACTTGTCACTTGATACGACACTAGAAACGGCATATGAGCTTAATCCGTTTAATTTATTCAAAGTTTTGCGGTACATTGACACGAGTCGTTTTCTGCTCGTCTCCAATGGAAAGCAAGTTTCGCACGACTAATTCTTGTAAAATAATTTGTTTCCGACTTATTCCAAAACCCAAACACACTTGAATCTCCCGATATGTCACATGCCGGTCTTCCTTTATCAGCAACATCGATGTTTTCTTGCGTGGCTGCCGATTTTGGTTGACCTTCTGTACGGTCACGTTGAAATTCTGAATACCACCGGTATTCTGTCATCCTTGAATGTGCTTAATTATTAAAAGCATCAATAATTCGATCTCTACATGCTGCGTTAGGCGACTTTTGAATACATTCAACCATAGCTCTTAATTCACGGGAGTGGCCATACAACAGAGACTCAACGACTTCGAAAAACAATTGAAACCGAACCATTTCTTTATTTGTCTATGTGGCCACTGTGGCCAGTGTGTTAAGATAATGAAACTTTAGAGATTATAAACAGGCATAATATGTGTTGAAAAAAGTTCGTAAGTATTAGATTCCCGAAATTTTCAGTGGAGCTCTCCTAACCTCATATAGTAGAAGTACACTCGGACAATCATATGCGGGGATTGGAAATTAGGATCGATATTTACCTAAACTTTCGCGGCGGCGTTTTTGCTCAGTTGTATGGAGGCGGACTCAATCATATAATTCATTAACAAAATTCCCGGGATTTCTAAATAAATAAATTACTCCAGCATAAATTCAAAATTAAGTATTTATATTAACTATTTGAAGTTATGTCCATGTGTAGTTCTACCAAATTTTAATTAATTTACCTGCGTAACTCATTGACCTAACGAAGTTATAGGAGCAAAACGGAACGTTTACTACATGTAAAATAATAATTATTAACGTTTTGTAGAATCACGGAATCCCGGAACTTATATTATTATAATCTTAAAATAATAACACATAGAAACCTAGTCCGCGCACCAAAACCGTCAGACTTAAACTACACCATTCTGGTGTACTCGGCGATCGCCGCCTGTCAGTCGCAATCACGTCACACAGCGTCAACAGCTCCCGGATTTTTATTGATTATGACGATTTACGACCAAGAAAATAAACACTATAAAATAACATTCCACGTGTAAGTAATATGTTTTGACTTGTTGTTTTACGTAAAACATTCACTAAAATATTAAATTATTTTCTAACGAAAATGAAAATGTTGCCATTATAACGAATTTTTTCCCCCTAAATTGTTATAGTAAGTACTTGTTCTATTTTGTGATATTCTGTGATACGAATTGAATTACTTGTTTTTCTCGTTCAAGATTTCTTTCTAATCCGATTATTGCCGCACGTTGGATTGAAAAAATTAGGCTTAGTCGAAATGAAAGCTGGTGGAAGCCGTCTAGGAGGACAAAAATATGTTCTGTACATTTTAATGACACAGACATAATAAAAAACGCGGCGGCATGTGATTTTAGTCCGCCAAAAAACCACCGGCCAAAATAGTACCTTAGAACATTTTTAAACTACCTACTTAAAATATGATATTTTATGCGAATTAGAAAGAGACAAAACATTTTCTTATAACATAAGTGTTAATAAACGTTTGTATTATTACTAAGTAACTACAAAAAATTATCGAATTTAACAAAAATTATTATATGAAAAAATCCCCTAGTTTAGGGGGAAATGTAATCCGCTAGCAACATTATTTGTTTACTTGTGTGCGTGTTGTCGTGTGTTAGTACGCGTTGATTACGCCCACATGAATCCATTTTGTGCGACACTTTTGACGGGTTGGCTGTAGGAAACTATCATTCTATGTGTTATTATTCTAAGATTATAATAATATTTTTAAGAGGCCGACGCCATCTTTTTCCGGGATTGTATCAACTTTAGGTAAATAAATATCGATCCGAATCTCCGGTCCCTGATCATTATGTTAAGCACTTTTGTCATCATAAATGTCTTCTAAATCAATATTAAAATGTTGTAGTTCAAGGCTCTAATGTGCTCAGCATTTTTTAAGCGCCTCTATTCTCTATGGAAACATTGCGGTTCGTACCTATTTACTTGACAGTAATGGCAGCAGAGTTAAATAGAGTAGGTACGATAACATGCCTCTGCTTAACTTACACAATCTGAGGCCATATAATGGTGTTGAATCTCCAGTCAAATTGCAGATATGCAGATGGGCTGAGAGACAGCGCTATAGCAGTTTCAAGTCTTCATTCCTTGTACAAAATTGTTTTTCTAGAATACATTTTTCTATTCGAATTTGACCGATCAAACGAAAGCATTTGCAATGTACTGTCTAAAGAGGGTAATTAATTATAAAAGGAACAGACTGAAATACGGACAAAAAATACTTTTGTGCAATGTTTTCATTAACTTTCTTGAGGTGTATCCATTGTGGCTATGACGTAATTCGAACCCGTCAGCCCATTGGTTATTATTGTAAGGTTTTCCTCAAGTGGAAACGGAAGACTATACGGCATCTGCTTTGACCAGACGCTGGGCCGACCGACGCAAGTACGCCAAAGCGGCCAAGGCGCGGAAGACGCTGCAGTACCCCACGCTGCCCGAGGGCACCAAGCTCATCACCATCCCCGCGCAGCCCGCCAACGACAACAATGGTAGGACGATTTATGTATACCGGGGTGAGTCGAACTAATGAACTGCAGAAGAAATACCTACCCTATATATTGAAGACAGCGAGCTTTACTGAGAGGCAATGTCCCTTTTAATTTTAGAAATAAGAAAAATACATGCTCGGGAATCGTCCGGCTAAATGTAGAAAATAAACGATTAGAAAGATGATGATAAATTGAATATAAAAATAATAAGGTAGGTAGGTACTTCTCCTCCAGGGGGCATTTGTTTGACTCATCCTTTATTCTAACAAGAATAGGCAGAATTCGATTAGAGTCTTACTTTATCATTTAAGTTACAAAAATATGGAAACATTCAATTTCTGCATTTTTTTATTGCAAATTCAATCCGCGCTTAGGATTATGTGAAATATTTGCTAAAAGCCATTATCTAAACATCTGCTAACACCAAACCCGATAAGAGGACCAAGAAATCTGAATAATTAATAGAAATTAAAACAGTCGCATTCACAGTCGCAGTCGCATGATGAGTGCATCATATTAATAACTCTCTTTTTTCTTATGTAGGTAAGATCTTAACTCAACATATCCCAAGTCTCGTCACTTCATCTCTGCACAGTAACATTGTTCAAAAACTAAAGTACCATTTATCCTAAAACTGCAGCTAGTCACGATTGATACTTGAGAATATCCCCGTGTCAATCTCACGTGGCACAAAGGGGAGCTTTCCGTTTGGCAAAAATATGTTCGCCAAATGTATCATTTCCCAACTTTGTCATTTGCCAACCCAAAGTTATGTAATGTTTTCAGAATTTACTTAGTACCATCGTGTAGAACCCTATACGTTAGGTTAGTTTTTATTAAATACCTGAAATTCTTACGTATACACAAAACAAGGGGGTTGGAAAATGACAAATTGGGAATCGATACGTTTGGCAAACATATTTCGCCGAAACAAACGTAACCCGTCACAAAGATGAGAGCTCTGTCCGCAGGCGGCAAGGCCAGCAAGCGCGACTGGGTGATGAACATGAACGGGCGCAGCTACCTGTCCGTGTTCCACGAGTACGTGCGCCGCGCGCTGCAGAAGCAGCCAGTCTACGAGTTCAAGCAGCTCGGTAAGTTATAAACTTGTTCAAGCGCCACTGGGTGATGAACATGAACGGGCGCAGCTATCTGTCCGTATTCCACGAGTACGTGCGCTGCGCGCTGCAGAAGCAGCCGGTCTTCGAGTTCAAGCAGCTCGATGAGTTATAAACATGTTCAAGCGCCACTGGCTGATGAACATGAACGGGCGCAGCTATCTGTCCGTATTCCACGAGTACGTGCGCTGCGCGCTGTTGAAGCATCCGGTCTACGAGTTCAAGCAGCTCGGTGAGTTATAAACCTGTTCAAGTGCGACTGGGTGATGAACGTGAACGGGGATAAGATAGTCTTCACCAATAAAGTCATTTTATCACTTTCCTTTCCCAAGTTTTAAACTAAAAAATATGATATATCAGCATTCATATTTGTTGGGAATTATCATAAGAGTCGCTGTCGTGATAATCAGGATGCTAAAAACAAAACCCTTTTTCTTGATTAACATGATAACTCAACAGAGAACGCGGCCTCCCCGTACCAGGCCACGGTGTACATCGGCGGCATGCAGTACGGCTCCGGCCGCGGCTCGAGCAAGCGGCAGGCCAAGAGCGCCGCCGCGCGCGCCTCCATACACATCCTCATACCCGAGATGCGCGCCGAGCTCGACCAGGCTCCCAGCGACCCTGACTTCACCGTGAGTTCATTCATTTATAACGTTGTGATGGTTACGTCTGTTTGATCATCATCAGTACTTCAGCGTGAGCGTGCTACGTCTCGTACTCGGTTGCGTCATTTCAAACCAAATATGCGGTACATAATCAGTCATACTGACGCATATGCACACGCGCGATCACTGTCGCACACACACACGACACTCCTATGTAATTTTAATTAGTCCAGTTATTACGGTGCACCATTCACTCGTTTAGGTTTCACTGAAAACCAGCGTCAAGGCATATCTAAAAACCTCGGTATATGGCATAAAATGCTGATTGGAGACCATTTTGAGCTTGATGCAATTAAAGTAGGAATAATTATTTATTATAATAATAAAAGTTACAAATAAATGTTATTTCATTGCATTTCTATCGTATCATGGATGACTGATCGTGACTTGACTATGTTATGTCTGCCTGATAAATTCACTGTGAGTTACATCAGCCTGGTCAAGACTTTGAATGTTGATAATTGTTATGCTCCAGTTTTTCGACTACGTGGGCATCGAGGACCCGCGCATCACTGAATTCTGCGCCGCGACCTGCGAGCCCTCCCCACACGCCATCCTGCGAACGTGCCTGCTGCGCAACTTCGGGGCGCAGGACCGACACATAAACACCGAGGTAGGGAGAGTACAGCTGACGAGGGTAGATACACACCGAGGTAGGGAGAGCACAGCTGACCAGGGTAGATGCTCACCGGGGTAGGAAGAGTACTGCTGACCAGGATAGATACACATCTAGGTAGATAGAGTACCAGTTATTGGCACTGAATAATTGTAGAATTTGAACCTCTTTTAACTGGATTTAAATATAACTTGTCAAAACGCAATATTTTATATGTGTATCTTAACTCTGGTTATACAATTCCAGGTACTTAAATGATTTTGTCGTATCGCGTGGCATATTTCTTATATAAGACAAACCATCAATGAAATTTACAGATGAAGAAACTGGAGTACCAGAAAATAGAGCTTACGATGACGGTGGGACGGCACTCTGCGACCGTCGTGTGCAAGAACAAGAAGGCTGCGAAACAACGCGCCAGCCAGTCCATCCTGCAGGTTGGTGGTTTTCTCTGATCTTAGGTCGTTGGAAGAGTTACAATGTTCATAGTTACGAAATGTATTTTTATCGATATCGATGTTTTATAAAATAAATGAAAAATAATCAATACTCAATTTTTTAACTCAACCAGACTATTCCAGTCTAAACTGCAGTTAAGGATATATCTATTATTTAAATCGTCAAATGCCTCTATTCTACTTGGTCTTATTTCTGCAGCGTGACTAAAAAAAACTAGGTGACGTCATAGTAGGTATCGTCAAGTAAGTAAGGGCAGGAGTTAGTAAGTTCATAAATCGTTTTTACAATTAATTAGTGTTAACCGATGACATTACTAAACTATTATTGTTAAAAACAGTATTATTTTTCGATGCCATTGTTTGTTTTCCTCAATGGACAAAAACAAAATTGGCCTCTTTGTCTGAATAGAATAGAAAAATTGCGAGATGGGCAAAACTTTTTATTTATATCATGTGGCATATCTAGGCTCTTCACCCCCATGTACGTTCCTGGGGCTCCCTCCTCCGTCTGTACGGCTCGCGCTCCGTCAAAAGCTGCAAGGAGAAGAAGATCGAAGAACAGCAGATCACTCTGCTCCAAGACAAGGCGCGCCACAACGAGCCCAACTACGCTGTTCTGGAGAAACTCAAAAATGAGATGCACAAGCTGAAGGAGAGAGATGAAGCAGTGGTTCCAATAGGCACGTTTCTGATGAAGGATGACCTCCCGACGCATAGCGGGTCTAACTTGAATAACGTTGATCTGTAGATAGCTTCGGTAATGCCAGCGGCTGTAGTAAAAGATTGGAACATGTTTGAAGACATTAGAACAAATATTTGAGTAAATGTTGATGCTACTGGCTGACATGTTTGAACCAGTTTGGCCCCGGCATTTAGGTCTAATTATTTGATTCCCCGTAAGATGCTCCAGCTGCTCCAGATGGTATTATATAGTATTTGTTTATTATTATTATTGGAAGGGTATACGGAAAACACACGTCTGGTCACCTTATCGAGTGATCGCAATATGAAAGTCAGGAACCATGAGATTTCATGTTATTTACGTATCCAGATTATTTAAGTATACAAAAAAAAACAGATTTACATGTTCCTTGTGAACTCTACATTTGAACATTAAATTATCATTAAAAAAAAATGGATTTGTACTTTTCGTGTATCCTTCGTTTATAGTTTTAGTATTAATATTTTATTTAGAGACAACGTAAAGGTATCGGATACAGAATTGAGGTGAGTCACACAGCAACTAGTGATGGCAAAACTTAGTGAATTAATTAAATAATATGACATTTATTAAACGTCTGAATGAACGAATAAAATAGTCGATCCATAAGTAATATTTAACAATAAAATATAGTCGTGTATTTGAAAATCACGAAACTCTTATTTTGGACAAATTATTTGACTGCTCAAAAGTTTTTTTAATAAACAATGTATTCCAATACCTGCAAAGTATATTTACGGTTTTTTTAATCTTTTTGTCGACGTCAAAATACATGATATGACGCTGTGTGCGTGACTTCAACTCTCGTTTCGATGCCTTTACTGAACGTTAACTATTTATACTTCCGACTGAACGCGTAGAAAAATATCGATGTATATCGACATTGAAGATTAGCTCATACAATCGATATCGAAACGGATTGCCCATAACCGAATACCCACGATGTTATTACAAATATGGAATTAGATGATCGATGAATGTTAGACACGGTTAAAAGGACTCTAAGATTTTATTTAAGTTACATCCTTTATTTAGGTTTTTTAAAAAGCTAAGTAATATCGATAAAATATCGATATCGGTGCAATATCGATATTTAAACACATCTTGCATCCCTACATGTAACCTATGGTTGTGCGAGGCCATGTTATTAACGCTCTTGTATAGTATCAATCAACCATTCGATCGGTTCGCACATCACGCATCGGCTTATTAGGTATTAAGTTAGTTAATGGACTTAATGGGGCAAAGAATGAAGTATATATTTGATATTTAAGAAAAAAAAATGTGCCAAATAAAAAAAAAAACAGAGCATTTTACTTGTCACCATCGCATTAGTATTTAAAAAAGTTGAAGCTCTGCCTGACACCATATTGATTAAGTAGAATAATTACCTATACTTATCATTGAAAGGTAGTAATTTTGTGCCTTTAGTATGGAGCATTATATTTGTAGTTTGAGGCTCTGGATCACATGTCTTAGTCCGTGATTTGTACTTTATTGTATTTTGTACAGATAGGCTTAAATAATAAATTTATATTTTACGTAAATAATTTAAGTTCCTTCTTTCATGTGTACATTGTATTGTATTTTTTTCGTACAATAATGTGTATAAGTACATATACAGTCTGTGAGCACTTAGAAGATGCTTCGGCTTTGTACTTGTCTCTCACTCGCTCTCAATAAGATCGTATTAGAGCGAGTGAGAGGCAAGTACTAACCCGAAGCGCCTTCTAAGAGCTATCGCACTGTACATAACCAGGGTTTGCCTGCGATCCCATTATTGAACTATAAAGTTCCCAGTGGGATACGTATACATGTCTATTTACTATTCAAAATAAAACATTACAATGTATACAATCAAAGTATGTACGGTCGAGAATTTAAATTTGGGTCCAACCTGACATTCTACAGCAATAAGGTTGAGTTTCCTATAAGTTACAAATGACTTGACACCTCTAATGACAATGACATCTTCAAGCAATTTTTCTTTGAAAGGGGCCTAAATTAACGTTCGCGACCGTACATTCAGGAACTTTAATTGTTGGGCCACTAAGTTTCGAATGAAAATTAATGATTATCGTTATGCGACAGGGTTCCATGGTGGCTTAACATTTAAAGTTCTTGGCTACATAGACAAAGTGTTCCAGTTAAATAATCTCTTCAGCAATGCGACAAGTGTACAAAAAAGCAGAGCGGTTTTTAGAATTTGCAATGTAATTAATCTTGTAATCAGTGAAATAGTTGTATGGTAGTTAAAAATTATATTTACATCCTTATATTTTTACATGTACTATATAGAAACGTAACGTTTAAGTCTCAGATAGGCGATACTAATTTTAAAGAAAGCTGTTGATATGATGTCAGTAATTGGCGTTTAAAATAACAAGGATCTTAGAATTCCCTAAATAATTCAGAATGACACAGACATTTGTCTAAAAACCGTTTACTTTTGTTTTTATTTTCAATGATTATTCCAGCTGAAGTTTTAAAGACATGCTGGGGATACCAAAATAAGGAGGGACCTAAGATCGGATTTTTATTCCCACAAAAGAATTGTAAACAAGGTTACGTCACTGTCCAAGTTACATTTCAGTGACAAATTTGAGCAATAAATAATATTAAAAAGTCACTGAAAAGCGATTACGGCGGGTGCACGTATGTAAAGCGAAGCGAGTGAAGTGACGGCTCACATAAATCAAGCGGGTCTCCACATGTTGACACGGGTGTATCGAGTCAATGATACCAGTGCAATAAATAAATTATGCGTACAAAAACAGTATTGTGGACTTTTTAAATTAATACAACAAAGAGTTTATATCAAAATAGAGTTTGCTATCAACAAATTCAAGTCTTTCATCTTGATTATTATAATAATACATGGTTTTTTTAAACACAGTCGATTTCTTTTAAATGTGGAATGTATTAATATTTTGAATGCTGCAAATGTTTTTCGTTAGCGGCAACACCTTTGTTTACATTCTTTCTGTGGGAATAAAAATCCGATCTTAACTAAAGAACTCCCTAAGTTTTAAACCAACGTTTATACTGAATCGTTTTATGGTTTAATATGTTCAGAGAGTAAAATTTAAGTTCCACAAATTTCCGAAAACAATAGAATTTCGAGGACATGCTGAAATTAGCTAGCGCCATTTTTATAATAACTAACCTCATCTGGTTCAACGATTTGACGACCTAGCTAGCGAGTCCCGAGTTTGATTACCGGTCCCAGCAATTATTTTTCTGATGAAATTTGCGTATTTATTTCTGAATCTTGGATGTTTTTTTCTCTGTACATGTATGTTTATTTTTGTCTAATAGTTACAGGTCGATTCACAAGAGCTGGCACGAATGCGTTGAATGAGTGAACGAAAGTATATCAAGTGTGTAAAATAATAACAGGTTTTCGGTTTGAAATTCGACCATCAGTTCAAAAGACGGCACTCACACAGTGATAGGTGACATTACTTTTGTTCGGTCCATTCGTGCCAGCTTTAGTGAATCTACGTATACTCACAGTCACAGTACTAGGCTAAGTCATTTGAGAGTAATAAAATTGTGAGAGATAGTTTACAGATATTAATAACAATAATTTAAAATGTACGCGACATCAGGTGCCTGTTTTATAAAGCCACAAATTACAATTTACAGGTAACGAGTTTCCATTTAACACAACCTCGACCAATAATGGTCAGCCATTTGAGCAGTGTTGCCAGTGTAAACGTGTGAAATTGTAACTAGTAGCTTTATAACACGTGCCCCAGCATTGTTCGCTCAGTCAGTGTCTCACTAATAATAAGTATATTTATATAATAAATAAAGTTGTAACTAAGAGTGGCTCAGGCGTTAAAATTAATATAATTACTAAAATAAAATCAGATTCCAATTAGAAATAGAAGATATATATTTGGCTTAATTTTTACTTGTTAACATTGTGTATGTGCAAAATATTTTAATATCTAATAATAGAAGAAGCAACAGATTTTCAAATAATTGCTTTATAGTACTTAAGTGAAATATTTGTGAATCGCTACATATGCAATACTTGAGACCTAGACATTTTAAATAATCTATATTTTTTTATTCTATAAAAAGCAAGAAAATGAGAAAAAAAATGCCATGACTAGAGTAGTAGACTAAGAAAGACTTAAACATCACTACATTATAATTAGGGTTAGATACTTTGAGGTGTTTTTATCATAACCATTATCTCGCACGCGACAAACTTTCCAGAGCGACGAATAAAGTGTCTTCGGCTTTAGAAGTCTAAACGTAGAATAAATGCATGAAATCTCCATAACACAAGACATCACATTAAGTATTGTTATAATAATGTTTATTGTCATTGATAAGGATCTTACAAAGTAAGGTTGTTTCCCATATTGCCCATCAGCCGAGTGTAAATCAAAATAACAAAAAAAATATGAAAAAATGAAAAAAATAAAATAGAAAAAAGTACTTAAACGTAGTTTATTGAAATCATTGCTAAGTAATATAAGTATCTTACGATTATATTAGTATATAGCATATAATATAATACAGTATGTTTGCACAGCCTCAGCCTCACCGAGACTACTGGAGGGAACTCTGCGCGTTAGGTGTCTGACACCTCAGCATAAGGCTGAGCCAGTCTCCTATTAAGTACCGCGATAACACACACTCCGTGCTATTCCTATCAAATTGAATGTTTTCTTTTATTTATGTTTATTTGTGTTTCTTCTGTGTAGTGAAAATAAATCTTTCTTTCCATTTTGACATGTCCCTGAGCCGTCACTTAATATCCGGTGTGGAACCCTAACTCCCGAACAGGTTACCCATTTTAATGTAGTTTATTAGGGTACCGTAGTCAACAAGGAACCGTTATAGTTTCGCCATGTCCGTATGTCCGTCTGTCCGGGACTCTTGGTACTACAAACATTTAATTTGGCATAATATCACATTAAGATTACGTGGACAAAATTGAAAAATAAAATGTTGGGATAATATACATGATAAAACCATTTGTTTGACACTTGTCACGAATTGAAAAAGGTCACCGTGACACAGTTCTATGGTGGGTCCGGGTTCCAATTGGCTGAAGTTGTTTTTTTGTTTGTCGTTTAGGAAGTATTGAAGTCTGCAGCCAAAACTACGAGTCAGTAAAAATCTGATAACTATCATGACTTAAAGTCTAATTCTATGGAACTTGCTAACAATGTAAACAAAATACCTTAAGTCAAAAACAAGTAGTTACTTATTTCTAATTTGTTTAATCACGATCAGAAGAAAAATCGGTACTTGAAGATGATGTATCACCAGTATTTATTATAAAAGGTGCCGTTATATCATCATTTATTGGCTACAGAGCGTGAGTTGGGTAGTGTGTAGGGGCCTTAATATATCGTCAATTTTAGCCACAACACTACCCATCATAGACAATTGTAGAATTTAAAAGAAACAAAAACGTCATTCCATCAGGTCCTCATACCCTAACTTATGAAACCATAAACCATTTAAACTTTTAATGAAATATCCAAGATACAGTTATATACTTGGTGATTTTGTATTTTAGAGTAACAACCGTTTCAATAGTGTACGGTTCCAATGATGTTTGATGAGGTGGAGTGAAAATTCAAGGAGAAACAGTGACAAAACAAAATGAAGTCCTTTGTTTACATAGTTAGCAAGTTCCATAGAATTAGAGTTTAGTAGGTCCTGAGAGACAGACGACTAACGTGTTAGCTCATGCGTGTGGTTTATGAGAAGGTTTTTTTGTGTTTGTAGTAACGGCTTTTTTTTTCTATTTTACCTTAACTGAATAGGCATTCTAAAATTAAAACAAGTTAACTTTTGTAAGAGGAAAGACGCCTGGCGCCTCGCGGTAGCAGCGCTGTGTAGGTACTTTTAAAATATTTATACTTAAGGCTTTGTAATAAACTATAAGGCCGTAATAAAACTATTCCAATGAAAAATTATATTATGCAGTTAAACGCTTACAACTAAGGTACAATAATATTTATTGAGTAATATTTTTACATTTCTACACAAGCGATTAACTTCTGTTCGATAAAGAGATAATTGTCGTAAGAATATATAGTTTGAATATATATTTACATTTAATATTCAAGACCGTTGAGATTTATTGTTGGTTCTATCCAGGATAATGCCTGTGACAGCTCGTATAAACACGTATCGTTATTTCTTCGACTTAGATAATACTAGTAGTATAATACTAGTTTCTTTGACTTAGTTTGTAGAAACCTTGCGACGAAATTCAGTGATAATCACCACTTCCAGGGTGGTTAAAATTAGTATGAAATAGGAAGTATATCAAAGCATTCCTCTACGTAGATTATTTTTATTTACTATGAATTACTTAGTTGCTTAATTGTCAAATTTAAACTTGCCTACAACCTACTGCTGTAACACAATACAGTGTCATGATCTATCCAAAACCTTTCTCATTTGATATGTTTATTTATTTATTTTCAAATTTATTTCAGAACAAGTTCCGTATGTTGTTAGTAACATCAATTCTTATTCTATATTAGTAATTATGAAATATTAACTAGTAATATATTATTTTATTCCTATGGCTACTGCTACCCAATGTCGCACCATGGGGCAGTCAGGCCGTTCAGCAACCATGTTCAGATGTTGTTGTGATGTTTATTAGATGTATGAATCTCTATACATTTTTATATGATATTTATGGGTAAAGTTCATTTAAATTGCAATAAAACTGGTAATTATATATATTTTTATGTTTTTTGGAATTTAAAATAAAGTTGTGGAAACACAATATATATATTTTTGGACCAATCCAATCAGTAATCACCCTTTTTATAATATAATCACTTAAATTATATTAATTACCCTACTTCGGACGAACTAAAGAACTCTAATGGAGGACGTCCTTTACTCTGTTATATGTATAACTATCAATCAATCATGCAATCTATCAAAGTCAGGAACTAGAGTAATAATTATTTGTTAAGTTAACAGACAAACAATGCTATTGTTAAGCTAACAATGGGCCTCATAAGGAAGCTCAAAGTCACTCAGAGGGCTATGGAGAGGTTTCACTGCGTGATAGAATCAGAGATGATATCCGCAGTAGAACTAAGGTTACCGACATAGCCCTAAGAATAGCTATACTGAAGTGGCAGTGGGCGGGGCACATTGCTCGCAGGACCGATAGCCGATGGGGTCAGAAGGTTCTGGAGTGGCGTCCGCGGACCGGAAGACGAGCTGTAGGTAGGCCTCCAACAAGATGGAGTGACGACCTCGTCAGGATCGCGGGACCGCGGTGGATGCGAAAAGCACAAGACCGGTCTGAGTGGAAAGCCTTGGGGGAGGCCTATGTCCAGCAGTGGACGTCTTACGGCTGACATGATGATGATGATGATGAAGTTAACAGAATCGTGTGAGATGAGAGGCATTAGGTATGAGAAAATTCGGCGACTTAGTCGCGTAGGACAAACGACTGTACATACATACACAAACATACCTTCACGGCTTCATTCCCATAGGCAGAACCACATTTTATACAATTAGACGACCGATATACAAACTGACCGCGGGACCGCGGTGGGTGCGAAAAGCACAAGACCGGTCTGAGTGAAAAGCCTTGGGGGAAGCCTATGTCCAGCAGTGGACGTCTTTCGGCTGACATGATGATACAAACTTAAATAGAGGCAAAAGCCGCGCGACTTAACACCGGTTATTGATTGTAAATTGTTAAGATTCATATTACATTTATTATGGTGGGAAATATATTCCCTCTGCCTTTTAAAGGGTTGACCATGATGTAATAAAGTATATAATCACATGACATCGTATTTTGTCGCATGGGGTGTTTATATTTCTTTCTCAGCTAAGTAGGCCAAGATGCAAACGCCGGTAAAGTTTTAAATTTCTACCGAATCCAAATGTATGGAGTTGACATAAGCGGTTGATGCTATCTGTCATCAGTCATGGGCCGACGGTGGATGCAAATTACGTCGAAATAATGTCGAACGATATCCGTAATATGAATATGACTACAATTGGTTTAAAAAAATAGAACATCACTGCAAGGTATTTTCAATACAATCCTTTTATAGTTCCCTGTCTACTTATTAGTGTGTATTTAGAAGTGTGGAACAAACGAAGCAGGTCGATAGAGCACGTCTAGACCTATCCAATTCACCCCCATGTATGTTCAGCGATATTTACTAATTTCGGAGGTATTGATAAGTGTGTCACGAAAAATTATTAATTTCACGTTTTATTTCATAACTTTTTCAATTGTATCTTACGAATCAGCGAAGTTTTTAAACGTATTTGCCCGGTTTTTTTGTAGTTTTGTTAAAGTAATCACATAAAGTTGTTTGGTCCATACAAAGTGAAAAGCAAACGCTTGGTGTCCCAGTGTATGGAGAAATGAACTTTACTTGATTACTTAAAAAAAAGTGGAAAAATATCGAGCAAATACGTTTAAAAACTTCGCTGATTAATGTAATGTAATGTTTCTAATAATGTAAAAAATAAAAAATAAAACATTAAATTCGTGACATGGTCATAAGGAAAAATTACAAACATTCAGATTAATATGATCAATACCTCCGAAATTACTAAAAATCGCTGAACATACATGGGGGTGAGTTCGATAGGTCTAGAAGTCCTCTCTATCGACCTGCTTCGTCTGATCCACACTTCCAAATACACCCTGTATAAGGAAAATGACCCCTCCAGATCTACTAGACGCAAGAGGGGCGTATTCGTAAAGTCATACATCAGTGCTTTCTTTATATACAAAATATGTACTCATTTATAACATAAACTGCATATATTTTCAAATAGTACTCGAAATTTAATAAAAGTCTATCTTGTGCTTTCGTCACCATATTGCATCCGTCGTCCGCCCATTAGTCATAAGATAAGCAGACCTCGGAATATACGGGGCAAAACCTACTATTTCCACAGAGATTCAAAAGTCTTTTAGCCATCTCAAATGGATTCGGAGAAATTAAACGCCCGAGAATTTGGAACAAATTCTGATCGTTTACTTTAACAATAGTAAATGGGACAGTAATTCTGAAATGCACAATGAGGAATAAAAATATGATGCATCTTCCCTTGGCCTAATCATGAGTGACCTTGTTGTGCAGCTTACATCTATATTAATAATTTCGTACCGGTCTACGGTAGACTCGAACGACATGCACATCAAATTGAAGAGCGTAAAAAATTAGCCGATCCGAGTCGACAACTTAGAGGCGGAAAATTCGTATTATTGAGTATTTTCAATATAAAAATGAATAAATTGCTTCATAATGGCGTTGCAAAGTAAACATGTCAATGTCAATGTCATTAATGTGGCGTTGGCGTCACGTCACCACGTGTCACATCACAGGTGTCACAGGTTCGTATTCCGTTCTCCATTGTGACCTCTAAGGTCTAATTTCACACATCATACTTATTTAAGTAAATAATATTTAGGAGAAATATCAACTGGTGAAATATGAGCCTACATTTTACCGAGCGAAGCCAGGTTTTCATCTTGTCTAAAATAAACCGCTTTATATAATATTATCTACTACTACTTACCTGTGTTAGGTACTACCCATAACCTAAATATAAAAAAAAACATAAGACATATACAAAACAGTAGCATTAGAATTAACCTTTTAGGATATAAATCGAAGCATTTAAAATTTTTAACATTAAAAATAAACTGTTACCACCAATTTGTTACCACTGGTAACAGTCGGGATTTTTTTCCCATTCGTCACCACTAAAATATTTGGTAATAACTACTGGGGAAAAAATAACCCAGTAGTTAGTGGTAACAGCTGGATTTTTTTATTCCCAGTAGTTACCAGTGGTAACAAATTGGTGGTAACAGATAAGAATAACCCAAAATAAATGAATGTAAGTTATTTAGTCATTTCGTTTATTTATTTACTGAAAGTTATAAAGTTAAACTTTATTTAAGTATTTCGAGGTTGATTTTGCGTCTTACTTGTGTAGTTTGTTTATTATTATGACGATTGATTGTAACGTTGCTTCTTAGTTGATTAATATTTTTATTTAATAGGCTGAATGTTTATGTAGGTTGTTGTAATATAATTAGATGTATTTCTTTAATTTAGTTGTGAACCGCGAACTATTAAAAGTGTTACAAAAAAAATAATTCGTTGTATTAGAAGTAAGTAAGCACCCTTGAATAAGAACAACTATGTTATTCGCATTTGTTGGCCTTAAAATAAAACCTAATGGTCTATATGTACATATCTATAAGAGATTTAGCACTTCCGACGAAAGTTCCGCTGTAAAATAGTGTTCAGAATTGACAACTTTACACTTAAGTATATATATTCATATTAACTCAAATATTTATTTTTCTTATACACTTTGAACGTATACTTGAATTTGTTCATAAAGGAAAATAAAGGCTGTCGCCTCTGGCCTCGCGAAACCATTTTCTGCACTGAGGCCCTTGGCAAGATGCATTACGCTAACTAGCGTTTCTATTCGATTTTTAGGACTACGCCGAGCGTCCAGTGGCGCCCTCATCACCATTATTGTGTTTTCTAATAAACTAAAGCATTGTCTTGAGACCGATGGATTTGTTTTTGTTGTATAAATGAATACACAATTTATAGGGTATATGACTCAACTTAATAACCATTGAACTATGAGGGAGTAACTTAACGGAAAAAAGTGGCCACCTTTTCCCGTTAAGTTGACGACGCGAAGGTTAAAGGTTATTAAACTTTGTCTTATATGTTATACATTGTGTTTTCATCTGTACAACAAAAATACATCCTTCGATTTCAAGACATTAATTTAGTTTATTAGAAAACAAAATAATGGTCATGAGGGCGCCACTGGACGCTCGGCGTAGTCTTAAACCAATCGCGTCACTGTTAGATCACGTGACTTTTCAAAGTGATATTTTCGAAGTTATATTCGCATCTTATCTATGCCCTCATTGTCTATGACCTCACATAGACAAAGCTTAAAAATGAGGATTTGTATTGTATCAAAATTAAAAGGTGCTTATTGATTGTTATATTGCTTATAACATAAATCGTAAACGAAAGTTAATACTTAAAGTTGTGAACCACGTCTTTCTATTTAGTTAGCTCTAGTCTTCTGTAACTCTAACGCACTTCTTAATAAAGTCATCTTCTGAATGATTTTGTTTTATTTACTTGCTCACATAAGCTGTATAATCGGTAACCTATCACAAGGCCAATTTTTATTTTATCGATCGATATGGCCATTATTTTTTCGATGTATCAGAAATTTCATTTCGAAATGCATTACTCGCCGCTTGAGTTAATTTTTGGTAATCACTAGTCTAACCTAACCTAACCTTCGTGATTAATGTTTAGAATATTCTGAAAACATCATAAAATGAAATTCGATAAAATGATAGGCTACTTGGTTTTATCTATGAAAAGGTACCTTATTGTCGATGGCGCTTCCGCCATCATTAACTGTGCTCCGATATAAATACAAGGTCGCGTGACGCAGTTTGGCGTAAGTGCCATCGACAATAAGGATCCTTTTTCATATATAACGCCACATGTGTTAGAACCCCGATGGCATGTGGACTCTGGCACATAGACAATCTCAAGAAAGATTGTCCTGAAAACCAATAAATAAATAAATAACAAATACGTTTTCAAACCCTGAAGAATTATATAAAATGCCTCCAAGCTGGTCATTTCCCCGATTGTCTTAGCCCCACACCGGAACAACAATGCGTCATGTGCTGACTCTTGGTCTCGCAGTTCGCTCGACTGTAATGGGCTAATGGCCCTCTACCTACACGTCGGCGGATCATGGGCCAGCGTAAGGGGTTATTCCCACCTGTTACCACCAATTTGTTACCACTGGTAACAGCTGGGATTTTTTTTCCCACCCGTTACCACTAAAGTACTCGGTGGTAACAAGTGGGAATATTTTCCCATTTTTTACCACTAAAATATTTGGTGATAACTACTGGGGATAAAAAACCCAGTAGTTAGTGGTAACAGCTGGGAATTTTTATTCCCAGTAGTTACCGGTGGGAAAAAAAACCCAGTTGTTACCAGTGGTAACAAATTGGTGGTAACAGGTGGGAATAACCCAGCGTAAGGGTCGAAGCAGTTTGTTAGAGTGAGCAAGTCACTCTTACGTATTACTCCGTCCCTTACGCTCGCCCATGACCCGCCGACGTGTAGTGGGACCATAAGGGTCATATGTGGTTATATTGTTGAAAAAACCCATTCCATATGTTTAAAAATAACGGGAGCATGGTCGTGGATTGTAGACAGCACAATCTTTTCAACGCCATTGTCGGATATATAAGGTTGACAATAACTCTGGTTTTAAGCTGAAATTGGCATGTGCGTGTCTTTTTGTATATTTGAAAGGTTACATAGAAAAACTATTAATTTTCTTATTATTTATTCAATATAATGATCACTACATTTATTTAAGTACAAAAAAAATCTTAAAAACCTTAACACTAAACTTAAATCCGTTTGTAAATAAATAAAGAATACTTACACGAAACTTAAACTATTACAGTACTTGTAAAAATGTCGTAAAAATACTTTGTACAAATTACGCATTTGCGTACAAAAGGTAAAATTGGTAACTACCGTACAACCTTTAACAAGGCACTGGGAGCATCTATTGGCAAGGTTTTGCATAACTAAGATTGAATTTAACAATATAAAAGAGAGACCATAGATTTTATCTTAGCTTATTTAATTTTTTATCTGTCCAAATGTTATGTTACTGTAATTTCTGAAGTGACGCTTTCCTTACGGGCCGTATTAATACGTCTCAAGATGACTTAATTGTGTATTAGTCAAGATCAGTTTATTATTATTATTAGACAAAACAACACATAAGTAATGTCATTTAATATAGTATACAATTTCGACCCTGTATTGAGCTGTTATAAGGTCTAAAGTAAGTCGCATTTGGGCTGTCATGTGATAATTGACAACATTTTATATTTTATATTAAATCTTAAACGAAAATCATTTTAGAAAAAAAAACAATATTTAGATGGCAAAAAAAAATGTTTTTCTTTTGCCCATATTTTACGATAAGCACTCTGAAACGGCTAAATAGTAGGTTACGTCCTTTCACTGTTAAAATCTATAATCAATTTTAAAGGCAAGTGTGAGCTGTCATTCTTGAAAAACAATTAACAAAATGGCGTATTTTTTTCACACGAGATCTTTCTAAAAAGCTGAGTCGAAACCACCGACGTCTTGCCAAAACTTCCATGAAATAACTGGACATTGGAGAACGATGAAAATACCCCGGGATCGCTATAATATCGACGGATATTGGCGAATTAAAAAAAGAGATCGCCATAAAAAAATATGATTTGAAGTAATTTTTACACACTTTTTTTTGGAATGAGTATCATTAAAAATGTTTCTGCTTCGAAATTAAAGGTTAAAAAAAATCAGTTTAACCTAAAACCTCTCTTTTCCAACCAGTCAATTAAATTATAAAAATAATGCCAATTAGCCTGCTGGTTATCAGATCTGAGCAGGAACTGAACTGTTGTCTGCCACCCTCGCGACCTTCATGAGTGGCGAACTAGTACGTCTGCCAGACGGAATGCACCTGGGAGTCGCTGGCCTGGAGCACGTTGCTGACGCCTCCGTGCTGACTCAGGGGAAACGGCGTCTGGAAACCAAAAGACAGGTTAAAACATGTTGAAGCATGTTGGTGTGTATAGGTTCCATTGGGCTAATAGTACTAAGTTACGTCTAAGAATTACCACATTGATATTTTCATTACCAATCTTCGATCTCAATCTTAATTCTGATTCCGTAAATCTTGTCCCGGACCTTCTACGATCACTGGTGAACCCCTGGAGGTTCACATAGGCCATTTTAAGAACCCTACTCTAACTTAATTAGTTTAGCCGATGCTCTTGCGGTGAAGTAAAAATATACTGAGAAAAGCTACCTGCTCGTCTTATGTTACAGAAAAACTTTTCAATGAACGTATCATTTCATTAAGCATTATTCATTGCACAAAGAAAACCTTACACATTCGAAGTTAATCTAAAAGGGTCAATTTGTACAGAGATAAGATAACGGTACATACAGGCGCGTCTGTCAACCAGCGCCGCTTAATGAAGTCAGCGGCGCGCTCGCCGATCATGATGGTGGGCGCGTTGGTGTTGCCCGAGGTCACGGCCGGCATCACGCTGGCGTCAGCTACCCGCAGTCTGTCCAGACCTTGGACCTGGAGGTAAACGTTGGTATTAGTTGTGTTTTTTTGGATATGTTCAAAGATGTCGAGGTTACCATCCGCCATATTCAGAGATATTGTACCTTAGTGACGGTTTTTAGTACCTATACAAGTTTAAATAAAGAACGATTTAATTGTCTCTAAGAGTTGAGCCGTTAGTCAACAACATCGGTATCGGCAGCAGGTGCCAGATCCAAGTTACTAGCTCCATCCCTTCCCCTCAATTCAGTCTAGAATGACGAGTAAAAGGGATGGGGTACCCAAAGTTTCGAATTTAGTGGTTCGTGCCTCTCCCTAGCTTTATGGTAAGATGTAAATAAATACTATCCTGTCTTGATGTTACACATATTAAACTGATATTGACAAGAGACAAATGACAATATGACATAAAGAGAGAAGAAATAAATTTTTGACGTATCACACTGCATTCACTCCTGATCTGGATATGGCCTATGGTGTGATCTCATCGAAATGTTATCCACGTAGCTCATCGAATTAGCAGCTTGAAGTGGCAGTGGGCCGGCCACATGTGCCTCAAAGTAAAGTGGAGACCGCGGATGGGCAAACGCACGCTGCGGACGCCCTCAGACTAGGTGGAGGGGAGGGTGGACGATCTTCGCAGGATGGCTGACAAGAGCTGGATGAGAGTGGCCGCAGATCATGCTCGATGGCGTGCAATGGGAGAGGCCTACGTCCAGCAGTGGACCAGTATAGGCTGATGATGATGTGATCTCATCACTCACCTGCAGGAAATTGTCGACGACAGCAGTAGGGTCGCCCCTGGGCCCCATCTTGCAGCTCCCGGCCTGGTGGTTCTCCGGAGCGGTCTGCATCCTCACAGCGCACTCCCAGTACGCGTCGCAGCCGAACTTGATCTTCTCGCAGCCCTTCACCGGGGTCTTGTCCAGCTTCACCCCGTATCGCTTGAGGGCCTTGGTCTCCGCCAGCTTGATGGAGAACTTGATGCCTTCGATCAGGGTTTTCACGTCGTCAGGGTGGGTCAGGTAACTGTAAAATTCAAAGGTTAAAAAAGTCATCTCAATGCCTTCTTTCAAGCTGATAACTCCTCAATAACCCAACAGAGTTACATATCTAGCAAGCCACCCGGGTTGACCTCACTTTAAAAAAATCGCGTCTGAAGGGGTCCATCCGCTTGGAGTGAACGATGTCACAGCCTGATCGACATAGGCATCAAACTTATCCCCGAATTTTGTCAGTGGAATATGAATCTATTATGAACGATAAAGTCAATTTTCTAATTTAATTACTAGTCATAAAAACAGAAGAAATTACACTTTTCTTTCTTTGCGCTACATCTTTATTTGAATGGCCGTATTTTGTACTATTATTACTTAGTACAAAGTACCTCAGGAGGATAAGGGTTTAAAAATGCAGATTAAAAAGGACTTAAGAAGCGAGCCTTGGCCATTCAGCTGAGTAATGCGGAGTATATGTGTCTTAAGTTAGTAGCTCTTGCACTTGCAAGAGCACTTAAAAAGTACTTTCTGGTTTGGTTATTGGCAAGACTCGCATAAAAGAAGAGAAGAGAATGTAGTACAATCCAAAGATTGTATTAAGAGCTCTTGCACTGTATTTATTTTTATTTTTATCTAAGAACTTCAGAAGACCAAACCCGATCCATCGAAACTTACTTGGCAAAGATCTTAGGATGGTCGAACGGGTCCGCGCTGCGAATCTCAAGTCGGCCGCGGCTCTTGGGGTGCAGCACGGTGGGTATGATCTGGATGCTGCGGCTGCCGTTGTCGAGCTTCTCACCCACCATGCCGGTCTTGGCGCAGTCCGCCAGGAACCCGCCGAAGAACAGCTGGATGTCGGGGTTGTCGTCAGCGGGGTTGGCGTATTTGGTGTTTATGTAGGCTGTTACTTCCGATATGCCTGTTGGTAGGATTTTTATAGGTTTTTAGATACATGGTTTGAGGATTTAACGATGGTACCAATACTGTTAGTTAGGGTTCAAAATATATGTTTGAAAAATATATTGCACGTTTTACACCTTTACCTATGGCACGGAGAAGGGAAACCTATCTATGAGCTTTTTAGCTAGTTAGGCTTGAATAAAAAAGAGGCACTGCCTGTTCGGAGTGAGTTAATTGGCAATAGGTATGATTTATTAATTTCCAAACAAAATTTTGCTTGTTCATCAGTTTCATCACTCATCAGGTCAGTATTTTAAAGAATAACTCTTGATTTTTTTGCCAATTTTACTCCCAATTTTTTTCCTTCATTATTTTTCCCTTTTTTTGCCTTACCGGTCCCAGACATGAGTCCATCCCTGAACAGTAGATACTCCATCGCCGTAGCCCAGTTGAGTGGCGTCGTGTTGTTGTCGTTCACGTGGAAGTTCAGGAAGTGGGCGACGTGGTTGTGCAGGTTCTTCCCAACGCTGGGCAGGTTGTGGACGGGCTTCACGCCGGCGCGGGTCAGCACGGACGGGTCGCCCACGCCGCTTAGTTGGAGGATTTGGGGGGAGGCCACGGCGCCAGCGCTGTGGAAGAATGGTAATTGTTATATTTTTAATTATAAGTGGGAAGTAAACGAGCCTACTAGATTATCGGAAGTAATACATAGATTGAGAGTTGTAACTTCTATAAGAGTTAAAACGGAACAACGATTGTTTGCATGGGTGCTCTAGCTAAAATAGTGGCAAAAGAGAGCTTTTAAGTCACAAATTGTATTTCTTACCTCCGAATTTGAGTTATTCATTCTGAGCAGTGTCACAAGATCACATCATAAAAGGCTATAGGTATAATGACACATTTTTTTATGACGAACTAGATTCTGAAGTTTATAGTCATTCTGTGCGTCGGCGGTTAAGAGTTCTCTTTCACAGATCACAACGTGCAACCATTAAAGTTTCAGCACTCCACTCTTTCCTTTCAACTCCTACTCACCTCAAAACGATTTCATTATTAGCGAAGATAACCTCGGTGCCCCCGAAGCTGTTCTTCACCTCGACAGCATACGCCTGGCGAGTGGTCTGGTTGATGAGCACCCTGGACACCGTTGCGTTGAGCATCACGTGCAGGTTGGCGCGGTGCTTGGCCGGCCGGAGGAACGCGCGCGCCACGGAGAGACGGGAGCCGTTCCGGTTGGTGGTTTGCGCGATCGAAAAGCCGGTGTGGTGGGCGCCGTTGAGGTCCCGAGCTTGGTAACCTGGAGGGGAAAGGCTTTTTGAGTTTTTGCTGCAAAATTAGGTTGTAGGATGTTACAAGTAAGTATTGTTTTTGCCGTACTTATAAGTACCTTCTGCATTCTTAGGGGATAAGGATACCCTGCAAAGCAATGGCTGCTCTAGAGCATATTTATTACCTACCAACTGGTAAAAATGAGATTGCCTGCGATGAGCCTGCGATGAGCCTGCGACTTGGAAGGCCAGATTTATTTTATGATCTTTGTTAAGGGATTGCAACTAGAACCATGGCATTCCAATCACTAAAATAATAACCTTACTCAGAGAGTAAATCATTCCTTAGTCACTGGTCCCACCGCAACCGAGTAAGCGATGAACTATCGGCGATTATCTCGCCCAAGAAACGAACCCCTTACTCGCTCGCGGTGGGACCAGTGCCGTAGTGACGATTTTTCATGCACAAGTTTGAAAAAGGAACGAGTAAACTGTCTAAAGTGTCTCTGAGTACGGACGTTATACTTGGTCCTTCTAACCGGATCGCTGTATATAATCTTTTTTTGTAATTATTTGGCCACCTTAGCAGTAGTCCTGGTCAGCTTCGTTTTTAATTTACTTTATGGAACTCTTAAGTTACCTTACGTTTTTCTTTGATTTGTAGAACCAATTGAGACAAAACCCACTTACCCAACTCCTCTCCAGCCTTCACAATGCTGTAACTCAGTGGGGGATGGTACGGAAACTGCGACACCGTCAGCGGCCCCCCCGTCCCGTGGAACCCCTGGTCCATGTCCTTCAGCTGCTTGTTGTCCTCGGACCGGAGGAAGTACGGCAGCACGTCGTCGTAGCTCCAGCCCTCGTTGCCGGCTGCGGCCCAGGAGTCGTAGTCGGCGCGGGAGCCTCGCATGTACATCATGCCGTTCATCACTGATGTTCCCCCGAGGACCTGCACACATTGGGTTTGTTAAGGGTCTTTGGCATGAACCACTGGGCTATAATAGAATTATGCATTTTTTATTGGGTGGATTCGCTTAAGCGGCTGATAAACGAGCCAATTGCTAACGAGCAAATCAAGTAGGTATGTTGCAATACGAATAAGAAAAGTCAAAGAAAAAATTGTAATACGTACCTATTTATATGAGCCGTCACAAAGATCATTCTAAATTGACACGACTACAAGTACGCAGTGGTGAACTACCCGCAAACAAATCTTCCATTACCCTTTTTCATTTATAACCTAAGTCCTAAACACCATTTATGTTAACTACCACTTGTATTATATTAGTTACCTTTCCCCTCGGCCAGTAGCACTTGCGGTCGGTCTCCCCGAGGCAGGCGGCGGGCTCGGGCTCCGTCTGGTAGCCCCAGTCGATGCTGGAGCCTATGAAGTTCAGGAACATCGAGGGGACCTGCGTGCCCGTCGGCTCGTCAAAGCCTGGGGACGAAAGGATATGGTAAGACATGATCATGATCACTCACTTTCATCTCATCCTAATCTAAGCAACATTAACTTCGGCTGTGATGAGTTTGAAGCCCAGCGGTGGACAAGCAACACATTGTTTGTAAAACTCAAGCTCATTATCCGATGCTCTTAAATTTTAAACTTACAGGGTCGAAGTATTCCGGAAAAGACGATCGATAACCTTGGCACCAGTTGTAACGTAATCTGACACGCAATAAATGATTTGAATTTGGATGTATGCTAGCAGGCCAAACTAACGAATCCCAAGGTTTACGTTAAGCATAGCGGAGACCCTGTCGCCAACTTCCTACTCCATTATCAGATGACCTCTTACATACCATAATATTCATAAGGCATTGTCATCAGGTTCGCATACGCATTCCAATTTCAGCACATTAAGACAACGGAAAGTGAGTCAAATAAACTTGCAAAAAAATTACCCATTACATAAGGCAAGCTAAATAACATACATACATACATACATACATAAAATAACGCCTGTTTCCCAGAGGGGTAGGCAGAGACGACTTCTTTCCACCTGCTACGATCCTGACAAATGTCTTTCGCTTCTTCCACATTCATACATCGAGTCATGCACGCACGTCGGTTTCGGGTACTTAAGATTCGGCCCTTTTCCAGTATTTCTCCGATTTGATTCGAAAAAGTACGCCTAGGGCGGCCTCTTCCGACCCTTCCACTCACTTTCGCTCTTAACAACTAATAATAACAACTTGTTAAATAAGCACGGCCACTGCTTAAATGCTCCGTCCACTTCCGTTCAAGCAAGAGCGTGGTTGAGGGTCTACTCACCGGCCTCCAGCAGCAGCACGCGCCACTCGGGCACCTCAGACAGCCGCGCCGCCACCACGGACCCAGCGGAGCCCCCGCCCACCACGATGAAGTCGTACACCGAGTCCATGTGCGTGCGATACTGCAACGTTCACCACAGTGTTAAAATAAGGATTGCCGCAATGAAGGCAATAGAGTCCTTTTAAAAATATTATTAAAAATAGAGCTAGACGCCACACATGCCGTGGTGAGCCCTATTCTTTGGTGTTTTGAAGACGCCATTGTGTACGTCCACAGCGGTCGCTTTTTCGTCCGTAGTGAGTTAGCACGTTAACAAGATCAGGTGTTAACAGGACGCTCCTATCCCCTCCACGCCGGCTGTCTAAATTTAGGACGTTGATTTAAGTCACGTGTAAAGCCCGCTTAAGTACTCGGTGGCTGTGGGTAGACTGGAGTTTTGGGTTGAATAACATGTTAACATTGGTTCGCAATAAAATACCGATACTCTTTATAGAACACAAAAAAAAAAACACTACAAGTAGGTACCTACATTATAATTACAGGTTGAGCGCCTGTTGAGCTATATCTCATCCAAACAACTTTGAAATAGCTCAGGGCACAGATACATGGCAGGCGGTGTATTAACCGTATCGATGCAAATTATGTCTTGTAATTATTATTTTACAATAAAGAGTTTACATACATACCTACATACATTAGAATGTATGTAATGTAATGTGTAGTGGACAAGATCCTCAAGTTTTTATGCTGGAGAGGTGTAGTAAAAAAATCCAACGTTATACCGGGTGTCCCAGAAACCAACGCCAATATGATAGAGCAGCTAAAAAGCTATCGATTTAACCCCTATGTATGTTCAGCGATTTTTACTAGGTTCGGAGATATTCATCGTCATGTCACGAACAATGATTAATTTCATGTTTTATTTCATAAGTTTTTCAGTGGTATCTTACATAATTAGAATCATAAATCAGCCAAGTTTTAAACGTAAAGTAATATATGTTTATCTTACTTTATTAGTTAGAGTATGTACGTGTTAACTGATAAAGCAAGATATTTTTGTTGCGCTGCTTACGCATCTTAACTCTATTGACACGACAGCACGCACCTCACACGCATAAAACAAAAACAAGTAGTTATCTAAGCGTGTGACTCATGCCAATTGACACCCGTAGAAATATCACAAAACTCGCTTATTAAACAATTATACCATTTCAGTTAAGTACTTTATTTCCTTGTTAATAAAACTCCGCCGTAGATCATTTCCGAGATTCAGCGGTTCACATGATTGTCAGCAGTTATCAAGCTGGGTACTGGCAGGTTCCGCTCATTAGTGCTATCAGATTCGTGAGGAAATCCATTGACAATGCAGTTTACTAACAATAATACTGATAAAAGCTGGTAGACAACAACATTTCTTAGAAACTCAACACTCTCAACACTCTGCTTAAGTATTTTGACAGAATACACTTTGGCCATGGTGTCATGATTTCTTGGAGGTATCCAATGAATAGAATCATAAGAAAGTTTAATAAAGATTACCTAACTACACTCGAAAATCTAATTAAAGATTAAAATCCTAATCTCAACCGGCGCACATTGTGAATACTGTAGGTACTATTTTTATGAATAAAACGTACCCTGATATTACTGGTTACACGAGTTCTCGTTCATGTTTATAATAACTAAATAATCAACATTGGAACTGTCAGGTTTTGGGTCTTCGAGATTAGATTAGATTAGATTAGATTTTCGAGTATAGTTATTAAAAATGGCGTTGTTTAAAACCGGCAATTTGTAGATTCAGACAATAAAAAAACAACTTTCATAGAATTGAACTTTGTAGAATTTGCAGCGCTTAATCTCTTGTCTGTATAAGGCCTCTTTTCTACCCTATTCAGTGGTTTCAAAATATATATATTGCAAGGAGGCCTAATTCTTGTACCTTTCCAGTACCTATTGCAGAAAGGTACCGTAGTCGCGATTCCAATCCCTTATTGTATGATTATCTGATTTGAATTCGAAATATTACAGTCACGGCGTGATTGCGTGCCGACTGCGATCAGCAATCACGCCGCATCACGACTCGACGACTCTTCACGATTTGTTTACATTTCTATCGGAGATTGTTTGTAAAGCAAAGATGCTAACTTGTAGACAAAAAGCTTATTTAAGTCTTAACGGCCGTACAAATTGATTTTGACTGAGACGTTTATCAAAACTAATACTTAAACGTCATCAAACATATAAAACTGCCATTTCTGACTCCGTTTGAAACAAGCGTTTCAGACAAACCATGTTATTCTCTTTAAGGAACTCACTTTTTAACTCGACGGATAAACCAGCGAGTTTAATTTGTCCCGACAGAGCGTACAAACAACATTTTAGGACGTGCAGAATGAATTTTGAATAAAGATCACTGAGTAATACAGCCTCATGTATTTGCGTGTTCGATAAAAAAAAAATAACAACATTATAGGACGTGGATTCTCAATTGGGTAGCTTAACTGTCGCTCGTATGAGCTCGCTCGCAACCGATCGATAAGAAGCTGATTTTAGGAATGAATTCTGAATAAAGATCGGTGAGTAATACGGCCTTTTGTATTTGCGTGTTCGATATTTTTTCATAGTCAAATTGTTGCTGCATGATACGTGCTTATATATTGGCTCTTCTATTAAAATGTTACCTAACAATGCATTCAGAGTACCTAACGCCCTTCTTTAGCAGCTATAGAAGGAACCCAAATCGATCCCATTGCTTCAGCCTATTATGGCGGGCAGGACCGTATGTGAACATTACGTCAAGTATGCCACTGCCACTCTCACGCCAAACGTATTTGCTAATGCAAATTACAACTTTATACATACGAAACAGTCTCTTAATCTTCACCTTGTGCCTGCTATGGCCGATGGTGGCGACGGTGGCACGACGTTCAGGTGGCGTTCAAAACGTTAAGGATCTAGTCAGTAGTTACTGACCTGCGCGCGTCCGCAAGGGTCCTCCAGGTCGCACTGGCTGCGCAGGAACACCTCCAGCAGCCCCATGAACAGCATGAAGGCGCCGCCGCCGCACGTCGCGGCCAGCGTTGGGCCCGGCTGCGTCATTGGACAGTCGCACGACAAAGCCATCTGCAACAAGTGAACAACCCTTTAAGCGCTACCGTTTTCAATCCACAAAGTCGCGCTTCTAAAGCTCACTATGCTTTTTGACGTCGCGGTTATTGTGAACTTCCGATAAGAATTCAATTCTGCCACATTGCACAACCACGAAGTTGAATATTGATAATGTTGACAGCAGTAAAGCAATACCGTTATTTACTATTCACAAGCAACAAATAAGTTTAGCATTGTTTTTCTGCTGTCGACATTATTCTAGTCAATATTCAGAAACTTCATGGTTGTGCTATGTTGCTGGGTTGACTTCTATAGTTGGTAGTTACCTACTCTGCCTACGAAGTTATAAAGGTAAGTTCAGGTCTAGTTTATGAAAATCATAGAAAGTTTAACGGATATATAAAAAAAATGCGTTTCTTAATATATATATTCCACGCTTTCCTGTCCTCTGCAGCCTCCTGCCAGTCGCCGCCGAATTCTGTCATGAGGGATTCAGATGGTACGATCCTGACAAATCTCAAAACAGACAGATAAATACACGTTTATTTTAGGTGTATGGTCAGTCGTAATTAAATTGCTTACGATGATGGTACAGAGTTCTACACGAGTACAACTGGCAAAAAAGAACTCTGATCAATAGAACCATATCAAAGTGACGTTATAGACCAACTCATAAGAATTGACATACAAAATGTCACTGTGACACCATTCTATGGTGCCGCAAGGGCCGATAGTACCTACATAACCTCAGTGTTTTTTGGACCTTGTAACACTGTTATTGTCAAATCCACAGCCTAATCTCTCCATTGATCTCCCGATCTATGAAGGGTCAACATTCACATGTCATATGTCTCGTCAAGTGTTTCCACACTGCCTCACACGCAGCTAATGAAGTAGGCGTGTTGCGTGCGCGTGCGACGCCCTAGGGGACATGTGTCTGTTTTTTAATTGGAAAAGTTATCTATAAACGGTGTCCCAGAACTTGACGTAAATATTAAGAGTTAACTTTTCCTTCTGTTTCTTAGTTTAGGAGTTATAAGTACTGAGAGATCCTGTATAAATTTCAAAGTTAAAAATTTACAAGATCTGCAAGACTTCTTCAGACTTCAAGAGATCTTCGTGCTGTAAAGTTATTAAGCTAACGTAGGGATTGGTAAGGGTAGTAGAGAATTAGTAATGTTTTCTTCAACATAAAGAAAGAGGACCCTTCTGGTTTCGCTATGACGTTAAACGATTTATTTATATTTTAATTAAATCTGTCCCATCGTACATCCCTGTATTGCGTTGAGATTGGCATTGAGATGTAACGAAGATAACTGATGGCCCGTCATTTGGCCATTATTTCTGCAATCATCTCCGTCGAACTTCCTTGTGTGCGAATGATGACGGGTTTGCTTCGCTGGTCATCGGGGTCTTTGCCGTGACTCGGTACAAACGTGTGGTACAGTTGCAAGCCCTGTCAACGGCATTAAGTGGACACATTTGTACCTTGACGACTTGTCGGTTAACACATTGGTTAGATCACTTGCTCAACATTATTTACTTTTTGAAGCGTATTTTCCATTCGCATTTTCGCCATCCTTAGTAGTGTTAAGCAATCACATGTGTTACATTGTAGCTTTTTTTCGAGTCGAATGTTCTCCCATGTCAAATATACATTACAAAGTTGATGCGGAGCTCCTATTTCCGGACTCTTTGGCCCTTCGGGCCTGCTGCAAAACCTAAACCTATGCGTCTTGTAGAGTTAACAAATGGACAAACATGCTACTCTAGGTAAACTATAATATTATTAATGCGCTTGTTTAAAAATATAAAGGGCTGTTTCCAGTTTGATCCAGGGCTCCAGAGGCTTCCCTCTTTGTATATCAATGCTGGGCCCGTAATTGACCTGGTGAGGATCCTAAATCAAACGCGAATGGCACACCCTGCTAGGCTATCCGAATGATACCATACAGCGAACAGGGGCATGCCACAAAACGTCAAAGGCTGCTGCCGGAAGGCGTTTATCAAGCGATATACCTAACTTTAGGGTGTTATAAATTGTATTGTTCTAAGACTTACAAGTTCGAATAGAAAAAAGAAGCAGAAGAATAAATGAGAGTGGTAAAATTCACGAATGGTGAAAAATGCGAATGATGAGGATCAAACCAGTCTATTAATAAAGTCTCTTACAGTAAAATATACCTTAGGGCGGTGCGACTACGGGTATCTTCAAACCAGCTCCTTGGCACCATAATTATTATTGCATTGTCCCGAAGCTTTAGGTATAAGTTACCCTGTGCAGGGTCCCCCCGAATCACTACCAGCATCATACGACTTCAACCTTCCGCGAAACAACAGTTTTTGCATTGTTGTGTTCAAGTGTAGGGATAAGACAACCAGTGAAATCACTAGCAGTGAGGCATTCCATCTTAGTCATCAGGGTAGGCCAAGTAAGTGTCTGGTTTTCAACTATCTCATGCGCCCGTTTACCATAAAAAAACAAATGATTCAAAAATGGATTACATTTTTTTAACCTGAATGACGAACATGCGAACGAGGCAAGTTAATAACTAAAAGGTTGTAAAAGCAAATTAAACAAGGCCGTTGAGAACAGGTGAGATAAATGTCACGAGCTCGTAAATTGTCACGTGGGCGGCTATTCTCGCTTATCAAAGCGATCGATCGCAATAACTTGTGACATGGATAACTTCATGTGCGAATAGAGGTCGTGTCGTAATATCGAGCAAAAAACGCTTAAGGAAAAATAGCTGAGGCTCTATTATTCCGCTAAACCTTATTGCTTATGACATGTGATCGTAATTCGGCCACGAATACTGTCAAGTAAATAAAAGCTATCATTAAGTTGACAACACGATAACGTTTCAAAAGCAATAGGGGTGTACAAGTAGAATAAATAGACCGCCTAATTTGATACATGGGCATTGGCCGATTAGGCTATGGGTGAATTTCAACAAGCGTCAAATTAACCTAATTTTGGTGGTATTTTTTATTTTCTTAGTAGGGTTTACAATTAAACGTTTAAGTGACGTCATTAGTCATTATAAAAACAGTGTTAAAATGGCCCTTTATTATACCAAGTGTTTTTTAAGATATAACGATTTTATTAATTATGTACCACCAAAATTACTTTTCTTAGAAAAACTCACGATCAATAATAACATATCGGGCTAATTAAAATATAATCGTTAGGGAATCTTCCTTGTTATTTATGAAAATCCAAAACGTAAGTTTCTAATATAATAAATAATGATTATTTGTTTGTTTAAATAATTTTGGTGGAGACCAGAAATTTTGATAATTTTGGTGTTTCGCAAAAGCCACCAAAATTATAAAATTTAACATTTTTTTAAAATTAAAAACAAATGTTTTAGTTTAACAAAAACTTAACTCGTTACAGTTAAAAAGACACCATAAACATACTTGAAAAAACTATCACACAACAAAACTTTTTGCGAAATAATGACTTATCTAAGTTATCACGATTAATAAAGTGTATTTCATACCACCAAAATTAGATACTTATGTGCTTAGCGGGAAGACGCAGAAAGATGGTACAAATCTTTCACCGTCTATTGCTGGAGTGAAACTGAACGAACATCTGACGCTATATTTGTTTGTTAAATCACGTTTCGTTCGCTCATAAAATCAATTTCAATATTCACCACCAAAATTAACTATTTCGCTTGGACAGTTTTATTTACACTGCTCCCAGTTTCCTTTTACTTGCAAATGCAATAATTGATACATTTTAAAATACCTCAACTAATAAGGAATACAGATAACTAAAATATAAGTCTAGTTGAGGCTTAATAAGTTTGTACCACGACATATCAGTATATGCGGGAAGTTACAGGACACGACACCAAAATTGATTTTGGATTGAAAATATTTTTTTACGATAAATATAATAAGTTAATAATAATTTTAACTTTGGCTCAATATGGTACTTTGAGTAAGATTAGGTATTTATAAAATAAATAGTTTTCCAATACATGTACTTTACACCCCAATTATCACGTCCGCCGCTCAAAAAATGTGGTTGAGATAATTACCCCTATTAAAGCTGACTTTTTGGGGTATATATGTATTGGGAACTAAATATTTTCATCTTTTTCTAAAGTTTTGTTACCGGATTATTGACTAGTTGCCGTTTATGACAATCGCCAAATCATCTTTTCTTATAATTCTTTTGATCATTGTCCATTAAAACGTCAACATGCTAGTAATAACATTATTCCAAAAATCGGATTATTTTTTTACTCGAAGGACGGTAATTATAATATTTCCCTAGTAGAAAAATGACAGGTGTATAAATGCACAAACATTCAATCTCAGTCATCTTTTTTAATCAATCAACTTACTTTTCTTCTCTTAGGTTCTATTCACAAGCGGTAGCGGGTAATAATGAGCCCTGACCAGCACTCATATTGGCAACACTGCATCATTTTCGGCGAGCCACGCAACACTCACTTGTTTTATGATGGGTAATTTGCCAGTTTATTGAGTTTGCAAAAACTGTATGTTACGTAAGAGATATTAGCTGATATTAGATCACTGTCTTTGTCGATTGCACACTTATTTAGAGGATGCCGGTTAATAGAAACTATATCTAATGAGATATTTTAGTCTGTCTGTCCCACACACAATGATAAACACCATTATCTGTCCCTATTGAATTGATGCTTTGCCAATTCCTTTAAATCGCGTATAAATTATTGTCATTGCTTAAACAATATTGTAGTTTATGCCTGCGACCCCATTCGCACTGAAGTTGTTTACGCTATTGCCTCGTCATAGCATATTTTCATCTATAAGTTTTAAAGCTATTTAGACCTGGGCGAAGATGGAACCTTTAAGAATAAGAATAAGAATAATCTTTATTGCCACAACCTTAAATTTAGCAAATATAAAGGAATCGATAATAAATAAAAACAAGACAGTACATGAGAAAAAAATAAAATAAAAATGTATAGTATCTAAGCCAGGTTGAGCAAAGGGTCCCAATCTCAGCATGTGCTAGGCAGATATGCCCGGCGCTGGTTTTCAGACTGGTCCCTAGAGGCGGGACGGTCGCAAACTGATACAAAGTGTTGATGATACAGTAAACTAGGTAAATATATAATTTAAAAAAAAAATACAATAAACATTTCATGCTTTAGCGATATTATGACCCAAATATTCCGTTATTTGCATCAAAATCATTGGAGCCGTTTGCCAGAGTGCGGTGGGGACTCTAAAGAACTTATATGCTGATATGTCTTCTTATATAAACGTGTTATCTTAATTAACTTGTCTGTCACTTATAAACGAATGCTCAGCTGTAATTGACTAACCTAATGTGCTGTCAGAGAGCGCAACAAATTTGTTCGGATGCCGAAGTGATTTTGTTAATGGCCGCCATTTCCTCTAGTAAATTGTTTAATCGTCTTGCTCTTGCTAATTTTCCACGGAAACGTTTGAAGTAGTTTGGCCAGACAGAGACCTGTTCCTGATAAATAATCAGGAACAGGTCTCTGTCTGGCTTAAATTTTTTATTCTTATTTATCGAGCAAACAATACAATTCTTCTGTACTAATTTGCACGTGAGGGTGGTGTAACATAATTAAGTTGTGGTGCCGGTAACAGAAAAAAAAAATGCGGGTATAATGTGGATGGGTACAGTCAACAGCATAAATAAGTGATCATTTATGTACCTTGTCACTTTAACGTCGTGTTTGAAGTGTAATACAAAATTGTGAAACGTTTACAGAATACAGAATACAGAATACAGATCTTTGTTGGTAAAAGTACATTTTACAAGTCATAATTTAAAATTACAATTAAATTAAATTAGGTAGGTACACCAGTAACACATTACGGTGCCGGATCCTTCAGAGTGTGCAAAAACTCGTCAATTGAGTAACATGCCTGTTCCATAAGCAATGATTTAAGCTTGCTCTTAAATATACTATTGCTGGTTGAGTTTTTTATATCAGTCGGGAGCAAGTTGTATAGGGTGGACCCCATGATGCTGAGTGACCTTCGTGACTTAGCCAGCCGGCGGCTCGGAACGAATGCGACAAGGTACATAAATGATCACTATATTTATACTGTTGACTGTACAACAGAATAATAAAAGAGAAGACTTTTTCTCTATAAAATACTTTTTCACCGACTACAAAAAAGGAGGATATTCTCAATTCTTTTGTATTTTACGTGTTTTGTTACTTGATTTCTCCACCAATTTTCAAATGATTTAATAACTTTCAAGTGAAATAATGGGGGATGTTTCATATATTGCGAAATGTCGCCAATTATGATTTGGAGTCCATTCATTGTTATTTAAAATATTTATTACGTCTTCATTTGTTCTTGATTAAATTATACCACCCACCATGCAGATAATGGTAGATAGATAGTACCACAATGTGATTACGACACGCGTGAAATAAGCTACTAGAATTATCTATCAAAGTATTCAAACAATTGATTTTTATTTACATATTTAACCTTTGCCCTCGAACACCAACCAATCCTTTGTTCCTCTCCGATGTTCCACATCATTAAGACTCAAAATCCCGTGACATTGAAACGCCCCATTGTACTCTCGCCACGTCAATTAGATGCCAAAAGTGTTTGTGCAACTCTGACCTCTGGGGCCTTGACCCGTTGCTGGACAATCTATCTCAATGGGTGATTCGGGACTGGCTTTAATGAGATATAGTTATAATAAGTTAAGAGCGTGGGAGACTTATGAAAGAGTTGTGAATCACAGATATGTTAAAAAAAAAAAACTCGAAAATTCAAACGAACTCACGTGCTGATGATAACCGGGCTCTAAAACCCATTGACATTTCCGATCTCAGCAGTCTGAAGAAGGGCCGTATTAATAGACTCATCTTGACTGCGAGGCCCGTCACAAGATACGTCAAAGTAAACGCCAAACCATAGAACACTTTCATTTTTGACGCATCTCGAGACGAGCATTAGAATTGAGATCAGTTTATTAATACGGGCCTAAGGCTGTAAATGCGTTGCCAAGCCTGAGAGTAAAATTTTAATGGGATTCCTCTTTTGTTGTGGCGTTATGGAATACACACTGGAGTACAAAAATGCCAACACTGCTATTTGGCGACAGGTTCAAGAGTAAGATAAGAACGAAGAAGGGAAGAGGATTCATTTTAATAGAACATAAAATTATCATTTTTTTTTAATTTATCACCTTCGACCTCGTCGTCACTTACCATCAGGTGAGACTGGGGTCAAACGCAAACACATTATTCATTAAAAAAAAATATCAAGCTAAGTCCAAAAGAAGAAAAAATCTAAAAGAAGGTAGATAGAATATAATATGTATACATAAGCTGTAAAGTACCAAAGTCAAATGTGGCATAAAATTACTATTTCCCGGAGTTAGAAAAATATTGTCGGACATACCAGATCACTCCAAATCTAAGTACAGAAAACCATGTCTAAAGCTCTTGTAATAAAGTCCACTATTCTCTGTAAAGGGCTGAGCGTAATAATTAGATAATTATATTGATTAATGTACTACGGATGTCGTGTTATTAAGAAACGGTTTTAATTATGAGTCTCACATGTTAAGGGGACGGGACATGTGGCCAACTTAAGTTAGGTCTAAGTGTAGGATATAACTCTATGATGAATGATAATTATCTCTAACTCTAGACGTTGTAATGAGGACTATAATTATTCAATAAGTAAACTTATTAAGTTACTTTGTAACTTAGCTTTAAGTTGTTAAAATGCGAATGACTTATTTTAGAATGGGTTTTAGGCGAAATGTGAAAATGTCTTCTTAATCGAACCTCAATAATTGTTATTCTATTGTTACTGCAAAGTTTCACTTTACGTGGATAGATTGTTCGAAATTAAAAGAAAACCGCATTTATTCGTAACGAAAAGAGATTGGTTTTAAATACTTATTCAACCTTTTACACCTCACTATGTTCTTCCACACCTCTACTGTAATTTAATTATTGCGAAAGGATGTATGTCTGTTACATTTTCACGGCAAAATCGCTGAAATTAAACATTTTGGCGTTAGGTATACGAACGCTGCTTGAACTCTGTGAATGACGAACGATACATTTTTTTAGTCTCAGAAAAAAAATAGCTATTTATCTAGTTCTCGAGAGAAAAAGCCATTACCGGGTGTAGTGTTCGCATTGTTATGTTTTGGAATAAGGAAAATTACTAGCATAGAGGCATTCCAACAGTCCTCATGGTTGGCAACGCAAATGCAGTCTTAGGATTGCTGTCAATTAAGATTGTAATCTCGAGGATGCAAAAGTCTATAGGTAACAGATCTGACTTACCACCAGGTGGCGCTTGCCTTCTCTATGCCACAATACACGTGTCATGCGCCAGCGCTGTCGAAGTTAATTCATTCATATAAAGTATCAAGATTCTCAAGTATCAAAATTACTTTCCAATCTAATCCCTATGTCAAGGTTGTCAGTTTCGCCCGAAGCTCCGACGTAACACCCGTGAACCTGATATCTCCGTAACCCACTATGTCACGCAGCATAATGAAATGCGTCTGAACTTGTTCTTTGACCCGAAACACCACTTTGGATTTATTATAATATAAACTGGTTTATTTGTAACGAACTGCAAGAGAATGTTACTATTTTTGGGCGTGTTAACTTGCATGAAAGTGGCGTAATTTGCAGTTTGCAAATTATATTTTAAATGTCTACGTGTCATATACTTGAAAAAACCGGCCAAGTGCGAGTCGGACTCGCGCACGTAGGGTTCCGTACCACTATACATCTAAATAAATGTTTTTCTTTATTCTTTATTATATTGGAGTTGATTGAATGAAAGGTAAAAGGCGGTTTACGATTTATAACGTATTAAAAAAAACTAATTATTAGATCTCGTTTAAACCAATTTTCGGTGGAAGTTTGCATGGTAATGTACATCATATATTATTTTTACATTTATCATTCCCTTATTTTAGAAGTTACGGGGAGGGGGACACACATTTTTCCACTTTGGAAGCGTCTCTCGCGCAAACTATTCAGTTTCGAAAAAATATATATTAGAAACCTCAATATCATTTTTGAAGACCTATCCATAGATACCCCACACGTATGGGTTTGATGAAAAAAAAAAAATTGAGATTCAGTTCTAAGTATGGGGAACCCCAAAAATTTATTGTTTTTTTTCTATTTTTGTATGAAAATCTTAATGCGGTTCACCGAATACATCTACTTACAAAGTTTCCATAGTATAGCTCTTATAGTTACGGAATAAAGTGGCTGTGACATACGGACGGACAGACGGACGGACAGACATGACGAATCTATAAGGGTTCCGTTTTTTGCCATTTGGCTACGGAACCCTAAAAAAGTGTGCTATTGAAAGATATACGTAGGCCCGTATTAATAAACTGATCTCAACTGTAATGCTCGTCTTGACATGCGTCAAAAATGACAGTGTTCTATGGTTTGCCGTTTACTTTGACGTACTTATCTTGTGACGGGCCTCACAGTCAAGATGAGTTTATTAATACGGCCCTTAAAGAAGTACAAATGGATCAAAGTCAACAACAATTTTGAGCATTTTATTACCTCGTCATGCTTAACTTTATACAGAAAAAAATCAGAACGTTTTAATTTTTATCGAATTGCACTACATCGGTTGTAGTTGTACCATTTTATCGAATTTGATATGTTCAGGATATCTTAAACATGAATTACGTAGATTAGCTTAAGTTAGACTTGTGACCAATAGAAAAAAAAACATGCGGCGAGAAACGCCTATCGAAAAATGAAAATTCTGTTTACGATACGTTTCGTTGTAAGGTGTAATTGTGGTTCCTCCATCCCATTTCCCTGTTCCCAATAGAAAAATCAAGGTTTAAGTTCATTACGCCCTGGCTATCAGTGTTGCGAAGTTAATCGTGACATGTTTTTGAGCAGTTATTCGTGGATTTTTTAATTATTTACGTCCATTTTTTCTGTCTAAACCATTTAGTAGCAAATAGAGCAAACAAAAATAATTCGCCATGTTATTTAAAGCAATTTAAAGTAAATGTCAAAGCCTTCGTGAGATATCTTGACAAGTGACACATGTAGAATGTCAGTCGTGATGAACGGTTTAGCCGCGGCTTCAGCAGGCCTTCCTCTGAATGTCAGTGACTCGTCTCAAGGAAAAGCAGAATCGTAGTGGTATTTGACTGGTACAGGCTTACACTTAGCGCCACCAACTGACATTGAGAATAGAAAGATGGATGATATTGGCTGACCGTGTGAACTATTTGAAAGTTAGAAATTATTTAGGGGTGCTTTTGGTGGTATCCCTTCATTTTTCCTAATATCGCATAACATAATTTTTGAGTGCCATAATATTCTAGTGTCATAATATTCAACTTCCCTAATATCAGATACCAAAATAACACTTTCTATAATGTTCATAATCCCTAATTATTTGCTATAACACTTCATTTGCCATAATTTCGAAAGCAGCCAGGACCCGATTTTTTTATAGTACTATACTTACGACACAACAAAAAAAAAACAAAGAAAAAGCGGTTCTTCAACAGGTAAAGCAATTATACACATTTTCATTTTGTATGGCAAATAATTATTAAATTGTAATTGACGATTAAATTTATAGCAAATGATAAGTATGGCATACGTAACGTTATGGCACCGAATAATTATGTCAAGTGAAAATATACCAAATGATCATTATGGCACATGATTCGTTATGTCATATAAAATTATGTCTCATGAAATTCAGTCCAACGATAGAGAACCTCTTTTGGTAGTTACAAGTCTAACCTAACCTACTTAATTAGTGTCTAAGAGATCCTGAAAACATCGTGGTTTCAAAGGAAAATAACGTTCGAAGAACTCTTACGGCTCTCAAGGCACGGCACGGACGTAAAAGCTCTTATTCCCTTTTAATAAAGACTTTGATGGTGACTGTATGTATCAAGGTCAAGGGAAGATTGATTCCTGATTGGACATATTCTTGTTTCGGCACATTCCTTTTTCGGCTTAATCATTATATACAACAAATGAAATAAATCATTAATTCTTGAAAATAAAAAAATATGATACCTAGGATTGATTTTATTCGTTGTATATAATGATTTATGTTAAAAACGGAATGTGCCGAAACAAGAATAATGTCCAATCAGGAATACGACGAAAAAGGAATTAACCAATTTACATTTCTACGATGCTACGCTAAATAAAACATAGTTTAAAAAAATTAAAACTAACTAAGCTCCACGTAACCAAAAAAAACGAAAAGAACAAAACCCCCAATCAGTACCATTGCGCGGCATGTCCATATTTAGCCCGGCTGCATTTCCTTATTTCTGCGTTACGTTTATTTCACTTTAAAATGTTCTTAGTTGGATTTTATTGGTTTCATGTACTTAAAAGTTTTCGCCATGTTTCACACCTGTGGAGTGAGTTAACTACGTCACGGCAGGAAGTGGCTGGAGTGGCTCCCACATGACCAAAACCGGCGCTCGCGCACGTGCGCGGTGCACGGCTGCGTTTGCGCACGACACGGAATCTAAATTCTTTAATCCGTTAAAGCAGTTTTTTTAAAGTGGTACTTACTAAAAGTAATGAACCGATTTCAATACGTAACAAAAAAAAATACGAGTAACAGACACTCAAATAGAGAAAAGGGTCAATTACATAACACCCCTTATTTTTGGTTCCGGAATTAATTATAACAAAAACATTAGTTTATTAGCTGTTGCGCAACACTCCGTCCTCCCAAAGTACTTATTGCCATTGCCAAAAGTTCATTTTTCTGAGGTAAAATAAATAAATAAATAAATATCAGGGGACAATGTCACACCAATTGACCTAGTCCCAAACTAAGCTCTAGGCTTGTGCTATGGTTACTAGACAACGATATAAATACTTATATAGAGAAATATACACTTAAATACATAGACAACATCCATGACTCAGGAACAAATATTCGCGCTCATCACACAAACATCTGCACTTACCGGGATTTGAACCCAGGACCGCTAGCTTCGTAGGCGGGGACACTACCAACTAGGCCAGCGTGTCGTCAAAAAGCTACCCCATATCCTTCCCCAAAGCTTAAGCTATCACCATTCCAAATAAAAAAACTGTGTTAGTGGTGAAATCATAATCAATCACTTTCGCATTTATGATGTTAATAAATTAAAGTCGTATTATACACTTACTATGGATTTATTAACCGCTGACGCAAAAAGAGGGGGTTTTAGTTTGACGAGTGTATGTATGAACCGATTTAGATGTAATTTTTTCAATTGAAAGCAGGTGTTCTAGCGATGGTTTTATTCAGGTTTCTTGAAAATCGGTTCGGCGGTGCAGGAGATATTAGCTGTAAAAGTAGGGATTGCCTTTTTCGGATGTTTTTACCAATCTAATAGTTAGTTATATTACATTAGAAATAACAAAGCTAAGATAAACCCCAAGACTTGAATCGTACAAAATGGATACGTTATATATGACGGACGAAAAGCAGGTGATATCATGTTCCTTTATAAAATCTTGAACAATCTCGTGGACGTCCCGGAGTTGCTCGAGAATATCAAAGTTGTTGTACCCCGAGCAGGAGGTCGTTTATGCAACAGGAAGCCCTTTTTCTCCCCTCATTTTTGCACGAATATTGGAAAGCATGCACCCCTCAATATAATTATTGCATCATATACTGGTGATAATACAATTTTGGACCGATATTGTTGTTCTTTGGCCCCAAAGTCTCGTAAATTCCTTACGCAGTAATTATATAACGTGTTTTGGTTAGTTAATATCTGTTTTATAAAATATTTGTTGTAGGATATAAGGTAACTTTAATTATTATTTTTTCTCAAACATGCTCGGAAAAACCGGTTTTCCGATTGAAAGACAAGGACGGAAAGAGCCTCATTTTACTCCTAGGAGTAAAAAAACCATATGAAAACACTTTCCGTCCATGTCTATATTTTTCTTAAAAATGCTGTCAATTTGCATACAAAATCAAAAGGACCAAGACAAAAATTCCAAACAGCCAAGGTAACTGCTCGCTTTTTTAGCACAGTGCGTGTGTTTCCTTTTGAATTTACATTCCAATTTCTATGGTTAGTATTTAAAAACAATTGACAGTCTGTAACATTCGTTCATTCTGCATAATTAAATTACTTGCTTTTTAAAAATGTATTTGTATTATTTCCTCACATGTTTGAGAAAAGCATTATGTATGCCTCGGCGGAAACGAAGATTTCCCGACTCGTATTTTAGCAGGCCTCGCTGTTGCTCGGCCTGCTAACCACCTCGTCAGGAAAACCCTTACTTTCCGCGCCTAGGCAACAATGTACTATTCTAGCCTATATGAGTGTCCTACTGCTGGGCAAAGGCCTCTTCCCTTGATCTCCATGAGTCCCTATTAGGTGTCTATTCCGGCCAGTTGCTGACAAATACGTCCAAGTCGTCCCGCCATCGCCATCTCCGTCTAGGCCTGCCCCGTTTACGTCGCCCATTTTGCGGCACCCACTTGGTGGCCACGCTACCCCACCGGTGCGGGTGCATGCGGTAGAGGCTATGCGTGTTTTGGAGCGCAGTGTGGTGATCCGAATGTGATCTGTCCTTTTGACACCTAGCATACTGCGCTCCATGGCTCGTTCAATTTGGACTTTTGACTCTCAGTGAGTGACCATGTTTGGGCACCGTAGGTTAGGACAGGCAGAATACACATGTTAACGAGTTTTCGCTTGAGTGATAGTGGAAGGTTGCCCTTCATATGTTCCTTCATGGACCAGTAGCTCTTCTAGGCATTTTCGGTTTCTCTGTATCGGTCTGTGTGTGTCGTTGTTTGTGAACTTTAATTTAATTTGCAAAAAATATGACTGTTTACTTGTAAAGCATGTTGTGTCTACTTTTTAAGGATGTTCGCAATATGTTAATAATCCTATGCAATTTATTTGTTAATCTCCAGTTTTATCACCGAGTATGTCGACCCATTAATAAAAAAAAAACTGAAGCCGTGAGCCGATGGGCCTGCGGGAGTGCGGGCGGACGACATTTAGTGAAAGTGCAGCGACTTATCAGACGCACAGTGTAGCGAGACGGCTCGTAATGCACCTCATACAAGTCTATACACTTCGCACCATTGCACACGTAATGCACTCTAACCACATGGGGTCGCCTAAGAGCTGAATCTGAATGAGGCAATCAGACTTAGAAGAAATGTATGTATGTATGTAAAACACTGTATTACAAACAGGAAAATGAAAAAATATAAAATGATCGAAAACACAAAAGCCATCTGAATTTGGGTAAGGCAGTAGGTATAAGATTAGGTACTTATGATCTAGTTAAGATTAAAAAAATGCTACTAATGTATGCTCAATAGGCGCCCTACCTTAATGTATGTTTTACTACTTTCATGTTATTAGCTTAGTTGAATACATATTTTCTTAACATCGTTATTTTTACTTCTCATCTGTAATTCATCATTCCCGATGAAATACATAATTATGTTAGCTCATATAATAGAGGTACTTCGACTTTCCCCAGGTACTTTCTTAAGCCTAATCTCCGAATTCAAACACGTAGAGCGAGATGTTAGCCTAGATTTTAGCCTCCGTGACAGCAAATCGTGACTCGGCAATGACACACAAACAAGTCCCAGACGTCGTTAGACATAATCAAGGAACAATGACTAAAGAAGGCTGGAGTTGTACCATACACCTTTGACACGATCCACTGCCATGCATCGTTAACTTGCAGGAGTCAGGCAGTCTCTATTCCATTGCGTTTAGATTAAAGCCATCTCCCTTTTAAAACTAAACTGCGAGTGCCCTAAACCATTCGATTTTATTTTGTGATGACAGATGACAAAGACTCAAGACTACAATCTCAAGACTTAGACTACAATCTCAAGACTATAATCTCAAGACCACAGTCTCAAGACTTCAATCGTTTAGACTGCAAATGTTTAGCCAATCCTGAGGACTAAGATAGAATGCCTCTATAAATATTTAGCGGCAGTCTGTTTGCCCGTAGTGTACTTTTTACCCGACTTCAAAAAAGGAAGAGGTTCTCAATTAGTTGGGATACTTTTTTATAATAATGCAGCTGGCAGTCATGAAAGCAAAATATAGTTAGCTCTTACTCACCTGACGCAAAAACAATACGAGAACATGTAAAAAGCAATACGGTTTTTCTGATTATAATAGAGCCTCTGGACCTTTATTTTACTGTTCCATAATACCTAATTAGCAATCGTGTAAGATCAAATTAGTAAAGCGCATCTTCAGGGACTGACACTACAAGCCGCCATATTTTTAACATCGTAACTTGTCTAATCCCAAAGTACTTTCGCATATACAAATGACATTATGTAATATTGGCGGTATGACGGCGTGACCCGCCGGGTGGCTGCCGTCGAGATCCCGTCCAGATACCGTCCAGCTTGACGGCTGCTCCGCTAAACACGTTGTGCAAACAAACGTATCGCTGATGAGTGTGTTAATAGATTTGATTATTATGCTCTTAAAGAGTTCATTTCGATTGAAATCTATGCAGATATTGCAGATTGGTAGCTTTAATGCCTGTATGTTAACTGCTGAAATGCTTTCTAAATACAATTATCGTAGCTAGATTTCAGTTAAAATAGGGGGCATCTGAGTAGCCCCTTGAACACTCAGGAGTAAAAATACCGGGTCAGAGTGCGTTTTTCATACAAACGAGACTATTTAGAAGCCTTGGTTCCTCGCCAGGGGTTGTTTTTTGAGAGGTTTAATGGTGGATACTCCGAGGTTCAATAGAGGAGGTCAAAAGTTCTTAAGATACCTAACTGATCGCACAACCTGTTAACACCACAGCGGGAGAATATGGGTCAGCACTTAGATCTCCTTACATTTTATTGCCATTTTAGATTTTTTTCTGAACATGCACAATTCCAGCGTTAATTGCCTATTCATTCAGTTGGGTATCCTAGGCACTCTAGAAGTCCTGTATCGATGCTCGAGGTATCCATCATCAGATTTCACTAAAAGCATTCCCTGGCGAGGAACAAAGGCTTCGAAATAGCCTCTTTAGTATGAAAAACGCAGTCTGACCCGTTTTTTTTTTGCTCCTGAGTGTATTTGACTGAACACAGGTTGCTAAATATTTATTTATCACAGAATAATCTCTGACATTTTGACCTTTACCTACAGTAAGCTCTAGGTTTATACTATGGGTACTATTTAGACAATGATAAACATACTTATCTAGATAAATATACATACTTCGATACATAGAAAACATTTGTGATTTTATTTATACTCTATAAATTAGCTCTAATATTGCTGGTTGTACCATTTCTGTAGTATTGCAGTATGTATTTATCAAATCAATATTATGAGCTTAAGTTTGTGTAAGTTTATTTTCAATCGTGAACGACTTTATTAATAAACCAATTTGTTCATCACGTACATTCAAAGGCCACTCTCTGTTCTAGTTAATTATACGAACGAACTATTAATGGCTATACGTCAATTAGCGTGTAACGCATGGGCAGTTGGGCAAGCGAGGATGTTGCTCAATACGATTCTAGAAAACTTTGCTTTCCTGGAGATAGAACGGTTAAGTAAGCTCCGCGAGCGTTTTTTATTGATTAACTGGCACACCATTTGCGTAAAAAAATACATTTCAAAAATAAGGAGAAACAAACAAGAAGGTTTACGAAGAAGCGCCTCGAGTCTCGCTTCGTTTTCAATGGTAAATGCCAAATGAGCCAATGAGTCACTTGAAGGAAAGTGATAATGGCCGTCCATCTTATCTTACGGATAGGTTCTATCAGGTACAATTTAAGAGTTAAATCTGTGACCCACATAAGGTCCAAAGTCAATTTATCATTCTATAACAATAAAGTTGAGTTTCCTATAACTTACAAATGATTTGGCATCTCTAATGACATGGACGACTTTAAGCATATTTTTTTGAAATATAAATATAAATAAATATCAGGGGACTATGTCAAATCAATTGACCTAGTCCCAAACTAAACTCTAGGCTTACTAGACAACGATATAAATACTAAGATATATAAATATATAAAACATTCATGATCCACAAACAAATACTCGTACTCATCACACAAATATCTGCCCTAGCCAGGATTTGAACGCAGCACCGCTAGCTTCGTAGGCAGGGTCACCACCCACTAGATCAACGCGTCGTCAAAAAATAACGTTCGTCACCGTTCACTTCGTCGAGCTTCTAGCTGTTCGAATGTGCAGGTTTCCTCACGATGCTTTTCTTTCACCGTAGGAGCATAGAGTAATGCAGATACTTAAATTACAAAAACTCATTGGTCATGGTGACCGCGGAGGGTCGAACTCAGTACCTTACGTACGAGGCGACCTGCAGGGCTAGACACGTTGCCATCGAATACGAACGCTAGCGTTTGGTGATCACCTGTCACTTACAAAATCGTTACGACTGACACGCTGTAATTATCACTATCACTCGCGCTAATCGAATAGTGATAGTTTTGACGTTTTGTCCGTCGTTACGCGGTACTATTTTGACAGTTTGAATTCAACACGAGCACTATCACGATATAAACGTCGGTATCTAAGGGCAACTTGGCTAGCTTTTTCAGGTGATAGTGACAGGTGATCACCAAACGCTAGCGTTTGTATTCGATGGCAACTTAACCCACAGCAAAGAAATCGGAAATGCGTTAAGGCTTTATATCCGTAGGTCTTAGGAGTCCGGAAATACCGCCGCAGTAAACTGGTTCAGGTTGCGAGATGTAGGAGAAATAGGCTCCATATCAAAGTACGCATGTAGGTATCTAACTAACGGGTAGGTACACTACATAATTCCAAAGAGTCATAATAAAATTCAGAATTGAACAAAAATGATAACACAGTGCAACGGGGTAACGCTGCGAGTGTCCTCGGCACGATGCCGCAACTGGGGGTAATGAAGGGATTTATATTATAGGTTAGTTGTGTTATATTTTATTATTATTGAACTTGTTTTTTTATTTAAAAGTATTTATTGAATAAAGTACTAAAAATGATAGAAAACGATGTTTTTTGATTTCACTTATAAAATTAAACTTACGTATTAGCAATTAATCTGAAATAGTTATCTATTAATAGAGTTTTTTTTTATTCCTTTCGTTCATTTTATTTATTGAATGTTGTTCAAACAAGGAAAAGAGTTCAACGGGTGCATATGTTGACCTATGTATAATAATTTAAGATCTGTGTACCAACCATATTTATCGCAAATAAAGAATTTTGATTTGATTTGATTTGATTTGAGAGCATAACTGATGTATGCTAGAAAAAAAGAAAATACTTTAAATGCAAAATTAATTAAATCGGTTTTATAAAATTGTCGTTTTTAATAATACGAAATAAATGTTAAACGAAACATGCTTTTAATTAATTAAGCAACATCTCATTGTTTATATGATGGATTGACAAACCTCACAAGGTCTGATTATTTGCACAAAATGTACGATAAATATCGCTACTAATGAATGATCCATAAAAAAAATAACAAAAAACGATACGCAACACCTGACCTATGACCACAACAAACCCTAGATACATAGTTACAACACGCTCAAAATACTTGATTCATATTTAAATAACAATAGGGCTCAAATTGCTTATGTAAATCGAGTGAACCGACTTGCGCAGGAGTGCATCTTCGCGTGACGCAACCGACTTTCGATTTGACGGGCATTATGGCAACAATAGCAAATTACCGGATCACGGCAACATTATTGTACCATAATATAGGCAGCTATTCAAATTTGAGAGTTATAACGTATTTTTTTATAAATATATCAGACTAGAAGACGCCCATGACTTCGTAAGCGCAGAATAAGCTTCCCGCTACACCTCATATTTTAACCAATTAGGAGCTAACTTATCAAAAATCACTTCTTTCTGCACCACTAGGATATCCAAGGAAATATTATTACAAGTATGGTAGTTTACGTTACTTACTATCCACTTAAGATGGAAACTTACACACTATTAAAGTTCGGCCCCGCATTGCGGAGTGGTAGCGGTTTTGCGCAAAGGGCCAAACTTATCTCTTAAATTAAGTTTCTTTACACTCGTAACTACTATTAATGTATTAACAGCTTTAATTAGGGCTTCAATCTTGGATCTTTTCTAAGTAAATATGTACTCGTAAAAAAGTTTTTTTTGTCTAGTAACATCAGCTTAATTTGGGACTAGGTCATATTTTGTGAGAATATCCCGTGATATTTGTTTATCATAATGAAGCTATTCATTAGCTAGTCTTAGAAGCAAGATGGCGGACTGCTTATTTCACTCTCATCAGCATTGTCCATTGCGATCTATTTTTCAGTGGTCTTACCACACGCCCTTATTTTAACGCGTAATGTAATTTTAAGCGCCTTGAACAAAACCGCGCGTGCGCAGGTTATCTCATAGCGTGAGAACCGGGCCGCGCCGCGGGAGCATCGACTTTATTCTCCACTCACCGCTCTATGCTGACCCCTGAGGTCATAGCCATTGTTTGAAATCAAAGACCAATTTATGATAGTAGTGTTGGAAAACTAACTAGAGTATTTGATCTGTGCTGTCGTGTGTTTCTATAAGTTTGAGGGGTCAACTTGGAATGGTTCGAAGGTGAGCTAGCTCGTTAAGAGAGTAATGACTGTTTTCTACGCTTTTATTAGAACTGCTATGAAAAATTGTTATTGTTATGTAATTAAGTTACTATTAACTCAGTGGTTTTGTTGGACAAGAAGGGTGGAGGTTATGGGTTCCTTACAAAAAACTTTTGGGGTTTGGTTGTTTGATGACTCTGTGTAATTGTATTATCTAGAAGAATAGAGAGCCAGTTCATTAGAGCCTCTATTAAAACCATGGTGTCTTTGACGAGTTATGGTCTTATGGAATTGTTTTAAGAGGATTGTTTCTCACCCCCTAAACCAAGTCTAATTTCCACGATTTTTGAATATTTTGTAGTTATTATAGAGAACTAAGATGTGTACGTTTCTGTTTTAGTTATTGGTAGAGTTAGGACTTTTGGTGGCAAATCGTGGTTCCAGAATCCATGGAGTCGCTATTTCCTAATTATTATAATACACTTTGATTTTGACCTTTAGTATTTTAATATTTCAAAATTCATTTATTCGTTATTCGGCCGCACCAATTTAAATTAATTTTGGTATTGAGGATATCTCTGATGTGAAAGCGTTACAAACAAGCAAATATTAATAGCTATGAAATAACCGAACTAAATATGTATTTAGTTCATTTTTGAATATGATAATACCGAAGGTCAAAATCAATGTGTTATGTATTATAATAATTAGGAAATATCGACTCCATGGATTCTAGAACCACGAAATTCCACCAAAATCCTAACCCTAGTTATTGGTTTTGTTCTAAGAAATATTTTCTTGGAAACGAAAACGTAAAGACATAGTTTTTCATGATATCTACAACATATTAAAAAATTGTAAAAATTGGATTAAGTTTGGGGGGAGAGAAACGTTATTGCATTTTGTATGGAAATGTTAGCTTTACAATCCTCGTAACTCGGCCACCATTTGTCAGTCAAGTAAATAAGAACTAACACTGTTGTGTTCCGGTTTGGGGATAAGACAGCCGGTGTAATTACTAGCATAGAGGCATTCCATCTTAGTCCTCAGGGTTGGCAACGCATTTGCAGTCTTAGTCTTGTAGTCTTGTGAATGCGAATGTCTATGGGTCACAGTTCCGCTTACCATCAGGTGGCCTGTGTGCTCGTTTGCCTTCTCTATGTCATAAAAAAAAAAGACAAAAAAAAAACGTTGACAGTACGGAAACAGTTCAAAAGCAATAAGGTTCTAGCGTGTGGTATCTCAGCCCGTATTTTGTAACTAGAGTACGCCCGCGACTTCCTACACGTAGAATAAGTTTCCCGCCACTCCCCTGATGAATTTCCAAAAATCCTTACTAACATGATGAAAGGAACCCCTGTACCAAATTTCAAGTTTCGAGGTACAGTAGTTTCGGCTGTGCGTTGATATCAAAATCAGTGTGTCAGGTTTGCCTTTTATATATTATATCGATTAGTTCAATAGTTTTATCTAGATGTCTATAAAACGTTTGGATCAATGTTATCAAAAACTCTGTCAAGTAGGTAAATATAGTGTCTTTCTTTTGAGACAACATTGCAAAAAAATCACCAGTAATTTTCCATTTGGATCGGAAATTAAATGTTCATGCCATTTGCGGCGTGTGCGACTCGTCCTTGGTTGCGGCATGTGGCGGCCTAATGAGCACCAATCACAAGACTTCAGTCCGCAAACCGCAAGGTCTATCATTGGTGTCTACGTATATGGTGCTGCCAATTGCATGCTCGTGCTCTGCAGTCATGAAAGTCCCAGAATATGTCGGGTCCTTCAATTTAGTTGCCAAATGAATGTTTTGAGTTGAAAGGCGCAAGATGTCATGGCTGCGTAACATCAGAGAGTGTACTGGCATCCAAAACGGTAGAACACTTCTTCAGACTTGCTCTGGACTGAGATTAAAGGAGCTGATTGCTAAGCTTCAGTAAATGAAGAGGCACTATAAGAAAAATAATATTAATGTTTTAGGTGATTTTCACCTGCAGTTTTAGGACTATTTGGCAAATGGTGCACCACTAAACCCGTCATACGAACCATTCAAAATCCAGAAAATGAACTTAGTTGATCCAAAAGACGATAAAACTAAAGAAAACACGTCTTCTTAAACTTATTAAAGATTTTTAGCGTCTAAAAATAGAAGGCCTTCAAGCTGTGTTCCCATAATGATGGAATTTGCACTTTTGTCAGTTACGCATTATCATTACGTTGCAACACTGGTGTGAGACTGCGATATAATTACTGTTTTATGATAAAACAATGGCAACACAGCGGGGAGCTTGCAACTTGTAACGAGTTGTTGTTACGAATTTTTTTTTTTTATCGCGTGGAGGAGGAAAACGAGCACACAGACCACCTTATAGTAAGGATCTGTGACCCGAGATTACAATCAAAGACTACAATCTTAAGACTGCAATCCTACGCCCTCAAATGCGTTGCCAACCCTAAGGATTAAAATCGAATGCTTCTATGCTAGTAATTTCACCGGTTGTCTAATGCGAACAGTACCTAATGCTTGGTGGTAGGTTAACGAGTAAGATAGTGGATGGTGGTGGTGGTGGTGGTGGTCAACCTTGATGGTGGCTATGAGAGCCATAGAAATTCGCAAAATATAGTTGATAGAGTTGATTTTATGGTATGGTATTAGATGATATTTCCACATTAAAACTACACCGAAAAGAGCTTTACTCTTGATAGAAAAACAGAAGAAGACTGATATTAAGGTTTGTACAACGATGGGATTTACGATAGTAACTCGAAATATAAACGATTACCGTGACCTATTTGATCAGGTTACACAATAAAAAGGCAAAAAATGCAGAAAATAAGGAAGCTATAAGGAAGGTCAGATGGCCGTCGCGCCACTGAAACTTTACCCATCGGTTAAAAGGAACTTGTATGTACTTCATTACAACAATCAACAAAGGCATTAAAAAAAATGTTTACGTTCAACTGTCACATTTGAACTCGTTTCAGAATTAAACTCTTTATCTCTACTTACTTGGTATGTGTTAACTCTTCTATTCTTCGTTTGTTTTTATTATCAATAGCATAATAATTGTTGATTGTTTGTCTGGATAAGCAGACGATGACTGAGCTAAAAGAGATAGTTCATAACAAATGCTCGCATGGTGAAAAGCGAAGAGGTACCTTAGTCCTCAGGATTGACGACGCATTCACAGTCTAAGGCCCGTATTAATAAACTGATCTCGACTGTAAAGTTCGTCTCAAGATGCGGATGCGGCGAAAAATGACAGTGTTCTACGGTTTGACGTTTACTTTGACGTATCTTGTGATGGGCATCTCATCCAAGATGAGTTTATTAACACGGCCCTAAGAGTCGTTTTAATAAACTGATCTCAACGATAATGCTTGTCTCGAGATGCGTCAAAAATGGAAGTGTTCTATGGTTTGGCGTTTACTTTCACGTATCTTGTGACGGGCCTCACAGTCAAGATGAGTTTATTAATGCGGCCCTTGGGATTGCAGTCTTGTGATCGTCGTCTTCAGAATTTCAATTTATATGGGTTTTAGACCCCACTTACCATCAGTAGGTCTGTGGTGGCATGAAACACGTATGTTTATTTTAAACCTCTTGCATCCTGAATACTTAAAAACCTAGTATTGAACTGTTTTGTGCAATATCCTAGTAAACCGTGGGAAAATGAAACAGTCTAGTTACGTGAAGACCTATTTCGAGCTTCGTGACGGCGATATCGTCTCCCTTTGTTCACGCGCGCCGTAATTGGGCACTCAATTGGTTTCCTTGAAAGTTACTCGAAACCACGAGGACGATGAACTTTGTTGGTAAACAAAACACACATACATAAGTATTTGGTCGATGCGATGCTGCGAATTGGTCGCCTTTCATTTGAACATATATTAAAGCAAGTTGTAAAAACTCGATTGCCCCTTTTTAACTTATTAAAAGTAATACAAGTTACAAGTGTAAACTATTCGTTACTAACGAGTATTAACTACCATATTGACACCATAGGGATAAAACCTATCAACGATACCTCGTACTTCAAGAACTTTCACAATAAGGTTGAATTTGAAGAACTTTCCCACAGGCAAGTGAGCACAGAATCAGAGTCCCATAGATATACATACATACATACATAGATATACATACTCACGCATTCATTCCCAGAGTCGGGTAGGAGGAGCTACAGAATAACCAACTCTAAAATAAAAATACATTACCATCTCAACACTGCAAATGAGCGAGAAAATCTTTTAAAGCTGGTCATTTGTCCTAATACATTGTTTGTCTGAATTTTCTTTTATCCTAAAGCTATCCCGCCAAAAAAATTTAACTGTTTAGTATTGTTACAATATAATACAATCCTCACCTAAACGCAGGTATTATTGTAACCAGTTTAGGACAAATAATTCGAACAAATAATGAATTATGAAAAACGTTATTAGGGATTCCGAGGGACACCCACGAGCTATTACCCACCAACTTAAGTAATTTAAAAAGCATTTATTGCATATTTACGATTTAAAAAAATGGAGTTTCTTGCGGCGCTTCTTCTCTGGTCTTGTTCGAAGCGCTAGTAGATTCACTCCATAATACCGACGAGCAAAACAATCCTCATGTGGCCAATGTACTGAGTAAATATGAAAAAATTGAATTTTTGAATTTTGCCTACAATATCTTGACATAGATCTCTTGGGGTGCTAGTGAAGAAAAAGGATTTAAGTCCAGTATACTCCGTCTACGTATATACCCTTTTTTATTACGAGTTAAGTCCACTTGTACCCTTTTTCACTAAGACCCAAGTTTTGTCCGGAGATGGTCTCGAGTCTCAAGAGCGAGTGAGCGGCGCCAGCGCGGGATGCTCGCGTAATGTCAAGGCGCACACGCAGCACTATCGACCAAACTCGTTTGATCCAACTTCGGGAAGTATCGAATAATCGCATTTACAAGTAATTGTAGTGTGTTTAAAATTAATGTAGTCTGTTGTTTTACTAAAGAGTGGAGGACAGTTAGTTTTAAGACTGAGGCAGAACTGGCAGCTGTTTGTGGGTCATCGTCTAAAATATCCTCAATATTTATAGTTGATGGTTTTGCAGGAAAAATACAGTTCACACGCAAAGTATTTCATAAATAAGTATTATAGCTCTTAGAAATTTATAGAATAATCCTATGCGTAAACGGCTTAACGGAATTGCATATAATTAGGCACCTAGAAACCGGTCAAATAACTCGCACAACGAGGGTTCCGTATGCGCCGCACAGTGGTTATTACTGTATTTCGATTTGAATTCAATTTCTAATTGAATCAGACAGAGCCTAACGGGTGCCCTTCGACTGCCTATTTTTTTTATTATTAATGTTTCCTATAATATACTGAATGGCACACCTACTTCTTTTTATAAAGATTTTTTTGCTCACATAATTTTTGTTCTAAAGCACAAATACGCGGAATAGGAGTTCAGAGTCAAAAGTTATTCCAAACAATTTTTCGAGTATGCAAAAAAATTGGGGCCCTCTTTATTATTTCACTTTCCACACATATCCTGAAGAAAAACACAGTTGTTTGAAAAAAACACCTCACTAACTTCACCTAATTTTTCGTAGTAAAGGCTCTCGCCTTGGCACGTTAACTCAAACCGTATTATTTTCCTTTCAACATAACATTGTAAACGTCATACCTTAAAATCTAGATTGCCAAAAGCCAGCTCATATTTCCTTAACAGTTTGACAGTATGATAGCCGTAATGACAGCCCGGGGCATTTCCTACGATTGATTTCTTGACATTACGCTCTTGCAACAAAATTGCCATAAATTGAGGCTGTGGCAAAAATTGATTGTGGTGAGGAAAGAATGGAGATTTATGAAATTGTTCTAAAGGTGGAACGAGGGGAAAATGTGAAGTACAGAGTCATGTGGGGCAAGTGTGCGCACTTTTTAAAACGACTTCAAAAAGAGTTTTTTTTTTAATGTTTGTTCGCGGATAACTTCGTCGTTTATGAACCGATTTGGACGATTATTTCTTTGTTGGAAAGAAGATATTTTAAGGGTGGTATCATGATAAGGAAAGCAGGATCTGATGAGGAAATCAGTGAGGAATTGATGGAACTAATCGGAGGAATTGATGGAAATATTGTAGGCAAACATATAGCGATTTAAGTATTTTTTGTGACGACTCCAGCATTTGCATTCAGACAACATTTGCTGAGGCAAAACTGATGATGAAGACCACAGATGGCCACCGGAACTCCTCAACGGTACTGATTTCAAGGGTGGCGATAAGATATCTCGATTCAGATAGTTGAGCGACTACAACGAAGATCATTTAAATCTGGGTTCTGGGTTTTTGTTGCATAAACTAATTATCTACCAACATGACTTTAATTCGTCTACACATATCACAAACTTCTCCCTCCCTGTTCCTAAATAAAGGGGTTGCGCACATTTAACCGCTGCGCACAGTTACCCCACATCACCATATGTTTATTAATTGTGTGTTGTTTTTATTTATTTTATTTGGGCTTACTGGTTACCGAGCTATATTTTGGTGTGAGTGTGTTTTTTTATGGAAATGGAGTTGGCTAACGAGTTCAGGCACACAGACCTGATGGTAAATGGGATCTGTGACCCATAGACAGCATTCCCAAGACTTTAATCTTTAGACGGCAATCCGAATGCCTCTATGCTAGTAATTTCAAGTCCACACCGGAATACAATAATGCGAACATTACTGCTAGGCGGTACTTTAAAGGATAAGATCGTGCTAGTGATCCGGATGAATCTTCCACAAGATCCTACCACCACTAAACCATCGCCATTACGTTTTTTCTCACGTTGTATGATAAAGTAAACACATAATTGTAAATACGTCTTGTGGAAGTGGTAGCTGGTGTTTTCCTTTTAAACATTGTCTGCGCCTCCGGACATGGACTACATGCGTGCCGTATTTCGTCTAAATTCGTTCAGCCGATCAAATAGACGAACATCTAAAAATTCTCATTCTTTTACCCGACTGCGGCAAAGCCCAAAGGGAGGGTTATGTGTTTAACTTGTGTATATGGCCGACTCAATGTTCACTCGTAACTACTGAACAGCTAAACCGATTTTAAAAAAATATGCTTGGTTAGATTCGTCTTAGGCACTAGTGTCATAGGCTATATTAAAATTATTTAAATGTGAAATTGGCAAAATAAAAAATAAACACATAACTAACATTACTTTGACGACATTATCCAAACAGCAGTTGGTTTTTTTTAAAGCTTACCTACTGATATTAGGAGGAGGTAAAGTGAACCCTTTTACTACAAACCTTTCACGTAGAAACCTCGTAATGTTGTTCTCCTAGTAACTATTTTTATTTAACTAATATTGAGCTTACATTTGCAGTAATTATTTTATTGGTATTAGTTTTAAAATAGTTATTTATTACTTTATTACCTTGTAAAGTTACTTTTAAGTATTATTGTATTTTATTATGGGAAAAAATGACCTTCTGCTGGAGTTTCTTGCGGCGCTTCTTCTCCGCAATGATGGTCTTGTCCGAAGCGCTAATAGATTCACTCTACATGACCGACGTGTAAAAGAGCCCTAATGTGGCCAATTTCCTGAATAAATATTATAAGTTCTGTTTTTTTTAAACTATTTTCATAGCTCTTTTTTCCGGCAATAAGTTCCCGCCGTATCGCAAAGCTCGTGCAAACCCAAGACAAATGGGTCTTGCTGTGGTCTTGCTAAACTCGCACAAGCGTGCCCCGCGGCTCCGCTCGCTTCGTGCCGCCATTGCATGATTGGTATTAAATTGAGATGGTCATTAAGATGTTATGTGTTTAAGTGCATTTTTTCATACTTAACTCGGCCGCCATTACTGTCACGTAAAAAGAGATACCGTAACGTTAACAACACGATAACATGTCAAAATCAATATTGTTATAGTACCGTGTAGAATAGAAGCCCGGTGTGATTCTCAAAAACGCGGTCGGACGAACGAACGAGTGAATGTCAGAGCTGCAAGTTTAAGTAGTCACGTCAGACATTTTCAATTTGGCAGCATGGCTTCTGTCGATAAGGTCGAACGTATAAGGCTGCCTAATTGAGAATGCACGCGCTAAAACGTGTTTTGTTCGCTCTGAAAGGACCACTAACTCGCCGCTTACGAAGAGAATCACATCCCAGAAAACGTTTTCGAAATGTACTGGCTATTTGAGAACGTGACGAAGGATTCAAATGTTCGTGATCGAGCTACAGTAATTCGCTAGTGTTGTAGTTTCTATCAAAATGTAGTTCAAAAGAAGAATTCACTCTTACGGGATTACCATCCCGCATATAACTTTTATTAACCTCCTTGTAGCAGTTTCGCCTAATTACGCTATTAAGCGACAGTATATGCAGGTTGCATCACCGCTCTCTGCATTGTCGCGGCACAATAGATCCGAACTCGTTGCTAACGATATGAAAGTGTGAAATATTAAGGATCATCAGACTAGATTGTATGAAGCGTGGGTGGCTGTTTGGTATTGTCAATGAAAGTTGAGTGGAAAGCAGGCCTATTTATATTATTTATGGTCGTGTTTAAACAAGACTCATGGCTGAGAGCATTGCGGTGATCTCTCTCTTCTCTTCTTAGTCGCACTCTCGTGAGAGTGGTCGTGGCTGTGGGGATGATGTACACGGCTGGGGTGATATTCTCTTAAAAACGGCGTTTGGTCGATCGAACGAGTGATCGCGGCGCAGCTTATATAAACCGGTGGTTTTAAGTAGTCCCGTCAGAGCGTTCAAATTACATTTTAGCGCGTGCATTCTCAATTAGGCAGCCATTTCGACAGAAGCCTAATTGAGAATGTGTTTTGTATGCTCTGACGGGACTACTTAAACTCGTCGGTTTTTAAGAGAATAACAGCCCTGGTCGTGGCTTTCGGTTTGCTTGTTCGAGAACACTTCCTTCGCGAGTTCTCTCCATTTCTTCCGGTTTATCCCTTTCAGACCGAACTTAGCATCAAGTCAAGAATTATATTAAAACTTATTAAATCGTACTTTCACATATTATAGGACTTGTATTATTTTGTTTTTAAGGTTTATATTAATTTGTGTTGTGCTCATTTTTTTGTCAGATAAAAACATTATTTTTTAAGACGTTTACTAACCCTCACGATCGCATGGCGAGTGCACTCGATTTGGTCACATCTTCAGCAGCTCTGTCTATCGGGTAGAGAATCTACATCTAGATATTTTTCCTTCCACCTGGCCAGTACTAGTTGCTTTACTCACCCCTCATTCCTGGATACATGTCCAAAAACTCGTATTTATCTAGGGGGACGCCAATTAATTACGTAAGGTCAAAAAAGGGGTAAGTGACCAGAAATCTCCGGAAAGGGGATCTTTGAAATCACGTCTAGGTACTCAAGTAGGTATTTTATACAATGCATGGTAAAATAACATTTAGACCATGATAGTTTGAAGAAAAATACTTGAACAAATCAATATCAATAGAGATTTCTTCTGTTTCAAGATTAAATGTTACACGAGCAGGAAACGGGTTCCATAACATCTAACGAAATCTCACCGAGGGAATTTCAAATTTATAAAAAAACACCTTATGTAAGGAATGGCCTCCAAGTGAATCTACTCGGGATTTTAATAAGTAATCCCAATTTGTATAAGTGCGATCGGTAATCCGAATATTATAATCATTTAATTTTAAATTTTAATACATGTCTTAATAACTACGGTGAAACTTGACATGGAGAGAGTTGAAGTTCAAAAAAGGACATTAAATACATTTCAACCTAGAAATTCATAGTTACAATTGCAGTAAACTTGTTCTACACGAGCAAAGTCATAGGCAAAAGCCAGTAATACTATAAACTATGTATAATGGCCTGATATGTATAGAAATGCTGGCCGTAATTTAGTGTGGTGATAAATCAAGTGAACTACGTGGTTTAAGGAGACAGCCATACGTGCGTTTGATGTGGCAACACTATTCGCCAATCGACACATTCGTTATATCATTGGGAAGCCTGCTTAACGTTTCATGCATTTAGAATTTATTACGTGTTCATAAGATTTAGTTTTTTCTTACCACAATTTTAACATGATACAAACGGAACGGACTTGATTTTGTATGGATTTTTTTAACAGCCATGCGATTTTAGCTTCCACTCTAGAACACATCGAAAGCAATTTTGTTTGACGTGGTCTAAGCCCCGATTCCAACTGCTATTCCGTTTCCGTTAATGTTTTAGAGAGATTATAAACGCGAAGGAAGTCCTAGCTTGCGTAGGAGTATATGGCATCGAAACTCACTAACAAATGAATCGATTTTAATGGTTTTTATTATAATAGCGATAAGACCTGTTGTTTACCATGTTCGTGGTGGCAGCGTCTTGTGCCGGTCCGTCCGGATCGCTACCACCATTATTATTATTTAACGGTTCGAGTGTCGATCAAATTGTTTTTATGTGCCTCTTATGGTTAAGTTTACCCCTAAGTTTCTTTAAATCGCAAGTCATAGCTTAAAAAATCTAGCAGAATATACAATATTTTGCATACTTTCTAATTTATGAGCTAAAAAGGAGCACTAGAGAGTTTCGCAATGTTTTTAATAATCGACTGCAACTGCCAATTAAAGGTGGTTACATGCAATCTTCAAATCTCGTACCCACCTGCTCGTTGGGTAAGATAACTGGGTTTTTTTAATTGTAGAATTACTCAAGGTTACTTTGATGATAACTAAATACCAACATGTCAATTAACGGGTAAAACTTTCAGGGAACGTGTTTAAGTTATTTCAGTACATTGATCATTTGTTGGTCAATGCATTCATTTCTATAATAAATAACGTAGTTTTAAAGTTACCCTTTCCAGCACTTCAAAATTACTTGAATTGATGATGATTGATTGATGTTTCGAAAAACTTTTGTCCCCTGTTTCGTATGTCCGTTTTTTTTTTTTTTATGGCTATGAGAAGGCACGCGGGCACTCAGACCCTGATGGTAAGTGGCATCTGAGACCCACAGACATTTGAAATCGCAAGACTACAATCTCAAAACTGCAATCCTAAGGCTTCAAATGCGTGATCCCTGTGGACTGAGGTGGAATGCCTATATGCTAGTAATTTCACCGGTTGTCATATACTCACACCGGAAGACAGCAATGGATAAGACGGTGGTAGCAATCCGGACGTGCACAAGGGCCTACCACCACTCAACATATAGGCCTATACGTATAGGTCAAGTACAGTTTACTACGTTATACACATAATGTGTTTTAACTCGTATTTACCGCTAGTCATGACTTTTTTAAGAAATTTACTTTTTCAGGTTTTTTATAAATCAAACCTAACCTAACCTAGCCTTGTCTACACGTTAAAAGTTTGAAAAAATCTGAAGAGTTTACTGTTCTAGCGATGATAATTAAAGATATTGCTAAGGAAGAAAAATATGCGGGTGGTAGGACCTTGTGCGGTATCCGTCCGGATCGCTACCACCATCTTATCCATTAACCTACCGCCAAACAGCAGTGTTCGCATTGTTGTGTTCCGGTTTGGGGATAAGACCGGTGTAATGACTAGCACAGAGGCATTCCATCTTAGTCCTAAGGGTTGGCAGCGCATTTGCAGTCTTAGGCTTGCAGTCTTGTGAATGCGAATGTCTATGGGTCACAGTTTCCACTTACCATCAGGTGGCCTGTGTGCTCGTCAGCCTTCCCTATGCCATAGAAAAAAAAAAAAGTAACATTTGTAAATAATTTATAGACCTATATTTAAAGTATATGTCCGTACTCTTTGCACGAGTTTATGGATAATAAGCAGTTGAAAACACAATAGATATAGAATAAACCTATATATCTAATAACAAATACTGTATCTGTTACTTTCTAATTATATAATTGTTGGACAATAATTAATAAAGATAGATAGATTGCAATGCCCTAACAGGGTCTATGTCTGTACATTGATTTTAAGATCAGCTGTAATTAATACCATGGTTATGCAATAATACATGAATATAATCAATAATGTAAACAAACATTTAAAAAAATAAAATTGAATTGAGAACGTCCTCCTTGTTTAAAGTTGTTTAAAAAATATACCTAGTAAACAATTAAAAAAACTACATTCTTATTTGGTCGTTTCGTTGGCGAATCAAAAGCTAGTTGTTTGACTGTAATTTTGTACCCTTCTTCGACACTTGGATACAAACTTAAACAGGCTGTAACTGCGCAAAACCAGAAGCTAGAACTGAACCAAATTAGAAAGGATTCAATCAAGGGGCTGAGCCTGACTGAGGATATGACATTTAAGCGTTGCCAAATGTCGAACGTGCGGCCGGCCAGTCGCGCGTCCGTCAGTCGCTCGCTGAGTCACTGGATTGATATAATCTTAATTACTTTAATTAGTCTGATACAGATCTTAAGCGGAATGGCTTCATCTACTTGAATGAGCAAGGATTTGATTTACGATTCCTTTAACAACGATTTTAAGAATATAGAAAAGAATACCATAATAAAAAACAAATATTCTTTTTTGAATACCATTTACGATGGCATGGAAAGTTAATAAAAAATATGTTACAAAGTGAGTCAGCGGTTTCATGGCTAAATAACAATCTGTTCTAGGGAACTTTACAAAGAAGGTTAGGCAGTTTAAAAAAAATGGCGGGCCAGGCAGTGCACGGGTGCATTACTTAAATAATAAATGAACTACAAAAACCTAAACTTAAAAATAAATAAGACATTATAATTAAATCAATATATTGCATAACTTAACTGGTAGAGAATGCCCTTAGGCATTAAGGTCACCTGTTGTACTCAAATTTGTAGTTTTGTGCAATAAATATTAAATAAATTAATATAAATATTCATAAAACATAGATTGTTATTACGAGTACAAATCTAATATTACGCAAAGAAATGTCTGAAAGTTGATTCGGTTTGATAATGCTAAAGAGAGTCGAAAAATATATTGAATTCCAAGCAGATAACTATAATAAAAACAAGATAAATATAAAAAGGACTTTTTTTCAAATATTTGCTTCTGCGTTTTAAGAAATAAGCCTAATAAATGACATAACAAACCTATAACGTACCAACATGGACACTAAAGCTCACATATGGCGCGAGAAACGCGGTGAAAGTATCGCAACGGTGAAACAATCACACGATTCGTGTTTATTTGCACCTAAAAATAAACCATTTTAGTACAGTCAGATTTAATAAAAATATGATATACATCGAAAACAAACTCTTACAAACTATAGCGTTCTGTTCTACTTATTGCTTTTAACATCTCATCGTATTGTCTGCTCTTTTTACTTGATAAAGCGGGTGGATAACATACTGTAATAAACATAATATACCCTCGATGATTTTACACGATTAAGAAGAAGAAGAAGAAGAAGAAGAAATACATTTATTCACCAACCATAAGACACATATTACACAAATGATTAAAGAAGACAGTGAACGTAACAGACAGCACGCAGACACGCAGTGTGTCCTCGCGGCGGTGAAACGGACACCGGCTCAGCAAAATGCTGGTGTCAGACTACAGCGCTGATTTTCAGCCAGTACCGGCAGTGACTCACGGAACGCTGTACAAACATACTATACTATACGTGTAAACTACTTACATAATACTTATAGCGGAAAAATAAACAGAAAAATAATAATAAAACGCATACATAAATACCGATATACAGCCTTGATAAAACTAAAAATGAATTAATGGGTAATTTTAAAAGCAACAGGTTGAAGTATTAATATGTGGTGCTGGGTAGGGGCAAGGATTTCTGGAGTGTCAACAAATAGCCCTTAAGCTTGCGCCTAAAGGTGTACCGGCTAAACACTCCTTAGAAAGGATACAGCTGGTGGGCCTCTATTCCCGAGGGTAAAAATCTGTCTTTGACCTATTATGGTATTGTTCTGACGTCATCCGCCATTACTGTCAACTAAATAAGAGCTATCAAAACGGTGACCATACGGTAACAGATCAAACACGATATGGTTCTACCATGTTGAATAGAGGCGCTGTAAGATATCATTCCTTCTAATTGTATGCATTATATTTGTTTGATAATCCGGAAACGACTAACACGGATATAATGAGACCTAGACCACGATTCGACACACTCGTTTTAAGGTCTTTAGGTCTCCGATTTACTACAACCATTTACTGTTCTATATATTTTAAAGGTAAAAATGTTAGTTCTTAATAAATTAATTATTTAATTATGAATAGGTTTTATACAGTACAAAACATTGCCTTGAGATAGTAGTCTTGGAAAATTTTAAATGCAAACGTCTATGGGTCTCAGATCTTATTTACTATCAAGTGGTCTTTGTGATGGTTTTCTTTCTTAATGCTTCAAAAATTCTTTAAGTTTTTTTTAAATAAAACAAAATATTGCACTTTGATTATATCACAACATTTCTAGAGTGAGAGATGTTACAGTAATAAAATAAATATCAGAGGACAATGTCACAAAAATTGACCTCGTAATATAGGCTTGTACTATGAGTACTAGACAACGAAAAACTTACTTATATAGAGAAATACATACTATAATGGAAAGACAACTTCCACGATTTGAATTTGGGATTTGAACCCGGGACCGCTAGTTTCGGGGTAACCAATAAAATCGTTCCAGTCCCGAGGGAACAACACCACTTATCGTTCCTGACATAGCGACCTCGTCATGTTGTTCTTTATTTTTAATTTAATTTATTGACCTTACATTTGTAATGATTTTATTTGTAACCGTTTAAAAATAAATAAATTATTACTATATTACCTCGTAATGTAATTTACTTTTAAATAATTATTGTATTAAATAATTGGAAAAATGACCTTCTGCTGGAGTTTCTTGCGGCGCTTTTTCTCCGCAATGATGGTCTTGTCCGAAGCGCTAGTAGTTTCACTGTGTGTATAACCGACGTGTAAAAGATCCGTCATATGGCCAATTTACTAAATAAATATTTTGAATTTTGAATTTTTGACTTCATCTCAACGCAAACTGCGTCCCTATTTATTAACTGACTCTGTCTGCAGCCGTAACGTACTAGACGTAGTACGTACGTTGTTTTTGATACACAAGTTTGAAAAACGAACGACTTGATAGTCTTTGGGTACAGCTGTTAGTGTTAAATAATTTTCTAACACATAAACAACAAATTAAAATTATATTCTAACATAAATAACGTTAAGAACAACTAAGTAATCAATTATTATAACGGAAAAAATTGATTACCAAGTGTCGAGAACACGGACGTATTTTTTATGATTCGGCAATGTCCGACATATCGCGGCTGTCTGTGACCCTGGGTGCATTTGTACGTGAGATTATAACAATTGAGGTTTGTCTGTTCTGATAAATTGATGTTAAGAACAAAAATATGATGAAATGGCTTTAAACATAACTAATAACCTATTACATAAATAAAAACATCCGATATAATATCCCTTCTATCAGAGCTGATATATGGCAGATATTTCTAAAATAAAAGAAACCTAGCTATAAACCACCGCTCGAAAACCTCCTATAATTTCTACGGTACACACTACGGTCAAACTAATAACACCCCTCTTTTTACTTCAGAGTTTTTAAAATGTTCCGTTGTATCATTTAAGGATAGACAGATCAATATCCTACATTGAAACATATAATCTAAATTTAACAGTGGCCAAGATGCATTGCTCGAACGTTATCGTTATTGGAAATAGACTTTATGCAAGCTGCCGGACTGTCGCGTAAGTATAGGGTAAAAGTACCGGTTTTGGCAATCTTTACACCGTTTTTGGCCACTCTAAATTTTAACTAAAATCTAAAAAATTATGAAATTACGCAAATGTTTCTTTATATTTTATTTTTATGTTAATCATCAGTCTTAAATATTTATGAATATTATTTTTAATTTTACGTTATCTTTGATACCAATTTCTACCTATTTCTATCTAAAAGTGGCCAAAAAGGATACATTGGCCACAAAGGGTACTTCTACCCTATAAAGCGCTATGTCAGTTCCATACATTATGTCAGTTTTCTACAATCGTTTACGTTTACGTTAAGCATCTTGTCCAGGAACACTGAACTATTCAAGGCCTCTTCTTCTTATTCTTTCTTTATTCTACTTTCTTCCTTAATTTATATTAATCAATAAGTTGTACGAGGCTGTAACTGACTGTTTGATGTCTCGTTACGTTACTAATATTTGACAGATATTAAAGAGTGGAATGCGCTTCCGGCGTCTGTATTTTCGAGTGCATAAAATCTCAACTTATTCAAAGCCAGGACGAATAGGCATTCATTTCGTTTTCAAAATTGCAAGAGTTAGTCAAGAGCAAACCAATTATCAATAAAAAAAACCGAATTCAATGCAATTGTTTCAGATTTGCTACTAACAAAGCTTGAATCAATCCGGTCACTACACGTTCTGCCCTGCTAAGGCAAAAGGCAGTAACTTAGATAAAACTTCTGCTGCAATATCAACCCCATTACTAACAGAATAGAAATAAAACTGCTTTGGCTATAGAATTTGGGATACTGCTTACTGGCTTAGGAGGTCAGCGTTGTGATCTAAGTCTAGCTCACGAATGGTATTCGGAAGAACCTATTTAATTTTAATTTTAATGTCTAAGCAACGTAATATAGAAATACTGATCCCAACTGTAAAGATCAAATCTTACATACAAATCATTAATAACTGTCACCCCATCAGTCAAGTCGAATCATTTGTTACTATAATTACTCTTTTATTGTCGATCCACTGTAGACCCCTGTCCTAGTGAGCCAATGATTAATTTCGACGTAATTTCTTTCTCGTGACTGGACGCTGTCATTGTGATAGAGTTCTACAGTTAACAATTAAATTTGTTCTCAGTACAACGTAATTAATGATAATAGAAATATTCACGCTGTCACCACATATATCTTGACGACATGATTGTTTAGTTGGGGAGCCTCCCCACGAAGCTAGTTGTCCCGGATTCAAATCCCGGTAAGGACATCATTTGGGTGATGAGCGAGCGTGTTGTCTTGAGTCTTTGGATGTTTTCTATGTTAAGTATGTATTAGTCTATTTATCGTTATCTATTAAACTGCAGTTTTTTAATTGCTGCCCTACGTTTCTACACCTACAACATGGGCGCAATATGAACTACTAAGTACGTAATGAGTTTAGGATATAACTTTTTAATTACTTTTTAAGAAATAAGTTAGATAACTTCTTAATACGGTTCCCACAGAAACCAGTACGCATTTTATTACCATAATAGAAACTTGTATGATTAAGGGCTCTTTACACAACATCCCAATTTAAACCAACTTATTACTGCGCGTGGGCAATAATTAAACTAATTTGAGAATATACAAACTACATTGCCAACTAAATTAACAGCGCCACTTCAAACGGCATCATAACTTGGTAAGCAACTCGAAAGCAAGGTATTGGACGTTAAAGTACATAAAAACGTTGTAAAGTTACTTAGAAACAAATTACGGAATATGTGTATAGCTAAGTGTCTACTTAAAATTGACAGATGTATTTAAATATCCATTGTTAACCATTAATATTAGACCTCTGCAACATAAAACTACGCCTCGTAAACACGTAACCACATGATACCCTCACATAAAGCTGCAAACACACTGAATGGATGCGGCGCGGTGCCGCGCGTTCCCATCCATACTAAGTGACCGTACACACTGGATGCGTTCTGCGTTGTGCGGTTCGGTTCAATTGGAAGATCAATGATTTTTTTTTTGCAAACTTATAGACGCATAAATTGATTGACTGGGCAGCAGAACGCAGAACACCACAGAATACATCAGAGTCTGGGTAATCCCTAAAACCGCTACCGCTACGCTTTTCCGTGTGCCGCACCGCCCCGCCTCCGCTCCCAGTGCGTGAGCGGCTTAAGGAAAGTTTTTCATATCTTGATTTATACTGGATCATATTTATTGCCTTATAAAAGTAATGACCGGTAAAAAGGGCCGTTTAAAGTGTGTAATTCGCTTCAGTTTCCGCTTATTAACTTTACGATTTATTTATTGACAAATCATTACTTTAATGTTGTTTTTTTTTATGGCATATAGATAAACGAGCACTCAGGCCGCCTGATGGTAAGTGGAAACTGTGACCCATAGACATTCGCATTCACAAGACTTCAAGCCTAAGACTGCAAATGCGTTGCCAACCCTGAGGACTAAGATGGAATGCCTCTATGCTAGTAATTACACCGGCTGTCTTATCCCCAAACCGGAACACACGGAACACAACAATGCGAACACTGCTGTTTGGCGGTAGGTTAATGGATAAGATGAAGGGTCCACGGAAAGAACATGTCTAGTCACATTAGTAACTTTTTGAGATATCGCGATTTGAAAGTTAGGAACCGTGTAATTTTGTACGTAATTTTCGTGTAGAGGTGTTTTTAAGAGTGAAAAAATACAAGTTATATGAAGATTTATATCTGAAACTGAGTGGTAAGTAATAGTTCATTTCGTCCTCTACATTTTGGGATTAAAAACTAATTTTCAAAATAAAGTGACTAGACCATGTTCTTTCCGTGGACCCTTCAGATGGTGGTAGCGATCCGGACGGAGCCTGCACAAGGGCCAGGAAATCCAGTTAAAGAGTGTGCGCTTATATGTTTTGATAAGGCACTATCCACGAACGTTAATTTGTGATCCATTTCAAGAAAAATATGTTTGAAGTCCTCAATGTCATTAGAGATGTCAAGTCATTTGTAACTTTTAGTAAACTCAGCTTTATTGTTGTAGAATGTCAGGTTGACTTTGAACCTAAGGTGGGTCCCAAGTTTAAGTTCTCGACTGCTACATTCTAGGGTCTCTATTCCACGACGCCAAACAATATTGCTTTTGACGTGCTATGGTACTTCTTTAAACTGAGCCGCCATTACTGTCAACTAAATAAGAGCTGTCAAAGCAATGGCGATACGATAACCGATAAAGCGATCTTGTTTGTGTCGTAAAATAGAGGCCGAGTCGAGCTTCACCATATACAAACACACACTTTAGGTGTTAATACAGCCCCCTGTGAAGATCCTACATGACGGCAGGAGAGACTGCTGCCCACGTCATCATGGAATGTCCTGGGGTGGCAACATACCGGGCGCGACACCTCAGACCGGAACCGAGTTCGCTACCAGACGCCGTCGGCAACATCAAGGGTCTGCTAGGCTTCCTGGTGGAACTGGGTTGGCAGGAGTAGTGCCACCAACACCTCATGCAAAATAGTCGTCAAGTTGCGGAAAAGAGCCCGCCACGACCCATAACCTAAACCTAACCTAACCTAACCTACCTTCACCAATTAAAAGATTATCAAAAAACCGAAAAATAGCGAATCGGACTCGCCTAACGCTTCCGCCCATGACGCGGTTAACTAAATTCAAAATTTGGGCCACCCGTTTTTTTTTCCAATGCCTTTAGTATAAGACGGCATTACTAACCTTTCTAGGTCAACCCTATAAATTTTGATTCCTTGAGTGTAGAAATATACGTTTTTTGCGGCAAAAACGTAGTTAACGTAGAAGTTTCATTTTTTCACAACTTCAAGGGAACTAGACCTGTGTAGTGTAGACCTGAGTCATCATCATCATCAGCCTATATTAGTCCACTGCTGGACGTAGGCCTCTCCCATTGCACGCCACCTAGCACGATCTGCGGCCACTCTCATCCAGCTTCTGCCAGCCACCTTGCGAAGATCGTCGCTCCACCTAGTCTGAGGGCGTCCTACACTGCGTTTGCCGATCCGCGGTCTCCACTCAAGAACACGATAGCTCCAGCGGTTATCCGTTCTGCGGCACACGTGGCCGGCCCACTGACCCATAGACCTGAGTATATAGTTTTAATTTCGACTCGATACCTCCACGCGTTCCCGAGATAAAAGGTGTTGACAGACGGACAACAAAGTGAACCTATAAGTGTTCAGTTTTTTCCTTTTAAGACGGAACACTAAAAATGCGTCAGTCTCTCACACACAGTCATGACTACTTAGAAGTGTAAGTCTACTTTATCATGTTGCCCAACGATTATAAAATTAAGTCCTTTCCCAACTTCGTAAACATATCACGCGATCTACCTAAATACCGGCGCGCATGTTCCCAGCGACACATAATAAGTCCTATGTTACGATAGCTCATTGTTCGCAAATGCGCAAAAACGCAAATATGCCCTGATTACAGTCATTATGCGGATTAATCTGTAAAGGTAGGGTAAGTATATGACAGTAGTAATTAGCCTAGTTAGTTAGGTCTAATTAGTGTTTAGAACGTGATCCCTGATAAAGGGGCACGAATGTTCAGCTTAAAAATTCGAGTTCGTTGTTTCTCATAATTATTTTGGTCATAATGTTTTGTTTACATAATTATTGATAGTCATAATTTCCAAGGCCCAACGGCTTATATTTAGGACATATGTCAAAACTACTTCAAACTTAACATGACTGGCACAAAATTCGTTTTTGAACTATCGAGATTTTACGTGGGCCTTACGAGCAAAAATCCTGAAAAGATTTTTTTAGATATGCGTTATGACTTGCGATAGTTATGACTAAAAATAATGATGTCAGAAAATCTACGAGTATGTCATTCAAAAAAAAAACGACGTTGTATTTCTTGCTTAAACTGGGCCCTTATCTAAATAATATTAAAGTCTAAACTAACTGAGTGACTGCCTAAATTATGAATGAATTATGTGGGGGCTATTTGAACCGAGACGTAATTCTAACATTATTACTATTTTTAAAACTAGAGTACTGTTAGTATAAATAATAGTTACAATTACCTCTTAGTCGAATTAACTACGTGTTAAAGTGCTCGTGCGGTCTACTGACTGAATAAACATGCCTACAATTTGAGCAAAGCATGAGAAATAATTTCATAAAAATGTTACAACCAATCAAAGCTCTTAGTCATTAAAACACTTAAAATCTATCCATCCACTGGCGACATACCTCCTTTCGTAATAGGGCGATGGATCTCACATTCTATTTAATAACAAGCTAACAATAAAATAACGCATAACCTTACGCAACTATCCAAATCACGAAAATAAAAACTTCAAATAACTCAAACGACCAAAAATTGGAACATTTCAAGCACCGAGAACAGAAACAATAAGCACGCACAATGGTGTTAATACTTATCAACCAGAAAAGGCTAGTTTTTGCCATCGAAACGGGCTAACTTGGCCTCTACATGCAGTAGAATTGCGTGCCAATCGGTCTCTTCCACGCTGGTTCGAGGCTACAACCAACGAGCGTAACATAAACAAACTACCGTGCGATTCTAGCTTGTACAGAGGTTAAACTACACCACTTCGATAAAGAGAACTTTTCAAACGAATAACACCACACAAACTACTCTTGCGCAGTTACGCCCGTTACTAAAGGACTTAAGCCGTGAAATCGTACTATTGCTCATCGCACAATATAACAAAACCATAACACCAATTTATATCCCATTCAAATCAAAACCATGAACAGCGGCAACAAAGTTCAGAATACAAGTGAAGTTTATTGTCGCTTGTTTCGTGTAGTATTGTTCAATAATTGATCAATGAACATTGTTACGATGAATAGATACAAATTGAAGCCATAATAATATTATACCGCGGTTTATTTGGTTGGGTAATCTTTATCGATTATAGATATTTATAGGCGTTTTCTAAAACTTGTAAGACAGAAATGTAAATAGTAATTGTTTAGTACGGACGTGAATGGGTTAAAACTGAAGTTATCGGGGTCGAGTGGTGGAGCTCCGCCACCACTGTACCCTCACCAAGAGTTACAATTCGCACTCTATAAGGACACTGAGAGGTTGTGAGGGACAAAGTATTCAACTCGCTAGCAAGTACATTAATTGTAAAAGACTTATGGTAAAAGAGTCAATTTTAAGTCCTTTGTAATAAGAATACTTAAGACCACCAAGATAAAGATAACCGATAAAAATTCCGGCATACTGATACTTATTTCAGCGCTTTCGAAGCTGCCGAAATAACACTCAGGAGCAAAAATACCCGGTCAGAGTGCGTTTTTCATACAAACGCGACTTTTTTCTAAGCCTTGGTTCGCCAGGGGTTGTTTTGAGTGAGGTTTAATGGTGGATAGTCCGAGGTTGAATAGTCCTCTATTCTAACCTCCTGGTCAAAAGTTCTTAAGATACCTAACTGATCGCACAATCAGTTTACACCACAGCGGGAGAGTTTGGGTCAGCACTTGGATTTCCTTACATTTTATGGCCATTTTAGATGTTTTTCTGAACACGAACTATTAACGGCGTTAACCGCGGATTCATTCAGATGGGTATCATAGGAACTCTGGAAGTCCTGTACTGATGCTCGGGGTATTTATTATCAGATTTCACTAAAAGCATCCCCTGTCGAGGAAACAAGGCTTCGAAATAGCCTCTTTAGTATGAAAAACACACTCTGACCCGCTATTTTTGCTCCTGAGTGTATAAAACTTTAAACACAGGTAGTTTATTTAATGACAAATAAACGTTTCGCGTAAAAATACACCAATCGTAGGTATTTTAATCGAACTACTATGACGCGGCTGTTCTCGCTGGTGGTGACCCTGCCTGCGAAGTAAGCGGATTTTGGGTTTTATTCTAGGTATGTGCAAATACTTATATGATGAGCGCGAGTATTTTAGATACTCGAATACTCAAACGTATTTGTTTCTGAGTGTATAAAATAATACGATATTTTTGCCGGTATTTTTTTTCTAAATTAGCTTTCGTTAGATACTGAAGTGGACTGAGAAAACATACATTACGACGCACTGGCCTGGTTGATAGTGTCCCTGCCTACGAAGCTGGCGGTCCCTGGGTTCAAATCCCGTAAAGGCAGATATTTGTTTGATGAGCATGAATTATTTGTTCCTGACTCTGGATGTTTTCTATATATTTAAGTATATATCTATATATATAAAACGCAAAGGTGACTGACTGATTGACTGACTGATCTATCAACGCACAGCCCAAACTACTGGACCGATCGGGCTGAAATTTGGCATGCTGATAGCCACTATGATGTAGGCATCCGCTAAGAAAGGAATTCCCGAAATTCCCACGGGAACGGAAATTAGCGGGAAAATCCTTTTGTATGAAAAATCTAAACCACGTAAGATAGATGATTGAAATTTGGCATGCAGGTACCCTAATGAACGTAAAGCTTACTTGCAACGCGATAGTGCAAAATTCCCACAGGAACGGGAGTTATTGGGAAAAAACTTTTGTATGTAAAAATGTAAACCGCGTTAGATAATTGAAATTTGGCATGAAGGTACCCTAATAAACGTTAAGCTTACTTGCAACGCGATATTGCAAAAGTCCTACGGGAACGGGAGTTATTGGGAAAAAACTTTTGTATGTAAAAATCTAAACCGCGTAAGATAGATGATTGAAATTTGGCATGAAGGTACCCTAATGAACGTAAAGCTTACTTGCAACGCGATATTGCAAAATTCCTACGGAAACGGGAATTAGCGGGAAAATCCTTTTGTATGAAAAATCTAAACCGCGTAAGATAGATGATTGAAATTTGGCATGCAGGTACCCTAATGAACGTAAAGCTTACTTGCAAAGCGATATTGCAAAATTCCTACGGAAACGGGAATTAGCGGGAAAATCCTTTTGTATGAAAAATCTAAACCGCGTAAGATAGATGATTGAAATTTGGCATGCAGGTACCCTAATGAACGTAAAGCTTACTTGCAAAGCGATATTGCAAAATTCCCACGGAAACGGGAGTTATTGGGAAAAAACATTTGTATGTAAAAATCTAAACCGCGTAAGATAGATAATTTAAATTTGGCATGAAGGTACCCTAATAAACATTAAGCTTACTTGCAACGCGATATTGCAAAAGTCTTACGGGAACGGGAGTTATTGGGAAAAAACTTTTGTATGTAAAAATCTAAACCGCGTAAGATAGATGATTGAAATTTGGCATGCAGGTACCCTAATGAACGTAAAGCTTACTTGCAAAGCGATATTGCAAAATTCCCACGGAAACGGGAGTTATTGGGAAAAAACATTTGTATGTAAAAATCTAAACCGCGTAAGATAGATGATTGAAATTTGGCATGAAGGTACCCTAATGAACGTAAAGCTTACTTGCAACGCGATATTGCAAAATTCCTACGGAAACGGGAATTAGCGGGAAAATCCTTTTGTATGAAAAATCTAAACCGCGTAAGATAGATGATTGAAATTTGGCATGCAGGTACCCTAATGAACGTAAAGCTTACTTGCAAAGCGATATTGCAAAATTCCCACGGAAACGGGAGTTATTGGGAAAAAACATTTGTATGTAAAAATCTAAACCGCGTAAGATAGATAATTTAAATTTGGCATGAAGGTACCCTAATAAACATTAAGCTTACTTGCAACGCGATATTGCAAAAGTCTTACGGGAACGGGAGTTATTGGGAAAAAACTTTTGTATGTAAAAATCTAAACCGCGTAAGATAGATGATTGAAATTTGGCATGCAGATACCCTAATGAACGTAAAGCTTACTTGCAACGCGATATTGCAAAATTCCTACGGAAACGGGAATTAGCGGGAAAATCCTTTTGTATGAAAAATCTAAACCGCGTAAGATAGATGATTGAAATTTGGCATGCAGGTACCCTAATGAACGTAAAGCTTACTTGCAAAGCGATATTGCAAAATTCCTACGGGAACGGGAGTTATTGGGAAAAAACTTTTGTATGTAAAAATCTAAATCACGTAAGATAGATGTTTTCAATCTAGCATGCATGCATACCTTAGTAAATATAAAGTTTAGTTATGGATGTATTTTGAAAAATTAAGTTAGCGAGAAAAAAATGTTGTATGTTCGAATTTCGGAGACTACAATTTCCATTGAAGGTATGTTTCGCCATGATCATTAATAAGTCGCAGGGTCAAACACTCGCGCTAGCAGGAGTTGATTTAAGACAGCCCTGTTTCTCCCATGGTCAGTTATATGTGGCGTGCTCCCGCGTAAGTTCGCCATCCAGTCTGGTCATTCTCGCACCACCCTCCAGAAAGACCAGAAACGTTGTTTATAAGGAAATTTTATAAATAATATGTTTCCTAAATACATTTCCCATATCCCGGTTGCACCAGCCACCCACCAACCGAACCACTCTTCCATGCTACTCTTTTTAGGGTTCCGTATCCAAAGGGTGAAAACGGGACCCTATTACTGAGACTTCGTTGTCTGTCTGTCAGTTGAAATTTTCACAGAATATGTATATCTATTGTCGCTATATCAACCAATACTGAAAATAAGAATAAAATAAAAAATAGGGGGGTCCCCATACAACAAACGAGTTTTTTTTTGTTAATTTTGTACGGAACTCTTCGCGCGCGAGTCCGACTCGCACTTGGCCGGTTTTTAGTTTTCATGTGGTCAAACTTTTACTTTCATACCGACTGACATCCACATTCTCACCTCTGAATTCCAGACGAAACCCTATAGGTACTTTAGGGTTAGCCTCCACTGATCGTATTTTCCTAAATTTATATCAAACCAAATTATCATAAACTAATAATCTAAAAATTAATAACAATTCATCATTCAACTGAGCTTTTTATACTATAACCTCATTTAAAAATAATAAAATTAAGCATTTTTTAACCTTTCTCCCACACACACAAAGATCTCTCTTTTATAACACGCCACGCGGACGAAGTCGCGGGCAAAAGCTAGTTTCTCTATATAAGTATTTATATCGTTGTCTTAGTACCTACAGTACAAGTCTAGAGCTTAGTTTTGGACTAGGTCAATTGGTGTGACATCGTCCTCTGATATTTATTAGTTTTATAATAAATAAAAAAGCGGTCTCAAACACGTTAGCGTAAAAATAACATCGACGCATGGTAGACGTAAGCATGTTCGTACAACAGATGGCCGATGGGGCCGCCGCAGACCAGAAAGCGAAGTGTTGGCAGGCCTTCCACAAGACCGACGATCTGGTGAAGATCACAGGAAGCCCATGGATGTGAATAAAGCACATCTTGTATTTTCGCGCTTGTCACTCAGGGGTGTGATTCTCTTAACAACGACGGACGAACGAGTGAATGTCCAAGCGGCGAGTTTAAGTGGTCCCGTCAGAGCGAACAAAACACATTTTAGCGCGTGCATTTTCAATTTGGCAGCATTGCTTATTACTAGTGAGTAGCGGTGGGATCTCCACGACGCCGAGGGCCGGTTTTGCCCTCGGCGTCGTGGAGATCCTCGGGGAAGGCCTATGTTGCGAGACGGTTTGCCGCGTGAACAGCAACTTACGCTCAAGGCTCTGTAAAGCCTAGTTTGCTTTGGGTTCCTGTCGAATTGTGTGAGATTGTTCCAGAGTTATTCAAATTTGCTTGATTTCTACAGATGTCACCGCCGCCATAACTGTAATACAATGATGTTATGATACATCAATCTCCGTCTAACGACACACGTGGTGTGGCAACACCGTTTGTCGCCCGTCTGTAACGTAACGGCGCGTCGTCGGCGCTGGCGCAGGAAATTGGTCGTTTACGGCGCGTGTGACACGTCGGGTGTATACGGCTAGATGGGTGGCGGAGATAGACTGGGGTTAAAGGTTACTGTGGTGTCTGATGAGGGATTGTAAAAGCTATAAGAAAAGCATAATGAAAGAAGAAAGGATGTGTCAATAAACATGAGGAACTGTCACTTAGAAAGTGACATATGTATTAAGGGCAACACAAACTAACAGTATATTGGCTGTCAGTTCTTCATTCTTTAAACCACAGACTATTTTTTTTTTATCAGGTTTTATAAAAAAAAACATAGATTTTTAACTGACAGGCGGCCTGAGAAACTTAAGACTGCAGGCTGCAGGTAAATTCTTAACTTTTGATGTCCTTTAATATTCAGAAATGCCAAAGTGTGTCCGTCTGTCTGTATAAACCACAAGCTAAACCACTTAACCAGTTATAACGGATACACACATATGTAAAAGTGCCCATGCGGCCTACTTACATACATACTTACTGAATATATGTCTTATCGTTTTTTTTATCTTTTACACATATATATTGAAGTTAAGTTATAAACCTGTACATGATGAATAAGTCCAATGTCAATACAAACATTCCATGTTACAAATATATTTTGGTCTAAGTTGTGCATTGTCATTAGACAATGTAATCCAAACAGAAGCACTCACATTTTTATTGCATTACTGAAAATACTTCACACGACACAATAACTCAAAAGCAAGTAATAAGCGTTAATTCCTTCTTATTTTAATTACGTGCGAATCTACGCTGTAACTAATCTACATCTTGAGTAACAAATACAAAATGACATGCGATTTGGAGCTCTATTGTTACAATATAATCATTAAGTTCTCGATTGGATATGCAAGTGTAAAACACGGGATCTAAGGTTTATATTTCACTGGCATTGTGTAAAGATTAGTATAGCAAGATGTATGATGATATATGTTAGATGTATTAGGTAATGATGTCGCAGTTTAGTATGACATTATAGTTATTATACTTTTCTAGAAATTTATAAGGCAGAGAGAAGATTTAGACACTTTTTTTTATTAAAACGTTTTAAATATACGCATAAATAAATCTCGCTTATTTATAATATCAAAAGAATAAGTAGAATAAGTTTCCCGCTACTCCCCCTATTTTAACCCCTTAAGGGGTGAATTTTGAAAAATCCTCTCTTAGTGCTCACTTGCATCATGAAAGGAACCCCTGTACCAAATTTCAGGTTTCTAGGTACAGTAGTTTCGGCTGTGCGTTGATATACACCGTGTTTTTTTTGATTTACGATAACTTTAAGGGAACGTTCTTTAGGTCAAACAAAGTTAATTTCCCGAAGACAGACAAATGATAAGTCTAACGGTTTTAAAGATATTTAATTTCAAAATTTAATCAGTTAATCACGTTAAACTAGTGTAAAAGGTTCTTAATTGATAACAACAATTTTCTTTTAATACTTATGACTAAAGAGTTTCCAATTGTTAGGTTTGTATACGCGTCAATCTAAAGTGACAATCTTGTACCTGTCAAGTGTTATCTTTACTTGTGTGTGTATGTCACGCCAACATAGACGTATTTGACACTGATTATTAGTTAACTCTAAAGGCCCTTTTAGAATGACCAAAGATAAAAGATTTCATTATTTTGATCTAAACTGAAAAAAAAAATTTTTTTGCAATACCTATTTCAAAATCTAATCTACCAATTAGTTTCTATGGATATACCTAGTAATATGCCGAAGTTATCGTAAATCAAAAAAAACACGGTGTATAAGTCAGTCAGGTTTGCCTTTTATATACATAGATAGATGAGTCATTGATTTGCCTTAATGTCAAACCAGCAATGACGTCCACCACTGGTTTAGCCGTTTCATTCAAAAGCGTTAAAAAAATGCCAAATTGGTTTTATTAGGTAGAAAAGGCGCATCACAGTCTAAATACGCAAAAAATAAATCATGCAACGCTGAGACATGCAAAAAGTTGCAAACGGAACCGTTACATGTTCAACGTGGGTTGTACTAATGCAATCAAAGGTTATCTGGCAGAAATCTCCCGATAGCATAAGCACTTTATGGCTGCCGCTTCTATTGTTCGCATATCTCCACATCGCAGTTATATATCTGTTGGTTTAAGCTAAGAAAACACTTTGAGTGCCGAGAAGTCAATTAGAGTTCAAGTTTCATCGAAATAAGGAAGCTTGGCCCTGAATTCTACACGTTCGATGTCATCTCAAATAAGAAAAAAACAGGCCCCGAGTTGTAAAATTGAGAAAAGTTCTCCATTACATCTTGAATTCTGAGCTTCCAGCCAAAAATAACGGGTCAGAGTGCGTTTTTCATACTAAAGAGGCTATTTCGAAGCCTTGGTTCCTCGCCAGGGAATGCTTTTAGTGAATTCTGATGATGAATACCGCGAGCATCGATACAGGACTTCCAGAGTGCCTAGGATACCCAACTGAATGAATCTGCGGTTAACGCCGGAATTATGCATGTTCAGAAAAAACATCTAAAATGGCAATAAAATGTAAGGAAATCCAAATGCTGACCCAAACTGTCCAGCTGTGGTGTTAACTGATTGTGCGATCAGTTAGGTATCTTAAGAACTTTTGATCTCCTCTATTGAACCTCGGAGTATCCACCATTAAACCTCACTCGAAACAACCCCTGGCAAGGAACCAAGGCTTCGAAATAGTCTCGTTTGTATGAAAAACGCACTCTGACCCGGTATTTTTGCTCCTGAGTGTAATTGCTTGAACAGTCTATAGTAATTATTTTCGCATTCTACTAGAGAAAAACCTAAATACAGCATTTAGACAGACAGACAGCAGTGATCCTAAAAACAGGAACTACTTTAACGATTCAACTAACATCTTCGTTGAGGCGCCTATCGCCTTGTCGGCTCGCATGGGATCAAGACGTTTATGCACAACGAACACAATCTTGTTAGAAGCGGCCAATTGGGGTGATAAAGGGGTAGAAAGTTATTTTGCCGGTGATTTGCTTCGAATTTGATATCATTACTCGTTAGTGCTTTTGATTATGTTAGATTTTATTTTGACACATGTTTAAAAACTCAATCCATTTTTATTCACAAAAGGTTGAACTGACATAAAAGCTTGGTGCAATGCAAAAAAGGTGGTTATCAGTTTGACCCGTATAACCACGCATAGCTTTTTACAGAGTAGTCCGATTTGAAAAATCATGAAGTAGGCGGAGTAACGGGAAAAGAATTCTACGCGTACGAAATATCTCTTGCTTGACTATTTTTTTAAATGTACGACTTGTTGTATTTTAAAAGCCATCGTTAACAAACACGATGCACCGACTTAGTTAACGGTTTAGCCATCCAGTGATAAAGTTCAACATTCTTCTAGTGACGTCACAGAAATGCGACCTTAACTCTTATAGTTATAAAAGTTATATATTTTATCAGCACCCGTAATGGCTTACTGCGAGCAAGAATAGAAATGAAAGGCTAATGGCGGTTCGAGGTCGGCGTGATGCGATCTTCCCGAGACGCGGGACTATGTACGGTACCAACTGTTGAGCCACTCTGGAACCCTGTCGCAGGAAGGCGATGATTAATTCTGATGTTATTTCTTTGTAGTAACCTGACGCTGCCCATGTGACATGGTTATATGGTGACTCAGTAATTAAGATTGTTAAAAGTTATTGCTTGCTAATTCCTAATTGCCAAATGATAATTTTAAGATCAGGGGACAAGCTTACACAAATTGGCCCAAACTAATCTTTAGATCTTGTCCTATGGATATCTACTAGACAACGATAAACATACTTATGGATAAATAATTAGATAGACTACTTAACAAAAATAAAAACATCATATACTGGGTCACAAATAATTAGCTCTTTCTGGGGATAAACCCGAGACCACTAGCGTCTAGGCAGGGTCAGACCAACTAGCTATGATCCCCAAAGTGCAAATCTGCAAGGGGTCCAAGTGATCGAAAGAAAAAGGACATTTAAGCAGGTCGTGATTTTAATTTTGGCTTTCCATTAATTAAATAATCCATATTCATACTTAGGTAATAATACTTTCTTATAGATATATAAATAAACCATGTTGTTTGTATTTAATAAATAAATAAATAAAATTAAAAAATACTATCCGTATATTATGTTTCAATATTCTCTGTGTGTAGTTAGTTTGGTTAATAAACGATTTTATTATTTATTTATTTCCTTGCTTTACTACCGCGTAAAATGTTCGTTGCAAAAGCTCCGAAGATTTTTTTGCTTAGTTCTTGCGTGATGATAACGTAAATATTGGGTAAGCAGGGGTTTACCTAAAACGGAAACAAATGCCAAATGGTCTGTGAGACAAATAAGTTTGGGGACCTCTGAGTCTGGACTAGGCGAACCGCGTTGTCATGTATTTAAGTATGCAATTATGACATCACTGAAAATGTTAAAGATCAGAATTTGTGAAAATAAACTTTGGACAAAAGATTTAGCCATAAACACTTCAGTAACTTGCAAGCGAGTGCACCTTTCATGACCAGAGATAGTATCCTTTGAAAGCCGGGTAAACCGGGAAGGTAAGAATGCACGCCCCTGAGTGCTTTTTTCACGTTCTGTCTGGAACAACTTCAACCCGCCGCTTAATAAATCCAATTTATAAATGCTATAATGTGGTCGTCCAAAAACCATTTCGAGCTCCACTGGCCACAATTCAGTTGACAAGATGCATTTTGTGAACTATTAAACATTAACTTATGGGATTGGCATGAGTTATCGTTTGGTCGTGTCGGTAGCGTTTGATTCGATACATTATGACGTCGAAAGTTGTTAGCGTTTGCAGAATGTAGCTTAAGTACGTTTTTAATAATTTTAATTAAATCATTTTTGACATTTAACAGACATTTAGGAATTTTTAATAATAAGACATTAACGCTCCCAAAGTTTTGCGAAATATTCCCTGGTAAAGGAAACTATTCAATTAGTTTCTAAAAAATGTTAATTTGACTTTAAACTTAAAAAGACTGTAGCTAAAATTGTAACGGAATATTTTTTTCTAGATTATTGGCTGTAATTCATTGCACATACATGAAACCAACATTTAATCACACATATTCTATAAGAATCGTTCTAAAAAACAAATCACATTATTAGAACCCTTTTTTAAGACACAAATATCTCTTCATGTTACACTAAAAAAATTTTTACTTACCTTATAAAACTTCACTACACCGAAACGCGTATTAAAATCGACCGGGAATCGAACGCTGAACCGAATCAAACGCGTGCGCAAACCACCCGACGCACCACTCGACTGAGCGCGCCGCTCGGGGTCACCGGCGACTGGGCCTGGTGCATCCACTCGGCAATGAGGGCTTTTTGTTTAGGCTAAAGGTCAGATATAGAGACGGTTAAACGGAGATTAAGATCAATAAAGATAGACGAGTAAAACCTACAATGTAGTCATTTATAAAATTTCACAATGCGTCAGTTGTCATACTAACCCATATTGTATTACTGATATAGATTTTTAGGGTTCCGTACCAAATGCTTGGAAACGGAACCCTTAGAACATTACTTTGCTGTGCGTCCGTCTATCTGTCAAGCTAGACCATTTCACTCCAGAACGGCTATTATAGTCATAGGCTTAAAAGATTGTTCTTTACTTTTAGTGGTATACACAAAGTGTTATTATTAGAAATTCAATATATGAAATTATTTATTTTAGCAATGAAAATAACCAAGTCACCGAACAAAAAATACTTTAAACCTTTATCTGATATATGTATAATTTGAAAGCTCTCAAGGTGCCAAAGAAATAAATGATTGAGTTTTTATATTGACGAATTTTGAGATATTTTAGTAACTAACGTGAAACGCAAAGAAATCGCCCTGCCTAACCCATTATTTCAGAATCTATTAAACAAATAATTACACAGACTGGGGAATAATGAGAGAAATAGCAAAAAGTTCAGAAATTGAAGCAGCAGAAGGATCGTAATTGGGTTTTTAATATTTCATAAAAAAATAACGTAGGTCCAGGGAGTTCAACTCGCTCTTAACATTTTTTTTCTAAAGTAATTATTGTTTGTAGATATTTTACCGAAAAGGCATCAACAAACTCACTTTTTTTTTTAAATAAAAAAGTTTAAATACAAAATAGATTAAATTTGTTTCTCAAAATGTTCAATTTAATTAATGACTTGGCGGTTAGTCCTTTTATCTGTATCCTAATACCTGACACACCACGTTTACAATAGGTACCTGCTTGATAGTTAAAACACATGAGACACATTGCGGTCCGAATCACACTTAAATAAGGATAGATGTTTTAAGCTGTCTATAGATGTCGTAAAACAAGTTATTATCGTTACATAATCTTCATTCAAATTTAATTCAAATTCAAACTCCTTATGTTGCTATCATAAAACACTAAACGCCGTGTCACGGCATAACTAGGGATCAACAATTTAATAGCGATACGCTACATCATTACCCGATAGCGTCGGAAGAAAAGTTACATTTTTCGAGCATATGTCTATTTCTTTGGCACGCTCTACAGACTAAACGACCTGATGATTTTTAACAATTATTATGTGTCTATAGAGTCGTCCGGGTTTTAGGAGTAACATAGGTTATAAATGTTTCATCAAAGTAATGAGAGTGGTTTTTTTGACATATACAAATGACAATACAAAAAAACGCTGCCTGGTTTATAAAATTTGTTTTTTATACAACTTGTTACGTTATTGGTAACTTGAAGAATAGCTAACATATATTTAACTAGCTTCGTCTGCGTAGATTTCGAATATCGTTATTCCCTCGGGAACTTTTAAATTTTCTGGAATGAAATGTAGCCTGTGTTAATCCAGGGTAGAAGATATCTCCATTTCGAATAACATCCAAATCCGATCCAAAGAAGATTGACGAAAGAGATATACAGAGCGAAAGTGAGTGGAAGGGTCGGAAGAGGCCGCCCTAGGCGTACTTTTTCGAATCAAATCGGAGAAATACTGGAAAAGGGCCGAATCTTAAGTACCCGAAACCGACGTGCGTGCATGACTCGATGTATGAATGTGGAAGAAGCGAAAGACATTTGTCAGGATCGTAGCAGGTGGAAAGAAGTCGTCTCTGCCTACCCCTCTGGGAAACAGGCGTGATTTTATGTATGTATGTATGTATCCAAACCCGTCCAGCCGTTGCAGCGTGAAAGAGTAACAAACATCCATCCATACTTACAAACTTTCACGTTTATAATATTAGTAAGGATATTCTCATTTCTACATGTTTTTTTTACAAGTTGCAACATCAATATGATATTGCGATTTCTTCTCACTAAAGACGAAACTTTGAGGAGTCCAAACTTAGTTTTTTTAAATTAAAATGTACAATATGGAAAGCTTCCGTTTTATTTGTAATAAAGGTATTTATTTATTGGTCAATGTTATTGCAAAATTTATTCATATTTATGACATTTGAGATAAAGCAAAATTTTATAACAAGAGGCCGGCATTACAACTTTTAATAGATCATGGCGTATAATTCAAAGTACTGCTTAAGTTTGTGTAAACAAGTAAATAGCTGTTTAAGTTGAACTAATATAATAATTGTAACATTGTTTTAACAACACTAGTGAGTGTTGTTGCTTCATTGTATGCAATGATATTAATATAACTGTGAAAAATATCTTTAAATACCACTCACCTGGCTTTTCAACCGACTTCAAAAAAAGTAGGTTCTCAATTTATCGGGATATTTTTTTATACAAAATGGACGCCATATAGAGCCAGTGGCAATATATTTTAATCGAAACGTAAAGTTACTCCATACATAATTATTTGCTTCTAGAACCGCTTAGCTCGCTTCCAAGAAATCCTAAAGATCAAACAATATTCCCAACATCCTCCTACAGCTGCTGCAAGTAATATGGACCTTGAACACATAGCAATAAGGCAGCAATTGGGCGCAAGAGAAAGGTCCACATGTGTGACATTAACGGGTATGGTTAGAACTGGATTAGGTTTTTGGTACGGTTAGAAAATAAAGTCACATTATGAGCTTTTTTTTAATTGTTAAGGAAAACCTGCTTTCAAATTAAGTATAGCAGAACTTTTAATATTATAGCAACAGTGTTCGCATTGTTGTTTTTTTTTAAATACTTTATTAAAGATTGTATGATGAACATAATAATGTTCAACATACAAAATTACACTGATTGCCAAAAGGAATTTTAAACTAAACATGATACAATAGGGTATTTGCCTAGTTTGTGAAAAGTACTTATACTTAATTCGTGATCCATTTTATGATAGTAAAAAAAAACTCGCACGGATATTAACCCGATAACAATAATAAAACAATAAATAAATAATTGCCTTAACTCTTTACAGCCAAAACGACATCTTTCTGTATGATGTGTTATGACGTCATATTACACTTATGTCAAATGTCATTCAACCCAACGGACAATTTAAAACTTCAAAAAGTGGGGTTATATTTGTGTTTACCTACTATGCTATCCATTCAATGCAGTATTGTATATGATATGATACATCAATATGAGTTTAAAATCTTATTACCAGTTTTGTATAGTGCCTAGCTGCGTAAATAATTCAAAACGAACACCTGCAAAACTATTTATTCCTGTACCTCGAGACCCCGAATCCAGAAAACAATGGTTAGACCTTTCAGGAAGGGAAGGTGTCGATTTTCGGCAAATTGACACTGTCTGCTTTGGTAAATGTGTTCACCAAAGACGCCATAGCTGGATCTTTGTTTATTGCAATGTATTTGCTAACGGCTAACCCAGTAGGTATGAGATAATGTAAGTTTTTTCGCCAGTAGACTCAAGTTCAAATCTTTGTCTACAGTAAACGCAGACAGAATGAATCTTGTCATGTCACAGTTGTCACCACAGATTATAGGATATGTCTACAGCACAGATTATAAGAGTTGTCACTGTCTCGAGTTGATGACACAGATAGTATGATAAAAAAAAACATTAAGTAAGATGACGTCACGCAATCTCATTGGTGTTTCAATATAGATTAAAAATCTTTATTTTATTATAAGATATATAATAAAATAACGACTTTATAAAATTAAATAAAAACTATAATCATAATCCTCGTCATTAAAACTAGCTATATGCAAAGCTTCTTTGTTTATTATAACCACAGGCAAGTACCCTATTGCCAACAAAGCTCGCAGTTACTTTCTTAAGGGTATTAATAATGAACTTAGTGACAAGTCTGCTTCCGAAGTTAGTGGTCCCGGGTTCTATACCCAGTAAGACAAAAGTAAGTTTTTTTTTGTATTTATAAATATATGTATATCGTTGTCTAGTAGCCACATGACAATCTAAAAGCTTTGTTCAGGGCTAACCATATATATATTTATACTCGTAAACGCGCAATAGCTAATCTGTGCCTAAAATATGATTTGTCCTTATCTATCATTATGGAACTTGTATCTGACAGGAGTGACAAATCATACTTTAATTAAAATAGGTTTACAGTTCTTCTATGAATAAGAGTTGGGCTTTACATAATAGGTAGGTAGCTATGTGTTAGGAAGAGCACATATCGAGGGTTGCGTGGTCAAACCCGATAAGTCGCTATAACTTGTTGTGTCAAAAAGAACATTATTGAATACATCAAAACAATTCAAATTTGATGAAACAATTATGTCGATTTATCGGGTTTGACCACTCAACCCTCGATATTACGTTTTATACAGATTTATTATTACAGAGAAATAATAGAAACCTACGTTCTGTAACCCAGATTTGAAAGGAGAGCAGAAATTTGCGCATTTACATATAACAATATAAAAACGAATGTTACTTACAAAGTGTAACACAAGATTGTCCTACAATATTAATAATTTACTGATCGAAACTATTCTTTTGCTAACGCTACACCAGTCGTATGTGAACCGAATGTCGTTACGCAACGGTGGAAAGTTGCCGCGTTATCTGCCCGTACCTTATCACTGCAAGGATAGGCCAGTTCGGCCCAGCGAGGAGACCGACCTCATTAGTGGTGGTAGGACCTTTTGCTTGGTCTTTTCGGATCTACCTACCACTACCGTTAACCTTATGCAAGCAACAGTGTTCACATTGTTGTGTTCCGGTGTGGGGTTAAGACAACTGGTGAAATTACTAGCATAGAGAAGAGGAATTTGCTGACATAATTACCTTATTTAAATAATTATTTGAATCAGATAACTTGTAAATTAGCTTATTATCATTGAGGCATTCGTTATCAGTTGGCAATACATTGGCAGTGTTAGGATTGCAGTCTTAAGATTGTAGTCTTGAGAATGCAAATTTGGTATCCCGTAATTCCCGTAGTTCATAATTACATTTGCCATAATGGTCACTGGCTATAACCTTCATTTTCCCTAATATCACATACCATAATTTTTGAATGCCATAAGACTTTAGTGTCATAGTGTTCAAAATCCCTAATATCAGAAACCATAACAACATTTTGCATAATATTTGCAGTGGGTATAATGAAGTACTGGTACAATCTGGATTGCGTACTACTATTATAATAACTTACCTATTCTGAGCTAATTACTGTAAGGAAGGTCTCCGTTAGGTACGACGACGAGCGTAGCGAGGAGGAGTGTTAGGTAAAACTGCGACCTTGCAACGCCAGACCCGATTTTTTTTATAGTAAGTACTATACTTGTTGTGCATTGTTATTGACACACTTAAAGACGACAATCACTCTTTATTAACAACTATCACGAATGAATGCCAGGTACATTGCCATTGTGGTCATAACAAACGGACCCGGGTACCCTACATTTCAAAAAATATAAAAGTAACAAACGCCTACGAAAACTATGCCAGCAATAATACGGATTCTGAATGTTTTATGAACAATAATTATTATGACGTTCAAAATTTATAGCATACCATTTTATAACATTTGATAATAGAGAAAATGAAAAGTATGGCATACGTATCGTTATGGCACATAACAATTATGTCAAGTGAAAATATACCAAATGATCATTATGGCACATGATTCGTTATCGCATATAAAAATATGTCATATGAAATTCGGCCAAATGAAATTATTGGTGTCCTGCCGTTTGACCAAAAGTCATTTGGCAAAATTACACTTGACAAACAACGTTTTGCAAAAAAATGTTTCGCCAATTGATCATTTTACTAGTTGTCATTTTAAAAATGGCTCACTTATTCAAATGATCAACAGTTAAATTTACATTTTATAAGTAATTATTTGACAAAATGAACATTTAGCAACGGAGTTATCAGACAAAATTTTAAATGCAACGAGCAAGACGAATCCGGGCAGAACTGACTCGGATAGGTTAGGTTAGAAGGCCAAGGCGGGAGCTTCGCTCCCGCCTTGGCCTTCGAGGTTATTTTTTTCTGCCCAGAAATAGGTAAACTACAGGAAATAATATTTGGTGAAATGGAAAACTGTCAATTGACATTTTATTATTTAACACATTTACCAAGTGTAGTGTTTGCTATTTGATCATTTGCTAATTGAGTTTTTGCAAAATGATACTTTTGTCAAATGTCACGTTTGCCAAATGATTATTTGGTGAAACGTTGTTTGTCAAATGATCATTTGTCAATATTTTTTTGGTCAAACATTAGTGAACCGAAATTATTGCATATGAAATTCGGTCAAACGATAGAGAACCTGCAAATTTATATGGGTCACAGATCCCACTGTTTATCTGTTCGTTCGGTTTCGCAATGCCAAAAAACAATTGAGATACACCAAAAAATTGAAACTCGACGAATTGAGAACCTCTTTTGGTGTTTTTTTAAAAGTCGGTTAAAAGGAAGCGTCTTATTTGTTCAACGTGTATTTCTGTGTGCCTGTCTAGCAAACGTAGCTAAGAAACGGATGGACCGAATTGAACGCGATTTTTTAAAAAAAGCTTAATTATTCGGGATGCTTTTTAGCTAGGTTTTCTTAAGACCTCTGTGTTCCCGCGGTCACCATGTAACAATGAGCATTTCTAATTCTAACATCCCATCGTGAGGAAACTTGCACGTTCATACAGCTGAGTGTAAGAGGGTTGCATTAAAGATGAGATATATTAAAAAAGATTGCTAGGTTTCATCTAAATCAAATAAGCAGGTTTTTCCGGTAATCTTCGGGGAGGAAAGATGAACGATTGAAAGATGTCCGGATTTTACTTTTGATCTATTATCTTTACTCAATTGAAAGAGTCGAAATTTAAAAAAAAAAATCAGGGGATATATCAGCTCCGAAAAGAAACGACGCCATTAGGTATATATCTCGACTATGGAGTCCGTCCACGTGGAAGGTGAACCCCATGTCCTTGCGAGATTCAATTCAAGCTATCTCTAGGTACTTACATACCAAATCTGATTAAAATATGTTCAGTGGTTTAACCGTGAAAGTGTAACAATCATTCAATCATTTGACGACGCGCTGGCCTAGTTGGTAGTGACCCTGCCTACAAAGCTAGCGGTCCTGGGTTCAAATCCCGGTAAGGGCAGATATTTGTGTGATGAGCACGAATATTTGTTTCTGAGTCATGGATGTTTTCTATGTATTTAAGTATATATTTCTCTATATAAGTATTTATATCGTTGTCTAGTACCCATAGCACAAGCCTAGAGCTTAGTTTGGGACTAGGTCAATTGGTGTGACATTGTCCCCTGATATTTATTTATTTTATTTATTTATTTAATCTAACAAACAAAGCTACTTTCGCATTTATTATATTAGTAGATATTGATCTGTTGACCTTATAGTTTTTGTTAAACTTCTTTATATTGCGAATTCATAATTCATCGAAGGCTTGTTGTTAGAAAAGTGCGACACCATGAATGTCACTTCTTCACGGAACCTTCGCCTTGGAGTCACGTCCCACTACGCATTTTTTTTAGGACACTCGCAAAAAATGCAATACTGCTTGATTTTACATTTCCCACGTAATAAAGTGGCTTTTTACCGGCCTTTTTTAATAAATACTTTTGAAAACGTTGCAAATAGCTTAAAAAGACGACTGTCATGTGCTCCTGGAATTGCCATCGGTCATGGGTGACCTTCTACTACCAACCAAAACGTAAGATGCTTCCTATGATTTGGTTTACAACGTCACGTTGACAAAGTCCATAGTGGCCTAGAAATCAAATTGGTTGACCGTACATTTACCCTCGAGCTAAATACATGATAGTTGCGTCAACGTTACCCGACACCCGACAACCCTACATAATAAAGTAATAGAAACCCAAAACTGACGCAATGCGTCATCGATACACTTTAAATTGATATAAAACAAAATGGAGTCGCGGTTACATAAACGGCATAGTTCCCACAGCATGCTCTCGATACCGCGTGATGGTATCTCAGATACCTGTGGCATTCTAAAATGGGTATGTAGGTACTCATGGGATGGAAAACTACGGTAAAGTTGTAAATTTGTACCCAGCAATGAAAATTTAAACTTAAATGAGTGAGGATAAAAAGTTGGACCATAGGTAAGCGTAATTAACCATACAAATAACGAAAGAGAAAAAAGTTCCGTTGTGCGACGAAAGAATCCTTACAATATGGCTAATTTTCGTCGCACAACGGACCTACTGCCTACCTAACTTTTTGGACCTTACCCAAATAGAAGAAAAAAAGAAAGAAATTTATTCATTACACAGAAGACACAAATAGACATAAATAAAAGAAAACAATCAATGTGACAGGAACAGCACCGATTGTGTCGTCGCGGGAGTGATACGGACGCTGCTCAGCATTATGCTGAGGTGTCAGACACCTAACGCGCTGATTTTCAGCCAGTACAGTCTCTGTGATAGTATAAGTGGGCTTAAGACTTTATGCAAGGGCCGTCCCGATCACTTATCGCATTCTGTTCCTGAGTGGGGATTAGACCACCGGAGACATCACTATCATAGAGGCATTCCATCTTAGTCCTCAGAGTTGGCAAAACATAAAAGGCGTTTTGAGATTGGTTACTTTGCTACAGAAAATGCCTGGTTTTTGAAGCTTGCTGAGCTGTTTTTTGAAGCTAACAGGGTTTAAGGTCAATGAAATATTATTTAAAAAACTTCATCAGCGACTTTAAGAATAATAAGTACGTTTTTGAAAATAGAAAACGGTGCCTAATATTTTACCTATACATTGACGACGGTTGCAACTGTTATCAAACTTACGGAGCACCGTAACCTACAACTTTAATAAATTAATCCCAGTTTTTATGGAAACATAAAAAGATCCCTTTTAAGAAAAGAATTAAGTGCTATCATTTATACTAAAAAATATGTTGGTGTCTTTTGTATAAAGAACCTTAAGAAATTCAAATTCGAAATTCGAAAAATCGGCTTCAAAGTGTAACAATTGTTTTCATGTTGTATGCAGAGCATGCGTTCGATTTTCAAAATGAAAACGATCGTGATTGCAAGTGCATTAGACTAGCCCCGCAGGTATCGGTAAAACAAGAAAATATTTCAGATTTTTCCAATTCCATGCGATGACATATTTTCCGTTTATAATATGAATTACCGAAAGGCCAAACATTTACAATAACAAATTTAAAAAAAAGCCATACAAAATGTTACTGTTTCCGCCCGGGATCGAACCGGGGGCCTTGTGCGTGTGAAGCACACGTGATAACCGCTACACTACGGAAACTTGAGAACAAACGGCGAAATTATCGGACCGTTTAAGAGTGCCTGCGCAAAATTACGTCATAATAAACTGGCTTTTATTATTACTTCGATAATGCTGGCCGAGGCTCTATTCTAGTCTGTTTAGTAAAGGGAAAGTATTGTCTTTTTATTGCACCTACCTACTTTTTTGATTTCTGTTTCACCTTAAGGTTGACTGGTAGAGAATGCTTGTAGCATTAAGTTCGCCTTTTGTACACTGTGTTGTTTTTGTGCAATAAAGTATTTAAATAAATAAATAAAACGGATAGCGATAGCTCTTATTTACTTGAGAGTAATAGCAGCTGAGTTAAAAACTATAACTATAAGATGTGGCCCTCTTTAAAGTAAGCTCATCATTTGAGAGCGATATAGCAATTTTTTGTTCTTTATATTCCGAATAAAGTTTAATTACAACAATTATTCATAAATAACATATTTTAGTAGGTATTTAGGGCGCAGGTAAGGAGACGCGGGATTGGCCAAAAATAAAGAACAAAGCAGCTTTATGAAATATTTATTGTTTCGAGATAAATTAACTGTGCTAAGTATCCACCATTATTAAATTTAGACTTAAATAAACTACTAAGTTACCACTCACTTTAGGACTTCTAGCATATCGACGGTTCTGCGACTCAACCTCGTATATTGAATATAATCCAGTATAAACTGACACTTACTAAGTACGCGCGTGGATACTTAGTGCGTGTCAGTTTATACTGGACATTATTCAATATACGAGGTTGAGTCACAGAACCGTCGTTATATCGTCCTGTTAGTTTCTCAACCTCGTATTTGACCGAGTCGTTAGATAGGAAAGCAGTCTTTATCCTTTAAGAAACATGACTGATTTTCCTATCTATTTGATCAGATATGAGGTTTAGAAAGTAAATGGACGATATAAAATATTACCGTGACTAAGTGACATAGTGAGAGACAACGCACAGCCTAAACTGCTGGAGCTAGGGAGTTAGAATTTGGAGGAAGTATTCCTTGGGCACCCTAGGGGTTGTATACCAAAGGACTTTCTGAAAATCGACCCCCAACGGGAAGAAATAGGGGGAGTTGCGGGGAACTAATTCTAGAAGTAATAAGGTTCTAAGTCGACTGTACCTTATATTAATTACATCACAAAGAGATGCCATACAAAAGCGACAACATTATAAAGAAAATTTTTTTTAGTCTCCCAAATGACCTTACACCTAATTGACGGGGACGAAAATGTAACAGTGCTAGTAGATTCATTAAATATCGACTAAGTTTATCGACTACTTTTTTCGCGACATCTTATATTTCTTGCAAAAGTTAGTCGTACTTCTATATCTGAATGATCAGCTTCCCATGCAGTAGTGCTTACAAAAAGGTTCTCAGTTCGTCGGAACCCCAAAGAATATTGTTGTACTGAATGGATTTGTTATTCAATGTAATTTCAATGGTTGTCAAAAGTGACTCGAGTCCAGAGTCAATGTCAGATACCGGTTGTTTATAGGTAGTTGCGATAAGTACGTTACTATGAATAACAGAGGTTTACACATAATTAAAAGGCAATCAAACTTGGTCATTACTTATGATAATGATGATTAAAAAAATATTTTTATCGATGTCGATAAACTTAGTCGACAATTAATGAATCACTAGCACTGGTAAATTTTTGCCCCCGTCAATCCAGTGTTTGCAAATTACTTTCTGGATTGCTATAGAACTACGTCAAAGTGACGCAACAAGTCAAAAATAAAGTACCTACGACTTAATTGATAACGTCACTTTGACGTACAGTGCAATAGCTCTTCAAACGACCTTCAGGTTTGCAATTTCTTTCACTCTGTTTCATTCGCACTTTTACCAGATTAATCGACTTTATCTACAGCTGAAAATCTTTGCTATTGCACTGTAATGTTTTTGTTATAGTCCTTAAATACAATATTTTTGAAATTCAACTTTTCATCTTCAGACCTTTAGGAGTTCGAGTTAGGTATAGTTGACCAAGAAACTCCTTTACCATTTTGGACCTTAACGTCCAACGAATAGAGTCGAAAAGTGGTAAAGCAGTTTTTTGGTAGACTATACCTACGCACGCAAGCTGGGGACACAGCCCTGAATGATTCAGCGTTATCAGCGTTACGTCCCGCCACGCCATGTCTTGTAAGGCGCGCACATATACAAGCAGCTCGATGTACTGTTGCTTGAAGATGCTCTATTTTATTTAGAAAAGATAAACAAGAGTAATCATTTATTTATAAATTACTTTATTTAAGACAAGACGACATTGATACGTCTAATCATTATTAAAAAGAATCCTATACTATTTTACATGGTTTGCCAATTATTTATGCTTGATTTTTGTCAAGTTTACAGTTTTATAGGAATTAATAATTTTGTTTTACTAAACCTTACTCTATTAAAGTTTGATAATACTTAATGTTTTTGTGGAAAACGCAGCAACAGAAATTAGAATGTCCAACGTGTAGTTTGCACAGGAAATAACAGAGGAGTTAGAACATATTTTTAATTATATAAAGTTAACTGACAGTCTCGAATTATTATTTCGGTCAAAACTAACACGATATATAAGCGAAACTTGTTTTGATTAAAAATAAACGTTATTTCAAACTGTATTGTCATGTACTTACATTCAGATAAAGGTTTTACAAGGTAGCTCATGAGTTCATGACACTCTGTAAAGGGTTCATAATATATTATAAATGTTCTAAAGTTAATTACAGGACCGAGCAATTAAATTGAATTTTAAATAATTAACAGTACACGTGTTCATTAGGGATTAAAAGTTAAAATGTAGTTTGAAGAATGATTTTCAGTCAAGTTCTCGCATTGTATCTTGAAACGATATTCAATCATGTACACAGTATTTAAAGTCTATTATTATTACACGCGATTGGAGCCCAAATAAAAAGACAAGAATAATTTTAATACACGGGCTGTCATCGTATTCTTTCCTATCCCTGCGAGCGAGCCGTTTGGTGGAAATCATTCTTCACAATTAACATGGTTATAATAGAAATGAATCGAAACAATTTTCAACAAATGTATTATTACGCAGAATTTTCATTTCATTGTAAGGCATTTTATATCAAATGTGATTGTTTTGACGAGCTGTAGGTAGGCCTCCAACAAGATGGAGTGACGACCTCGTCAGGATCGCGGGACCGCGGTGGATGCGAAAAGCACAACACCGGTCTGAGTGGAAAGCCTTGGGGGAGGCCTATGTCCAGCAGTGGACGTCTTTCGGCTGACATGATGATAATGATGATGATCTGTCAGCAACTAAACATGACCTGTCAGTATACTTTATCTAATAAAAATAAGTTGAGTTAAGTTGAATTTTGTGAACGTGAACGAATATGGAAAGTGTAAATTGTAGCAGTGTCCCGCCGGGCGGCTACCGGCGCTTGCGGCGCGGCGGCGCGACGCGCACGGAGGCGGCGGCCAGCTCGGCGGGCGAGGCGCCCTCGGCGCGCTCCAGCTGCCCGCGCGCCTCCACGAAGAACATCACGTCGCGCAGCTGCTCCTTCAGCTCCGCCACCTGACACCGCATATTGTATTTCTTTCATGGTTTATAAATAGCAACCAGAGTGCTATTCTTTTATTTTTAATGTGTTTGGTGTGGGACCGGATATGAGCTTCGCAGCTCAGTAAATTGCATTTTCATTGCAAATTATGTACGACAAAATACTGAAAAAGTCAAATGATTTGTCGGCCAAATGAGAGCTTAAAGAAAACTATTGACCAAGTTTAAAAGAAGAACACGTTAAAATTCCGAATGTTTTTCTCTGAACATTCATTCGTCTACGATATGCTGGGGCTTTTTTAAATCATTAAAATTAAATGCATAATTAAATTCTCTTAAAGTCAGGGCGACTTCGTCCACAATCCTAATTCGTCACGTTCTTAACCCGTCCACAATGCCATATGGCCCACTATTCCAATTCGTCGGCATTCTTATATTGTCACCTTCCGAACTTATCTACTTTCCTATATTGTCACCTTCCTAACTCGTCCAAATTCCTATACAGGGTGACAGGAAATTCGCCGTATTCCTTGAAAGGACTTATTCTACAGCTCATTTGTAATGATTTAAGTCCAGTCAACCAGGGGTCAAAACTCATTGATTTTCGAGTTATTCAAGTTTTTAGATTTTTTAAAAATACCCTCTTTACGACCTAAAACTAGTAATTTTGTAAAAACTTCGTCATTTAGCAATAAAAAAAGTATTTTTCGAATAGCCAATGAACCACTGATTACGAAAAATGAAAAAAAATACAAAAAAAATGCAAAGTTTTGCAAATAAAAGGATTTGAAGTTCTAGCAATTATTTTCCAAATTTTGTGACATTTTAAAGCATAGCTAAAAAAAAAAGTATGACAAATTATAGGAATAATTTGCTTAATTCATAAGCTTTCTAAAAAGGTACAATTTATGACATTTTATAATTAATTTTATTTAAAATTTTACAATTAACAGCAGAAATGTTTGCGGTTATAAGCTCCATCGTTTCAACCAAAAAACACGGGAAGCGTTGTAGTAAAATGAATTTAGAACACAGTTCTCTTTTTTAAATTCGGTATCTGGGTGGGTCTCCCTCTTCAATAGCGTGTACTGGAGTGGAATGATACGGGTACTGCCGAGCTGAGTGCAGTGTAAACCACACCTTCCAGTGCGACATACCGAGCTGGTTAGCCACATTTCTCGTCGAAGTAGTGCCGTCTGCCTGGAAACACTGAAGGATTTCTTCTTCTTCAGCAGGATCATTTCGAGGTCTTTCAGCGTGCAGCTTGGCGGCGTTGAACTGATCCTCTTTCCCGAATAAGACGGTACGATGAACCAAACACACTTACGAGAGGTAAACGGCGGTTAGGGTAACGACGTTGGTATTCTCTTCTAGCTGCAGCGGCGTCTCCATCGCAGAGTCCGTAACAATAAACGATATCTGCGTATTCTTCGAATTGGTAAGCAGCCATTTGAGAAAGAAGCTTAATTATCGTCCGAATTGAAAAGAAAGTTGAAACTAACTGATTACGTAGGTCACTCAAAAACTTTGAGGTGCTCGAAATTTGAAAACGGAACGCACTTTATGTTTTTAAAAAGCAAAATTATTTAAAAATAGAACGTCGCAAGACATTAGCTGAATTTAAAAAAGAGAACGATTTGAGATGCTCTAAATTTAAAAATGGAACGCACCTTAGGTTTTTAAAAAGAAAATTTATTTAAAAATAGGACACTATGCCCATAGCTGAATTTAAAAAAGAGAACTGTGTTCTAAATTCATTTTACTACAACGCTTCCCGTGTTTTTTGGTTGAAACGATGGAGCTTATAACCGCATACATTTCTGCTATTATTGTTAATTGTAAAATTTTAATTAAAATTAATATTAAAATGTCATAAATTGTACCTTTTTAGAAAACTTTTGAATTAAGCAAATTATTAGTGTAATTTGTACGCGAAGGGTCATACTTTTTTTTTTTAATTATGCTTTAAAATGTTACAAAATTTGGAAAATAATTACTTGAACTTCTAACTTCAAATCCTTTTATATGCAAAATTTGGCATTTTTTTGGGTTTTTTTTTTTCCTAATCAGTGGTTCGTTTACAAAATTACTAGTTTAAGGTCGAAAGGCGGGTATTTAAAAAAAATATCTAAAAACGTGATTAACTCGAAAACCAATGAGTTTTGACCCCTGGTTGACTGGACGTAAATCATTACAAATGAGCTGTAGAATAACCCCTTTCAAGGAATACGGCGAATTTCCTGTCACCCTGTATAGTCCACAGTGCTAACTCGTCCACATTTCTATTGTGTGGTCAACTTCTTCAATATTGTGTGGCTTCAGTTTGCGCTGTGGGCGATATAGGATAGTGGACGACTTAACACTATGGACAATATAGCAATGTGAACAAGATAGGAAATTGACGATACAAAAATGTGGCGAGTTAGGAAGGTGACATTTTAGGAAATACATGCTGACGACATAGCGTTGTGGACGAATTAGAAAGATGAAATAGGACTGTAAACGAAGTCGCCCTGAGCCATTTATATAAATGCTATCAATAAAAGGTCTTACAATTTCTATCAAAACATTTCATTCATAATTAATAATTATAATCAAAACGGAACTATGACTCTTTGGAAATATGAAGTGTATCCATTTAAAAAATACCAACCATTAAATGGCATACACATCTTCCAACCTCTGAATTCAAGCAATCCCTACAAGTTAATTGGTTAAAACCTGAATTTTATTTGAATTCAGCATGTATTTGATCAGACTTTAGGGTTCCATACTTAAAACGGATTATTAGTAAAAGTCAAAATGTTTATTTGTAAACACAAGTAAAATTAAACTTCCGTATTACCAAAGAAAGTGGCCACCTGCAACATAGTAGTCGAAATATTCTAAACTATTGATAACCACATTTAACTTAAAATGTTTTTTTTTTCTTTTTTTTTTATGACAGAGAAGGCAAACGAGCACACAGGCCACCTGATGATAAGCGGAAACTGTGACCCATAGACATTCGCATTCACAAGACTACAAGACTAAGACTGCAAATGCGTTGCCAACCCTGAGGACTAAGATGGAATGCCTCTATGCTAGTCATTACACCGGCTGTCTTATCCCCAAACCGGAACACAACAGTGCGAACACTGCTGTTTGGCGGTAGGTTAATGGATAAGACGGTGGTAGCTAAGGGGAACTGGGCGGAATGAATGGAGAGCCACTCGACCGCCCGCCTGCCTCGGCGGCGTCCCCACTCATCATCATCATCAAGATGGTGGTAGCGATCCGGACGGAATCTGCACAGAGTCCTACCACCCGCAAATATTATTATTAATATACAATTAGCCACCTTCTTTGGCAATAGAGCAGTAATGGAAAAAAATGTGTAGAAAACTATATTTTGCCATTTAGCGTCACTCTACTGTAAACATCTTAGCCTAATTGTACAGAATGTGGTCACAGAATTATCAACAAATTAATATATTGGTAATTCTGTAGCTCTGCATACCTCCCTCTGGGAATGGAAGCGTGAGTTTATGTATGTGTCTACTGTGTGTCCACCCGTGTGCTGTATGTACCGACCTCGGCAGCCTGCTTCTCCTCGCAGGCCCTGGCGCGCGCCTGCCACTCGGCCTGGTTGGACGCCAACGCAGCGGCCAGCCCGCGCTCGTCCGATAGAGAGCTCTGCAGGGCCGACACTCTGGGTACAACAATACATGGTTTTCTGATGGGCTCAACTTAGGACAAAACTTGCCCGGGAGGCATGCAAATCTTTACAATGGTCAGCACAAGGGAGGAAAGAGAACACCTCTTCGTTTGATTCTTCCTGCCATAAGACAAGCCCTGGCAAGCCTTACCCTGAGTTGAGACCGTTTTCACCACAATTAGCACTTTTTGTATTTTTTATATGTATGTTCAGCGATTTCTCTGTCAATTGTGGACTGATTTTAAAAAATCTTTTTTGATTTGGTTTTCACTTCCGAGATGGGACCACCCATTATCAGCAAATTTGAATCCGATGAGGAGATCCGTGAGGAATTGAGGGAACTTTTCAAATATTATAGGCATACATATAGCGCTTTTAGTATTTTGAGTAACAAATCCAGTATTTGCATTCAGAAAGTATCATTTGGTGAAGTGGAATTGAGGATGAAGATCACACATGACCACCGGAACTCCTCAACGGTACTTGTTTCAAAGGTGGCGATGAGATATCTCGATTAAGATAGTTGAGGGGCTATAACGAAGAACATTTAATTGTTTAAATATGACTATGACATTCCCGTGGCGTTGCTTGTGTCTTGTAATGTCTAGAAGTTTCATATCAATTAAGAAGTGGGACTACATTATAGTTTAGTCGATCACTAAAAAGTAATAAAATAAATTTTAAAAACGCCAATTTTAAAGGCGGTTTTTTGTTTTTGTTTTGTATAACATTTATTTTTCCTTTTTTGTGTGTGTGATCGTTGTGAATAAGAGTTTCGTGTCGGCGGTCGGCGGGCGTTACTTGGTGGAGAGCTGCAGCAGCTTGCGCTCGAGCGCCTTGTTCTCCTTGGCGAGCGCGGCGTGCGCGGCGGCGCGCGCGGCGGCGTCGGCCTCGGCGGCGGCGGCGCGCGCGCGCAGCTCCGCCACCTGCGCCGCGTGCGCCGCCTCCAGCCTGCAACACAGCCCACGCTCCGTAACACTATCATTATTATTATCGATTACTATCAGCTTCGAATCGAATGAGCACGAGCCCGACTCACACTAGACCATATTTTTTTTCGGGGTTTGTACTATAATCATCAGAAATGAGGATATCCGCAGTAGAACTAAGGTTACCGACATAGCCCGAAGAATAGCTAAATTGAAGTGGCAGTGGGCGGCGCACATTGTTCGCAGGACCGATGGCCGATGGAGTCAGAAGGTTCTGGAGTGGCGTCCGCGGACCGGAAGACGAGCTGTAGGTAGGCCTCCAACAAGATGGAGTGACGACCTCGTCAGGATCGCGGGACCGCGGTGGATGCGAAAAGCACAACACCGGTCTGAGTGGAAAGCCTTGGGGGAGGCCTATGTCCAGCAGTGGACGTCTTTCGGCTGACATGATTATGATGACTATAACCATATCAAATTTGACGCTTGTATGTTTGACCGACCTCCCCCTTCCCCCCTATTTACTCACTCCTGCACGCGCGCCTCGTAGAACTGGCGCTGGCTGCCCAGCTGCTGCGTGAGTATGTGCGTGAACTCGAGCTGCGCCGAGTCGAACTTGTCCCCCCCGCAGGCCTCACCCGCCCCCTCAGACGCCACCAGTTTGCCGTCCGCCTTGTTTTGGACGAGTCGGTGCACGAAGTTGTCACCTAAACAGAAATGAGGGTTATACTAATGATAACTTGTTTTTTGTTTCTTTTTTAGGGATCCGTACAAAAAAAAAACGGAACCTTTATATTATCACTCGTGCATCTGTCCAGCCAATTTGCTCCGATACTACTAGAATTCTGATACATATAAGTATATTGATGAAAAACCTATGCCAAAACACAGATGTACAAAGTAAATAAGCAAACCTTACTGTGTCATATATCAAATGATTAAAAAAAAAAACCGTGATCTCCGAAACTACTGAGCCTATAAATTTGAAAAAAATATTAAATATAGTTCATTGCTTGTAGATTACAGGAAAACCTATATAAATTGTACCAACAAAAAAAAAACATTATTTACGGAAGCCTCTCCACGCGAGTTCGACTCGCACTTGGCTGGTTTTTTATGGTCCTTCCCCTCCTGGAGCCACTGGTGGACCATTTAAAGAAACAAACCCGATGTTCCTAAAAGGAATAACTTACCTGCATAGTCCCACACCCTGTTGGAGCCCAGCTGCAGGGCATATGTGTGATTCGAGGCCTGGAAGTGTTTCGCTGCGTGCCCGTTTGCGTATCTATACAAAAGTTCAACTTAGTGTGTAGACATTCTAACAAAATTACACGTAATACATCCAAATAAACTTAAAAATATAAATTTCAAACAAACAAAACACATGAAAGGCAAAAATAAAGTTAAACAAACATTATTTTTGAACAGCACACTAAAATAAAATTATTTGGGAACAGTATATAAAATACATCTTGTCAAGTAACCTTTTTTAATTGTTAATTCTGGACTAGCCATATCATATATCCTATCTATGCCTAATCCAGGAAGAAACGTTTTCGAGATGAAATAAAAACTAAATTTGAGGTAAAAATAGATTCTGACCATCAAAATCTAAATATAATTTTTTAATAACTACAGTTGCTCATAAATTGGTACTTAATGCTGTATATCGTGCGGAAAGTTGTATTTTTGGAAGTAGTACTTTTTTCGTAGCTTCATATCATGTTGCTGGATTATTTATTTATTTACTTTTTGGCTGTTTTTTTATTTACTGTTGTTAAGCCATGCATCCAACTAAAAAGTTAAACAAGTTCGTTCAAAATTGCCTCTTTTAATTACTGTTTTATTCTCGTTTCATCGTCATTTTTACGCCAATGTATTAAAAAACGTCGTTGCTCATACCAAGACACCTGCATCAAAATGTACTGTTCATTGAATCGAACGTGAACTACCATGCTTGTACATCGCGGGTGTAAGCAGCACCTACCTGCCACAGCCGACGTTCCCGCAGATGAGGCAGATCCACAGCGCGCCGCCCTCCGCGTCCGGGCCCTCGGCCACGCCGCCGTGGTCGCGGCACTCCTCGTCCTCCTCTTCTGGAACACCAACGCACAAATAGAACCGGCCAAGAGCTCGTCGCGTTGGGGAGGGTCACGTCTATAACTTTGTCGACTATTGCTTGTCATCTTGTAATTATTTCGCAGTATTAGTTTTGCTTTCAACTTATATAAACAATTTAATATATAAATAAATATCAAGGGACAATCCCACACAAATTGATTTACTCCAAAACTAAGGTAAGGTCCCATCATCACACATATATTTCAGCCTATCTATTCGCCATATATTACTTAACAATTTGATATAAAATACTTTTTACTCTACTATAAAGGGGTCGCGTAGTCATAGCCGTATATCCATTTGAGCAGACTCAGGTCGAACAGTCTCTACTTGCGCCTCAGTTTGAGGCTGCTCGCTCTGAGGCAAAAGCTTGAGGCATGTTGCGGATCAGCTCGAAGCGAGTCGCAGTTTACACGACCGTCTCCATCAAATGCACGGCTCGGACTGAGGCTCTTTTGAGCACGTCAAAGAAGCCGACAAAATATGTCTCGGCTCGCGGTGACGAATTTGCCTCAGGTTGAGGCCGCGTCTCCAGTTGCGCGGCCTCAGAGCGACGCGAGGCTGCCTCTAGTGGGTACGCGGCTACAGAAACAAGCGCTTGCGACTCACGCGTGTCGTGGGCGGGGTCCTCGAGCGCGCACTGTGCGCAGCGGGCGCGCGCGCGCGGCTCGGGCGTCTGCGCGCAGCGGCACACGGGGCACGACGCGTCGCGCCAGCGCACCAGGCAGTCCGCGTGGAATGCGTGCGCGCACTGCACGCTCAGCACGCCCGCCACGCTCTCGTCCATGCGCTCTGCAGTACACGCGCAACCAATTAAACACTAGCCTGATCTGATGGCGGGACCGAGCCGTATGTCAAAAAGAGATTAAGACCAGTATTTCGCCAAGTAATACAACCAAATAAAGTCCCACCATGGAGCTAATGTACATAAATCGCAAAGATCTTTCCAAAATAAAGAAAAAAGAGAAGGAAATTAAAAATATTTAATCAGGTAATTGGCCACATGAGGGCTTATTTACACATCAGAAATATAGAGTTGATCTACTAACGCTCCTGACAAGACCATCATAGCGAAGAAATGCCGCAAGAGACTCCTGCAGAAGACCATGTTTCCAATCACAAAAACACAATAACACTTGTAAGTTAAATTACTAGGTCATAAAATAATAAATTACAATTCAAATAAACAAAAAGACCTTTTAAATGTTAGTTCCATAAACATTAAACTAAAAATAAAGAGTATGACGAAAAGGTCTTTACGATAATGAACCCCACCCCACAAATAGCACCCGTTCACGAATATAACGCGTATTTCAGTCAACACTGTGTGTGTGGGTGCGTGCATGGCTGCGTGTGCGTGTGTCGTGTGCGTGTGTACCGAGGCAGACGGGGCAGGTGGGCAGCTCGGTGTGCGCGGGCGGCGCGGCGCCGGAGCGCGCGCACACCACGCGCGCCACCCACGCCGCGCGACACAGCGCCGCCGGCTCCAGGCTGCTGTACGGGACGCCGTCGAAGGCGCTGTGGAACTCGCGCGCGGCCGCGTTGCTACGGAAACTGGAACGTACCACCATCATCATCAGATCCAGGGCTTGGGAACGGTTCGAAAAATACCAGCTAATTATGGTTGTTAACCAAGTTTTTCGTTAACGCTCGCTCGGAGGGGAATCGATTCGCGATGATTTATGATCGCCTGGTACTTTTGGTTTTTAATTTTACCGGCAGTTGGATGGCGTGGCGACTTTGGTGTTTTAATTATAATGATAAGGCCGGCTGCCAGTACAAAAAATTGCGCAAATTACAATGCCAAACCATTTTCGGCCTTCTTGGTTGTTATAAATTAGTATCTTATACAAGAAAACTCTGGCGATAAGCGGATAATCGCGCCAATTGGCGTCCCGAACAACAATAAATCGTGACGTGTCCATACACTCCCAGAACGAACATGTAGGTCACCTGATGGGAACAATTGGGAAGTAATTATCACCGTCATCCGAAACACCAGCAACTCAAGAAAATGTTGGTGCGTAGCCAATTAGGAAAATGTAAACTGTTTTCTTCAAAGCACCCATGTCATAACTGTTTGGAAATACCTCTGAAGAGAGTTTGGTGCAGTTTCACTGTACAAAAAGTTCCTAGTGGAACGCATGATGGAAGAACACCCTGAATCGGGATGTCCCGCAGAAATAGGGCCTTCTGACTAATGTCAGAAGGTCTACTCACGTCAACAGCGCCATGTACTGGTCGGGTGAGCCATCTCGCAGCACGCGCACGTGCGCGATGTCTTGCTGGCACGCTGCTGCGAACGCCAGCAGGTCGCTGGCGCCCAGCGCGCCCGGCACCGACAGGAGGCACAGCATCTTCGCTTCAGGAGCTTCTTTTAACTCACTGGAACCATTCAAAAGTTATTTTTTTAGGCTTGGCTATAATAAATAAAATATATTAATATATTAATTAATTTATACATTAATTAAATATATTAATTTTAAAATCTATTTATTTATTTTAATATATTAATTTAATTTATAAATTTTTAGAATAATGATTCTCAAACGTATTTTTTTAATCATGTACTCATAAGTTCTGTCTTTTGAGGGTAGATTCTTAACATGGGAATACTCACTTTTCCTTATACAAATGCAGCACCCCCTTAGTAACTTCCACCAGAGGGTTTCCACAGAAGAAGCTGATGGTCTCATCATCATCGGCAATGATGCTATCTTTGGGGGGGGAGCGGCGGGAGCTAGTCGGCAGGATGCCAATGTCCGGGTTGGGGCCTAACAATACGCTGGCGTATGTTTCTACTGTTATGGTTTTGGATTCTCGAGCACCGCGATCTTTTTTCTTTTGCTCTTTTGCAGCTTCTGTAAAAGTATTTATGACTTATGATGTTAGTTTGTTTCCTAGGGTCCTTTTAATATTGTGATTATTACCGCCGCTTCCCAAGGGGAGGCTATTGTTGTAAAATTGCACCACAGAAAACTCTATTTTTAATTCTGTAGAATTCTGACTGCTGTAGCATTCTGACTTTTTAGGATTTTCAATAGTATTTAACATGATTTAAGTACATAAAATACATAACATGGATTTGTAACAAAGAGAAATTAAGACCAAGAATCGTCAGAATTCTATGGAATTAAAAATCAAGGTTTAATTTAAAATGAAATTGAATAGGCAGTATAAGTAGTAATTAAAACCTTAAACAGGTTAACAAAGTATAGCTAACAATATCTAAAAGATAAATTATTGTATATCAGTATTTAAGTCAGCTTGTAAATTATTAGCAAGTAAAAGAACAAAGAAAAGTCAATGTCCTGTGTATAACTCATGTTTACTTGTTTTTACGGTAGAAAAGCAGTTATGAATATTACTTACCGACTTCAGCGGGAGTGTCGCCCATGTCGGCAAGGTCTTCGTCTATTTCGATACTCAGAACACACAGGGACACGGACATTTACGGTTTAAATAATAACAAAACAAAAACAAAACTCAATACTTATTGTCCCCTGCTATGTTGATAACACGCATGACTGCAAATAGTTTATTTTATTCTAGTAAGATTTGGTTAAGTTAAATAATTTTGCTGCGTATTGAGTTTAGTCAAATGAAAACAATAACAAGTAGAGAAAAACTCTGAGAAACATCAATCAATACTAAGATGAGTTGTCAAATTTGTCAATTTATCAGCTGGTTGCGCTGGTTGGCTGGTTGTCTTATCCATAGACAAGAGTGGTCGTTTTAGACGATTATAATAAGGGTATGTCAACAGACTACTAAGGGATACTGTATGTGTCAAGCAGTAGTGAAGTTTGGGCCTGTTCAGCTGCTGCACCGGCCCGATTACGGGTTGACTGGACGTGAGAAAGGGCGAATGTATCAACACACGTCGCGTCCCACACCGGTGCCCTACCTAGTTTCCACGGCACCAATGTAGCTCCGTCTGGTCGTTTGCCATCGTATTACTATTGTATCTTTTGACTTTTTTTATGTTTTAATTATTATGACTGTCTCTTTTGGTGAAATTATTTGAATTACAAATTTTACGTAAATTATTAGTTTTTGATTTAATTTCGACACGTAATGCAAACTTACATTGTAATTTTTTTCATGAAATAAATAAACTAAACTAAACAGTAGTAGTTATGCATTATAAGCATAATTATGATTTGGTGTTTCTCACAATGAGGAATTATATGTTTGTGATAAAATAACTATAAGTTAACTAGAAACTTATTACAAAATTAAAGAAATTGAAATTTATTGCATGCCACCCTTAATAGGATTTGAAGGTCTTGATACTTCTTTTCTTTTACAGTTTTGCTAAAACGATTTATCGATTTATCGATGTCGATGTTTAACGATCAAAGCATTTATGCTTTGATCGTTTTAAGTCCAATGCTTACTTAATGTAGTTTTATCCAAATTTGATCACTGATTCATAAACGTATCAGATCAGGGACAAAACAGGGGCCCTACTAAGAAGATCGAAAATAACTTAGCTTTATTTCTTTCTTTAGACTTTTTTTTTATTAAAATATTATATTAAGTTAATAAATAAATTAAATTTAAGACTCAAAAAACGAGTGAAAGAAATAGGGCACCCAAAACTTTGAATACAGCGTTTCGTGGTAGGTATCCAGGTTCCCTGGGGACCTGTTAATTGGTTCTTAAATACCTCGAGAGCGAGTAGAATATAACTCGATTTTTTTTTTTGACACCCCGCCTATTTTCATATGCGAAAATAACTGTGTAACCAGCTTTTTTATTATTTTGCAGCGTTTTTTAGGCCTACTTGAGTATTGTAAGTTGTCAAACTGATGTGTCAGTCTTAATGTCATAAATGTCATAATTCTATTAAAAACAGTTTTGTGCAAATTTAGCATTATCCATTTATTACAAGCATTATTTGTACTGAATAACAATGGCCAACGCTAAGGACCAAGAAGAGCCCGTCGTGCTCGCTCACCAGAGCTTCATGAATAAGGACTATTCGGCCGCTCTGCAACACCTAAACGAATTAGAGGCTCTAGTTGGCAACAATAATAAAAGAATCCAGCATAATAAAGCTGTCGTGGAGTTCATGATCAGTGACATGAGGAATGTGGATAAGTTTAAAAAGGCTATCACGCAAGTGGCGGGCGTTACCTTCCCTGAAGTGGACTCGAAGGAATCTGTGTCGCCACACGTACTTTACAACTACGCCGTTATTCTTTACCACTCCCGCTACTACTACCAGTGCGCTGTGGTTCTGGAGCGCCTACTTAACTCTAAAAACGTAAAGGACACGAAATTGCACCAACAGATTGTTCTCCTTATGATGGAAGCCACACTTTGCCGTCGTACATTCAACAAGACCTTAGACGTAGCCAGCAATCATGAAGAGCTCATGAAGTCTGATAAAGATGTCAATAATATGTTTGAACGACTAGCCAGCAGAGCTAAACTCCTACTAGGACAAAAAGTAACATTAAATATAAGCTCAAACTCTATTGAGAATGTCTTTGTTATTGCGCAGCAACATTATATCAATGGAGATGTGCAGGAAGCAGCCAACATGTTGGGCCAGTATAGAACACTCAAATACCATTATGATTTAAAGTCTCAAGGGGAAGACATTTGGGCAGCTATCAATAATAATCTTGGTGTCATTTATATGTCTGTAAAAAAACCATTTTTGGCTGCAAAATATTTTCAACATGCAGTTAAAGAGCACTTCAGAGCCATGGAGAATGAGGACAGTGAGCGTTTAATAGCTTGCAAGGACAGGCCACTGTATGTTTACAATTTGGGCCTAGCACTTCTGGCTGCAAACAACTCTGAGGGAGCGTTTGAGTGCCTGGTGGAGACAGCGCGCCACTACCCCAACAATCCTCGCATCTGGCTGCACCTGGCTGAATGTTGCATTAAGAAGTGCTGCAGCGATGAGGCCCAACAATTCAATGTCAAGAAACTCGGTAGTGGTCCACACACTAGAGTTCTATTCACTAAAGAAATTAAGGATAAATACCCAACCAGTGGGGAATCTTTTGCTATACCAACATTATCTTTAGAGTTTGCAGCATTATGCTTGAGAAATGCCATAACTTTGCTGCCAGACCATGAGCCCACAATAGATGCTACATTGCCAGTGGTGCAGGCCCCTCCAGGGCCACCTATCAACTGGAAGCAGTGCTGTGAAGTTAAAAACTCAGTCTTGGTACTCCAGAGTTATGTGCTGTTGCACATGCAAGATCCTTTGTCAGCCTTGATGAGCGCCAATGAGCTGCTGAGCCAGCCAGATGTCTCCAACAGCCACAAAGCATGGGCCCACATATACGCAGCTGAAGCTCTTATAAACCTGGACAGAATAACCGATGCTGTAGAGCATTTACACCCCCCCATGATCCATGACCTGGTATCCGTGCTTCCTTACCAAATGCGAGACATGATAGCGGTCTCAGTTTGGGCAAAGGCAGCTGTATGTCACATATTGAGAGGAGATCTGGTAACAGCTAGAAAGATATTGCTGCAGATCAACTCCCCAAGAGTTCTGCCCCTACAAATGTATTTGGAAATCTGCACTGGAAATATAGAAAATTGTCACACTACATTGAGAAAACTAAGAAGTTTGTCACAATGATTTACCTTAAATAAATATTATTTTTCAAAACAACCTGTTTATTTCCATAAACTTATATTGACTATTTCGAGTTGAAAGGTATTGTAGAGTATAAAATATTTTACACATTGTTTTATAAAATGAAATGCAATCTGAATTATGATTATTCTGAGTAGATATTTACATCTCAAAACAAAACATCTGGCTGGATCTGTAATGGTTGCTAGCTCAAAATATTTTTGCCTATTACCTACCATGTTAAACTTTCCCAAACTATAGGTCGTTTTACATAAGCTGCCACAAATAGATCAAATAGGTACACAATATCTATCTATCTATCTTAATACCTTAAAAACGGGCAATTCTTGTATAATCTGAATATAATCTGAATCTCCGAAACAATTTTAATGAAATTTAGTATGCAGGGGGTTTCGGGGGCGATAAATCTATCAAACTAGGTTTCAATTTAAGAGAATGTCGATTTAGCAAAAAAAGACCGAGCAAAGGTCATCCAGGTACTGTTTATTAATATGCACAACTCACAAGTTTTTGTTTGAAGTTCGAATAACGGTTTCCTTTGTTCCATTCTCAAGTAGCATTCCTATGGCATTCATCGCAGGTTCGCAGCTCTATTGAAACGAACCTAGTAGAGAAATAAATGGGTAAAGCGGCGGTCGCCCACGGCGACTTTTTGTAGCGATGCAGTCGTGCGTTCAGTATCGCTATCACCTTCACACATTAGAGAGCAAAAGCGACAGCGATACGAAACGCGCGACTGCACCGCTACAAAAAGTCGCCGTGGGCGACCGCCCTTATGCCCAATTATGTACCTACCAGGTAATTTCAATGGACCTGCGATGAATGGCCGTTTTTATGGGATAAGAAGCATAAGGACCTAATCCTTATGCTTCTTATCCCTTAAAAAGGGCATTTCCATACATAAATCTATTAGCTTCTCTTTTTCTTTAGTTGCCCTTAGAACAGGCGATTGCGCTCACTCCCTCTGTGACAAAGAGTAAGGATATATAGCTGAAACTCTGTGATGACTGATTTAGACTAGCAGTGTTGGGTCTCTGTCTTATTAAGCCCGCTTTAGACTTGGCTAAATTCAGGGTGCTAAATTTTGACAACCGGCGTGGATGGGATAAGCGCGTCCTCTTTACACCTGATCTTGATAGCATGCTAACTCATTACGAACAAAAAATCGAGCGCAGTGGACGCGCTCAAAATACCAAAGGGCTGCGGCTCCACTGAGGCGGAGACGAGCGAAGCGGAGCGGAGCTGTGCCAATATTATTCAATAGAATCTAAGCTAACGTGCCAAAGACGCGCTCGACGTGACCGCACGCTCCTTCTATTGGTTCATATTGGCACAGCTCCGCTCCTCTCCGCCTCAGTGGAGCCGCACCTTTAAGCGGGCTTTAGCTTGACTAACATGCTAACTGCCTTTATACTTGTCTTTTTTAGAGTCCCTTTCATTTACCACACTGAATTTAGCCAAGTCTAAAGCGGGTTTAAATTTAGTACGCTGAATTTAGCCAAGCGTAAAGCGGGCTTATGCGTCGGCAGAGTATTGCCTATATACTTGGGTAGGTAGACAACGACAAACTTCACAAACTTGGTGGTAAAACAAAACGTTGTTTGTCAAACTGACATTTCATGAATCTGCGCGAAAGTCCGAAGTCGCGAAACTCGCAAATTTATAAAAAAAACGGGGCAGCCAGTTGAACACCTCTGAAAATGATCGGAAAAAGAATAATAAAAGTATACTTCTTTAAATTTATGAAAGAAAGTGACGCTCTCAGTTTGCGCGGTATTTATTAAAACAGGCATTTAATTGAAGATGCTAGTCATTTGTGATACAATCGAGATGAATCAATAATGTTTACCATGTGTGTTAAAGAAAGTGTAAACAGGTAGTCTATAAGTTTAGTCATGTCTCGTCGTTCGCTAATCATGCTCACCGCGACGGTCGTGTTGTTGTATTTTTCTATAATAGTGTTTATGTTGAGCCCGCTGCACGGAGAGCGGCGCGCGTACTACACCAATGCGCATCCGATTTACCGCTACTGCAAAGACTTGCGCTTCAGGCCTCCCGGGCCTGTCGTGGGCTTGGCGTCGTTCCCAGGAAGCGGCAACACCTGGTTGCGGTATTTGTTGCAGCAAGTCACAGGTCTACATTGTTTTTGTTATTATTATCAGTATTATCACACACATTCAAAATAATTGTGAAGTGTTCATGTCAAAATATGAAATACTGGAATTCGTCTTTTTATCAGATACTTATATGAGTAAACAATAAAATTTGGAAGGTGTCCTGTTTTTGTTAGTTATGAATTAACTAAGATAAATACTAAGGGGCTATCTTGGCTATAATAATTATATAAAAAAAAAAACTTATTTTCTTCACAAACTACCCACTGTAATCTGTGAATTAAATATTTATGATTTATTTTTGTGTTATATACCAATATACCTATGACAAAATGTTTTACTATTTCCTTTAAATAAATTATCGTTATAAATTTTCAGGCATTATGACCGGCTCAGTATACTTGGACTACGGTCTCAGACTGCATGGTTTCCCGGCTGAGAATGTTACAGATGGCACAGTATTGGTCGTGAAAACGCACCAGGCACCTTCTTTCAACCCTAAGTTCGAAGCGGCTATACTGCTCATCAGAAATCCTCGAGATGCCATTTTGGTAAGACATTAATTAATTCCTTATTTGTGTAGAATGCTGTGTGTTTTGCAGGAGTTTTGTTGCTCCAGTGACCGCAAAAAAAGCATGATGTGGTTACAGATGGAGCTTCAGTATTATCTTGTTGCATATATCATATTGAGCAGCAGTTTTTAGTTGACATCTTGAAGGTGTTTTAGGGGATTACCTCAAGATTGCAAGGTACCAATTTGAACTCTCACATTTTGTTTTTATATAATTATCAATATATTTTCCATTGGAGGACGCCTGCGACTTCGTCCGCGTAGAATTCGTTTCACGCATTTTCCCATTTCTTCCCTTTCTTAGTGCACCCAAGGAATTTTCCCTTTAAATTTTAAGTGCCTAGTTTCAGCAGTTTAGGTTTAGTATTGACTGGCATTCAGATGGAATAGTTTATATTATGTATAGATAGATAGATAGATCTTACTACTAAGAGTATTATAACTATTATAAGATAGATAGGCCAGGTAACATCTTCTTCTTTTTTGCCCTGCGGTGACTTTAACAGCTACTACCGCGAGGATATGGCGTTTCCACAATGAAGTGATTTCGCCAGTGTCAAGTATATATAAGTATAAATCAATATAGTAATAAAATACAATCCAATCTTCTCCAGGAAGATTAGGGGCAATGTTGTACGGTGATATGTCAGGTGACAGAGGTCACGATAGTTTTAACCTCTGCACCATTGCGAGTCCACTTGAAACGAGAAGTAAGATGCCAGGATACACGAAATAAGTCGAAGTCTTCTATTAAAAACATACAGAAAGTCATAAAAAGCAGAAATCGCTATCAGAAAAGAACTTTGAACACCTAAATACACAAAAATACAAAACTAAAACAAATTACACATCCGCCATCTTTTAACGTTGCAAATGGCACCCCCATAGGCTAGCTAAGAAATGATATAGCAAGCGGACTGTATTTTGAAGGTTTTAATTAGTTGTTAAAATAAATGACATGCGCGTTCGCGCCAAGGCGTAGAAAAGAAATGTCGTAAGTCGTTGCGTCCGCGCGCCCCGCTCCGTGTAAGGGTCCCCCCAAACCCGTCGACGTGAAATCGGCTTGAGACGTTAAAAAAAAAAAAATATATATATATATTCTTGCGAACGGAAAGACGTCGTTTCCGCTGTTATTGCATGAACATAAAACTTTTTCTTACCGGCTCAAGCCGATTGCGCGTCGTCGGGAGACCCTTACGCGTTAACATAAGTAAAGTTTAGATGTTTGTTTCTCGATCACGCCAGAACAGCTAAACGGATCTGGATGAAATTTGGCGCAGAGATAGATTATAGTCTGGAATGACTGTAATCAATTTAAACCCACCTTCCCGTGGGATGACAAAACTATCGTAGTTTTGTCATCCCACGCAGGCTGAAGTTATTAAAATATAAACAACGCCTATTGTTTATTTATTTAAATGGTTATTGCACAATGAAAGAAAAGAACAAAAGGCGCACTTAATACCTTAAGGCATTCTCTACCAATCAACCTAGCTAAACAGAAACAAAACATATTTATAAACTGCCACAACCGTTGTCCGTATCTTACTAATATATCACCATCTCATCCACAGGCGGAGTACAACAGACAGCATAGGGGTCATCTTGGCACTGCACCAAAGTCTGCATTCAAGAAGAAATCAAATAACAACAATCGCTCAGGTAGAACCTATCGTTCAATAACATACTCTACATTGCATTAGCTCTTAAAAACCTTTTGGGTTTTCAAATACTTTTTAAGAGCTATTTATTACACTTATTATTTAATATTTTTTTACCTCGGTTAGATTAAGTAATTACCTTGATCCACTTAACGACAACGGGCGGCTCCAGGGGGAGGGAAGTCCAGAAGCCCATGCCCCTAAAATGATCTACCTTCTGCTTACAACTAACCCATTCACGATCTTACTTTGTAGCAACCGAAATTCAAGGTCCGAGCGACCGTCTCAACATGAATGAATCCTCTAATGAATTTAAGTATACTCGTAGACTGGGAGCTCTACGTGAAGAATGAGCTGGCGATGTGGCAGAAACTGCACGAGCAGTGGCTGACGCGTTTCAAGGGCCGCGTGCTTGTGGTGTTTTATGAGGTCCTGGTACACGATACCCGTGCTACTCTGCAGGAGGTGTTGGCCTTCCTCAACCAGACTGTTACCGAGGTGAGTCCTGTACTCCTAGTACCATCTCGGGCTCTAGCTGGCGACGTGGCAGCTGCATGCAGAGTCGGATCGAGGGCCTCGTGCTCATGGTGACCCGCGCACCGGGCTGCAGGAGGCGCTGGCCTTTCTCAACCACACTGTTACCGTGGCGACTCTTGAACTCCTAGTACCATCTCGGGCCCTAACTGGCGGTGGCGTGGCAGCTGCACCAGTTGTGACTGACGCGATTCGAAGGCCGCGTGCTTGTGGTGTTCTATGAGGCCCTGGTACATGACACGCGCGCTGCGCTGCAGGAGACGCTGGCCTTTCTTAGGCTATGTTCACATGAACGCGGCTCAACGCGCGGTTGGCTCGGCGCGCGGTGTAACATTATAACTATAACAAAGTCAATCTTATCGTAGGTATACATATAAACGCGCAAGATCTTGACACGGGCGTTCTTCTTCAATCATATATCGGATCCCCGCAGCTTGAGACGGACGACCGTTCGAATTTACGAAAATAAACGACACCATATCTACCAATTTACTTATTGACAAAATTAAGAGATTACAAAAATTCAAAGGATGCAATCGACATTGTAAAATACACTCGGGAGCAAAAATAACGGGTCAGAGTGCGTTTTTCATACTAAAGAGGCTATTTCGAAGCCTTGGTTCCTCGCCAGGGAATGCTTTTAGTGAAATCTGATGATGAATACCTCGAGCATCGATACAAGACTTCCAGAGTGCCTAGGATACCCAACTGAATAAATCTGCGGTTAATGCCGGAATTGAGCATGTTCAGAAAAACATCTAAAATGGCAATAAAATGCAAGGAAATCCAAGTGCTGACCCGCTGTGGTGTTAACTGATTGTGCGATCAGTTAGGTATCTTAAGAACTTTTAACCTCCTCTATTGAACCTCGCAGTATCCACCATTAAACCTCACTCAAAACAACCCCAGGCGAGGAACGAAGGCTTCGAAATAGTCTCGATGGCTGAAAAACGCACTCTGACCCGGTATTTTTGCTCCTGAGTGTAGTTCAAAAACGATCTTCGTGTAGGTAGTCTCAGTTTGGGATATAAAGTAACAAACAGGCTTAAAGAAAGTTTGAATAAAATAAAATAGGGTGCAGCCATTATCGTCTTACCTTTTGACGACGACGTCTCAGTTTGCGATATAAAACCCACAAGCAAATTGCCTCCTCCACGTCCATTCTCACTGAATGTTGATGCTAGCTAGCCCCATCGCGCGTCTTCACCATACTTAGCCTTACCCATATTATTACCGAGGCGAGTTCTGAACTCCTAGTAGCATCACGATTTTTAATTTCGCGTATGAGGCGGTTATCCTACTTGGTTGACCTTGCCTGGGCCAAAATCCAATTTTAGTAGTAAAAGATAAAAAGATAAAAGATGTTTATTCAGTAACTAGACCGCACGGGCACTTTTAGACGTCATAAATCTACCAGCGCTTCGCAAGGAACCACTGCTGAGAAGAAACACCGCAAGAAACTCAAGTAAGAATGATTATCGTCTGAGTACCATTAGTACCTACAAGACTAGGTTAGATCGGGACTGTTTCAACATGTGCGAGTCCCCCTGATATTTATTTAATTAATTACCAGGAGGACATCTCGTGCGCGCTGCTCAATAAACAGGGCATCTACCAGCGAAAGAAAAAACTGGGAGGCTTCGATCCGTTCACAGTTGAAATGTACAACGACCTCAAGCGGGCTCAAAGCCGCGTCGTAGATCTCGTATCCCAGTATCTCAAACAGCATGGCCTCGCGGAACTATCCAGGTATACTAGTAACATGGAAATAAATACCCAGAATTATGATAATAAAATAAGTTTAGGTCAATTTCATTTTTAAGCTTTTACTGCAGACTATTTCAGTCACCTGCTTATCGAGACCAAACTAAAGCTGGGCATTCACGACCGCTCCAACAAGCCGATTAGGGCAGCGACGCGCCGAAATCGCTGAGTGATTTGCGTGAATTTCAAAACTGTAAAGTTTACAAGTACCTGGCGCGGTCCGTTAGATTTCCAAATGGACGGAAAGCCAGAGACGCGCCAACTAGCCATCCCATTGGAGCTATCGTGAATGTCGAAATTCACCGCGCCAAGCCAAATAGTTTCGTTGTGATTCATGCGCTCTCTGGCTGCCATTTTTAATCAGTTTGCTCCGTGACGTGGCACTGTTGAGGCCTTTGTCTTGTTTCCGTGGTATAATACTTGCGGATAAAAAATGCTGCTCTTCGGCATTCCTGTTTTCAATACAGACAAACTGCAGTAAAATAAAATAATACCTCTTCACCAGAATCGAAAACTCTCACTCTGTGGCCGAGACAAACGGCGCGTCCGTGATTGCCCAGCTTTACAAACCCAAACTCGGTTGGTCTAAAAGGGAGGAGTGGGGAAGAGGTTATCGTTAACAAAATCGAATAAAGATCGAGTGTAAGACTTATCTATGGAACGAATTTAAGCGTTGTGACCCGAACAATAGATTATAGTGGCTTTAACGATTGGGTAACAGTAATATTATACTCTAACACTACGGTTGGCTACTTGTTCGTCAAGCCCCCAATAACTATGCTGGTCCACGCGTTATAATAAATAATCCAAGTGTAATGAAACAATATACTAAAACCATAACAATATACTAGTGGTACGAAACTGTAGATTACTGTGAATTATCAGTGATTAGCATTCACTAATAAATACATACTACAAGCAATAAATGCCACAATTTCTAGGTCTGGGACATTTAGATGCGCAGTAAAAATAACAATAAAAGTAAACTACTGATTTACAGAAAACTTTAATTAATTATGGAGCCTCTATAGAACCTTGTCGCAGAAAACCAGTAAAACTTGTTTATATCTCGTGACACGACGTTGTCACTATGTCAGTGTGCTATGTGACCTTTCTAGCTGCAAATGAACTCTAATTTACTCTCCTTAAAGGAGAAAATCGATAAACGAATAGCCCTGTAGGTATACATATTCAAGCTCAAGTTAACCTAGTACGGTCACGAGCGTTAATTTGGGACCCATTTTAAGAAAAATATGCATGAAGTCGACAATGTCATTAGAGATGTCAAGACATTTGTAACGTCTAGGAAACTCAACCTTATTGCTGTAGAATGTCAGATTGACTTTGGACCTAAGGTGGGTCCCAAATTTAATCTCGTGACTGTACGTGTTATACGAATACACGAGTAGGTGTAATTTAAAATTCATGATAATTCTAAATGTTGTAAAGAACTAATGATCGATTAGTCATTAGTTGAACATAATAACTAATTAACTTTTTTTCAAGTTGCCATGCGTTACCCTTATCAGTTATTTGCTGAAACCTTGTTAGATTTGTGTTTGAAATGATATTTTTAAACGTAAATGTAGGTACTCTGGTTTTACATGTCCAAAACTTCCACTTCTCTTACTAATAAAAAAAAGAAGGCATTATGAAGGACGAGAGGGAAGTCTTTGCTCACCAGTGCACAGTGGGACACTTTAGGCTAACATATAAATAACGGCATTTTTTTAAAACAGTGCTTCGCACTTAACATGTTAATTTGCTTTGTTAGGTTTATAAAAAAAGCCAAAGCAAATGTTATGAAGCAACACTGAAACAAAGTCAACGCATAATAGTTTAAGTTTTTCATGACAAAATCCAAAATGTTCAAGTTTATACAATAAACAACAAATCAATTGAAACATGTTGAAAGAAACCTGTGACGCTAGGCTTGCCCTAGGCATATTTGATATTAGATGTTTTGATTTTTGTTTGTTGTTTGTGGCATCGTCATTATGCTGTATCATTCTGTTTATAACTTAACGAACTGACTGTAAGTTTATGAACCCAAACGCCGTTTTAAGAGGAATGTGAACCGACCATGTAAGTCCATTTGCACGTCTCGATACAACAAGTTCGATTTTCCCTTGAAATAATATTATGACCGTTACAAGTGTCAACTATTTTTTTTAATGAGTGTATTGTTGGTCTTCTGTTATTTATGTACATTATACATATAGTTTTAACTGCCACAGACTAAATCAGATGGGATATTTGTGGTAATAGCATAGTTATGTGTATTAATTGTATGTGTAAGTCAAGTTTATTGTGCTGGGCCTGTATGTCAACGAATGCTATCCAAAGTTCAAATATCGGTCTAATACATACTGCGGCCAGGATTGTGACACTTATATTATAATGTACTTGTTTTTATAAAATCAATTTCATAATCACCTTTGATTTTTTTCATTTTTTTTTATAAATGCAGAGATCTATATAGAACGGTTTATTTCACTACATTTCACTACACATCTATATATTTAACAATAAGAGCAGTCATAACATTTTTACGGTAAAGTTACTATTTAAAATCAAGATGGGCTGACCTAAAGTAATATAGGGCCTTACACCGAAGATGTACACAATCTTCGCTGCAGTATTAATCGCACTATGTTAAATCACGCACTTAAGTTAATTATACATCTAAGTACTTACTGTAAGCGACTTGCACCAAAAATGTATTGTACCTACTTATACTCTGGTTATTCTAAGATGATGCCTGTCTTGATAATGAGATAGATAATGGTACGGAACCCTTTTTTTTAGAACAGTCGACTACAAAGAGATGTATTAATTTTGTACCTTATTACACTGTCATAAGGTTGAAAATCCGACTGTTTTAGGTTACAATAAAAACGATATTTGCACGTTGCCTTGACAAATTCAATAAACCTGAAAATTTCGAGTACTATTTAAAAAAAAAACTTGCACTTGAAATATACAATTTTCTTCAATTTCTAGATTTTGTTTGAGACGGCATAACAGTAGATAATTTATTCGGAGTTTAAGAAAAAAAACGAAACATAGTAGCAGTCAGGATAAAAGTGATAAAACAGGGGAATTAAGGTACCGACAAAATTAAATAATTTAGCTTTAACCAGATTTAAGTTTTTAGTGCAAATTACCTTAGCTATCTTTTACTTAGTCACTAGTACTACTGACAAATCACTTACCGCATAATAACATATACAATATTTTTTAAATATATTTTCATTAAATTATTAATGCCAAAGAAAAAGCAATTAACGTACCTAACTATTTAATAGGAATAATTTTTTACATTTCTTTTTTTTAATGTATTATTATATTGTTAAAATCAAAATAACTATTAAGTGTTAACCGTAACAAATATTGAGTGTATTATTTCTATTATATTTTATTTTGTGTTAGTGACTAGTTTGGACGAAGCTTATTTTAGGTTGCGTACTTACACTGAGAAGACTTATAATTTTACAATGTTCGTATATCTGTCCGTATGCTAGTATGACCACCAACAGGGGGTAGCATGTTGTTTTACCAAAATAAAAGTTTAACCCTCTTGTTCACAAACACTCAATAGCTTAAGTATGCTTTAAATATGCTTTCTTCTCTGTAGTGAGATTTGAATTTGACAGATTGTGACAGGACACACTTTAACTAAAATAGGTTTATTGTCCTTTATGATTATTGGGGTTATTCTTTCTCTGTTCTGTTCCATTTGGAGTTCATATTAAATATTAAAAAATATTAAATGGTAGTTAAACTGAGAACTATATGTATGTCCAGTATTGCTTATCTCACGGTATATTTACAACTGTCTTATTAATTTGGTGTAAATAGAATGAGACGATCGCACTGTTTACGGGAAATACGTGTATGGAATGCGCTCCCGCTTCGCTTATTATTATTACACGATTAGAATAGGATTGGGTATATAATAATATGTCGTTTTTGCATTTATACAAAATATTTATTTTAATAGACAGTGATCGTACTTTTTGTAGCATTTTCGGTGCAGTGCTAGGGTTGTCAGTAGTATACCGGGTGTACAATCCAAATGGGTCAGTATGGTGAAGTCGGAAACTATGAGAGATAGCGACATCTGTTCTTAGGAACCATGACGTCGATTTTAGATTTAATAATAATTACATTCAAACTTTTTTATTAACTCTCATACATAAGATTATTATTATTATTATTCCATTAGTGTTGTGCTTCTTGCGACTTGCAGAATTTATACACATTGATTTTGTCCAGGTTCGATTCCCGGTTATGTATGAGAGTTAATAAAATAGTTTGAATGTAATTATTATTAAATCTAAAATCGACGTCATGGTTCCTAAGAACAGATCTCGCTATCTCTCATAGTTTCCGACTTCTCCATACTGACCCATTTGGATTGTACACCCTGTATACTAACTATATATTAGCATAGACAGTATAATATAATGGCAGTGCATAAATATAGAACTCATTCTGTTTCTTCACTGACGTCCCGTCAAGTGCTAAGAACAGTTGCGTTGATTTTGTGTGTGAAAAAAGCAAAAATTATTAACTGATTAAACACAATGGAGAAACTGTTAAGTGAGCATAGTTTCATATTAAGGAAAGTTTCTTCAATATTTTGTTCCTATTGTGCTAAAAAAATGACACGATCGAAACATGTTGTGACGAGGTAAATGAAAACCCGCACGCATAGGTATTGAGAAATCTAATAATTATTCTGCTTATTCACATGCTTTATTAAAAGATTACGTAGATTTGGAAATGATTTTCAACGACCACATAATATTACATAATTTTATACGTCAATCATATTATACACGCCGACAACCATGCGCTGTCGTGTGTCATTTGTCGTCATCGCACCAAAAATGCTACAAAAAGTACGATCACTGTCAATAGACCCTGCCTACGAAGCTATCAAATATTTGTGTGACAAGCGCGAGTTGCCTCTGGGTCTTGGGTGTTTTCTATTTATTTAAATCTAATATAAGTAAGTTTATCGTTGCCTATGTAAATATGTTGTTTATAAATATATATGACGTATGTAATTTCTTAACTTAACGTTTTATCTTTAGCACAAACCTCTATTTGTCCCTCTGGCCCAATGGTTAACTGGTATTGGTCGGCCATATGTACTTACTTTGTGAATTGTGCAATAAAGTTAAAAAAAAAATTGCTCAATAACTTGCCAGTGTAAAGTTGTGGTATTTATCTACCAAAGTCCCAAAGCTCAAATAGTACCTATGTGAGACTTAGAGGATAAGCGAATGATGTGTGATTATTCTAAGATCTCGCACGAAACCTCTATTTGTATGTGTAACTGTGTGTCTAGATGGAAATAATAAACAAGTAAAAAAAAAAAACAATTATTGTTAGATTAGAAATATTTGTGTTGTAAAGTTTCGTCAAGAAAGGGATAATGTTTCAACTTGTCTTAGGCCTAAACGTAGCAAAAAATACAATTATTTTTTATTTACATTAAACGAGACTTGTAATTAAATTAGTTCGAACAGAACACCGAATTAAAGATAGGCGATGGCAAAACATATCACTACAGTTAGGTGTTCCATATTATTAGAAACATTGTTAATTACAAGTCTTGTTAAGTGATGTCCAATAATCGAAAGTAAACCTTAGAAATAGTGAAAGTCAACGGCATTTGTACTGTATTATTTTTCATGTTACTTAATTTTTAAGTCTTGGAAAGTATTATTTTCTGTAAAAAATAAACCCGATTTTGAACCTTTTGAGAGTTGTTATTTGATTTGCCGTATCAATAAACCGTTTTGAGTAATAGTCTCAAGGTGCGTTACGAAATAGTGTGTTTTTATGCCTGAGACTGGCGTTTCATTTGAGATCAGTTTATGAAATAATACCTTTATTTTGTGGACAGAACGTCGCAATACACCTGCTTATTCTACTGCCTTTACACGAATAGAAAATATGCAAGGATTTTTTAAATGGCATTTGTCAACAAAGTATGAAAATACCGTCAAAGAGATCACCAACAATGAAATTTAAATTAAAATCGTGAGATGTATGCGTTTACGCACACATAGACATGCGCGCTGCGCCGCGCGATCAGGTGGTGGGTTTTAGTAATAAACGGGCATTCACGAGTACGAGTTGTTTTACTTCAACTGGCCGACGAGAATTAAACATACCCGCGCGTGAACAAAAATAATAATAATGTCGTATATAGGAAATATAAATAATTTTGACTACAAGTGCAACGACTGGCCTATTTTCAAAGGCCGACTAGAACAATTTTTTAAAGTAAATTCGGTCAAAGACGAGAATAAGAGTGGTATATTATTAACCTATCTTACCGAGGACTCGTATCGCCTCGTGACTAACTTAGCGTATCCGGAAAAATTGGAGAAATTGGACTATGCGGCATTAGTGAAGCTCTTGGACAACCACTTCAAACGCAGACAATGCTCTTTTGTAGACAAGGCTAAGTTTTATGGAGCCACGAGGAATGAAAGTGAAAGCTTGAACGACTGGGCGGCTAGACTCAGGGATCTAGCGACCTATTGTGAATTTGGTAATGCGCTGGAGTCTAATCTCAGGGATCGATTTGTCCTGGGCATGAACACAGGCCCAGAACGTGACAAGTTGTTCCAACAAGAAGCATCAACGTTGCTAATGTCTGAAGCAATAAACATTGCAGCTCAAGCGGAATGCGCTAAGGAAGCCCGATCAGTCGTTATAAAGGAGGAGCCCTTTTATTACTCAAGTGAAAAGCGTTATGGCGGTAGCAGCGCGAGCCGACCGGCGGTCGCCGGCGGCGGCGGCCGGAGCGGCCCCGGCGGTGGCGCGAGGAGCGGCCCCGCGGTTTCGTCGGGTCATCATGATGGTGATCGACGGTGCGCCGTATGCGGTATGAGAAATCATGATGAAGATAAGTGCCGTTTTAAAGGCTACCGTTGCCAAAAGTGCGGTGTTCGCGGTCATCTTAAGAAGGTGTGTAGCAATAGTAAGAATCCTTCGCGTGTGAATAATATTGCTTGTGAAGAAAGCGTCGACGGGGGAGTCGACCCCTGCAGCACGTGCGAAGAATGTTATAACTATAATTTAAGGTATGTGACCAACGATCCTATTAAGTTAGAAGTGTTGATAGGAACCCAACCACTTCAAATGGAGCTTGACTCGGGCTCGGGCAAAAGTGTTATTTCCGAAAAATTGTATTTGGAATTGTTTTCATATATTAAACTAAGTAGATGTGCTGTTACAATGTGTTTATACAACGGCCATAAGATTTTACCGCTAGGTTATTTCTCTGCCGCCTTATCATTTGAGAATCAAACAAAAACTTTGCCTATATATGTTGTTCAAAATGGAGGCCCACCATTACTAGGACGAGATTTTATGTGCACTTTTAATCTTTGTCTCGGTACAAGTTTAAACAGTATTAGTGATGACGGTGAGGTTGGTTCAATATTAAAGGCTTTCCCGGAATTATGGCGAGATGAGCTGGGCACTTTTAATAAATTTAAAGTCGAGTTACAATTAAAAGAAACGTCAATACCTAAGTTTTTTAAGCCGCGACCCGTACCCTTTGCCCTTAAAGACCGAGTAGAAAAGGAGCTAGATAGGCTTGTAGACCTCGGAATATTAGTTCCGGTAAATCACTCTCGATACGCTACCCCAATAGTTCCCGTTCTGAAAGAAAATGGAAAAGTCAGAATAGCTGGCGATTATTCGGTCACTTTGAATAACGACTTAGTGATCGATAAATACCCGTTGCCTAGAATAGAAGAAGTTTTTGCTAAAATTGGTGGTGGAGAGCATTACAGTAAAATAGATTTAAAAAACGCCTATAACCAGTTTGTACTTAGTGACGCGTCCCAAGATCTTACAACTATCAACACGTCTAAGGGTTTGTTTAAATACACTCGATTAGTGTACGGGTTAGCGAACGCGCCAGCTATCTTCCAAAAATCTATGGAAACATTACTTTCGGGAATAAATGGCGTTACTTGTTGGCTCGACGACATTTGCGTTACCGGGCCTACAAAACAAATACATTTGCAACGATTGCGCCAAGTAGGTTAAATGACGCCGGTTTGCGTCTGCAACAAGAAAAATGCGAGTTTTTCAAAGCGAGCGTTACCTATCTTGGTTATGTAATTAGCAAAGGCGGGTTGCAAACGTGTCCAGAAAAGGTCAAGGCTATAACCGATGCGCCAGAGCCTACGAACGTTACCGAGGTTAAACGATTTATAGGTATCGTAAACTACTATAGGAATTTTATTCCTAACGCTTCGTCGATCCTGAGTCCCTTAAACGAGCTGCTGCGGGGAGGCGCCGAGTGGGAGTGGGGCCCGCGGCAGGTCGCCGCCGTGCGCCGCGTGAAGGCCGAGCTGGCGGGCGCGCGGCTGCTGGCGCACTACGAGCCGGGCGCGCGGCTCGTGCTGGCCGTCGACGCCGGCCCGCAGGGGCTAGGCGCCGTGCTCGCCACCAGAGACGAGGACGGCCGAGAGCGGCCGCTGGCGTTCGCGTCGAGGTCTCTGACTGCCAGCGAGCGTAATTATAGCCAAATACACAAGGAGGCAACGGCTATCATTTTTGGGGTGAAACATTTTCACCAATACCTATATGGTTGCAGCGAACCGTTCATACTGAAAACCGATCACAGACCACTGGTTTCGATTTTTAATAAAAAGCATGGCATTTCAATAACATCAGCATTACGCCTACAAAGATACGCTATAATCTTGTCAGCGTATAATTATGTCGTTCAATACACTTCGAGTGAGAATAACGTAGTGGCTGATTTTTTCTCTCGTGCTCCTATTATAAGTACAAATGGTAGTGATCGTGAGTATGACACGTATGCCTCACTTAATTTTTTAAGTTCTTTGTCACCGGCAGTCAATTCGAATGATGTCAAACGAGCTGTAGGAAACGATAAGGTTTTGAAAACCGTTTTAAAGTATATGAAAAATGGCTGGCCACGAAAAATTAATTGTAAGGCCATATTACCATATTTTCAATGCAAAACGGACCTGCAGTTTGAAAACGACTGTTTGTTTAGAGGACACAGAGTCGTTATTCCGATGACCTTAAGGAAGAGTATGTTAGGCGAGTTACATTCCACCCATCTTGGAATAACTAAGAGTAAAAGTAATGCGCGCGCACGCATGTGGTGGCCCGGCATCGATCGGGACATCGAGGAGTGGATCGGCTCGTGCCGTGCGTGTACAAGCCTGCGCGCGGCGCCGGCGCGCGCGCCCCCCGCGCCCTGGCCGCGCCCGCCTGCGCCGTGGCACCGCGTCCATGTGGATTACATGTCTATAGGGCAAAGGGTGTATTTAGTGGTAATAGACGCGTTTAGTAAATGGTTAGATTGTATTTACATGGATAAAGGTACTACCACTGAAGCATTGATATGTAAATTAAAACCATTATTTTCCACGTTTGGAATTCCTTCTGTATTGGTATCCGATAATGACCCTAAAATCAATTCTTCAGAGTTAAAAACCTTTTGCGCCAGCCATGGAATAAAGTACATAACCTCACCGATCTATCACCCGGCGAGCAATGGGCAGGCGGAGAATTCGGTTCGTATGTGTAAAAAAATGCTAAAATGTATATTAATGGAAAATTTGACCCTTAATGTGATACATGAGAAATTGTTATGGTACCTGTTTAATTATAGGAACTCCGTGCACTGTACCACGGGCGAAACCCCAGCGAAACTGATGTTCGGGAGAAACCTAAGGTCTCGCATAGATTTAATTCGTCAAACTGATAACAGCATCGATGAAAATAAAAGCCCAATAATTAAAAAACATTTCGAAAAAGGAGACTGCGTTTGGGTTCGCTGGTACAGCTCTCGGAAAGAATCCTGGGTTTTAGGTACAGTGGTAGACAAAATTGGGAATAGAATGTATAAAATTTCAGTACAAGGACTCAATACAAATTGTATCCGACATGTCGACCAACTGTATAAATATAAAGGTCCACCTTTAGAGGCGAACCATTCCTTTTCAACCCCATTAACCGGCCATCAACTCATTGGATCGCCAGACCTGGTTGCGAATCAGTCGGCTAATATTGAATCAACTGCTGGTGGGCCGGTGTTTGAGGTGGAAGAGGAAGGGATGGACAACCCGTCTGCTGAAAGTCAAACGAATGAAATTGATGAATGGGATGATTGTGACAGCGACGGGGGCATTGAGCAGTGTGAGCGAAGTCCGAACGTCCAGGTACCTACTACTAGCGAGGCGTTATTATCTCCGCCGCGCCCGGCCGATCAGCCGAGCGCACAGCTATCTGGTACGGAAGGGACCTCGCTGGCAGGCCGTTTGCGCCCCAGGAGGAAGGTTAACTATAAGATTACGTAATGTTTGTATGCTTACTTATTGTTTGTTTTTGTGTGTTGTCTCCAGGTATCAAAACTAGTTGTGGAGGGATGAGATGTATGCGTTTACGCACACATAGACATGCGCGCTGCGCCGCGCGATCAGGTGGTGGGTTTTAGTAATAAATGGGCATTCACGAGTACGAGTTGTTTTACTTCAAATCGGCAAAGAAATACGGATGACAGCATTTTAAACTGCTAATTACACAGCGATTAGACAGAGATCCGATATGCACTGTGACGTCATTTAACCATCGACCATATAAACTCCAGAGTGTGGTTTTATGAAACGAGCTAAAGGCCAGTTTCATAATAAGATCACACGAGTTCTTTGAGGCTTAATTTGGCACTGGTCCCACCGCGAGCGAGTAAGCGATGAACTATCGGCGATTTTTTTCGCCCAAGAAACGAACAAAAGATAATCACTCCCGTGTAAATAAAAGGGAGGGATATACATTTATAGTTCATCGCTGAGCTGCAGCTCGCCGATAGTTCATCGCTTACTCGCTTGCGGTGGGACCAGTGCCTTATGTACAGTTGAATTCATTACTTTATCTCTTCTAAGATGGATTCAGAAGCCAACGACTTTACATATTAAATTCTATCTAGAAAGAGATAGGCACAAATATTTGATGGCTTATATCTTGTTTATTTTTATAGCTATTTCAAGAAAGTCATTTTTCTCTACTGTTTGTTACATGTATCATTTTTTATTTAAGCTGTGACAAGAATTCATGAATATTCCCTTTTATTACGGGAGGTCACGACAAATTTGGTAACGATCTCGGAAATGGATTATGGAAGGCTGACTGGATAGAGGGCAACTCCCTGACTACAAATGCGTCGGTGTGGCTGCGCACAGTGGTCGCGTTATCTATATATGGCGGCTGAAAACGTGTTATAGTTCACAAAAAAAAAACAACAGGGAAATGGCTGAATGCTGTACATAAAGTAAGTACTAGTTGTGCTCAAATATGCAAAACCTGACCAACATTTTGGTCGCGATAATGAGCAATTCACGTTCAAAGATTAATTTGTGACCAAAAAACGATTATCCTACTATGTATAATGCGTGGGCTCTTAGGATATATGCATCGAAATATAATAAGTATAGAAGGATAACTGTCACTCAAAAAGTGTTCCACATACTTAGTGCTAAAATGGGCGGAGCTAATACTTGGTGCTCAACCGGCTTCCAGTAGGCTTTGAGTTATTGTGTCAAATGGTTGTCATTATAGTTTTGTAAAATAATTATAAATAACTGATAAATAAGATAAACCATAGCAACAACGATGCCGACGTGCATCGTAAATTGGTGTAGGAGTCGCACGGACCCTAAAAAGGATTTAATTTCATTCCATTAGTAAGTAATTACAATTAAATAATTTCCTTACATAATGGACATGACCGATGTTATGCAATATAAGTTCTGAAATAATTATAATATTAAAGATTCATGATTTTTTTTAGTTTTCCTAGAAATGAAGAAAAACGTTTTGCTTGGATAGCTGCAGTTCGTTTAGAAAAACGCAATGAAACGTGGCTACCCAGCAAACATTGTAGGATATGCAGTATCCATTTTGAAGAAACTGACTTTTTAGTTTCAAAAACTGGGAGACATTTTTTGAAATGCTCAGCGGTTCCAAATTGCACAGTACCGTACAGTAACTCCCTACTGCAACGCAGACTAATCAGCACCGTAACGGCATCGCCTCGCCTCATTCATACAAGGCGAGGCGATGCCGTTACGGTGCTGATCCGTTGCCGAGCAGTTATGTCTGCGACAACCCTTAGTAGGTACCTAATACTTAGGTACTGCAACTTGTTTTATTTAAATTAGGTACGATCAAATACCGCCATGCCTCATCTTAAAAATCTTGATTTACCTATTATAATAATGTACAATTATATTATATCCGTATATAATATCGTTATTTATTGCCTACTAAATATTATATTTTTAAGAATAAATATTTACTAAAACATTATTTATTGCTGTATAAATAAAGTATACACCTTAACTTATTTAAATTACGAATCACTTCTGCATTAAACCATCCAAGTTCAGCAAAATGTCAGATGTGTCATTTTATAGCGTGTTTGAGTAGCCATAACGAGAAAAAATATAGACCAATCAAATCTCTTGTCATAGCAGTTAAACTAATCAAAGTTTTCTTATGGGTGAAAATATATACAACCTCTACACTAATGGCGTCTACTCAAACGTTTCAAGCTTAGAGGAAATGGGACGTATTTCAACGTCAAGTTTGTTCGGTGTTACTCTTCCATACTTATTATATTTCGATGGATATATGTAAAGAAAGTACTAGTTGTAGTATTGCCAAATATATCACAACTGACCAAATTTTTAGTTGCGTTAAGGTACTTGTACCCATACAAGGACAGTTTTGTGACTACAAGGGCAATGGCTGAATGTCATGTGAAATGTGCAAAAACTGAGCAAAAGTTTCGTCGCGTCATGGTGCTGTGACCTTTCAAAGCATTAACCAAGAAAAAAACAATAAAGGTAAGCAATACCCGTTCAAAGATAGTTTTGTGACCAAACAACGATAAGGGAAATGGCTGAACTTTGTATATGAAGCAAGTACTAGTTGTACCATTGACAAATATGTAAAAATTATAACTATTATTTTTGAAGGGGAATTGTTAACGCGACCAAGATTATGTCAGTTTTTGCATATTTGACTTGAGCACTGTACAGCATTCAGCCATTTCCCTGTTGTTTTTTTTTGTGAAACACGTTTTTCAGCGGCCATATATAGATAACGCGACCACTGTGCGCAGCCACACCGACGCATTTGGAGTCAGGGAGTTGCCCTCTATCCTGTGTCAGCCTAACATAAGCCATTTCCGAGCTCGCTACCACGTTTGTTGTGACCTCCTGAAACAGTTGACAATCGGCGGGAGGCTAGTAAAAATTCTATGGAATTATAGCTTACTAGCCGGGCGTTGGGAGAGTGTCCTCGCCGGCAGTGTGAACAGCGAGCGATGAACTATAAATATATATCTCACTCTTTTATTTACACGGAAGCGAATATCTTTTTTTTGTTTCTTGGGCTAGAAAAAAGTCGATAGTTCATATCTCACTCGCCGGCGGTGGGACCAGTGCCTTAAGTCGAATACGAAATGTGTCACTCACACGTCAAACCTTTATACTATGATAAGCAAAGTACAAAAATAAAACAAACTCTTTTAATCTTGAACTGTTGACGGCTTTAGCCGTCTTGGGGTCAGTGGCACTTTCAGTTGCCGGCCGGGGCCGTCTGTGGCGTTCACATTAAGCCAACGACGCCAAAATTTGTCATGAGCTATTCTTTATATTGCTAAAGATGCCTAGTTGTCAGAGGTACAGCTCGAAAGACACTAGTTCGTGTGGGAATTTTCGTAGCGACTGAATTGCTGGAAACCGACGAGCTAGGGTTACGGTGTCTTTGGGTCTGTTTTAATCAGTAAAGGACTAAAGAAGTACTTTTAGGAAATGAACTTCAGACCTTTGATTTAAAACGTATCAGTAAGAGCCACTTGCAGAAATAAATAAAATCGAAATTCAGTGTTGCAATCACTTGATGATGAGTCACGCAACTGGTTGCCAGGAGTCCGTGCTTCCACTATGGAGTCACGGTTTCAAACTGAATGCACAGTTGGACTTGTGGCTTGTCAGATCGGTTTTATCGGACTTATATTTATTTATTATTATTGTCCTGCAAGTGGCCCTTAAGCTTCAAACCTAAAAGTAAACGGGTGATTTGGTAATAAAACTGTGAATAAAACTAAATAATGCTTTATTTCACATTGTGTCAATATTCATTGGTCACAAACAAGTTTTGCACTTCGACGTTGGAACTTATACTCCGAGTTTCGCGTTACAATAATTATAAAATATATGCAGTTAACAACAACCCCCTCAATTTACTCCTCTCGTCGCTGGTGCCCTAGTACCTTGCGGGTCTCTTAGTGCGATACGGTCGTTCACAACGGACTGACGGGCGCTCCGTTCGTTCGGTATATTATGGTTGAAATTTATTAAACATTCTATTATTTTAAAATTATTTATTTCATTGGAATTGTTTCGGCCAAGAGACGCGGCAAGGAAGAGTGTTTCACTCAAAGCAATTGCATTAATGATTTTTATATACAAAGATGCTTCGCTTCAGAATATGATTGGGTCTCGACACTCGCCTAGGGCTACAGCGGATGTTATGTGCTCCTGGTAAGCGCGGAGACCCGAGCTGACGCGAAACTCACAATCACGCACCGTATCGGCTAAAATAATCACCAGTAGAATTTATCCTCTAACAACAAGTTAATAAACTCTTAATCATTATACAAAATTATCATAAATATCACAAATAAAATACAAAGCTAATGATTGATGGAGGAGCCAGCAACGGTTGTCTGTTATTCGTCGTTTAGGTTTCCGAAGTTATTGCCTTCTGGGTCTCGCGCGAGCCGCCGCCTTTCGGTTGTCATTTCATGCTAACTATAAGAGTCGAATTTCATCAAACAATTTAACAGACTGTCTATATTAACGAACCTTAATAATCTGTTGATGATGTGATGACATTCAACGTATGTCGGCGGTCGGCTCGCGTGGCTTGTACATGTCTTTCTCGAGTACATCTCGGAGGCATTCTATGAACAATCGACACCGTGACGTCACGCGCCCGCGCGCCGCGCCCACTGACGGCGGTCTCGCTCCCGCAGAGCTATCTACAACTCCCGTCTCTATCGACCGTCAGTGGCCCGGCGACGCGACTAGACTAAAACAAAACCTTACTATACAAATAATATTTATAGAACAAATGGAAATGCTATGATACAAAATAAAAGAACAAAAACAATTATTTATATTTATACAAAACAATAACGTCGCCAGTCGCTGCTGGGGCTCAGTGATGCACGTCAGTCTGCCTTATCGATCGAACCGATTATCTAATGGAGTCTTTTATAATAAATATGATAGAAAAAAATGAAAATGTCGTACAAAATCAGCCTTCGCGTACTCATTCCTCCACTAAACCATTTCCTAACTATCCTACGCGTACCGCCCTCGCAGACTAGACGCGCTCCAGGCTCACCGGCTCACTGCCTCGCAGTCAATGTCGTCGAATGTCATGTCATGGCGAAACTGATGAGTCTTTCAAACAAATTATACATTAGTTAAATAGAACAGCATTTCAAGTCCAAGTTACCGTCGAAGCGGACTGACTAGTACACGGGAGGCATAACTGTCGGCCGGCTTGCACAATGTGCTCGAATCTCAAGGGTACGCGGGCCTCGGCCTGTCGAGGCCGGCCGCTGAACGCATGCCGCTGGACGCGTGCCAACACGTGCGCGTCCGCACATTTCGTTAATAAGGCAGCACAATTACACTATTTTGGTGAGCATCACATCTTCAAAAGTTTTGCATTATAGCTCGGGATGGTCGGATCGGATATTGTTGAATGTTGATTGGTCCAGACCGCGAGTTTGGACCGCGCACGTAACACAGAGGCCAGTGTAAGTTATGTGTCTCGTTTTTGTTTCGGGGCCGTAGATGACGCACTAGTTTGTGTTCGGCTCGCGCGGGTACCAGGCCCGCAGGGGCGGGCGGGAGCGCTGTTCAGGCTCGCAGGGCGCGGCGCGGCGCGCGGGCGGGTCACCGCAGCGCGCGGCAGCGCCGGCACATGCGCACGGCGCCGCAGCCGCCCCACGGGGACATCTCCGAGCACGAGCCGCAGAAGATGCCGCCGCACCGTCTGGAAGTAACAACGGACGTCACATAGCCATACCGTTATGGTGAGAAGGACTGGACTCTCGAGGCCCATAGATATTTGCAATTTCAAGATTTCAGATGCGTAGCTAAACCTTGAGGACGAAGAATACCTGCAGTGGTGCCGGCGGCGCGCCAGCCAGAAGTGGTTGCGGCAGTACTGGCAGCGCGGCGCGGCGCTGTCGGGCAGCCACACCACGCCGCGCGCCTCCTCGCCCACCTCCACCTCGCTGGCGCTGCCGCTGCTGCTGCTGCTGCCCGTGCTGCCCGCCGACGTCATCTGCGCAAACACAAGAGCGTCAGTACTCGCCACGTGCCAAATAAACACACTACATCAATCAACTGTACGGGAAAAAGCAACACGACAGCATTCGACATAAAATCGACAGAGTCACAAATATACACGGGGTCCCTTTCAATTTGCGTGGTCAAAATTTACATTACCTTCTCTCAGTCGATTCTCGAGAAACCAATATTAAAAATCAAATCTACGTCCCCCCCACCTATATACTTACATTTTAAACTACCTACTACTATTTCGCATGAACAGGGCAGCATGAATAAGTGGAGATCTATGTGTAACCTTCTAGAGTCTAGAAGGTTAATTGTCTAGAATCTAGACAATTAAAATAAACTACGTCCCTATATGAAAACTAGCGCTATCCAATTAATTACAAGTTCAGCCTGTGTTCGACCTTACACAGGATTGCACGGATCTCTATCTACACTTCGACTCGATGGAAAGTCTAGACTAGAGCTACCAAATGAATGGACTACTCCTGTTTGTACTAGGGGATCATAAACGGATAGTGACCTGCAGGCGTGGACCGCAAGCCGCGCGCTCTAGCGCGTGTTCTATGCTAGTGCGGTACCAGGGCAGCATGAAACGGTAGAGACCTGCGTAGGGGAGGGCGCGGAGGGCGACGGCCGGGCGGGCGCGGCGGGCGGCGGGGACGCGCGCCGCAACGCCTCCCGCGCCTCGCGCAGCTGGCCCGTCAGCTCTTCTACCACTTTCTGCAAACAAACCAAACTTTGTTACATTATTATAATCTACATGATGATCATAACTTGCATCAATGACTGTGGGACAGATACCAGGCACTTCCAACTCGAAGTATAATAATGGCTATTTAGGGCCAAAAGGAGCAAAAGGTCCACTTATGTACATCGTATGCATGCATATTGTTGACTTTAAGGTAGTTATTGCTGATTTGACGATAGGGGAACTACTAATAACGCTCATACGATTCTTATTCTTAGGGTAACACACCACGACTAGGTTCGCTATCAATGCAGCATAGAAATAATATGATTATTTGGATAAGAGGCACTGCAATGTGAATACGTAGGACCGACCTTCTGGTAGAGTATGATCTGGTGCAGGCGCGCCTGCAGCGGGTCGCTGGCGGGCGGCAGGCCGTCGAGCGGGTCGGCGCCGGGCCCCGCGCCGCGCGCGCCGCACACGCAGCGCGCGCGCGCCGCGCCCAGCTCGCCGCCGCACACGCCGCACCAGCACTCCGAGCTGGCGCCCGAGTCGCCGGACGTCGAGATGCCGCCTGCAACAAACGGGATATCGCACTCAAAACTCTACATAGGTTTTATGCGATCCTAGTACTTAAGTGATACCATATAAAAGGAGCGTCGTTCCCGACAATTCTCAACAACTGCACATAACTTTAAACTCTATTTTGTGGCGGCTGAGTTACATAATCTAACCAATATGAATTTAAAAAGATCGGTGAGCGTAAACGTGACTGTTGTTATTACTGTTTCACTTCTGTTAACTAAACGTTATTCGGAATATGTTATCCGCGTGCTTATGACGAGTATGAATATGAGATGAAGACAGTGATAGATAGTAGCAGGGATAGTGACAGACCTACAATCCACGACGCGTTTCCGTATGCACGTTTTGCACGGATCAGTGTACACGAAAATAACTTGACCGCTCTATTAAACAATTTCGTTCGTTGTAAGCAAAAAGGTCATCAAGCTTCGAAGGCGTTTGCATAGCGACGCAACATGGGAAGCGGATTAAACTTTGTCGCGGACATAATCGTAGTGCCAGGTCGAGACTACCTGGCCTTGCCGTCAACCAACCGGAGACGTGACAGAAGCGAATCGGAAAAGGTAAGCGAACTCGATCGATCTCGTCTAAGTCGACTCGCGCGAAATCGAGGATTTTTTATTTTATAATTGCGAAAGTTTGGGTTATTTTTGTCCGGAATCAAAATTCCATCACCTCTTTACTGAATAAAATCGTACACACGATCGATCTTTCGCGAATCGATTTGCTAGGAATATAGGAACCGATTAAACAAGGTTGTGTGATATCCGTGTTCGGGCGGGTCCAAGCTACTGTGTGCTCGCGGGCAGTACTGACTGGAGGCGCGGCAGCAGCGGCGCGGCGAGGCGGGGCACAGCGTGAGCTGCGAGGCCACGCGCGGCCGCGCCGCCTCCGAGCCCTCCGAGCTGGCGCCGCCTGCGGACACCACCCACCGCTCTACACTCATGCTAGCCTGGTACGCGAATACTAATCACCACATTTCACTTACTTTTAAAACCATCAATTATATGAACAAAAAAATAATTGTATGCCAAATTCAATTAGTGTAAGAAAAATGTAGGTTATTTTAGCAAAGTAAAAAGATCTGTAATGTTTTTTTTTCTCTTATTTAAACACAACAATCCTGATTGATTAAATCAAACTGTCGCTACCGGGACATGCCGTTGTTCTTAAGGGTTATGCAATCCTGGTAGTTTTCGAATGACGGAGACTCCTTATTTTAAGCCGATTGGAAAGGTTACAGATATATTGCGATTCTCCTTCGTTTCTCGTGCCACTCAATAGTTGAAACACGAGATTATTTGAAAATTATAAACTATCGAAATTGCATCTCGCGTGGGAAGACAGAAGCCCGGGCTCACCGCACCAGTTAGTACAGTATACGGATGTGAATTGTCAGTTGCCACCACCGGAGAGCATAATGAATGAAGTGTCAATCATGAATTAATTAGTCATGTAATGGTACCATTAGGTATTCGCAAGTCCAACCAACCCCAGTACTACACAAATAGAGACAAAGAAACTCACCATTTAGGTCGACTTCGAGGAATTTAGTGTCTATTTCATCTAATCCGTTGACGCCGTTGGACAATCCGTTGGGCGTGTCGGGAGATCGCTCGGGGTCTGATCGCAGCATCAGCAGGTCCGCAGGGGAGCGCGGCGAGTGCGGCTCGGGCAGGTCGAAGCCGGTCGACGATTGGTTGCTCGACTCGGATATCGACCGCCACGTAATGCTTATGTGCCGCGACCGACCGGTCTCTCTTGAAACCTGATAAAAAGAATTTACGTTTTGATATATTTACAGAAGAAGCTGAATAGGCTTCATATCAAAAGAGGGTGAGTGCGTCTCCCTAGGAGGGCGTGTGGATATTTATTTGAAATTTTGAATACGTCATAATTTTGAAATAAATGCCTTTTACGATATAAATTGTAGAGCTTACGATTTAACATTATTATTCTAAGTCTGACGCCCAAAGGGTTGCTAAATCATAAAAAAAAAAATATAAGAAAAATAATACAAACCTCAGGTAATACTGAGACATCATTGTACGCGCGTATAAACTCCGCTGGCTCCTCGGGCTCCTCAGGCGACGGCTCCACCGCGTTTCTGACTAAATCGCTCACTTCGCTGGGCTCCCGCACTATATCGCTCACTTCGCTCGGCTCCCGTAAGTCACTCGCTTCACTCGGCACTCGCGGCAGGTCACCAAGTTCCTCTGTGTGGTCTATGACGCAGTCTGTAGAGGGGAGTGGGGGCTCCAACTTGTCTGATCGGTCGGACTCGACGGCCCCGACGAGCTCGCGTTCGAGTGACGACGACCCGCTGGCGAGGTCCCGTGGCAACCGCGCTGAGTCGAAATGGTCCGGATGTAGCCCATCCACCTGCGAGTAATGATGCCCCAGTCATTATTTTTTGTTTCGGCCGACTAAGGGTCCCTTTTTGTCATCAAGAATTGTCAATAGAAGTGCACACGCAAAAATAAACCTTATTACCGTTATGACAAAATTAAACCTTATTATAAGGACCCTAAGATTAGATTGTACTGTCATCCAATTGTCAAGTATTCTAAATATTCAAATAAACGGAATTCGTTCAAAATTTACTTGCAAGAATCGAACTCCTTACATTAGTACATTGTGCATCAAGGGTAGTATGAAGGGAATTACTAACGAGAGTGTTAGAAGCCCGACGCCGAAGGCGGAGGGCTTTTAATGACTCGAGTTAGTAATCCCCTTACTGCCTGTGATACACACAATGGTTTTCATCACATTTGCGAGGAAAAACACTTTAACTCTGCAAAATATAAAGAAATAACTTTTGACAAACGGGAACGTAAATGGAAGCGATATTTTTTTTGTGACCTCTATCACAGATAATAACTGCGTTTAGTTTCGACCTGGATTCGAGCCAGATTTAGCCAATTTGATAAAAATGTATAATTACTAAAATTAATGATAAATGTTGATATAAACTTGAAATAGGTATAAAAATAATGAAGTTTAATGAAGCGTATATGTTTTGTGTAATGTAAGTTAGTCTATAGCTAATTTTTAAAGATGAAATTAGAAACCGATTTAATTATTGGCTGAAAATTAAACCTCCTTAGTCAGAAATGATGTACGAAAGAGTTGCAAATTTTAAAAAGAAAGTCATTACTCCCTAGGGATGACAAACTCGCCATAATTCCCGCGGGAACAATTTAGGCCATTGTCCTTCTGTATACAGGCATGGAATAACACCATTTACGAGCAAGTGTGATGAAAACATACTAAACTCACGCCTTCATTCCCAGAGTGGGTTAGGCAGAGCTACAGAATCGAAATTAACTTAGTATGGATGACTTATGGTGACCTGGTCGGGACGCGGCGCGGCGGGCAGCTCGTCGACGCAGCTGTCGGTGAGCGCGCGCGCCTCTCGTCGCTCAGCCTCGCCCGCCATTATGCTCGACAGCTTCCTGCACCAGGGGGACAACAATATTGTTGATTTTTCATTCAATAACTTCGCGTGGCAGGCAGGACAGCAAGAACTTAATACCGATGCATATGTCTTATATTATCTTAAAACTTAAAATGTGGATTACTAAAGTAAACAACAAATACTAAAAATATTTAAGTGGGGCTCCCATGTTAATAATTCGTCGTATTGTAATTTTATCGCAAAATTTCAGACGCGTTGAAGTCTAGAATTGCCGTATTACTCGTAACAAACTGATCGCAAAGACTATGAAGACTCCCGCCTCAAGACGCTTCAGAAATTTCACACCTTTGCATCCCAATCACTTTGTCGGTCAATAACGGAATATAACGTAGCTATGTACTAGGAGAGCAGAGCTGTGACGAAGTGCTAACTCACATGACATCAGGCGCTATGCTGGGGTCACTACACCGTCGCTGTGCAGTCCTTTTCTCTCCTTCACTAAGCAGGTTATCACACGACCTTGTTTTCGTCATCAGTCCTGGAAAAATAACATACGGTCGTCGTTATTTATATTAAATTGGGTAGGTAAGTTAAATGATACTGCGAACTACTACATTTTTAAAAGAAAACATTAAAAACAGATTTTTTTTATAAAGTAGACAGCAATAGTACATTGTAGCCCAGGTACAGAAAGTAAGCAATAGATGGACGAGTTAGTTCGAGGGCCGACGCGTAGCGGAGGCCCTCGAAAGTACGAGTCCATCTATTGCACTTTCTACCGAGGCAATACTATGTGCTTTTCACGCCTAATGTAAGGAAATAAAACAGGTTAGGACATAATACACAGTTTAATTAAAAGTAATATTGATATTAGCATTAGGACAGTTGCTGAATGACAAGGAAATGTTTTTTCCCGCCTTTTTAACTTTTTTAATTTTTACCTTATTTAAAGATGCAAAGGCGTTTTTCACGTACGCCTTAAAAACTTACATAAAAACACGTTTACAATCGCAAAAATACACTTTCACTGAGCGGATTTGACGTTTTAATTTTTTAATTAAACGTTCTAATGTCATATTTGTCAAACATTTTTTTATTTATTTCCGAACGAGTTACTAATGTCATAAATAACCGACCAATAGCAGAGTAGAAAGTAAACTGGTCTAAAAACACTCCATTTTACTTTGCAACTCAACATTGTTGGACTGTTTTTGTGTTGTACTACTAAGAGCAACTTTCTATTCTGATTTCGATCCTTCTTTGGCCATATTTCCGAGCAGTGGCGTGAAAAGTAAAATGTTTGACCATCCATTTTTATGACAACTCGCAAAGCAATGGTGCCTGAAAAAACGAAGTTGATGTTAACGCGTATAGGTACCAGGCGCGCATAGAGCGCGCGGAGCTCACCGTTGGCGGGCGGGTGCGGCGGCGGCAGCGGCTCGGGCTCCGGCGAGTCGTCGTCGGGATCTTCGCGCTCGCCGCTGTACATGCCGGCCCACAGGTGCATCGAGCGCACGCCGTATTCCGGCCATAGCACCTGAAAAAGCAAATATTGTTATTTAGTGAGTGACGCATTGAGAAAGAAAACTGTATTCAATTAGCAACGCGTCCAAGTGGGATTAACATGATTTCTACGCAAACATTTAGTAAAATTTTATCTTAATGATAAGAAGTCAACGAGCAATTAAGTAACTGAAATAAAGAAATGAATAAGAGATTCTCTACTTAGCGAAAAAGACGCTTGGCTCGGTAGCACTCGGCTAGTCGACTCTGTTATTTCGATTTATTCGTAACATATAAACTTTCGCAGAGAGTCTACTGAGCTCCGCTGGCTATTTCTGGGTGGTTAGGCCCTCTGGGACAGCTACAGAATTAACATAACCTACACCTACCTCACATTTATGATACTAAAGGGGCGTCATGGGTTCCAAATTGTTTTTTTTCATTAGTATAAAAACGTATAAAACACGTATAAACCTTTTCATATACAATTAAAGGTTTTTCTGACCGGCTTAAGCAGATTCCACGTTAATAGAAGTGGGCGGAACCTAAGTTTTAAATCCGAGTATACCTGCTCGACTCTCGAGTGGTGCGGCGAGTACAGATGGTTCCGGTACGCGGGCGCGCGCAGCAGCTGCCACACCTGCGCGGTGCTCTCCGGCGCGCGCGCCTCCATGCGCTCCCGGCTCGTGTTGCACAGGAACGTGCCGAACATGCACGAGTGCACGTGCGTCGCTAGCTTTATCTGGAAACGAAATGTTCATTTTTGTTGAAAGTCATATTATTTTATGGTGTAAAATGGGGTTAGAATTCGCTACTTTTATGACCTTATTAATTATAAGTAAATCCAGAAAAGCTCAGATATACTAAGGAGGCGAATACCAGGATTCCATAACTCACCAGGTACGCTTCATTGAACTCAAAGCTGCAGGGATACTGCCGCATCAGCTGATAGACGACGTCCAGCCATTGGAGGAAGATGGGGGATCGTTCGTTGGGCTCCTCGGGCCCAAACTGGTGCCCGCAGCGGTCCGCGAACTTGTGCCCGTAGTCTAGCCACTCGCGCTCCACTAGTACTCTAAAGCCCTGGAAAGAATAATAATATGGATCGTTAGTTTTTGAGATTTCCAAGTAGTTGGAAAACAGTTTTCGGCTCTGGTAAAATTGAGAAAGAGAACTTTACCGCCCGCCGCTCACGTTTTTCTTCTTGGTATACATACCAGGAGCGAATAAGTGTACACTACTAGAGCGGCATTAAGCATGTAAGCAGTCCACTAGGCCGAAAGATAGGTTTATTTTTAGTTTTTCGCTTTATCATCAGCAACAGTGGGAGATTTGTTTTAGCACCGTCGGGTAAAGGGGGCGCCATAACAAATCAGAGGCTTGAGTGTGGAACCTGAAACACCATTTGTGAAGTAGTTAGTAATTGCACGCGGTCGCGTGTTGTAATTGACAGAAAATCAGGTGTTTTTATTTCAGTACCAGGAGCCTATAACTGTAACGGTAGTTACTTAGCGCACGTCGAATGAATTCTCTCTGGCAACACGCACGTGTCTATCAGACAGCTGTTTTCATTGACGAAGTACCAGGATGACATAAGAGTAGCGGTGGTTACCTCTAGCGTCCGGTAGTGCACGTCCAGTATGAGCTGCGCGGCGGCCACGATCTGCGGCGTGCGGTCCCAGCCGTCGGAGCAGTGCACGAGCACCGGGCGGCCCGCCAGCACCGCGCGGGCCACCACGCTAGCTGCGCGGGCGACTCCGGACACGTATTGTAGCCATAACGTTCGCTCTAGGTTGCTGTGCCAGCTGTCAAACAATACATTTAATTAAGTTCACATTCTATGAGTTACTTTTGTTGGAATCTTGTAATAATACCCATTATCAGATTTAAATAAGAAAACGTCCATAAATACAAACTCCAATTTTTCTTGCCCATACTTAGAAGAATAGAACATATACGAGACGGGACGTGGCGACTGGCGTGGCTAACGTAGTTCGAGAATTGAGTTTGATATAAATGATTGGCCGCTGTTCGGCTTCGGAGTTATTCCAATTTAAACCCAAAAACTGCTCTTTCATCTAATGATTGCCCACGTGAGATTATTGTTCTACTTGTCACTACGTCAAACTGTTTTTTAATTGGTTGTTGACGCTTGAATGTTGCGTACTATAGTACTAGGTTAACAGGGCAGCGCGGAGCTCACTTGGCTTGGTCGCTGGGCTCGGCGGCGAGCGCGCGCAGCTGCTGGAAGCTGCGGCGCACGTGGTGGATGTTGGGCAGGCTCATGAACTGGATGTCGGCGTGCGGGTAGTACTGCGCGCACTCACAGCCACCGCCGCGCGCGCGGTTCGTCACCGCAGACGCGTACGAGCGGGCGTCCACGATTAGCAGCTTCGTTTGCTGAAACAATAGCCAGTCGTTGTCGTTGTAGTGTATTTCATAGGGAAGGGATCCGGCATTAGAAATATTTCCACTTGCGCATCACTAACTGGCCAATTCGTGCACGACCGTCGATCGACAACGAATCAAGGCGTTAGCGGGGGCGGGCTGTACCAGGAGTGCATACCTTGTTGGTGTTAGGCGGCTGCAGCCCGCGGTCGGTGTTACAGGCGGACACAAAGGCCGCAAGTAGCCGCTCGTCCTCGCTGGAGCGCCAGCCCAGCCAGCCCACCTCGGGCTGCGAGGAGCGCGCGATCACCGCGCCGTTGCCTCGGTGCCGCCATACCACTGCTGGTACCCTTCGCATTGCTCGAAACCTAAAACAAATGATAATAGTGAATTGTCAAAAGGCACCAAAATATCGAAAAAAAAATCTATAATAAACTCTAAACGTAACCTACTTTTTTTCATGAATAAAATTAATTTAATAAGTCAAAACGTTTAAAGTAACGATTACTGCTTTAACTTTTAGGGATCAGAACAATTAATTGTAGTGAAGTAAATAATCAAAAATGCGTCTGCGTCACAGACTCTGTTTTTTTGTCTTTGTCATATAAATAAGATATAAACAAAAGAAAAACTTAGAATAGATATCCTACTCGTAAAAGGTAGGTTATCTCACCGTGCGACAGAATCGAGGTCTTCATCACCGATGGACGCGGGCACTACCAGGAGCGGAGGATACGATGGACATAGCTTGTAATCGGCGTTGGCCGCGGTGACCCGCCACGCACTCTTCGACGTGAACCCTAACCGCTCCACCTGCAAAACACAAAGTTAAGAGTGAGTAATCGAAGCGAAAACAATTCAAGTTGTTAGGAATTTGTAATTAACATTTGTATAAACAACGTGACAAATGTTGTAATAGTTACTTAATAAATAATATCAACAGTCAACAAAGATGAGTCACAACTGATTTTGTTATGCCATAGAGCAGGCCACCACACTGTCAGCTAATTGGATTTGTAACAGGCCCCCCCTAGGACAATGCAATCCAAGATTGCAAATGCGTTGGCAATCCTGAGGACCAGGAAAGAATAACCTCATGCTAGTCACAAGAGACAAATCAAAAACAATGCAAACTAAAGTAGCTTACTGCTTTGCGGCAGAGCAATCAGACTGCCTTTTATTTACTCAACCCTAACAAACCTTTGACTTAGTTGTTGTTTGCAACAAAATCTACAAGGGGATCATTAGCAATGAGGACATTCACTTTTGATCTGAACGGTTTTAGCTCTATCAACGGAGCCGGACGGCTGTTCCACGGCTCAAGACGCGTATGCCGCCGCGAAGGTTTCTTGAACCTCAAAATGTACTAGAGGATCATAAGCATTGAGGAACCAGTATCTGTGGTGGGCATGCGCAGCCCGCATCAGCGCTCTATGGGCGGAGGCGGGCGATTCTTCCTTGGCTCAAGCCGCTTACAGCGCCGCGCAGGTTTCTTGAACGTCAAAATGTACTAGAGGATCATAAGCAACGAGGATAAGGATACTCACTTCAGGACCGAACCAGTATCTGTGTGGGGCGTGCGAGGCCCGCATAAGCGCTCTGTGGACGGAGGCGGGCGGTTGTTCCTTGGCCCATGCCGCATACGCCGCCGCGAAGGTTTCTTGAACGGAACCCATGGGCGAGAGCGCGGTGCTCAGCCGTCGCCACCACTCCAGGCACTGGTCGCCGGTGTTGAAGGTACATCTGAAAACAATTAATACATTAATGCCTAGGTATGGAAAAAAGTAACTGCCTACAGAAAGAAAGATGCAAAAGTGGAAACATATCTTTGACGTCGACTGTACAGCTAGAGAATAGCGTTTTAATGCTATTTGCATCGTTGGATCCCCTACCCTTAAGGATTGCACGAAGAATGCAATAAAAAGACATTCATTTTACGACCCTAATATAAAAACTGCACCCTACATAAAAATGAGCAGCTGCAGGTTACGCTCGACATTTTAATAAAGACGAACACGGTTAGTAAAAATAAAAATGTTAAGAATATTGTAGGAGAGACGTTAATAGAGAGACCTCTCTCGGGTGTTATGGCTGGGGACCTAAGTCCGTTGGGATGAAGTTGGAAGTGGTATATAGGTCAACTGACTGGGGAGACCTTTAGTAATCTAGCCGTTATGCACTGTCAGATTTAGTTGCGCTGACTGACGCTGGGGCTTTGTCGAGTTGGTTGTTACAAGTTCTCGCTAGATGTCGCTAGGACCCCACAAGTGGCTAGGTAGGTTAGAACCTTGTCATTGTGATTTTGTTTGTGATGCTCATCGTACAAGGTATTAAAGATTAACATTGTTCATTAGCTGATCATATTGTTCGTAACATTTTTCGGTAGCTTATCGTATTATTTGTCATTGATTCATATGATTACGTACAACCGAATAACCCAGTTTCAATGGCAGACTGCATCATTGATACTGAAATGATGTGGCGTTTAATACTTGAAAGGGATTCACAAGTTTTCCAGTGGTATCTTACATTATTAGAATCATTACGAATCAGCGAACTTTTTAAACCTTAAAGTAATCACATCAAGTGTTTTTTTCCATACAAAGTGAAAAGCAAACACTGGGACACCAAGTATGGAGAAACAAACTAATGTAAGATAACACTGAAAAACTTGTGAAATAAAACATGAAATTAATAACATTCGTGACATGGACATAAGGGAAAATTACAAAAAATAAGATTAAAATGATCAATACCTCCGAAATTAGTAAATATCGCTGAACATACATGGGGGTGAATTGGATAGGTCTAGACGTGCTCTATCAACCTGCTTCGTTTGATCCACACTTTCAAATACACCCTGTATAAAGATTAAATAAAGTATTTTGTTCAACAGGTTCGACATGTTGACGCGTTGTTCTGTTGCCACGGTTGCCATGCTTATATCAGCTGTTATGCCTACTCCGAATCAGATCGGCTTATCGATGAAATTAGCTCAGCAGCACAAACAATAATGAACAGATATACTTTCTTGTTATTCACTCGCTTTATCTACTGAGTAATTACTGGCTGTCAAAATACCAAGTGTGAAGTGGTAAATTAAAAACCGTTTAGCACCTCGATGATCAAATATTAACAATAACAAAGTTTAAGTACGTGCACGCTGTTGCTTTGCTTGGTTTAATTGGAAAAACTGATTCTGCATACAAATGGTGCTAACATTGCAGTGTTCCAGCGTACGAGGAAACCCGATTCCGGCGAAAAACGGGTTGTACGTGATTTTTAGACAAATGACATAGCTGTCTAAAAAAAAAGTCAGTCGAAGGCACTACACGAAAATAAAAACGAATTTTTAGAAGAGAAATTGCCGCTCTGTGCATTGATCCTTGAAATCTTTTTTTGGTGGACCCTAATGCCCGTTCCCAGTATTCAAACCGCGTATGGATTAGTTTGCTTTGAGTTGAAATATGACGTTTGCGAATGTGTCCAATTTTAATTTAAGATAACCTTATCGAACCGCGACTTGAAATTTGGGAACGAACATGTCCACATAAATTGGAATACCTGGTATGCGAAGTAAGCTTTAGGGCAGGTACTAGGTTGTCATAAATTGACGGTACATACTTGAGTTGTCTGCCATGTTTGCACAGTATGACGAGGCAGAGCAGGTCGCGGATCTCGACGGCGTCGATGAGCCGCAGGGGCACGGAGGCACCGGGCCCGCTCCGCCGGCGCGGCTGCGCATGGAGCCGGTAGTTGGACATGGCGATGGTCCCTCCATCCGCCGTGCGCCCGACCCACTGCAAACAATTCCTAGCTCGTTATGCGGCCCTGGTACTTTGCTTTGGTTTAGCACATGAATAGGTACGCTTTGACAGCCTGACAACCAGCCACCAGGTGCAATTTCCATTTTCTAATAGATACTCTGACAGTTTTGGAAAGTCGCCTATTGCAATGCCCCAGTCTAACAAACAAGTATCGGCCAGAACACTGAGATATAGTTAAACTAAACAAAGAAGTTTGTTTGTCGATAGTCTCGGTTATATAAACATTTTTTACAAAAAGAAAAGAACCGCCAAATGGGTGAAATGCTTTCAAATATAATTAAACCTATACTACTAAGACAGATAGATATATTAAAGGCGTCAAAAACAACTACCATATTTCATTTATAATGCCTCTCGTTATGCTTCAGTCACGTAAATAACTATTTTGGGTCAGATGTGAAAATAACAAGCACAAGTAACTTCACTTGCATTCAACTTGCAGTAGGTTTGTTTGTTGACGTAGCTAGCATTTGAACGACGCATTCAATATCGGATCGTCATAGCAAAGCGTTCGTTCAACCCGGTGCATTCGACCTGCTGACCTTATAGGCCATTCGCTGGTTACTTAACTAACTATATATTTGCATGTGATAAATAGAAAAGTACGCTACAAACAGTATAAGTGACATCTGATCTATTCCGTACGCAAATCGCATGCACATATCATTTAGATCTAGACATTATGTGAGCGAGTGTTTGACACGTGACAATGCGCCACTATTTACTAGTTGAGAGTATTTAGGAAATTAATTCCATTTGGAACCGATGTGTTTTTTATTTGCTCAACTTGCTCTTTTTATCATCAGCATGATTGTGTTGTCGGAGTCGATGGGGCGATGTGTGTTTTCAGTGTCGTACGAGTAGGTTCTGAGAGAGAATGGATGTAGGGTTTTTTTTTTAAATGTACTGTATTCCGTGTGTGTGTATGTTCATAATATAATATTAAGTTTCTCAGTGTTGGTTTACTGTAATGCTGTGAACATAAATCACAGTAATCCGACTTATATTATAAATACGAAAGTTTGTGTGTGTGTGTGTGTTAGTTTGCTACTCCTTCACGTTGCAATGGCAGGATGGATTTAATTTGGATGGTGGTCGAAATGTACCCGGACGAAGTCGCGGGCAGAAGCTAGTGTTTCAATAAATAAATTATTGAATGAACGTAAAATTATTTTACGTTTACTTCACCTTTACTACTCGATGATGATACGAAATTCAATGTCAACTTTCTATTAAAGGGTGATGGACAATTTTGTATGGACCCCGTCCCCACCCTCCAACAGTAACGGGATGCATGACTCTATGTTCATTAGGACCCAAAAAAAGACCAAATACATTTTTTTAATGACAACAAGGGCCAAGCAAGGCAAATCATCCATATATGTGTTCATTTTTAAACAAATTCCATACGATACGATTATGATTTTCCAAGAAAACCCCATAAATCGTCGTCTCCATAGTAAAAATACATCATGTTGCCAAGATCTATAAACTGGCACATGTTTCATCTCTGTTGGTGGGTGGGGACATTTTTGCCCATCGTCCTTTAAGTTCTAAATACGGCGCTAAGATCAACAGCCATACACAATTTCTTGATTATATTGACGATACGTTAAATTTTCACTGAGCACCTACTCGATGGAAGGGAAAAGTTCGTACTTGCGATACAGTCCCAAAGACAGTAAAACGATTTGTAGCTGCATAACATTCCTCATTTTTGTGTTCGCGAGCTAAAAACTGTCTAGACTAAATAAAAATTCTGAAAGCTGTTTTAGACTGCGCGATTAAATCTGCCGGCACGTTGACGCAGTACGACTGCCTCCGTATATTTGATTTAGGAAAATGAAATAAAAGCTTTAGAGCTTCCATTTTGTGATTGCTCTCAGCTAAAATGGAAACCAATAAAAACGAGATGTTATTTAAGTTATTTTTTTATTAGGCAAATCTCTGATGTGTGTTTTTATCTATATTTATTTGAGAGTGGGGTTTGCACGTGCCTTCGCTGGAATACATCTTAAGGAGCGTTCCTACTGAATTCGCGTGAATATTCGAGTGGTGTGGACACACGCGAATGCTCTCAGTGGGGACGCGCTCCTTTATAATACATAAAAACAATGTGTATTTGTTGGTTTGTTCGTATTTTATGCACTGTAACTATTACTACTACTAATTTGCTATAGATACAGTCAAGGAATTTAATTCCTGTACCACTTTGGACTATTTCAATGTGACACTGTAAATAAAATCATAAGAAGTCTCTGACTTATTGATTGAATACGTCACTTTGACATAGTCCAAAGTGGTATAGGAATTAAATTCCTCGACTGAACATTTATGCTGACAAATAGGACAGCTCCCGATTCTACGCGGACGGTAAATAGCTAGTATCTACGTAAAGTTTATCTTTTTGACCTTTTGATGAAACAAATTTTGATAGTACAAAATATCGCATAATCGGAATAGAGAGTACCCGAGGCCGGGCTTTCCACAAAGACCCTCTTTTGGAGTCCCAGGGGGTCGTTACAAATACATCAAATATTTTCCAAATACACGATACACGTGTACCAGGTTCCCATAAAATGTTGGCACTTTCAACCTAAACTAACTCGAGGCATATCGGCGTAGAGGCATGAGGCCGGGCTTTCGACGAAAACTCTTTTTTTTGGGTCAGCGGTTAATCGACCAATTTTAACCAAATACACGTATATTGACGTAGGTACCAGGTTCCCATAAAATGCTAGCAGCTCACCTGAACGAACTCGCCGCATATCGGCGTGAAGGGCACATCTAGACCGGGCTCGTCGCAGTGCGTGCGCAGCCGCGGGTACAGGTCAGCGGCGCGCACGCGGTGCGGCGGCGGCTCTGGCTGCGGCGGCGCACCCCAGCGCTCGCGGTCGCGCTCCCGCTCGCGCTCGCTCATGGCGCGAGATGACACCTGTTGACGAAACGTTGGATAAGTTACGATAGCAAGAAAGTCTTGGAAGGATGCGAGGTGGCACATGAAGATGGTAGGAAAGCAGTTTCCTTGGGGAGGATGTTCATCATCATTCTATATACCAGGGACCGGACCCGCTTACCCTAACCCGGGGTTTTTAAAGGGTTTTTATAGCGCTGATTTTTATAAACCCGATCATTTCGGTAAGCACTTAATCGGTTCACACATTCAACGGATAATCCATTCGATCGAGTTAATTTGGCTTACCGCTTACCAGTATCAAAACCTCCGAATGTGTTACCGCTTAAAATACCTTCAAGCAAATTTAGTTCTTTGACAAACTACGTACGACATATTATCGGACCGTTTAAAGAAACCTAAACTCGGGCGGCGCGCGCGCTTCAAAGCCGTGCCAATACCAATACACGTAAAAATAGCGGCGCGCGGGAAGGGAGCGTAAGGGTTACCCTAACCCGAACGGTAAGCGCTTATTCAAATAAATATCAAACCCAACGACATTCGGTAAGCGGTTACAAAAGGGTTACGGTTAGGGTATCCCGGCTTAATAGGGCTATCTAATCGTTGGGTAAGCCGGTGAAGAGGTTACCGAAACGATTGGCTTACCGTATGAACGGGTAAGCCGTTCGAACGGCTTAAGCGAAGGAACGGGTTTTCCGGTCCCTGCTATATACACGTGCGCTGTTAAGGCAACTGGTATTTATAACATGATCTCTCCACCCACAAAGCTTAAAAAAAGAGACCCTGAGATGCATAAGGAGAGCAGCATCATAAAGGCTTCCTTATACGATTGATCAAAAGTTGCTATTGAGATGGATTATAGAGAGGGATAGAAGTGTTGGAGGAGGCTGGGAGGAATCATCGTACGTACGTATGCACACAAGTACAAGTTACTACGTCTCGTATAGTTGCCGCATCCTTATCAAACTAAAAAACCATATTGCTTTTGACATGTTATCATGTTTTTAAATCAGCCGCCATTACTGTCAACTGTCAAGTAAATAAGAGCTATCATAACATAGACGATACGATGACATGTCAAAAGTAATATGCTTTTACCGAGTAGAAAAAAGCCGAGCGCCCAATAATAAGTAAATTATTACATAATAATAAAAAAGTATCCAGTTATATTTACATGTCCACATAGTACCTCCAACAGACCAGAAAATCGGCCACAAGCTGCCTTGGACACACATACATACATCACAAAATACCGATCAATGTGAAACACAACACCCAGTCGGACGTGATATCGCCAACGTTACACTCAGAAAAGGTCTCGAGTTGAACTGGGAAGAAATTCCAGTGATAAGCGCTTGTTTGGAAACTATCCTAAGTACACAATCACAGCTCAAATTATAATTAATCGTTATTCTATTTCCAGTCATGCGGATTCGCCTACGCACGCGGCAAAGATCCGCACGTACATTGTGCACAAACGTAAACACATCACTACATAGTATCCATCATTTAAACGTTTTCTCAGGGAAGGTTTACAACGAGAGTCTATACTAATATTATAAAGAGGAAAAATTTGATTGTTCGCATTGAAAAGACTCTGAAACTGCTGGACCGATTTGAAAAATTCTTTCCCTGATGAACATAGGTTATGTTTTATTTTTCTGCGCGGACGGAGTCGCGGGAAACAGCTATATACTATAATGGTGCATATAGTAGAGTACCAAACATACCATGGAAAAATCATCTCAACATCCTACCTTCGGCAATTCTTTAATCATCATTAAGTTTCTTAACCAAAAAGTACCAGAAATTCATAAAAACAGATGAAACCAGAGAACAATAGGTTGGTCTGGAAAACTTAACTTAAAAATAAAACCTATTACACTTTATGGGTATCTGGTATTTTGGGAACGAGTGCAAAAAGACGTAACTTTTTTGTGTTAACTCTGTTTAAAACCATGTTATTCGACTTAATATGTGTTATGTCACATCAAATGCCTAACCAGGCAGGCTCTTGTTTCCAAGAAACGTGAAAGGTACCTTACGCAACCACATCATTTCCATCCACGAATTGATTAAACTTGCTAATTAAATGGTGGCACTAAAAGCCATCGATATTAATAGCAAACCCGCTCCCACGGGCCAGTAATCGGTATGCTCGCGGCAAAACGGAATCGGTAAGAGTTGCTAGGCAACCGCCAATCGACACGCAGCATTTGTAATTACTGGTTTGCTACGTGCAAACGCATACCGATCCTTGAATGAGCTAAAACTTAATGGTATATTTGTGAAAATTAAGTGTAGCTACTCTTGCGTATTTATTTATACAAGTACACAGTAATTTAATATCGTGACTTTAATTTTGCAGTCGTAATGGAATAACAAAACAGATATGAATTACAGGGATTTTAAGTTTTGTACGAAATCTTGAAATTGCCAGTGACCATTTGCCTATTTTATTTTTCTTTTAACTAAATTCAGATCCTTGATCGTTCTTAGTTTCAAATTGGCCAAGTGTTACTTTTATCCGAAGAGAGATTTGATGAAACTTATAAAGAACAAATTCCCTGGCAATTTTAAATTTTACCTAAAACAATTGCAAATAAATATGATGGGCAAGGTCGCCGAGATGAGTCGAGTTAGGGCGTCAAACTCCGTAGACAAATCGGCCGTGATTGCTTCAAGCAGTCCGTCTATCGAGGTCCTTAGGGGCAGAAAGAAGTAGGGGCTCCACAATATCTGAGAGTAGACAGGGATAGCAAAGAATAGAGATAGAAACACTATAAGTAATATAGAGATATCTGTCCTGAAAATTCCTATGGCATTTTACCAGGCAAACATAACATTGTAAGACGTAAGCAAAGATGGTGAGCAACAGCCATTAAGAATGTCCAAGCACTCCTATTTACTTAAGAGGACCTTAAGAATGTTTTGAAATAGGTTTTTACACTTGCTCAACGTCAACACTGGGCTTGTCGTGTTTTGTAATCAACACATGACTTTACTTACATGGTATTTTTATGTTAAGCAAGATATAAACTGTCGTATCATGCATGCATGATTTTCCGAACACCGCCACAAACGTAAATAAAAAAACACATTTTTCGAAAACAAGGCATTGTTTGCATATCTCATACAGTTCTAATTTTCCATACTTAAAAAAAAAAAAGTTATGTAACACATTTTTTCATAACAGCCATGTTATGACTGTAAGATAAAACGGATGAAGAGAAACTTGAAACCATCTATGGTTCTTTGTTTAACTACGCAGCGCGGGAAGGGAATGGGTCTAGTCGGGAGTTCCGATGGCCAGTATATGAACGACAACACACATAGCGTGCGCGGTCGGGTATGGTTCCAGTGTGTTTTACGCTTTAAGAAACATACATTCCACCACCGTACATATAAGAATCTATCTCTTCAAAGTTATTTACGAGTTCAAAATACAAACACAAACGTAAACCGCGATGGCAATAAACTTTTCCGATCCTCAATTAGTGTGGCATTCCACAGTAATGATGTAACACGCCCGCGGCGGTGTGTACCATGTACCGATTACGGCTCGCGGCTATGAATCATTGGTAGATGCTTATTAAAACTACCAGGGCTACATCGGTTTGGAGGGGCTTTCATGTCATGGCTGTAATTGAGTTACGGTCTCATTCATAATCATTTACACCTACATAAATCTACAGATTTTTTTAGGTAAATAACCAACGTTGTGTCTTTTGTTTAACTGGAAACTCCGATACAAACTTTGTTAGTAACTCATGATATTCATGATATAATAAAAATGGATAACAAAGTTAAATCAGACATCCGCTTGTAACTTTATGCTCGCCTAGTCCCGTGCGTATTTTAACCAAACGAACGTTAGCTTAATGAGAATAACGTCAACATTAAATATTAGCATTATTAGCATGAGCTGCGTCGGCGCGCCCACTCCGGCGCATTCACCCGGGGGCCAATGAACAGCTCCCAAAAAGGACTACACGCCAAACTAAACTTTTTGTTGCCAACAAAAAAACAAGATTCAAATCGGAGCACGTTTCTATAAACATTGTGCTGTGAGAAATAACGAAAATATATATCAGAGTACCTGATTAAGACTTTGGAGAAACCTCGGTCGTAGATGACGTCTCGGTTAGCCTTTTTAATAATGACCATGCCGTGCCTAAGAAGGTAGCGGTCCCGGGTTCAACTTCCGGTTAGGGTAAGTATTTGTGTTATGATATTGTTATTAAGTTATTATTTTAGGTAAAATTATCCGTGATATTGTTATTAGGTTATTATTCTAAACATAACAAAGATAAAAGATAAAAGAAATTTATTCAGTAAGTAGGCCGCACGGGCACTTCTACACGTCAAGAATCGACCAGCGCTTCACAAGAGGAGACCACTGCTGAGAAGAAACGCCGCAAGAAACTCAGCAGTCAGACATTTTTTAAACATATTTCATATTACAATGGTACTACTTAGTCTAGCATTATATAAAGCTACAAATATTAAATTAAATATAATATCAAATAACATGCGTAGTTCAGCAGGAAAACATGCCATAAATCTTACGGGAGAGATAGAGAGAGAAAAAGAAAAAATAGAATCAACTACTTATGTGTATATAAGATGGTGCAAGATGACCACATAAAAGTTTCGATATGTTTTCCTGCATCAACGGTGTCCCCTAGACAAGAAAAAGCAGGATAAAGCTTTTGCATTTGAACAAATTATTTTAGACTAAGTTTCGGGTTCAGGCCATGCATTTTTGTCTGTTAGATAGTCCTCGACCCTATAATACGCTTTAGATATTAACGACCTTTCATAGTAGATTGTGTGACAAGGGAGCAAAATGACATATTTAAGGCGAGGGCGTACATTGAATCCTGAACGAAGCGAAGGATTGTACAATTGAATCCTGAGCGTAGTGAGGGATTCAAGTGTTAACGCCCAAGATAGAAATAATTTTGCTACCGTGTGACACATACTGCTTTTCACATCACCTATGAGGAAAATAAAAGATCTTAGTGATGAAACAAAATTAATTATTCACACATTCTAGAAATGCTGAAATTATCAAATTTAACAACAGGAAATTATCGCACTTAACAACAATTATCAAATTTGGCAACATAATGTCCTTGAACAGAAAAGTGCCACTTTGATCCCTCCTAGCAGGGAAGAAAAGTCCCCTTTCCGAGTAGGTGATATGAAAAATATTTTTTAAGTGCTGGAAAGGGTAATTTTAAAACTACGTCAGGTGATTTATTATAGAAATGAATGCATTGACCAACAAACGATTTATATACTTTACGGACACTGAATTTTCGAATAGCGATTTTATTTTTATTCTTGGTCAAATTATCTCCTGATCTCTATTTATAGATGAGTCAATAGTTTATTAGTTAAGGCAAGTCGTTATGAATAAGTAAACCAAAGTCATTAAAACAGTCCTGAAATCAGTGCGGGTGGGCGAAGCACGCAGTAACTATGATATAAACCGACTGCATCCAGAACCACGCCTGGCTGCATACTTGGCCCACCAAGCTTTGCCACCATTTATATTAGGAGGCTATTAGATCTGAGCGCCGGTCGTTCACCTCGGAGATGGATTGCTGTTTGGACGGTTCGGTAAATAAAAAAAACAGTACACTCTCTACGGAGTCGACAGATGTTAGAAGTTTCATGCCACGCATAAATTTGACTGGGTTACGTTCAATTTTCAACCGTATATTTCTAATTGAGAAGGCTCAAATAGTTTATTATTTAAAGTTAGGATAATGGCTCCGTCAACAAAGGTATTAGGTTCTTTTGAAAGTTGTGTAAACTATTTAAGTGGGGCTCAGCATTTAAGGAAGTAGCATTCGTCTATCGATGAGTTGGCCGCAGTAATGTTTATCCTATTTAGAACCTGGGACTTTTTAAATAAAAATAATCAATGTAGGTACCTAGTGGTATGTCGAAGTAAGATCTGACAAGGGTAGGGCTTATGTTATGCAATGTAGCACAAGTTTACCTTAACAAACACCGCAGTCCAGCGAGAAAATCAACATACCTGACGCAAAATCCTTGTTTGTTCATGACGAATCCAATGAAAAAGCAAGATTTGCTGCATGTGTTGCGCTTAATTCACATTAATCAATACCCATGTTGTTTATTTTCATGGAAACGTTCTAAAACATTTTGTTTGATAACTCATACAAAGGTTTGAATGTTTTTTGTTTCAGGCATTTTTTCGTATTTATAATAAATACCCAGCACAACTCGCCATATTTATTTCGAGGTACCAAGGGAGCATAAACACACAGGTCATAAGGTCACCAACAGGCAACCTTGCGTACAATCATCAACGTATAAGTTCTTCACCCGCCCATTCAGCTGACACTCATGAATGGAGGTGTCTATTTCACAAGCGCTATCACAACCTAGTATTGAGCGGAAGTGTAGGGGCGAGCCCTTGATACGCGATCACAAACGCCATGACTAACGCCACAGATATCGAGTGTGGGCACCGTGACGTAAGTATGTATAGTACATCGTTATACACAGCAGGCAAATTGCTTTATCTTTATCATCTTTGCTTAGTATAAAACAGTCGCTTTCCGCTCCTGCTTGTGTATTTGCTAACTCCTCCTAAACCACGCAACGGGTTTTGATGCGGTTTTCACCATTACACCATTAGATAGATAATTTTTCATGGAAGGTTTATAGGCATATTAAATTCTGGTTTATGTAGGGGTGTTGCAGAAGCGAAGCGAGGGCGGGACCCAGTGAGATATAAATCACATAATTAAGTATACAGTTCCCAATCTATAGTCAATTTTCGGTTGGTACATTACGAATCACGATAAGAGTTTGAAAATACGATACTTTAAAATTACAAAAAATAAACAAAATGGCTCGCTAAAATTTTAATAGCATCCATTACTATTGAGAATCTGTAAAACATTTTACCATCCCCAGATCAGTTATACTCAGTATACACATACAAAAATTATGAGTAGATAAACCATTGCGAAATTCCTGCCAGACTTTCGATTTCAGGTCACTACTGACTTAGTACTAAGTGCTTAAATTGGGGAATGGAGCTAACCCCATGTGCTTTTGTTTAGTTCAGAAGAGAAAACTACTCTTTTACCGAACAATTGTCCTCCTCACGTGTGATATCCATGGACTTATTTATCTAATAACTCCCCGGGAGTACTTAAAAGTACTTAATGTCATCAGCTCTTGGACCACAAATACTAAATAAACGTTGACCCCATTCCAGGACAATATAAAAGTGAATTGTGTTTAAGCTGGTGAATGAAATATTCATTCTTGCTTCGTGCCGTTGTCATTTGACTCATTCACCCAACTCGGGGACTGTTACTACAATCGAAAGGCCCATTCAAGGCTGAGTAGGAACTATTTAGTCTTGCCTATTGTGCACGCGTTAGAAAGAGAAACTACAAACCAGACAGTTACATTATTCATCCTTGTACGATGTCCATCTCCATTAAAGACAACAATGGGATGTAAAGCTTCCGGTCTCCGCGAATGACGTATCTGATCAGGCGAGCTGCGATATCATCTATGAAAGAAGCCACTAACTGCATAATGACTTATGGAGTCCTGGTACATTCTCAGCCTATTAAGCTAGAAATCAGACATTTATCCTATCCATTGTAGAATGGTATTGTTCTTTACAAATATGCAAAACGTATCTGATCAGGCGAGCTGCGATATCATCTATGAAAGAAGCCACTAACTTCATAATGACTTATGGAGTCCTGGTACATTCTCAGCCTATTAAGCTAGAAATGTCATGAATGACTTACATCCTACCCATCTGTCATGAATAATTTGTCTTATCCATTGTAGAATGGCATTATTCTTTACAAATATGCAAATTCTATAATTTAGTTGTGAAGAGGCATTTAATAGGCACAATAAGATCGTACCTTTAGGTAGAAACATAAGGTAGGAATAAAATATTTGACACGTAATTCGATCCTAATTTTGACTGAAACCTTTCAATTTTAACTTTCTCTGGGCATTTTATTGACACGCGATTACATGGCTTAGTACTAGAAGAATAGAGTAAACATTCATGTGGACGTGGGACACTAGCCCTCAGGTATAGAATTATGCCTACACACAGGCAAAAAGTCTTTGGTATCAGCAAAAATCTTAAAAAAGCCGAAGCTAACATAAACCAGAGTAAAACTATATCGTAATAAACAGTAAAATAACAAAGGTGACCGGGGGTTGATTATAATTTATTCAACGATTTAATGTAGGAAATATAGTTGTTTTTTTTTAAATTATACAATGTTAAGTGGTTTTACGGTATTGTAAAGTAATAGCTTGTTGAAATGAAACCAACCATGTTTCATCGTAATCACAATTAAATAATTCGGTCAAGGTCCATAATTCTGCGGGCGTCCCAAATTCCCAAGAGTCCGCATATAGGGGCATATCCATTACTTCATATTATAAATGCGAGTAAATCCATTTGTTTGTATGATTGTAACACTTTAACAGATGGACATAGTCTCCTTTTAATCCCGGAAAATAAAACAGTTCCCGAAAAAATAATGATAAACCATTTCTACACGAACTCTTCCAGTTGCAGGCAGTGCATGCCAATATTACAAATGTGAAAGTAACTCTGCCTATTTGTCTATCTGTCTGTGAACCAATTTGGTTGATTTGTTATAGAGATAGCTTAAACAATTGGGAAGAACATAGGGTACTCTTTATACTAAAAAAAAATCGACAGTTCCTGAGGGAATAGCGAATAACAACTTCGACACAGACAGTCGCTGGCATCAGCTAGTAAGTCATAAAGTAGTCAACTGAACATATTGGACGCGGTTAAGTGGGCCCGACAATGCGCTGCCATGCCCCGGTCTTCAATGGCGCCCCACTTAATTAAGGATTAGTAATTCGATGCAGGGGGATATTTAATGTCATTGTGTTCACATCATCTGCTTGGATAGTTGTGGGATCGATGTGGACACAATACAAGTTATGATACAATCCACGTTGGCGAATTGTAGATGGATATATAAAAACATCCGGTTGTTAGAATGGTTTTTTTTCTTCCTAATGCTATTATTATTGTTTTCTATGTACTTTAAAACTGTATTATCCATGCACGGTGTAAAATTAATAGCCCGCACATGATTTAATGCGAAGTTTTACGAGTTTTTTGTATTATAAGATATGGTCTGGCGGAATTTGTATCCATATCCCTACTTCTTTACTTATTATAAAATAAAGTCACTTTTCATCACACTTGCTCGTAAATGGTGTTATTCCATGCCTGTATACAGAAGGACAATGGCCTAAATTGTTCCCGCGGGAATTATGGCGAGTTTGTCATCCCTAGGGAGTAATGACTTTCTTTTTAAGATTTGCAACTCTTTCGTACATAATTTCTGACTAAGGAGGTTTAATTTTCAGCCAAAAATTAAATCGGTTTCTAATTTCATCTTTAAAAATTAGCTATAGACTAACTTACATTACACAAAACCTATACGCTTCATTAAACTTCATTATTTTTATACCTATTTCAAGTTTATATCAACATTTATCATTAATTTGAGTAATTATACATTTTTATCAAATTGGCTAAATCTGGCTCGAATCCAGGTCGAAACTAAACGCAGTTATTATCTGTGGTAGAGGTCACAAAAAAAATATCGTTTCCATTTACGTTCCCGTTCGTCAAAAGTTATTTCTTTATATTTTGCAGAGTTAAAGTGTTTTCTCTTTGTTTTTTTTCCTCGCAAATGTGATGAACATCATTGCGTGTATCACAGGCAGTAAGGGTAGTACTACAGTTATCTTTAAAATAACTCAACGGATTTTATATATAATTCAATCTGATTTATGTACCGGTGTCACAGAAAACTCATAAATAGAAGCGGAGCGAGGACGGGTCGTTGGAAATATTAAAAATGCAGAAGTAAATCAGCTCGTTACGCCTTCACGGTTAACAAACATCAATTAAATTAATTATGCCCAGGCTTTAATCAAACCATCTTAGGTCATCTCATAAAATCCGATGGATAAGCAATAAACGAATTATAACCGAATGAAGTCAAAAATAAAATCTAATACGCTTATAAAAAATAACGTGTTTACTGTTTAGTCTACAAAAGTTCAGCGAATCCAACCAGACGCTGTTGAAATACAGCTCCTATAGCAAGGTCGGAGGCTTCACGAACTACGGCGTCGTGCCACGAGTCGTCTGACGCCGAGTAAACATGTGAAGGTAACGTTGCACGGGCTCTATTGTACTCGGTAACACCATAATGCTATAGACATGTTTCACCAAGGAGAACAGAGCCTCTGGGAGGGCCGGCAACTCAAGTATTGACAGTGGACAAAAGGTTTGATAAGTAAGGACTATGGATGGGTCAAAATGGTACAGAGGTGTAAAGAGATGTATCCACTTTTTCATCTCAAAAATCCAATTTTATTGGTAGCATAGCAGAATTTCCATTTGCATGTTTCCCGATCTTCATTTGTTCCAGTCTCTTTATTCTAACCAGATTCCCCCCAATCTCAATTTTTTTCCCACTTATAATTACATAGTTCGAAATAGGAAGGTAGGTTTGGGATGTTAAGTTTTAGAGCAGGCCTGAACGAACATCTAAACCGCTCAGAAACATAGGGCCGTATTAATAAACTCATCTTGACTGTGAGGCCCGTCACAAGATACGTCAACGTAAACGCAAAACCATAGAACACTGTCATTTTTGACGCATGTCAAGACGAGCATTAGAGTTGGTATCAGTTTATTAATACGGGCCATAGACACTTATCTGGATATAATGCGACAGGAAAAATTTAATTCGGGAAAAACAGCAAATAGAAATTCTGCTATGAATATAATTCCATGCCACACAGTCCATTAAATAGATCTTGCACGTACTTCTTTTTCTACCATAGACACAAGGTTCAACTCCATTGGCATGGAAACCTAATTTGAAGGTAGATTTAGGTAGGGAGTTTGCTAATTGAATTATCCTTATCAAATGTCAGCGGTGAAATTAATTATGTGCAGGCACGATTCAGTGTAAACACGGTTGGAATTAGGTCGCCTAAGTGACAGGAATAAGCTGGTATACAGATCCGTGTTACTGGTGATTTGTGGCTCACGGTCCTCTTTAGCATCTATTTATAAAATGATTATTAACAATGCGAATAAAGGAACATCAGGCGGGAATTAAATTCCAACAAGTTTAAGGGTGATGCAATTTTGTTTGAATATTTCGACCATGAACCTTAGTGGTTATAAGCAGTAAAAATAAATAAAAACTTGACAACTTTTTTGCTGTAGTTCTAATATCGTAATTAGAGTTTTGTAACATTTAAATTTCTACAGCACATTGTTACTCGCTTGTCTCTCTGCGTGCGTCTGCGTCTCTATCGTAACAGCTTGTTAGAATGGGATATCCGAGCGAAAAATTTGTCACGGGCGCTTGTGCTAGCCAACAACAACGCATTGTCTCTTTACTGCCCAGTTTTTTCTAAAGTTCAGCAAATTTAATTTGCCCCTTCTGGTGATACGTACGGTGGTCATCATCAGTTTTTTATGGCATGGAGTAGGCTAACGAGCACGCAGGGCTTATGGTATAAGTGGGTTTCAAGGTACAAATGCGTTGTCAACGCTGAGGACCTTTATCCTAGCCATTTCATCAAGTACCAGGAGAACATGAAACAGAAGATACAGACCTGAGGTTGTTGCGGCTGGTATTCCGGCGAGGGCGGGCGCGGAGGGTACTTGCTAGCCATGCGCGCGCCGGCTCCGCAGCCCTGCGCGGGCGCAGCCTCATCCTCCGGGTAATAAAGATGTACGAAATCCTCCGTGTCCAAAAACGTATTAATCAGCATCACTACACCACAGTACAAAACTAACTAAAATAACTTAGCGCAGTCTAATATCAGACTTTGGGTACACTATGCACTATATAACATTAGATCACTGTTGCAGGAAGCACACCATCGAAATCCATTCGATTTGTTACGTTCCATCTTTTGGTCCTTAATTAGTATAATTTTATAATAATAAATAAGTTGATACATTCACTACGCGTGTATAAAATCACATTTGCAACGCAAACCGATCGCGCTTATCTGCTGAAAAGACGAGAAAATCTTTAGTGGAATTCCTTAGAGGCAACGCAAGACGATAATACGACGTATCTCCAAATATAAAATACTGTAATTATTCAACAGCAGAAAAACTATAGTGAAGGTTCAGAGTAAACACGAGTGACATTATAGATGGAGATAGCCTTCAGAGTGGAGAACTGCCGAATCGTATTGACGTCAACAGTAACAATGTGGCAACGGCAAGTGTTTGAGCAACGGCGCCATTGTTCAGTCTGCAGCTAGTGTTTGTAAAGCGAGAGGATTCTTTTCAATGGAGTAACCGAGACACATCCGCGGTGCTAAGGACACCTGTCAAAATCGTGTGGGCATGACACATGATCCGTCTTGTCAATGCCATGTGAATAATGAGGTTTGTTTTGTTTACGCCGCTTGTCAAGTCACTTAATTCCGTTTTTTGTGTGTTACTTAAGAATACGTAACGAATTTAGCGCAAATCTTTATTACGTCTAAACGAAGAACTAATGAAGTCGAAATGCGGTGAAAAACATAGTTTCAGAGTGCTCAATTGTAAATGTTGTAAGTTTGAGGAAGGTAACATTAATAATAAACGTTTAATTAACTTCAACAGTGAGTCAGTAATCATTTACCACAATGATTTACGATGAAGTCTATTTAGTCACTAATATTAATAAATGTTATCGGCAACAAATCCATTATACAACTCAAAAGTCCTGTCAGTTCGATGACCCGGTTACTAGTTATTGAATTATTTATACTAACTCAATCAGACTCTTAATTCGATTCAAACAGACGTGCACGCACCGAGCCTTCCGGCTGCAGTTAATTGGTATAATTCCAAGCAATGTCTTTAGAGCTCTTCATTAAATATGTATTAACATTCATCATTCTTTTGTCCACGTGCTTACAAAAACACTACTCGCCTTTAGGGTCAATATAACGATATTAATAAAACGAAGAACCTTAGCTGACGCACCCAAAACAGGAAAACCGACAGCTAAACAATTCAAAATAAGATAAAATGATAAGCTTGAATAGCTTAATGATCGTTGCTTGCTAGATCGTTCTGCTGTGTTGCATAATAATAAACAAGAGCTACCAGGAAATCATAAGATAAGAATTAGTTGTCAACCGCATTTCCATGATAACGTAATAGGGTCAACTTTTTGGCCAGCGGTTGGTTTCGCTATGGAAATATTTGATAACTTATTTTTGCCTCGCGGTCCGCCTACTTACGGACTGATTCATTGTTGTTGGAATATTAATAATATGTCTGTTATTTAATTTATTTATGTAACTAGGTCCATAAATATGCATAATTGGAAATGTTTGTTATTACCATTAATGCATTTCGAAAACATTGTCTAGGTGCATTAAATATTGCTTTGTAAGCAATGACTCGGCTATCTTTATTACTTTTATTAGCGTGAGAAATGTGAGATTGAACACTAATATGAATAAATCACGAAACAATCTTTACAAACTGCAATTCCAAAACTAAGCTAAAGGCGTATTGGAACTAGACAACAATAAAAATAGCACAAAAGAAATAAGCAGAAAAGAAAACATCTATGAATATTATTAAGCAAACGATTTAATCACGCAATGCTATCAAAAACCAGTGCAAAATAAAGAAATCAACTCTAGCAAAAGAACCACAAAATACTAGGATTCAATAACATGCCGATAGATATCAAGCAAATCTTGGGGACGTTCAGCGGACGTGCGCTCTACTTTACGCATTGCTGGCTAGAAAAGAATGCGGTCGCCGGCGCCTACTCACTCCACTAACTACATCGACATTTATGTACCCCTGGTTCTCTGAATGAAATTTCATGCAGTTTTAGACTTACAGCTGCATCCTAGATACGATTGTTTTATCGATACTAATGTCCAAAAGGGGATCGGGATAATGAAATTCACCCTTCAAATAAAAAACTTATTATTGCGTGTTGCAAGCTAAGCGTATCGATTTAATAAGTAAGCGTGTTTCAATTAGCGAATACACAAGATTATTGAGGCCACATAATCGTCAGCGTTTCTTTGCGAAACTGTGAAATGCGAATTTATAAACGCGTATTTAAACAGTTTTTGTAAGTATGTTGAATGTTTAGAAGTGGCTAGGTCAGAAAATGTAGCTTGCATTGCAAGATGTGCGCAGTAAGAGAGTAGGTACAAACCATGTAATCAATAGAAAGACGCGGGCAAAGTCGCCGTATCACATTCCAAGACCGCAAATGCGTTCAGTTGTCGCCCGTTCTCCATCATTCTCGTGTTACCGAAAGCCAACTTGTTACACTACACCTCTCCAAATACGTTGGCACGAAACTCGTCCTAAGCTCCTTGGAATACAGTATTTAAATACGCGAATCTTAATTTGGTACGGTAACAGTGGCCAGCCAGTAATGTGATAATCTAACGTTCATACACATTACCTACTGCGTCGTTCGCTTGCAAAACTACAGCCAGGCGAATAACGCCGGAAAATCTAACTTAAATAAAATAATACAAACCGTCAGCTCTTGAATATAACCAATAATAATTAATATAAAAAAAACTACATCCAAAAAAAGATGCCTTGGCCATTTTTAGCCTAAAGAGTCGTAGCAACTTTAGATGACGGTCAGTAACTGTACAAACCTCTACGGAATAGAAATGAGGTTAATGCTTTTAAATTATGATGAATGAGTAGAAAACTCCATAAGAAACCCAACAAAGCTATTAATAGAAACCCAAATAGTTCTAGGAACCGCCTAACTTATAGACTTTGACGACACGCTGGCCTAGTTGGTAGTGACCCTGCCTACGAAGCTAGCGGTCCTGGGTTCAAATCCCGGTAAGTGCAAATGTTTGTGTGATGAGCGCGATTATTTGTTCCTGAGTCATGGATGTTTTCTATGTATTTAAGTATATATTTCTCTATATAAGTATTTATATCGTTGTCTAGTACCCATAGTACAAGCCTAGAGCTTAGTTTGGGACCAGATCAATTGGTGTAACATTGTCCCCTGATATTTATTTATTATTTATTTATTTATAGCCGTAGACTGGGCCAAGGTCCTATATGCGATACGTGCCGAAAATCACGACTGAATCAGCTATTCCCGTCCAACACTGGAGCTCAGTTTTCCAATAACCAATGACAGTGACAAACCATAAACAGTAATAGACACGGTGTCCGTTTGTGTCGTGTAAGCGAACACCAAAGTTGTTTCCTCGAACGATTGGAAACTGACCTTCAAGACTCACTCGAACCGTTGATGGATAAACAAATAGATTGGACCTTTTATACCGGCCAACACGGTAATTGCCATCGTGAGAATTCACACGATATAAATATACATGTGGAAGCTATGTTTAACTGCATTAAAACCGCACTTAATATGGATGAAGTGTGGACAGGAATAAACTGGAGGTAAAGATGTGGTTGTGGTTGTGAAAAACCCTAACGTCATCGGGATTTCCAAGAGCGAGGCTCGAAGTTCAACCGCTCCAGCTAGGGCGTCTTCCCGGGAAACCCCGGTACTGTAATTCCCGGGAATTAAACAGTGCCTATAAATAACCGGCGGTGTTTTCCATGAATACCAAACAAATACCGTGCCGCGTATCACAAATATCAAAATTCACACTTGAGCGACGACGCCGGCAACATCGCAAGATCGCAACATATTTTGCATCACAATTCAACATCCATCATAATTTGTGGCATATTTGCATTAATTGAAAAGTTCAATGAAGAATTGTAAAAAATACCAAAGTAAGAAAAAAAATACATTCTAGTGAGTATTTATAAAAAATAAAGTTATACATATGTATCTTAATGATATTTCTCGAATGTCCATGTACCTAATACAGGAAAAATGACATATTTTAGAGGTAAAGTATAACATCAATGAAACTTTGTTAATAACTTTATATTGGCACTAGAAATGAGGATCTGCCGAGTCCTAATCCCATCGGGGTATGGGCAGGCATATTCCATGTATTTTTTACGCTGCATCGAATGAGACCACACCACACCCATATTGTAGAAAAAAACAAGTAAAAGTAGGATTTAATCAGCAAAAACAATGGTAAAACCCTAAAGTCCTCGGGATTTCCAAGAGCGAGGCTCGAAGTTCAACAGCGCCGGGCCGCCAGACGTTCAATTCGATTATGATCTCAATTTCATACTACCCACCGAGACAACCTTGGTTCTTGGTTCAAAACAAGTAACACATTACAAGCTTTATTGATAAAGCATAACAATATGTCACTGCATTTATGAGACAAGGTAACTACATTACACTATCTAAAAAACCGTAATGACTAAGTAGTTAGTTATAAAATTAAAATCAATTGGCCAGTAGAGAGCGTATTTAAGGAACAAACAGAATAATAACAAGTAATTTATAATTATATACCCGTCAAGTAACGCGGTTAATAACTATTAAGTAACTACTAACTTTTAATACTTCAGCTTCCAATCGCCTCTTTAAATACATAATTTACTGCTGCGCCGCACATAATGCTCTATTAATTCTCATTACATTGAATTGCGATGCCGTAAACTATTAATTACAATACAATCATTCCTTAAGATGAATCAAATGATCTTCGTGTCATCCAAGTACAGATAACATTCCAGAAACGTTTGACATTATTAAATCGCCATGTCGCCGCCGGCGCTCGCGGTGGCATAAAGACTATAAAGGGAAAATGTAGTTTCACCCGAGATTCCACGAGACAAGGCATACTCGTACATCTTAAATAATTCTCCATAACATTACAAGTTCCTTTCTCTGAGCGCTCACGGCGGGAAATCTTGCCCTACTGCGATAGTAGCAACTAGCAATTTTTAATGTTTATTTACGATATAAATTGAGAACAGATTTATTACTGTGATCACGAGCCGTAAACTTGTACCTCCCGTCGTCGTGTCGGATGCAATTTACCGATTAAGCATCAGTAAAGAAAACCTTACGTTCTTTGCAATGTAAACAAGCAGATCATAAATAATTTACATTGAGTTTGCTACTATAATTTGGTCACATAGATTCAAAGGAAAATGCAGATTACTCTCATAGCATAGATTAAACATAATTGTCTATAACTCGTTCCAGCCCCGTAACCGCGGCACGATGATATAAGTTGTTGCGTGACTTTAATTAGTAAATCCCATCTTCATAATAACACCCATGTCTATCATGCTTGTGATTTCTTTTTATCCCTCATTAAATATAAACAGACAAGTCAATAATAAAGGCGCATGTGGGACAAGGTCCGTCTTCCGGGTATACGCTAATACGCGGCCTTGGCAGCAAAAAATGTCTCGCGAAGTCTCGAGTGTCTCGGCGTATAATTTTACAAAGAAAAAGGAAGTTCCGGTGGTAAAACTGAATGACATAACAAAGTTAATTCACAATAGAAGTTATGTACGTTACCAGGGTAGCAAACCGATAATAGAGTGTTGTTTATCATTAAGTCGTGATTCGTGATACTGATGGAGTTGTACGCAGAGTAAAATATGAACCAATCAGAAGCGCACACGTCTCGGCGAACGCGGCGTACAGCAGTCATGTGAGCGAATGTGCACGCGTCCAGCCAGGCGCCGTGGGACCGACCCTGACCTTCACCTGAGTGGCACAGAATTGCAAAACCATGCAGCTATTTCTGTCCCATGGAATCTACAATCGCGTTCAAAGGATAACAATAGCATCTTCATCATGTCAACTGCAACCGCCGGTTGACGCAGGCCTTCCCCAAAGATACTGAAGTGCATTTAAATCACAAAGGGAAACAAATACGGCGGCACAACAATGCGCGACCAGACAAAGCGATAAAAGGACGAAATCATCTCTGACAAAAAGATAAACATGTCGCTTTGACGCTGCGTAAATTTACGTTAAATAAAAGAGTGAAGTTAAATTTAAAAGTAAGGTTAAATTAAAAGAATAGAGTCTAGTTAATGTAACGTAAAGGGTTAAGAAAACTCGCGTACATCATTATCACGAAGTCTTCCGTGCTAGCATTAGACAAACACTTCCTGAAGTATATAACCTACCGAGTATAGGCCACCGGCTGTGAAAGTAGTTACACACAGTCCCTGTAATGCCACTAAACGCGGTATCTGGTCTTTTAATGACGCGGACGTGGTACTGACATTTGCAGCACCGAAGGTCGTCCACATACAATAGATAATAATGACTTTTCTACACAGATAACATGAGACTATAATTATGCAGTGTTATATTATCATTATCGCTACTACTATAAGAACCCGTTAGTCATAAATCATCGGGGAATAGATAAATTTATGTACTATAAAGTCAAAATTAAGTCGTTTATCACATAAATTCCTCATTCCCGCTTGAGCCTGGCACCGTTATTCCTCGTCCCGCTGCCTATGCGCATGGCCACAATTGATTTATTTTAAGGGCGGGGAAGATTTATTGGGATCGAACGAATGCATCGGTGGAGAAAGTAGACTTGGCATGGGCTTGCCATCACGAGGAAAAGGCATTCCGCCATGATATACGCCTGAACTAGAATAAGTCACGTGAAAGGTGATAAAGTCGATCCCGCCGCCACTTGGCATCGGCTGTGTTCGGTGAATTATGCACACACACATGTTATCTGAGAAGAGACTTATGCAATCAAATTGCGGCAGCGGTCTTACAAAATTTAACATTGTGATTAGTTGCGTAACGATAACTATTGCATTCCTGATTATGCACCGGCTTTGCGCCACTGAACGTGTTAATGATTCTAAGAAGTGAAGAGAAAAAAAGTCGAGGAGAAAAAGTTGTTCGCTGTATTAAAACAATACAAGTGAATCCAGTAAACAAGCACGCTGGTTCGTCGTGACGACCGCGACCTAAAAACATAATGAATGATAAATTAATGGTTTTCAGTATCCATATTGCGGGCGCGCATGAAAGCATTCGTGACTGGGGATCCTCGTAAGAAGACTAGCCAAGATAATAATCTTCTTAGCTTTGTATGATGTAGAAATGGCGTTTGCGTAGGCATATTGAAAGAATAAAAACAGCTGCTACCGCTGTTTGTGGGTGGGTGAATCTAGGGCATGGGTTTGGTCTGATAAGCTTACGATTAAATGTTTTATTGGTTCCTAATCTAATCAGACAGCATGACTATTTCAAAATTTTAATTTAGGTATCACTAATAAAATATTTAGTAGGTACCTTTATTTAAATATGTATTTCAAGATGGGAACACAAAAGAACACTGGTGCGAATCAATACTAGTGTTCCAAATTAATTTCCAAATGAGATTCTTACTTGATATTGCTGATGCTGTGGTGCTGAGTGCTGTTATTAAACACGCAAGGAGAAAGCAACGCTTTGTAGAATTACGAACAATCTACATTTTTTACACCAGGGTATCTGAATTCAAAGGATATCACGAGAAAATTTAGAGCCACGTGGCATATGGGTGCGTTGTCGTTTGGTAACGATTTTCTCAGATCACAGCTGAGGCGTCGCGCAAGCGCATTGGGGTTCGGGGAACACGTGGCTCTTAAGCCTTATGGAACCACTTTCTTACATTTAGTGCCAACTTTAGTAATATGGCAATACTAGATGGAAATGTGAGAGTCATTTGAAGTAGAAACGTTTCAATCTTACAGTCCTAAGCTCATATCAAGTGATACAATATGTTCAACTATGCCATAAAATTATATAAGTTAAGATAATTTGTACATAAAAAATTTCATCCTCAAAAACATTTAACATAGATGAATATCAAGGTATTTATTTTCATTTGGCTTGAAATTGTAGAAACTAGTGCATAGGTCTGAAGTTGACACATGCGCAGAAGTGTCGTGTCTGCCACGTGGCAGTCTCCCGTTGCATAACCTGACTTTCTCCCTAGACATCTTGAAATTCGTAGTACAAAGCCTCTGTATGCGAGAATTGAGACGCCAGTGTGTGTTAAGTCGTACATAGCGTTCATTTATATTCCGAATTAGCAACTTTCGCGGTCTGATAACTTAATACCATTAGCATAAATATCTAATGCTCGCCGGCGAAAATACGTGTCACGTACTAATCAAGTTAAATGAAATACCTAATTCGCGTGACGCGGCTTATTATGATTGTCACTAACGGGTAAATGAACCTCTGGTCTATTTTGATGTTCCAGCAAAATTAAATGTTCAGTACACGGTTTGCACATGTCGCGTTGCAGATGCACTAACCATTGTTCACACTGGTTGAGCTGATAAATGCATTCCTCAGAACAAGGTTATATCCGTCTGCAATAATTGATTACTTCCACCGCTCCACGCAAAATGTACGAAAATCGACAGTTACAATTCCGTTGCATAACATTAATAACAGTTTTTTTTTCCAATTGAAATCTACAATGAACTTGATTTCTCTTACGCGCAGGTACCAGGAAATCAGCAACAAGAGAATGTCTCCGACCACGCCTACGGAGCCCTACTATGGCACGCCGGCCCGAGCCACGTTGCACTATGAGACGCTGTGCACACATGCATGCATTATTCACTACACCGTGAACACAGACAGACACGGGAATGCAGAATGGCGGCAGAATTCGCCCGCCATTTTCCCTTGAATTAAAACGTGTCGTACGACAACGTTAAAAGTAAATGTTATTGTAGTAGGTATGTCATTGGTATTGGGTTAATTACTAGCATCAGTAAACAAATGAAACTGCACTCACTGTATTCGGAGTTGAGTCATGACCACTAACGCTCGAGTACGATTCAATGATTAGCCAACGTTTTGCTGAGGCGGTGACCTCGGTCAAATTGTACTTTGAACAAAGCAGTACTCGTGTTGTCTACGGTCGAGGAATTCATAACACCGGTTGTGAAATGACTCTCGATTTTCATAACATGTGATGATCCTTATCAAAACAATTTTTGCAGAACGTTATTGGACTTCGTGTTTATAAACATTTGCATACCATTATTCATTCTTTGGTAACGACGAAGCGGTTTCTATTGAATTAAAAACGTACGTGAAGCCGTGTACTTGTGTTAGATTGACCAGGCGTTTAGCACCGCAGGAATGCGAAAACTCGCGGACAGTTTGTCGGTTGACGTGGACGCCACGTCTCCCAGTTGTGTGTAATTCGGGTGTATTTTCCCCATAATATCCATTGAGCTCTATTCAAAACACTAATATTTCACTCTCGCTTTACTCCAGACTGCAAATTTGGTAATATTCACGTAATATCCGCCACCACCACATTATTACGAAGCCATGTGCCGAGCACGTCGGCCCACGGCGGCTGCCATACTAGAAATTCCAATGCGGACTTTTCGAAACTACTGTTTTCTTGGACACTACAATATAATCCATTTATATTTGTCGGCGACTTCGCTAAACCACATAAACGAGAACTGGATGTTGATAAGAGCGCGGATGTGCTGTATATCCATATTATGTCGAAGGAGGAGCGGAGTCGCATCGAATATGCGACAGGCGCGCGCGGCAGCTGCGAGGCAACTGCAGGGCGCACGAGGGACGGCGGGCGCGCGCGCGCGGGGGGCGCGGAGGCGTCTGAACCGCGTCTCTGCCGTCGCCCGCTACTAGTATAGGGGCCCGTCGTGAATTGTATTGTGCAACGTCAGCGCGTGCGTACTCGTGTTTACCTCATCTGGCGCCGGCACCGGCTCCAGCACGCCGCCAGCGGAAAAACCTCACGGCAACTCCCAAGTATCGGTTAAGCTATAGCTTCCATTCCAGTGCTTCTACACAAAACCCTCGCCTCTTTTAAACCGTGATTAACGACTATATGCCGTTTGTTCGAGGAGTTGAATCTAATAATTATGCAGGATTTTTTGCTGAACGCTTTTCTGCAATGGCCAATCAAACAAGTGATGAGCAATTTTCTTGTAACACTACACTTGAATGATTTGCAAAAACACCTGTTGCTAATACGGACGGATATACGAAATTAACCGCATACTTACCTGCAGGATGTTGTTGCTGCAAGCACTTTTGAACGATGAAACAACACAATTGCCAATAAAGATGTCGTCAATGTAAAAGCCCCAGTGGACAATGAAAACAAAGATTGAGATACACAATCTGAATAAGTGAGTGGAGATTAAACGGGCCATTCTGATGAGAACACAATTGGTTCAAGTGTTGTCACTCGCGAAGATGTTTTATTAATACGACGAGATGACGCCACTGATGACGGCATAGATGGCGAGACAGGACATTCAACACAGCTTTAGATGTCACAGTAATATATAAACAAGGATGAGACGCTATCTTCCCTGAGAACAATAACAGCGATAGATCTAAGGAGATATAAAACTGTGGTGAATATCTTGGGACACAGGATTATGACCAAGATAACTGTAGAAAAAGTGAAATAACACACTTTCAGTCAGAATGTATCAACTCTTTATGGCGCAAAAATATTAATATTATCCCTAAATGGGATCTCTTTCAGCTAACCCTGAAGTAGATGAGTAAGGACAACGCCAATGCAATTTCATTGACTTGTAAATATTGAATTACAAATAAAAGCAACATTAAGTAACTAGACGTAAAATAATTGAATATGATGAGATTGATGAGCTAACAACCAAGAATTCGGTTTTCTCCTCTATCTCAATTTAATATACTTTAAAAAAAAAAGTTTTGAATACAATAAATGATAATATCTAGACAGTTACGGCAGTGGTACTTTTAACAAACGTAGATTATAAAACAAAGGAACTGCCATCCTTTCTTCACTTTTACACAAAGACGGAAGTTTTCCTGCGTATAATTAGAACGAGTGTCGCTGTGGATAAAAATAACCAAAGCTAATTAAAATCTTAGAGGAAGTCATCGGAAGGAAGTTGTGTATCTTTATCTGAAAAGTTCGTTCCGTGCAAGGGCATAATAATGCACTCGTTAAATAGTTCTAGAGTGGATCGAATTAAATAATGAAATATTAACTTTTAACTTTCTAGTCTCGGGACCGGGACCCAATGTAAAGTCTAAAACTGAGATTTTCGGGACAGTCTCAAAAAAACGGACTTGACTCTTGAAAATCTTAGGACCGCAGGTTCTTTCTACACTTTGTGTGGATTCTTCTCAATACGTTACGTTTTGTACTCATATAATGTCACATTTAGTCTCTTTATCATGTTACGATACTTAGGATAAAGTCACGTGGTTAAGCTGCAAAAAAAACAGTAAGTTTTTGTCACCTTGGCCTTAGCAGTGAAAATTCCTAACGACAATAAAACTACGATACTAAAACAATTTACCTAAGCGATTCGAAGAGGCAATTTCAATCAGGTTCCGGTTCAGGCTTCATAAGTCACATTTTTCAAGCAAATGTAGTTACAAATTCAGACTCTATCGCTTCGATTCGCATTTCTATTTCGATTGGATTGAAGCGTGGCAATTGTGGAATGTTATCAGTTGCACAAGGCTGCCACGGGTGCACGTGGACTGTCGCCATGGCGACCACGGCAGCCGTATCGCGGCAGTCACTAACACTTGACAAGGTTTTAATTACGGCGCAGCATGCCAACAATAAACTATTCTGGAAGCTGTTCGATTAATTGCAATATTGTAAACTATTTAGCGGCTTCCGTTCGGATTACATTTCAATTTCTTATCGCATTCCAGATTATTCTACCGGCTTTGGTAACCAACGCGGGAAAAATTTACAACGATCCAGAGAGCGTTTCTATGTCGCCTTATAAAAGAGCCATCGTAACGAGCAGAAATAAACACTGGACAAACCAGAATCCAGAGTAAAAATAAAACAATGCAGCCGTAAAACCCCAGGAATAATGGAGCAACAGTGTTTTCAGTATCGTACGGAATGAGAGTCCATTGTTCAGGTCGGTGCGGGATTTCAAATTGCCCTTTTTAATTATAGAATGCGTGTCTGGTTGGTATCTGGGAGTGTGCGGCGAGGCGATAAGGAGCGATGTAGGTGACTCGGGGCGAGAATGCAGCTGGCTGATGGTCTGATACAGGTCAAAGCAGACGTGGGGTGGGCGTTGGCGCGTTTGTCCTCCTACGCGGCGCCCACTGTCGGACTCCGCTGAAATATGTCGCGATTTGTCGGCTTTTGCAACATAAATTGTTACAAACTGCTGTTGATAACGCTCAGTTTTGCATTTGTAATGTACCATTTCTTTACTAAAGTCGGAATAACCTTATTGTAAAGCTCAAATGCTACAAGATTTGCTACAGTTTCGAAAATGGAACCAATTGAGTAGCGAGAGGACGTTGGCAGCAAATCTAGCCCACGCCCAAGTCTAGGCAAACTGTGAATTAGGCCAGGAAAATCGATAGAGGCCGGAATCCACTGCCAGACGCCCACACTAAAATCGTACAACGAACTAAAACACGCCACGTACAAATCGGCAAGTAAAATACACGCGATCAAAGTTACAACACACTGGGAGTACATGAAATTCTTGAAGTAAAGGCGTTAACTAGCGGATATATAGAATCGTAACGTATCGTGGACTCAGAATCACGTTTCATTGGTCACTTACAAAAGAAATTGCTTAAATTTATATGTGGGGATTTACGAACGTGGTTACCAATTTATTCATGCCATATGGCAATAAAATTATCGTTAATGCAGCATCTTCTCAACTGGAGGGGGCTGTTTCACTAACGCTAGTGGATTATGTAAAGAGTTTTTAGGTCATAACCTAGACATATCTTAAAGTTAACTGGGTCAAGTGTAGAACGAACCTCACATAATGGTTTTTTTTTTCACACAACCGTGCAAAGGCGATTCTCTCTCAGCTCGGGATCGATACGCGATGCATCTGCAGTGGCCTTACCGCTTCTGCATCCTTAGTACATTCACCGTAATGTTAATCAAGTGGGGCTTAGTGATTTCTCAAGCACAACGCGGACTTCGGACCATATTCATATGGTTGCCGATATGACTAACATGGCCGGCCTTAAAAGGTCGCCTCAGCTGCGCTCGAGTCTCAGCGACAGTCATTTCCGCCTACACTTCCGTAAACACAGCATTCATGGGAATCAGAAAAACAAACGCTAACCTAGCAGGAAAGGACATCTTCAAAATGTCATCGGAAATATTCGCCTAGTTTACCTCGTTTAAAATATTTTAAATACTAAATATCGTATCGTATGTATGAAAACCGATCTGAGAATGAAGCGCATACGCAAAAGCGGCTGTTAGGACTTTCACTGTTATATTCGGGTATTCGTTGAGATTTATTAACGCTTTCTAAAAATCACTACTTCAAATTAGTTATATACTGATTTTAATTTTAATACACTAGCTGGTGCGATGTCCCTGATATAATATCGTATCCGGTTATTCCCACCTGTTACCACCAATTTGTTACCACTGGTAACAGCTGGGAATTTTTTTCCCACCTGTTACCACTGGTAACTACTGGGAATAAAAATTCCCAACTGTTACCACTAACTACGGGGAGTTTTTTTTCCCAGTAGCTATCATCAAATATTTTAGTGGTAACAAATGGGAAAAATATTCTCACTTGTTACCACCAAGTACTTTAGTGGTAACAGTTGGAAAACTCGGCCGCCATTGCTCTCAAGTATATAAATAAGAGGTATTGAACATAGTATTTCCCGAGGTCGTGACTATTTAAATGATTTTTTTTTGGTGACAGTTTAAATTGCAAATTTCGTATTGCATCAGAGAACGGGTTTAGGCGTTATAATTTACATCAATATGTCATCGATATTCTGGTTTCCGTAAATGTCAATATATTTGAGCTTGGCATTACAAGAAGATCATTATGCGAATAGATTAATTTAATTGAAAACTTTGTGTAAACTTCAAACAAAGTGAAATTAAATTAAGCACTCAAACTCAAACGCTTCATATTAAGAAAGCCGCGAGTCCAGCTCGCGCATCGAGGGTTCCGTCCACGTGGGCAGGCATTTTTTTTTAAATCTATTTATGGAGAACCCATCTCAAAATTGACCGGTTTTTAATATTGGTTGTTTTTATTTAGGGCTTGCACCATCAAGGACTTGAAATGTTGATCCACCATAGAACCTTTTCATAATGATAGCGTCAAGTGACGAGATAGAAATTACATAGGAATTATTTTTTGGTTTTATGCGACAAGTCCATGACACCCTATTATCAGTATTACACCAAAGGAGGGTGGGCTAATTGGCCTATATGCCCAAAGTTTTAAATATATTACTATCCTAGTTCGAAATCTTTGTGTGAAAAAAGTTATCGCCGTGGAAAGAAAGCGTTGTTTAAAAGTAATTATGCTAACGTTGTCTACGTAGGCGTCTCGAAGTCCCAATGATCCAGATTTTTTAAATATTCCTCGCAGTTATTTGAGGTTTTCCGCTATACAAAATATTTGTAGAATTAAAAAGGATAGCCGATTATTCGGTACATTAGTATATGTAATTTCTAATTGTGTAATCTATAACTTATTTTGAATATTATCTTAAGTACCTACTACGAGTATAATGCAACTAACTATGACATAACCAAAGTTTTGTAATTATTTTGACATGTAATATTTTATAATATTATAAATAAATGAGTATGAGTATGAGTATGGAACTTGACTTTTTTTTTTGCTTCTTTTTTAACGTTCTTTGTATTTGTGTTGAGTTTTACGTACTGACGACCTCAATTTAATTGCATATAATTTGACATGTCATGTAATTTTTACTGTGTTATATTGAGTAATAAAATCTAAATCTGAATCTATATAGTGCTTATTATTTTTCGTTTCTAGGCTTATATTTCAGCCCATTTGACACTTTTATGATTTACCGTTTTTACGATACAACAAAAAAAACACGTTAAAAAAAGAAGATTCTTATACAGTCAAGGAGTTTAATTCCTATACCACTTTGCACTATCTCAAAGTGACGTAATCAAAAGAGACTTCTTATGATTTTATTTATACTGTCACTTTGACATAGTCCAAAGCGGCATAGGAATTAAATTCCTTGACTGTATGAGGAGACCCCTCTTCATTTGTTAACTTTATATTGTTGGAAATCCGCAGTTTTGCTCCGTGTACTAAGAAGAAGAATATAGCACGCTAAAATATTTCGGTCAGTCCTTATAATATGCAGTTCGGGTTGACCGTTTCAACCAGATTTTAAACACCAATTTAGTTAGAGTGGAGAAATAGCCATTTCTCAGCTCAGAAGAATGTTAGTAGTAAATATTGTGCGTGTACATAGTATAAAACAAAGTCGCTTTCCCTGTCCGTATGTCCCTTTGTATGCTTAAATCTTTAAAACTACGCAACGGATTTTGATGCGGTTTTTTATAATAGATAGAGTGATTCAAGAGGAAGGTTTTTATGTATAATAAGTTCTGGATATTGTACGGGTGTTACAGAAAACTCACATAAACCGCAGCGAAGCGAGGGCGGGTCGCTAGTATTTAATAAATTAATAGTTTCTTCAAAGTACTATATTTTCTTTCAGTGTATTATAATTTTTATACCTTGCGCGTGAACGTATATTTGCCCAAGAAATAGTTGGCAACCCTAAAGACGGCCACGATACGTGTAGGTACGGAACCCTAAAAACGTAAGAAAGAAATCTAATAAGAAATCTCTCTCCTAATTGAATATTCTCTGAACGTTGCCAGACACTTTCATTTCTCACGCGTACCAGAATACTTTATAAACGGATGTTAAATGTTAACACGTGATTTTAAAAGTATACAATGTTCAATTACAGTTTATTTTAAATCCCCTATTAGATTATAACCCTTGTGAATGGGACACAAGAACAGCGTTTGCGTTTATTCCGTCTACGTTACGTTGGTAGGTTAGTTCTCAGTCACACGATACGTTTTGCATAAGAGCATTGTCTTAGGAAAATACACTTTACCAGTTTAAAAGTTACTTGTTTTTTTTATTTAGCGAAAAGGCGAGAGTAATCGTCCAAGGTCTTATTGGCCTTTCGATAACATACCTTGATCTTTCAATTAAAGACGAATTGAAAAAGTAAATGTTGAAGCGACGAGCAAAAGAATGTCAAAATATTTGCACAGTCACATTTGAAAACACTTCAATTGAACATGTGCAAAGTGCACTCAGGTTTCTATTAGGACAAGCGTTTCTCTTGCAACTTTGGACCTTATCGGCATAAAAACACGGCCGATAGCAACAGCTGATACCATTGAATGTGACAAACAAGTGACGGTGTTCCAAGACTAACATAGTGAACAGCTGATTGACCCAAATAAACAAACGTCGACGGCGTGGGTAAAAGAGAAGGCGACTCTGTTGAGACGCGAGGTGCGTCACGTAGACGTAGACGTGAAAAATGTGAAGAAATTACGGCATAGGACTGACTGGGCGAACAAAAAACCGGACAAGTGTACTGTACTGTAATCTACAGTGAACTATATTTTGTATTTTTTCCAAAGGCTCAGTAGTTTCGAAGATCAGAGGAGGGGGGGTCAATCTTCGTCTTCTTCATGAATAAAATCAAAACTATTCATTTTACAATAATAACAAAAATATATAAGGTGCTAACAAATTAGTGACGGATATTTTTACAGCTGATAGTACTCGGTTCTCGGAGTACATTTAAGTATGAAACATCATAGGTTTTCTTATGTTTTTTTGGAGAAAACTAGGAAACAAATTTGCTACGTTAAAACACCCTGTTAATAAGATAATTAAATGAGACCTCTTTAGACATCCTAGAACCTCTTTAAACTATCATTCAAAAGGCCTCTTAAAAGTTGATAATTAAAATACTTGAATGTCTTGATTAAAACCTAATCCCGCTACTTTCTCTGACTATCGTCCCATATCCATTCTTCCTTTCCTATCCAAGGTCCTGGAGCGCCTTGTTCACCAGCAACTGTCTTCCTACTTAAACAGATATGACCTCCTTAACTCCTTTCAGTCCGGTTTCCGTCCAGGTCATAGTACGGCTACTGCTCTTGTCAAAATCACGGACGACATTCGCGCTGGCATGGATAACAGGAAACTGACAGTTTTGACGCTGTTAGACTTTAGCAATGCTTTTAATACCGTTGATTTTGACATAATGCTTGGAATTTTACGCTCCCTTAACATATCTCCTGCGGTTATTGAATGGTTTCATAGCTACTTAATCGGTCGTCGGCAGCGTATAAAGGTGGATGATTCTCGATCTTCATGGTGCAGCACGCTAGCCGGCGTTCCGCAGGGCGGCGTGCTGTCTCCGCTTCTTTTTTCTATATTTATTCATTCTATTACGCAAAACCTTCACTCTTCTTATCACCTTTATGCTGACGACCTTCAAATTTATTCCCAGGGTACGCTTGACGATCTTTCTTCCGTGGTAGACGTAGCCAATGAAGACTTAAAGCGCATATTAAATTGGTGCAATGGGTTTGGGCTAAAAGTAAACCCTACTAAAACACAGGTTATCGTCATTGGCAGCCCCAAACTTATTTCTAGAGTCAACTTTGCAAATCTTCCCCCAGTTTGTTTCAACGGTGTTCAGATTCCTTACTCTCTTCAGGTCAAGAATCTTGGTGTCATTATGGACCGCTCTTTGTCATGGGCGCCTCAAGTTAGTGAGACTAGCAGGAAGATGTTTGCAGCTGTAGGTTCTCTAAGACGTCTTCAAAACTTTCTGCCTCTTGCTACTAAAATTGCGCTTGCTCAAACTTTACTGCTTCCTATTTTAGATTACGCTGACGTGTGCTATTTGGATCTTACTGAGGGGCAACTAAATAAGCTTGAGCGTATTCAAAATTTGTGCATACGGTTCATATTTGGGTTACGCAAGTATGACCACGTCTCCATTTTTCGCAATCAACTCAAGTGGCTCCCAATCCGTGCTCGTCGTAACTTTCATATTCTTAATCTCCTCTTCAGCATACTTTTCAACCCCGCAACCCCGCGTTACCTTAAAGAGCGTTTCAATTATTTTAACTCAGTCAGAGCTTCCCAAAACCTTCTTTTGTCAGTCCCTTTTTCTTCCTCTAAATTTTACTCCAATTCTTTCACAATTCAGGCTATAAGGCTATGGAACGCTTTGCCTGTAGAAGTAAGGCGTGCTCAGTCTACGTCCAGTTTTAAAAGCAAGCTAAAAGATCACTATCTATCGCTTCCGTAGTTTTTCAATTATTTCTTTTATTTTTCTTAAATACTATCACCTCGGGTGTTATCTTTGTTTGGCTGATTTCTATAATTTATGTATGTGTATATTATGTTGATGTATAATAATATGTATTTAGTGTGTATTGAGTATGTATTTATTAATCTCATTTACTTTATGTATGTATGTGTATGTAGTTTATATATGTGTAAGTAGATTTTATCATAAAAGTGTTAGTTTGGGTTCTGAAGAAGGTAGTTTACACCACCTGCCATGTATCTTTGTCTTTCATGATTTCTCTGTCCAAGGTTGTCTGGAAGAGATCGCTATTTAGCGGTAAGACCGCCTGTTGTATACCTATAGTTTAAAATGTACTGTTCCGTGTTTTTTTGTTTTTTGGTGTTCAATAAAGAGTATTTGTATTGTATTGTATTGTATTGTCAATGTCATGACGTGACATGACAGACAGTGTTTAACATCTTGACAAGTGCATAATAGGGTGATTATTTTAAAGATTAATTATATTTATTTTTTTGTTCGGTAAATAAAAACAATAAAATGATATACAAAGGTTCCTTAATTAGGTTAAAAGTTAATTGATTTAATGTAATCTATTATCTCTTAAAATATCCGTGACTAATTTGTTAGCACCTTATATATAAGATCCTCATAACGAGCCCTTTCATTTTATATGACACAGTAAGGTTTGCAAACCTTTTTTTTTTTAATTTTCCTAATTTGTCCCCCAATGTTTGGGTCATCAATTAACATGTGTGTACCGAATTTCAACTCAATCGGTCCAGCAGTTTGTAGTAGTTACTGAAAATCATGCCGATATATTAAACTAGCCCTCTTTATAAAATAAACCAAACCAAATCGACCCATCCCGTTTAATAAAAGGCTTGCGAAAGTAAAAAAAACCATACAAAATGCGATAATGTTTCTCTCCCCTTTACCCTAGTTCGATTTGTCAGTACATTATTTTCCTTTCCAAGAAAATAACTTAGTATGAAACAAATTTAAAATACGTACAGACCTAGTTCTTTATAACATTTACAACATATTCAAAAATCGTGGAAATCGGACTTAATTTAGAGGAGAAACGTTATCGCCAGGAGCTAAATTTGTATGGATTTTTCTTGACAGCTACGAGATTTTGCAGCGCTTCACAACTCTCTTAAAGGTTCTATTCTACTCGGCAAAACAATCTTGCTGCAAAATAAATAAGAGCTATCATAACGTAGACAATACGCTAACATGTCACAAGCATTATGGTTATAAATACATAGAACCATTGATCTGGAAAACAAATGAATAAAGCGATGCTATTTTGTACATGTAGATGAAGTATCAAATTGATAGCCAATTTAATTGTCAATCAGATTGTCTCGTGTAGCACTGATTACAATCGAAATTTCCAGAACAACGTAGTTGGTCGTGGTGACGTAGTTAATGGTTGCATTCCATACGAGGTCAAGGGAACGGAGTACTAGGAGGTCATAACCAGATAAGGATTATATTTTCGTCAAGTAGTTTATGTTTACCAATTTCCGACTAATATAGTGAAGCAACTGTTATAATATGACACCAATTATTTTGAACTGAATTTTGGATTAAAATTGATTTAGGTAAAAATAAAATCCATTGCAAACTTTTACTCGTTTTAAACAATTCACCACTTTTAATGTTGTTATTGACCCAAGTTTTCCGATCGCTGTAATATATTCTTCCTCGTATCTAGATAGGTTTCATTTCAATCCAAAGCTGCCTTTAACATCGTAAGACTCCAATGTTTTAGTAACATTGTAATTGCAACCTTATCAAATTAACTAGTATAGGGTGCCGTTTATACGCTCAAGCAAAAACCTGGGGATTCAGCGGGCTACTTAATCATCGAGGGGGGTTTTAGTCTACTTTCTACTAATAAATAGAATAATAACCAGACTTTTGAATTTAAACCATGTAGTCAACTCCATGTAAACAACTCCAGGGCCTCTATTCAAGACGGTAAAATCCAAATGGTTTTTAACTTGTTATCGTATTGTCAACGTTTTGATAGCTCTTATTTACTTTACCTTTACCGCCTAGAATAGCGGCGCAGATTATTTGAAACTACATCGGATCGAGGGGATGCTATCAATAGCCGGCAGTCAACAGTTAAGGTAGGTCTGGCTTAGCCGTCGTAGGGCTTCGCGACTTGTGTTTATTCATGCGGCGATTTACACGACACGCGAGCCTCTTTTGGATTTAAACTATGCTTGTAGATAGACTTATTATCTCTTTACACATTTTCAGGGAGCCTAGTCTTGACTAGGCTTGTCCTGTCTTCGTCCTGCTTTTTCTTGTCTAGGGGACACCGTTGATGCAGGAAAACATATCGAAACTTTTATGTGGTCATCTTGCACCATCTCATATACACATAAGTAGTTGATTCTATTTTTTCTTTTTTTTTTCTCTCTATTTCTCCCGTAAGATTTTTGGCATGTTTTCCTGCTGAACTACGCATGTTATTTGATATTATATTTAATTTAATATTTGTAGCTTTATATAATGCTAGACCAAGTAGTACCATTGTAATATGAAATATGTTTAAAAAATTACTGACTGCTGAGTTTCTTGCGGCGTTTCTTCTCAGCAGTGGTCTCCTCTGGGGAAGCGCTGGTAGATTATTTACGTGTAAAAGTGCCCGTGCGGCTTACTTACAGTTTTTTTTTTCTTCCTATGCATAACGACTAAATAAACTAAACTAAACGAATAAATACATTTCGAGTCGATATAAAACAGAAACATGATCCTTCTATCTTGGCTAGGCCTACACGTTTATTGTAGAATATAGAATACAGAATTTATTGGAACACAATACAGTAACCATTTAAGATAATATTAAATGGAGAATGGGCAGGAGTGTATGGACTCCAGCCTACTTTTAAGCCCAACTTTTTTATGGCGAAAAACGTCAATAGCTGTAAGAAATTAGAATGGGATAGAATTTTTAGTTACTTTCTGTTTCGTATAAAATGATGCCTGTGACAGTTCATATGAATAAACACGTATTACACTTATTTATTCAACTTTACATCAATACTACATTAGTACAAACCTAGCGACGCCGTTCAGGAATTTAAATAAATAATCGCCTATTTTTAATAACTCGCCAGTGAGTATAAGTAAATGATTTAAATAACGAAAGTTTTTAATTAGGTACTTTCGAAAGTTCGTTTAGGTTGATGGAAGCCACAAGGCTCATAAAGATTATCTACAAAGACTATCTGATAGCTATAGTTTTTCTTACCTTTTAACCTAGAAATTACTAAATTATGCAAATGGTCTGACTGAACCGGGGTAAGCAGCTAAGTGGTTTTTTGTTGTAGTGAATTTAACCTTGCTCAGGAGTCGCATAATTATGCAAGACAACGAACCAACCGAGCTCTGTGAATACTGGATACTGAATTGAGATTATATGGATCGAATCTCAAATCAAATTAGCACCTTCATACCTTTTACAAGATTTTTAATAGAAAATAATTTATCTTTGGACCTATTTACATCTAAGCCTTTGCTAAATAAACATACATGTTAATGCTTGTTTGATGATATAGATTAAAGGCCCTTTTAATTACTGGTACATTCAGTTTCAAAGATAACATAGTCATGTTAAGTTGTAACGGTGTCACAAAACAGCTAACACCGTTTAGGACCCACGTGAATATCGGTCAACTGTGCGCTAACCTTTCTTCATTAGATGTCGCATGTTAATCCGGTTGACGTGTTATCCTAACTTGCTCTGGGTCCCTGGTAGCTAATGTTGCTTTTTAGTATCATATTTCATGAATTTATGGGGATCCATTTTGAATTGAAACCTGTTTTATTACCCAACATTTTTAATCTGTAATTATTATTTTATCATAAATGATTGTAAATCTAATTAATAAAAAAAAATGCAAGCAACAGGTAACAAACAAAACAGGTGACATATCGGTTTACATTGCGTAGTTCTGACACGTTGTGTTAGCAATGCATATTTGCACTTGTTTGTGTCAGTGTAAAAAAAAACATTTTTCACGCTTTTTTGAGCAGGTGTGTAAATAGAGACCAGTTCGTAATCCAAGTTTATGAAGCTGTCCGATCACAGGTTCAGTCATAAAACCGGACACGAATTTATTTTATCGTCGACGTAAATAAAATCCAGTAAAAACGATACGTTTGATCGGATTTGTCGACGCTGTCGTGTCATAAAAATGGTCCGAAAACAACGGACTGCAGCGTAAGACTTTCAACACACTCCTGAAATCCTAGTTCAAACTAGTAAAAGTAAATGAAGCAGTTGAGGAGGAAAAATAATTAGTAGAAGAAATCGAAAATTCAGCCGATTTTTCCAAACATTTCTAGATGTCGTCACCTATAAACAATATAACTTTTACTTATCTTTCAAATTAGGTTATCAAACTAGTCTCGAAAGCCGCAATAAAAACCGACGCCCCAGGACAAAATGGCCGGCGGTATTGACCTTGAACGGACTAGAGGATAGGGGATGGGGGACGAGACGCGTCTGGCAGATGACTAGACGTATATGTACATATACCTGAGTAAATCAATAGCAGACACACGACGACGATGGAACGAACGTTATAATTTTATAAATTGGGTAAACATATCTCTTACATTGTTGACTTTTCCAAATTCAATTACCTAGGTAATTCAGAAATGATTCAATCTTAGTGACATTCACATTCAAACAACGTTATCTAAACTCCCGTGCAATGGAATGGATATATCACCCTAATGGAAACAGAAATTTTCAAAACCTTCCCTTGTAAATGTCACGCCTTGAACTATGTCCTCAATTACTTGGAAATAATTTTGCGACATTTGTCCCAAGCTATCTACTTACCCCTGTTGGTAAAGCGCATGTCACATGTCAGCTTACCTGCGAAAAGACAACTTAAAGTTAATGGCAAGAAGTGACAACAAATTCCTAAAATTAATGTTTCTGGAAGTATTGACATGACTATACGATACTCTATTTGTTTTAGGTAGTATAAATGTAAACAAACCAAACCACGTGGTTTTGTTAAACAACCAATCACAACTGTTTTATCGACCTGTGACCTCGTGGTTTTACATACATAAGTACCTAAGTAATCAGGTTTAGTACTGCCTAGTGAGTACTAACCAGTGATACAAAAAATATATCTAAGAATTTAAATTTATTATATCTTTCATATCTTATTGGGCATATGAAAGTTCTATTCGATCGTTAAGGTATAACAATCATAACATTAAATTCCAATACCTTATTTTACACGTATATACATACAACATATGCCCCTTCTTCCATTCCCAACTTTCATCCGTTTGGTAAACTTAACTCGCTTGGCGTATTTGTTAACGCCATGTTAGCTTAGTGTTGTTCATAAAACTATAGTATTTTTGTTTTAGAGTCCCCCCGTCCGATTACCACATAAGCATCCAAGACTTTTTCTACCCAACATTCTCCGGACGTGACCAACGTCTTCTCTAACGTTGGCAAAATACATCCTGCCAATAACTGGCTGATGTGAAAGCCATTTACTAAAAAATGTAAAGGTTTATAAAGGAAATGTAATCGATTTAGTATTCCGTAATAAATTTATTTAATTAATACACTTTGTTGTACTAAAACAATTACATTACACAAATATTACCTACCTACTATAAAGTGTCATAAATCGTCGAACATCACGCTTCCCGCTAGAAATATTGCCACCGTACGGTCAAGTCGGGATAGGTATGTTATGTGGTAAATTAAAACGCAATAACATTGATTAAAACAGTATTGGCGAATCGACTTGGTCCAAGAACGAGGTTATTGTCAAACACTATTAACGGTTTTTAGTTCCATGATACATGTGCATAGATTTTCAAATTTGTTTTTGAAACGAATGTACTATAAGTATTTTTTTTAATTAGTTGACTAGTTAATTGGCTGGATAAGAATTTGGAACAACGTTCACGTGAAACGTCACAGGCCCATAACATATGAAAAACATTATGAACATGTTAACAATTCTAAAATGACGCGTGTCATTGACTCACAAAATAAAATTGTAAATGAAAAATACAATAAAACGAAAAAGATGAGCGGCAAGGTGATTGATGAAGAAACATGATAATTTAACTATGTAAATAAAGACCTAGCAAGCAATACACCTTTGGCGCCTCACTTCAATTCTGATAACGTTATCTCGCGAGCCGATAACGTGCTGCCGAAACAACCATAATCAGAGGACAGGTGGGCGCCAGATAATTAATTTACCTATTGTTTTGGTTACGTAAATAATTAACTCGGTATGTAACCCAACCCAACAGTCATGTATTATCATTGAACAAGCAAGACAATGAATTAGAAATATCAATCGACAAAAAATTCCGTCTAAAATGTAATGAAAAAAAATGTATTCAGTAAATTGGCCACATCAGGGCTCTTTTAGACGTTGGTAATATGGAGTTAATCTACCAGCGCTTTCGACAACACCAGGAGTTCAATTTTTACTTTTCTTCTTCCACTTATGAATAAATCCGCAATTTTCTAAAATCCTCATTTCGCGACCAACGTACAGATATTGCTTTAAAACTACACCCTAAACTATTTATTTGAAGTTTTGTAATCTATGATAACGTGCAGAATCACGTCTTTTCTGAGGTAGATAACCCATTATCAATACCGATTCATCTCAGTAACTTACAAGGTTTAGATAATTCTGCAAGGATGAAAAAAAATATCTCAGAACAAAAGCACATTCAATGAAACCTTCTATAAACACAAACCTTATAAGAATTTGAGCGACTCACCTATTTGATAACAGCTACTCGCGTGAAGGCCCAATGAGTCACATCACATCGCACCATATCCAATTGCAACGAATAATACTGGCTTGTGCCGCATCAATAAACTCAGACAAACAGTCACTGTATATGCATCGCTTGAAAACAAAGCATCTGTTTTCCAACTACACACACAAGTGTCAAAGACAGTGTCCACAAACATAATAAAAACAACCAAAGAGCACTTTGGAATCATTATAAGTACCATCCTTAATTTAAGTGTTACAGCGTCCCCTGCCGAGAGGGAAGAACAAAATGGACAATGAACCGCAGCATGCGATAAACACTGAATTAGAATCCAAGGTTAGGGCAGCGAATAAGCGACATTCATGAAAACCTTGACACTTGGGAGTTGAAGACGGACGGGGGCGGATTTAGACGGGAGTGGGTGCGATGGGAATTGGTATTGCCGTATAAATAGATCTAACTGGTTCAGGGTTCTGCTAGTCCTACTAGTTTGTTTCTCTCGGATATCCGACGTGGCTAGATCTCCATCCTTGTCTTAAATTTAGCTGTGGGATATTAGAATTAAATATTATGTCAAGTTAATTAATCAAGCCATTTTAATGTCTTTAGGATTTGCATCTCAAGGCGAATTTAAGATGTTCCGACAGAGCGTCCAAAAAACATGTTAGGGCGACCATTATAAATTACGAGCATGTAGCCGAAGTACCGCTTGCTCGAAGGACCGATGGACAAGAAGCCGTTTTACAAAAAGAATAGCTCCAGTATCTTTGTACGTTGGATGTTTTGGATATATCAATTGGTAATTTCATGCCATTACAAAAGTGAAGATCGAGAGAAAACACTTCCCGTTCTCAGCCACCCCATTTTGTAAAAATAAAAAAAGATTCGTTCAATCCTTTTAACTCCATATCGGTCCATCGCATGTGACCACATGTGCTCTCTCAAAGAAGCCAAAACAAGATTAAGAAGGACACGAAAGTGGTTAAACATGAATTTCAATTGCCTGAATAAGTATCTCAAATAAACTCTTTGATCTGATTGGTCAGAATCTACATTATAATATGGTATAACTCGTTTGATCAAATCTTGTGAATTGACAAAGATAATGCGTCAGACTAAAGGGTGACTCCATCAAGAATCTTAAACATTGGGAGCGCATAAAGATTCGTCGTGTTGATAATTTATATAGTATGCTTATCTCATTCCTTTGTTTGAGTGTAATACTACAAAAGTTTGTCTAGACTCAATTATTAGACAGCCAAAACAACCATTTTATTTAATAACAATAGTTTCGTATCGGTAGATAAGATTGATTTCCTGCGACGATATGCTATTATTATACCAACTATAATTTATAATAATCTAAACAATTCCTCTGATAGTATTTGAACGCGTCATTGTTTTGGTAGTGGTATTCAAAATTTAAAAACCTCTGCTGATTACATAATGTTTTTTTTTGTTAAAAATAACCTTTCCGAGAAACCAGATGTTAATGACGAACTTGTTGAAAATTACAATTACCGTGGTCGTGACTCTAGCGGTCATGGCAAATCTGAAATCTCAGTTGTCGGAACTAAAACACGTTGTAATCTCTAACAGTTTACGCATGAGCCTACACAGTCCTGTTTTCCTAGTTAAAGAAATTTTTCAAATCAAGTTTCGCCCTTGACGCGAGTATGCCGCTAAGGTCATGCATGTTTATGTGAGCACGAAATAAAACTTGATATCTCTTATCTATATGTATACAAAGATAATACATATGTTTCACATGTTCATAGTGTAATTGGCATTGGTATTTGATAGTTTTGAAACGAACTATGTATTGCAAGCGTACGTTTTGAGGCGCTCATCGGGCAACGCTATATCAGTGTGAGTGAGTATGAACACGCATGAAGTTGCAGTAATCTCTTAAAAGGTATTCGTTATGTTGTGAAAGTATAGAGTAACTTCAGCTTTTTTTAAAGAAATTTAGTTAGGTCGGGATGGTTCTTAGCTTGCATGTAAATCAGTTTAAGAGTATCTGACGTGATGATTTTATCGATTTTCTTTACATTTAATGTATCATTTCATCAATCGCTTTTTTCTGCTGAAACTATGGTTTTTTTTTGGCATAGAGAAGGCAAACGAGCACACAGGCCACCTGTTGGTAAGTGGAAACTGTGACCCATATACATTCGTATTCACAAGACTGCAAGCCTAAGACTGCAAATGCGTTGCCAACCCTGAGGACTAAGATGGAATGCCTCTATGCTAGTCATTACACCGGCTGTCTTATCCCCAAACCGGAACACAACAATAAGAACTCTGCTGTTTGGCGGTAGGTTTATGGATAAGATGGCGGTAGCAACCTTGCACAAGGTCCTACCACCCGCCGTGTTTTCAGGATATCTTAAATATTAAGGTACATACCCCTATTAAATATGTATCAATGAAATATAGTCAAGAGCAATGAAAACGGGTCACTTTGTGTTGAATTACCATAGAAAGTGAGCAGATTTCTCCTGAGTGTAGTTATTTTTACCAGATTCTCCAAGAAATAGTGTATTGTTTTTAACGTGTGTGTGGTATGCCTGTATAGTTATTTGTTGTTGCGGCACGGACCGCAAGGCCTGATTACAACATGTTTGTCGTGGTTTAGTACCAGTAGCTCATAGATCCGCACTAGTGTAAAACTTAGTTTGGAACTAGGTTATTGTTGAATGTGGTGTGATATTTCTTATCTCCCGGTAATTAAAGAGGGGTGTTATGAGTTTAACTTGACTATCTGTGTGTCTATCATTCTCCTGCCCTTATACCAACTTATTTTGGGTTCGCGCAACGTGTATTTTTCTTCAATAATTCTCTATTAGTCATCATCTCGGTAGTCACTTCCTTTCTAGCCATACCATCTTTCACGCAGTCGATCCATCGTTTCGTACGTCGTCATTTTTACCTTATATTCAATAGTTGTTACGATACCAAGTTTAAAATCCAGAATATTTAGGCAAGTGCCGTATATTTTGTTTTACACGTAGCTTGCTTGATAGAACGCACATATGCGTTTAAAGCACTAGATGCAGACGCTTATATGCCGGCAGTGAATGCGTTAACAAGCCAGAGATCCAGAAAGAAACCTTGTGGTCCCACGCACGATGATCCGGTCGGGGAGGAATGCAGTTATGGTAGCCTCGGTTAATTCGCGGGGTATTTTTATGCGTCGCATCGTGCGTGCACGCAGATATAAATAGCAGTCGCATGCGCTGCGGCGGTTCTGAATGACCGCAGTACACAGGTAAATATCATTGCCGTAGCACGTAACGAAAAAGTACCTACAGTCAAATACTGAAATTGAACCTTAGGTTCAAAGTCAATCTGACATTCTACTTCTATTCTATCTTTAATGACATAGACGACTTCAAGCACATATTTTCTGAAATAGGTCCTAAAGGACATCATCCGGGTTTCATACATTTTTGGTCCAAACAAAAAAGTGCCGGCCAAAAAAAAAAGAAGCTATATTCTGTTAGATCTTATTCGCCTGAGCATTTGTTATTATGGCACCAAAGCTGTAGTACCAATATCCATAGTTTTATTCTAGTTAGAAAATTAAATATTTCGGTGAATTGAACTAACAAAAACCAATGAATTATACCATACTTTACATTTGAACATATTTTGGTAAGATACGGTGGTTTCAAACATTTTTTTGGTGCCATAGTAAGAAATGCTAAGGCGGGTAAATTGTATCAGAATAAACCATTTTTTTTTTTTGGCCGGCACTTTCACTTTTGGACCAAAATGGATGATGTCCTTTAGATTATGGTTTCAACAAAATATATATTATTAACTCGCGTGTCTGCAATTTGCTATATGTTTTTTTATCAGGATAAAGTAGAACGTGTCATGGAATTTATCTCCGTTCCATTTATCATTCAAATGTTCAGCCGTTTTAGCGTAGAAAGGTTAACAAACATATACAAACAAACCCACCGTTAATAAATAAATAAATAAATAAATACTTTCACATTTATGGTGCTCCCACACAGTAGTTATAAAATTCTACCAACTCTTAGAATGTTGTAGTGTTATAAAATGTTATATGACGTTATATAACCGCATTGTGCACCATTATAACATAAGTCTTTTATAGTTTTTCCCGCGGTTGCCGTATTATCTTGGGATGAAATGTAGCCGTCTAGGCCCTCCGATTCCTGTGCTAAATCACGTCAATTTATTTGTGTTGACTGACGTGATGACGGCATAAATAAAGCCAATGTCCAGGTAAGTTGACCGTCAAACAATATTTTTGATGTCTGATATGATATATATATCTATCCGAGCTCGAGGCGGCGCCACAGTGTAATCTTTTTGCGAGTCCGATTGGGGGACTGACGATAGAGTGCAAGAGAGTGATAGAACGAGAAATGCCCAAGAGCACGATAGAATGATGTAAGTTTAGTTAGACTAATGTAAGTTTGTGCTGTTTTAGCCTTAGCTGCTAAGGTATAGATTTGTTTTATAATCTATGTTGATGATGACGACGAACATAAATAGTCTACACAATAGTAGATTGTACAACAAGTGCATAAAACGAGCCATTTTACCCAAGATGTGCATATAGCCACACGAGCCGGAACGGCGAGTGTGGATAGTCACGTCGAGGGTAAAATGGGTTTTATGCTCGAATTTTACACTCTGCTTTTCACTTCGATTGCAAGGAAATAAAACAAGAAGCACATACTTACAGGATAATTTTTTTTTTTTAATATTTAATGTAAGTAATTAAAATGTTAGATATGTTTGCGCATGGCTGTAAGGCCTGATTACTTTCTTAACTTTTTTTTTTAATTTTCGACTATGTGACGTTTGACAGGTTTGACTATGGTCTGATGCTTAATGCCAAGTTATTATAAATATTTGCGTTGTATTTTTTTACCGTAAATGCACGCCGTAGGTATTATTCGTAAATTTGTATTTAGATAGTTATACAAATGTCGTAATTAAATTAAAATGTAACCAAAATCTCATAAAAATATATCAATTAAATGAAGGTGTATTGTGTGAAGGCTGTAAGGCCTGATTGCCTTAGTCTTAAAAGAAGAAATTACTTTATGCACTAGTGCATAACATGCGATTTTATGCAGCCTATACCCAGCATAAAGAAGGACTTTACGAGCACGAGAAGTGAAAATTAGATTTTATCAATGCTAAAAATAAATAGGTTTGTGAATTTATCGTAAAAAAATAAAACGCAGAAACGAGTTGCCAGTATCCAAAAGAAACAGGTACTGGGAGTACATACTCGTATAAAACATGAACAGTTCCCATCGTGAAATGAGAGAATTACGTGAGTTCTTAATAAAATCTAGAGAATACCTCTCAAGATATCTCAAAAGATTTCCGTATCCCCACAGTTTAATTGTACCAGGACTACCAGGAGTACATAAACCACGCAACTGTTAACATACAATTTAACACAGAACAGTCAGTTTCGAACAAAAGACATATGCGACTTTTCCAGTATTATTATTTAGAAATAATGTAGTTTTATCTGTAATCTCTATTTTACCAGGTAAAACCATATGGCTATTGACATGTTATCTTATTATTCGAAGTCATCAAAATATATGCTGATTTGGTAATCCTCATAGTTTAAAGGTACCAGGAGTACATAAAACATAAACGTAACGTACTGGTGTGACGCCGCGTTGTGAGATGACGCAGCGACGTGCATACGCTTTGATGTCGGGACGCAGTATCGCTGAGGGGCTTTAATTATAGTAAGTATTTTTGGATGCGTTTGCGACTCACACGTGACAAAGGAACTTGTTTTTGTAACATTGTACAAAGAAAAGAGTGTCTGAATCACTTTGTCTTTAAATATTCTCCTCCAAAATCACGTGGTGGATAGGCATATTAGGCATACAGGTATGTCTGCCACTATATTTAGGTATTGTATTGTATTGAATGAAGGGCAAAATGTGACACCTTTTTCTAAACGCGATTACGGAGAAATTTGGGTTATTCCCACCTGTTACCTGTTACCACTAACTACTGGGATATTTTTTTCTCAGTAGTTACCACCAAATATTTTAGTGACACAGTATTTTAGAGTACTTTAGTGACATGTTCTTGGAAGGCAATCTTGAAAGGCTTGGTAACAAATTGGTGGTAACAGGTGGGAATAACCCAGAAATTTGAGATAACGATCTTAAATACTATAGACCTTTTTAAGTTAAATTATTCTTTGTCAACTTCAAATGTCATCATAATAACAGATAAGGACAGAACATATTTCAAGTACACTTTAGTAATTGCGCGTTTATGATTAAAAGAAGATACCTAACGCTTTATTTATAGAAAAGGTAATTTTAAATTACCCAGATAGGTATAATTTTTTTGTTTTTTTTTTATTAAATGTATTTGTCTCACACGCAATTTCATGGATGATGCCACTTTTTATAATTTGATGTTTATTGATCCCGCAGAGAGACTGTGTAAGCATTTTTGTGGTATGTACAATTATCTATTGTAATATTGTAACCAAAAGTTGTTAATAAATTGTAATAAAAAAATATGATGAATTATTTACTGTTTTTAATAAAATATGCTATAAGAAGAGCTGGGTCTTCTAGCACGGGATTTCTTTACTTAAAATCAGACACCAGCCATTGATGTGATTTTAAATAAGCAGAAACAAAGATATTATATATCATAAGAATCCAATTATGAGAAATTAATCATGTTCAAATTACCTTATTCAATTACAATTACGACCATCATATAATAAGTATTCATAATTAACTATTTAAGAATACGATTTAAATAAGGACGAATTCTGAATAACACCGTTTAAGTACACACAAGAAAGTTCAATCACTTCCCTACTATTTACAAATGTACAATGTAGCGATTATCCCATTATCCACCACTTCTACTATCACATAATAAGGCTGTTATCACACCGCGTGTTTACGTGGCAGCTCGAGTGGCTGTATAGTACAGCTACAAGCGCACGCGCATCAAGGCCGCAGGCGCATCTCCGTGCACGTACGAGGCTGGATCTCGTGAATCTTGTAAACAAGGTCATAAACCAATGCGTTTATTTGCCTAAATTCGAGGCCGTCTTTTTAGGTCCGGCTTTTATACCTATAGGACAAGGTTACGTGCATAGTACCTACAGATGTTTATAGAGGTGTGCAGTTTTAAACATTAAAGAAACTAGGAAAGACTATTTTTAATTAAATTACATTTTTGAACTTTGGAATACTAGCGATAAATCCTATCAGTCAAGGACGGAACAAATTATTTTTCAACCCGAGAAACGCTCGAAAAAAACAAACAAAACGACTTATTCTCGTATTTAACATTAGTATGGATGATAGAGAATAAATTATATACTAAAAACCGATGACGCTGCAGACTATTTATAAATAAACCTCTTCGTACAATTTTATCAAATATGTGGGTAGCAAAAGGATTGCCTTCCAAGAACATGTCCTAGTATAGACACACGAGAACTGGTAATTTAATCATATGCAACAGTAATTAATAGTAATTAAGTTTATAATTTATTCACTAACGATGTGAAATTGTATTTGTCAGGAAAATCGATTTAATGAACCGTACAATGACGCTATTTCACATAAGCAGCTATAATTATTAACTTTGCATAGTAACATGCACCTACCCCTTGCCTAGTATCTATCCTTATACAACAAAGGGGGGTTACAAAAATACCCGAAAAGCAGAAAGGGGGTTTAAATGATCCCTTGTAAAGAATCCACTATTTATTATTATTATTTATTTATTAAATATAAAGAACATGGTACAATAATATTAAAGGCCCTGCAAAACTGTTAGAAAAATTGCAGTATTGTGTCCGTAAATAAATCATAGCTTACAGTATGTCTAGTATGGAAGTGACTCTAATAAAAAAAAAATACTAGCCTCTTAAATTTACGAATATTTGGCTCCTGCCAGATATCCTCGGGCAAACTATTCAATTCATATGGCGCACGGTTCCTTAATGTTCTATCACCAAAGTAATTATACACTCTAGGTACCTCAAATTTACCGCAGATACCGACCTTGTGCCATAACTAAGACTTATCCAAGATAGGTTGTGCTCTTGACTATCACGGTTATTTAAAGCTAAAAGGTATTTATGTTTTACACTTTTTAAACAATTTCCGATAATCTTTATTACAGCTTTGTCTAGTTTTTTATTTACGAGTAACAATGAATGAAAACCGTAGCATGAATTCGACTTAATATATTTTTAATACTAAAAATGCCATTCTACACTTTAGTAAACCACACAGAAAGTCTGTATAGATTCTTAATTTACTAGGGTTGACAATATTTTTGGCTTTGATAAATAATTTCTTTTTAGCATTTTTGTGACTATGTCTGTCTGTATGTTTCACCTCTATGGTTTAACTCAACAAGTTTAACGATTAGTTGAGAAGATAAGAGAGCCATTTTAAAAGAAGGTTGTTAATATTTTGACTGCACGAGCGCGGGCGAGTGCGCCTGTAGTTAGAGCGTGCAAGTTATGCTTTTACCCGAGTAAAACACTGCTTTCCATTATTTATCATCTCTTTATAGGAAAAAATCCACAAACCACAAGAAATAACAGTCGAAGCGGAACTTATAACCCAGAATTAAAACACTAATAGGGAAACCCAGAGAGCATCACTAACGAGCATTTCTTACCAGTTTTAGAAGGTTCTGGATAGATGGAAATACAAAAAACGTTAACTCAAATGTTGCAAATATCAAGTTGAACATCTGTTCAGAATTAATCTAAACGAGATTTAAATAGCTAATACTACTTTTTGGTAACTTATTTGACGAACGAATCTCACTACTCAATCACGCCAAAACGGCCGAACGGATCTGGATGAGATTTGGCACAGAGATAGAATATAGTCTGAAATAGCTGATTAACATTTTTTTATGGCATAGAGTAGACAAACGAGCACACAGGCCAACTGATGGTAAGTGGAAACTGTGACCCATAGACATTCTCATTCACAAGGCTGCAATCCTAAGACTGCAAATGCGTTACCAACCCTGAGGACTAAGATGGAATGCCTCTATGATAGTCATTTCACCGGCTGCCTTATCCCCAAACCGGAACACAACAATGCGAACACTGCTGTTTGGCGGTAGGTTAATGAACTACATTTTATTCCAGAAAATAGGACAGTTCCCGAGGGAATAGCGATAAACAACTTTAAGTCGCGCGCAGAAGCTAGTATTTAAATAAACAATGTCTAAGAACCATATCAATATGAAATCTCTAGAATGCAATGCGTTTCCAACCCCAAAAAAAAACCGGGTAAGAGCATGTTGAACCATGCTCAGTGTAGGGTTCCGTCCGAGACCGTTACTACAAACAAATTAGACCTCGCGATGCCTCGCGACAAACTTAACTATGCCGTTGGAAAAATGTTATCTCGATACATCGATATAGGTCGCGGTCAGTTTACCAACACCGCAAATAAGTTTTCGGTAGGTTTAAACATTTAAACCGTTTGTAACTCAAGAACCAATGAAATCTACTTAGTCGTGATAGTTTTCCTATTAAATTCATTTGCAAGCCCGCCATATTTTTGAAAGACCTATCAAAGGACACCCCACGCTATGGCACGCCTAGACGAGAAAAAAAAAACATCCACACGTAACGTGTAAGGGAGGTACACAAAAAAACTTTTTTTTTTCAATGTCAATTTTACTCCTGTTTTGGGGTGACTTATATGTATATTAATGCCAAATTACAGCCTTTCTAGTACTAAGGGTCTCCGAGCTAGGCTGCGGACGGACGGACGGACATGGCAAAAATATAAGTGTTCCTAGTTTGACTACGGAACCCTAAAAAACAAGACCAAATGCCAATATGAGTAATTTCACCGATTGTCACCACACCCCGAAATACAACAAAGCAGGATAAAGGATCAGATGATGGTAGAGCTCCAAACGGACCATGCACAAGATCTTACCATCACCATATTAACATTGTAAATAAATGCACGACTCAAGTATCCAACATCAAACAAATACTTTGTAAACATAGCAACATTAGCAACCCAAGAGAACCGAGCAACATCGCTGTCAATTTATTTTTCATCACGTTTCCCTTTATATGCAAGTCGGTGCAGTCGCCACACTTATAATGCACAATGCACGTGACGTGAGCATGTTAATATAATACTACTAAACATGTATAGAGGAGATCGTGACCGCTCCGATACCACACGTTACAAAACAAACCAATGCATATATGTTATGTTTTACTAATATTATAAGTTTTATCTAGTCGTAAACCCTATTTATAGCTGCAACATTTAATGTTATCTTTGCCCTATGATGTGTTTATCTTAGACAAGTGTAATCGCAAACATACTCGTATTATGTACCAGGCCATCATACCCTGACCCATCATAGAACTGTATCATAGTCACGTTATGATTCAAGTCGTAGTGCCAAACAAATTGCTTTTTCACGCCACTGCTCGGAAATGTGGCGAAAGATGGTCTGTTCTTGGTCCCCAAAACAATCGATAGTTGTACATTGAATGAGCAGGCCTACTATGAATTTAAACAGACCAACTATGTTAACATTGTTGGTCTGTTCCATTGACCAATAACATCGGTCCGCTGATCACTAATTCGACCAATCAGAACACACTTTGTGCTGCATATGAAATTAAATTGGCCAATGAGAAGTCGTTTTTTTTTTTTATAATATTCATCCCTTCACGGATAGGCAAAGGAATCAGATTCCATACAGCCATATATGTCTGCTTTTAATTATCTGAAATAAAATTTTTTTTTATTTCCTCGCAGTAGTCGTGAAAAGCACTGTGTTAAGCCTCGGCCGAAAGTGCAATAGATGGACTCGTACTTTCGAGGGCCTCCGCTACGCGTCGGTCCTCGAACTAACTCGTCCATCTATTGCTTACTTTCTAACCTCTACAACAATGTACTATTGTAATGTCACTGTAACAACGTTTTATGGTGGTCAGGGTTGGTAGTCAGTCATGGGCCGATAGTACATGTATCTTCAAATTATAAGCCTTAAGGAGTCTTCATGCGACTGTTTCTCTGCCGTGCCTCTCCATCAGCCCACGTTTTTAAATCTTATCGTGATATGTTGTCCTAGTCCTAGACAGACAGAGATGGATGCGATCTCGATTGATTAACACTTTATCAGCCAATAAATGCTTCCTAAATCGATACAGGTATACCTACCATAGACTAAGAAGGGGTATTATAATCTGGAAACAGCTTCTCGATCGGCGGTCTATTTTTGAATGTGTAACGGTAAAATCTTAATTTACTTTGAATGCGATTTTTTCTACTTTCATGCGCTTGATTACCCGAAAATGTATCATCATCATCATCATCATGTCAGCCGAAAGACGTCCACTGCTGGACATAGGCCTCCCCCAAGGCTTTCCACTCAGACCGGTCTTGTGCTTTTCGCATCCACCGCGGTCCCGCGATCCTGACGAGGTCGTCACTCCATCTTGTTGGAGGCCTACCTACAGCTCGTCTTCCGGTCCGCGGACGCCACTCCAGAACCTTCTGACCCCATCGGCCATCAGAAAAAATGTATACGGAGAACATAATAAAGTGCTGCACTATTATGCGAGTTAGCGAGGCCCAGCATAAATGTTTCATTCTCAAGACTACAATTTAAAGATTTCAGTCCTTATGCAGTCAAGAGCGATCAAAACGGTTCGCTTGGTACTAAAGTATTTACCACCCCTACGGTTGAAGTCCATTTGCACGTCGTGATACAACAAGTTCGATTTTCCCTTGCAATAATATTACAGACAGTGACAAGTGTCAACCGTAGCGATAATGAGATCTCACAGAAACTTTTCTCAAAACTGGTCTGGTTCTTGGCCGACCGTACCATAGAAAGTGACCCGTTCTCATTGCTCCTGAGTCTACTTTGATATATATCAAGATGGAACGCCTATATGCTAGTCATTCTCCAACGGACACAATTCAAATTTTGCTACATTTAGATGAAGCTGAATTAAACTGAAAGAGGCTTTTCGGATCAGAGCATCAATTTGCTGACATTACGGCCAATCAAAATAGACAATGAGCCGGAAATTCTGCTATGCTACCCTACCTTTATTGAAAAGAATCGCTTTTACTAAACGGTAAACTTCTTGTCGAATGGTATTTGTAACTAGGGAATGCAATCCCGCATGAGAATTTAATCCCGGTATTCGCCGGGACTGACAGAGACAGTCCCGCAGGATCCCGGCATGCGTGGGATCCCGCAAGATTATACGAATAAAATTATCATCAAATTCATCACTCAGGTCATTGTGCGTGAAATTACCTTAATACTCGTGTTTTTCAAAAATAAGATTCTCATGAGGAAATTCTCTCTTTTTTACAAATACTAAACATGTAGGTACTTGTATGATTTCCTCGCATTGTTTGAGAAAAGCATGATATATGCTTCGATGAAAACGGGATTGCCTGACTCGTATTTTAGCAGGCCTCGCCATGGCCCGGCGGGCTAACCACCTCGTCAGGCCTTCCCCTGCTTTCCGGGGTTAGACAATAATATACCTACTAACGCCAGTTAGCGCCCGCGCAATAAGTCCCGCGGGATCCCGCTTAATTTACGAACTAGATTAGTCCCGCATATTGCATGCGGGATCCCGCTATTGCATTCCCTAATTGTAAACATCACGCGGCTATCGCCTCACACCGCGTCGATTGCAAGCGGAACTTGTTCCAGAGGTCTAGATTTATGGTATGCATAAACACCGGAGGCTTGATAGCGATAGAAAATCAATAAAATACATAACGTAACTAGTTTATAGTTAGAAATAGAACTCTAGTTCAATAACCTCGGCTTAAGAGCGTTTCCTGCGTACGTAAAGTTAATGTAAGTACTAGCACCTCATAAGTTTAACCGAACTATTTCGTTTAAAACGTTCTATGCCCCGCTTCCCGAGTTCTATTCAACATCTATTTGAAATGAGCCCGTGTTTAGTTTTGGGCACTGATGTTAAGGGCTATTCAAACATTTGACGATCGTATTGAGGTATCTTTTAAAGAATTACAATGGGGGCTGATGTTAGGACTGCGAATTCCCAGAATAAACATTTTTGTGAGTAATTAAAATTGTGTTTGGGGAAATGCCCCCGACCAATACCAGACACATAAGTACGTATTAGTTGGGTTTGGCTCTGTAGCGTGGTTTAATCATTAATATGTTAACACATTGTACGTTCTGGCTTTGAAGCACTTGGTCAACTCTCTACTTAATTTTTAGGTACGTAAACCGTAATAAGGTATGTGGAGCACTTAAGTTACTCGCTTTTTTTTTGGGCTCACGAACTGCTTTCCATTGTCCATTAAGACAGTTCTAGGAATTCCATGCACAAGAAATACTTCGTCTTCCAGAATTCGCGTTATTATTTCCGCAGTAGCACGTCTTATGGGAAATAGAAGGCAGTACTTAGTGAAGCAGCATGTGACAACGAACAGGAAGGTGTTCTGGTTTTTAGAAGGTGGTAAAGGTCCCACTAAATCCATGCTAATCATTTGAAAGGGTCTAGAGCATTTCTTTGGGCGTCCCATAGTACCTAGCGTTGCATGGTTAGCATGCTTGTAGGATTTGCATACATCACAGTCAGCCACGAACTTAGTCACATCGCGGTGCATGTCAGGCCAAAAATATCTAAGACATAACCGTTTGTAGGTCTTTAGAACCCCGAAATGACCAGCAGTAGGGCAAGAGTGATTTTGGTTAAGTACCTGCAGCCGATTTTCGAGAGGGACGACCTCCTTCCACTCGAACTCCCTAGTTAGAGGATTTAAGGTTTTTTTGAAACGGTAAAGTTTGCTATCTTTGACTTGGTAATCCAGAAATGAAGCAGGTGCATTTAAGCAACCATTATAGATATTTAAATACCAAGAATCCGCGATATTCTGCGTAAGATTAGGTGAAGATGAATTTATAACTGATACTGGTAGTCGTGAAAGGCAATCTGGAACAACATTATCAGAGCCGCGACGATGTTTGATTTCGCAGTTGAAGGCAGAGAGTCTTACACCCCATCTAGCTAACCGACCTGTAGGGTTGTTTAAGTTTAAAAACCATTTTAACGCTGCGTGGTCTGTGTAAATAGTTATTTTTTTACCGTTTTCAAGGTAGCATCGCCAATGTTCAACCGCTGTCAGGACTGCCAAGGCCTCTCGCTCAGTAGCGCTAAAATTTTGTTCCTGTTTAGATAATGACTTGCTCATATACGCTATCACTCGCTCAACACCCTCTGAAGTCTGTGTAAGAACCGCACCAATGCCCACATCGCTCGCATCAGTATGCACTTCAAAAGGCCCTGAGTAGTCCGGACAGGATAGAACAGGCGTAGAGACCAGACATTTTTTTAATGCTTTAAAAGCCTCATCAGCTTCCGTGGACCATTTGAAGGAGGCCGCAGTTTTAGCTTGTGACGTTAGTTTATTTAGGGGAGAAGCTAGAGAGCTAAAATGTGGTATAAATCGACGATACCATGAGGACGTACCAAGAAATCTACGCACCTCTTTACGATTCTTAGGTGTTGGATAGCTCACAATAGCTTCTACCTTATCTGGGTCCGCATGCAAGCCATTAGAATCGACGACGAACCCCAAATACTTAAGTTGTTTCCTAAAGAACTGACTCTTTTTGAAATTGATCGTCAAATTTGCGGAAGTAAGTTTCTCCATAACGCGCACTAGAAGCGATATATGTTGATCGTAAGTAGGAGACACTATTACAATGTCATCAATATACACGAAGACCTTGTATTCAAACTCAGGCCCGCAAAACAATTGATCAACCAAGCGTTGTTGTGTAGCCGGCGCGTTAGTCAAGCCAAAGGGCATTGATTTAAATTGGAAGGTTCCGCGAGTTGGTATATAGAAAGCGGTCTTACATTTGTCTTCTTCCCTAATCAGTATTTGCCAGAAACTCTTTGACAAGTCTAAGCTAGTGAGATATTTAGCGTCGCGCAGATTGTCCAAAATCTCGGATATGTACGGTAGGCTGTAAGCGTCCTTTTTAGTTATGGCATTGAGTTTACGACTGTCTAGACAAAATCTTAATTGACCATCCTTTTTAGGGGTTAGTAGTACAGGTGAAGACCATGCACTCTCACAAGGTTCGACTACGTCCTCTTTGAGCATCTCGTTCAGTTGTTCGATCAAGACTCTCTGTTTCTCTAGGGGCATTCTATAGTAGCGTTGACGAATGGGAGCAGCATTCCCAGTGTCAATGGAATGTGTAATTAGAGAAGTCCTACCTAAACCGCGTTCCTCGTAGGATATATTACGGAACTGAGAAATTATGTGGTCAGCTGTGATCTTCTGCTCTTCAGTTAGGTGATCGTAACTACAGATACTTACGTCGCCGTCTACAGCCAGACCAGCAAGAGCGACCTCAGTTTCAGAGCGCATAATTACTGAAGCCAAGTGCTTTGGAAATAGCCCAAAATCATTCCAGAAATCCATTCCCAGGATTAACGAATTTTGTATTGTAGGCACAATGTTTATTTCTAATATGTGTGTTTGGTTTAAAAACGTAACCGGTAGATACATTACACCAATACGTTCCAATTTCTGACCACCAGCGGCAACAAATTGTAATGGTTGACTTTGGTGTAGAACATAACCCCTTGCAGTAAAGTGCTTATAAGTGTTGTTACCTAGAATAGACACAGCAGAACCTGTATCTAGTAAACCAATTAGTGGTTTATCGTGTAATTCGACGGAGACATGTGGTCGAGAGAAATCGGATACTAGATTGTGGATTGAAGAGACAGCATAGCACGAAAAGAATTGCGTGATAAATTTAAGCCAATCGGACCACTCCGAGTAATCTAATTTAGTTGTAGCAGCGTTTTCGCACTTGCCATCACCACAACCCACAGCATTCAGTTTTTTTGGTCAGATTTACAAAGTGGACAGTCCGGGAAGCGAACCCCTCTCTTGCCACATTTGAAACAAATCGGAAAGTGTGGTTGCTGACACTGCCCTAAGGAATGAGAGTCCACACGGCATCTCGGGCAATATAGCCGTTTAGTGTTAGTAGATGTCATCGTAGTACTTAAGGAATTTATATTGGGATTTTGAAACTGCTCTGTATTTTGCCTATTGAAATTACCGTATGGTTTCTGATAGGGCCTGTAATTTTTATATTTACTGTTATTGTAGTCTTGTTTGTAGGTATTGTAGTTTGAATTATTAACGCCTTTATTACATGTGCTAGTTGATTGATAGTTGTATGCAAATTCGCGAGCTAGTGTCTCCGAATTTACTCTGGGTGGTTCATGAAATTGAGCCATGCGAGCCTGGATATTTTCATAGCTGCGGCACAACTCCCTGAGAGCGTCGATGCTAGATATGTTAGGCGAAGCTGCTAGCGTGCTAGCATAAATAGGACGTATATTATGTAGGAGAATCTCCAACTTGTCCTCCTCAGAAAGCTGCTTGCTAAGGCGCGAAAACATGCCATGCATTATGGAAATGTAAATAGAGATATTCTCCCGATCTCCCTGCGTACGCGACCTAATCTCTGACAAAAGACGGTAGTCATAATCGCTTTGGCAAAAGTCCTGTTTTAAAAGTGCGACAAGATCATCCCACGATTCCACCTTGTCCTTGATACACCTGTACCAATGCAAGGCATCATCAGTAAAAATCTCATACGCATAAGTCAACAACTTGTCCTTAGACATACTTCTCGAGAATACGAGCTCTTCAGCTTTTTGTATAAAAGACCTAACACATGTCTTACCATTAAATTTGAGCTTGCCAACCACATCAGACACCAGCCTCTTCTCGCAATTAACCGATATAAGCTCAGACAAAGGTTCTGGGTTTGGTGTAACTGACGGTGCCTCTGATTTTAATTGTTTCAGTTCCCCCATGTACTGCTTTAATTTTTGTGAATAATCCACGTACTGAGTTTCAATAGTTTGCAGCCGATTTATCCTAATTAGTCTGTAATAAACGTGATTCAGCATCGTTTCTGTGCGAGAGTAAACACTTTTATCGAATTTACAGTGGCGCCCACTATAGGATATTTCACAGAGCCGTGTTCACTTACACAAGTTTGTAGTATTATCTAGGAATCATTGGTGCTGGTAGCTTTAGTTTTAAGCCTATCAATTGGTCATTGAAGGTGTGAGGGTATCTACTACTTAATGAATAACTTTATTGCATTTGTATTTTTATTGTGTCTACTCACAATATCATTTTTTTAAACTAAACTATTTTTATATCATACTACACTCACATTTTCGGTGACTTCTTCATATTAACAATAAGTCGATTATTGCGCTGGGTATTGTTTTGCTTTTCTGCTATTTTTAGTTACCATTGTTGATTATTGTAAATTGCAACACACGCCTACTGGTAAGGATGTCATACCAAATTAAATTTCTTTCGCTGCAAAAAGCAGAGCTGGAGTATGAGGTTGGTGTCCGTGGCGGTACTACGGGAGAATCTGTTCAGGAACTTCGTAAGCAGATTGTAAAATTAGCTCCAATATTGCCATCGGAGGATATTCTAGAGTCTCATTTGGAGCCGGTTCTTGATTTGGCACAGGTTAAGGATACTTTAATCAAAATTAGAGATAATTTAGCTTCTATAAAAAATAAATTCGATAAAAGTGTTTACTCTCGCACAGAAACGATGCTGAATCACGTTTATTACAGACTAATTAGGATAAATCGGCTGCAAACTATTGAAACTCAATACGTGGATTATTCACAAAAATTAAAGCAGTACATGGGGGAACTGAAACAATTAAAATCAGAGGCACCGTCAGTTACAACAAACCCAGAACCTTTGTCTGAGCTTATATCGGTTAATTGCGAGAAGAGGCTGGTGTCTGATGTGGTTGGCAAGCTCAAATTTAATGGTAAGACATGTGTTAGGTCTTTTATACAAAAAGCTGAAGAGCTCGTATTCTCGAGAAGTATGTCTAAGGACAAGTTGTTGACTTATGCGTATGAGATTTTTACTGATGATGCCTTGCATTGGTACAGGTGTATCAAGGACAAGGTGGAATCGTGGGATGATCTTGTCGCACTTTTAAAACAGGACTTTTGCCAAAGCGATTATGACTACCGTCTTTTGTCAGAGATTAGGTCGCGTACGCAGGGAGATCGGGAGAATATCTCTATTTACATTTCCATAATGCATGGCATGTTTTCGCGCCTTAGCAAGCAGCTTTCTGAGGAGGACAAGTTGGAGATTCTCCTACATAATATACGTCCTATTTATGCTAGCACGCTAGCAGCTTCGCCTAACATATCTAGCATCGACGCTCTCAGGGAGTTGTGCCGCAGCTATGAAAATATCCAGGCTCGCATGGCTCAATTTCATGAACCACCCAGAGTAAATTCGGAGACACTAGCTCGCGAATTTGCATACAACTATCAATCAACTAGCACATGTAATAAAGGCGTTAATAATTCAAACTACAATACCTACAAACAAGACTACAATAACAGTAAATATAAAAATTACAGGCCCTATCAGAAACCATACGGTAATTTCAATAGGCAAAATACAGAGCAGTTTCAAAATCCCAATATAAATTCCTTAAGTACTACGATGACATCTACTAACACTAAACGGCTATATTGCCCGAGATGCCGTGTGGACTCTCATTCCTTAGGGCAGTGTCAGCAACCACACTTTCCGATTTGTTTCAAATGTGGCAAGAGAGGGGTTCGCTTCCCGGACTGTCCACTTTGTAAATCTGACCAAAAAAACTGAATGCTGTGGGTTGTGGTGATGGCAAGTGCGAAAACGCTGCTACAACTAAATTAGATTACTCGGAGTGGTCCGATTGGCTTAAATTTATCACGCAATTCTTTTCGTGCTATGCTGTCTCTTCAATCCACAATCTAGTATCCGATTTCTCTCGACCACATGTCTCTGTCGAATTACACGATAAACCACTAATTGGTTTACTAGATACAGGTTCTGCTGTGTCTATTCTAGGTAACAACACTTATAAGCACTTTACTGCAAGGGGTTATGTTCTACACCAAAGTCAACCATTACAATTTGTTGCCGCTGGTGGTCAGAAATTGGAACGTATTGGTGTAATGTATCTACCGGTTACGTTTTTAAACCAAACACACATATTAGAAATAAACATTGTGCCTACAATACAAAATTCGTTAATCCTGGGAATGGATTTCTGGAATGATTTTGGGCTGTTTCCAAAGCACTTGGCTTCAGTAATTATGCGCTCTGAAACTGAGGTCGCTCTTGCTGGTCTGGCTGTAGACGGCGACGTAAGTATCTGTAGTTACGATCACCTAACTGAAGAGCAGAAGATCACAGCTGACCACATAATTTCTCAGTTCCGTAATATATCCTACGAGGAACGCGGTTTAGGTAGGACTTCTCTAATTACACATTCCATTGACACTGGGAATGCTGCTCCCATTCGTCAACGCTACTATAGAATGCCCCTAGAGAAACAGAGAGTCTTGATCGAACAACTGAACGAGATGCTCAAAGAGGACGTAGTCGAACCTTGTGAGAGTGCATGGTCTTCACCTGTACTACTAACCCCTAAAAAGGATGGTCAATTAAGATTTTGTCTAGACAGTCGTAAACTCAATGCCATAACTAAAAAGGACGCTTACAGCCTACCGTACATATCCGAGATTTTGGACAATCTGCGCGACGCTAAATATCTCACTAGCTTAGACTTGTCAAAGAGTTTCTGGCAAATACTGATTAGGGAAGAAGACAAATGTAAGACCGCTTTCTATATACCAACTCGCGGAACCTTCCAATTTAAATCAATGCCCTTTGGCTTGACTAACGCGCCGGCTACACAACAACGCTTGGTTGATCAATTGTTTTGCGGGCCTGAGTTTGAATACAAGGTCTTCGTGTATATTGATGACATTGTAATAGTGTCTCCTACTTACGATCAACATATATCGCTTCTAGTGCGCGTTATGGAGAAACTTACTTCCGCAAATTTGACGATCAATTTCAAAAAGAGTCAGTTCTTTAGGAAACAACTTAAGTATTTGGGGTTCGTCGTCGATTCTAATGGCTTGCATGCGGACCCAGATAAGGTAGAAGCTATTGTGAGCTATCCAACACCTAAGAATCGTAAAGAGGTGCGTAGATTTCTTGGTACGTCCTCATGGTATCGTCGATTTATACCACATTTTAGCTCTCTAGCTTCTCCCCTAAATAAACTAACGTCACAAGCTAAAACTGCGGCCTCCTTCAAATGGTCCACGGAAGCTGATGAGGCTTTTAAAGCATTAAAAAAATGTCTGGTCTCTACGCCTGTTCTATCCTGTCCGGACTACTCAGGGCCTTTTGAAGTGCATACTGATGCGAGCGATGTGGGCATTGGTGCGGTTCTTACACAGACTTCAGAGGGTGTTGAGCGAGTGATAGCGTATATGAGCAAGTCATTATCTAAACAGGAACAAAATTTTAGCGCTACTGAGCGAGAGGCCTTGGCAGTCCTGACAGCGGTTGAACATTGGCGATGCTACCTTGAAAACGGTAAAAAAATAACTATTTACACAGACCACGCAGCGTTAAAATGGTTTTTAAACTTAAACAACCCTACAGGTCGGTTAGCTAGATGGGGTGTAAGACTCTCTGCCTTCAACTGCGAAATCAAACATCGTCGCGGCTCTGATAATGTTGTTCCAGATTGCCTTTCACGACTACCAGTATCAGTTATAAATTCATCTTCACCTAATCTTACGCAGAATATCGCGGATTCTTGGTATTTAAATATCTATAATGGTTGCTTAAATGCACCTGCTTCATTTCTGGATTACCAAGTCAAAGATAGCAAACTTTACCGTTTCAAAAAAACCTTAAATCCTCTAACTAGGGAGTTCGAGTGGAAGGAGGTCGTCCCTCTCGAAAATCGGCTGCAGGTACTTAACCAAAATCACTCTTGCCCTACTGCTGGTCATTTCGGGGTTCTAAAGACCTACAAACGGTTATGTCTTAGATATTTTTGGCCTGACATGCACCGCGATGTGACTAAGTTCGTGGCTGACTGTGATGTATGCAAATCCTACAAGCATGCTAACCATGCAACGCTAGGTACTATGGGACGCCCAAAGAAATGCTCTAGACCCTTTCAAATGATTAGCATGGATTTAGTGGGACCTTTACCACCTTCTAAAAACCAGAACACCTTCCTGTTCGTTGTCACATGCTGCTTCACTAAGTACTGCCTTCTATTTCCCATAAGACGTGCTACTGCGGAAATAATAACGCGAATTCTGGAAGACGAAGTATTTCTTGTGCATGGAATTCCTAGAACTGTCTTAATGGACAATGGAAAGCAGTTCGTGAGCAATATCCTTAAATCCCTATTTAATAAGTATAAAGTTCCCGACGTTCAATATACCCCTAAGTATACTCCTCAAGTTAATAGTGTTGAACGCTACAATAAAACCATAGTAACCGCAATTTCTTCTTTTATCGAAAATAATGATCATAGATCCTGGGATTCTAACATCACTAAGGTACAGTTTGCTATAAATTCATCAACTAATGAAGTAACTGGTTTTACTCCATCTTTCTTAGTCTATGCTCGAGAACTGGTTACCTGTGGTTCCCATTATCTGGATCCAGATAATGTCTCTGATCTGGTGTTTTCGCCAAGAGAAGAGTACGCGGAAAATCTGGGCGTGCTTCGGAAAGTTTTTGAGGAAATACAGGCTTCTTTAATAAAGGCACATTCTAAAAATTGTGGCCACTATAATTTGCGTAGGAGACAAGCTGATTTTAATGTGGGAGATTGTGTTTGGAAGCGAACTTACTACCAAAGCAACAAAGTTGATCAGTTTGCAAAAAAACTCGCACCTAAGTTTATAAAATGTCGCATTCTAGCAAAAAAATCACCGTTGGTTTTTGTTCTAGAAGATATGCATGGTAATAATTTGGGGGATTGGCATATCAAGGACATAAAACTAACGAACTATAAGGTATAAATCTCTTACTAACTGAACGACTGTCGTTTTATATTTAACTTAGATTCCAAATTTCTACTTATTAAGTAAAAGTTATCTTGTGTCTACCCACAATATAACGAGTTTCAGTTATCCTCTACCGGATATACCGGAATACTTGTCATCAACGTTAAAATACTACCTAAATTAATAAATGAATTCATAAACGCTATCTAAACTGACATTTGGAATCAACATTAAAAAAAAAACGCTATCGCTAAGAACCTTCTAAAGCTGTTGGAGAGTTTTTGTCGGCTGAAACAAAAACTCAGTGTGATAGAACGGCTGTAACACATAGCTAAATGTGTTAAGGCAACTCCGAGAGATGATGAATGAGAGTATAGCGTGAGTGAGTAAGTATGTAGACGATGACTGACTGTGAACCTGATAGCTTCTGAGTTAGTCTAGTAAAAGGGAATTTTTCTTAGCCAAAATTCTACCCAAAAAGAGGGGGTATGTAACGTGGGTCGTTACTACTGTGCCTGAGTGAGCAATTTTGTCGAATACTTATATTATATCCAACTTTAAATAAGTTAATCTCAAGATTAACTCAACTATTATGTATCGGAGCCTGAATCAATGTAAGTAATTAACGTTGTTAATTTAAATCACTAGGCGCTTTACTGCGTGGACGCGTTCTTATCTCAACGGCAAGTCATGTTCAAGGTGAATCGCCGCTCCCCGCTAGGGCGACGGCGGGGGTTCTGCTCGAGATTCGCACGGCAGCGACAGCGCGACATCACGTACGATGGGTCGCTAACCATATTAATTTATTATGATATAAGTAATCTATAATTATTTTAAATAATCTGTGCTGTGCTGGATCACAGTATTCAGTACTAATGTTATTTTAATGCTTCAATAATTTAAATACGCGAGTGGTTGTTATCCCCGGTCGGGTGAGTGTTGCAAATCATTACTTACTAATGTAAATCAGTAGAATATTCTAGTGTGCCTAATATTGCTTTATGTTTTCATGTAGCTGGCTTTATTTCATTAAGTAATTGTAAGTATTTAAAGGTTGGATCTTTCGAGAAACGGAATCTCTTTGTTCTACAAATCTACTTCTACCCGCTTAACAGAAATGTATTAGCCGATTTTCGTAATAATTGTTAATTTAAATATTTTATCGGTTAATATTAAACTCCAGTTGCTTTAATTGTTTTATCTTACTATTTGCTGTAAATTTCAAACAGACCGAATAATGTAATTTTGTACTTTCACCATAACCTTCTAAATTTACCTCACTGCTGCAACATCATTGATAACTATTTAATGCTTTTGGTGGCCTTCCTGCTAGTAGCGCTTATATCACCACCATTCTCCGGATGTTGCAGCAGTGAGGTAAATTTAGAAGGTTATGGTGAAAGTACAAAATTACATTATTCGGTCTGTTTGAAATTTACAGCAAATAGTAAGATAAAACAATTAAAGCAACTGGAGTTTAATATTAACCGATAAAATATTTAAATTAACAATTATTACGAAAATCGGCTAATACATTTCTGTTAAGCGGGTAGAAGTAGATTTGTAGAACAAAGAGATTCCGTTTCTCGAAAGATCCAACCTTTAAATACTTACAATTACTTAATGAAATAAAGCCAGCTACATGAAAACATAAAGCAATATTAGGCACACTAGAATATTCTACTGATTTACATTAGTAAGTAATGATTTGCAACACTCACCCGACCGGGGATAACAACCACTCGCGTATTTAAATTATTGAAGCATTAAAATAACATTAGTACTGAATACTGTGATCCAGCACAGCACAGATTATTTAAAATAATTATAGATTACTTATATCATAATAAATTAATATGGTTAGCGACCCATCGTACGTGATGTCGCGCTGTCGCTGCCGTGCGAATCTCGAGCAGAACCCCCGCCGTCGCCCTAGCGGGGAGCGGCGATTCACCTTGAACATGACTTGCCGTTGAGATAAGAACGCGTCCACGCAGTAAAGCGCCTAGTGATTTAAATTAACAACGTTAATTACTTACATTGATTCAGGCTCCGATACATAATAGTTGAGTTAATCTTGAGATTAACTTATTTAAAGTTGGATATAATATAAGTATTCGACAAAATTGCTCACTCAGGCACAGTAGTAACGACCCACGTTACAAAGACGGTAAACGAGCACACCACACCATCTGACTGCATTCCCAAAACTAAATATTGCAATCTTAAGACCACTAAGCACTAAGATGGAATCCTTCTAGTAATATCACTGGTTGTCTCATCCCCACACCGGAACACAACAATGTGAACACTGCTGCTTGTGGCGGTAGTTTAAAGTGATGGTATTAGCGATCCGAATAGCCTGATTTGTTACCCGTCGGTACAATATATTTAGTACATTGTTGCCTAGGCGCGGAAAGTAAGGGTTTTCCTGACGAGGTGGTTAGCAGGCCCAGCAATAGCGAGGCCTGCTAAAATACGAGTCAGGAAATCCTCCTTTCCGCCGAGGCATACATAATGCTTTTCTCAAACATGTGAGGAAATAATACAAATACATTTTTAAAAAGCAAGTAATTTAATTATGCAGAATGAACGAATGTTACCGACTGTCAATTGTTTTTAAATACTAACCATAGAAATTGGAATGCTAATTCAAAAAGAAACACACGCACTGTGCTAAAAAAGCGAGCAGTTACCTTGGCTGTTTGGATTTTTTGTCTTGGTCCTTTTGATTTTTTATGCAAATTGACAGCATTTTTAAGAAAAATATAGACATATACGGAAAGTGTTTTCATATGTTTTTTTTACTCCTAGGAGAAAAATGAGGCTCTTTCCGTCCTTGTCTTTCAATCGGAAAACCGTTTTTTCCGAGCATGTTTGAAAAAAAGTATATTTATATACAATTTAATATTTCACCTCCTCAGAATGACCAGGAACTCAGATCAAGGTAGGAGTCAACGCAGAACCTAAGACATTACACGTACACGGTATGTAAGCGTACCTACAGACCGTTTAAGTAACCACGACATTAGATTACGAGTATGTATTATGCGCATATAATTATTTACCGTAGACGACTAGTAATCATATGAACAGGTTTAAAGATCTGTAGAATGATTAAGACCTTGGTTATTTATAACTTGTAGTAAGGGTAACTACTACAAGTGCATGAAAAAGGTATTAAGTGGGTAAACATATACAATAAGTTGTATGATATACACCCAGGAGCAAAAAAAACGGGTCAGAGTGCGTTTTTCATACTAAAGAGGCTATTTCGAAGCCTTGTTTCCTCGCCAGGGCATGCTTTTAGTGAAATCTGATGATGAATACCCCGAGCATCGATACAGGACTTCCAGAGCGGCTAGGATACCCAACTGAATGAATCTGCGGTTAACGCTGGAATTGTGCATGTTCAGAAAAACATCTAAGATGGCAATAAAATGTAAGGAAATCCAAGTGCTGACCCAAACTCTCCCGCTGTGGTGTTAACTGATTGTGCGATCAGTTAGGTATCTTAAGAACTTATGACCTCCTCTATTGAACCTCGGAGTATCCACAATTAAACCTCACTTAAAACAACCCCTGGCGAGGAACCAAGGCTTCGAAATAGTCTCGTTTGTATGAAAAACGCACTCTGACCCGGTATTTTTGCTCCTGAGTGTATATGGTATGATATTTACTCCCTTTAGCCCGATTGCCCATGAAGAATGGTTGTTTTGTATGAAGTCGTCAATGTACATTTTCTCCCACGTGCTCGGAAATGTTAACCTTACTGTTGTAAAATCAGCGCGCGAAGTTCCGAGTCCCAGGCCTAGACTAAATAAAAAAAAAAGTAGATTGCAAACAAGGCAATAAACCCAATTTTACCCAAGACTTATGGTATCCATCCGAGCCGGGAGGCATTCGGCAAGCAGAAATTTTAAAACATAAATAACAAGAAATACAGTGGCGGCAAAGAGGCTTTTGTCTCTTTTTGTACAATTCATTAAAAGTTTTCTTTTCTTCTTCTTGAGAAATTTGTCGTGTTACGGAGTTTACATTATCACTGTTTTATTTCCTCGTAATCGAAGTGAAAAGCAGAATGTACAACTAGGTCTTAAAACCAATTTTATCCTCGACTTAATCCACCCTCGCCTACCGGCTCGGATAGATACCATAAGTCTTGGATAAAATGGTATATTTTATGCCCTTGTTGTACAATCTACTATTTTTAAGTCATGGAGAATGCCGACGGGTACAAAGGCCACCTGACGGTAAGTGGGAACTGTGACGTTTAGGTAGAAATTTGTATTTTCATAGCTACAATCTAAAGATGGCGAGATGGAGGAGAAGAATAAGCACTAAGATGGAATTGGCTCTAGTATTACACGGGTTGTCTTATCCCCAAACCGGAACACAGCAATGTGAACACTGCTGCTTGGCGGATAAGATGGTGGTAGCGACAAAAACAGGCGTGTTCTTTTTTATCGACTAAGACAACAGGAATACGTCGGTATCTTGATGTCCTTGTATTAGTAATTTGTATTCAGTTCCGTCCGTAGCGAGCTCTCCGATTCCAGAATAACACCTTTTACAGCTTAACATTGTATGTAAATAATTGAGAAATCAACGTAATTCGCATTCAGAGATCGCGCGCATAAAAAATGGAAGGCAAGTTATTCAAGCGTACTTCCCCCCAGGTCGGGGTACCAGGGGCGCAGACGTCCTTGGGCGGTGTCCTTGCCCCAGCGAGGTCGGGAAAATACCTACAAGTCTTTGTGCTAGAAGGGTAGGTTCTGAACAAAGACATTATTTTAGGGCATTACGTAAATGTTAGACTATTTTGGGCTGGTGAGATTCGTCTACGGTTAGACCTAAATATATACTTATACATAACAGTTTAATTATATTTTAATACAGATATAAAATGTGAACACATCTAACAGCCCTTTTAAGTAAACACACTCAATAACTGGTATTTGTGTACATTTTGCTTCTTTGCCGATATACTGTTATACGAACCGCAACGCGAAGTTTGCCTTAAGTCAACTTTTATCTTTTACCTATATTTTCTGGGTTTATAGATTATTTTGTAGTATCTACATACATAAGTACTTACTATTTTTTGAGATGTCTTTCTGGAATACTCGTAGGTTCAAAAATGGTCTACCCGAAGGGCTGTTCTTCTTTTAGTTTCACGTTATTTCAAATTCAAATTTCAAATTATTTATTACATGGGTATACATTATAATAGGTAGTTGGGATCGAACATAATTGGGTAGGTTAAGTATATTTAGTTACTTACCTAAATAGGTATATCAAAATTAGTCGGAAAAAAAATATATCCTAGGTTTACAACCTAAGTAACTTGACCTACCTACTTTTCAAATGATAGGTAAAATCATTTTTTGGCAACTCTATTAGGTACTTTTATCGCTGTCTTAATAAATCTTTAAAAAATTCCAATCTTCAATGATGAGGGCCTTGTGCATGTGCATTGCGTACTACCGCTAAATACTAAATCTAATCCAAATTTCAGCCATATTAGAGAAAAATAAGAAAAATACCTAACTCTCTGCTTTGTATCTTGTAGAAAGGAGGAAAGCAATTGATCAGTTTCATTTCGTGACTACTAGCGCCATCTGTCATCCTGTCACCGAACCGCGGCAAGCATCTTACTTTATCGGCTGAAGGTCGCTGCGGTTACATACCGCGCTTTTACAACACGGGTCCTGTTTACATATGATTAGTTTACATTATAATACTTTGTAAGGCTATGAAGATAATGAAAATATACTTACTGTACCAATTTACAATAAATTATGAGGTAACTGGCAATAAAATTACTCCACCGACAAGAGCGAAGCTGTTAAGTGATTATGAACTACTGGTAGTTCGCCCCGTACCCTTCAACCGATCCAGCAGTTCAAACTTAAAAAAATCACTTCTACTGAATTGAATGAAAATCGGATTAATAATACTAATAAGTTCAGCAGCTGTAGCTCAAGCTGTGCTCGCATTGTTGTGTTCCGGTGTGGTGATAAGACCTACGGTGAAATTATTAGCCACCCTAGTCCTCAGTGATGTCAACGCGTTTCAATTCGATCTTAGGATTGCAGTCTGAGAATGCAACTGGGTCTCAGATCCCACAGCATCAGGATTAGCCTGTGTGCACATTTGAAATTAAAAAAAAAGGTATTTTAAATCAAACATACAAACAGGACTGCAATCTCAGTTGACTTGACTTTACTTTGGTCAGTTGTTAATTTGCCTCTTTTAGGCGGACGTACATGAAGAAATTGATGAATGTAGAGGAAGCAAAAGTTCTATGTTTGGACCGGTGCACCTGTCGCCCCATAGTCTTGTCGAGTCGTGCCTCTATTCTAGACAGTAAATACCATATCGTCTTTGATCGGTTATGGTCTTATGGTATTGTTTATAAGTCCGCTATTACTGTCAAGTAAATCATCATCTTCATCATCACCTGACGCAAGACGTCCGCTGCTGGACAAAGGGACAACGATCGGTCCTCTGCTGCTGTCATCCAGCAGTTTTTCGCAACCTTTATCTGATCGTTGGTACACCTTGTGGAATGCTTGCCAACCCTTCGTCTCCCGTCCTCCGTCACCACTCTAGAACCTTCCGGCTCCTACGGCCATCGGTTCTATGAGCAATGTGTCCGCCCGCTGCCACTTAAGGTATGCAATTCGTCACCGAATCAGTTACTTTTCTATTCCTGATTCGATCGCGCAAGGAGACACCCAGCATAGCTCTTCAAGTCAAGTAAATAAGAAATATCAAAACAGTATGATAGCAAGTCAAAGACAATATACTTTTCATCGCCTAGAATACCAGGTCAGGACTATGGATCGGCCTTATAGCAGCTTCACACTTAAGTATCTTTTCACTTTAACTCCTTTGACAGATTAGTGCAGCAGTTCAATAATAAGTTTTTTTTATTTTATTTCCTGCTTTAATTTATATTAATGAGAAAAGTTCTAATATTTAAATTACTTTGCGATACCCTAATAGGGTTGAACTTAGGGGTAACTTTCTTTTGTAGAAACACAATAAATAATGAAAATAAATATGTATTATTGAATTGGAGATACTCCCTCTTGGCTTAGTAGAGCGTTGCTGTGCTGCTCTAGCAGAGGCGTTTGAGTAGGACAGCCAGTACAATTCTCAAGGAATTATCGCTAGCAAAATCTGTTGTTGAAATAAATTTTATTACATCTAAGATCTCGATTCCGATTTGCTACTAACTATTTCTGGCACATTGTTTGTTTTCTTTTATTTGTCTATTTGTGTTTTCCGCTTAGTGAATTTTTTTTTTCTTCTCATTCTTCTTCCTAAGGTACTAAAATTACTCGACTAGGTACAGTTTAAAGCATTTAATTTACCTCTTTCACTAAATAATATCTCCTAATATCAAACTAAAGGCTTGAAGTCAATTATATTACATTTGACATCTTTGACGACACATCAACCTAGTTGGTAGTGAGCTTGCTTAGCTTGCTTCAAAGCCAGCGGTTCAGGGTTCAAATCCCAGTAAGGGCAGGTATTTGAGTGATATTCATAGCGAGAGCAAATATTTGTTCCTTCATCTTGGCTATGTAATTCTTATATCACAGAATAAGCTTAGTTTGGGGTCAATTTGTTTGACATTCATTGCCCCCTGACATTTATTATTATTAATTTTATATGCAAAGCCTGTTAATAGTAGATTTTAACCAAAGGATGAAAGTGATCACTTGAAACCGGAGACAATTTTTTGTTTCAGCAAAGTGTTTTTTGAGCCTGTTGAGTTGAACTCAATCACTAAAGACTTATTAGAGAAAAAATCTCCAGATATATGGATGTCACATATCTGTGCCTCCTGTGACAAGTGATACAACTAGAGTTGTAGCAAAATGCGGTTTTTTTCATGAATCAACTTTAAAAAAAAATACGCATCTTTTGCTCCAACTCCCGTGTTCCTAGGCCTTCTAGTTCCCAAGATACATTCGTGTAAAATGATACAATTAACCACTTTTTTTCCAATTTTGAGTGTTTAATGCTATTTCTCTAGTTAAAACACTCAAAAAAATAAAAAAAAATCTTTTTTTTGTGCCTAGTGATATATCTAAAATTGTATTATTAATCACGATTTTCATTTACCTTTAAAAAGTCGTGTTTTTTGATATAACTTGAGTTGTATCATTTGTCACCAGAGTTTTCCGTTCTTCTTAAGAAAGATTACTTATTAAATTCCCTACACCTTATTAAAAAAAGTTGTATCAATCATCACCAGACCTCTTTTTTTACACTTTTATGTGTTAAATAATACAATTCGAGTTGTATCATCTTACACGAGCTAAATGGAGCTCAATCTGAAATGTAAAATGATACATAAAGTACGTTTCTCCGAATATCTCAAAATCTATACTAGTTATCAATATTTTTGTGAAACCATGTAATAAAGTCATATTATATGATATAAAATGCAGCAGCAATTTAAAAAAATATATATTCATGTAAGAGCAGTATTTTTTTTAAACTTGTTTTCGCTCTCCTGTAAAATCGTGTTTTTCGAGTTGTATCACTTGTCACAGGAGGCACAGATATGAGGACAATTGTTTGGTTAAAGACAAGGTTAAAGAGAATTTACTCTTGTGGACTAATCAGGGGCACATGGAGTTAGCTCCACATGCTCCTGTCAAGTCATCGGAGACATTTATGCACACCTATTGTTAGAGAGTGCCCTTGATACATTCACCTGTGTTAAAACTGTTGACCCTACTTTTCACTTCTGAGGACACCACTGAGGAAAAGTGACAAAAAAGAGATCTGTTCTTGTCACATGTATTTCGGTTTTAATTATTATCATACTAAAGTTATTTTCACAAATAAATGATTATTAAGAGTGTTATTTTGTTCATGACCTAGTTGGCGAGTTATAATAACACCTGCATACAAATAGTACTGCAAATTTGTTGCGACAAAATCATGATCACACGCAAGACACATCCATGTCACCTGTCACTTTAGTTTATTATTTAATTCATCTTCTTTTAGCCTTAACTAAATCTGCGCTAATTTACCATCTGGTATTTTGGGATGGACAGTAAGCTAAGCTAAGCCAGCAGGTATAGTAAAAATGTGGCCAAATAGGCCAGATACTGGATAGTGACCAGATATTTTTTCTATATCTACATTTTATTAAATACAGTGTTGTTTATTTAGACTTATTTATTTATTATGCATCAAATATTTATAACATACCTACCTACATTCACTCTTATTCTAGTGTATGGCGCTACATAAATCAAATAAGATTTTGAAAAAAAAGAACATATAATTTCAAAGCAAACTGAATCAATTTTAAAATTATAAATAAGTAAATAATGAACAATGCATTTTAGTCACTATAATCAACATATATAGCTTGTGATTATATCACACAAACAATCAAACGTTGGGACCATTGTAGATAATGACTATGCAGATAAAAAGTACAAACTGGGAGCACTAAAACATCAAATACTACTACCAAATGATGTTTTAAACACCGATCTCGTTCTAAATTATTAAAGCAAGATGTGGGAAGACTGCATTTGGTAATTGGGCATATTTTTTAGCTGTTAGGTGGGTATCAGACAATCTTGAACCACTGCAAAGTGAAAGTTTACACCATAGCAGCTCCCAAATACACTGAATACCACCTCAAACGTTAAAATCACGTAAAGTAGGGACCGAAATGGAACAAAGAAAATAAAAATCTACATTGATTGATACCCTATTTCATTCCAATAGCTCAAGGTTGTCAAAGATGTACCTATAATGTCACTTGGTAAGATCAAAATTCAATGCGTAATAGCTGCTTACCTGATTGTTAGTGCTCCTGGCTGCGGCGTAGCACCGTAATCCAAACCCTGGGGTTAAAGAACACGGAAACTAGACACGGGAGAAAGCAGAAAACGGCGAAATTTTCGTAACTTTATCAAAATGAAGACCATCGCACGGACGGAACAATAAGCGAAAACACGGACGAGTGAGACAGAAACATAACATTGAATGGAAGACAGAGACAAAACATTTGCCATAGTGTGGCCATAGTTAACAGAAGTGACTATAATAGACAGCAATCAGCTGTTAATATCTTTTATTTTTCTGTGAAATCGAAACAAAACCAGAGAATAACTAAACGGGATGCAATTTGTTCTGTAGGAGTTCATAACAGTGTTTATTTGTGATTAATTCAGTATTTATTACATCTTGGATGAAAACTGAAATCAGTGATCTTTTAATATTTAAAAAAGCGAAACATTCATGAAGATTGTTATGTCATAATATATAGTGTTTTTATAAGAAAACATTGTATTTAGATAATTACGATTATTCTTCTCTCTTTTACACAAATTGTAATAGTTTACATAAAATAATAAGCATATAAGAAATACAAAAAAAATATTTGTATTATATCACCAAAACTAATTTATCTAAACGCACTGATTCTGTCCTGTCTTGTCTAATCTATATATTTATTTTGCTAATGGAGTTCGGTAGTCAACTTGAGTTTTCAAAATCTTATTTTACCTTTAAAATAACAAGTAACGTAATTGAATAGTTAATTCTCATCAGTATACAATATCATCCGATGAGGCGTTGAATAAAAGTAACTTTTACTTCTTACGTAATTAGGATAATTTATTTAAATTTTTCATGAATGCTGTCAGCTGTCCACAATAACCTTTCGTCATTGCGAACAAGTTAATTACGCCTTATTAGGTTGATAAAAGGATATCAGCAACAGTGAATAGCATGGCAAAGGAGGAGGACGATGATTTGCCGGACAAGGATGCGGCGAAAGAGTTCTACGCAAAATATGAGCCCAAGGAGATTATTGGCAGGTGAGATCTATATTTGGTACGCAAAGTGTCAATCAGGAGGAACAAACGTGATTCTTGACTTGCGAAGCTGCCAAAAGTAGCGTGTGAAATAGGAAAATAAACAGACGTCCGTTGTTGTGATACAGACAGGCCGTTATTCACAAGTAAGTCTTCTGTTTGACCTTGGCGGTGAAACCTGCCGTTACCTCGCGGCATCGATTTTCAATTAAAACGGACAAACGTTAGTGTTCTAGAACGATTCATTATTCAAATCAGTATGTTGATAACATCTGTTACTTCTGCAAGGCACTACAAAAAATTGATTAATTTTGTTTATCAGATGAATTATAAGTGGCCATACTATATATTATAGAATCTAAGCTAACTGGCCAGGTTTATCTTATCTGATAGCACTCAGTATTGTGGTTGACCACTGCTTTAATTCTCTTAGAAAACTATAAAGTATAAATATAAATGTTGCTGCAGTTACTTAATTCATATAATCCTACTAATATTATAAATAGGAAAGTTTGTGTGTGTGTGTGTTACTTTGTTACTTCTTCACACTGTAACAGCTGGACAGATTTGGATGAAATTTGGAATGGAGATATCTTATTCATCCTTGAAAATTTAAATGTTCTCGACTGAATAACGATAATCAAAATTTACTCGGACAATGTTGCGGGCAGAAGCTAGTATATGAATATTCCTTATTTAATTGCTACAGTTCCTGGAAATAGACAAATTGATTTTACACTCCTGTAAACCCCTCTTGAAAATTTCACCAAAATTGTTAGAACCTTTTTGAGAATGTGTCTGCGACTTTGAATATGACTGTGACAGTGAATATGACTTCAATTTTGACCACCAATTAAAAAATTCTTGACCAATTTTATTACTAATTAGGTACAATTTACTACTGTTAAAATCAGACCTTATATTTTATATGGATTTAAAAACTTAGAGCTGATGCGGTTATACTAACAATAAGTTTTACAACTTCGTATGAACCCCAAACATTTATTTTTTCCAAATCTTTATTTAATGAAAATGGTAAACAGTAAATACAATTTTAACCTTACTTTATTAGTTAACAATAAGTTTAAATAACTTTGGAAATTTTTGATCTGTTGCCAAATTGAAAAGTCCCTAATTATGTGACCGCCTCTGTTTATAATATATAAATAATGCTTGAATAATCATTATCTTTATAAAGCAACTTCCATAAAAACTTTAATAAAAAAAATCGAGTTTGGTGTTATTACATTTTGGAGTTTCAATCAATTCGATATATCATACCCCCTCTCACCTAGGGTTGCCAACCGTCTGGATCCGTTTCCCCGGATTTTTCCTAGTTTAGTGGGCGTCCAGGGCGTGTCCAGGCGGGGTTTCAGTCTTGGGCCGCCGCGCCCTGACCGATATATAATTCTGTTGACATGTCAGGTTTCTGGGCTCCAAAATCCGGGGTCTTGTCCTGGTTGCAAAATTTTAGAGATGGCGACCCTACTCTCACCTGACAATAATAAGTTAACCAGTGCACAAATAGACAACCAATTCTATCTCCTAAGGTCCCACAATAATAGTAATGTATATTACACACTTTTTATTCGTTATCCAAGCTAACACAATATTCCTTCCAAACAGAGGCATCAGCTCAACTGTCCGAAGATGTGTAGAGAAGGAAACAGGACGGGAGTATGCAGCCAAGATCATAGATCTGAGTCAGGAGTCCCAGGATGGAGTGGACACACACACCATGCGGGATGCTACTCGTCAGGAGATACACATTTTGCGGATGGTGGCAGGTCACCCATATATTAGTGAGTGAGTTCTTATTATGCACACCGACTTTTTAAATGACTTCAAAAAAGGAGAAGGTTAATTTACTGTTTTTTTAAACAATGAGTTGTTGCAGTTACGTATGTTTGTTGTGAATTAGACAGACACAAGACAAAATACTCACAAAAATTTTAGGCGAATGAACACATGGAAATTGGGAACAACAAAAGCGGGTATAAAATAATTCTTCACACACACACAATAAAAAAACAATGTACTGGGGCGCGTATATTACACAAAAGATCCCATAGGGTCGAAGTGTGATCCATAAGGACCCCACCAAAAAAGTTAAGATAAGATACTGGGGCGCGAGTTGACGCGTTCTTTACGCGGGTAGAACAAATTGCTCATAGAACAGTTGCCTGATGAGGTCAAGAGTTCTAAGAAGTAGCCCCCACAAGGTCAACAATCCGTGCAGATTATAGGTTCACACAAATTGTCAATCTCCCAACTATCCCCTGATATAAATGTCCTATACAATATTTCTGTTCCATTTTATGTATCAATTACAAAAAATGTATTAATTTAATTTGTTTCAGTTGAACTTCAAGATGTGTTCGAGTCGGAAACATTCATTTTTTTAGTGTTTGAATTATGCAAGAATGGAGAGCTCTTCGACTATCTCACATCGGTTGTCACACTGTCCGAGAAGAAGACAAGATATATTATGAGGTATTTACTTTTTATCAAGTACATACATAGATAGTAGTTTTAGAGCCCTACCTTCGAAGCTAGCGGTCCCAAGTTTGATCCCCTGTAAGGGCAAATATTTGTCTTATAATAATCAATCAATTACTTTTCACTTCAAGGAACAAAATTATTATTCGGCTCTTCCATAAGTCTAAAGGACGAATTTTCAGTCGCTGTGACAATTCATATATACTTATGACAGTTTAAACATGACATTAAAAAAATAGACAAGCAAAATTGTACACATAATTATGAACTCAACTGTACACCTCCATAAAGCTCAATGTATTTGCTAACAGTACAGGGAAAATATATTTTGAATTAGGAATTCTTGGTAAAATACTAAATAACATCCATTCTTGGACTCGACACAACTAGTTTTAAACTTTGCTCCATTGATATAAGATCTACGTTGAAACTAAGATAATTTAACTGTGAGTATAATACGTAATTGCATATTGAAGATAACTGGGTTCCCTTACATAAAACGCGCCTGTATGACCCAGTCGCGTTCAAACGCTTGCTCGGTTCTGTGCTCCTAGTACTTTTCAAGCAAAACATTGTGCGAGATTTTAATATTTTTTTTCACAATGGCCTTAAGTTTGTTTTTGTCCAACCAAGAATTATTAGAGAAGGAGAATATGGAGGAGTGTGTTCAGTTAGTTGTTAAATATTGTGATTTAGTTATAGATGTTTTGGCTATTTATTTACGGTAATTTATAAGGTTATTTTAAGCATGCACTTTGAGAAAAAATATCTCTTCTTAATTCATGTAAGTTTTACTGGAAAAAACTCAAGAAAAATTAATAATGTTTTTTTTTTGTGCCGGAGTCATATTTTTCATCATATTTTTTATTGTTTGTTTCAACGAATTCTAGAATGATGCCAAACGAACGAAATTTTTGGGATCCGAGTTGTCTCTATATAAAAATAATAATTATGGGGCCACTCTTTCAGAGTAATGCTTTCCAAAGTGTAAATCAAAATAGCATCTCTAGACAACATGTCAGCGCTGTATTTACTGCAATATTAAGTAATTTCAGGTGACTCAGGTATTTATCCTGGAGACTTTTATTCTGGTCACATTCCATCAAAACATGTATTAGGTCCAACAGCTTAAAAACCAAATACGCGTCAGAAATTACGCGATTTACAACTCGAAAAATACGATCGTTTGACATCACCAATTTAGTTAATCGTTATTTGCAATCTCCAATTCCTAAGATTAGCATCACCATACAGACAGATAGAGGCGGCCCAATTTATCTCCATGATAAGTGAAGTAGTGATCTACAGTGCTAATCTTAGAATAAACCGAGGGTTCATTGAACGTCGCCAAAAACCTGTTTTTCTCGTTATACAATACCAGAGAACAATAGCACAGTCACGGTAGTGAGTGTGACTGAGTATTACCTCTATACAATATAGATCATTAGTGTGGATGTTAAAGTTAACATATTATTTATTTTTGACTGGCTGCCTCTCACTGACCTTATGACTTTTTTCTGCTGAACCGTTCTACGATGCTCATAAGGATAGCGTCTTTTCATGCTTTAAAAACTTTACCATACGAAATACCAGTATTAAAAAATACAAATTTATGAATATATTGGGATCCCGAAACGAAACATTCAAACCAAAGTTTTTTTTTCCAGTTGTAGCGGGCTCTTTTCCGCAACTCGACGACTTAAATATGCGCCTATTTTGCGTGATATATACATAAATATATATAAATATATAATGGGAGTAATTCTCAGCTAGTATTTCTCAAAAAATACCTATTATAGAAGAGTTAATGCCGTCACGGCACGAAACGCAAGATAATGGTCAAACTCATAGATTTTCATCAAGATATTATGTATATACTTAAATACTATCTTAATGTAATATTTTTTTTAGAAATAATCCGCTAGGTGAGGTTACTTACAAGGAAGGGTACCTACCCAACTGTCCGGCTCCGATTTTGTTTATTTTGATATACAATGTGTGGCCCAAAACCGGGGCGAAAAATTAAAACGTAGATTCTACTCCTCAAACTAGACAACTTTTGTTTAGCAACTTTTTAAAATCATAAAGTTTTTAGATTGTTCATTTTTCAAACAAAGTAAATAGTATAATCAATGTACTTAAAACTCCGTCTAATTGACATCGCCTGTCAGTCTAGTCACTCTACAGACATAACCAATTTCATAGTACATTGCGTGTTCGAATTAACTTTATAATGTAATAAAATTCAAACCGCAAGTTTTTTTTCAAAGTCGTCAAACAAACGTTGCGTAGTTTGAGGAGTAGAATCTACGTTTTAATTTTTCGCCCCGGTTTTGGGCCACACATTGTATGTTAGAGAGTAATATAAAATAATAGACACGTATTTTTTTTAGCTGCCATATATCAACCTGTTGGTAGAAATTGACCTCCAAAATACTAAAAAGTGACTAAACCCTCTAACTTCTTTGGATAATTAAAAAATACCAAAGAAAGATGGGAGATGTACAACATCGAAGGATTTAAAAAAAAAATTGAGCCGATATAATATAACATATTCTTAAACATATAGTCAAACCAGTAGGAAAATACCAACAGCCACTTTTCAGTACTTTGGAGGTAAATTTCTCCCTACAGGTTGAGATTAGATAGCTAAAAAACAATACGTGTCTGTTATTTTAGACTACTCTATAACATATATCAAAATAAACCAAATCGGAGCCGGACAGTTGGGTACCTTTCCTTGAGCTAAACTCTGCCGACAACCATGAGTCGCAAATCGCAATTACTTTTTGTTCCATTTAAATGTTATTTCACTGTCGTAGACAAGTCCTGGAAGGCGTCCGCTACGTGCACGGCAAGAGCATCGTGCACCGCGACCTGAAGCCGGAGAACATCCTGCTGGACGACCAGCTCAACGTCAAAATCACCGACTTCGGCTTCGCCAAGGTGCTCAAGGAGGGGGAGAAGCTGTTCGGTAAGTGGGGACTATAGGTCTGTATTGTCTGCCATACTTATTTTTTAGTCGCCTTATGATTTGTCAGTGTCATGTCAGCACGCTAAAAGTATTTCTAACTGAGAAAGCGTTTTAAAAAGGACTTTTATGGGTGATTTATGTAGTGTTTGATCAGAAGGTTAACTAACTAATCGTTAAAAACCGTAAATAATAGTTGAATCTCAAGGAAATGTGTCAAATTTTCGATTCCTTTTTCGAATCTTAACAATTAGTTGAGTGAACTTCTGGTCAAACAACGGGCCCTAAGTGAATTTTGAGCTCCGTGGATATTTTCACAAGGTAAATGAGTTTCCAACCTGTTAACCCTAGGGAGTTGATAAAATGTCTCTTTTCTAGTAATTTCAACGGTGGGCTTACCCACACATTCTACAAAAATGCGTGACATGTTTCGGTTATTTGCATAATGATGCACAATTGAGTAATTTTAATAAACGTCGCGTCAACTAACTTGAGTTGGAATTTGATCCTAACGTTACGGTCCGATTAGCAAGTTGCATATCTAAAGTTACATCTGGTTGGAACAATAAGGGTTACAAACAAAGGCTTTTGTTAATCCGGTGTACTAGGCTCGCAGGAAAAGGTTGGAGGTTGGTCAGACGATCCCGCACGTCTTTCTATGTAGGGGAACCGGGGCCTCTATTTTATGATGTTAAGAGAATTGTGAAGCTAAAAATACCTTAACGTTTCTCTCCCTTTAAACCCTTTAAATGATACAAATTAAAAAAAACAAAAACAGTAACGTACAGGCCTAGTTCTTACCTACCTATAATACCTACAACGAAACGAATTCAAAAATCGTGGAAATCGGATTTAGGTTGAGAAACGTTTTCTCCTGGAGCTAAATTGGTATGGTTTTTTTGACTGCTACGCAATTTTAGCGGCGCTTCACAATCCTCTAGATATGAACAATATTGCTTTCGAATTGTTATCGTATTGTTTTTAATTCCGCCGCCTTTACTGTCAAGTAAATAAGAGGGGGTCCGTTCATTTGACCGAAATACGTTTGGTCGAACGTATCGTTTCGCAACTTTTTCATTTGGCAACCCACTTTTATTTCTGTAACTGTAAATATTTCAGGATTTATTTCTGTACCTTCGCGAAGACCCTGTAGGTTAGGTTAGTTTTTATAAAAATCCTGAAATATTTACAGTTACAGAAATAAACGTGGGTTGCCAAATGAAACGGTTGCGAAACGATACATTCGACCAAACGTTGTTCGGTGAAACATTAGTGAACCAAATAAGAGCCATTAAAACATTGACAATACGTAGAATAGATACCTTGGTCCTTATCGTATTGTCAACGTTACGATAGCTTTTTCTAACTTGACAGTAATAGTAGCCGAGTTAAAAACATTACGATAACATGTCAAGGGCATTATGGCTTTATATTTTGGAATAGAGCTATCGTAACAAGAACTTAAAAAGTAATATTGTTTTACCGATAATATAAAGCACACCTTCTGTACAACAAGGGCACGAATGCAATTCTTGTCATATTTTGCATTGTGCCATTCTGCCCTCCTACGGAGAAAAGGCACATGTGCAATTAATTCATAGAAGCATATTAAATTCTCACACGTTGTTATAAGGTTGGAAGTGCAATGCAATTCAGATAGATGTGCTTTTTTTTCGTAGGACATGTAAACCCTTTTCTTTGATAATCGTCCATCCTAGTGTTGGTAGGACGTTGTGCAAGCTCCGCGACCGCATAGCTACCCTACCACCATCTTATACTTTAATCTACTGCCAAGCACCGTTCGCATTGTTGTGTTCCGGTGTGGGGATAAGACAACCGGTCAAATTACTCGTATAGAGGCATTCAATCTTAGTCCTAGTGGTGTAATGGTTGCCGACGCATTTGCCGTCTAAGGATTGCAGTCTTAAGATTGTAGTCTTGAGAATGACTATAGGCCACATCCCAGCAGGTGGCCTGTGTGCTCGATCACCTTGTACAAGTCATTAAATAAAAATTGAACGACTAAAGAGGATAGTCCTGTTGTGCTGCAGAGCTGTGCGGCACGCCGGGGTACCTGGCGCCGGAGACGCTGAAGGCCAACATGTTCGATGACGCACCCGGCTACGGCATGGAGGTCGACATGTAAGTATATTCATATCCCATGTTCGGTAATAGATTCATTAAAGTTTTGCACCGTTTTCCCCGATCACTGGTGATCACCCTGGACCGAATTCTCGATCCGCCCTTGCTTGTTAGTCCATGACACATGTAAATAAAATTTAAGTTAGCAAATTTTTAACGGAATACGAATCGATTACATTTCCTCAATAAGCTGTATCGATAATCGTGTTTTTTTTTTATTAGCAGCATCACTAAATTTACATTGAAACAGAATTTGTGTTCATTCGGAATAACTATACTAACGATCAAATTTTTTATTTTTCAGATGGGCGTGCGGTGTCATAATGTTCACTTTGTAAGTATGGTTTTACATTCAGGATTCTACCCGTCTTTTCGTCCAAAGAGGATAATTTAAATGATTGTAGAAATCGCATCAAAATATATTTCATAGCTAAAAAAGCTTAGTACACGAACAGACAGACAAAACCCCCGACTGAGCGACCTTCTCTTATTTATTTATTGCGTCCGCTGTTAAAAGTACCTTCCTCAGGGTTCAGGGTTTGGGCCTGCCGAGGTGGTGCAGCGCCTCAGGTATGTTTACGGAGATGCGCACTGACGGTTTCATGGCGATCATGCGTAAGACAATCGCATCACACATGGATCGCGTCAGGAAAAACCCCAACAGTATTCTGAAAATGATAGCTGGCAGGTTTGACTGTCCTATTTTGATTAACTGGTTAGGACAAGTCAAGCCAATTTGTACATATAGCAAATAAGTTAAATGTAGTAGGTTGTAGTATTAACATAGTCTAAGTATTACTAACAAACGTTATGGGTCTGTCGGCCTGAAATAAAGATTCCTATTCTATTCTATTCTATTCAAGCTATCCTTACCAAATTTCATCGTAATAGGTTCAACTCTTACGCTATGAAATCTTAACAAACAGACAAAGTTACTAATATTTTTTGTAGGTATGCATTTACTTCAACATTTAAATTAAAACTATGAAATTAGAATTTTGTGCTTAACCCTTTGAACGCTACAAACGACTCTGGCCGTCAACGGAAAGTCGTGCCACGGACGCCACGACGGCTACAGCCAGTCACAACTTCAATATTTAAAAAAAAACTATCTTTAAAAATTTGACTGTTGCTAACCAAATTTAAATCGTTATAAATCCTAAATTATCGTTCAAAATGGAAAATAATGAAAGAAACCTAAAGATGATTTTGAAAGAACCTATTCATTGATACCCCACTTGTAATAGTTCGTCGACTCTATTTTTTTCTTTAATACAACAGCGTTTCGTTGCCGCCTATTGAAGTTTGATTAGTTTCATGTCTTAGTGACACAAGATTAAGACAAATCGATTGACGTAAGAATCATCAAAATCGGTCCACTCGTTTAGTTTCTAGAGTGCCACACACAGTTGGCAGTTCGCCGGTCGGATAAAGACTTTTTCTATGTGAAAAACGAGGCAGACAAGCAAGGCGTTTGAGTAACACTCGATGTGTCACGTATATCGTTCAAAAGGGTAAATAATTGGAGGCCATTTGCAACGTTAAGATGGCGGATGTGTAATTAGTTTTAGTTTTGTATTTTTGGGTATTTAGCTGTTCAAGGTTCTTTTATGTTAGTGATTTGTACTTTTTATGCCTTTATGCACAGTGATAGAAGACTTGGACTTATTTCGTGTAGTGGTACAGAGTATCACCGTACAACGTTGCCCCCAGTTTTTTCTAGAGAAGATTGGATTGTGTTTTATTGCTATATTGATTTATACTTATTTATTCTTGACACTGGCGAAGTCACTTCATTGTGGAAACGCCATATCCCCGCGGTAGTAGCTGTTGAAGTCGCCGCGGGGCAAAAAAAATATCTATTATATCTGCAATTCGTTTTATTAAACAACAATAACCATAAAAAATAATAGCTTTCGTATCAGCAGTTATTAAACGATGTAACTTACAGATTAAGACGATTGACGCAAGTTGTAATAGATAATCAATTAATAATATTAATAGCTGAGAAGCAGCTGACTCTATTTAAAGCCTCGTGCAACAAACTGTCTACGACGCAGACGTTTGATAGGTCGCACTTGAAACGTAGTTATGGTATATTCATTATTTTATGACGAGGTTTTAACTGCAACTGCGGCTATATTAGCTTGGCAATCGTCCAATTTTCAAGTGGCTACCAGGCACCAGCATATTAAGCTACTGTTGAATAAAAATTTGATAATGTGACTTCACTGGCCTCGTAATGATTTTATACAATAAATTATTTGTAAATTAGGATACACAGGTAAATTAGTAACAAAAATGGTGCTGATAGACTTGAGAACATACTAGAACGCTCGGGTAAATACTCGAGTCCATCAGCACGTTCATATATCGTAAATTTTGCTTTACGTTTATATTTCTTTTCTACATTCCATCTATCATCTTAGTTTAACATTAAATAACACCGCAAATACCACAGGAAGTGTATCTTCAATGATCTTTGAAGGGATTTTTTTATTAAATATGAGTTTTAGCCGATATAACGAAACGCGTGCTCATAATTTTTTCATCTTCTTAAACATTTATAATCAAACCGCTATGAAACTTGCATTGTTTTTTTAAATATCTCTGTACAAGTAAGAGGGTTTAGTCACTTTTCAGTACTTTGGAGGTCAATTTCACACAACAGGTTGAGATTGGGCCGCTAAAAAAAATACGTGTCTGTTATTTTAACTACTCTCTAACATATATCAAAATCAATAAAATCGGAGCCGGACAGTTGGGTACCTTTCCTTGTAAGTCTGTGTTTGTCATCACGCAATTAAATAATAAATAAATAAATATCAGGGGGCAATGTCACACCAATTGACCTAGTTCCAAACTAAGCTCTAGGCTTGTACATGCACTAGACAACGATATAAATACTTATATAGAGAAATAAATACTTAAATACATAGAAAACGTCCAAGACTCAGAAACAAATACTAAAACAAGGCTATAGCGTCGTCCAGAAAAGTTTTTTATTTTTTAATGTTCCTCAATTTAATGTAGATAAATGTAACCTTAAAATGATATATCCTGTTAATTAGGGATCATAGCTATGTTTAATGATACGTTAAAACAGTGAAAATCCTTCTTAATTCGCAGACTGGTTGGCTGCCCGCCATTTTGGCATCGGAAGCAGATGGTCATGCTGCGGAACATCATGGAGGGGAAGTACTCCTTCACCAGCCCGGAGTGGGCAGACATTTCAGGTATCTGACACTTTATATAATAGGATAGAGTAACTTTATTTCAGGCACAAAAGCCCATATTTACAAATACCTTACAAACGTAAACTAAAATTAACATAACTACTAATAAATACAATTTCGCGATGTCAGCTAGCCGGCGGCCACGAAATCGCTGGAATAAAACACCCCTCGCCCAGAATAACACCATTAAAAAGGTCGACAGATCTTTCCACAAAGGACTTGTAAAATTCCATGTGGCGGGGCCACCACTCGACCCTCAGGCTAACTCTGGTCTTAACTAGTACATACTCTACGAGCTAAATGCGAGTTGTATGTCATCCTGGTACGCGTTACAAATGTGGTAGCATCCAAAGTGGTTGGTGGGTTTGACGGTCATTTCATTGCAGTCTATTTGAATGAACCAGGCCCATCGTAATCACACTGGTGGCGAACTTATGACAGCTCATACTGCCAAGTGAATCAGCGTCAATACGGATTAAAGGATGGGCTAGTATAACTTGGAATAGCTCTAGTTTTGAAGAACATTATAAAACATTATCAACGGTAATATTATTATATTACTTTGTAATAATATTATGGTCTAAAGATGGCTGAAATAAATGATTTTGATTGATTGATTGATTGAGAGGTTTTTGTCTATAGTTTTCTATGTTTATATACCAAAGAGAGAAAATGGAAAAGTAAAATGTGTATTTGTTGATTTTCAGACGACCCCAAGGATCTTATCAGACGGCTTTTGATGGTGGAACCAAGCCAAAGGTTGCCCATCGAAGAGGCCCTAAGCCATTCCTTCTTCAATACAGTGGTAAGAATTTATGCCCGCCTAGTACTTCTGTTATTAACAACTTTAGTTAAAATGCATTTTAAATTAAGCTCAAGTTATTTTTAAAGGAAAGTGCGAGGTAATTTTCATACAAACTACGTTTGGTAAGGTTTTGGTGGTTCAATTTTTTTTTAATATGGCCATAAACAATATTTTGTCCAATGCGATTTTTTTTTTCTATTTACATTTTGATTACAGAACACCAATTGATCATAGTTTGTATGGAAACTTAATCCTATTCCACGCGTTCGGAACTGCCACGCAACTCGGACAAGGTCAAGTTTCCCTTAATCGAGCTGAATAGGTCTTATTAAGGCTTCATTTCATAATACCCTGTTGCCAATATGGTAAGGTTAGGTTAGTTTAGGTTAGTAGTTATCTGTATCATACAATGCCTATATAAATATAACGAGGTACTTTTTTTTTCTCAAAATGCCGTATCTCTGATATGACTAAAATTCCTAACAGTTTTATCCAAGAACTCCTGAAATCCAAGTTTACCTAATCATTCATTATTTATTTATTAAGCATTTTGAGACAGACAATTTGCCGTTCCGATGTTTTGGTTTGAGGTAATTATATGATTCCGTCATACAATACAGGTATTTTGGGAAACAGACGTTTTGGATCGAAGTCATTATAATTTAATGTTAGGCATTATGGGTGTCAACTTGAGATTTCGAGTTCAAATAAATATGATTCATTATTAAATTCATCCGTAATGAAAACTACTCATCGAGTTCAATAAGTATGCTGGTAGACTTGTTGGACTACCGAATTGAACGAACGAAGACAACTTGGCCTTGGTTGAGTAGCGTGGTTGTTCCGACCGTGTATAAAATAGGTAAATCTTGAAGTTTCCCCTTAAGGACGAATGAATTAGCAGTCTGCTTTGCAACGATTTCTTTTCTTATCTATCTGACTGCATCCAAGTAATTTTACAATAATTTTCGCTTATTTAAACTTAGTACGTACTCCGTGACTGTGTACGCTGCACTTAGCTTCGCGCAGCACTTAGTAATTGCATTATGCGTTTCTATTATAAACATAAATTAAATTTTACTTTATATTCTCGAAAGAAATCAAACGACATTGTACTAGGAACGCATAGTTCAAAGCTGTAAACCAACTAGGCACATGTTAATCGCACACTACATCAATGTTCTTCGGCCCTGGTAGCTATGGGACCAGGACATGACGCCGCTGAAGAAATCGCTCTCAAGCACCGGCCGCCGGATGTCGCGCATCGATCAGCTCGCGATGGTAAACAAACTATACTTTGTGTGGGTTTGCATCCTGATATAACATACATATTGATCATTCAGACTTGTGAGGTCGTCCCTTTGAATGACCTGCCATGCATTATGGGATATAGAATAGTGGGATACAATTTCATCTTATTCAGATCCGCATGGGATTATTTCTATTTTGATTCCAATCTTTAATTGCCATTAAAAATACCTTGAATAAATAACTTTTTCCGTTTTAACACAACTATTAAATTAATAATACATTTTACACAACGAAATAACACTAGGTATTTACAAACACACACTTTTAGTAAACACACATCTTACACGATTTATCATTTCTATAACCTATAAAGTAAGGTAAATTATGCAATCCATACTCACAATTAAATTTGTACCAGATATATGCACATGCATGACGCTTATCTACGCTTCTTTAGATTGCATGCACGCATGTTCGTTTAATTACTTTTTATTTAAGAAATTGGAGAGATCTTGTGAGAGAAACGAAGGCAGGTTGGGTAAGTATACATATTTATCTCCAAAAGTATTCATAAAATCCGCTTATTCTTTTTGTTCGTTTTGTTCTGTTCAATGAAGGAATAGATTTTGATACGAGTTTATAATCATTTTATGAATGTCTTCCGGACGGTTTATGTGTATGCGTCCGGTCGCAAATGTAAAATATTCTGTTAGACAGGTACAAGGTACAAATTAAACTCTGGGTTAATCAAGAGATTTGTGGTTAACTGTTAAGATCTATGGTTAAGTGCAAGCTTCCGATCCTCAAGTACAGAAAACAGACTTGGAATTTTAATAAATTCAGAAATCTGCCTTCAAGGTTTGTCAGAGACCCATGGACCGTATTATTTTTGGAGACAAATTGTCTGACCGCATCAGGAATACTATCCAAAACACATGTAGCTGATGTAGACCAACTAACGGATTCATAAAAAAAGTCTTGCCTCGGTGGTTCCCTTACCCCATCTTACCACACAATGTTCTTTTGTCATTAATCTGACGACTGACCTTACCTTAATTTTCAAAACCTATTCTGGCTACAAGAACATCATTTCACTAGAATGTCACCTCCACACATTCCAGGCGATAAAGCAGGGCAGTTTCAACGCGCGCGCCAAGTTGCGCGTGGCGCTGGTGGCGGTGCGCGCGGCGGTGCGCCTGCGCCGCCTCCCGCACACCGCCGCGCGCGCCGTGGAGCTGCACGCCGCGCTCGGGGACCCCTACTCCATGCGCGTGCTCCGCAAGGTGCGTACCGGGGCCGCAGGCGACGGGACGGGACTGAACAGTTCTTACATAAAAGTGCGGAAGCGGTCCAGGGCCGCATAAAATAAGCTTGGGAAAATTAAAAGGCGCTGTTAGAAGTAGAATTGGCTACTTAATATGATGATTCCCTTTAAATGCACATTGAACGAATGTTCCATCTGTCATAACGTCATCATATCAAACTTGATTTACTCATTCATTAATTATTAAGTACAAATGGAAAATAGACAGCTCGAAACTGTCTTTTCAGAAAAATTACAATTTGAAAATCAGCAAAAAGAAAAGTAGACCCTAATAAAAGTTCCCTATACCTAAATCCTAACGAAGGTGGGTACTAGGATCACACGTCCCGACATTTAATTAGGCCCTGTATATAAAAAATAAAGCCCAAAAATGTATAATAAGTTCATCCATCAGCGTTGCGCGTCGCGCTATTTCCTAATGGTACTCGTAAGTTTGACGTTTAACGTAGACCTTCGACCTTCTTTTGAAGTCATTCGCGTAATGCACCATGTTTTCTCCGGTCCCTACGAAAGAATTCTTCCAAGAATCACCCTTGATTGCATTCCGTCCGCATCCAGCGGATATTTTTGACCAGATCTTCGGAAAACCTTATTAAGCTGATTAAGTATTACCTTCCGTTTTTATTACCTTCCACTACAAGCCTGTATACTTAACCGTTCACATTTTAGGTGATAGATGGCTGCGCGTTCCGCGTTTACGGGCACTGGGTGAAGAAGGGCGAGGGTCAAAACCGCGCTGCGCTGTTCGAAAACACGCCCAAGACCGAGCTCAAGAGCCTCTACGTGACCAACCTGAGCCGGTAGCCTCCATGCTGTTTCTGGCCGCCTGGTCAAGGTCAGTTATAAATTAATTGTAACAAGGGCGAGGGCGATCATTGCTGCGTTGTTTAAGAACACGCCCAAGGCGGAGCTGAAGAGTCTCTACGTGACCAACCTGAGCCGGTAGACTCCATGCTGTTTCTGGCTACCGGTCGAGGTCAGTTATTTATTGTTATTAGTAACAAAGGTGAGGATAGAACTACGCTGCGCTGCTGCTCGAGAACACGCTCACAAAGTGAACGTGAAAAGTTTAACATATTATTAGTAAAACGCAGTTGTGACATGGTTCTAACACGCTAGCAGTGTCTCATTGCACTGCCAGGCTGGGCACCCGATGGGCCAATAACGTCTTTTACAAATTTCGTGGTGTCTGACGACCAGGCCCCAGTTTGTCACTCGGTTTTTTTTTAACTCTTTCTGCCTGTTCATCAGGTAGGTAGATTTTCTTTCGGCCCAAAACGACCTGGTCTAATCGACGTCAATCAAATGGACGGGCAAATGTTAGCCTATTCACAATTTTCGTCCAAAGGTTTTCTCGATCGTCGAACCCGCAAATGGATGTGGGCGCGGCGTCATGCCATGGCCCATGGTACACGGTTTTCGCACTCACGATCAATCTAATGGCATACGGAAAAATCCGTGGGTTGTAATTAGTCCAAAAAAATTGTCTGAAGATTTCATATTCACGATCCTATTTGGCTGGACGCGTCGCCAACCGATGCGATGTACTGACCGTGACAATCCAGTTTTACTGGAGCACGCCAGGTAGCTGATTTAATTAGTTACTACTATATTGTTGATTTGTTATGCTATATATATTTTTTAAATTAAATTCCTTAAAAAAAAAGTTTTAGACCTGTGGCAAGCAGCCTCTCAACAAAGTAAGCTTTTGATGTCCTTTTAACTTTATATGCTTGTATTTCAGGATTTGCAAACGTGCCAGGGTATAAGGATCAGGCAAGAATTAGGAGCGGGTCCGCTCCGGACGCCGGCCGGCAAGTGTCACTGACGTAGGTCTCACGTAGATTCGACCGCACTAGCCACCTTTGCTATCCTAGTACAATTCACAGCGTTTTGTTTGAATTCAAAATCAATTTAAACATGGTGGTGTATTTTTGATCACTAAATATTTATAGAAAGTTCGTTTGGCAAAGTTGAAATGTTATTCGGATCAAAGATTTTTAATGTTACAGATAATTATGTAAGTAGATGTAAAATCGTCTCTCATTACACATAAGGTCCACAAATACATGTACCTAGCAGTAATTTTAGTATTATTGTGTAATCATTGTTTTCCCTTTGTTTAGTTTTTAAGTCTTATTTAATTTATAGTTCGTGTATTTTTGAAAGTGTTACCACTGTAGTGGTTTGGTGAAATATTTAGTTTATCTATAAGATTATCTTGCCATACGCATTCAGGTTATATAATATCAAAGTAAAGGTATTTGAGATTACCTAAACATATTTTTTAGCGCATGTAATATACAAAAGACAATGGCAATAAGCCAGTCTCAATTTTAAAATACACTCGAGCAAAAAATTTGGCAACTGGTATTTTTAGCTACCAATTTCAACCAAACGCATTATGCGAATTACAGGTGCCCTCTATATTCTGGTGCAAGGAATTTGAAATTTAGAATGTTTATTTATAGTTAAATATTTTCATATGTACAAAATGTACATATTTCGAGTGTCATGCGATATTGAAGTGTTGTAGAGTGCCTATTGTTAGTGAATTTTAATTGTTATGAATATTACAAGAAACAAAAGACAGATGTTTTGTATTTATTTATTTCAGCCGGACTACCGTTTATTTTTCCAATCGATATCTTTGCTGTTTTTGATACATATTTTTACTAAAATCGTGAACTTTAAAACTATTTGAATGGAATCTTTATTCATAATAATTACAGCTATTTTGATAATGTTGATTTTAATTAGACTGCGTGCCATCACTGCTGGGAAGTTTTCGATTTCATTCAGCTATGGTGTGATCACCCTAGTTGCATGTTGTTTTCCATATTATATTTAGGATAGTCGCGTTTCCTAATTAATTATTAGTATTCAATGTTTAAACTGTCTGTGATCGCCCGCTGTAGGACTAGGGAGCCAGCAGTTTAAGGATATGACTCGTTCTTAGTTCGATTTTGTCCATACGTAACTCACCTAAGTATTATCCAAACTGGTTCTCTGACAGAACGAAAGGAAAATATTTATTAAAGTGCATACTGGTGCCATTGATTGAATTGAAACAGTTTTTGTAAACACTACTAACGATATATTTCCGGTAAGAACTCTAAACCCTGGAATATTTTAGATTTTTCTAACTTAAATTGGAAAATTAGTTTAATTTTTTAAGGACAAAACCTTATCTATACGCGGCTACATTTTGTCTTGTTAACTTATTTCTGGCTCCCTATCTGCAGGAAAACGTAAGCAATAAGGACCAGCAATAGAGTTTATAGAGTATTTACAGTCAATGTCACATGGATGCTTAAATGAAGTTAATAAAACTATATTTTAAAAGGCGATTTTATTTAGTTATCCTGTAATGACTAGCATAGGGACATTCCATTTTCGTCCTCAGGTTTAGCAACACATTTGAGGTATTAGGATTGTTATCTTGAGAATGAAGTCTTGAGATTTCAAATGTCTATGGGTCTCAGATCCCACTTACCATCAGGTTGTCATAAACAAAAAAACAGTTGAATCTGATCTTAACTGAAGATTTCCACGTTTCATCCGGCCGCGGTAAATATCCGTGTAAAACCCTGAATGAAATGCTATTGCGCTTCCGATCGTTGTGTACAGGCGTGGCGGAGAATCTCTAGGGCTTACTAGATTTTGTCATTTACTAACCAAGTAACTGGACCAAAATATCCTATGTCCACTCGTGACATTCGACTATCTAGTTTGAAGGTTTTTTTGCGACAGTGTAATTGTTCTGTGTGTGTGTTCATGCAAATCCGTTCACAACATCTAGACATCCTTTCAAGTTCAGGATCTCCTTTCATAATTGTTTAAGCTTAAGTTAAAGTATGCTACGCTACGGCGTGAAGGTACCGGATACTTAAAAACGAAAAAGAAATTCATACTGAACCAGGTGTTGTTCTTAAAGAAACATTCGGGTAACAACGTGACGTGGCTTCTTAAAAATCTACGACGTAGTTTCCCTCGGAGGGACCACGGCAAACAACTTGCCCGCAACTTATTTATCGCTCCGCAATCCCCCTCTACCTAGTCTGCAATGAAAGAGACGCAATGAGCTATACGCGACTAAATACACGTGCTAATCCTATAGGGAAGTAAGAGAGGCGGATGACTGCGATTGTAAGTATTTTGTTGCTGGGATAGCATAACAATCCAAACGAAGCAAATTATGGAATAATAACTATATTCGTTTTGGCATCGATCCACACTTGCGTTGTTGTAGAGACGAGGAAAAGTGAAATGTACTTGCCACGTCAATAACCCATCGCGTTGCGTTGACGAGCGCGACTGTTTCGGATTACGTCAGCTTTACGCGTCGCGCATAAAGTTCGTTATCCCGCGCCCCGGCAACGACCTTGCGAAAACTACGCTCCAAAAACGGGAGAAAAGGTCTTACGATTTACGATTACATTTTTTTACGTTTCGCTCGATCATCAATGCTACTCTAGCTGGTTACCGACGTGTTTAGAGAGACCACAGTAGGAGTTCTATTTAATTATTTAAATAATTACTCTAGTCTAAAAAGTGGAGGAAATAAAGTAAGTCTCAATTTATTTCTAAGCGTGCGGTGAACGCGTGCAGACCTGAATTTCCCCTTACAAATGACTGGTGAAAATTGCACCGGGCAACTTGTTAGTTAGCGAGGAAGTGAAAGTCGGGCAGAGCGAGCACGTGCTCGGCGCCCCGGTGGAGCGCCGGACGACGGCCGGCCGGCCGCCGGAGTTCTGAAAAGTTACATTCAATTAGATGCGTCTAGTTGTTTCTCTTTAGAGTACGTTAAGTGAGAGATAAACAAAGTGACAGCGTGCCGCGTCACCGGCTCGCGGCGCGGGGCGCGTGCATTCGATCGCTGCAATGGCATCGATCGCGCACGCCCCGCGCGACTTTACCCAGCTCGCGCTGCCATTGGCCGGGCGTGCGGGTCACGTGACGCGCGCGCCGCGCCGCGATTGGCCGGTAGTAGCGGCGGCCACGTGAGCGGCGCGCGGCGCGCGTGGCCGGCCAGTCGCGGCGTGACAGCGGGCGCGCCAGTACCGCGCGGCGCGTCCCGTGCCGTGTCCGACATGAGCCTGCTCGACACCCTGCTCGAGGCGGCGCGCTTCATCGAGCTTCAGGAGCGGCGCCTGCAGGCCGGTAAGTGCCGACAGGGCGCGCGGCCACGAGCCGACGCCCGCCGCTCTTGACCTTGGGTCGCACGCAAGCGCCGCGCCGGCCTCGCCCCGGCCCCACGTAAACAAAGGAAACCTGAAATTCATTATTACTACACGTAACTCTTAATCAATCCCCCCGCCTTTTATCTAATGCGATTTGTTTGCAACGCTGCGAGCGCAAGCCGCCGCGCTCGTGATTCATAGCTGGCGGCACTCGGCAGGAACGTGTTCACTACGACGTTCGCTGCGCTGCATCACATTCCGAATGCCTATCACTTCTAGTCACCTAAGTCACAACCGGCTTTGTTACAAAACAAGTAAATTAATCATATAATTTAGACATGTGCGTTGTCAAACCTATCAGTGTTTCCTATTCACTAAACGCCGTGCCACGTATTATGCGTTTGCGTTGAGAGTGGGCGACGGGCGAGTGGGGAGCCGGCGGGTACCAGGCGGACAGAGCCGGGAGCCAGTCAGCTGATCGAGCGCGTGTCGCGGCGCGGGGCGCGGACGCGGCGCTCACGCATCGCCCCAGCGCCCGATGCATTTTTACTAATAAATAAATCCTCTCCGTAACTTTAAAATGTCGCTAAAATACCAAAAACTAGCACAAGCCGTGGTTACGCAAGCGTTGATCGCTATTAGTACGCACGCTACGCTAGGTAGTCGATGAACTCATTCTCTCGTGCATTATCAAGCGTAGGTGAGCCACGTACTTGCGTACCTACCCGCTAACTGCCTACTCGCGGACGGGGCTTAGTCACATCACAACACTCGTTCGCTTGAATTGTTTATCCGAACAAAATGGTTGCAACTTGTGCACAGAATAAACCTTCTCGTTTCTGCCGGCCGCGTCTGCTCGGCGCCCAAACAACGTGAAGCGCAACACTGTCGAAGTACTTTTATAATCTTGTTTATTATCGTTACGTTCGAGCATAAAAATCTGATAAACGGACGGCGCGTTCTCTATCTGATGTCATACTAATACCTACCAATATCTACCTAACATGGAAACTTGATTTTTCGCCTACCTTGGGCCATTCGGAATTTTGTCTTCATTTTCAGGGACTAAAAAAGGTTTGTTAAATACCTTAATGGTGATCCATTGCTCCTTGACACATTGATAAAGGGTTGACACTGTTGATATCTAAATTATCATTCAGATCAACCACATTTAGGTATAGGTAGAGCTAGGCGCTTGTCGGTGGAGCAATTTCCATGATTCTCTTTCTAGAGCGTTTTCCATTAGGGCTTGATACAAACGTACGAGTAGGTATATACATAATTAAAAACAATAAAAAGAAAACAAATCAAGTTAACCTTTATTTGCCTACATTTATTTCTCTAAAGAAGGACCTATCTCTAAGTATTAATCATATTGATACGGTAAAAACCATATCGTGTTTGACCTGTTACCGTATGGTCACCGTTTTGATAGCTCTTATTCACTTGACAGTAATGGCGGATGACGTCAGAACAATACCATAACAGGTCAAAGACGATGTGTTGTTACCGTCGGGAATAGAGGCCCTGTGAAGTTGGAATACACAATTGCGAGATTTACGAGTATTAAACTTTCTGTTCTCAGGAACCTTGTCATTGATTTTAGTAACAAAGAAATCTGCGTTTAAATATTTAAAAAAAAACTTGCACTCGGCCCGGTCATTTTGAAATATAAAACTACTTTACTACTACTTTCTATTAAATATCATGTGTAGGTCTTTCTGCCGCACTCAAGAGACGTCAATTATAGTCAAGGGCATTGATATCTATGTAGCGCGTCAAATATATGTATCTTCTTCTTCTTCTTCTTCCACAGCATTTATTTAGATGCCCACTGTTGGGTATATGCCTCTCCAATTCTTTTCCATTTTTCCCTGTTTTGAGTTAGTCTGGTCCATAGAGGGCCAGCATTCTCTCTAATGTCATCAGTTTGGTTTGGCAATATATGTATACACGGACCTTATTGCCAGTAGTGGCATAAAGTTGAATAGATATTTTTGACGTCTTGGGAACGTTTATATAATTTATGCCCTTGACCATTTAATGTTTGTGTAGTGACGTGTTGTCTTATTCTATTGCTATAGCAAAGAAAGTGACAGAAGCTAATTTAATCAAGCATTAAATTTAATTGACGTCTCTGAGTGCAGCAGGTAAGCAGGGAACAATATATTTTATTAAATTTAGACAGTATTTTACTGCCTAAGAGGTCAGACAGAGAGAGACAGAGGACACTATCGACAGGGTTCCGAATTCGAATCGAATCGGCGCTAGCCAAAGTCACACTTGACCATTATTAGGGTTCCGTACCCACAGGCGAAAAACGGTCCGTCTGTCTGTCACCAGGCTGTATCTCATGAACCGTGGTAGCTAGACAGTTGTCCACAGAAGATGTATTTCTGTTGCCGCTATAACAACAAATACTAAAAACAATAAATTGAATATTTATGGGGCTCCCATGCAACACACGTGCTTTTTTTGTTTTTTTTTTTTTATATTGGCAACGAGTAGGCACTTGAAATATTCATAGAATATTTAGTTGTATATTCACTTTTAAAATATATAATTATATTAAATGAAAATAAATATTTAAGGGGGGCTCCCATACAACAAACGTGAATGTTGTATCTTGGCCGGTTTTTTTAATATTGTAATTTTATTTTGTAATTGGGCTGGTTTCCAATTGGAGCTCGACGTCTAGCGCCATTTTGTGGTGTGGGTGGGATTACCACATATGTTCAGTCAAGCCATCCCAACTCCTCCAGGCCTAGGGTTTGTCAATTTTGTCATATGTACCTATAATCATACCAAATTTGACGCTTGTATGTTTTACGGTTTTTACGATACAACAAAAATAAAAATACTGTGGAGAAAAAACGTCCACTCTTTATTATTTTACTTTCTTTATGAAGTTAGGACTGGCGGACGGAAGGACGATGACGGACGGACAGCGTAGGCATATAGATAGAGTCCCGTAGGACCCCCTTCGGGACGCACTTCATTATGTGAGGTATAATATGTATTAGCTAAATCACAAATGGAATAAGTGTTTTTTTTAATATTATCTACTTTAATTACAGCTGCTTTTTTCAATTTATGTCAACTAAAAGAAAAACTGTTAGCCGGCATTATTTTGACCCTCTCAGTCGTGAATTCCTTTAGTTAGTTGGTACCTTGTGCATTGCCGGGCCCCCTAGATGGACTTTTCCCACCTGATACCACCCAACATTCTAAAGCGACTCTCCATCACTAATAATAAGCAAGCAGCAGTGGGGGTGGTAATATATGGGAATGGAACAGATGGAACAACCCACGCGTCACCCGCATGGCTTTCCAAGCCCTTGTCGGTCTGAGGAACCTAGATCGAACCCCCTAATGAGTCACGATTAGGTACTAATGATGACGAAGCGATTGACACTATTCATGCTAACAATGGGACCAATTTGGTCCAGTGTTCATTATATTACACATTCACTGCCAAGAGCTCTGATTTTCATACAAAATGGACTCACCTGTAGGGTTCTTGGCAGTTAATGTGTCGTGTAACGCGATTCTAGTCCTACAACATTAAATATAGTTAAGTTTTCTTCTCAACAGTGGTCTCATCTAGGTAACCGCTGGTAGATTGCTCTAGGCCTGCTTACTGATTAAACATCTTTTAGTTTTTACAGATATATTCGAACTTCCCAATTGACACCTATTACGCTAAATAGCTGGTAGCGGGCCAACAACTCTTCTCAACTTCCCATCAGGCAACCCTGTCACTCTTCAATGCCTCTCATCAAGTGTCACTGCAATACTAGCCTGGCCTGTATCGTGGAAATTGAAATAATTACGAGGGTATCATAAACTGCGAAAAAAGCATTATGAAATTTCATTACTCCCTGTTACCCCACTTACACATTACTTACAGACAGACATTATTTTATACATATTCAAAAAGAAAATGCTTTTACGAGTATATTCAGTGCTTTGTCTGTATGTCTGCCAGTAACCAGTATAGATAATACAAACTAATCGTCAACACCACGAGTATTCCTCGTCCACTCGCCTGTTCCGCGATACGGTCTCTTATCGTGTTTGTTCCTTATCACCGCCGCGTGTATTGTAAACCCAGCGACGCACGCGCCCTGACTATAAACGTTTAACTACTTTGCAAACTCTGACAACTCCAGTTGGCATTTCTTTGATGATCTCAGGTTTCGTTATTTTGTCTCTAGAAATCACTTCAATGGCTTCTGTTTCTTAGTTTTGTGGATTACTTGCATTCATTTATGTGCTCCCAATCCTTGTAGTCTTTTTGCCATGGTATGTAATCTCGTGCGTTCATAAATGACTAGGATTAGGATTTTGGTGGCATATCGTGGTTCTATAATCCACGGAGTCGACATTTCCGAATTATTTTAATACATGACACTTTGATTTTGACCTTTTATTTCCGTTATTTCATACTTACTAATATTTACTTGTTTGTAACGCTATTACAGCAGAGATGTTCTCCATACCAAAATTAATTTAAATTGGTTTAGCGGATGAATAAATGAATATTAAAATATTAAACTACTGAAGGTCAAAATCAAAGTGGTATGTAATATAATTAATAGATAATAGCGACTCCATGGATTCTGGAACCACGATTTGCCAACAAAAGTCCTAACTCTATAAATGACTTACGCACAGTATAAACGTGAAGGAATATTCGCCTTTACTCCACTGCACTGAGATTTTTCGAAAGACCAAGGCCTAATAGAAAGATATCGAGGGAAGGATATGCAAACTATACGAGTACGTAGTACTAAGTAGCAGGCACAATATAGTTTTTGAAAAGAACCTTGAGAGATGGGCAGGCTATTACTAGACGCATACCTCAGCAGCTGGAAAAAGAGGCATCAAATAAGGACTCGAGGAGATCTAACCGAGAGGCCAGGAAATATGACAATTAATGTGTAGTTGTTGTTGTTGTTATATTAAAAAGGATGTTATAAATGGTAGCCTGTAATTTGGCACAAAATTCAGGCGATTTTAGGTCGATACTGCAGTATTCTGAAATTAAACAAGCCTCTACCACTGTAATGGCTGGTGCACCAACTAAAACCAATCGAGTTTCGCAAACATTTTTGGGAGGCGCAGCGCTAAAACATTTCGCAACCGAATTCGTGCACGTAAGCTTGTTTACATACATTATTTACATTGCTTTTCTGCCACTTGAGATATTGGAAAACTCTTTTCATTTCTGATGGAATGATGGAATGTAACAGCAAATTAACAGTTCAGATCAGATAGATGCAGCAAACCTGAGATTTATGATTTGTTTATTTTGGCTCTTCCTTGTCCACCTGTCATCTTGCTGATCCTCATTCTCTTTGATGATCTTATTTCTCTGGACAGTTATTTTTCCAGTTTCACTGTCTATCATCTTCTAAATATATAAAAGGAGAAACTGACTGACTGACATATCAACGCACAGCCGAAACTACTGTACCTAGAAACTTGAAATTTGGTACAGGTGTTCCTTTCATGATGTAAGTGAGCACTAAGAAAGGATTTTCCGAAAATCGACCCCCAACGGGAAAAAAAAGGGGAGTACTGGGAAACTAATTCTACGCGTACGAAGTCGCGGGCGTCCGCTAGTTATAATATACTATTTGATTGAGTATTACGTACATTAGAGCAAGTTGGTGAAGAGAACATAGAGGAAGCTGAGGTTTCTGTGATGGTGAAAGTCCCAATTCCACTTCCAACCTTAACAGGCGAGATCTTAATTGTCTTCAATGATGTTCTTATTTCAAACTGCAATCCCATTTGTTTGGAAGGGCCTCCCAAACGTTGCGGTGGCATGGCGGAGGCACAGACAATCGCATCACCAAGGCTCGCGGAAGGTCGGCGCGCGCGCAGCCGGTGAAAGGGATCGCGTGACCTCGGTGTGTGAGGACGCGGCTGACATCTTTGCACACGCACATACTCGTGCTGTATCAATCTCACAGACATCGCTCGCGAACTTAGCAAAGGAAAGTTGCACAAATATGTTTGTAGAAACATTTCCTTAGTAAAAGTTTTATATTTTAAATTCCTAGTTTTCAAAGTTGTTACTAAGTTTGAAATTTTATTTCTATAAAACTTGGTCGCGATCCAGGTTTTTACAATTTTCTCGATAAATAAAACATTTCGCCTAACTTTTGGCTTGTTTAGCCGATACTTGGGTGAGTTAGCATTGAATTGTCAATGCAGAAGCGCTGCGCTGCGATATATAATGAAGTGTTTGTCGTCTGTCTGTCGGGCGAACTCGGCTGGGTGCGGCAGTACCGTTCGCGGGACTCCCGTTATTCGCTAGACTCCAATGAGTGCGAATTTTTAAATAAAGCCGCAGAATCGTCGCCATCCAAAGTTCCAAACGTCTACCTTTAAACTTAACCAAGGCTTGCAGCTTCGCAATCACTATTCACAGGTTCTAGCAGAATCTTGTCCAGTTATTGGTGTTATTCGTATTCGTATTTATTGCCAGTCTCGAGAATATCGATAGGATACTTACCATATTATTGTATTCCACGTTGAATATCAGTTCTTTGACCTCTTCGGATCATAATAAATTACCATTAATATTTCCGTACGTTTTCTTACATAAGTATTTGGCAGCTGTGGATTGTAAACAGCCTCGTGCTTATCAAAGACTAACCTTACCTATTTTGAAAACATTTCAAGTGAACACGGTAACCCTTTTCGTAATGGCGGCGTGATACGGCTGCAGCGGGCTGCGCAGACGGCGTATCTGCGTCCGGTGGGAGGACGGACCCTCGTAAATGCACGCGTTTCAATTGATAAAAATATATTCATTTTAATGTCGGATGTTTTCTGACAATGCAAATGTTTGTTGGTTCAATTTCAGAGCTATAATTGAATCATTTTCACTTGTGTTGCCAACAGGATGTTATTCATGGCGGTACTTTACTTGGCTGTTATTTAAAAATTTCCAATCATTTACGGTTTTCATTAATTTCGTGCTTGGTCCAGAACTAAGTTAATTGGTTCGTCGTGTATTTTGGATGAATCAAGAAATTTTAACAACTCTCTTCACTGAGTTAGTTATTCAAATGTCGGTTATGACTTCACAATTTCACAGAGCTAATAATGAAGATAAGTGTTGAATCAAATCGTAAGTATACTGAAGAATGATTCAGAAGACACCTATTTCTCTTCTCTCCGATTCAAAAACAAACTAACGACCTTGTCATCGATGTATTTCAATCTTAAAAAATGCATCTTTTAGACGTGGCGTGGCAAACAAAGCTGTATATTATTTGTACTGTACGAGCTTTAACTAAAAGGCATATCGTGAGAATTTCGAATACCATTGTGTTTTCCCAGAGAGCCGAATTTATAGCACATACCTGACATACCTACCTAGGCTCATAATTACCTTCTGTTTAAAATACCTGATTTAATCAAGTGTCTGGCCCTTGAAACGGAAATAGGCATCGGCTGCATCGCAGCGCGAAGTAACCTGCTAAACCGGCAGGCGTGGTTACTCGGGCTACATGAGCAAAAGGTGTTTGTGTGGAGTTTCCCGTGCGGAGGGGCCCGGGCGCGGGGGGCGGCGCGGCCCGGGCTGCACGCTGCATCGCGCCAAGGTCAGCCGCCGCACGCATGCGCCAGCACGCGTCCCGCACCGCCCGCGCGCCGTCCGGACCTGTACCGCATGCCACTTATGTGCTCCTTTTACTTGCACTTGGAATAGCTCTCCCCCGCATTTCGCGCTTGGCGTCAAACTAAGGTTTCAATTTCCGTTTTCTGTTTTGGTTTAACGATCTGAGGCTTCCTCATAAGATAAGCTTCATCACAGTTTTAGATTGTTTTTTCCTTGTCACACTTGCAGTCGAGTCATGACTGTCATGAGTGAACGCACGGAGCTATTATGCTTCCTGTAAGTTTTTCCGCTTCCGTAAATCGCACGTTACTGCAAAGTGTTGGGGTGCTCCACTATTCTTGGCGAGAGCGTCAATAGCTCGTGTCTGTCTTGCTTGTATTCTATAGATAGAGGTATTAACGCCGCCGTGTAGGAAGCGCACCGAGCGTCGTATACCTACGTATAAATTGTTTAAACAACTACTACTGATATCCCCGCTTTAGATACCCACTTCTCCCTATCTCCGTATATACGTTTTACTGTCAATATAACGAGGCCTCACGCAGCCCCTTGTTGCGCTTATTACCCGAGGGAACTCTTTTATTATATCGTGCGCCTTTACGGCGTGAGCTGTATGTCTGTCAACTTTCATGCCAGTTGACGCACTGTAGGGGCTTTCGGAATGATCAAATTGTCACGGGCCTTCCACAAACTTGGTGACCAAAGGTGCCGCAGTTATGCGTTAGTCTGGAACGCTATACAGTTCCCTGTCTGCGGTCAACAAGTTAAACGTCAGAATCTCTGATCGTTATATACTAAATAAACTTAATGTAGAGTTCTGAGCCTTCAATGTGAGTCCTTTACGGTCCCTAATTATCGCCGAATAGATAAAAGATCCTATTGTATTTCTATCGCAGTTTAACGCTAAAAGATAAACATGTCTGGTGTGCGAGGAGGAGGACGCTACGGTGGTGTACGCGCTTCGCCGGCCTGCGTCGCGCCACGTTTCATTAGAAAGCTAATCAGCATTGTGCATAAGGAGCGGCTCCTACGCCTCGCGCCGGTTTGGGCTGCATGTTCCATTCACCTTATTCGAGGCGTCGAGGTTCAGTGACTCCGCCCGGCCGACTTACCGCCGACGCGTCATCTGCGTGCTAATGCCGCCGTTTCATCACCGGCGGCGCAAGCCTCTTTAAATTCTGTAGGTGTCCCGCGGTCGGGGCGACCTCGTTTCGCGGCGGACCCGCGCGCCGCCGTGCAGCGTTATGTAAAGTGCAGAGCGGTGCAGCGAGCGTTGCGCTCGACCGCGTGCGCGCCCCCGCGCCCCTCGCGATTCTGCCCGCGCGCCGTCGGTTTCACTCGGCGAGGCGCGGGGCCCGGGCGCCTCCCGCGCCACCCTCCGAGACGGAGATGGCCGGCGGACCGCGGCGAGCGCTCAGTCGTCGACCGGATTGCGTCGGCGCCGGCCGGGTCGGACCTCGCTCGCCTGCCCCGCCAGTGCGCCGCGGCGTGCCGTCACTTACTCTCGCGTTATCTTCGACGTTCCCTACAGTTTATTTGTGGTAATTTTTGCGGATGCGTTTGCGACGGTCAGGATCGCCGAGCTAGCGACGGCGGTCGGAAATAGAGCGCTTATCATCGTGACCTCGAGCGGCGAGACGAGATAGCGCGAGGTCGGCGGCACCTGCAACGCCCCACGTGCCTGCGCCAGCGGCTCCGGCCCGGCCGGCAGGCGCAGCGGCAGCGCTCGCTCCGCAAGGCTCAAAAATTCCATTCGATTCGACGATCATACCGCCTACAGCTACAGGCTTACGGCGTACTATCTGAAAAGCATAGCCTAATCAAACAAGTCGTTAGGAGATAAGTCAATGTAATATAACTCAAAATTACCGACGTAAGTAGGCAGGCTCTAAGATTCAAGACACTTTAGTCTTCAAGGTAGCAAGCAAGTTTTTGATACTCTCCAGGAAATTCTCTTGTGTTTAGAAAAAAGTTTTGGCTTTTTCTGTTATTGCATGTGGAGTGGACCACTGACCTATAAAACGGTACCTGTATTGGATGCTTGGTGTCTAAAAATTCCTGGAGGTGCTCGGTCAGTAACGCGTATTATTCACCAACATATTTTAATAATATTAAAGTCTTTTGTGACGTTATCGCACTATCGTCCAGTTTATATTATTGTGACCGATAGCACCGGCGCCGTGTACTCTTTCGGTCTGTGATTTTCTTCTCTTTATTCCAGCTGATTGTTTTCGTTTTAGAAACATTTCAAATGAAGTTGCTGATTGGGATTTTATTTATTTCTAACATATGAATCGCTAACGTGACAAATGTTAGTTGAATTCTTTTCACTATAAGTTTGGTTTCATACAAAGTAAGAGATCACTGCGCCCCGATGCCTTCTGCATTACTTGCTCACGCACCTGCGCCTGCGCCTGCGCCTCCAAACAGTTCGTTGAGTTTTAGCTACTTTTAACTCTTGGAAAATTATTTGATATCTTCGTATTCATTCATTTGTCGTGACTGTGTGACAGTGTCATGTTTCTTGAATCGATTAATCGTGTTCTCTTGTGAGATGCAAGTTATTACCGAACTATTCTCGGATCCAAAATCACCTTGGACATTGACGAGGTTCATTCAAGATCTTTGTCAATAATTTACATCGTAGAATTAAGTTGATCATTTGAATCATTTCACATAAGAAAGTCAGGAATATAAAAACAAAGGATACCTACATTTTTGACCTAATATTAGTGTAAACTTCTTATTCTTTTTTTCCTGCCGATTTGGGCCCGTAGCGTAAGAAATCAAAGATTTTTGCTTGTTTTTTACCCTTTGTTACCTTAACACAGTACAATAATCTCAACATGCGGGTGGTAGGACCTTGTGCAGGGTCTATGCTTCGCTCCGTGGAAAATGGATTTTTTCTCCTATGTGACCGAATATTTATGATCTGAGTGATGAGTGAACTCATGTCCCACTCGACCCCCATTTATCCAAGAAGGAACACTTGGAGTCGTGCGATAGGATATGTATAGGGTTGAAGGAAAGAAATTTAATGTGTTTTATTTGTTAAACGGTCTGTCTTCCTACTATCAATCAAAAAGGCGGATGCTTGATGTGAGAAAGAACTCTTTAATTATATGGGAAAAAGATTAAAAAACATTTCTGATCCATCCATCAAAAAGGTCTACTGAATTTTGAAAATGGTAGCGGTCCTACAAACTCTAGTGTCGCATTTACAATGCGCAACCGTTATATTAAAATTTACAAGCTCAATATTATTGTTTTTCGATTGGTCATCAGCTGCTGTTAGTTCTTCTTTATATTCTTCTTTCTCTGGTGTCCTAGTATGATGATTGATGAGATTATTCATTTCATCCAATAGCATCATTTCTTTTCTTGTCTACTGGCGTTCTGAAACGAATTTATTGGTTCGATGTAACATGTCCAGTCCGTGGTATGTTTTATAATGTTTTGTACGTGCCAGATAACGTTCATAGCAATGAATAAGACTCATGTGACGATATGTTTTATCTCGAATGTTAATCAGCTCGGTAAATATTTTGTTTTTGATGTTTTAACAACAATGTACTGGTGATAATTGGTTTTTGTTTTGTATTGCTCTTGAAATTGGAACAAGTTTTACACGCGCTGCGGTGCAACTTACCGTTGTATTATTTCTACGGGTAGCCACTGTGAGTTAAGTCGTTGTTTACCTTGTTCATGTAATGCCATCATACTATCCCAAACAAAACAGCAATTCTTCTCAATTTAATAACAATGGACCTGAGCGCATCATCGCATTAGTTCTTATGAATACTATTGTGTATTTTAAAAGTACTTCAAAATTAGCATAAAGCTTAGTATACCTTAATTGTGGCTACAGTTGCTGTGCTGACTAGTTGCTAGTTACATAATACTTATAAACATCGACACGTGTCGATCGCTGCTTATATAAGCAAGCGCGTTCTACGCTCGCGTACGTTCCTACGTTATCTGCAATTTTGTCTGAGCTAACTAATCTTACTAGTAATCATTTATGAACTCCTAGTATCACGCGGCATTTAATTTTGCAGGACATGGGATGATTGATACTTCTCATCAACTCGCACTTCTTCAGCGGTAGACTAAATACTAACATGGTGATGGTTAAATTGTTTCTTGCTTCGATTTTCACAAAAACTTTTGATACTTGGAAATTTTGTTGATGGTATGGTAGAAGCATTGAACGGTTTGTCCGACTGCTGTAGTAACGAGATTTGTTATTGTGCCATATCGCCTTATGCACGCTGCTTGCGCCACGTGTAACTCACCATGACTACGGACGGCTGCTTCTGGTATATATGTATTTATTACATTTTTACAATACCATTTCGCACCTGCCATTTTCTGTTAATTCCAAGTTTGTGACATAATGTTTGGTGGTGTGACAAAATTTACTTCCTTTCACAGTAAACAATATTTAACTCATCTTGTTTGCGAGCATTGTTTCAAGTTTTCAGCGTATGAATATGTAGTTAATCGTTCGTTATCTCCTAACACTTTGTCTTCAATTTAATCAGTTTACTGGTCATTACTCTTATTTATAAATTATGTTCGAGTAAAATAATACGTGCAAACGCCTATGCTTTGTTTGCAATATACAGCGTCTTGGGTTTATTACTTGTTCTTTTCCTTCTTTTCATGTATCGTTAGAATCATCTGTCCTGTGATTTGTATAGCTTATGCCTTTTTATAGGCTGATATTTTTCTCGGTTCCTTCTTACTTGTTTGTTGTATTGAGTCCAGTTTAGTTCTACAAATTTTATTTGCAATCGCCACCTAATCCACAATGTCTGCCAATTCAGTTAGCCGCGGTACCAGGCTCGCAGGATACACGCGGAGGTGTAGTTAACTGTCTGCGGCGCGGGAGGGCTGGGGCGGAGGGGGAGGGGAGTGCACGTGCCGGCGAGCCATGCGCTCGGACGGCGCCCTCCCTCACTTGTTGAGCGCTGCCGCTTCTAGGTCGCCTCTCGTCACCCATTCTGACTTGTTTGCCTTCCTCGCTTACACCTACAACACACGCTCCTTCCCTTTCTTGCGAATAATACATCCGAGAACTTAGGACTATCATAAGTATTGATTCAGTTATCATATCTTAGTGATTTTACTTATGTTTCGTAAGCGAAGGAAAGGCTTTCTTCACAGAATTTTTCGGGGCACTTTGTAACGGTTGCGAAGTATATAATTGCGTAAGAACGCTTCATGCTAGCGTTTCAGGAGTTTGTTTTATTAATGAGACCCTAAACGATAACCGTACGCGTGTGTGTATTATTGGGTAAAATAATTTTGGTAGGAGTGTTGCCTAATCCTCATACGACTTTCATATTTCGGTTTAGTTTCTAGCCCCATAGATAGGTAACGCATCCGCAAACTTAGCACATCAATATTCTCTTTACAGATAGCAACAATACGTATTTTAAATAGAATACTTTAAGTGTTAATAACGTGGACTATTATTTAATTTTATAAAAAGAGAAAATGCAAAGGACGAAAGTGTTGTGATGACAAAGAAAACTTTTACAATACGTAGTTGATAAATTGTGGACCCATTATAGAATGGGTATACTTATGGAAACCACCGAAGGGAATCTACGCACTGCCAGCTACGGGAGCGGAGCGCAAATGTTCGGCGCGATGGGCACCCCGGGCGACGCGTTCTACAGCGACACTGTGCATGCCATCGCCATCAATACCAGGGAAACAGAATTCGGCAAAATAGTCGGACCTATCCCGATAAATCTCAAAGCCTACCAGCAATTCCCAGCTCACGGCCACGCTTTACATGGCTATGAGTTTCCAAATGCCTTTGCTCCAGCTCCCCGAATACCAGAAGTCAATAGACCTACCACGTCATCTTTAGTTAACGTTTCCCCCATCAAAGAGGAAGCGAGAAATGCTCACACCGTCCACCCACCTCCGAAAAAGAAATGGATCAAGGAATATTTAGGTGAGTCTCACTTTAAACTGCTTTGAATATTACGCAGTTTCGTGCAACGGCATGTTAACTTGAGCACGTGCAACTAGCGGCCTTGCGACCGACCTCGTCTTGTTTTTGCACAACGAAATCCAAGACCACTGCAACTTATTATTATATTAACGCTAACAAATGTTGCTTGTCACAGTCTGCTGAATAACGACGGCGGCAGATCGAATGAGTCTTGAGTTATTAGGCAGCCATCTTCTTCCCTTGAGCTCTATATTGCTATCAGGATCACAGAGTCGTCGAGGAGCATAAAAACCAGTTGAACAAGCGCTAGGGTATCTGCACTGGAAGCGATGTCGATGCCGGTCGAACTCAAGGCGTTCCTCTCGCCAAGGTCGGCGCGGGCACGCCACGCATACGCTCACGTACTTCTGACACGCTAGTACACATTGAGAAAGATTACATGCTAGGTCAAAGCATAGGTAACATTTGAAATGCTTGTTTGGTGAGACTTCGCTGTCCGTCTGTATATCACAGAAGTATTTTTATTCTGTACTTAGTGTCGAAGCGAATAAGTTTAGTGTGCCGACACTAACGACTGTCATCGTTCCTTGCTAATTATTTTAAAATGTGAGTGTGTCTGTCAGTAGAATAGATGACAAATTTAATTAGCCGATCGTTGTGTCAGCGGTCGTGTTCTAATTTGCGACGGCGTTTGAATTTACATCAGTACCGTTACCTGATTATTACTGGGTTTATTCTGGCAACTTCTCAAGTAATATCATTAAAACTGATAGGACTCGCATCAACTAAATACCCAATACGATTAATTTAGAATCCATTGAACTGCATCGTTTAATACGGAAAAATTTAGTCTGTACCTACATATTATTATTCGTTTGATGAAATTGTGATTCATTTGAGGTAAATAATTGAATACATGGTTCTACTTGGTTATTGCACCCGCTTTAGATAGAATGTTATAAATTTAAGGATGCTAAAAGACAACAAGCCTTTGCAAGTTTTCGTTTTTGCTATAGTTTTGAATCAGGTGACAAATTACCCTCGTCTCCAACATTGTCTTAAACGAAAGAGACGCGCTGAGTGACAAGCTGAAAAATCAAGTTCTGCTAGCCGTACAACAGACACGGACAATTAGAAAACAATTTCATGACGTCCATTGCATATTACCGACGCGTACAATGCCAGTTGAAATGGATAATACGATACCCAAAAGCGGTCATGGGTAGCGGTATTGTAGCCAATTAATATATGCATTGTTTCTCAATTTCCCTAGAATGCCGATCGTTCATTGACTGCTCATGTCCATACGTGTTTATGTACGCCTGGTTGTTTGCGTAATGGCTGACGGATGTCGCACACAAAGACAACATCTTGTAATCCAATAATGGTCCGCCCGACACGTTGTTGCGTAACTAACAATTGTATAGTTTTTATGAGATTATGTGTACATGTATACACCTAATGACTAATGAGTTGTTTGGAGTTAGCGCCGTGTCAAGGCCTAGTCTGTAGTCAACGCAAAAGTATTCAGCATTAAGATATATTTTGCTATCTCAGTTGACACTTTGTACATAATAGGTACCTATTTGATAAAGCCACCGCGTCAGACGTGGTCATTTATTTCTTTGTTTGCCTTTCTGCCTTATTATCTTCTGTGTGATTTATTACTTTTGAGTTCTGTAATTTCCAGATATTATAGCGTTATACCTACGGGCAATTTAATAACCTATTAACATTGTTTTATTGTGACTTCGTTCACGGAAGACATTATCGTTTTTCCTTGGAATCCTTGAATTTTCTGGGTCAAAAATCATCCTGTTGTCTAGTTTCAGCCAAATCCGTTCAGCCATTGCTTTACTTATTTAAATACCAACATCTGCCTTTTACTTTAGTTCCCTATTCCAATGGATGTAATAATCTATTTCTTACCATCTCGCTTCGTGTTCTCCACAGAAATCGTGTTTATCAGTACACGTCCGGTTTTTCCATACGATAGTCAGATCAGACTATCGGAAGGCGTTTGTTGCATATATTTGTCACACATGACATGCATAACTCAATCACCGTCAAGGCGTTTACGATTTTATTGCCGGTCCGATTGTTTGAAGGCGGTCTCTGCATAGTTTTGCAGGCAGAATAATTTATGTTTATTGTTTATTTGGGCATAAACGGTACAAGTAAATAAGAATTATTACAGAAAAACTTAAATAACACATTGACCAGTGAAGATGCGATATGTCCGATTTCTCCCTCTGATTTGTCAATTGATGGAATCAACAATATAATCGTGAAAACGTACGACACAACGGTTGTTATTGACCGCAGGAAAACATACTTGTCTATGTGACGTAGCAGTAGGCTATGACGATTATCACGATAGAGAGAATAAATAGGTCTTGAGAAGACTTCCATAGTTTTTTCTGCTTCATATGCGATCATTTTCGAAATAACTAAGTGAAGAAATATGACGCAATAATCGGATGTGTATCAATTGAATACGATTAGATGTAAGCGATATATATGACATGTATTTCAAAAGTGCTGCAATTAAAGATGATTTCGACAATCAATCTGAATAGGTAGGTATGCAAATTTGGCATGATCGCTGTTTTAAGGAGTGGCATGGCACCGTCGCGGTTCCCGTTATCGCGGACACGCTGTTATGTTTATCGTACTCGTACTTAGTGGTGACATAAAAAATCATCGTTTATCTTAGGTTATTGACACTGTTTATTATAACCACCACATTTACTAACGTTGCCCGCGGGTTCATTTGAAATTATATCTGAAACATTTGATTAATTAATCATTATAATTAACTAACTAGCAAGTTATAATGAAAATGCCGTCACTAATTCACAGAGCTCTCTCCACTACTTCGAACGAAAAACTATGTTTGTAGTGCAGATACTAGCGTAGCAGAGGTGGTCTAGAGTTTCGCATGTCTCGGGCCACGCGTTAGCTCTCCCCGAGTTGCACCGATGGCGCTCGGGAGAGCTCGTGCCGCGTGACGGCCTGTCACGTGCCCACACACCCCCTCCCCCTGCGCCCTCTTAACACTCCCCGCTTCACCCCTTCAACCCGAACATCACGGCTATGCAGTATTCTATATGTACACGTAACGTCTTTGTTTGAAGACCACGTCAAGTGCACCTTCCTTCGTAATTTTATTTTTATTTGCACCTAACAAAAAGTAATCGTACAGCTTCAAGACTGGTTAAATAAGGTGGAAATGCAGACGCATATGGGTAGCCTGAGAGGCTGAGACGCAGCGTTGCATTTTATCGTCTTAAAACTAGCCTTTAATATTAAAACTGCAGTCAAACTGGTATTCAGGTAGGAGGTATTTGCAGCATCGAGTTAACGATACGTCGAGTCGCTCGCTCCTCTGGTTGATACCGGTTTATCCTTTGAAATCATGACTATTTTTTTAAAAAAACTACGGTAGTACCGGATTTCGTTAACCCCAAGAGGGGAAGGAGTAAAAAGTTTTCTTTCACCGCCCCCGAATAGCGCGCGTTCGCGTCGATCTCCGCGATTTTACTAGGACACCATAAACGCTAAGCATCGTGCAGTTTGTCTTCTTTGTTCCTTCGAACAGTTCCAACGTTCCAAGTAACATAACTTTGGTGAAAAAATAATAATGTAACTTTGTATGTATTTTTACAATGCATACCGCATTGTGAAAATAATACCAGCTCAGAAGAAATTAGAGGTTTTAACTTATCGGTGAGGAGTAAGTAAATAAAACAATACATAATTATTAAAACCAATTACCCACATTTGCTGTCTAAGTCGGGTAGATGGACAACCTATTTCAAGATTATAAATAGATACACGCACTTTTTATTGTTTTTGAAAAATTAACGAAGTCAAGAATATTCTTGAGCACATAATAGTGACACTAGCGACCACCTATCTCAACTAGAAACGACCTTCTACGACGGAACTTTCAGCGTCGGTTAACACATCTAATTCTGACGGGCAAAATCGTAGATTTCGTGCTAAAACTTTCAGAGTGCGTTGCCTTTTACATATACAACATCATTCTAACCACCTTAGTCTCCAGGCGTAATGCACCCGTCTGAAAAAAGGTTTTTCCATCAGTTACAATTCTTACTAAGATATTCTGGAACCAAAGAGTAGCGAAGCATTCTAGATTGATCTTGAGTCTAGAGTGTGGCGCAAGTTTCTGGAATAATCTCTATTGAAACTTGGAAAATCAAGAAATTGGCGTAGCGTAGTACCTGTTACCCTACATACATATTATTGTTAGCTTTGCGCATTAATCTGGAATAACCCGATTTAACTAGGTATGAGGTAAGGGGCCTCCCATTATGTAGGGAATTGGTGTTTCTTTTTCCTGGTTGCGTGGAAAAATTACGTGATTTTTTCCCGAACTTATTCGAAGGATTCTAGAATAATCCAGACGGTAGCGAAGCATTTTAAAACAATCTTTGCGTCGAATGAAAAATGCTCCCAATTCCTTAGTGCTCCAAAGAATTTTATTTTTTTTAGTCAGCCTGTTGAGTGTCCCACTGCTGGGCAAAGGCCTCCCCCCTTAATTCCCACAAATCCCTATCAGTGGCAACGTCCGGCCAGTTGTCAAGAAATGCGTCCAGGTCGTCCCGCCTTCGTCCGGTCTTCGCCACCCGTCTTGCGGCATCCATTTGGTGACTACGGTAGCCCACCTATCCGGGTGCATGCGGCTGATGTGGCCAGCCCAGAATAAATAATAAATAAAAAATAAATTCTATAGTAATCCCTAACACAGTGAAAGATTCAGAATTTCTCAGGGCGTTAGATTGGAACGTTTCGTAGATACAATCCGTATATTGCGAATTTGAAGCGGATACATTTTGATACTTGATAGTCATGTGTGTACTTATTTGGACTTTATCCTTTAGTTTTCCTGTCAGTGTACATATACCTACCTACCTGTGTAGATGTAAATCAACCGCGAATAAATTGTATTTAGGTATTAGTTATTTGAAGTGACTACTTCTTAATAATTTACGTAGCTACGCCAATGTCATGATACGGGTTCGGTCCTGAAGGTCTTCCACCTTAGTTGCATATTTGCCCGGGTAGCAGAATGTCTTGGTCTGTAAAACGCCGTCATTGCTATAAGCCATAGTAGACGGAATGACTTGGCTGTAAAACGACTTAATGTCATAATGTTTTAATAGGTAAACGGTCTGGATAATCTTCACATGTCAAGACAATACAATCAAGACCTTGCACAATTGAGTCATTCTGCCTACTTGTGCATTTCACGACCTAGACGTATCGCTAAGTAAGACTTACTGAAACTAAGACAATTGTTTTTTTTAAATTAATTAATTTGTTTTTTTTTATCGGCGTGTGCTGCGACGTACAAAATGTCATGTGTCGTTTAAGCTCTTTAAGCCATTAGCAGAAGTTTGTATATTTATTTTCTCAGTAAATAATGAACAAAAAAATTAGTATGCTTTTGAGACAGACCTTAATCAATTCCGCTTTATTGGAAGGGGCTGAGCGGCGGCCATGAGATTATAGATATTGCGGCTAAAACTACGTTCCTGAAGGATCTCCGGCGGAACCCCCGCCCTGTGACGCACGGCGCTACCCCTATAATCGTGTTGCATAACCCCGTGACATTCATGTTATCCTGGTATTTGCAGCCGACAGGCGGTAACCAACATTCATCTTATTTTTATTCGCAATCGTGGTTAGGTAAGGACGATACGCCTGAACATGACGGGAATACTTATTTTATATTAGAACTCTTAACTTTAATAGACAAGATTTCATATTTTCAAGACTTTAATTTTATTCGTTTTATAGATACTGTTTGGAAGGAGGAAGACACTAATAGTTTTAAATTTTCTCTAGAATGAATAATTATTTTATTATTAATTTATTAAGATGTACTTATTCTAAAAGGGCGTAACTTCATTTCTACGACACAATGGACATATTACGTAAGTCCAATCTGTATTAAAAAAAAAAAGGTTTTCTTTTTGAATTTAGGTGGGTATTGGCGATAGTTCTGACGTTTGTGAAAAAATTGTTCTCTTTCTTTACTTTTATTATATGGAGATAAATACGACGACCCCTGGCTTTCCCACGACGAAAAATCAACTTTGGCGATTTGGAACGGCTCTAAGGATAATGAAAGCTAGCGATGGTTTCAGTGCTGCGGACAGTAGAAATCTACCGAAAGTAGATTATTTTATGTTATTGCAGTTTATGCGAGAAAACGATGCATTCAACGCGGCTGAAATTAAAGGTGCCAAAATTTTGCATTCATCTAGAGATGCCTACGTAGATAATGCTATCGGATACGTAGGCGTCAACCGGTAATTCTCTAAGTATCTATCCATCTGTCAATAGTGTCAATGTCAAATTTGAAGTATGACAGCTTTTTTTCTCGTGAAAAGGAATGGTATTATATCTATTCAGGCATAGTATTGGTAAAACTCGTTTTTTTTTTACTTGTAATTTTGTAAATCAAGAGAAATAAATCTAAATAAATATTTTGCCGTGTTCAGGAGGCAAAACCCTTTCGATCCGTATAGTAATTTGCAGGTGTCACCAAAATGAAATGTTGTCAATTGTCCATGCTTCCTTTCAGCTAGTTAGTTCTAACTGAATTATTTAACTTTAACTAAAGAGGTCCACAGATCACGGACCCCGAAACCTGACCTTTACGAAACCAAAACTTTCAATGAGTACCAATTCAAAATTATTCAGTTTATATTTTAATGCGTAATTGGCGTGACCTGATTTGCCGAAAATCCTGACCCTTCAAAGCATCGAACTCGACGAGTAAGAGGTTATTTATTTATAATAGTACATTGTGCATCAAGGGTAGTATGAAGGGAATTACTAACGAGAGTGTTAGAAGCCCGACGCCGAAGGCGGAGGGCTTTTAACGACTCGAGTTAGTAATCCCCTTACTGCCTGTGATACACACAATGGTTTTCATCACATTTGCGAGGAAAAAAACAAAGAGAAAATTAAAAACACTAACTCTGCAAAATATAAAGAAATAACTTTTGACGAACGGGAACGTAAATGGAAACGATATTTTTTTTGTGACCTCTACCACAGATAATAACTGCGTTTAGTTTCGACCTGGATTCGAGCCAGCTAATTTGATAAAAATGTATAATTACTAAAATTAATGATAAATGTTGATATAAACTTGAAATAGGTATAAAAATAATGAAGTTTAATGAAGCGTATAGGTTTTGTGTAATTTAAGTTAGTCTATAGCTAATTTTTAAAGATGAAATTAGAAACCGATTTAATTTTTGGCTGAAAATTAAACCTCCTTAGTCAGAAATGATGTACGAAAGAGTTGCACATTTTAAAAAGAAAGTCATTACTCCCTAGGGATGACAAACTCGCCATAATTCCCGCGGGAACAATTTAGGCCATTGTCCTTCTGTATACAGGCATGGAATAACACCATTTACGAGCAAGTGTGATGAAAACATTAATACATGATTAATTTAATACGTATACGGTAAGTATTTAAACGTCACAAAAGTCACGTTCTTATTCACGGCGTTAATTTTGATGCGTTAATTGATTACTTGGAAGCAGCTCTGTAAACTCTTGAAGTTCTAAACGTTCGGCAAAGTCGCAAATCCAAACAGCGTAAAACGTAACGAGTTGAATATAAGGTATTGCTAAAAATAAAATACCAATGAACTCTTGAACCCCTGGTACCGTTGTGATTGTTATGGAAATATAAACTTTTATAAACACCTAGTAATATATAAAATTACAAGTTGATCTTGTTTGAAATTTATTGACGTCACAGTTAAGTGTTATTGTTTTTGTTTGCCTCCCTCGTAAAAAGAGGGGTGTTTTAATAAGGTTAACATGTGCATCTGTGTAATCTGTGCGTCTTCCTCTGGCGTCGGAGCTCCTACATTCGGTCGAGGTTTAATTTTATCGACATTCTTGGGTGTTATTCTCTTCAAAACGGCGTTCGGTCGATCGACCGAGTGAACGCGGCGCAGCTTATATAAACCGGCGAGCTTAAGTAGTCCCGTCAGAGCGTACAAAACACTTCTCAATTGGCAGCAGGGCTTCTGTCGAACGATCGACCGTACTTACAAGGTTACCTAATTGAGACCGAACGCCATTTTTAAATGAATAGCTAGGTCTTATGAAATTCAGCTGGACCGTTTAACAGATTTGGGGGGTTTTGGGGGTAATATGAATTAAAGTTTGGCAGGTTAGAGAGAGCACACGATTTTAAAGAATTTGATGCTTAATTTTCACCACATCAATTGGTATTTAGGCATTTTTTTGATTAAATTAAAGAAACTAAAAATATAATATTTGTCAGAAAATTAAAATCGTCTCCTCGTAAAAAAAGCTGCGACATGACATGACATACCTACCTACATAGGTACGGACAGTCAGAAAAAGAGAGTGATAATAAAATAATACGGGTTTGGTTTTGGTCATCTGGTCACGGAACCCTAATAAAGCGGTCAAATACCAACCGCCGTCTGCTCTCCTATTCACTATTCACACCTTATTTTTTATGTTTATGGCTGCGCAATGCCCATAGGACTCGAATCAGAGATAGAAATTCCATGTAGGTATCTACCTATATACCTACAAAGCGGAGGCATTGGCCGACATTGAAAACCTACATTGTACAGATACCATAGTAATGAAAAAATATATAAGCTTGTGCTATACCTGCCTTTAAGCTTGTTTATTTATCTTGTTCCTACTTAGCAAGTTACGGAAAAGTAGGGATCAAATGTCATGTCTAATGAAAGTAATGAATCACGCTTGATTGTAAATATGTATTGTCATCAAAATAATTAGGTATTGATGCACATTGCACTGTCACATGCAGACATGCAACGAGGTCGCGACGCGTCAAGCCGGTTTCGCGGCCGCTTTTTTCTGGCTCTGTCAGCAGCTGATTTTCGGCGCGGCGCTTGGCAACAAACGTCAGGCACAGACACGCGCGATACCACATGTAATGACGTCAGCTCTTACTCGCGGCCACGCCCTCTCCGCCGTCCTTTTCACTCGCCGCGTAAACTTCTATCTCCTATCCAGCTCGTCAATGCAGCGTGACTGATTATACACTATCATTCTATTTTAATTCTAATCTCACCTAACTTTAAAGCCTCTTTTCCTTTGTCATTTCTGGCGATAGTATTGCGCTCGTACTGTTGTCTCGTTCATACCGATACAGAGGTGTCATTAGCGCGGTTGTTTTGAACGCTCGTCACGCTATGTTCGCCTGGTACTTTGCCGCGTCGCACTGCAGCCGTCGACGAGCGGCTGACACGGGTTTGACAACCTGCCGACCGCAGATGAGGGTGCCCTAGCCTTACGAAACCGCACGAAACCATTAAACTGATCCCCTTGCTTTACTTTTTTGAATTAGTTCTCTTAAAATGAACTAGAATTAAAGTTTTTTTCATGTATTTGTTACAAAGTTAAGTTAAGTAACGATAGTTTTTTTTTTATAGAAGAGGAGCCGAAGTCGCCGGTGTCGGTGCGGGTGGTGACAGGGTTCCCGGTGGCGCGCGGCAGCGGCGCGGTGCGCCCGTTGTCTCCGCCGGCCCCCGCGCCGCCCGCGCCCGCCCCCGCGCTCGTGTTCGAGCCGGCGCCCGCCCCCGCCCCCGCCCCAGCCCCCGCGCCGGTCGCGCCGGTCGCGCCGGTCGCGCCGCCGCCCGTGCCCCTCCTCGACTTCGTACAAGAACATTCCAGGCCGCGTACGACTAGCATCAGCCACGGGTATGTTATCCTAGTACCGGCGCTGTCCGAAACAGCTGGGGGACTCGCTAGGCGTGACGGCCGGCAACACGCAGGCAGTGGAGCAAACGAGTCTAAGTTATCTTTGATGAAACTTGTTCTCGCTTTACGTGTAGCGATAGAAAGAAGGCACTTCGATTATTGTCTGCGGGTTTAGGTCTATTTCAACTCGGTAAAACCAAGTTGTCTTTGACGTGTTGTATTGTTATTTAACGCAACCGCCTTTACTCTAGTAAATAAGAGCTATCAAAACGTTGACAATACGGAAACACGTCAAAAACAAGAAGGTTTTGCCGTGTAGAATCCAGCCTTGTTTGTTGCAAAGCATAGTTGTTTCAAAACAAATGAACTGCGTTTTGACGATTCGTTGCAAAATTGAATCAAAAGCGAAGGCGGTAAAATCATTTTGACTTGGACGTGTTATTGTTTTAAGCTATTGGGACGTTGACAATACGAACATATTTTTATGTCAAACGGAATATGGTTTTACCAAATAAAATAGAGGCCCAGTTCGTCTGTCTGTCTGCCTGACCTGACCGTATTTGACAGTCATTTTAAAATTTAGGAGCGATAGCTAAAACATGACATGAATGCCAAAAAGTACAGATGACATGAAATTTGCCTCCGCATCTATATGACGTGGCGTGCCAAATATCATTAAAATTTGTTTTGTTATGCAAAAGAGTAATTGATGCTAAGATACGTACCTCATGGACTTACATTTATTAAATTAGGAAGGATTAACGGTTTGATTTGTAAATTCAACCGTCCACCACGCACAACACAATCAGTGCAAGTATTTTGACGAAAAAGCCATGAACATACAGGTATTCTCAGTAAATTGAATAGCCAAATGTTTAATAATACACTCGCGTAAATTAAGTGAGAGTTGAATGCGTATTGTATGGGTTTATTTCCAATTTGTTGCGAATTTGAAACACTGCGGAGTGCGGACTGACGTCAGTCGCCGAGCCGTGTTTACGTCCGAGGAGAATTCGTTTGCAGTTAGTTACCTACAATGTTTAGTTTTACTTGAACATACTCTTCTACCTGCGACCATAGATTTCTTTCTATCTATCAATGGTTTGTTTGTCATTAGGCTACTTTAAATAGGTATCCTAATCACAAACAAACCGTATTTTTCTTTTTTCAACAAGTGTTATCTGGAAGAAGTCCGAATTCCATGATTCTTGAATATGTACACACCTAGTTTTTCATAATGTCTTCAACATTTTCAACATTCATAAAAATGGGACTAGGTTTATTGGGAGAGTTTTTTTTAGGTTCGGTTTCTGATGTAATCGAGAAACTGAAAGTTTTCTAATAATTCTAATAACATGACCTTTTTTTTAAAAGCTAGTTTCGTCAGGATGTTACTTAGCTGGATTTCATGTAAAAAAATACATTGGAACATAGAATCTCCTTCTTTTTATGCTTCCGTAGTCAAACTAGGAGCCCTTATAGTTTCGCAATGTCCGTCCGTCCGCAGCCTAGCTCAGAGACCCTTAGTACTAGAAAGCTGAAATATGGCATGAATATACATATAAGTCCCGCCAACGAAGTGGTAAAATAAAATCTTAAAAAAATGTTTTTAGTGTACCTCCCCTACACTTGGGGATGTAGTTTTTTTCTCGTCTACCCCATAGTATGGGGAGTCGTTGGATAGGTCTTTCAAAAATATTGCGGTTTCAAAACATTTTTTTGATAAAGGGGTCCGTTTATGAAATATTAAGTTTTAAAGCGCTAAGCACATATAATGAATTTTATAGGAAAACTCACGACTACATGTGATCGAATTCAAGATCAAAACCTTAAACAAACCGATTGCCGTCATAAAAAAACAAATCTAAGTGATGGTTAGTTTAAACTCATCGAAATAAAAAAAAATAACAGACTTAAATAATATTGTGTGAAGAGTTAAAACTATTACACTTCGCTTAACAGTAAATATACTTCTTTTTATTCCGTATTTATGTTGTTCGAATAAAATATATGGAGATTTAATTTATGCTACTGGCAATGGTAAGAAGTTTTAAACGTTTGGTTCGTAATTATAATAATTGTAATGTTGTCGTCTAATATTGATTAATTGATAGTTTTTTTTATATTTCTAAGATGCATAGGACATACTCGTACGCTTTTCGTTTTCTGACATATGTCCAATGAATGTTCTTTTCGTTTATGCTTTGGTATCGTTTCTTTCTGTTGATTAGTATTTGTTTCATATTGTTGCAGATAGATTTATTATTAATGATACAAATTACGATTCAGACACTACAATAGCGTCGTCAATTGACAGTGAAAAAATTAAAATATATATTGAAATGTTTAATTCCCACCCTCCATGTCATAATGATTATGAATGACTAACTTTATGAGTCCAAAAGTCTTCCAGCCAATACCTTGTAGAAAACCATGTAGGTATCGGTATTTATATTTTGCTGATTCAAATTCATACATTTAAAAAATTACATTTGGAAAACAAGATTGTATAACCCTGAAATGTAACTTTGACATTGACAATTATATGTTTACATCTTTGATCTCGAATTCGATCACCGACCTTTAGTAGACTTGGTCTAAAGTTACAAACGGTTTAAATGTTAATACCTACCGAAAACTTATTTGCGGTGTTGGTAAACTGACCGCGACCTATGTCGATGTATGGGGATAACAGTTTTCGAACGGCATAAACTAAGTTTGTCGCGAGGTCTAATTTGTTTGTAGTAACGGCTTTTACACTGAGTATGGTCCGACATGCTCTTGCCCGGCTTTTGGTTTTAACCATGAGATATCAGCTCTGGAAGTATGGCTCGCTTCTCGAAGGTTTTTAAACTTTTTAATTATTTGTTCTAGAAACAAGATAAGTTACCGTTACTATGTGCTAATTGTGGAAAACATTATTAGTTCCACGTTACATATTTGATTATATACGGCTGTTTAACGGCATACCATACTGTGTGTGGCAATCCGCATGACTTAGCCTAGTGTAATCTGGATCTAACATATGTTGGATTATTCTAGACCTCCTAACCTTTGGCGCATTCGATGTAATATGAGTTTTAAACTGAACTGAAAAAGGGTGTGTTTAAATATGTATACACTTAAGTATCTTGTCACGTTAATCTCTCTGACAATTCATGTATGGCAGTTTAAACATGACATTAAATAGACAAGGTATTAAAGTGTACACATATTTATGAACCTGTACGTCCAAACGTCATCATTGTTAACTGACCAATAGTGAGCCTTATTGTAAGGTGACAACGTTCACAAATGGTCATGCACTGTCTTGCTGTGGGTTTTCTGACTTTATCTTGCAACTAAACGAGAATTTAGTTATTATAAGTAATAAAGTTTCATAAAACTTTGGCCAGTGAATAGTTATCAGCTAAAAATGAACCGTAGTGTCACTCTCTGTAGGCTTGATTTCATTAAACATCTTAGCACAATACATATTTAGCGTTACGTTATCCTCGTACAGATGAAAATGTCCCATCTTATTGTTATGTGCTTTTGATTATGGACCAAGCCATGCGGAATATGACATGCGGAATTAAAAAAATAGTTGCAGGTTATTTTTGAATCGGTTAACTTTTGAACGGCAACCCTGAGTTAACGGCCATTTAAGTTGAAAAAAAGCGCTTTGAAATCGATCCATTCTCTTGGGAGGTGCAAAGTTACAGACCCACAGAAATACGTAGGGTTACCAGACGTTGAATAATGATTTTTGGACAAACGAAACAGCGGACAAAAGTTTTTCGAAACATCAATAGTTTACCCAGACTTAGATGTGAAATATAAATGAAAACTATAAAATTAAGTGGGAAATAGTTTCTCAATATTTTATTAAGGGTTAGGTACTAAGTAACTCTTTCAGGTCGAAGACAAAGAGTTTGAAAATACAAAGGGCAATATTAAATAAAAGACTAATGTATCTTTGTAAAAAACTTGTTATTTTTACTTCCTGAAATAAAATCGCAGAAGGCTAGGAAGATGTTTCCGCTTCGGCACGCTTCCGTCCGACATTTTTTAAGACGGTTTTATTGATTTACTTTGGTTTATAACTATTAAAACTACGTTAAACCGATTGACAATGCAGCGTAACTTAACTTTGAAATTAACGAGGCGAATCTGGGACATTCTGATATCACATTCAAACATGTAATCGGGTCAAAGAGGAATGTTAATTTACCTGTCGCGATGTTATTCTGTCCTAGTACACGATGCACAATTTACTTATATTTTTAGCCCTATTATTCAGACAAGGTGGATAAGTAATCTATGTCGGATAGTAGTTAAATATGTTTGATTTGAAGATCAGTCCTTGTGGCTGCATGCATCATTCATCTGTATAATGCGAGGGAATCATTTGAAATTTATTTAGGTCCTCGGTGTAACTGCTGGTATAGATAAAATATTTTGATACGGATTATTATCTGTGTGATAGATCTGGTTTTTTTGTTTAATGGCTACATTACGCACTTGCTTCCACGTTACTTTAATTCGTTCTACGGTTAGACAGGTCAGCAAACTAGAGAATTTTGTACAAAGTCATCAAGTTTTCAATCTTGTTCACGTAATACCTACTTGCAAACGCAGGAGGAAAACGGTGGCGGGCAGTGAACAGTACTATGAAAATAAATTAAATGCTACCCTGGTCCTATAGTTTCCAAGTCACGCTAAGTTCAGCTTATTGGATCCCTCTTCTCTTAAATTCTAAACGACAGACCTCTACGTCCAAAAGTAACCTATAGATAGTTTTGCAGAAAACGATTTCGTCCAACTTGGCCTCTGAGTGAAATTGGCAACATGATCCCAAAAACTGCTGGCATTGCTTGGTTACCCATTAAGCAACTCTTGTTCTTATATTTTCTTCCACATGTCACGTGAAACTTATTTAGAATTATTTCCCATCCGCAAATCAAACACATCCTTCTAAAATCTGTTCTTCTGGTCCGCAGGACTCCGCAGATCCCCTCGCCGCCGTCGGTGGGCAGCAACGGCAGCAGCAGCGGCAGCGGCAGCGGCTCCGCACCGCGCGCCGGCACCCGCGAGGTGCACAACAAGCTCGAGAAGAACCGGCGCGCGCACCTCAAGGAGTGCTTCGAACTGCTCAAGCGCCAGCTGCCGGCCACGCCTGACGATAAGAAGACTTCCAATCTGTCCATACTGGCGTCGGCGATTAGGTATATCCAGGTTAGTATCAACACTATCCAACTTTGATTTAAGGTAGGTTTACCATTTCTTTGCCTAAGACTTAATAGATAAAAATGGAATTTCGTTACGGGTGTCGGTGGGCGGTCTTTATGAGATAGTGGTTGTCTTTTCTTCCACAATCCCCGTAAAGTTTTTTTTTATGGGTTAGAGAAGGCAAACGAGCCACCTGATGGTAAGTGGAAACTGTGAGCCTTACACATTCGCATTCACAAGACTGAAAGCCTAAGACTGCAAATGCGTTGCCAACCCTGAGGACTAAGATGGAATGCCTCTATGCTAGTCATTACACCGGCTGTCTCATCCCCAAACCGGAACACAACAATGCGAACACTGCTGTTTGGCGGTAGCTTAATGGATAAGATGGTGGTAGCGATTCCGGACGGACCCAGCACAAGGTCCTACAATCCGCAAAGAAACTATATAAAAAAAAAGTCGAGAAAGGTAAGCAAGGGTAGCCACGGACCCCGCGCCACGTGAAAATGAACTTAAGTCACAGAATTTTGGAAACATGTATTCTTACGAGACGTATAACTATTATAACGCGTCGTCTCGTATCACGATGCTTATTCCGTACCATTAAGGTGCGATTTCTACTAGGGTGTAAGGTTTCTGTGGTGGTCGTTTTGCTTGAATTCATGCTTTTAGACAATGTTATTTGTATGCGTGGTGATTAGTTATTGCGTAAGTGAATTTGTTCATTAGATTTATTGTTTCTCTCTTTACGCATTACTTAACCTCATAGCAACCTTTTAATGTAAGCGAGCAAAATAGGGAGGGCAAAGTTAGGAGACAATAGCCGAGAATTATTTACATTCAATTCAAAACGATGCCGAATTTCAAAGATCAATAGATAATTCTACGCTGAAAATCGATTAGTTTTCTAATACCCTCACAGCATTATGTAAGTAGTTTAGTTTTGAGTTGTATAACATCGTCCTTCATTGGGCATGCGAAGCGTGTGTCGAATTGGATCACGGCCCCAATGTATGCGGGTTTCCCAACAGAGCGTTCTACCCGACCTTAAATACCGTCGAATGTCCTAATTGTTTCGGTCTCCTATTTGTAGTTTCAGACTTGCTATGTGCTCAGTTCATCGACTTGCGTTTACAATTTCTACGTAGTCAAATGAGATGTGGTCAAGCTGAGTCGAGCCGTGACCGCTGCAAGCGAACCGCCTGCGGGCTATGCTGCCCGCGTCCCGAAGTCGCAAATACCTCCCACTTAAGTCGATTTAATTCATACATCTTACAACCCTTCGTTATACAATACGGCCTATGGCTTCCCAGTCCAATAAAGAAAAGTTTTGTTTAAGCAAAGTTTTCTTTTGAAACTCGAGAAACAAATTTGTGTCGTTCTTTTGTTACTTAACCCATTGTTATTTTCTTTTCATTTAACTGGATTCTGGAATGATCTTACTTAACCATTATGAAAATTTGAAATTCTGGTTCAATCTGGAATGTTATCGAATAAAGTTTCTGTTGATTTCTATTGGGACTTTCGGATTTTTTGATGTTTAGAGTTATAATGAGATTAATGAGTTAACTAAAGAGTTTTAGGGTGAATATTTGGGCGTTTCAACCGCCGTCATTGTTGTCTTCAATACATTGACGAAAACAATGATAATTACCAGCAACTTTTGATGTCAAAGTCAACGGACCCGGGGGTAGTATTAATTCCATTTAAAATCATAAGACAATTAAAAAGTTTATCTTGAATAATATGCGAAGACAATAATGACGGCGGTTAAAACGCCGAATAATCACCCTTTAATTTGTTTCTTTGGAGTTTAATTATATTTTTCTACGTTCGTGATTGTTTTTTTAATATACATATGTATTGCAAACTTTTATTGTCTTTACCTTGCCTGGTGGCTTTTATACATACAAGTTATTGACTCATTATTCGCCCGTTGTTTAAATAAGCTTCCTTCGACCTTATTAGTAGCTGGACTAGGATCCAGCTGAAAGATGGCTACAGGATCACCGGTGTATCGCTGCTGGTAGGGCCTTGTGCAGGGTCCATCGCTACCACCATCTTATCCGTAAACGTACCGCCAATCCAACGATCATTAAAGCTTCTCTGGCCTCGTGCCATTTATAACTTCTTCTTAACTTCTTATTATTTTTAATTTATTTTAAACAGTGTGCAGGCAAACTTTAAAGAAAGACAATTTTTAAAGAATTATATCGCGACGATAATATGAATCAAATCGGAACGTAACATAACCTCTAATACATTTCTGATCTCCTGGTGTATTGTTCGCAGGTGCTTCGACGCAAAGAGCGCGAGTGCGAGCACGAGATGGAAAGGCTCGCTCGCGAGAAAATCGCGGCGCAACAGCGGCTCGCCGCCTTGAAGCGAGAGGTGTCGGTGCGAGGCACATCGCGCCCTCTCAGTATCGGTACGTTCACCGTACTACGGCTATGCACTCCTAGTAACACGCGGACGAGATTATTTTCGGCAGCGCGCATCCTAGGAATATTGTTTTAATTTTTAAATAGAAATACCTAATAACTTGTTACATTTTCAATTGACGATGTGATATTAATTCATTGATTTTATAGAATAGCGCTCGTTTTGTTCATGTTTATTATTTTATTACAGAAGTTGAAGAAATGGATAGCAATGAAAGAGTCAACGGGCATGTGTTAGGAATTCCCATAAGTGTAAGTTATTATTCGTAAATTTATCTAATATAAGTAAATGCTTGTAATAATTTTCTATATTTTTTCCTTAATAAAACCTTTATCATATTATTCATAAATTCATAATGTATAAAACATCTAAACCGTGATTTCAGATTACCTCTTCGCCGCCGCGCGTCGCTCGGCTAAAGTCGTCGCCCCCCCGCAGCTTGAACCTGAGCACGAAGCTGCGCACGCTGCCCATACAGATCACGCCCACCACCTCGCAGGTATGCGCTCCTGGTAACACTTTAGAAATTAGAACTGACCTAATCGCGGATTAGAAACTAATCCGGTTTGGTGCAACTGACTTTTGATGTTTATTTTGAACCGGGAAACTCATAAGTTGTAATTTTCTTTAGATTATTTATTTTGACTTTGAATTAACAGCTAGGTAATTAGATGAGAATTAGTAAAAAATAAACGAAGTCCTTTTCAAAATTTGGGTATGTTTTGGATACTTAGAGAGAACCAAATTAGACACTGAATATATGTTTTATATATTTGATTAAAGTTTGTTTGTCGTTTGCTCTTGTTTGCTATTTTACGACTAAGATGACGTGACGTATGCTAAAAAAAATTGAAATGAGCTATAAATTTTAACGTAAACAAATCGTTTATTTCACTTTGCTATGCTATTTTGAACATTTAATTAATCATTACTAGTAGATACGTTACTTGTAAGGAGATTTCCAATAAAACTAGCTAAGCTAAAAGGAGTCCGTTCTCAATTGTTCTAATAGGGCGAATTTAATTCAAGGCGTATCTTTAAAACTAAAAGTGATACACTAGTGGCGGGCGCCACATCCTAAACTTACTGTTAATGTCTTGTACTTCTCGGATCCTGGTGGGTTGCGGTGCGAAAATTGCCATTATGTGTTTGTTAATCTATCTATGCTATGTCGATTCATGTGTTGATTGGCTGGTTTGTCTCGTTCCAGGTCGTCCGGACGTCGTACGGCTCGCGGCACAACACCCTTACCCTTACCACCTTAGCACCTGCGGATACTTCGGTGCAGGTACGTCATAGTTTTTTTTTATATCTATGTATATGCAGGGCAGGGAGCATAAAACGAACGCCACATGGACGGCAACTATTTTAAATCTTGGAAATAGCAAATTCTACGCAAAAGAGACTTACTTTTATTTTTGAAAACAGTTATAAGTAAGTGCATTTATGGATTTTTGATAATTTGCCTGTCTTAACCGGGAATCGAACTGGTGGAATATGACATAATAATAAAGGGTTTTTTACGGTCTTTATTTAATTTAAAGATTTTAATTTTTGATTATTAAAATCCAATTATGCAGTATTTTTTTTGTTGAAAAATAAAAGTAAGTCTCCTTTGGTATAATTTACATACCGGTTGTTCAGCCACGTAGAAGTCAAATAAATTATCCGCGATAGAGTGTTATAAGCGTATATTTTCCTAGTCCCAATTATTGTACAAAATGTTTTTTGAATGCAAAAGTACTCTACGCACTATCCAGCTTAAGGACAGCAGGGCCCGACCTTCAGGCCCGCTGGTTCTGT